>OX419718.1:4937763-6370160 GCA_948474765.1 Patella depressa
CCACAAGTAATTGTAGGCCTATATAGAATCGCATATTTCGATACAGAATCTTAGAAAAAATTATGCCAGAATCCAATTCTTCAGAAAATATAGTTAGTTCCCTCACACACGATTCTTTTTCAATTTCTTTAAATGGTAGCATAGGCCTTTTATATTATGGAATGTAAAAAGAACATGTGCAGCTTGTGCAGACTTAATGGGTAAAGCTTACTATTTAAAATTTGATCCTTTAACTACATGTAATTCTAAAATTACGAAAATACTAGACAGCAATTAAGCGATGGTAAAGAATGCAAGGAATGGGTTTGGTTACATCGGAGCGCAACTACTTCTTGTCCTGCGTACGCGAAAGTATTAAAAAAGGGCCTATAATTAAAATAACAGAATATTGATATTATTAATACTTTTATTAGACCTATGACATGTCATTGAGTCAGGTGGCACGGTTTCGATTATCCGCTTGTACGTGACAAGGGGTAGTGTCGTCTGTGGAACATCGTGGGTTTTCTCCGGGTGCAAATCTACATAAAATAGGAGCTACCTGATGGCATTGAGAGTTGATTTTGTACTTGCAGTCAGTAGTCATGTTAATAAATGTCTAATTATATAATAAATTAGATAATATTACAGGCCTAAATAAAGCTGCCCCCCCCCCCCTGGCTCGTAGGCCTATGTAAATGCCTAATTAATAATTTAGATAACATTTCAGGCCTAAATAAAGACCTGCAATAGATAGATTTAGCTCTTGTATGATGCCAGTTTAATTTAAATCATGTATTAAATGATTATTTGCGATTTACTCTACTAGTTCAGTTCTGGGCGGCTATATAAATTCCAGCTTCGTTGAATAGATTTAGGGCCTACACCATGATGACCATGTTGACACCGTAGTTTGTTTAGTAAAAGAGTTTGTGATAGATAAAGAGATAAAGGCAATTAGCCAATTTACACACATTGACCCGGTCAGTAACAGGTTAAATAAGTACAGTATATAAATCCATGTATACAGCTGATTCTAGTTCTCAGGGTTTGTTTCTTTCTTCACGCCTACAGTGTAGATTTGTATTATTTACTGACACTCAGTCATCAAATCTCTAGAAAAATAACTTCTATTCATTAGATTTATCAAAAAAGAGGGAGAGAGACAGAGAGAGGGGAGAGAACACTTTCAAGCAATCAAACTCATACGGAGGCAGACCACCATTAATTTCCCCATTGACTTCAATGTTAATTCTGGACTCTTTGCCCACCTCCAACTTTTCCCCAAATTTTCATTGGGCGAAATGCTTTTCACTACAGACAGAGGAACAAATGGCCATGTTTTTGCACTAAAATTTTTATGAGGTTGACCACCAAAATTTTGAGATACACGAACTTGAAGAAGCATACTCAAAACATGTATCTAGTTGTCGTACATAGCACCGTAGCCAACCTCATAACGCCGTTATCCTTCCGCCTCAAAATCATGAATATTTACCAAAACCTGGCAGAAAATATTAATTCAAACCCTCTTAGTCCATTCTAGGCCAAAAAATCAACAAAAATGGGCATGCAAAAGGGGAGAAAAGAGACAGAGAGAGAACTGCTATAAATAGACGAACTACAATTTGTGGGTACCGAGATGGTGAAATTTAATGGTGGTCTGCCTCCATACCTACATTGGAGAGAAAGAGATCACAAAGAGAGAGAGAATACACTATCAAGCAATTGTGTAATACATACCTTCATTGAAGAGAGAGAGATGCCCACTCAACACATATTAGGTCATTTCAGAATAAACATATGGTTCAATATTATTTCAATAATTTGATTAGTGGGAGGAAACCAGAGGACTCGGAAAAAACCCACGAGGTTGAACATGCAACCCTACTGCTTGTAGGGTATCGAAACCTTATCACTTGTCATGCGGTATGATCTAAAGGGCAGACGTACATTAAAGCCAGATTATGGATTATCCCAAAATAGTGCTACGATGGCAAAATTCTCGTCCTCGTCTCTAAGGTTACTCTGGGGCCAGTGTAAATAAGAATGAATATTAGATATGCAAAAAAAACTAGGACACAATAAAAAGGACACAATGAATGGATATTTTAGATGGTTTGGTAATGGTGCTACCATGGCAAAATTCTCTTTCGTATTTCTAAAGTTATTTAAGGGCAAATTAGGTAGTCGAGTGTAAGTTAGATATACAGATATGCAAAAAAAAAAAAAAATAATCAACAGAATAATTAGGATATAATATAATGAATGAATGTCTCAGAAAATTTGGTAATGGTGCTACCATGGCAAAATCCTCTTTGTCATTTCTCACGTTACTTTATGCCCAGATTAGATAAGAATGTTAGTTAAATATGCAGGTATGTAATTTTTGTAGACAATGAATAGGATGAATGAATGTCTCAGATGAAGGTTATTTTATCGTCCTCTTGAAAGGTAAAGATTTTTCAAGGTGACAGTTTTTGTTTGAAAGCCATTTATAAGAAGAAGGCTTATAGTGTAGTTATTTCAACATGTTTAACTCACGTATTCATCTTTCAAGATCTGCTGGAAACTTTGTTTAAAGAGCCAGCAACATAATATTGATATTTGATTTAATGCATCTTAAAGTTGCATTATGGGAGATTAGATAAAGAGTTGGTAGTTCTTACTGTAATAGTTGAAAAAATAGATAATGTAAAGGCAATTTGGTGAAAATTTCAGTCAAATTAATCCATCTGGTACTGATATTTTAGCGATTGAATTTTCGCCTATTAAGTCAGTAAAGTCAAAGTCAAAAAGTAAAATCCCTGATGACCAAATCAGTAGGAAACATGGGACTGTCCGAACAGAGCAATGTTGATGATGCTGAAAACATGTGACCTGTGACAGCTCAATGTCTCACAAGTCATAAATCAGCTTTTTACGATAAGAACAAAAGGGTTGAAATAGGCTAAAAATATCTTTAATGTTATCAGTTTGTTGAACTTTGCTCTAAACTTCTATCTTTCAAGTTTTCTTATTAAAATCATATTTTTAGACTATTACAAAATTTCAGTCAAACATTGTAAAACAATGATTTTCGACTGTCATCACATAGCACAAAACATATTCATAACCCTGTAGTAGATGTGTTCCCCCCCCTCTCCCCCTTCCTTCTCTCTTTATATTGAACAATGAACTAGTTAGCTGACTCAACAGAAATACATGTATTGGGATGAAGAAATATCGATATAACAATTGTATTACTATGTTTTTTTTCACTGCAACGCTTCTACAATATTTCACAAGTCGTTATAATACAAATAAATAAAAAAAAAAATAGATATGAGCGAACCATCCAGGGACTATAATCGAGACTATATTACAGATAACGCATTAAAATTCCTAGAATAAAATTATTGTAATATGGTGAATTACTTTGTCCAAAAAGGCAGCAAAAGAAATTAAATTTATTGAGCATTGTGTGCCAATTTCCGATATTTATATGGCTAATTAAGCAGTAAAGATGTATAGTAATGATTATCTGCATTTACTTTAACATAGACAGTTATATATATATATAAGACTTTCACATAGATAGCTATATAATAGTTTTTGAAGTGTGCTGTCAGAATAATTAATGTTAATTTTTACCAGTATAACATGTATGGGTAATAGATTCTCAGGTCCAAGTAACATCTTTATTTTAATACGTTCTTTGTCATACAAGTTTTTCCTGCGTCTTAAGTTAACAGTCATTTGCAGGAAGAGTGCTTCAAAGAGAAGAGTATGCATGAATTTTTGACTTTAAAGGAGGCAAGTCTTTAACTCAATATCATCCATAGTCTTTAACATTGCAAACACAACTTGTTGGTCAATTTAAATCAACATTGATGTTAACCATGAAAATATGGGCTTCTGATCTACAATATTTAAGACAAAATGTAAATTTTAGAATTGGCGCAAACAAATCATATTTAGACTCTGGCCTATACTTTAAAATGCATGGTTTCCCCTTGTCAGTGTTGCACTAGTTGCAGGACAGAGGGTCTGACAAGGGCCAGTGCCTTATTTGGATGGGACGAAAAACCAAGGTCCCGTGTACATGTATATATTGACATGCACGTTAAAGATCCCTTAGCAGTTGGTATTTGATTTAAGAGTAGGCCAAACACCACTGTCCGGACAAAATTCCTCTCAGAGCACACTGTATGACATATGTCCGTTATTCATCCAAGTCAGAGCAAAACAGTAGGACATTAAACCCCATTTCATTTCATTTCCAAATAGAGGGATTTACTAGCAGTATATCATTTTTCCATCAGTTCGTTGTCTGGCAGCCTTTCTTTCCAAAAACTGAACGTTGAGTTTGTAAGAGTGTTTAGTTTAACATTCCACCCATCTTTAGTTGAAGTAGAAGTATTTCATCTGTATATAATGATTGTTTATTTTATTCTTGAACTTCAATTAACTTTAAATTGTCTGGAATGGCGTCTTCTACTTCTGGTGGATTTTCTAAAATACTTTCTAAAACACATTTTGCATCACTCCATTGTTTCACTGCTTCAGTTATAAACTTTCTTTACTTGTTAAAACTTGTTATTCGTCGGTCTGCTGGAGATGGGAATCAAAGGCTGGGGTGTTTATTAATTTATACGAAACAACCTGGGCTTATAGATCAATTATTTGATAAGTTTGTTTTATATCGACATTTGTTTTTTTATTTGTTTCTTCTCTATCAGTTCTATGGCTATGTTCATCAGTTTGTGTGGTTGTATGGCGGAATGGTTAGCGTGTGTGCGTTGTACTATAAGGTCTGTCGTTAATTCAAATGGTTTGGTTTAGATATGACAACTTAAGGAGTAGTGTTGTCTGTCCAACCTCATAGTTTTTCTCCAGGTCCTTCGATGTCCTCACACAGTTAAAGACCCCTGGTTTCCTCCCACTGCTAAAGACCCCTACGCGCAAGCAAATGATTGAAATAAAATTGAACCATATGTTTGTCCCGAAATGACCGAGTTTGTGTCGAGTGGATTTTAAACTCCATTTCTCCCCTCTCTCTCTCGAGAAAATTTCACTCGAAAATCACTGATCGTCAATTGCATAAATTTTCAAATTAAAGTTATCCCTCATAATGTTATCGAACATCATAGAGCTAAAAATGTAAATGAGTACTGTAATTGATCAAGACTACAGTAAGAGCTACATGTAAGATTATCCAGTAGAAACTGAGTCTTTCACGTCAATAAATGCAGATAATAACTGCTAATGCACCAAGTTGTTTTGGACATGGCAACAGAATGGAAACATGATTTAATAGAGAGATAGAAATAAGGCTTAACGTACACTCAACACAAACTAGGTCATTTCGGGACTAACATATGGTTTAATTTTATTTCAATAATTCGCTTGCCCGTAGGGGTCTTTAGCAGTGGGAGTAAACCGGAGTGCCCGGAGGAAACCCACGAGGTTGAGAAGGCGCCCCTATCTCCATGCCACATACTATAACACCAGGGCTCGAAACCACAGCCACAAGCCAGAGGTGACCGGCCCGCTAGAATTCGAAGCGCGGCACTCTAGACCACTAGGCCATCCCAACCCCCCCTGGGGATTCGAAATGACAGGCTTTATGATACATGCGCGCACATGCATAACCATTCACCCCCCCCTGATTTCTTAGAACTGATGTTGTAATAAGAATGAAGTGTGAATGATGATAGCCTTGTCCTCGATAAGATCATTAGTATAAGCTGATCAACTATAACCCCTGTGAAAATACGCACTGAAATTTCAGTGAGATTTCAGTGAAATCTCACTGAAATTTCAGTGAAAGATTTGGTCAAAATATTATTGAAATTTCAGTGAGATTTCACTGAAATTTTAATGAGATTTCAATGAAATTTCGGTGAGATTTCAGTGAGATCTCACTGAAATTTCAATAAAATTTTGACCAAATTTCTCACTGAAATTTCAGTAAAATCTCACTGAAATTTCAGTAAAATCTCATTGAAATTTCAGTAAAATCTCATTGAAATTTCAGTAAAATCTCACTGAAATTTCAATAATATTTTGACCAAATCTCTCACTGAAATTTCAGTGAAATCTCATTGAAATTTCAGTAAAATCTCATTGAAATTTCAGTAAAATCTCATTGAAATTTCAGTAAAATCTCATTGAAATTTTGGTGAGATTTCAATGAAATTTCAGTGAAATCTTTAACAATATTTAGACTAAATCTCACACTGAAACTTCATTGAGATTTTACTGAAATCTCACTGATATTTTATTGAAATCTCTTACTACATGCATTGTATTTCAAAGTCTTTATTAACATGCATTCTGAAAAGAAACTCCAAACAATTACAATATTACTCTATATTATTGATTATCCCTCAAATTTCTGTATTCATTCTTCTGATTTTCTTTTTCTTCTAGTAGTTCTAGTGAGACTATAGTGTCGTCCTTTTCTTCTTCTTCCATAATAAAAATATATGGCCTGAAATTACACAATCAAATAATATTAAATAAAGATAGGTATGTGTCATGTAATGTGCTATTTTACTACTATTAGAGCATTCAGAAGTTTCAAAATTATCCTGTCAAAAACAAAGCAAACGTCATTTTGGGAACCGGGGATAAATGTGCATCAACAGTCACTAGTGGCAGACATTTATAACACTGATGTGATAATTTACTCTTAATATATAAATATCTTTCGATATATTTTTAGTGGATCCGTAACCTAGACAGAACGGTTTTACTTTATATTTTAAAACTAAACATTCATAGCCAGGTCACACATATAATTAGATTCAATTTGAATGACGAAAATTACTACCAATCAATAGGTCGATCTACTAGAACTTTACTCACCATGGCTGCTTTGCATTTTATAATTAACTACTTCGAAATTTATCCAACAAACCATTCCGTGATAGGTGTTTTGGGGTCATATAATCCAGAAAATACCGTTTACAAACTCCACTTTGTTATCCAAACGCGCGCCCTTTTACCGGTAATTTCAAGTTACGGAAGCCGTAGGGAAAATGGTGAAAAGAACGTACTTTAACTTGCGCGTTAATTGTATAAAATAGCAGCACCAGTTTATCAGTTTAGCGATGAAACATGCACGTGAGGTCCTGTTTTATTTGCACAAGGGTTTAATATATTTACAACCATTATAGAATTAAAAATTTCTTCGTTTGTTTTCCATTCCAAAATTTTCAAAAACACGGCCACTCTTCTGGTGTAACCTGACACTGACACTGTATACGCTAACCAACAATGGGCTCCAAACTTAAATTTATGATGGTGTAGAATTATTGTCACATTTCACAATAAAAAAGGTTGATTTCAAGACATGATTATATTAGTTGATCGTAAAATATTTACTGTACATGAATTTTATGGCTTCCGTACTCGATGACCTCGTTTCAAAATATGGCTATTTAGCGATTGAAACACGTTTATTACGATGTGAAAATAGCCATTCTATCACAATACAATGATTATCGGAATATATTGGAAACAATTTTGATGTTGAGTCATAAGTTTAGACATCATTTTAAACATGTATAGGCTTCTAAAGTTATCATTACTTATAGGCACGTGTTCGTGGATTACACATACGGTGACGGACGAATAAAAAAAATGGTGGACGAATAAAATAAACGTCAATAATGAAATTGTCTGCTTCAGGAAATAGCATGATTAATTAATGGTAATTAAAAAAAGACACTATTAGGCCATAATTTCAAAGTGCTGTCTTTCACAAATTACAAATCTTTTATAGGCTATGCAGTTATTAAAATATTTGCTATGAAAAAATGACATTTTTATTTTTTGTAATTTCAATGAAATTTCAATGAAATTTGCAATATAAATATTTCAGTGAAATTTCAGTAGAAAAAAATATAATTTATTTCAATGAAATTTCAGTAGATCAAAATTTTTGTTTATTTCAGTGAAATTTCAGTAATAGACCGAAATATATTTTTATTTCAGTGAAATTTTGGTGAGATTTCACTGAAATTTGGTCATTTCAGTGGGATTGGGCAAAATTTCCAAATCTCACTGAAATTCACTGAAATTTCACTGAAATCTCAGTGAAATTTCAGTATCATTTTCTCTGGGGAACGTCTTGTAGTATAATAATCCTCTTATGTCATATCAAAAAATAATTACTCATACTTTTAAAACAATTCCTCATCTTTTTAAAGCCTCACAAAGCATTCTCAGAGTTCAGTTGAGATTTTACTCAACTTTCAATCACTTTTTATGAGAAATATTTTTGGATTCAGAAACATAAAACTTTGCACATAGTTTCTTATTGATGTATTTGATACATTAAAACAAAAGTGTTTTATAAAAGGTTATATTTTAGTTAAAATAAGGCAAACAATTGTCGGTGATGCAGGACGGAGGGCCTGAGAAGGACAGTGGTCTAGTCCTTCTGATGGGATAAAAAACCAAGGACCCGTGTACACATTGGTGTGCGCATAAAAGATCTCTTGAGAGTTGGAATTCGATATAAGAGAGAGAGAGAGAAATGGGGTTTAACGTCCACTCAACACAAACTAGGTCATTTTGGGACTAACATATGGTTTAATTTTATTTCAATAATTCGCTTGCCCGTAGGGGTCTTTAGCAGTGGGAGGAAACCGGAGTGCCCGGAGGAAACCCACGAGCTTGAGAAGGCGCCCCTATCTCCATGCCACATACGCTCACACCAGGGCTCGAAACCACAGCGCGGCACTCTAGACTGGGCAGTAGTTCTGCTGTTCGGACAAAATTTCCCTCATACCACACTGTATACGTATACCTGTCTTCATTAGCGTAGTTCCGTGCAGAACAGCGGGACGTTGAACCCCATTATATTTTCAATAGTCCACAGTCAGTCTATGATCAGGTGAAGTTTTACTAGATTTCATGTTTTTAGCTAATTGAATTTTCATCTGAAATCAATGGTATGGCATTTAGTCTGGCTGTAGTGTCCATCTTAATAACTTATATAAAGGCTTTCTTTCAATGAAACTTGTATTATAGTTTGTATCATCATAATCTTTATATGGCATGTAGAGATCGGGAAACACAGAACACAGTTTTTATGGGGTACAATCACTAGTTTATTCTAAAAGCACAACGTTTCGACAAGTATCCTTGTAACGTTATCAAGACCAGTTTTTATCAGTGACTCTTTGTTTGCTCAAGGTTGCTCATCATAGCTCTTTGAAGATATCCTTTCAGGTATTTTGTGAAAGCAAGGATCAACATTGATGTTTCTGAGTTAGAGAGATTTGATTGTTTGTTTCTGGGTTAATTAAGGAGTTTTTAGTCATTTTTTTCTGAATTGATTGGCAAACGTTTGGTTGGTTATTTCTGAATAAATTGCAGAGTGTTTGGTTGTTTATTTCTGAATTACTGGTAATTAAAACATTGTTTGTTTCTGAGTTAATTAGAGAGCGTTTGGTTTGTTTGTGACTGAGTTAATTACCCTACATTACTCTACATTGTTACATATACATGTACAGTGTCACATCTGATCCCTTACGATGTCGGATTTGACAGAGTCCACTGTATTTATATACTGTTTTAACTCACTGGATTTGAATCTTTTGGAAACTACAATATTGTGAAAGATGAATCTTTAATCAGTCCCAAAATGATTTAGATTAGTTCAGTATTTACAAAGATTTGATGATTTATGAATGGAAAATTCTGTAAATTCAGCATCCTCTGTGAACAATATAAACAGGAAATTAAAGGGGGTTTAAAATCTCTCAAATTCTTTTGATGGACTTCTTTTTAATTAGATTGAATCTAAGCTTGGAGATTATCCACTGTTGATATTCTGGTTTGAGTTTCTTAATTAGATTTTACATAATCTATCTGGGTATGGATGGTGGGTGTACATGTAGCCGTGAAAAATTAAAATTACATGTCGGAAATGGCATTTTACAAATGTCAAACAGAGTTAAGGTTTACAATCTGAGATGGAGGTAGAGAGAGAGAGAGAGATGACACTATCAAACAATCATGAAACTCATACCTACATTAAAGCAAGGTTGGACGGAGAACGCTAGATCGGAGACGGTCCTACGCAAATTGTGACGTCATATGTGAATTGTGGATTAGGGTAAGGGTTAGGCTTGATCATGGGTTAGGGTTAGGGCTAACCCTGTTTATATCTCAGGACTTTGACCAAATCTACAGGTCCTAGCCCTTACCCTAACCCTAACCCACAATCTATATATGACGTCATATGTGCTAAAATGCGTAGGACCGTCGCCGATCGAGCGTTCTCCAGGTTGGACAGACGTCCCTACTCCTTGTCACATGCAATCGGGGAATCGAAACCACGCCACTCATTAACAGACGTTGTCAGAGCAAGCTGGGAATCGAAAACATGTCACATGACTCAATGGCAGACCTTTTGATCTAAAATGCACGCTTTATGTAGACCATTTAGCCACTGTTCTCCTGTACAATCTACAAATCTTAATCTCACAGGCATAATATAGTACAATTTCAAGGCGATGAAAAGAGTATACTGCCATATTACTGTGCAATGTGTTACGAATGCTTACTCTGAGATAACAACAGGCATAATATAGTACAATTTCAGGGCGATGAAAAGAGTACACTGCCATATTACTATTACTGTGCAATGTGTTACGAATGCTTATACTCTGAGATAACAACAGCAGACGTACTGGTTGACTATCCGTTACAACAAACGTACATGTATATCATTTTATTGTAGGTGTATTGAGCAATTAAATCAATAATTTGATATATTTCTCAATATACCTTCAATTGGTCTGACTGATAATATTTATTATATATGTATTTTGAAGCAACATATATATCTATTCTCATTTTAATTACCGGTACTTTTTTTCAAAATTTTCCAGAAATCAATAGTTAAAGTTTGTTTTTATTCTTTGGGTGTGGGGATGAAGTGGGGTTAGATGGCCGAATGGATAGCGCATGTGCGCTGTATCACTAGGTCTGTCATTGAGTCAACTCGATCGTGTGGTTTCCATACCATTGACAAGGAGTAAGGTCGCCTGTCCAACCTCGTGGGTTTTCTCCAGGTACTCCGTTTGCTCACTGCTAAAGACCCTTGCGAGCAAGCGAATTATTGAAATAAAATTAAATCATATGTTAGTCCCAAAATGACCTAGTT
Source organism: Patella depressa (assembly GCA_948474765.1). Taxonomy (NCBI): domain Eukaryota; kingdom Metazoa; phylum Mollusca; class Gastropoda; family Patellidae; genus Patella; species Patella depressa. Next base: position 4,948,910 of record OX419718.1, read on the forward strand.
TGTGTTGAGTGGATGTTAAACCCCATTTCTCTCTCCCTACCATATGTTAGTTCAGAAATGACCTAGTTTGTGTCGAGTGGACGTTAAACCCCATTTTTCTCTCTCTCTCTCCCTACCTTAGTGTAATTGTTTGGTAGGTTATCAGCGTTTCAAGAGGTTCTTACTTAGTTTCTTGTTTGACATGTTGTCAAAGACTATAAATACATTTACCCTAATACGATTTGTGGATTTCTGTAATGTTATGACAAAACCAATTTGAGTTTGTACTCCTAGCCAAGGAAACTTCTACAATATTAATTGTTGGTTTTAAATGTTAAAAAGACTAAACATTCCTTAATATGATTTGTGGATTTCGTTCATGTTCGGACAAAACCAATTTAAATTTGTGCTCCTAGCCAAGAAAACACCTACAATATTAATGAATGAATAACACGTGTGTTGGCTGAAATGTTATTTATTATTTAAAATTTAAAATTTATGACAATATGAAAACATGAAATGAGAATATGCAAGCAATTTCCAAATTTAAATTTTCACAAATATTTCCAGGATCTCACATTTTCTGAGTGAGCTGTACTGAATGTAAATAATGATCTCGCCCATACACATCATGGCACCACTACAGGTACAAAACATTATATTTTCATTTCTTCGGGGATCAAGGTGGCTCACTGGGTAGGATGCTGGCTCACTAGCCTGGAAGTCCGGTGTTCGATTCCTGCATTGGCCAGAGAAAGTTCATCCAGATTTTCTCTGCATGGTTTCCCCTTGCCAGTGATGCAGGATGGAGGTCCTGACAAGGACAGCTGTCTAGGCTGTCAATGGGATGAAAAAATGTGGTCCCGTGTACACATTGGCATGCACTTAAAAGATCCTGTGACAGTTGGAATACGATATAAGAGTAGGCTGTAGTGCCACTGTCCAGGCAAAACTTCCCTCATAGCTCACTGTATAGCGTCTTCATTAGCCCGAAGCAGAATAGTAGGACGTTAAACACCATTTTATTTCTTTCATTTCACTTCTTCAGGTTGTTGATAAATAAATAGTCATGTGAATCGTGTTTGAAATTCCTGAACTATAAGTTTTTAAACAACGCTACGAAATAATGTATATTACTTTTGAAGGCAGAAAATATACCAGCAGTAGGCAGATTTCACTTCTACAGAAAACATATTTGCTTTAAATAATATTTATTCATAAAATATCAAATATAACACGACAATTTAAAACACATGATACAAAAACAAACACTGGTAAAAGTTTATATAAATTTGCCTCATATATTGACAAGGAATAGGGCCACCTGTTCAACCTCGTGCTAAAGACCCCTATGCGCAAATAAATTATTGAAATAAAATTGAACCTTATGTTAGTCCCGAAATGACCTCTCTCTCTCTCTCTCTCTCTCTCTCTCTCTCTCTCTCCCTCTCTTCAGCATATATGGTGGTATTTACTTAAAGTTACTAATTGAAACCTAATAAAGTGATACAGCTTACGAATCATAATTGCCAATACAGATGAGTGATATATCATGGTTAAACGAGTTGATTATTAATTGATAATTAGAACCTGGACATATCAAGTTATAATAATAGGAAGTCATATAATTGATGAAGAGAAAGATAGACGGATGTACGTACATGTGAGATTAATATACTAGATATCGGACATTGAACAGCTGTTTTCTGTCGAGGTTATCTACATGTGTCAAACATAAGCATATATCAACCGTAGGTGCAGGGACGTATACATGCATATTTACAGTCATCTGTCTCAATATATACATAGTTCATTTTGACCAATGGTACGTACAGGGATTTTTTCTTGCATATTGAAAATACGAAATATTTGTCAATTTAATCAAAGTTGATTTTGTGATCTTATCGGTGAAAAGATGGGCTTCTGATATTCATCCAATAATAAAAGCAACATAAACATTTTACCAGCGCTATTTGTAACAAGGGACTCGATATCATGTCAAAAGGTAACGTCATATTCTTATCTGGAGAGCGTGCCCAATAAATACTATCGGTATAGACTTGAATAACCAGACGCTAGAAAACATATCTGATACAGTTAAATTTAATGGTTTTAATATTTTAAAGTTTTAATGAATTAATAGATGGAAAAACTCTGGTGATGAGTGCGTCCATTTAAAACGTGTTGTGTATGATGAAAATAGCAAGCTGTCCAATGTATGCATGTGTTATATAGTATGATGTTTATTTCTTCAATAGCTTTTCTAGCTGTCCAGTGAATCCAATACATGTTATTATGTAATATAATGTTTATATCTTCAATAGTTTTCTAACTTTGATTTTCCATTTTTAACCCATTGTTATCCGTGTCTACATGTTTCTATAAAATTATCTAAGGACAGAAATATCGTAATTGAAGGTAATCGATCTCTTCGCCAGGAAATCCTAACTAAAGGTAATTATTGTAGAGTTTTGTTTTAACCTGTTTTAGATATCCAACATTAAAGTCATTCCACTTGTGTCGATTTCTTTTGTAATCTTCTGAAAGTAGTTCGTAAATATTACGTAATTGCAGTGATTGATCGGGACAGGAAACGGAAACTAAACGTAATTATTTCACCTATTTGAATATCATTCATTAAAGTGATATCATTCTACTTGTATCCTTTATTTTCGTAATCTTCTGAAAATAGTTTTGAAACGTTATGACTTCTGTTCTGTAGAGATTGAAAAGAAACGAGATGCGCAGACTTTATGTTGTTTCTAGTTTGTTTTCTACTTTGTTTTATGAATGTACGACGTAGATTTGACTAATTCTGTGCTCACATTGCTTTGACAGAGAACTGGAGATAACAGTCCACTGGACACAAGCTAGTTTCAGGACTAACATATGGTTTAATTTTATTTCATTAATTCACTAGCTCGTAAGGGTCTTGACGTGTGGGATAAAGAAGAGCCTTTAGAATTTCAGCTATTTCAGAATCTCGTAACTCCTCTAACAATAATAAGACGCTGGCTTGCTAAGCAGGAGGATTCTCGTCCTATCAAACTGGAAGTTGAACTTTTAAAAGATTATATAGACTGTGTGTTTTATTTAATATTACTGCCAATACGATGAGCTTGTCCTACGTCCTAACAGACTGAAAGTTGGACTTCAAATGTTCAAAAAGATTATAAACTATGTGTTTTATAATCTGGAAGTTGGACTTGAAATCTTTAAGAGATAGACTTAGCGTGTTTTATTTATTGAAGTGAGTAAAACAGAAAACTGTAATTCCCATCAAAATGTTTACAAGTCTCAGTCAGTTCTGAAAATAGCACAGCTGCACAATTTATTGTAAAAAATATGTTTTAGCAGCATATGATAAAATTGATTGTTAGTGTTAGTTAGTAACATATACAGTCGCTTGTCACTGTGTTAACGTAACTTGGTGAAATATGTTGCTTCTCCTATATGGATTATTCAGTTAAATTAATAGACGAGGGTTGACATGGAGTTGGATAGTTAAATCCGTCTGCTATCAGTATGTGGAAGGAGTTGTGGAACTGGAGAAGACAATCGGAAAGTAAAACGCAGGAAAAGACAGGTGATATTATAAATCTTACACAGATTGTATCTGAAGGTCTGATACCATTTCTTTCATGTTTATAATAAGTGCAGGAAGACCGCACCACACACAATTAGGGGATGACCGAATGGATTAATGCAAGCAAGTTTGATCAGTAGGTCAGTCATCGAGTGGAGTGGCGTGGTTTCGCTTCCCCGGTTGAACGTGACAAGGAGTAGGGTTGCCTACCCAACCTCAGGGTTTTCTCCTGGTCCCCCGTTTCCTCCCACTGCTAAAGACCTCTATGCTCAAGCTAATAATTAAAATAAAACTGACCAATATGTTAGTCAGGAAATAACCTCGTTTTTGTCAGTTGGGTATTAAATCTCATCTCTCTCTCTTTCTCTTCCTCTCTCTCTCTCTCTCTCTCTCTCTTTCTCTCTCTCGACAAACCAACAGATTACTCTTTATATCACCTGTAATAACCCAGTAATCATTATTTGTCTATTTATCAATACACATGTATGTTGTATCATAAGGTCGGTCATGAAGTCAATTGCCGTGGTTTTGATTCCTGGGTTGTACGGACAAGGTTTTATTTCTCTCTCTCTCACATAAGTTCCACTGTCTGGCTTTTGTAGCATGAACAAACATCTCTTATTATTCCCTGCCTTTTAAAGAAAGAAAGGAACTTTAAAAATGTGTTTGTCGGTCTGTGTTTATTAGGTGAATGCCTTGTTGGAGTTCCAAGATCAGCATTTTCTGCTATGCTTTGGGATGTGATAACTTTAGTTCTAATTAATGAACTTTGGGAAATTAGATACAGATATGACAGTTCTCACTATAATTTTTAAAAACTAGGGAATTTGCTGAAAATGTCTGTCAAATTGATCCACTCCAACAAATATCACAGGCTAGCGATGACATCGGGTGTTGATTATGGTCTGGATAAGTTAATTAATAGCTAATTAATAATTTAGGTAACATTTCAAGTCTAAATTTAGCCTTGCATAATGTATGTTTAATAAAACCAGGTGTATGACATACCACATGCCATGAGGGAAATTTTGCCCTACAGCCTACTCTTAAATGTAAATCAAATTCAAACTATGAGGGTTTAATTCGGTGGTTCTCAACCTTTTTTTGTCAACGGCACACCTTGGAACACATGAAAAAATTGCGACACAACTGGCTTAATATATAGGAAAAATATGTGAATTTTGCACAATAAAAACATAGACACGTCATAAACACGTCGTAGACACAGACTAGTTATAGACACATCGAATGACTCTAATTAAATAAAGGAAAACACAGCTATATAAGCTTACAGTCAATACTCAATTAGGATCATGTGTTCTTTTCGCATTTTTTTAGCGTGCCGTTCAAAATTTCGTGGAACACTTAGGAAGATTTTGTGGCGAACTGGTTGAGAACCACTGGTTTAATTTTACGTACACATCATTGCGTACACAGGTCCTCCATCCTGCACCTGACTACAGGAAACCCCACCAGAAAATCACGAACTTTCTCAGCCAATACTGGGACATCATAGACCTGAATTGTTTTATCATTGATTGACAGTTTATCTTATCAGTTATTGTTTATTTTGGTGAGAATTGTTTTTAATCATCTATCTGCGTACCTAGACCTACCTGTATTTAGGTTATCTCTAGTTTACCGTGTCAATAAGTCATATTATTTTATATGGTTCAACAGTCAATAGTATAAAAAATAAACTATTGATGATAATAAATTCTTGTATAAATTATTTTTAATAATTCAGTAGATGTGTCAAAGTACAGTTTACTTGTTCACCTTAGTTTTTATGATTGGTTCATTTCAATATCCAAAATGTGGTTGTATATTGCTGTCACCCCCATCCGTCCACAACTGCTTGTGGACACTCGTCAGACTACATTAATTATTCTATCTTTCTAAAATCTAATGTTGTTAGCATCAGTGAGGAGAGTCCTATTTAATTTCAACAATTTCTGTTAATTACTCTTAGAGTTATGGTTCTTTTTTTCACATTTCCGATACTTGAACAATTAGATTTTGTCATTCGATCTGTGTGTGGCCTGGGTAGGAATAGGAAGAGGACCTTGCTCAATAATATGGCTCTGTGATGACAGTGTCTTTTTAACTAAGGGCTATAAATTATATAAAGGGTGTAATAGTGCGTACCTGTCGATAAACACTTACACATGGTTACAATATCCTTAAACTGTATGACAAATAGTTTATATCTATCTTTAGTCTAGCCCATCCCTTTGTTAATATTAAAACCAAGTTACGTTTTCGTCTATTACACAAACTTCATTCATTGAATGTCACTCGAACGTAGATGATGAAATTTATGATTTTCTCTTACTTTATACACCTTTATATTCACACTTCTTAGAAGATAACATAACTACCAAGATGCCTAAAGGTAAAATAATTTCTAAATTTTGTGATATATGTATTTGAGAATTATTCTTATATTTTGTTATTTACTGAAGGTCAAATGATTCTTTAATTATGCGATATGAATGTAAATATTTGAGAATTATTCTGATATTTTCACATAGATTTTGTCATTTACTAAAGTTCAAATAATATCTTAAATGTAGATATTTGGGAATTATGTGGATATTCTTGCCTAGATTTTAGTCAAGAACAGAGAAAAGTGGAGTTTAACGTCCACTTAAAGGGTCTTTAGCTGTGGGAGAAAACCGAAGACCGGGAGAAAACTCCACAAGGTATAAGGACAGACAAACACACTCCCTTTTACTAACAAGAAGAGAATCGAAACAACAACCTGACTCATTGACAGGCCTTATGATATAACACACGTATATATCAATTCACCCCACCCCACCCATTTACTAAATGTTATTCTGATAGACTGGAAGGAAAGCAGAGGACTCGGAGAAAACTCGACAAGCAGAGAATAGAAACACCACCACTCGAGTCAATGACAGAACTTGTTCTAACACACCTATTCCCCCACCCCTCCCCTCTATTTACTAAAGGTTATACTCGTAGTATGTCAGTTGATTTGTATATTGTTTGGGTTTTATTTATCACGAATGACTTTCTCAAATTAAAATGTCAATGTTTTAGTGTTGGTATTTATATTCTATATATAGAAAGGTGATAAAGATCCTCGTACATGTAGGTTTATTTTTCCCGGTCAAACTAGATGTTTCAATAAAACTGATGTAAAGGTGTGGTAGTGGATGAACATAGATCTAATAAGATCACTTAAAAGCATACATTATGCAAGAGCTAAATCTACATATTGTAGGTCTTTCTTTGGGCCTGAAATGTTATATAAACTATTGACATTTGTTATCGTGAAAACACTATAATCATTAATCAATGCCATCTTTTAGAACTCACTTCGTCTGTTATAACTTTGACTATGTGAGGTTTCATTTTCAAATTCATTGTAAAATCATCATCCCTAGATAGGGGTAACCATCTAAAGGTCTTAAAGATGCCCATAGGGTCGCAGAACCCGAAACGGTCTTTTGAGAGAGGATTGGAGCTTAACTTGTAGGGACCCCCTCCCCCCTTGACCCTTATGCCTATGAAGATGCCTTATGTAAGAATGGGGTTAAGAACTGCCCAGTTTTCTATATGATAGTTTAAAAATGGATAATGAAAAATTAATATATCGAAGCGCGGCACTCTAGACCACTAGGCCATCCCAACCCCCCTCAGTAGGCAGAACTAACTCTTGTATTATACATGTTAAAATCATGATGGAAAAGTACTACTAATTGTCAGATTCTTTAAAAAAAGAAATATCGTGTTAATGTGTTAAAAACTTACCTGCAAAAATTTTGACGTGAACGTCCTGGTGAACTACAGAACATCCATCTGTCTTATGTTTTTGTAGACTATAATGTTATCTTGTAATGTTACTAGTACAGTTTGCTTAACTTTAGTACCATTCACCACTTATTGCAATATTTCTCATGACCTCCCAAGTCCAGCGTGTTGGATCCCTGCATTGGCCGAGAAGGTTCATCAGGATTTTCTGACACGGTTTGCCCTTGTCAGTGGTGCAGGACAGAGGGCCTGACAAGGACAGCTGTCTAGTTATTCGGATGGTACAAAAACCAAGGTCCCATGTATACATTAGCGTGCATGTAAAAGATCCCTTGGCAGTTGGAATTTGAAATGATAGTAGGCCGTGGTGCTGTTTGCCCATCTTCATTAGCCCTGCAGTAAACCCAATTTTAAATCTCAATCAGACACTCCTCTTGTATTTTTACTAGTTGGTTCCTGGTAGTCTTAGAATAATATTTGTAACAAATACATACATACATACTTTATTACAATGACATTATTTTCGGACAGGGGCAGTGGCTGGCCAAATGATAAGTGTGTTGGTGTGATATAATAGGGTCAGTCATAGATTCAAATGGCGTGGTTTCGATTCCCAGGTTGTACGTGACAAGGAGTAGGGTCACATGTCCATCCTCCACATTTTTCAGGGTCCTCCGCTTTTCTTCCACTGCTAAAGACCCCCTACGCACAAGCGAATTATTGAAATAAAAATTGAACATACATTGGTCCAGAAATACCCTAGTTTGTGTCGATGAGTGAAAAATGTACTTTAAAATTTTATTAAATTCAGATGAAATCAGTCTGTGTCGACATGCCTTTTATCTTTTCATCGTTTACCATAGTGCATATTTTTTACTGTTGTGCTAATGCCCTCAGAAACTTACATTAATTACAAACTTCAAAGACTAATTTCTGGTCTAAATTGATTACTTTTTATACGCCCACATTGAAATGTGGTCGTATATTGTCGTCGCCCCCGTCCGTCCGTCCGTCCGTCGGTCCGTCGGTCCGTCCGTCGGTCCGGCGTCCACAATTGCTTGTGGACGCTCTACAGGCTAAAGTTAATATTCGATTGACTTTAAATTTATACACAGTGTTTAAGGTCATGAGACGAAGAAGCCTATTGTTTTTCAGCGATTTCCGATAATAACTACCAGAGTTATGGCCCTTGATCACTTAAAAAAATCTTGTGGACGCTCTAGAGGCCAAAGTTAATATCCGATTGACTTTAAATTTATACACAGTGTTTAAGGTCATAAGACGAAGAAGCCTATTGATTTTCAGCGATTTCCGATAATTAGTGCCAGAGTTATGGCCCTTGATCACTTCAAAAAATCTTGTGGACGTTCTAGAGGCCAAAGTTAATATCCGATTGACTTTAAATTTATACACAGTGTTTAAGGTCATAAGACGAAGACGCCTATTGATTTTCAGCGATTTCCGATAATTAGTGCCAGAGTTATGGCCCTTGATCACCTCAAAAAATCTTGTGGACGCTCTAGAGGCCAAAGTTAATATCCGATTGACTTTAGATTTATACACAGTGTTTAAGGTCATGAGACGAAGAAGCCTATCGATTTTCGGCGATTTCCGATAATTAATGCCAGAGTTATTGCCCTTGATCTCTTTTAAAAATCATGTGGACGCTCTAAAGGTCAAAGTTAATATCCGATTGACTTTAAATTTATACACAGTGTTTAATGTCATAAGACGAAGAAGCCTATTGATTTTCAGCGATTTCCGGTAATTAATGCCAGAGTTATGGCCCTTGATCACTTCAAAAAATCTTGTGGACGCTCTAGAGGCCAAAGTTAATATCCGATTGACTTCAAATTTATACACAGTGTTTAAGGTCATAAAACAAAGACGGCTATTGATTTTCAGCGATTTCCATTAATTAGTGCCAGAGTTATGGCCCTTGATCACCTCAAAAAATCTTGTGGACGCTCTGGAGGCCAAAGTTAATATCCGATTGACTTTAGATTTACACACAGTGTTTAAGTTCATGAGACGAAGAATCCTATTGATTTTCTGCGATTTCAAATAATTACTGCCAGAGTTATCTCCCTTGATAACTTCAAAAATTCTTGTGACGCTATAGAGGCCAAAGTTACCATCCGATTGACTTCAGATTGATACATAGAGTTTAAGGTGTTGAAACGAACAAGTATTTTGATTTTCAATGAATTTAGATAACTGAACAGCTAAATCCATGATATTAAATGTTTCATGTATATACTAATTGTTAGCGTGGGGTAAAACTTTATAAAAAGCAATCAAATTCTAATGATTTTCTAATAATTACATAATGAGTTGTTACTCTTAATCAGTTTTTAGTGTATTACAAATGTTTCATTACCGAAAAAAGTAAAAATATGCGACAACCCTTGTTGACTGCCCGGACGATTTAGCTGCTGTGGGCGTATGTTTCGTTGCCTGGCAACCTATCTTTTCTAAAATAATTGAATTCTCATTTGCTGCCACACATTTTTTTTTATTTATCAAAAAATATTACCCTTAATTAATTAAATTGTATGAGCAATGTACTCATAAAGCTTTTGAAGATGATCATATGTAGAGTTGACAGTTTGATTTTGATTTGATTCGATACCTTCACCCTGTCGGTATCATTTTTTGATTCAGTGTCTATGCAGATGAATAAGCCTGTCCAGCTTTAGGTCCCGTCCCCTTTGTCATATTCACATTTTATATTTCAAAAAGCATTTTATCTTATCATTGCTCAACGTAAGATATATGGTGTATGTATACTCAGACGCCACATGTGTCCACCGTGATACGACAATAATTTAAGATTATTTAAGGGTTCCGTAGATTTTAATTTATTGGATTTTATCAGTGAATATATATAGAAAATATCTGTTAATTTTTTCAGCTGTAGAAAGTTTGACATTTAAAGATGTATGTCATATAATCAGATAAAGAGGTTGCCATTCTTGTTATAATAGTTGAAAGCTATATTATGAAAATTGAATATAATGAAAGTTTGAAGTTCTAATCTGCTTAATATCAGAGCCATCGGATGGTCTTGAGAGTTGATTAAATTGAAAATTTCAATTAAAATAGCATTATGCAAGAACAAAATCTGCTTATTACAGGTCTTTCTTTAGGCCTGAAATGTTATCTAAATAATCAATTAGACATTAATTAACTTATCCAGACCATAATAAACTCTTGATGTCAAGGCTAGCCTTCGATGTTGGCGGATTAAATTCCTATATGCCACTTAACGGCCATTGATAATTAAATCAATCAAGTTGTGAGAGTTTGAAGTTATAATCTGAGCCATCCAGTGGGCTTGTCATGTAAATGAATATCAAAATAATATTTGAAGCTAAACTAAAAACCTGCAATAGGCTGATTTATTTCTTACATAACGCATGTTTAAATGTTCAGTTATGTTGGAATTCAAGTGTAAGATTGTGGAATACTGAAATGTAAGAACTGTGGCTGAAAGATAAGAACATGTTTTCTTTGGATTGAGAGTCTATGTCTCTATTTAATTACAATTTACCTGTCCTAGTTTGTAACAGGTAAATGTAGCTACGTGTGTTTTTGTTACCTCATAGCTTGTCCAAGCTTCAGGACGAGGAGAGAAGTTGATTAATGACCGTGATGATTTATTGTCTTAAATTAAAGGTCGACTTCTTTTTATTTTCCTGACATCTTTATTTACGGATGGTATATAGTTGTAGGCTATAGCTTGTATTTTATTATTAGAACGTCACAGCTAATTTATTGTTTATTTATAGTTCACTTTGAGATAAGAAAAGTCAAGCTGTATAAAATAGCTACTAGCTAAAGTATGTAATTATCTATCCTTTGGTTTAAATGATATAAAATGAAGTGGAGTTTAACGTCCTACTGTTCTGCTCCTAACCTGGGCTAATGAATATGGGCAGCCGCCATACAGTGTGCTATGAGTGAAATCTTGACCAGACAGTGGTTATACGGTCTACTCTTATATCAAAATTCCAACTGCCAAGGGATCTTTTACATGCACTGTATCTTTGAAGGGGCATTAGATAAAGAGTTGACAGTTCCCGTGATAATAGTTAAACAGTAGATAATGTAAATAGAATATAGTGAAAATATCAATCACATTGCTCCACTGTGAACCAATATTTTAGCTTTTGAATTTTAGACTAATCTTGATCATTAGGCTTTCAGACTTTCGTCTGAAAGCCTATTGTGATTACTAAAATTATTATTTATTATTATTATTTTATTTTTCGGGGGAGCCTATTTCTCAGTGTCTGTAACAGATACAGATCTGGGACATAATTTTCTACCAGGAAACCATATGGTGGCTATCCCTTCCACTGTATTTGAAACTTCTGCGCAGACCGGAAGTGGCCGAATTTCGTGCGGTGCCAAATATTTAAAAAACGGCCGTAGATTCGTCAATTCTGTATCTATTTTCATACAAATTACATTTTTGGAAACCCTGAGTCTTTTCTCGGACGATAGCAGTTGAAAATTTTGCAATTTCGAAACTTCGCTGCTGACTTCTAGCGTTCGAAAAATGAAAATATGTTGTTTACGACACATTTTTTGTTATTTTTCAAAATTTTAAAATTTGACCTACATTTTTGGATACCTGAAGGCAATCCGGTTCCAGTAATATAAGTTTCATTCAGAGTTATCGCCCTTTATTTTTCGATTTTTTTCGAATTTTCTTCACATTTTGTGAGCTTAAGTTTCGTTTTACGGCCAGATCGACGTTTCTGAAATTCCTGGAACATAAAGTAATATGGTCAAACCACCGTTTAAAGCAATTTCAACAACAATCCGTAAACCGGAAGTAGTCGAAATAATATGCGATATTTTGAAAAAAAAGTGAAAAATGGGTGTTTTGGGTAAAAACACGATTTCTCCGTCCGATATCAACGGATTAAACGAATTAAGGTATCATTTGGTCGGGCGCTGATTGGACCACTGAATGATACCCAATTCGTAAGGATACGATTAGCAGGAAGCAAAATATGGCACGCTGAAAATCAAGTATTTTCTGATTTTTAGCATTTTTGGACGCCTGTATCTCGAAAACTTAACCGCAACTTTTTTTTTAATTTTTTCTATCGAGAGTCCTTTCGGAGGTTTTTTGCATGAAGCCATCCAATAAGACTTTGAAATATCTGGAATAGGTGAAATAACGGACTGAAAATCGAAAAAAGTCGAAAAATCGTGAAATTTTGGAAAATGCTATACTTTTTTTTTATTTTAAGAGATTTTCAAAAAAAGATTGTATATTCTGATAGCTGACCTAATTACGATTCTAACGATGTATAATATGTATGTAGTTTTTGAAATTTAATTTTCGATATTTTAATTTTTTTGCATTTTTGGCACTTTTGAACATAGGATTTCTCAGGGGCATTTTATCTGATCAGATAATGTAATATGTCATTACAGAGCCCTGTGGCTATTTTAGTGCCCAAACCGGCTATTAAAACTATTCTGACAATAATAGCCATACCGGAAGTATTCAAAAAATGAAAAAAAAATGTTAAAAACATTGTCGCACTTGCGAAAAACTTGATTTCTCCCTTAGGTAATAGCGGACCAAAAGAACTAAAGTGTCGCTGGATAGCCCTATTAATGGACCATCATATGGTGTCTAAATAATACGATTTCGATGATAAGGAAATAAATTATTGTATGCCAAAAATCTAGTATTTTCCGATTTTTTAACATTCTGAGACGCCCTTTTCTCGAAAATAACGCCGCAGATTTTTCTTAAACTTTTCTTACTCAAAGTCCTATCGGTTGTCTATATAGTGAATCCAAAATGAAAAGCATTGAAATAATATAAGAGGTCCAAAAATGGCCTCAAACTTTGTAAAAAATTGAAAAATCGTTAAATTTTTGGAAACGCTCTTTAATTTATCTTTTTTTCCAAAACTACTCAATGGATGTTTCTGACACTTCTGGTACAGAAAGTTAAGTATCCAAAAAACTTCGTAAAGCTATCATGACAATGATCGTAAAACCGGAAGTAGTCGAAAAAATGTCCGATATTTTGAAAAAAATTAATTTTTTTACGAAAACCTTTTTTTTTTATGAATATTTTTTGATGATATTTTACACAGGGTTAAAAATATCATCCTACTTGAGCAGAAATGAGAAAAAAAATTGTCTCGGTAATTTGCGTTAGCCGCCATCGGCTAATTTAGTTTTTCGTACCCAGAAAAATTATTTATTGTTCGATTTGTATAAAACAAAGTTCATATGCTCCGTGGTCCCAATTGTAATTTTTTTTGTTACGGTGAATTTTTTCTGTCGGCAACGGAAGTGACGTAATATTAACAAAAACTACAATTTTGACAGTTCGGTACCACTTTTTGAAAGCAAATATTTTTTTTTTCAAAACTGATATAACTAAAAGGATGCGCCCTGCAAAGGTGCACAAAATCCTTAGCTGATATTTTTTAATTTCAATTTCATTTTCGGGCAATTTCGAATAAAATGTAAAATAAAGTGTAAAATTCAGTTATTTACAATTCATTCAGCGTCTTCATATTTTGAAATATTTATTTGTAATTTTCATAAACTCGTAGCAATAATCCAGACGAAGAGAATGTATGCGAAAATTAGTTTGTAATATGAGCAGTTGCCGAGAAATATGCAATTTTGCATGCATCACTTTTCACGTTATTTTGCCTATAAAAGAGTGAATTATTATTCGATTTGCAATATTTTTTTCCATTTGATGCCTAATGCCAATTTGGACTAGGTCAAGCCAATTTTACATTTTCACTGTGACCGGAAATGACGTCATTTGGGCAAAAACTGTATTTTTAACCTAAAAAACAAATATTTTATTCAAATGAGTCTGCATTATAATATTTTTAAAATCATGATATTTGATTCCCACCAACGAATAGAATAAAGCCATATGACCATACGGATACCACAAAATGGTTTCTAACTTGTACGGTTACAGAGAAATAGGCCATCTTCTATAAGTAACTTTTCAAGGTTTTTAGTCTATAAAAGTGTCAATTATTATTCGATTTTTATCATTTTTTTACCATTTGATGCCTTATGCCATTTATGACTACTATGAACTAAATTAACATTTTCAATATCTCCGGAAGTAATGTAATTTTTGCAAAAAACATATTTTTAGCCTTCAAAACAAACATTTTTTTGAAGGGATTTATATTTATTATTCGTTTAACTTTATAACGTCTGACTCTAATGGGCAGTAAGATTGAATCAATACCATCATATTGATATCAAGAAAAGGCTTCTAGCATGTTCCCTTGTCGAATAATAGCCAATTTTCCCAGGGTCACTTTTAAGTTTTATACCTTCTTAATTTCAGTTTATGGGTTATAGGTTGATTATTTATTGCCCGATATGTATAAAACAAAGTTTGTATTTTGTATGTTGCGAATTTTCGACTTATTTTTCACCTATAAAAATTTCTTTCGGCACCGGAAGTGACGTAATTTTGCCATAATTTACAATTTTGACCGGTCTTTTCGCCAGCAAATATTACTTTTAAGTTTTTTACCTTCTTAATTTCAGTATATGGGTTATAGGTTAATTATTTATTGCCCGATATGTATAAAACAAAGTTTGTATTTTGTATGTTGCGAATTTTCGACTTATTTTTCACCTATAAAAATTACTTTCGGCACCGGAAGTGACGTAATTTTGCCATAATTTACAATTTTGACCGGTCTTTTCGCCAGCAAATATTACTTTTACATATGATAGAGGGTGTCACTGAAGCAAAACAACTAAAGTATACTTTGATAGCTCAATGGATCGGCTATGGTATAATGAACTTCCTGTATGATTCCTGAAAGCCGGTTCAGTGCTGCTTGCAGGTCTAGTTATTATTAAAATCAGTACGATAAAAAGTAAAGTCTTGATTATCTATTTTTACATTTAATTATTTTACAAAAAATATTTAAATCCAGTAAATACCCCAGGCTAGCGATGCGATCGAGAGACAATTATAGTCTTGTCATGTCAAAAAATGTCGTAATTAATAATTTAGATAATATTTCAGGCCTAAAGAAAGATCTGCAATAGACAGCTTTAGCTCTTGCATAATGTATGTTTAACTATAGAAATATCGGCTTAATAGAAAGGATAATGTTTTGCTTTTATGGACTTAACATGTGTGTTAATATTATTTTTATAAATATTGTGAAATTATGACAAACATCATATAAAAACTATCTGTCAGAGATTCGTAAAAAACCTTTATGTTTTTGTTGTGTATTAACAATCTGATTCGACCATCCAGTGAACCGTGTGTGGGTTTTTTTTGTGGGGTGGGTATTTATTGTTTGTGGTCAATTGTTAGTTTTATTAGAAGAGTTTGATTCTTCTGTGAATGTAATCTGAGAAAACAATGGATTGATGTTACCCAGATATAGTAATCAGAATATTTATCAAACTGATTTATTTTTCGATTCTACTTAATTTGGAATAATTCTTATTTTAGGGACTCCAGGTATTTCAGTGCTTACTATATTCTTTTCTTATTTTATCGTCAGGGCCATCTTCACACGTGGGTTGCCATGGTCATCTATAATACAGTGCCGGACAAAATCAGTGCCGGACAAAATGACAGGCATCAGAGGTTTTGTGCCTGACAAAGCCTGAATCTGTGCCTGACATTGTCAGTGACAGGTGTCTTATTTCCAGGCTGAAGTACCAATACAATAAATATATCAATCATTTTATTGACCATTTATATTTTGATTCCTGCGTGGCTACTTAATATATAATTGTTGTTTATTTATAAAAACAAACACATCTAGTGTTTACATGTAGATTAAAATTAATATATTTTACCATGACATCGCAACAAATTTGGTGAATCTTATTCTGCAGTTGGTTTTGACTAACAAAAAAATATATGTTTATAGAATGTGATGTAATAGACAACGGACATTATAGTACCAGAGATTAAACTTTTAGAATTTCTAAATGAATATGCATATTCAACAACAATATATGGTTATAAGGTGATTTATGACGAAAAACATTATTGTGGCTTGTGTAGACGTTTTACCACTTTGAAATATGTAAATACCAACACATGATGAGGGTGATACAACAATTACATCAGCCGACATCAGAACTAGAAGTCATGTGTCAAGCTGATCAGCAGTAAATATTTACTTGCCTGCCAATATCACTGGAAGGGATGACATCAGGACGACTTAATTAGCTCTCAATATTATTTAGTTTTCTTCTGCAAATTAGATCTAAAACAATTTTTTTTAACATTTTTAAGAAGAAAAGTAAACGCGTTTAAAGTATATTTGGGTAAAAGATATTTCCTATTTAGTGTACAAGACCAAAAATTCTGCCCAGACCAGAGTGTATTACTACGTACAATCATGTAAACCATGCACGTGTTATCGAAGCCATATGATATGACGTCACACGTAGAACTATACTGGATGTGACCTTATCACTTTACCACTGTGACAATTACGTGTCTGGTGTTCATGTACATTTATTATTTATTTCCCCAAAGAAAATATTCTGGTTAAATGAGAGCTGGTACTCACTCAATCTCGCAGCACGTTGTACCAAGACGCGAAACTATTCCTTCCTTAATTTTGATTTCATTTTCGAGCAAATTTGATTCAGGCTTTTCAGATTTTGAAATATTTCTACGTAACTTTTATAAACTTGTAGCTATAATCCATACGAAGAAAATGTATGTTAAAATTAATTTGTAAGGAGTTCCAGGAATCCGATTACCCTCTAGAGGGATAAGACAGTTGCGCAATGCCTGCACCTAGGAGGCGTGGCTTAAGAGCAGACAGCTTGATAAATTAAACCTAATTAAATCTTGATTAATAATTATAAGACGAATTTAATTCAGCCCATTGTTTTATAAAACGCATCAATTTTTTTTTTACAGAACTGACTGTGACCACAGGGATGGGAGCGGAAGAGAGTCGAGCGGGAAATTATGGGTTGATGGGAGCGAATTCCGTTAATCGGAATATGAACAAACAAATACAAAGAGCTCGACCCTGGTCTCTATTACATCAATGCTCGGTTGACCAATGGAAGGCTGGACATGCAGGTAAGGACTTATTAACTAATGCTAGGCTTGCAACTATCACGATTCGTTCTACAATTGAAATCGTGGTGAACCTAACGGGTCATATCAAATATTGAGGGCAGTTGTGTTGATCGTATCGCAACGTATCTACATGTACCAAATCGTGGACTCAATTGTGACAGTCCTATCGTAACACATCGGATAACAGTGGGAATCTAGTATTTCTAATATTTCATCAAAATAAATGGCTCATCTTGTTAATATTTAATGTTCAAAATTTTAATTTGAATTTTATGAATATACACTACAGCATTGTTAGGTATCGTGTAACTGACTGTTGAAAGTTGAAAAGTGATATTGAAATGAAAGTGGGATAAGAGTTAGGGGAGGAATTTATAGGGTTTTTAAAACACTTTCAAAACAAAAGTAGATTTATTTACTTAAAAATGCATTATGTAAGATTTAGATCAAGACCTGACAGTTCCCACTATAATAGTTCGAATTTATATAAAGAAAAATAAATATATTGAAAATTTCAATCTAATTAATTTATGGGTATTTGAAGTTGTAGCATAGATTATTTATTATCCATTATTCAATTAGTAAAGATACATTATTGGAGATTAGATAACGAGTTGGCAGTTCTCACTATAATAGTTAAAAACAAGCTAATGTAAAGGAAATTTGCTGAAAATTTCAGTCAAATTGATCCACTATGAACAGAAAACTAAGCGAATGAAAGTTCCTCTTAGCCTCGATCATCATTACTAAAGTCGGTAAGACAAAACTAGTAGTCTCGATAATCCATTTAATTGTTAATCCTGAAAGAAAATATTGCAGCAATTAGAACAACAATCTAACAGATATCGCAGGCTAGCGATGGCATCGAGATTTAATTATGGTCGGGATTAGTTAATTAATGTCTAATTAATAGTTTTTAAAACATTTAAGGCCTGAAGAAAGACCTACAATCGGCAGATTTTGCTCTTGCATAATGTATGTTTAATTAGCAGTCGTGTTTCTAGCCTTCAGATTGTCTAGAGGGAGGGTGGCTGGTTAGCGTGTGCGCGTGGTATCATACAGCCTGCCATTGAGTCAACTGGCGTGGTTTTGAATCCCTGGTTGTACGTGGCAAGGAGTAGTGTTGCCTGTCCAACTTCGTTGGTTTTCTCCCACTGCTAAAGACCTAACATGGACACGATTATTGAAATAAGATTAAACCATATGTCAGTCCCAAAATGACCTAGTTTGTGTCGTGGACGTTAAACCCCATTTTTCTCTCTCTCTCTCTCTCTCTCTCTCTCTCTCTGTTTGTCTAGGGAATTATTTACAGACTAGGCCTACTGTATTTTATGACTAGTATATATATTCATGTAAAATATTTGAAATAAAAATGAGACTAGCAAGTTATTCTGATAAAAACTGAGCTCGTATGTTATTAGAGTTGCTTGACATGAGTGTTATCAAATCTGCTATATTTAGTTTAATTCATTTGATTCTGTGCCAAAATAATTTTGATATACAAATTTAAAAGGTTTGCAGGTGTTTACATGTATATATTGTAGTAATTATAGGCAGACATTGAAATGTATTGATACGTCCGTTGGTCAGTCGTCTGCCGTTTCTTTTAAACAATATTCAGATGTTATCTATCTTTTAGATATTTACAGATGCTGTTTACGCTTGAATGGGACAAGGAGTAGGATCGCCTGTCCAACCTCTTGGGTTTTCTCCCTAGTCTTCCGGTTTCCTCCAACTGCTAAAAACCCCTATGTGATAAAAAATTGTTTGAATAAAATTTAAACCTATGTTAGTCCTGAAAAGACCACGTTTATCTCTCTTTCTTCTCTCTCTTTTTTTAATTAAGTTTATAAATGAGCTCCTTTAAATCCGTTAATTACTCAGATCAGATGATAGGAAATCCAATTTATCGGCTATTAGCAGTTATAATTTCATG
The DNA here is from genome assembly GCA_948474765.1 of Patella depressa. NCBI lineage: Eukaryota > Metazoa > Mollusca > Gastropoda > Patellidae > Patella > Patella depressa. The sequence continues at coordinate 4,968,305 of OX419718.1, forward strand.
AGAAGGATTTCTACAATTCTCTGTCAGTCTTTCGGCCAACCTAATCACCAACAATAGGCCATAAAAACCAAATTATCATCATTTTAACTTGACAGGCAGTAAGCCTGCTAAATGTCAAACGGCATTTTCTTCTCTTTTTGTCGACAGGGTCACTACATATACGCCTTTTGAATGAGAGAAAATGTGTCCCATGGCAATAGTCTGAAACCTTGTTAATGTCTCTTTCATAGACATTATGACAGGGGGGAAACCATGGTTGAAAATTTGCCGACACTTGGTTCAAAATCTGGACCTCGTGGTTAGTGAGCCTGCACCTAACTCACAGAGCCATTGCAGTAGATTACGAGTAAACAAAACATGAAAGTGTAAATCACATGAAAAGATCCGAGGGCAGGTTGCAATTGTAGGTAGGAGTCCACTGCACTTTACCCTCTTGGACCGGTAGTGATACAGACTTCACTCAAAATGTAAACATGTTATCATACTTGAATTAGACCTCAGTTTTTTGTCTCATTTTCATTTCATTTTCATTCATTTTCACTTTATTTCATTTTCATTCATTTTCACTTTATTTCATTTTCATTTCATTTTCACTTCATTTCATTTTCATTTTGTTTGGGCAAACAGAATTGATTGGCCTATTTAAGTTTAATGTTGGCATTTGGATTTGTTTTTATGCACCCACATTGAAATGTGGTCGTATATTGTCCTTGGCCCCGTCTGTCGGTCCATCGGTCCGGCGTCCACAATTTCTAGAGGCTAAAGTTAATATCTGGTTGACTTTAAATTTATACACCGTGTTTAAGGACATGAGACGAAGAAGCCTCTTGTTTTTCAGCGATTTCTGATAGTAACTACAAGAGTTATGGCCCTTGATCACTTCAAAAAATATTGTGGATGCCCTAGTTTAATTATACACTCTAGTTAAATAATCATATGATGTGATAAATTTGATATTTTGTTGAAATATGCAAATGGCATCCAGTAACTTTAATCAAATTTATTGTTTTATTTTTTATTTCAGAAGCAGCTGGCTTCCAGGAGACCATCATGTCGTGTAGTGGGGTCGTGTTCAAAGATTGTAGCGTGACTTTCTGTACCAGTCGACAAGGAATCATAAATATTAAATCAGGCCCAATATTCAGTTTTAGACGCAAAAGCAAGTTCACTAAAATGGCTAAACATTTTGAATATAACCACATACCAGCCCACCTCTCGTCAATTCAAAACTTCCATGTGAAAAGTGTTCTTTGTTATAAAGGAAACACTGTGATCCTCCATCTAGTACGTAATTTAATGACTCAGTTCGGTATTATAGATTTACACCAGAATAAATTTTTGGGAATCTTCGGACATCAGACGGTGGAATTTGTCAACGAAGCTCTGAGAGGTGAGATCAGTCCAGACGGTACGATGGTGATGATTAAAATACCTTCGCTTAAAACAGGAAATAATGCCTTTGTCTTCCAGTTATACGATTTAGATACAAAGCAGTTAGTTAGTGAAATTAGTCCTCCGTACAATCATTCTATTTTTGCGTTTGATCCAAAGAGTTGCTCGTCACGTTTGGCGATGACAAGTTTTAAAGAAGGACATGACAATAGCTTGTGTTTAGTGCGAGCGGCATCATGGGATATATTAGCCATCAATTCTCGTGTGGATGATCTACGAACCAGTTTGCATCCTAATTTAAAGGACTTAAAGTACTCGTTAGAAGGGAATATCCTCTTCGCCGTCATGGTTACCAGTGGCTGCCATTGTCGAGAGAAACGAACCCGCAGATTTCAGCCAATAGATGTCAGCATATATATATTTGATGGTGAAAATGCGCAAACGTTACACTGTATTCAGTATCACCGGTATGCCTGTGGCGTTCATTCTTGTCCAATAAATTACATGCCGACATTCTCATACTGTGGCAGTCGTATGGCCATTGTTTTAAATGATATGGAAACGTCTACAGATCACATACAGATTTACAAATTACCAATTTATGGAAACTTACAAAACCGGTGCCGTATTAGAATTCTACAGCAGTTTTCCCCAGAAATCATCGATCGGCTGCCCCTTCCAGCACGATTAATCAACTATCTTAGGTTTCAACCAGAATATGTCTAATTTATTATTTTTGTTGTTTATTTATATGCTATGTTATGTTTTAAAGGATATACAGAAACATGTGTTATAGTTTATTATTGTGACGTGCTACGCAAATATTGAATGCATTTTGAAGAATTGGTTGCTAGGTGTGGTGCAGAACTGGTTGCTAGGTGTGGTACTGAACTGGTTGCTAGGTGTTTTTATGCTGGTTGTCTTCCTGGTACTGTAGAAACTCTCAAACTTAAAGCAAGATCTACCCTTGAAATAGGCCTAATAATATGGAACATCATAAAAGATGGAAATGATCTTCTTTTGCTGTCATTGTGATTGTTGAAGATAACAAATCAATATATTTTTGTGTTTTTAGATAAAAATTATTTAATGCTTTTAAATACTGACTAGTCATAAATAGAAGTGTTATTGAAATTACTGGCAATTTTAACTTAAAGTCAGTCAGACGGTGCAGACTTATTATTACATTTTTTATAAAAGGGGAATAACTCTCATTGTTGTACTTTTCAGGGATTATTTGTTTTGTTAATTAATGTAGAAGAGGACAATACAATACGATGTCGTATGCATCATCATTATTCTGATAATATACATGTATAAGGCCCCAAAATGATTTTTGCTCCGCGCTTTGCAAAATGAAATTTAAAGCTATTGTAATTTATGCATTATTTATGTTATATTTATTTTATTTTAAGTGGAATTTTATTACTGGTTTTGTTATGACAAGTGTTCAGTTGTTAATGATATATCAAACAAAATTCATGCTTTTTATTCAATACATTAAAGGATGCATTATATAAGATTTTGCCAATTATCATTGTTTTGATAATGAAAAAATGTCTTGATTATCAATTTTATCGTTCCATTTTAAATTACAAGATGATTCTAATTTCTAATCCATTAAATATCTCTGTCATCCAATGTCCCAGAGAGTTGATTATGGGCCCGTCATAAAGCTAGAAAACATCACCTATGTTTGGCGCAATATAGCCCGGTTGGAGCTGACGTGCCATTAAACAACATTTCCTTTCATTTAATAGAAAACAAACCTGAAATAGGCAGATTTAGCTTTTACCTAATGCATCGTTAACAGAACACAATTTTTATGGCAAGCGAAACGATAACTGGTCAAAATATCATACTTATAAAACCAGTGAATTGTTTCCAATAAAAATTGTATGCTGTTTTGTCAATTTAAAAAGGATGTAAATAGATTAATTGATATTTTTGAAAGCTGAATTTGGTCACTATTAAAATTAAGTTGTCTCTTCCTTCAAGCTCTATAAATTATAAAAATTACAGATTTTAGAAATTTGAAAGATATATTCAATGTCTGTTGGGTTTTTTTTTAAGAGTCGTATATTTTGTGTTCATGGTATGTTAGTATATAACCTATATATAACGCCAATCGCTTAATCAAAATTTAACTGAATTGTTTCCCCATAATGTATTTTATTTTTAACTTTATGTTATCATATTTATCAATATCAATCAAATATCCGTGCCTCACGGTCGTTTATTTAGAACAGTAATTTCTGGCACAGTATTTCTGGAAACTGACAAAGTCCTGTTTTCTGATATCTAGGAACTGACAAAGTTCTGGTACAGTGTCTAGAGGACTAGGTTCTGGTAAGAGGAGCTGAGTAAGTTCTGGTATCTGGGAACTAACACAGGAACTGGTAAAAGTTTTGGTATGAATTAAAAGATTAAGTTCTTCTGTCGAGGAACTGACCAAGTTCTTGGCCAATACTGTGTCAATATAGCTTTATAGAAATTTCGCCAAAGCAACTGAGTTTAGTAAATGAATATACCTTCAATTTTATCATATTTGACAACAGTTGTAAAAAAATTTAAAAATGTCTCATTGGTGTGTATGTTTGTCCACCCGTTTCAGAGCACAACGCACTGGTACTCAAATTTGAAAGCAAATGATCCGGCCGAGGGTGAATAAAAAAAACATTGTCATGGAAATATTGTTATAATCTTATTGATGTTATTATATTGAATTGTCGTAGATTTGGGCGTATATAGTCATCATCGCGTTGGTCTATCAATGGACAATATGCTTGGGAACCCGATTGGCTACAGTTTGTAACAGATTTTTGATTTGAAGCATCACGTCATAAGAGGATGAACCCCATCGTACCAGAGTTATGCCCCCTTTGCTGAAAACCATGTGAACTTGTTAGAGAATTGATTCTTTTCAAATTTGGTGTGAAGGATTATAGCCATTAGAGAAAGAACCCTATCAATATTTAGCATTCTGCAACTTTCAGGTCCAGAGTTATACCCCATTTGTGGAAATAGTCATTTGTTCAACATCCAAGTTTTCTTTTTGGATAAGCTGTTGTCGAGACATTGTTGCTTTGAAGGCATATATCAATACTTTGTATGGCTATCTTTTTCAATGAATCCATGGTATGCTGCAAATTCCATAAATGCCAAAAATAATCTGTTTTGTTTCCTGGCATAAATTATTTGAGAGATAAATTGATGAGCATAAGAATCGTGGATATTCTTTGTTTTTGTTTCGATATTTCATGTGAATTATGTGTTGATATTCTAATCAACATGTTCAATATGCCTTGATATCATTTCTCAGACAGCTCTATTAAAGAATCTTTAATACGCACAATGTTCATCTCATCATAACACAAGGTGGATGAATTATTTCATGTGTCATTTTAAAATTGATGGACACTTAAACATTCTTTTCATCTAACCATGCTAGGTTCCCACTATCACGAATCGCGCTACGATTGAAGTCATGGTTTTAATTGCAGAGTAATGATGGGGATCGTATCAGGTCTTATCATATATTGAGGTCAGTCGTGGCAATTGTGTTGATCGTATCATAAAGTATCTGAACTCGAGGACTCATTAGGGACGTACCTGTCGTAAAGCATCGCGCAGCAATGGGAACCTAGTTTTTCTAATTACTGGTATTTACCATGTGTATATACATTAATTGTTATTCTTGTACTTACATATATATTCTACAAAACTTGCATAGAAATATCAAAATTAAGTCCTGTTTAAGTCGTCATTTCATCAAATGAGGCAGCAGTTCATGGTGAATAAGGCAAGTTAGGTTTATGTCCCTTCCCTGCGAGTCCCATCCTTGGCTCTTCCAAGTCATTAGTTGTCACAACTGCTTAGTCCTTGTTGAGTCTCAAGTCACGATAAATCTTTCAAGTCAAGTCGCAAGTCAGCTCTTTGATGCAAGTTAAGGCGGTCTCGAGTTCCGACCTCTGCAGTGTAATAGACCAAATTCGTATCTCTACATGGCACGTTCATGTTGTTAAGATGTTAATTCGTCCCATCAGACAGTCCTAACTTCTATACAAAAACATCGTAGAAACACAAGTTAAACCATACAAATATTTTGGTGATCTCAGGGGTCATTACAAGATAATTTTAAGGTTTTTCTGAATTAATCTATGCAGTTACACGGTCATGCTCAGACTAGAATGTGTGCAAAATTAGTGGGGAAATCTACCGATCTTTTTATAAGAGACAGATATCGTCAATCAGAATAAAACACAGATCCTATTTCGTTTCGTTTTTCATAGTTCAAAATTTTGTTTTACTTGTCTTTACTACACTAGGATCTGGAAGAGGGGTGATATAACCCGTGCTCTAGATGATATGAGGGATTAGACAATGAAACAGTCTGTTACGTGGAGTTTTTGGCGTGAGATGCCTGGAACTGTGGGTAACCCACTTGAAGCATCACCCGTCTTCCATTAGCCCAGGTTAGGTGCAAAAGAGTAGGACGTTAAACCCCATTTCATTTCAATTTTGGAACATCAACATTGATTGATTAATCAAATATTTGACGTCATAGGTCAAAATCAACTTGTATGACCTCTGACACAACCTTCCACTACAACCGGTCAGACCTTCATGTAGTCTAGGACAGTCGAAAGCATAAAAAAACAAAACGAAATATAGATCTGTACTTTAATCAGGTTGAGATATCTTTAATTAAAATCTATGACTTGTAAAGAAGTTTTAAGTGACATTTGATGAAATCGGCGATCATTAGTCAACTATACATGTATATATATGTATATCACATGATATGTTCGTAAAAGATATTTATTTTTGATGGTAAAAGTTGTAATGCTTGTTGATTAAAGTAGCTGATCGTCACACGAGAGATTTTACATCCAATGCAAAGTAAAACATTGTAGATATCTAAATTGAACATAGATCAGTCCAAATATGGAAACAAGATATAATATACTGGATAATTTGTAACAAGCCAACGCTTGAGTGTAGGGGGAGATGGGATGGGATAGTGGGCTAGAGGTCCACGCTTCGACCTCTAACTGGCCACTCACCTGCAAACAACAACCTATAAGTAAAGTGTCTATTATTAGTACCAGGTGCAACTCCTCTGGATGATATTACCCGGAATCAAATAAGCCTCCTAATCGATCTCGTCTATCTATGTTAAACTTAGATGGAAGCTGACATTAACTAAATATATCCACACTAAAATTTAGTTAAGAAATAAAGTGATGAAAAATTAGATATTATCTGAAAAATACAACAGACGATCAGCTACTTTAAGCGCATTTTGTATGTAAGAACGATCAGTGTATAGGGCTTATTTTATAAAAAGGATCAGTGTATAAGCAAATTATATACATGTATATGTAAAAACAATCAACTTATTTTGTATATGTAAAGACAATCAGTGTATAAGCTTATTTTGTATATGTAAAGACAATCGGTGTATAAGCTTATTTTGTGTATGTAAAGACAATCCGTGTATAAGCTTATTTTGTATATTTAAGACATTCGGTGTATAAGCTTATTTTGTAAAGACAATCGGTGTATAAGCTTATTTTGTATATGTATAACGATAAGTGTATAAGCTGCACTATACACGTAGATATATATTATTATTGTCGATGCATCACATTAGAGCCATTGTACACGTCTCTAATCAATCAATGTTGTACTGTGCCTTTTGATATTTTGGAGCAAGCTAAACATGTTTTTTAAGAAATGGTTTTAATGAATATGGGGAGAAAAGGTTGTGAATGTGATAAAAAAAAAAAGATTTGGTTGCCAATAGCTGCCTATATTCTGTTTAAACTCTTACCAGTTTTAGTTTCAAATCTCAATTAAAAACTCGTACCAATTCCAAATCCCAATTAAAAACTTATTTGTTCCAAATAATCTTACGTAGACTAAATTTAAATACTGGTAGACATATATAGTTTATGGCTTTAATAAGTTTTTTGTGCATACTTTTGGATGGCTTTGGTATAACTCATGTGATGGAATTCAGGGTCTGGTTCTTTGAAAGATAAAAATTTGCCTAGTTTTAATTGTATGTTCGTAAGTTCCAATGACTGTTGTAAACTACCTTTTAAGGCCCCCTCCTGTGCTCTCCAAAGGGTGGATGTAGGATTTTGTGTACACTTTGGAGGTTGATCAGATTTGAATTAAAAAATGACGCATAGAATGTGTTGTGTCAAGCGAAGAGAGGAAAAAATATTTTGGCACTGTGTATGCTAATGTAATCAAAAACAAACTTTAATTGGCATATGTGGCGTATATGGAAATCTTTGATAACAGGCATTGTTTGTCAACCAATTCTGTTGTTTGTAGGAATCGTCTCAGAACTTTGCATGAGAAACAAGATTCTGTTAGGGCCTAGATATTTTGGGCTGTTTGGAACTGGTTCAGCTCTGGATCACTGCCTGGATCAGGATCGCAGTCACTGTCTGGATCATAGCGGTCACTGCCACGACCAATCACTCCATTTGGATGAATACGCACATACAAATTTGAATATGTTTACATCACTTATATTTGGAAACACATATTTGCAATTCATATTTCATGAGGTTAACCACCAGACTATATTCAGGTGCGGATCCAGGAATTTTTGCAGGAGGGGGTTTGCCAGGTTTCTGTTACGGAAATCTGCCATCATCGTCTCTAAATTACATAGGCATACATACAAATTGAGCTTTTTAAACAGAGAAATCATTTTTATACTGATGTAAGATCACTTTGTGATGTAATTTCATTGATGCAAGGCATTATTTTTTTTTTATGTAGCTGAGCAGGGGGGGGTTTGGACCCCCCAAACCCCCCCTCTGGATCCGCGCCTGATATTGGTAGTTAGTTGAATGGTGAGACTAACATATGAGTATACGACAATGCTTAACTTTCTGTATTTGTTCATCAAGATGCTCTGTAGCTCCACTCATGTACACACAAATTAGCTCTTAATCAGAAAGATACATTATGTAAGATTTAGATCAAGAGATGGTGTTCTTGCTATAATAGTTTATAAACAATAAAATGAATATATTGAAAATTACTATATTCTAAGTGAAGTTACGAATGTTCGAGGTTTTGACAAGAGTAAGTCTCAATTATTATTGCTAAAAAAAATAAACAAAGTCTCAATATTAACCTTCACTGATTAAATGATGTGGATGATCTGTCTAATCACATGAATAAATGTCTAAATAATAATTTATATAACAGTTTAATCAACATTTATTTAAAATACAGATCTTTATATCGTTCCATTTTTATACGCCCACATTGAAATGTGGTCGTATATTGTCGTCGCCCCCGTCCGTCCGTCGGTCCGTCCGTCGGTCCGGCGTCCACAATTGCTTGTGGACGCTCTAGAGGCTAAAGTTAATATCCGATTGACTTTAAATTTATACACAGTGTTTAAGGTCATGAGACGAAGAAGCCTATTGTTTTTCAGCGATTTCCGATAATAACTACCAGAGTTATGGCCCTTGATCACTTCAAAAAATCTTGTGGACGCTCTAGAGGCCAAAGTTAATATCCGATTGGCTTTAAATTTATACACAGTGTTAAAGGTCATGAGACGAAGAAGCCTATTGATTTTCATCGATTTCCGATAATTAGTGCCAGAGTTATGGCCCTTGATCACTTCAAAAAATCTTGTGGACGCTATAGAGGCCAAAGTTAATATCCGATTGGCTTTAAATTTATACACAGTGTTTAAGGTCATGAGACGAAGAAGCCTATTGATTTTCAGCGATTTCCGATAAATAGTGCCAGACTTATGGCCCTTGATCACTTCAAAAAATCTTGTGGACACTTTAAAGGCCAAACTTATCATCTGATTGACTTCAGATTGATACACAGAGTTTAAGGTGTTGAAACGAACAAGTATATCGATTTTCAATGAATTTTGATAACTGAACACTACTACTACTTAGTGTTTAACGTCTGCTTCCACATAAGTGATATCGCAGACAACTTATAACTGAACAGCTAAATCAATGATTTTAAATGTTTCATGTATATATACTAATTCAATTGTTAGCGTGGGGTAAAACTTTATAAAAAGCAATCAAATTCTAATGATTTTCTGATAATTATATAATGAGTTGTTAGTCTTAATGAGTTTTTAGAGTATTACAAATGTTTCATTACCGAAAAAAGTAAAAATATGCGACAACCCTTGTTGACTGCCCGGACGATTTAGCTGCTGTGGGCGTATGTTTCGTTGCCTGGCAACCTATCTTTTATACTTTCTATGGTCTCCACTACATGAAGATCTTAACATTTGTAGTGAAAGGTTGAGTCAGATGTCATACAAGCGGCTTTTGACCCCATGACATCAGACATTTGATTAACCAATCAGCATTTGGGTTTTTTGTTGGTTTACCCCACAATTATGTGCACCTCACGTCAAAAACAGGCTGTTTCATTGGCTAATACCTCACTTCAAAGAAAACGCTGGTAATATAACAACTCTTCCAGATCCTAGTGTAGTCAAGATAAGTAGAACAAAATTTTGAAGTATAAGAAACGGAACGAAATAGGATCTGTGTTTTAATTAGATTGTTCGAATCCAATGAAAAAGACCAACAATTGGCCGATTTAGCTTTTACATAGATTTAATGCATCTTGAAGATAAATCTAAAAATGTAATGATATTATTTTATGTTGTTGGTGGTTTTTTAAATTAGTCGATTGTGGTTACTATCGGATACAAGGAATCCATCTTTTATGTGTAGCACTGTTTCATAAAATGCACTCTCTGGGAAATATTTTTATATACCGGTAGATCGAACGTTTTATTCCAGTTGAATTATAAAATGTAGATGCTTCCATATATTGATAGATTATTGATAGAAATTGATTGCCAAACTCACGATTCAGGCCCGGATCCAGGATTTTGTCGAGGGGGTGGGCAAAGGGTAATATGTCGCAACCTTGGATTGGGCGGAGACAATGCGTAAATCATGTTTATATCATCTATTTTAAGAGGAGATATGTGAACTACAACAGTAACAAAGCAAACGAAAATAAAAATCAATTATGTCACTGGAGCTGACCGCGGCCCCCACCCCCACCTGGATCCGCGCCTGCGATTAATGTTATGTGATAAAAGTTTATTAGACTTAATATATATATATATGTATAATTATATTTGTTGAATATATCGTGATATTACGTAGGTATTGTGTGATACATTGGTAAGGGAGCGTTGCAAAATTAATACACTTGCGTCCAACTGGATAAGCTTGGGAAATGGTTGGATGGGTTGATAGAAAATGATAAATTAAAATTGCGGTTATTTTATATTAAACATGGACAAATTAAAGATACATTAGTAAGATTTAGATAAAGAGCTAGCCAATCTTGAAAATTTAATTCAAATTACTTTATAGCAAATGAAGATATTAGCCTTGAAGATTTAACAAGACGTGTGCAATAATTTCAACCACCATACTGGTTGTTCGAAGCTAAATCTCACTCCTCCATTTTTAGCTTGAATCAAAATTTGGCTGAATTGTTATAATCTATTTAATATCGGAGAAATCTGATGCCATCGAGAGTTGATAATGGTCTGGATAAGTTAATTATTGTCAAATTAATGATTCAGAAAACATTTGAAGCTTACAAAAAGACTTGCAATAGGCAGATTTAGCTCTTAATGCATGTTTATTATGTCGACAGGGATAGGCAGGGGGATGTGTGAGTCAAGATCTCTCCTTCATTTATTCATTGGGATGCAAGTGTTGAAATTTTGTGGTTGTCCCTAGTAGCTTATATCTAGTCAATCAACAATCAAAATAAATATTGATTTATATGAATGAATGAGTGAATGAAATGTTGTTTTATGGCATGTCAGCTCCAACCAGGCTATATTGCGCCAAACATATGATGAATAATTTATATGAAATTCATGTGTCAAATAGTAATATTCGATGGTAGTTATAATATAATTTAATTATATTTTACCCACTCATCTGAAATTAATTGATAATTGTGTTGAATAAATAAAATCTATGATAATTATAATATAATTGCATTAATTGATAACAGTTTTTATTCTCCCACATTTGATATCTAATTTAAATAATTTTATTTAGCCATTGTGATATTTTTCAACGTTGTTATTTTTAAAACATTTAATGCTGTCGAATTTTCATTCTGATTAAAACACTGATCCTATTTCGTTTCAAATTTTTATAGTTCAAAATTTCGTATTACTTGTCTTTACTACACTAAGATCTGGAAGAGTTGTTATATAACAGGCGTTCTCGTTGATGTGAGGAATTAGCCCATGAAACAGTCTGTTATAGTGACTTTTTGGCGTTCTCTGTGCAGAATTGTGGGTAAACGCCTAGAAATGTCAACGCTGATTGAATAATCATTGCCTGACGTCATAGGGTCAAAAGCCGAGGTTTTGACCCCTGACTTGAACTCCCACTATAACTTGTCAGATCTTCATGTAGTGTGGCCATCGAAAGTATAAAAAAACAAAACGAAATATAGATCTTTAATTTAAACAGATTGTCAAATTTTATGTGAAATATTTTACATTGTCAGTCATGAAATTGTACATTCTTGCGAACCTACAATAATTATAGGGCACAGCAATTCAATTTTTAGTCACCCATGGTGAACAACCAAATATTTGTTATTTTTAAATGATGTGTTTTTTACCAGAAAAACTCGGAAGCAAAAATTTTGAATTGGTGTTACCCAAGATTGATTTTTTGTATAAAAGGGATCGTGCATTATTTGTTTGTAATTGTAAAAGTGCTATATCCCTGTAAAATGATATTGTCAGTCATGGGTTCAGTCTAAATATTAAAGCCAACTGCAGATTTCATTAGGGCATGTGATTGTTGACAAGTTTGTGGGTTAAGGTTAGTACTGGGATCAGGGTTAGTGCTAGCCCTGTTTACATCTTGTAACCTTTGACTAAATCTGCAATTGGCCTTTATATTTAGACCTAACCCTCAATCATGGAATTCTACATTCTTGCAAACTTTCATAAGGCCACACCACTTTTAAGTTTATTTCTAAAGGGTCTTGATAAAAAAAAAGATTACATGAACAACCAAAAATTGTTGTGGCCTAAGATTGATTTTTTATATAAAAGAGATGGTGCATTATTTGTTTGTACATGTAATTGTACAAGTGCTATATCCCTGTGGAATGATATTTTTTAAATGCCTAGGTATGTTGTCGTTGTTTCTGTACATGAATGGATGTTAAATACGAATGAAATTTGGACAGGTTTAATGGTGCTGATTGTTGTATGCAATAAATACAGAAAGTTGAACAGCAAACAGAATGGTTTTTTATTCTTTTATTAGTTTTTAACATCCGCTTCAGTCAAGGGTGATATTGCACGCATGCATAGGGGTGTTTCCTGTGAAAGGAAACCAGACTGACTGGAGTATTCAGAGTAAACCTATGAAGTTGAGATGTCGCCACTATCTGGGTGGTGTCAAAGCTCACACCGCCCGCGACCACCACCTAGTTAGAGCTCGAAACGCGACACTCGAGATCATTACTATCCCACCCAACCAGAATGTGTTATTTTTCCTCATTTAAATGGTGGAGCCGCAGTTGCTAAGACACCACCCAGGTGTTACGGCTCAGTAATTAAAGGACGGGCTCCCTAACCCAGATGTCCCCTGTTTGATCTCGGTGTTGGCCAAGAATGTACCTTAGGGGGCAGCGTGGTTTCCCCTTGTCAGTTGTACAGAGTTCCTGGCAAGAAATAGCAACTAGTTGTTTGGATGGGGTGAAAACCTGAGATCCAATCATGTACATGTTGGCATGAACGTAAAAGAAATCCCTTGTCATTTGGAATTTGAAATAACAGTACGACATTGTGCTGCTGTCCAGTCAAAATTCCCCTCATAGCAGACTGTATGGAGTAGGTTTCGGTGAATATTTCTTATTTGGAGGAAGACTGACCAGGCCTAGTGTAAATCAAAATGGTCAACTCCCTTTAGCATTTCTATCAGATGTTTGTTACATGTTGTGATTGGTCGAAAATGTAAAATGAACCAATCTGGAGTGTCTTTAAAATAATATGAGTACGAAAATCCAGAATGGTAGAATTCAGGCTCCCCTTAGACCAAGCAAGAGCCCCAAAGTAATATTTTAATCGGTATTTTGTTGACATTCATTGTGGGTTGGGATTATGGATGGCACCGGAGATTGAAACCGCCCCTCATATTCACAGCTTCTAGATCTAAAGTATTAACAGTATCCAGGACCCAAGGTGACTCAATTAGTGTCAAAAGAGAGAGAGACATCAGGTTTAACACATCTCGAGACTAACATGGTTCAATTTTATTTTATTAATTCGCTTGCGTGTTGGAGTATTTAGCAGTGAGTGCAGTGGGAGGAAACTGGAGGACTCAGAGAAATTGAAACGAGTAAGGCACAGGCCATGAAAGTTGGCCCTTGTCAGTGGTGCAGGGTAGAGTGGTGTCCCCTTGTCAGTGGTGCAAAGCATAGTGGTTTTCCCTTTTCAGTGATGCAAGACAGAAGTCCTGGCATCTTGTCCTTCGTACTGGTCCAAAAAACAGGACCTGGCAGTTGGAGATTAAAATATGAGTAGGCTAGAACGTAGCGCCGATATCCAGGTGCAATTTTCCACATGACGGTCTTAGAGGCAGGGGCGACGTGCATCACTCTGCACCCAAGAACACTAGGCCCCCCCCCTCCATGATGAATTAGTATTTATGTAATATATTTTACCAGAAAGGTTGTAAAGTATATATTATCAATGTTGGTAGGCCTCTGTGTTTGTGAATCTCTATTATTACCGTATTATACTGAAATCAACGACAATAATATACATCACCATGGACCTTATAATAAGGTGTTATAAGGTCCATGACATCACCAAAAGCATCCATGTTTGTAAATACAGAAGCAAGTAGGCTAGATAAAACATTTTCGATAAAAAAAATTGACAGAATGGATAAGTGAAACTGATAAAATAAAAATACACTTTTTAAGTCTTTAGTTAATTCTTTTCGGTGATTAGATCTAGTAAAGCTGTTTTTGTCTTAATTTCATTTAAAGCCCCAATAACACTCTTGTTGTAACTGAAAAATATGTCCCAATCTTCATTCTGGTCAACAAATCGTATATTTTTAGAATATTCCAATTAAATGATGATTTAAATTTCATCTTAACACACCTAATTTAAAAAATTGGAAAAATTCAACCAATTGATTTGAAAAGTCTAACGTAAACCTTTTCAAATGTGACTTGAATTTTAAAATATTTTCGAACCCGCTGGACAAATAAAATAGGTTGTAATGGATAATTTACACAACAGGTAGGACATTTAAACATCTAGTAGCCTACTTAGAATAAGGGTATTATTTATTTTCTGGAGCTACCAAGCCAGCAAGAATGTTATTGTCCCTTTGAATGGGCTATCTATCTTTTATTAAATCATTTAAATTTTGGATATGATTTGTAGGTAACTTTTATGCAATACTTTGGGCACTATTGGCAAAAGAAACTGGCTAGCCGTTCGGGTGAGACGAAAAACAGAGTTCCAATCCATGCTATGGACGAGGTAGCCCGCATTATATTTGCCCCTGCCCTGCCCAGACATAATTTCGTTGTACATTATAATACGGATAAGCCTACAGAGCAGAAAAGTATGAAGCTATAATTTCGTAAACTACAACATAATCTATTAGTTTTCTGTATTCGTGCACTCAAATAAATATCTATACACAGACTCACAACAGAGCTAATTTCGAGTACTTGATGGGAGCTGTCATTGCTTATCTTACAAAAACTACGAATTTACATACTCATTATTAATAGTACGAATACCAACACTATCAACTTACTACAGATATTAAAGAACAACAAATATTGCGTCAGATGTTAAAGGTGCGACTTCATATAACATTTCACAAACATATTGTGTAGTAAAAACAATAATTTATCCTTGTACATCCGGGTCGTGTAGAAGGCACCATCGCCATGTTGAAAACGTTGTAGTTCTGCGGTGTTGAGAAAGAAAGCTTATTTTAAAAAGGGTTTTACCGATAATATTTTACCAATATGGGAAGAAAGAAGAAGAAGCAAATAAAACCTTGGTGTTGGTATCCTTTTTGATAAAAACAAAATATAAAATGCGGCCTAATTTAGCCAAAAATTGGGCGTAATTATGAACAATGAAACGAAGGAGTCAATGACCTTTTCTCTTGACTGAAACAAACAATATTTGTGAAATCATCAAACTGTGTATTAAAGCATGTGGTTAATAACAGATTTAGTATCGTAACTGTTGGGCCTGCACGAGAAACAAAATCTAATAATGCGTGTATGATTCCATACAGAAAATAAATCACATAGAAATGGAGCAGGTCAGCAGGTGCTTGTTGAGTTCTCATCATGTGACATTGGCCATGATTCATTGATTGATTGGGCATTTGGGGAATGCTCATCTTTCCATGAGTTCAAAAGTAGGGGTACCCACCATAAATGATTCTCCAAATATCTCGACAAGTACATCACCATACTTATATATACCAACCCTTAAATCCGTTTCGCACATTTATAGTAGGGGTTTCAGGTCACGTGTCTTGAGTGTGAAATCGAACAGCAAATGGCTGAAATATAGCCAAGTTCAATCTACGATTCTGAATTACTATTTTATGTAAACGTATTACTAGCAATTGTATTGTAATAGTTTAATGTTAATCTCGATATCTGCAAAGATTTAGGCTAAAAAATTATCGAAATGTAAGCGAAATTACCGTTTGTTTACATGAGGCGCCAGCGGGAAAATCCCGCTCTGACGTCACGCGACCTAGAATTTTCCATTGCTACGACCCACTTTATTGGATTTCCGACCGTTAGTTTCCGGCCGATTTTCATATAGAACCAATCAAACGATAGATAACATTTTAGGGATTATACCGATATCTGATACCACGTGATCTGATAATAAGCAACGGAGAAAACAAGATTTATCTGTTTTGATGACTGAAATTTGCTAAATTGCGACTAAATATAGCCTAATTTTTTTGTGGTATCATCCAGATTATAAATAGTTGACATATTATCATTAAAATTATTACGATTTTAATAAATCTTAGCAGACAATAACGTTCGGCTTTCAGTTTTAAAATTGGTACTAGCGATTCTGAAGGGAAAATTCCCATTATGACGTCACCCAGATATGACTGAAAAGCACTTGTTTAGGTCCATTCCACGCATTGACTGGTATAGAGCGTTTTGATTACATTTTTGACGTCGATCTCGAATTTTAAAATTCCATAACTTCGGATCTAATTGGAATATTTTGATGAAATAAAAAAAATTGGGTAGCATTTTATGTATATTTTCACAAAATATTTTTAAAAAAAATTTTTCTGTCATTTGAAACTTTGACCTGAACCCCCTATTTATAGTAGGCAGTTGAAAATCACATCATTTCTGTATAACTACACAATGCGTCGAAAACTGCGCAAACGAAGCTTTATTGCAAAATTCATCCCCTACACCCCATTCATTCTCAGGAAAAAGTCCATGAAAAATTGACGAAGATATAAATATTTGCTTTTTTCAAATTTTTTTACAATTTGCCCAATAAAAAGCACCAAAAACAACAACATAGAATTGATGCACATCGTTGAAAAGGTCGGCATAGTTACTTTAGACTCTATATAGCTCAAAAACGCCCATTTTATTTGGAAATTCAATGCCGCACATCACCCAATTTATTCCGCCATGTAGCTTCCACTGTCAATTGAAAGTGGCCTTCTGAGCAATACTCTTTGCGATTCAAGCTCGAAAATATCACGCACTGTCCATATTTTCCTTAAAATAGTAATTGTTTGTGGAAGATTATTAATTTAGTTTATGAACTGATACATTAAATGATGATTTTGGTGAGACAACAAGCTTAGATGGATCTGTTTTTGATTTGAAGTAGGAAAGCGTCTGCTTGACACCGACGATGACATGAGGTCACATGACCATTGTCGCTTCTGATTGTCCCTTCTGATGACTGAATAGCCACATGCTCTTCTTTCCAATGTTGTTTACCATCACAATTTTTCCCGTTGTTTTAATGGATTTCTATTTCTTTATTTGGCCGTTAATTAGACTCTTCAAAATACTATAGCTCAGGCAAAAGTGGACCAAATGTGACAAATGAGGTGTGTTTTGAAGGTACTTCGAAGCTCTACCCAGCCATGGCATTTAGAACCTTATTTAATCAAGTTGAAAAAAATGTCTATTTATAGTCACTAAATAAACGGTCATGTTGTACTTAATAAGCTATGACCATTTAACCATCTATAAATAATAGACTGAAAAATGGTTCTGAGTGTCATCCATAACATCCAGACACTTTTGAGTAAAAGTTATAGTGTCGCCTGAAACAGGCAGTAACTAAAAGTGGTAATGGTTATTTCCGTTTGGAATACCTTTGATCAGAGTCTCAAATACAATGAATAAATGTAGTAATTACATGTACCTCTTACCTGACTAATCATTAATTTGCCTTAACTCTCTAAAGGTATTGTAACAGAGAATTTGATGATGAAAAAATATTAATACAACATCAAAAAGCAAAGCATTTTAAATGTCATGTATGTCACAAAAAATTATACACAGGTCCCGGTCTTTCTATACATTGTATGCAGGTAGGTAAAATTTATTACTTTAAAGGACAATATTGGTTTCAGTCATTATTACATATGGGATAGAACTGGTAAAATACATTCCAAATATAATTTTAACACAGGGATCATTGCTACGGGAGATGTGTAACAAACTCTTAAATATATGGGTACATGTAGTGACGTCAAATATGACTAACGCGAGTTGTCCTTTTATATAACTGACTGAACGAACGAGGAATAACAGACACGCAGACGAAATTCATTTCACTGTTTATCCACTGTTGTGCGGATAAGGCACTGCACAGCTATACGGAGCAGAAAGATAACAATTAAGTCCCCAAAAATGCAGTAAAAGTAAAAGAAATATTGATTAAAAGGAGATTTTAAAAGACATTTAAAATTATGAACTGTCTGTTTTTCTGAATTCATAGTGGTAATTCATCTGTCATCAATATAAATATAAAGTCATTTATCATCTGTTAGATTTGGTGGCCAGATTCTAAAATCAATATCTCTTCTGTCATCTTTGGTATCCCCAGCGTACTCATTCCGTTCCACTCCACTACTTGTGTATGTACATGTAATAAAAAAAATAGATTTATGATTTGCAGGGGCATCACGTGGGTAAAGCACAGACTCGCTAGCCTGGAGGTCGGGTGTTTGATCCCTGCATTGGTCGAGAAAGTTCATCTCGATTTTCTGGCGTGGGATCCCCTTTTCGGTGATGCAGAACGGAGGGCCTCACAAAGACACCTGCCTAGTCGTTCGGATGGAACCAAAAACCGAGGTCCTGTGTACACATTGGTGTGCATGTAAAAGATCCCTTGGCAGTTGGAATTTGATGTAAGAGTAGGGCGTAGCACCGCTGCATGGTTAAAATTTCTCTCATAGCATACTGTATAGCATATGCCAGTCTTCCATTAGCCCAGGTTCGGTGCAGAAGAGTTTCGTTTCGAGCCTCAATTTTCCATTTACCTTAAAAGATTTCTAAGATTGAAATAATGTACGTACATGTTTTATTTCAGGTTCATAAAGAAAAAATAGACAAAGTTCCGAACTCTTTACCAGGAAGAAATAATGTAGAAATAGAAATATATGGAATGGAAGGGATACCTCCAGATGATTTGAAAGAACATGAACGTAGTAAAAATAGTAGACCGGGTAAGTTGTTCATTTGGTGCAGCAGTTGTTTATGGCTCGCTGACCAGGATGCCTCGTTTTCTCTCCCTGCATTAGCTGAGAAAGTTGCTAACGATTTTCCAGTATGGTTTCCTCTTGTCATTGAAGCAGAACGGAGATCCTGACAAGTAACATTGTCTAGTTGTTCAGATGGGACGAAAAACAAGGTCCTGTGCACACATTGACGTCCATGTAAAAGTTTGAGTTTGAAAAGAGTAGGCTGTGACTTGACAACGAATTGGGTCGCCAGTGTCTAACTTTGTGAGTTTTCTCTGGACCCTTTGGTTTCCTCCTCCTGGTATGGACTCCTACGCGCATTATTGAAATAAAACTAAACCATATGTTAGTCCCGAAATAACAGTTTGTCTCGTGTGGACATTAAACCCCATCTCTCTTTCCTTGTGTATCAGTGAACAGCATTGGAACAAAATACAAATTTGTGGACATGTTCTACTGCAAAGAAGTTTTTGTATCACAATTATTATCCAATTTTAGAAATAATATTAAATGTTTCGTATACTAAACGTTAGCATGGGGCAGAATTTTATAAAAAACCCAAAAATTCTAATGATTTTCTGATAATTACTTAATATGCGACAACTCTTGTTGACTGCCTGGACGATTTAGCTGCTGTGTGGGCGTATGTTTCGTTGCCTGGCAACAGAATATTATCCAAATTGTCTTTGTGTTTATAGGTCAAAGTAGTGGTGGGCTGGACTCCGATGATGACAATAGTAATCCTGCTCAACCCTCAACGTTCGGATCTGGTATGCCGGGGCCTCCAGGACATATGAATTTTCCACCTGGAATGCCCCCTCCTCCTATGGGTATGGGGCCTATGGGCCCTATGGGACCAATGGGTCCTATGCCACCAATGGGTAGGTAGAAAACTTTTCTGTATTTTACCAGAAGTTATTCATACAGAATGAAAAGGTTGGTGATTTCATCCAATAAAATTAGTAAAAATGTTTGAATTTAGCACCATTCGCATAATTTTGATGAGGAATCTGTGAATTTACAATAATTGTTCTAGTGAAGTTTTGGTATTGAATAAAATTAATTGTTTTTATTATCTGTCTTTCAGGTCATATGGGACATATGGGGTAAGTTTGTTATATAATACTTGAAAGATTATCACTCTGACAGTCGCACAGATAGAACAATAAACCATGGTTCCCTGTATACATTGGGGTACATGTAAAAATACCTTGACTGTTGCAATTCGATATAAGAGTAAGTCATAGTAAAGCTGCCCAGGCAAAATTTCCCTCATAGAACACTGTATGGTGTAGGGTGGGTGGGATGGCCCAGTGGTGTAGAGTGCCACGCTTCGACCTTTAGCTGGCCGGTCACCGCTGGCTTGCGGCTGTGGTTTCGATCCCTAGTGTGAGCATATGTGGCATGGAGATAGGGGCGCCTTCTCAACCTCATGGGTTTCCTCCGGGCAGGCCGGTTTCCTCCCACTGTTAAAGACCCCTACGCGGAAGCAAATTATTGAAATGAAATTAAACCATATGTTAGTCCCGAAATGACCTAGTTTGTGTCGAGTGGACAGTAAATCCCATTTCTCTCTCTCTCTCTGTAAGGCGTGTGTCCGTCTTCATTAGCCCAGTTAGGAGCACAACAGTAGGACGTTAAACTCCATTTCATTTCATTAGATACAGTTATACTTAAAATAACAGCTACAGAAAAACAGTCAGTAAATTATTTTATGGCTCTTATGTTATCATGATATTTTTTTCAGAATGCCTCCTAACATGCCACCCAATATGCCACCTAATATGGGACCTATGGGCATGCCACCAAGACCCCCACCTCAGTCTGGTCCACCACGCCCGTTATTTCCTTCAGCAGCACAGGTATTTATCAAACATTATATTATAATCTAATTAATTACGGTCTTGTCTAATTAAAGATACATTATGGGAGATAAGATAAAGAGTTGGCAGTTCTCACTATTATAGTTAAAAACTAATAGGGTAAAGGAATCTAATCCAGCCAACATCGAAGGCTAGCCTTGACATCTAGGTTGTATTATCGTCTGGATAAGTTAATTGATGTCAAATTGATAATTTAGATAACATTTCAGGCCTTGAAATAGGCAGATTTTTCTCTTGCATAATGCATGTTTAATAAACGTCTAATTAATAATTTAGATAACATTTAAGGCCTAAAGAAAGACCTGCAGTCATAGTTGAACAGTAGGACCTCATTTCATTACACCAGTCATAGTTGAAAAGTAGGACGTTAAACCTCATTTTATTACACCAGTCGTAGTTGAACAGTGGGATGTTAAACCTCATTTCATTACACCATTCGTAGTTGAACGGTGGGACGTTAAACCTCATTTTATTACACCAGTCGTAGTTGAACGGTGGGACGTTAAACCTCATTTCATTACACCAGTCGTAGTTGAACGGTGGGACGTTAAACCTCATTTCAGTTTATTTATATGTTGTTTTTTGTTTTCAGTCACATCCTCCTGGTTCAATGAATTCATCCCAGACAGCTGGTGTGACTAAACTCACATTCCCTGCAGCAGCGTCGGTATCTTCTAGTGCTACAATAACAGGAGCCCCTATGATAAAAAAGCCGGAGTCTAGCTCAGGTTTGACCTCTAAATTAATCCATCCTGATGAGGATGTCTCATTGGTAAGTTATGTTCTTAAAGTTTGACGTACGGCAGATATATCGAGGTTAGTCCTTGTAACTATTTATAACTGTTACATAAAGTTATATAGTCTCTAATAACATGGTTAGCATGTGCGTGCTCTATAAAAAGGTCCGACATTGAGTTAACTGGCGTGGTTTTTATTCCCCGCTTGTACGTGACAATGATTATGGTCGTCTGTCCAATCTCATAGACCCCTAAACGCTATCAAATTATTGAAATAAAATTGAACGATATGTTGGTCCAGAAAAGAGTCTTTGTTGCGTGAACTTTGAACCGCATTTCTTCTCTCTACATATTATTTAGATAACTGAGTCTAAGATTGAGCGTGTCCATGTTTGAACAAGAAAAAAAAGATGGATTGACCTCCGATGCTTTAGTTTTCTCCGTGAACATAGTATCTTAAACTTTCTTGTATCAGCAAGATGTCTGATCAAAACTTGTATTGCAAATTATGCCAGAAATATTTATAAAGATCTGTTTTTGCAAATGTTATATTTCAAGTTTCTTATTGAGGCCTCGCTTATTTTTGGAAACATGTGAACTAAATATGTGAAATTTGTCGGAGGAGAGGATTTTTGGGATCCTAGATTAAATCTGAGAGAGAATGTTTTGTGCGGAGATTCAGTGTTTAAGAGGTGAGGTAAACATCTGATTCCTAGAAGTCGGTTGAAGGGGGTCGGATATATGGATATATACCTCCATATCGAGACCCTGGGCCTAACTCATCATTTAGACCATAAAATTACAAAAATGTCATGTCTTAGTATAGTATTTGAAATAAGGTTATAGTCTGGCACGCTGTACGACCGTTTAGTTTCAGTGGGGCCACAGATACCAATTGACCCTAACGCAAGTGACGTAAATTTGGCCTTAGTAGGAGGAGTGTAGCAATTCTCTTGAAGCTTTTCACAAATTTTATTATGTATGGAAGTAAATTTGTATTAAGTCAAATTTTTAAATTTTGTTCAAATAAACCCTGTAAAATTGCAAATAAGAATTGTAATTATTTGGGGCGGGGTTTTATTTTAGTTGTTTAATAATCAGATTGTAATTTATCGTGTTTTACAGGAGGAATTTCGTGCTGCGTTACCCCGATATAAGAAATCATCTGGACCTATCAGTACATCACCAGCAATGGTTAGTTCTATGCAACCAATGATGTTACAAGCAGGTATGATGTCAGGTAGGTCACATGATACACACATAATTATAATTCATAACAATTCGTTTCCCCGCGGTTGTATGTGACAAGGAGTAGAGTTGCCTGTCCAACCACGTGGGTTTTCTCCAGTTTCCTCACACACGCAAGCTGTTAACTGTCGTTGAGTTAACTGTCATGGTTTCAATTCCCGGGTTGTTGGTGACAAGGAGTTCGGTCGTCTGTCCAACCTCGTGAGTTTTCTCAGGGTCCTCCGGTTTCTTCCCACTGCTATAGACCCCTACACACAAACAAATTATTGAAATAAAATTCAACCATATGTTGGTTCGGAAATGACCTAGTTTGGGTCAAGTAGACTGAACCTCTCTCTCTCTCTCTCTCTCTGACTTTGAGAATATATTTTAAATTATGGTGTCAAATGAAGTCACTTCTTTTCTTCTTCTGGCAAGGAGAGTGTTTAGTTGTTTGGTCAAGAGGTGGGGATAGCGAGGATTTAGTTGCCGATTGATGTTGTTTGTCAAGTGGCGGGGTTTGGATTCTCCACTTGTGATGAGGAGTTGTCTGTCCAACCTCGGCCTTATTTCATTTGATTACATTTACGTATTTTTACTTCAGGTCCAAATCAGAGAATGCGACCACCAATGTCACAAGGTAAGAAAACTTTTATTAACCCAAGATATTTCTTCATAATACTCAAAATAAATGCATTAGTCAGATTTAGCTCTTGAATAATGTTTTTTAAAGGGATTTTGTTTTATCCCTACATAGCTGTGGTTCCCCCTTGTCAGTGATACAGGATGGGGAGGGTCTGACGAGGACAGCTATCTAGTCATTCAGATAAGATGAAAAACAAGGTCACGTGTACACATTGGCTAGAAATGGTTCCACTACTGCTGTCTTCCGTCTTACTACAGTCGCAGTAGTGGTTTTTCCTACAGAGTTCCTTTGCGCAAGTTTTTAGTCAAATGACTACAAAAAGTTTACTGGCCTATAGCTCGCTTAATTTACAAATAAACTGGCCCAAAACAGTACTGCACGTAGCTTAACATATAATAAATCGATTCTTATTGAAATAAAGGTGAGGCCTTACCGCATAATTATAAGATTTGATGAAACCCATCTCCTACGCGAAATTTCAACTGGCCGACCGTCATGGCCGCAAGTTGCGTAATACGTCATTAGGCCTACAACATAAACAGCGCGATGCAGAGAAAAACTGTTCGGTAACTATTTTAATGGTCCAGTCTTCACTATTTGTGATAGAATTACTTATTTTAATACAAACTGTAATGATACGTGTTGACAATTGTGCGTTTGAACCTATTTGAACTTGCCTAAGGGGTCTTAGTCTGTACCAATTGTTACCTTAAACACAGTTTAAGGTAACAAGTATAGTTACTACACAATTGGCATGCATGTAAAAGATGCCTTGACAGTTGGAATTCGATATAAAAGTATACTTGTAGTGCCACTGCCCCGGCAAAATTTTCCTCATAGCACTGTGTGGTGTATGCCCGCTTCTTTAGCCCAGTTTAAGAGCAGAAGAGTAGGACGTTTAACCCCCATTTCATTTCTTTTCCCTAGGTCTTCTCTCAAAATAATATCTTCCTTTTATATTTTCAGCTCCTATGATGGGTGGAATGCCAACGACAATGGCTCAAAATCAGCTGAGTATGCCCCCAGGAAATCGATTCAACATGCCGTTTAGTAACCCGATGATGAGAGGAGCCGGAAGAATGATGCAGGGAGGAAGATATTAATATATGTTGTTAAATTTGTATCATTTATTATTGGTCATAAATTAAACTATTTGTTTTATTTCTTTTTTTTATCATTATATCGTATATTCATCGTGTTAAGGTAAGATTTATCAGTCGAGTGACGGTTCTCCACAAGTTAATATTTGTGGTAAGTTCAACAGCTTGTCATATCAATAAACACTATATATGGTCATATCCAAAAAAATAATCCTGGTTCACAGATAATCCTTCACTTGTACGTGACGAGGAGTAGAGTCACCTGTCCAGCCTCTGGGTTCATCCTGCTGCTAATGATCCCTACACGCAAGCGATTTATTGAAATAAAATTAAACCATTTGTTAGTCCTGAAATGACCTAGTTTGTGTCAAGTGGACGTTAAACCCCATTTCTCTCTCTCTCTCTCTCTCTTATAAACATCACATTTCAAGGCATTAAATGTTGTTTATAGGTAGATATGATTATCCACTATCATTGTCAGTAACATCTATCAAGTTCTGTACTTGATATACGAGCCTACTGCACGTTTTGGGATTCATTCCTTCAATCAAAATAGGGGGGTTGGGATGGCCGAGTGGTCTAGAGTGCCGCGCTTCGATCTCTAGCTGGCCGGTCATCTCTGGCTTACAGCTGTGGTTTCAATCCCTGGTGTGAGCGTATGTGGCATGGAGATAGGGGCGCCTTCTCAACCTCGTGGGTTTCCTCCGGGCACTCTGGTTTCCTCCCACTGCTAAAGACCCCTACGCGCAAGTGAATTATTGAAATAAAATTAAATATGTTATTCCCAAAGTAACCTAGTTTGTGTTGAGTGGACGTTAAACCCCATTTCTCTCTCTCTCTCTCCTACGCGCAAGTGAATTATTGAAATAAAATTAAATATGTTAGTCCCGAAGTCACCTAGTTTGTGTCGAGTTGATGTTAAACCCCATTTCTCTCTCTCTCTTCAATCAAAATAGGTGCAGTTAGTATCTAAACTGTTTTTATGTTTCATTTTATTAAATAGAATAGGGTCATGCAGTCTTTTTAAATTAACAAGGGATTATCGGAGAACCAGGCTATTTTTTTGATGTGGCCTAGTAGAGACTGTATTGTTTTAAATATTTGTTAATAATCAGAATTAATTTACATGCTGTATAAAATGGCAACTTTGATTAAACTTGTTCAATTTTTATGAATTTAAAAAAAGAAGCTTTATCAATGTTGTACACAAATTTTAATGTCCATTTTTTTTTAATCCTCATATCTTTACTTAAGGTTCGATTTATTTGGGGCGGGTGTTATTTGGTCTTCAAGTTATTCCGCTGTAGAATTTGTTAGGTTTTTTTGCATGTTTTATTTTGGCTTTGGCATGTCTGAGTTTCACATGGATTGTAGGATGACCAATTTGTCAACTTCGGTCAAAAGTTCGAGTGGATATCAGAAATCTTTTACAAGGCAAGTGGAATTTTGTGTCACAGCAGTCATTTATCTAGATTGCTGTTGGGCAAGTGCCCCCAACATAGTTGGCGATGTTTTTCTCGTGTTTTGTTTGTATTTGGTGATGTGTTTACAGGTTTGTGGATGAGAAGGCAAGTGGGTCACAGCAGTCTCTCTGTCTGTTGGGTCCTCTAGTACCCCCAATAATAATTGGCGACTAATTTATATTCTCTTGTATTTTATCCTACTTAAAAAATGTGTCACAGCCAAATTTGCTGTTGGGTTTCCACGCCCCCAACTTAATGTTGGTGACACATTATTAATTTTCTTCTTATAAAATCTTGTTTGAATTAAATCTTTTTCATGCTGCGTTTAAGAATATCTGTCACAGCATTGTGCTGTTGGGTTTAAAACGCCCCCAACCGTCGTTGGTGACTGATATAGTAATTTTTAAAATTCAAAAACGATTATTTAAATTCTTTAAAATTTAAAATATAATGAATTTATAGTTTCTAAATTATGAGATACTCATAGAATTCAAGTATTTGATATTGTCAACTACTATTTTTAGTTTGCTGTGCCGCCATGTTGTCTGGACCAAAAAATAAAAACTACCGAAAGGTGGGTTCACGATCTTTACATTAAAATCTTATGTTAAAAGTTTTCAGTTATTACTAACAATCTATTATAAAAGATAAGTTTTTTTAAACGAGTAAGCCTCTTAGATTTCGGTTGAAATACAATGTGTCAATCGGGTGGAATATTTCAGTTAGTACTAATAATGAAGCAAGCAAATTAGAACGTTGACTTCATTACACAGTCACGTGTACACAAAACATTCTCAGACTTAGGAACGAACCCAACTTTCAATCACTGTTTATGAGAAATATCTTTGATCCAAAAACATAAAACTTTGCATACAGTTTTAATGGATGTATTTGAAACATTAAAACAACAAAAGTTTATAAACAGTTACATTTTAATTTACCTTAGGTGAACAGTATTGAGTAAATTATTAACTTAAGCCTGAGAATACTTTGTAAACGTGGGACCTGTAAACGCGAGGCCTGGTTATGAAGTCAACCATTCATTTTATTTAGGAATATAATCAGGTCCTATCTTTATCGCACAAAACAAATCAGCGTTTAAAATTAGTTCAATCAGATTACCATGTTCATTTTCAACCTAAATCAAAGAGTTTACATTAATTCTGTTTTTATCTTAAAATGATATAATTTAACATTGAATTGTAAAAGATTGATGCATTTGACCAGTTTGGTCATGTTAGCCATAACTTGTCTTCAGATTTTAGTGAGTTGTGTTAAACGAAGAGATTCAGCTATTACGGCTTGCACCTGACCTCTTTAAAAACATAAGGTACTCTTCTCTTTTATCTCTAACTTATTCTAGACAATCCAGGGCTTCGATTTAGTAGTCTAAATTATCAAGCTGTGCAGAAACAGTGCTCGAATTTGGTAGTCTAAATTGTCAAGCTGTGTGGAAACAGTGCTCCGATTTAGTAGTCTAAATTATCAAGCTGTGCGGAAACACATGTTCGGTGAAGATGACTTGAAAGGGTTGCCTATGCATGTGGCATGGCCATGGGTGAAAGTTGAGCAATAAGGCTTAGATTGGTTAAATCTTTGGAAGGGGAGGTAACACCGATATTGATGTAGACTAGGTCTGAATAGAATAATCATTGTAGTTGTCTTGCACAAAATGTCACAGACCCTGAAATCACACCCAACATTTTTAACCATTTGTTTGTTGTGTATTAAAATTGTCAACAAAAATACTGAAAATAAGATAAATTTGTGACCGGGACCAGAGAGACATCATGCCTGACAATCTTTCAAACTGGTGTTGTATTTTCTCGCTTGACGACACGCACCAGAGGGATATCATGCCTGACTGTATCTCAAGACTGGTGTCATATTTCCTCGCCGCACGAAGACGCTTACTATATAGCCACAGTATTTCATGTCTAGAAACTAGTCTGATTCTATCATTAGTTTGGTGCAAGTTGATAATTTTAGTTATAGATATTTGATAAACTCTGACTAGTTTCCAGTAGTGTATATTTTATTATTTGTCTTTTGTTTATAAGTTATCTGGAGAACATTTTAACGATCATCGTTCATTGTATATAAACATGATATATTTGGCCATACAAACATGAAAGATAAGTTACTGTAATTAAATGATTCAATTTTAAATCTGTTTTTATTATGTTGTTGATGGTTTGAAAGGGCCACAAGCTATGGCATAAAATTCATTGTTGAATGCAAGAATTGAAGGCTGAAGTGTTTTTGCATGTTAGTATTCAGAACAAGTACTATATGTTGGCGTTGTTCACTGCTGGTTTTTACTGGACATGGATTGGATACATACAGCTGAGCATGCATAGTGTATAGCAGAAGGCAACTTGGGGATGGGAGTGGAGGGGGAGGGGGGCACCTGTCTAAGATGTCACCATGGGTATTTGACACAGACTGTATAAATACACTGAGCATGTCTAGTGTATGCCACTGCGATATCACTTATGTGGAAGCAGACGTTAAACACCAAGTAGTAGTAGTAGTGTATGCCAGAAGGCGACGACAGTTTCAGGGTTAGATTTATAATAGTAAAGGGATTTATTTAAAGTTACATTATGGGAGATAAGATAAAGAGATGGCAGTTCTCACTATAATAGTTAAAAACTAGATAGTGTAAAGATAATTTGCTGAAAATTTCAGTCAAATTGATTCACTATTAGCCGAGAAAAAAGCGTTTGAAATATTCACATAGCCTCTGTCATCATTACTCAAATCATTAATATAAACAGCATAGTCTTGATTATCCACTTGATTGATTTAATTATCAACGGCCATTAAGCGGCATATAAGAATTTAATCCGCCAACATCGAAGGCTAGCCTTGACATAAAAGAGTTTATTATGGTCTGGATATGTTAATTAATGTCTAATTGATTATTTAGATAACATCTCAGGCTTAAAGAAATACCTGTAATAAGCAGATTTTGCTCTTGCATAATGCTATTTTAACTATTTTCAATCATTATTACCCTGCATGGAACAAACTTAAAGGATATTAAAATGGACTTGCTCAACCCGTCCGTCTGTCATGGCTTTGTTTCTAGGCACTTTCTCATAAGACGTTAAAAAAAAATCTTTGAAACTTTTTACACATATCAACCTATTACATTTTATGGAACTATTATAATAAGCTGCCCATGATAAGGGCAACTTCAAGTTGGGTCAGTGGTCACAAGATGTAAACAAGGCTAGCGCTAACCCTAACCAACCATCTCACCAACCTTATTTACATCGCTGTGGCCGTAACAAATAGGGTAAGCGGTCTTGAGATGTCAGTAGTCACTGTTCATATACGGCTGTGAAACATTGCTTGGGTAGCAGTAATCGTCACATACTCAAGCACGATAAATGGTACAATGTCAAAGGTCAAAATTGTGATATTCCCTGTTTCTTTCTTATCCTAAACAGCTTTTGCTTAAAGCTGCAATTTCATATTTTTAAGTTATATTTTTTTTAAAATATTAAAATAAAGCCTTAAAATTGATGGTATCTATAAACAGTCCTACATAGTTAAAGAATAATCCTATTAATCCTATAATTCACTATTGCCAGTTGTGAAATTGTCAAAAATGTCATTTTCAACATCAAATTCAAACGTTTGAATCTATTCCATGGAGGGGAAATGGAAAGACAAGGAGGTAATTGTGTTATTATTTCCAATATGAAAGATTCGTAAGTGTGGAATTTAATGCCTATGATTGTATAATAGTGAGTTGATAACCTACTAAGCAAAAGACATAAAAATAAATATGTTTTGACTTTCTTAGAAAATATGAAATTCCTGCTTTAAGTCTATAAACAAATCTGTCATGTATACAAACCTGGGGAACCCAATCATACATGCGTTCATACTGGTCAATTTGATATCTCGAGTAGGGGTGGAGTGTAGCGACAAGGCATGATCAGCCCAGGGCCAAATTAGATGACCTTAAACATTCATGGGGTTATGCTGATTAATTTCATACCACATATTGACAAACACAGTTAATACATGCGGCTGATATTTGAATAGTTTCAAGAGATGGATAACAGTAGGCCTGTTAACAACAAAATATTTTATTAAAATTAAAGAACAAGTATTAAAAAAAAATTACAAATGCTATTCTGCGACATTAATTGTCTTGGTTGGTAATCATTCTGAGCATTTTAACTGCTGTTTGACCGTTATCAGATGGAACCTTAAAAAAAACAACCAACATAAATTTTCTAAAATTGAAAGAACCTGAATCTCCAGGCACCAAGTTCACAAAGTATTCTCAGACGGAACTTTCAATCACAGTTTATGAGAAATATCTTTGATCTAGAAACACAAAACTTTCCACAAAAGTTTTTTATTGATGTATTTAAACAACAAAAGTTTTATGAAGGGTTATGTTTTAGTTAAAATAAGGCAAACAATGTTGTGTAAATTTTTGAGTCTCGGGTGGGGGGGGGGCTGGTCTCATGAATCATGTATTATAATAGGGTGGTTCATCACAGCCTCAAATGCTAATAAAAACTGAACATACTTGTGGGCATGATGTGTCTAAATGACAAAAACTCAAATGAAGAATACACAGTCACACGCATGTGCATTAGTCGCACTTAGTTACGAACTTGATCCAACAAAACTCGGAGATTTTATTTTTAATTTAGTTGATTGTAACAGTTCTCAGTTCAGAGTCGCCACGTGTAGTTTCGTCCTTTTCCTATTGTTTACTATAATTATACTAACCATGTGACCTGCGTCCAATATCCAATAAAATGAGAAGTTTTTCGCTTTCTTTACAAAACCTGAAGTTAAATCTGTCATGGGGTTGAGGATAGGTTTACGAGAAGCTGAGTGAAATTCTTCAGCTATATTCAAATTGTTTACCCAAGTTTCAGTTCCTGAAATAAAATGAAATGAGGTTTAACGTCCTACTGTTCTGCATCGACTGGGCTAATGAAGACAGGCATACGCTATACAGTATGATATAAGTATTGCCTATACAGCGGTGACACAGCCTACTCTTATATCAAACTCCAAATGCCAAGAGATCATTTGCGTGCACGGCAATTACTACAAAGGACCTCAGCTTTCCATTCCATCTGTGCGACTATATATTGTCCCTTTCTAGGCAGTCTGTCCGATGCCGCAACCATGATGAACTTTCTCGGCCTATACAGGGATATAATATTGTGCGAGCCAACATCTTACTATGCCAATATGGCTCACTAGCATAAAGAAATGAAAGCCTTTACTGGTAAAAACAGGTTTTCAAGTGCATAGATCATCAATCGTACCTATAGCAACTAGACTAATGTATCCATATCAACTCGGCTAACATATCTATAGCAACTCACCTAATGTATCTACAATAAGATCTAATTGACCACTATATACCACAACTGATAAAGGTGTTTTATCAATTAAATTATTCACTGAAAAATTCAATAAATTGAGTAAATGATTACATGTATACCAAAGCAATTGTGACAATTATATTTCAATAATTTGCATGCACGTCTTTAGCAGTAGGATGAAACCAGAGAATCATTGGGGATCTAACCCAAGCAACTGATCTCACTATATATACCGTATGATCTCAAGTGCACGCATTAATCCACTACAGAAACACACATTATTAAATCCAAGGAATGTCTAATTAGCATAAAGCCTGTTTTCCATGTTTGCGTTTCCGTGCATGTTGCAGGTTATATTTACATGAGATTGACTTTTTACCTGTACCTGGAAATAAGGCCTAAGGCCCACTTACTACAATAAAATGTATACTAACCTATATCTGTAACTGGTTTCATGAAATCTCCACTTTGTTTGGTAAACACCATACCAGACTGACCTACAACAAACACAAATTACACTTTCTTATAGGCATTTTTATCCACCAATGATTAGCAAAGTGGTTTCCATTCAATCAAATGTTAATCTTCAACGTCCATCAAATTCAAAGTCCATCAAAACGTCTTCCGAAGCGATTACCACAAATCACCTATAGGTGCGATTTGGTCTGCTTTTTTCAACTATGTCCAACCACAAGAATTGTTTACTGGGTAAGCTTACTCTTCTGAACACCTGTTACCACTGTTTGTCGTGTATTTTGTACATGGAGAACAGTCCATTTGCTGATTACACTATTTTGCCTCGACCGTTCTTTAGGACTTCGAATTTTGACGAATGGTTTGGATTGTTCGTACTTGGTTTTTATTTTATTACAGCTAATTGGGACATTTAACGAACACACCAAAGAACTTTGAAATCAACTAAATTGCCACAAGACATCTACACTAAATTCAATCCGATTTGGCAAAAGATAAAAAATCTGTATCTATTGATTGGTTGATTTGAATGAAATGCAGGCTACTACCGTGCCTGGTTTCATTTCCCCAACCAGTCCAACTGATGTATACCCTGACTCCTGATCATGATACACGATATACATCACATCTTCAGTCATAACTTCCTCCAAAACGACCAGCTCTTTAAACTTACATGTATCTTTAAACAATGATAGTATACATAAATATACCTCCCCATGTGACATTTCGTGGTATAATTCCTAATTTCTCTCTAATAGGACCATTCATTAATGCTGCAAGATCCTCGGCTTGATAAACACCAACATGGCGTCTCCATAACTTCTCTAAAACAAAATTAAACAGCAATTTGATAGATCGAACAACAAAAGAGGGAGATGGGGTTTGACTCCCACTTGACACAACGTAAGTCATTTCAAGACTCGCATATAGGTTAATTTATTCCAAGAATTCGCATGAGAGTAGGGGTCTTTAGCAGTAGGAAGGACAGTCTTGGTCAGTCATTATTTCATATGTGATAGAACTGGTTAAATATATTCCAAATATAATTTTAACACAGAGATCATTGCTACGGGAGACGTGTAACAAACACTAGTTATCTTTCTATAACCTAAAATCACTCTCTTTCATTGTTGCATTGGGTGTCCTGAATTTACCCAAAACTGCTATAATGGAGTATACGGTTCATGATTGTTGAATGACTTACCAGGTGTGATAAAGTGTTCAGAATCGTTTGCTCAGTTTAAAATCTAGACTTAAGACTTATTACCACGCTTACAGCATGCACCTCCGATGGATTAAGTGCTCTATAAATACACATTATTATTCTCACCTAATGGTCCCAAATTCTGGTTTGATTTAATACTGTTTAATTTTTCCGAGCCTCCCCACTCTAAAATATTGTAAAAGTTGACACCATTTGTAACCTGTTCAACGATCGATTCTGTGGCTCCCCATTCTGCAGTAGAATTTAAGAAAAGACCCTTTTCTATATACATTTTAGTTTTCATGGCAGCAGCTTCAACCAATTTATACCCAGGTAAATCCACTAGCGACTGAAATAAAAATAAAAAGGGGTTTAAAGTTCTGCGGTTCTACTCCGATTGGGTTAATGAAGACAGGCATACACCATACAATGTCCGAACAGCAGTGCTTAGAGAGAGAGAGAAATAAGGTTTAACGTCCACTCGACACAAACTACGTCATTTAGGGACTAACATATGGTTTAATTTTATTTCAATAATTCGCTTACGTGTACGGGTCTTTAGCAGTGGGAGGAAACCGGAGTGCGTAGAGGAAACCCACGAGGTTGAGAAGGCGCCCCTATCACACCAGGGATGGAAACGCGGTGCTTAGGCTTTCTCTGATATGGAATTCGACAGCACCTCGCGGCCAACACAGGGATCCAACACGGTTCCCAAAATAGGTTCTAGGTTTACAAACAGGAAATACAGCCTAACACTTATTTTCATTCAGGCCTGGAAATAACGGTTTCAGATGTACTTGACAAAATGTCAGGCACTAATGAAATAGTACCTGACATTTTCAACTTCGTGCCGGACATGTATTGATAATATCATTAAAAAAGACAAATCAGTGCCTAATAAAATGACAAGACACCAGAGGTTTTGTCTCTGACAAAGCTTGAATCTGTGCCTGACATTGTCAGTGACAGGCGCCTTATTTCCAGGCTTGTTTATATTAATCTACCCAGATTAAGAATCTGGAAGATGCCACTCTGGTATTCTTGAGGAAATCAAAATGGCCGTCCATGATGTATTTTCTGGGATTATGTCATGTGGAATTTCTGATTTTGATCATTGATTGCGATATACTTTGTTATAAATTTAATAAGGTCATACAACACACAGCAATTTTGCCAAAGGAAACAAGAAAAAACGGAAAAAAGTTTAACAGTCCTAATCACTATGTCCGTCTCTTTTAAATATAAAACATTAAATTTATTGGTTACCGTCATCTCTCATGGCTTTCAAATTGCTGTGAATATTCCAGACATCTATATTTATTTGCCATAAACTGTGTTCTTTCTACCATATGAGGTGAATACTTTATCAATTGTGAAATTGATAGAAAAATCTATGGCAGCCTCACCCAAATTATTTTTAAACCAATTGTGGAATAGATAAGGCTCTGGCAGTCTCAGGAAAAGAGTGTAATGCTAATTTAATTTTAAACCAATTGTGGAATTGATAAACCTCTGGTGTAGTTTTTGGGATTAATGTACTTACATTTGTATAAAGATATGGTGCCCAAGATAAAACTGAATCTACGGGAGAAATCCATGAATCACCCATTGCAAGACCTTTAAAATTACACGATATCTTTTCTGCCTGTATTCCCTGTAATATTTTAACATTAATAAAATTATCAACGAATATACTTTAACAGAGGGAGAGGAGGGTTTAACATTCACTCGACACAAACTTGGTCATTTTGGGACTAACATATGGTCCAACATTTATTTCAATAATTCGCTTGCATTTAGGGGTCATTAGAAGTGGGAGGAAACTTTTATGTGAATCCTGTAAAGCCAGCCAGCATCCCAGCAGCAGTGTGTGATACCATTACATTTTTTTCCTCTTTGCACATCATGGGTCTTACTTTCCACATATTTCAAATATGTCATAATTTTATTAGAAATAAGTACCGTAAAAATACTTTCATGGGAATATAACTTTAATGTAAATAAATTGATACTTACATCATATAAAACTTGACTAAAGGCAGCAGTCATTTTTCCACCGTACGATTCAGAGAAAATATAAAATGGAACAGACTAAAAGAAATA
The DNA here is from genome assembly GCA_948474765.1 of Patella depressa. Classification (NCBI taxonomy): domain Eukaryota; kingdom Metazoa; phylum Mollusca; class Gastropoda; family Patellidae; genus Patella; species Patella depressa. The sequence continues at coordinate 5,003,752 of OX419718.1, forward strand.
AATAAAAAAGTATTCTCATCTTCGAACTCCATCAACCCAACTTTGGTTATTATCGTAACAATGATAATCAAGACTAGGCCTATTCCGTTTTTCAAATGGCAATAACTTCGCAAATAATGAAATAATTTGACTGAAATTTTCAACATCTTCCACTTTCATTATCTATTTTTGAACTATTACAGGGAGAACAATCAGCCCTTTTTCTCAATTGTACATAATGTATCTTTAAATGTAATAAACTTAACTAAATACCTGAAAATCTGGAACTTTTTTCATGACAGCTGTTAGAACAGTAAATAAATCATTGGCTATCATGTTTACATCCGTTGTATAGGCAGCATCATTATCTACGTAACTATACCCTGTTCCTACTGGATTATCAATAAATAATAAACTAGCATATTGTAACTGAAATATAAAACATATCCTTACAATGTAACTGGAATATAAAATGTTATTAAAAACTAGCATACGGTAACTGAAATATAAAACACATCCTTATTATAAACTAACATATTGTAAATGAATTATAAACACATACTTATACTGTAACTGAAATATAAAATACATCCTTATTATAAACCAGCATACAGTAACTGAAATATCTTTATAACTGTAGACACATATACAATAATTGGTAACTACACAAAAACACACCAACAAATCAAGCAATACAAGAACACAGCATAGACAGGATATTATATAGAAAATATACCATAAAATATAACGTAAAAGATTTCGTCTGGAATGATGTGACAACATTAATTGCAAGCAACCACTGCAGAAAACCAGGCTGTGATTGGACAAATATTTTTAAATTAACAGTCTTACCGTTCTGCTCTGACAGGGCTAATGAAAACGGCCATACAATATGCTATGAGGGAACTTTTGCCAGCACAGTGGTACCATTTTCCCTAAGGATCTTTTACATGCATGCCAATGTGTAGACAGGACCTCGGTTTTTCATCCCATCTGAATGACTAGACAGCTGTCCTTGTCAGGCCCTCCATCCTACAATGAATGAAGAAAGGAAAGCTCAGCTTACGTACCCATGTAGTGTTTCGTGGTTTTAAATCAACACCCAATGGTCCAATTTCTCCAAAATTACCAAATCCTGTACTCGAACCACCAGGTCCTCCCTTAAAAATATCAATAATGAAAACTAATATGGTTTGGTACTTTCTTTTTTCTAGATTATAGACATAGAAATAAATATGGTTTAACGTCCACTCGACACAAACTAGGTCATTTCAGGTCTAACATATCGTTTAATTTTTATTTCAATAATTCGCATGCATGCAAGGGTGTTTGGAGTAACCATCAAGGGAAGTGAATTCCATAGTAAAGTGAACGAGTATGAAAATGATCGGTGGCCTTTCTCAAGATTGATAGCTGGGACCGTCAATAGGTTTTTATTTGTTGATTTTAGTTTCGAGTTGGACCGCGCATCATGTGAAAATCTTTTATGTATTTTGGAAAATTGTTGTTTAAGGCCGAGTTATAATGTTCCAAAGTCTCAACCAAAGTTACCGGCCTTTGATCTTGGTGTTGTTATGTATGGTTTCATTTATCTTGAACTTATAATTTGCTGGGGAAAAGGGGTTGTATAGCCGAATGGTTAACACATGCTGTATCATAAGGTCATTCACTGAGTCAACTGACGTGGTTTCGCTTCCCCGGTTGTGTGTGACAAGGAGTAGGGTTGCCTATCCAACCTCATGGATTTTCTCTGGGTCCTCTGGTTTATTCCTACTGCTAAAGACCCCTACGTCCGGGGATGCTCGATTGACATTTTCGGAATTGAATTCCAAAACTGGTGTCAATCGAGTAAAAAGGATAATTTTGGAGTACAACACATGTGTTGACTGTATAAAAAATATCTCAACCAATCATCACAGCTGAAACATATTTTTTACCTAGGAATACGTCACGAATCTACTCACTCCACCTCAGCTGTCGGGAACGGCAGAACTGTGAGAGGACTGAATTCTGCGTCACTCACTTCTGTCGATTTGGGACATTCTAGACTGTGAATCGAGCATCCCTTTTAATTATTTGTGAAATCTTACCTGTAACCACAGTACATACGGTACATTTTTAATTCCAGCACTATTTATTGTATCATAATGCCAGTAAAACATATGAGCAGCCGGTCGAACAGTTACATAGTCCCATACTTCTCTGTTTTCTCTCACAGTTACTGTCTCTGCTGCAAAAATAAAACACCTAATGTTCAAGGAGCTAAATCGCTAACAGTAAAGACCTAGAAATTGACACAAGTGGGTCGCAATGCATATAATACTGTAATATGAATGTACCGGTATATAAACTAATTTACATTCAATGGTTTCTGTTTTTACTCTAATTTCATATCACTTTTCGGCGAAATAAGCCAGCAGTCTCAATCGAATGCAAATTTCAAGCGTCTGGTTATTCCAGTCTACATGCGCCATTTGATTTGGTGCAATGTATCTAGCCTCATTCCTCGAGTCTCTTGTTAAATCCTGGGGCTGAAAGACATTATGGTACACGATTCGTATACCAGCGGTAAAATGTTTATTTTGTCTTTAATATTAGATATCAGAAGCCCATCTTTTTGCGGTAAGATCACAGCATCAATGTTGATTTAAATTGACAAATAATTTGTGTTTTCAATGTTGAAGATTTTGGATGACATTGAGTTAGAGACTTGCTACTTTCAGTAGGAGCTACAGGTAAGATGCTGGCTCTCCTGCCTGGAGGTCGCGATTTTCCCGCACGCATTATCCTTGTCAGTGGTGCAGGACTGAGGGCATGACAAGAACAGCTGTCTAGTCTTTTGGATGGGATTTGAAACTAAGGTCCTGTGTATACATTGGCGTGCACGTAAAAGATCACTTGGCAGTTGGAATTCGATACAAGAGTAGGCCGTAGCGCCACTGACCGGGCAAAATTTTCCTCATAGCACACTGTATGGCGTATGCCCGTCTTCCATTAGCCCAGGTTAGGTGCAGAAGAGTAGGACGTTAAACCCCATTTCATTTCATTTCATTTCCTAATATATTATCAGGTCCATGCTTATATCATATTACAAGTGTTTGCACCTGTTGGGAGCTTGTTTGTTGGTGGCCTGGGATTAAAATAAATACTGAGACGGGATCGGATTAAATCTTAATCCAATTATCTTACAAGTTACAAGTGTACGCACTTGTTGAGAGATTGAGACAGTGATTAGAATATTCCCTGGGATCGTGTTCACTGTTGGTTCAAGGGCCCCAGTGACATTTTCAGCCACACGGGAAAGGGGGCCTCATTGTACAGCTTTTAATTAACGTCACTTCTTGCGTGCTCCTGTTTTAGTTTAGTGTTTATAGCCTCAATCATCACTATCTTGAGACTTGACTACAAACAACAAGCCAAATCTTAAACAAAAGCATACTTACAATTAACAATAGAAATAATGAACATAGAAAAAACGTAGAGCAGTGTCGTCAAAGGAGTATCGGGATTACGCAGTACATGCTTCATTTTGAACTAATCCGACTTATCGAAACCCAATCGTCTCTTTACTTCAGATTTTTTCTAAGTATACCGTTGCGTACGGCCATATACGCCAGTCTCGTGACTATCATGTGACTCACATTGTATACAATGATTCTATTTATTGATGACGTGTTAAAATCATTTTGAAGTTAGTTGATAAAAATAATTAACCGGTTTTTTTTTATTTAGATAACGGATAGTGATTTATTGTTATGTTAATAATACATTAATATTTTGGGCAGGGAGCCAAATCTACAGGGGTGTCACAGGAGCAGGGACGGATCCAGGAATTTTAGCAGGAGGGGGTTTGCCAGATTTCTGTTACGGAAATCTGCCATCATCGTCTCTAAATTACAATATGCATACATACAAATTGAGCTTTTTAAACAGAGAAATCATTTTGTGATGTAATTTCATTGATGCAAGGCATTATTTTTTTTTTTTTTTTTTATGTAGCTGAGGAGCCGTGGTGACTCAGTGGATAACCGTCGCTCGCTTAAACTTAAAGAAAGTAAAGTAAAAGATTTCTTGTTCGATCCCTGTGGGGTTGACCCAGAAAGTTCATCGGGATCCGGATTTTCCAACGTGGTGTCAGTGGTACACGACGAAGTGTCTGGCAAGGGACAGTGCATATATAGTCGTCCGGATCGTACGGAAATGTAGCGTGCACGTAAAAATCCTTTCAAGAGTTGGAATTGCTCTGTTTATAGTTTATAGTTCTGATAGCTGCATTTACTCATGCGTAAGACGCTGGCTCGCGGTATTCCCTGGTCAGCCTAGCCCCGTCGCGCTTTGTTTTATATATGATGCAATATACATAAGAAATGTAGACCCGAGAACTGAAATCTGAATAGTAGATTTTGTCGATGGGTGACCTGATAATCGACCCACCTTTTCTTGAAGTCTATACAGAGAATCACCTATTGTCCATTTTTATTTTTATTTAACAAATACATGTAGTCTGGTTTTATCCAGACACCGTACAAGGGTCCCCATTTTCCCTCCCGATTTCCATTAGCCCAGGTTAGGTGCAAAAGAGTAGGACGTTAAACCCCATTTTATTTCATTTCTCCATTTCCCGATGAAGACTGACAGTCGACGGAGAGAGAGAAGAGAGAGAGGGGGAGAGAGAGAGATGGGTTTAACGTCCACTCGACACAAACTAGGTCATTTCGGGACTAACATTTGGTTTAATTTTATTTCAGAGAGGGGAAAAATGGGGTTTAACGTCCACTCGACACAAACTAGGTCATTCTGAGACTAACATATGGTTTCATTTTATTTCAATAATTCGCTTGCGCGTTAGGTGTCTTTAGCAGTGGGAGGAAACCGGAGAGCCCGGAGGAAACCCACGAGGTTGAGAAGGCGCCCCTATCTCCATGCCACATACGCTCACACCAGGGCTGGAAACCACAGCCGCAAGCCAGAGGTGACCGGCCAGCTAGCGGTCGAAGCGCGGCACTCTAGACCACTAGGCCATCCCAACCCCCCAATTTTATTTCAATAATTCGCTTGCGCGTAGGGGTCCTTTAGCAGTGGGAGGAAACCGGAGCTACCGGAGTAAACCCACGAGATTGGACAGGCGACTCTACTCCTTGTCCCGTACAACCACGCCAGTTGACTCAATGAATATGGAGGTCAATCGTATTCAGAATTAGATGTTATGTACTTATGTCTAATACTGCTTTTGCAATACAAAATACCCCTATTACTTATGTCATGATACCGCTAATTCAAAATACAAATGTTACTTTACATAAAACAATCGACACAATACCTAAAATGATACGTGCAATGTCTTTTCACTTTCGGCATTGAACATTGAACAAAGCATAATTGTCTTGGCATCTTCTACATTTCACTATCTACATTACATCTTCGTCTTAGTAACTTCTACATTGCATTAGCGAACGTGTTTTATCTCGACTGCATTATCTTTTTATGACATGTGGGCGGAGCCTAAAAGAGGTATGAAATCATCAACAATAAATTCTCCAAAGGAAAGACAACTCTGATAACCTTGTTATGTGCCTTTTTTAGTCAAAAACCTTAAGGATGTCAATTCAAAATATACGATTAGAACTTAGTCGAAGATTCAGAGTAATAGCTAATAGCTTAGAATCTAGTCAATCTCTTGATGAATCAAAACATCGAATTGAAAGTTCATGTAATATTTTATCTACACCAGATCTTGAACACAGCCATTTTAATTTTGAAAATTGTACATTACATCTTTCGCAGTGCTTGAACGTAATAGAACGAGAAATTAGAAACCAATCTAGTGTAGATAAAATATTACATGAACTTTCAATTCGATGTTTTGATTCATCAAGAGATCGACCAGATTCTAAGCTATTAGCTATTACTCTGAATCTTCGACTAAGTTCTAATAGTATATTTTGAATTGACATCCTTAAGGTCCATTTTTGACTAAAAAGGCATATAACAAGATTATCAGAGTTGTTTTCCTTGGGAGAAGTTATTGTTGATGATTTCATATACCTCTTTTAGGCTCCGCCCACATGTCATAAAAAGATAATGCAGTCGAGATAAAACACGTTCGCTAATGCAATGTAGAAGTTACTAAGACGAAGATGTAATGTAGATAGTGAAATGTAGAAGATGCCAAGACAATATATGCTTAGTTCAATGTTCAATGTCGAAAGTGAAAAGACATTGTACGTATCATTTTAGGTATTGTGTCGATTGTTTTATGTAAAGTAACATTTGTATTTTGAATTAGCGGTATCATGACATAAGTAATAGAGGTATTTTGTATTGCAAAAGCAGTATTAGACATAAGTACATAACATCTAATTCTGAATACGATTGACCTCCATAAATGACAGGCTTTATGATACAGCACACGCGTGCTAACCATTCAGCCCCCACCCCCATTTTTTTTAAAAGTAGCAACTTTTCCTGCCATTTTTATATAACAAAATCTTGTTGTCTATTAAAGTGTAAATGCAGACTTCGGTGGTATCGCCTAGTCCGACCACATCATTTTCCGTGTGATGATATCCACCACCAGTATTATACCAATGGGGTTTAGCGTCCTACTTTTCTGCTAATTCGGGAAATTTTCCCAGACAGCAGCGCTATACGGCCTACAGCGGTCACAATTTTGGACCGATTGTGATGAAACTTGACATGCATGTTTATAACCCAAAAATCTTGGTTCCTGTCGATATTTGCGCCCATCGGATCGTAACTTCCTGAATTATGGCCCCTGATTGTCCGAAAAATCGCCCTTTTTAGCTTGTGGTCCCTCTGGAGGTCAAAATTATTATCCGATTTAAAAAAAACGTTTGATTATATCACCGTTACATGCTAATGAAGGTTGAGATCAAATTTCGTGAAAATTGGACCAAAATTTACAAACAAAATGGCCGCCGTTTGTACGCGATTAGTGTGAAAATATGTTATATCAAGGTTGTGGACCCTATAGAGGTCACAATCTTGGTTCCTGTCGATATTTGCGCCCATCGGATCGTAACTTCCTGAATTATGGCCCCTGATTGTCCGAAAAATTGCCCTTTTTAGCTTATGGTCCCTCTGGAGGTCAAAATTATTATCCGATTTAAAAAACCGTTAGATTATATCACCGTTACATGGTAATGAAGGATGAGTTTGAATTTCGTGAAAATCGAACCAAAATTGACGGACAAAATGGCCGCCGTTTGTGGTCAGACTTATTTATCTCGACGATCGGTGCCTGACTGAATACTGACAGACAGCATTTCCGACAGTCTATTTTTCAAAATTTTGTGGGGGAGGTCCCCCAAACCCTCCACCTACACACTACATTGGCGCTCGTGAGTGGGATTCGTCGAGGTTCGCAAGTCCGTTCGTTTGACACTTTACCTCAATGAGCATTGCCTGAAATACTGCCAGGCTGCATTTCCGGCATCCTGTTCTTCAAAATTTTCTGGGGGAGCCCCCCACCCCACCCCTAGTTGAAACTCGTGCCTTTGCCCACTTAATCTTGGACTTTGCCCCAGCTTTGCCTCGTCAACCACCGACGGCTGCGAGGAAATTTTCTTTTTTTAAACAATATTTTATTCAGAAATTGAAAGGGATTGAGGAACAGGCATAGCCTATATGCGAGAAAATGACGTATAAATAACGGTGCCCCCCCCCTTTCAAAATTCCTATAGATTCGCCCCTCCGCCCCTGCCGAGGTCCCATGTACACCTTGGAATTCGATATACGACAGAGGCGGATCCAGGATTTTCAGAAAGAGGGGGCGTGCTGCACCCACTTGGGAGTGCGAAGCCCGGAACGTGATTTTTGAGTGGGAAAAATGCCCACAAGGACTAATTTCTTACTAGTACTGTAAATTACTGTTTTCAACATAAACTATTTTTGTTCTTCTTTCTCGCGAGAATATATGGAGCTACAAATTGTTCGCCACCTCAAAAAATGGGGGCGTGCGCCGGGTGCGCCCCCCTCTGGATCCGTGCCTGTAGTGCCTACACTTTATAGCGTACGTGTCGTTCGTCATTAGCCCAGCTCAGAGCAGCACAATGGGACGTTAAATCTCACTTTGATCTTGTAAGTGCAGTAAACGACAACCGGATAGGTAAATTTGCTGCATCATCCCACTCACACCGAGTCACCGTTTAATCAAATACACGCGTACACTAAGTTCATTTGTATTAAAACAATGCAGGCCATTTTCAGCATAATGCGACAAGTTAACAACACCGCCAAAAAAAGTGGGCACGGGACTACCGCGTGTTCATATTTTGGCGCCAATATTTTTTTATCTTTACTGTAATGTTGTACTACAGGTTGTCAATTGAATAGCGATATCAAGGATGTAATAATTCGTGCTTTTTTTTTTTTTTTACACGGGTTGAGTGAACATGTAGGGGGAAGTAGCGGTATAATAATAAGGCTTGTTATGAAAGTGTTACGCCGACAGGGAAGTAAAGCGACAACAGTAGTATAGAATAGTTGTGGTCCCAGATACAATTACTCATACACTCTTACAATGACTAGTAATAACTCGACTGATTATTGGGTCATCTTTACCCAACCTGTTTAGGGCTTTTCGACCCTTTGAGTAGAGAAATCATGAATGCCGATTATACAAAAGACGGAGTTTGTGGTGACTCGCTCAACTGGGAGGTAAGTCACATGTCTATATATAATTGTCGACTGTTATTTTTATACTTATAGCCTAGTATATCGTTGTATAAAATTGATTAATGTCAGTTTTGAGTTTATACTAAATAATAATATAACAATTTTAACATATAGATGACGTAATATTATAATACTTGAGTTAACGACATGTATGACGTAATTATATCTTAACACGTTCTAGCTTAGTTCTTTTAGGAAACAGGTCCATACTTATGGGGGGCAAAGCTCCGACTGCAAAAAGTTTCGCCCATCCCTCCTTCCCGTTTGAAAAAAAATTGTCCACCATATAAACAATAGATATATTTTGTCTGTCAATTTTACAGCACTCCTAAGAACATTTCCCGTCCATATTGTTGCTCAGAGCACGGGTCGTATGTAGGATTTTAAAAGTGGGGTGCAGCTGAGTGCTGGTGAGGGTGTGCCAGTATGATGCCCGAGTTACTGAACGCGGAGTGGCGACACCTAGACATCACACCCCTTCCCCCTCGAAAATTTGACTGCTGCAAATCCGTTTTCCGTGCACTTGGTTCAACAATCCCGCATGCTTTTTTCTGTGGCGCTATTTCGCATTTTGTTGATAAACACACCAAAATAAGAAACTTCTGGTCCTCTAAACCAGAATAAGTCCGAAACACCAATAAGGCCATGTGTGGGCGCCCTTAAAACGGGCTGATTGATCAATGTGTGATCATAACCACATTTTATAATTGAATGATGTTGTCAAAGTTTTTGAGGGGGTGCCATTTCCTGTGGCACCTTATTTTTCTGGGGTTGCAATGTACCCCTGCACGCCCACTAGATATGGCCCTGGTAGATATGTGTAGCTGCTACATAAATTGATGGCGGAGAGAGTAGACATAAATATGTTATCATTTTAAAAAGGAAATGTAATGGGGTTTAGGGTTTAAAGTGTTATTATTCTGCTCCGAACTGGGCCAATGAAGACGGGCTTTCGCCATACAGTGTGCTATGAGGGAAATTTTGCCCAGACAGCGACACTATGGCCTACTCTTATACCGAATTCCAACTAATGTGTACAAGCAACATAGGTTTTTTCTCCATGTCCTCCAGTTTCCTCCCACTGCTAATAAACCTTTACATGCAAGCGAATTATTGAAATAACTGTTGAACCATATGTAAGTCCCGAAATGACCTACTTTGTGCCAAGTGGCCAAGAAAGTTCATCCAGATTTTCCCTTTTCAGTGGTTCAGGACTCAGGTCCTAGCAGGGACAGCTGTCTAGTTAATCAAATGGGACAAAAAATCAAGGTCCTTTGTACAAATTGGTGTGCATGTAAAAGATCCCTTGACAGTTGGAATTCGATATAATAGTATGCGAAGTGCTGCTGTCTGGGCAAAAATCCCCTTATAGTTCACTGTAAGGTGTATGCCCGTCTTTATTAGCCCAGGTTAGGAGCAGAACAGTAGGACCTTAAACCCTGGATTTCATTTTCTAAAACATTTATTTTTAAATGAAGACCTTATGTTGTATTTATCTTAGAAACAATTTATTTTCAGATGGACACGTTAGATGATCTTTATGAAACTCACCGATATACTCTGATTAAATCTATCAATTACGAATCGTTCCTCCCACAACTCCGATCTAGACGCATATTCTCTGATATTGATGAAGAAGAGATAAAGAATCACTATATTTATAAAACAAAATTCCAAAGAAATGGTAGGTAAATTAGGTATTAAAGAATAAAAGACAGGAGTAGAAACTCTTGTCTATATTTGGGGGTTTGATGGCAGGCACATTAGATCATAAGGTCTGACATTGATTGGTGTCGATTTCCCGCTTGTACATGACAAGGAGTAGGGTCGCCTGTCTAACCTCGTGGGTTTTCTCCAGGTACTCCATTTTCCTCTCACTGCAAAAAGACCTTTACGAGCAAATAAATTATTGAAATAAAATTGAACCATATGTTAGTCCCGAAATGACTTAGAATGTGTCAAGTGGACGTTAAATTCTCTCTCTCTCACCCCCTCTCTCTCTCTCTGTCTCTTGGACATTAAATTCTCTCTCTCTCTCACACTTTCTCTCTCTTTCTCTCTCCCCCTCTCTCTCTCTCTATCTCTCCCCCCTCTCTCTCTTCCCCTCTCTCTCTGTCTCTTGGACATTAAATTCTCTCTCTCTCTCACATTCTTTCTCTCTCTCTCTCTCTCTCTCTCTCCCCCCTCTCTCTCTCTCTGTCTCTTGGACATTAAATTCTCTCTCTCTCTCACACTCTCACTCTCTATCTCCCCCTCTCTCTCTCTCTCTCTCTCTCTCTTGTATACATTTACTTTCCTTTTATGAGATTTTTGAAAGACCTATTTCCTTAATATATAATTCTCGATTGGGAAGATACATTCAAACTACTTGATATTTCTCTTAAAAACACAAAGTACATTTTGAATATACTGTATCCTCTCCGTCTTTACCTCAGGGTGTGCCCCTGGTCTTTCAATTCGTCAGATTTAGATAGTATTTTTACAACACAAGCTTGATATTATATGGTAAATGTAAACATTGCCTTGTAAACAAAATAAAATTCAATCAGGATGTAACTAGCATATATTAGATTACTGTACCGTGACCTATTTTATTTAATACTTTTAGTTAGACCCATAGACCTTGTATACTAACAGAGAGCTTATTGTCCACTCGACACAAAATAGATTATTTTGTGTCTAACACATGGTTCAATTTTATTTCAATAATTTATTCAATAAACAGTGACAAAGGAATTGCAAGTTATTTTTGTATGGAAGACCAAACAGCTCTGATATGACAAATGTCTGATTTGTAAAACAAATATTGATTATAAGATGCAATAGAGATTGTCCACTCAACACAAACTAGGTCATTTTGTGACTAACATTGGTTTAATTTTATTTCAATAATTCGCTTGCGCGTCGGATTCTTTAGCAGTGGGAGGAAACCGGAGTATTCGGAGAAAACCCACGAGGTTGAACAGGCAACCCTACCCTACAACCGGGGATTGGAAACCACGCCACTTGACTCAATGGCGCGCACACAGTAACCATTCGGCACCCCCCTATAAGATACAAATGTTGATTTTACTGTACAAATGTCGAAATACAACAACAATTGAAGAAATAAAAATTAAGGACTATGAATTAAGAACTAAGAAGAATGAATAAAGAGCTGTTTGGTCGTCCATATTTTTGATCATGGATTTCTCATTAAGCCCGTAATCTTGAAGTCAAATGTTAAGCCCATTTAAGTATAATATGATAGATCGAAGAATATATAACTTAACAGATGTAAGAATATATCATTTGTTAAACAAGAGGTAAATCTGCCTATTACAGGTCTTTCTTTAGGCCTGAAATGTTATCTTAATTATTCATTAGACATTAATTAACTTATCCAGGCCATAATCAACTCTCGATGGCATCGCTAACCTGCGATCTTCAGTTGATTATGATCCAATTTATTGCATAACTTGCCTTCACGATTTAATCATTTAAAGGATAATCAAGACTTTAGTAATGATGATCGAGGCTAGACGGAAATTTCAATCGCTTAATTCTCAGTTTGTAGTGGATTCATTTGACTGAAATTTTGAGCAAATTTCTTTTACATTATTTAGTTTTGAACTATTATAGTGAGAACTGCCAGCTCTTTATCTAATCTCCCATAATGTATCTTTAATTTGATCGATCTATGAATATATACTGATACTGTGTATATTTGTTAATTTGATACCCTTCCAAGAGAGGGAGAGGGAGAAATGGGGTTTAATGTCCACTTGACACAAACTACCAGAGTATCTGGAAAAAAAACAGCGAGATTGGACAGGCGACCCTACTCCTTGTCAGGTACAACCAGGGAATCGAAACCATGTCAGTTGACTCAATGACAGACCTTTTGATACAGCGCGCTAACACTAACCATTCAGACCCAACCCCGACCCCACTCGTACAGTATCAATATATTACTTAAAATCTATCACTCGACCATTAAATTACATGTATAACTCTCTCTCTCTCTTTCTCTCTCTCCCTCTCCCTGTCTCTCTGATGGTTAATTTTGTGTGTTTCAGGAGCATTTTTAGACACACTGAAGACAAAAGGTGAGCCTGGGTTGAAGACCTTTAAGGATCTGTTAGCGTGGGAATATCCACATGTATTTAAAGCTGTTTTCATTGATGAAACTCCAACACCTCGACCAGAAGGTAAAACAGATATTACAATATTTTCAAAACAACCGTGTGTGTGAAAAAGCTATATTTAACGTCCGCTTCCATCGAAGTGATATCGCAGACAAACCAAAATAACCTCATCTTGGATTGATTTATAAAATATCTAACACGTTGACCTCACCAAATAAATTTTTATTTCTTCATGGACTTGATAAATGAATAACATCAACATGGGAATAAAAACTTTCGAGAAGAAAAAGCAAGTTTCTAGTCAATTATTTTTTGTCTCTTTCCCCCCCCCCACCAGAATTAAGAACGAAGTTGAAATTGCTGTGGCCAAACATGTAATCATATAATGTCAAAATCAACTTTTTCTTTAGAGTTTTTTTTTATATAATAACGTAAAATAACACTAAAACATTGTAAATAGAGAAACTGAATAAGTTTACAGGAATACTTTTTAAAACATGTGTTTTTTCCGCAGGTTATAAAAGTCATGAAACGAGTAGAATTTCGTGTAATTGGAATGAATTGTTTTTACATGGACACCATTTAAATCAGATGCGAGTCGAAAATAACGACATGATTCGACAGATTGATGAACTACAGGAACTTCTACAATTTGCTCAAAATGAAAAGAAAGAACTTGAGGTTAGATTTAACTCAGGGAATGATGGGAGATTAGATAAAGAGCTGACAGTTCGCGGCGCTATAATAGTTAAAAATTGAATATTGAGAAGAGAATAGGCCTATACTGAAAGGGGGGGTTGGGATGGCCTAGTGGTCTAGAGTGCCGCGCTTCGACCTCTAGCTGGCCGGTCACCTCTGGCTTGCGGCTGTGGTTTCGATCCTTGGTGTGAGCGTATGTGGCATGGAGATAGGGGCGCCTTCTCAAACTCGTGGGTTTCCTCCGGGCACTCCGGTTTCCTCCCAATGCTAAAGACCCCTACGCGCAAGCGAATTATTGAAATAAAATTAAACCATATGTTAGTCCCGAAATGACCTAGTTTGTGTTGAGTGGACGTTAAACCCCATTTCTCTCTCTCTCTCTCTCTCTCCCTATACTGAAAATTTCAACCAAATCACTTTACTCGGAGCTAAGAAAACCGAATTTCAAAAACACTGTAGCCTTGATTGTCATTATCATTGTTGATATAATAAACAAAGTCTTGATTATCCATTTCTGCGGTTAACCATCAAAAGTCGTTGAATCGCAGATACCTTTCAAATCTGTTTAAAATCGTACCCATCAGCTGGCATCGAGAGTTGGTCTTGTCATGTAACTTAAACAGGCATTATACAAGAGCTAAATCTGTCTAATGCAGGTCTTTCTGAAATGTTTTCTAAAGTATTAATTAGACATTAACCAACTGATCCAGGCCGTAATCAACTCTCGATGGCATCAGATTTCTTCGATATTAAAAAGATTGGAACGGTTGAGCGATCCTTTGATTTGATCAAATATGGAGGACCGAGAAATAGCTTCGATCAACCAGTACAGTGGTTGAAATTGTTGCACACGTCTGTCAAACCTTCAAAGGCTAATATCTTCGCTTGCACTAGACTAATTTGAATGAAATTTTCAAGTTATTCATTTTACACTATTCAAACTATTATAGCAAGAATGGCTAGTTCTTTATCTAAATCTTACATAATGTATCTTTAATTTCTAATTTATATAAACATTTAAGGTGTAAAGAAAGACCTGCAATAGGCAGATTTAACCTCTTGTATGTTGATCTATAAAGATTAGAAATTGAGCCCAGGGCAGAGCCTTAATGGGAGCAGAAACTCTGGCATTTTATAAGTTTGGAGGTCATGTTTACTTGACTATAAACAATATAAGGGGTTGGTAGTAAGAATTTACATGTCACATTTAATCAATTAAAGAGTGAAGAACTTTAATTTGGCCGGTGTAGTGGGGGGGGGAGTCTGACATATAAACCACGGCAAAAATCCACCACTGCCTGCACATTTATTTATTATCTGTAGAATGAGATTCAGAGATTACGAGAATTTGAGATCCATAATCGACAACTTCAAGAAAATATCAAGGAGATTGAGAAAGACAACAGACTTGTGAAGGAAGAGAACCGTTAGTATTCGTATTATCAAAAAATATTTTATTCATAGTCATGCACTGATTTTATACCAAGTTATTGCCCTTGTCATAGAAATATTACTAGATTAATTTGGGACTAACATGTGGTTCAATTCTATTTAAATAATTGGCTTGAGCATAAGGGTCTTTATCATTGGGGAAAACTGGTGAACCTGGAGAAAACCCATGAGGTTGGACAGGCGACTGCACACTTTGGCTAGCAAGGAACCTCAACCCTGCCAGTGACATTAGTCCACTCAACCCCCCTCTTTAATAGAAATTATGACTGCAAGTTTACAGAGTTCAGGTAGGCCGGAAAACTGAGGCCCTGTGTACATGTTGCCATTCACGAAAAAGAACTGTTGATTCAATGAAGAGTCGACTGTAACACCGCTGATGTCTGGGTACGGTAGTTATCTCCCTTGAATTCTCCTCTTCGTGTTATTTATCCCGTCATGTGAACTCTGCTATTAAACATATGAGAGAGAGACAGAGAGGAATGAGGTTTAACGTCCACTCGACACAAGCTAGGTCATTTCGGGACTAACATATGGTGTCGGGGTCTTTAGCAGTGGGAGGAAAGTGGAGTACCTGGAGAAAACCCATGAGGCTGTACAGACGCCCTTACTCCTTGCCATGTACAATCGGGGATTCGAAACCACGCCAGTTGACTCAATGGCTGGTCGTATGATACAGCGTGTGCACGCTAACTATTCGGCCATCCAACCCCCCTTAACATATAAGAACTATCAAGTTTTTCATATTGAGAGAGAGAGAGAGAGAAATGGAGTTAAACGTCTACTCGACAGAAAGTGACATATGGTTCGATCTTTAGCAGCAGGGGAAAACTGGAGGACCCGTAGAAAACCATGACAGACCTTATGATGCAGGGCGCTCATCATTCAACCATCAAACCCCTCTTTTCATACCGATAATCTTTATTCATGTTTTGTATTTGCAGGTGATTTTATGAGAAAGAATATTCATTTACGTGATGACAATGATCAACAATCTCACAAGATACAATCTCTACTCCATAAAATAGACGATCTCGAACGTCAGTTAGATTGTAACAAGGCTGATTTAGACAGATTAAATGAATGTCAGAATGAACTAAAAGGTACAAATCACGAAAAAATATTGACCCAAAGTTCACAAAACATTCTCACACTTAAGTTAAAAATGTACTCATCTTTCAATCTCTGTTTATGAAAAATATCTTTGATCCAGAGACAAAAATTTGCTCATAGTTTCTTATTAATGTATTACATTAAAACAACAGAAGTGTTATGAAGGGCTGTATTTTGGTTAAAATAAAGCAAACAATTTCGATTAAATTCTTCAAATTAAGTCTGAAAATGTTTAGTGAACTCGGGGCCCTCGGGGCCTGATATCTTGACAATTTTTAGCCTCATTTGACTGATTGTCATTTGAATTGTGCAGACGTTATATATTTTTTCCACCTTAATCTATGCTAAAATGTACTCAGAGTGATTATTTAATATGAAATTTGGACAATATTGCTAAATATTGTTAGTAGATAAGTTGCTGGCTTGGATTCAATTGAATGAAACAGAATCCCATCCCAAAATTTATCCAATATTTATAGGTGGTGCTGGCTTCTTTATTGGTTTATCATCTCCACTGTAGAGATTGCTAAATGTGGCAAAGTTTTGAATTCAACCTAAGACAATAATGTCAAAATATCATTAGTGGAGAATCTGCAGGCTTGGATTCAATTGGGTGAAAGAGAGGCCCATTAAAAGATTTTTAACCAATAGTTATAGGGGGTGTTGGAATAAGGGGTGTTGGTTTGTTTATATCATCTGAAGTTGATGCTGAATATTGCAAACTTTTCAATTCATCTCATCTTTTTAACTGCTAAATTGAATTGAACCATTTTCGGAATGGCCTTCCTTTCAGAGATTCAACTATCACAATATTGTATTTTGCCAGGAATTCAGACACTCTTAAAATAAGAATCATTGGTTTTAAAACTAGTTGATTGATAAATTAATTAATCGTCTCATGAAAATTGATTTAAAGCATTTTAATGATCAATTGTTTCTTTTTCTTAAAAGAAAATTTTGAACAAGAACGAAGAATATCACAGAGATTACACCGACAGTGTAATGATTTACGTACAGTACGAACACGGCCTGTTAATTTACCTAATAAGGTAAGTGAGCTGATTCTCAGGTTGATGACCTTTTAGATCCTCCTCTTTCTATTTTTCAAATTTTGGGTAAATCGAGGAGGGAGTTATGGCCAAATGGTTAGCACGTTCTCGTTGTATCAAAATGTCTGTTATTGATTCAACTGATGTTGTTTCGATTCCCTGGATGTACATGACAAGGAGTAGGGCCGCCTGTCCAACCTCATGGGTTTTCTCCGGGTCCTCCGGTTTCCTCCCACTGGTAAAGACCCCTACGCACAAGCGAATTATTGAAATAAAATTGAACCATATGTTAGTCCCAAAACGACCTGGTTTGAGTAGAGTGAATATTAAAGCCTATCTCTCTCTATCTGGCTAAATCAACTTCTCTAAGGAATAACTCTTTTATTGATCAGTTAGGACAACGGGTATAACCAGTTTACAAGACCCCTGACATTACCGCAGCCATCTAGGAAAATAATAAAACTTTGTCAATCGTTGCGCAATTGTCAATGTTTCATGTTGATCATATTCAAATTGACCGAAGATTTAATTATTAATAAATCCACCCATTTCTTACAGCATGAATCAAGTGACAAACATCTACACACCAAAATAGAGATTTTAATGGGTGACTTGGAGGCAGAGAGAGAAAATAATCGTACATTAGTAATTGAACTAGAAGAAGCCAGGAATGAAAATTATGCCGACAAAGATACTATTAATAGAGTATGTATCATTCAAGGGTATTTCATTAAACACTTCGATCCCTGCGTTGGCTGAGCAAGTTCATCAGACATTGGCCCCCCAGAAACTCTTGCCCTTCTCCCCCCCTCCTACATTTTTTGGTAAGCTACGGGCCTGCTCATTATGATGTTGGTTCACTAATCAAGAGGTCATTCGGATAGGACAAAAAACAAGAGCCCATATACCTTTTGACTATATGACATCATAGACATATATTTTGATTAATCAATCAACATTGAGCTGCATCGCATGCCAAGCGTAACAGACCGTTTCATTGGCTAGTTCCTTACTTCAACCAGAACGCCTGTTATATAACAACTCTTCCAGATCCTAATGTAGTGAAGACAAGTTAAACAAAATTTTGAACTATAAAAAATGAAACGAAATAGGATCGTTGTTGAAATCGGATTGTAGAACTCTTGATATTTACCTGGTTTATTTTATTAATGAAACCCTAACATATTTTTTTCAGCTCATGACCGATGTTTTTAAACTAAAGAAAGATGCTGAGAAAAATGCTCTTTGGCAGAATAAAGCAGAAAAAAATAATGAAGAATATTTCAAAAAAATCCAACAGCTACAAAAAGAGAAAAGGATGGTAATATATTTTTAAACGTCTATATTGACATGGGATCGGATATTTTGTTACCACAATCTTTCCGTCTTGGTTAAGGTCCCGAGACGAAGGAACCTATTTGTGAAAAGATGATATTTCTCATATTGCACAGAATAATAAAATAAAATGAAATGGGGTTTAACGCCCCACTGTTCCGCTCAGACTGGGTTAATGAAGTCGAGCATACACCATACATTGTGCTATGAAGGACATTTTGCCCAGACAGTCACACTACGGCCTACTCTTAAAATGAATGGTTAACTTGGGCGCGTTGTATCATAATGTCTGTCATTGAGTCAACTGGCATTGTTTTGATTCCCCGATTGTACGTGGAAAGAGTATGTTCACCAATCCAACCTCATGTGTTTTCTCCGGGTCCTCCGGTTTCCTGGCACTTCTATAGACCCCTACACGCAACCGAAAACATGAAATAAAACTAAAACATATGTTAGTCCCGGAATGACCTAGTTTGTGTTGAGTAGATGTTAAACACCATGTCACATTCTCACCAAATTAACCCCGATAAATCCTTATAGTAAACTTTTATTGTAAAACGACCATTTTCGATTCATCTCTGTTCTATGTCATAATAGAAAAGAATTACCATGTTATGCTGGGTTCCCTCTGTCACGATTCGTGCTACGATTGAAATCATGGTATATAAATCGTAGATTAATCATGGTGATCCTATCAGATCTTATCATTTGTTGAGGTCAGCCGTAGCAATCGTGTTGATTGTATGAAAACGTATACGAAGGTATCTCCGCGTACCAGACTCAATAGGAACAATTCTATCGTAACGTATCACAGGAGCAGATCATGGATTCAATTAGGGCAATCGTATCGTAACGTATCTAACGACAGTGGCAACCTGGCATATCATAACCCATCTTACGACAGTGGCAACCAGGGCTCACACTGTCGGTCGCCAAAGTCGCAATTTGCGATTAAATTATGAAAGTGGCGATTCTTTTTTAGAATTGGCGAAAATTTTTGCGATAAAGTTTTGGGGTACTGGCGATTCTTTTTTTAGAATTGGCGAAATTTTTTTTATAAAATTCTAACCGTATTTATCCTTGACTAACCATATAGCGGCATACTATAAATCAATCAACTTGTTGATAATCCCGAACGTGTCTTGAGTAACACTAAACACTTGTCTAGGATTAATGGTTTCAACTGATTGATATTTGTCGATCATAAAGCCTATATCTAGCCATTGTTAATCATTAATTAACCCTAACAAATAGATTAGCGGTGACTTTTTGATGTTGTGCAATGAAAACAAAGGGGAGTAATCAAAATGGCTGATCATTGCCGGCAACTCTTTTGAAGGAGAGTTACATGATTTGATAGTTGAATTTCGTTTACTGTACGTGGCTCCATACATCATGTATAAATATTACAGCATGGCTAATTGGACATTATTATTCCAAATTATATATCGCAATGGGTCGAAAACGAAAGAGCGAGTTGAATAGCGACGATTCTGGAGTGAGAAAACTGTCTGCCTTTTTTTTTTTCGTTACCGCCGCCGAAGTGTTCTAAAGTTAACGAAGAGTCTGACGTCGGCTTCTCTAGACGAAATGAACTTCTTATACGATCTATGATGCTACGATTAACGATTCAGATGCTGATACCGTGACCGTACCCGAAATCAACAATAGGCCTATTGTACACGCGAAACGGAAATTCAAAGAAAACTGGAAATTTGGCAACCCTTGGCTTGTCAAATTTGATGTCAATCACATTAACAAAAAACCAATACATCATAAAATGGGCTGATGTAAAGAAAAGAAGTATCTTGTAAATTGTAAATATGGTTGTTAAAGAAATAAAAAAAATATTATGTTATTACAACATGTGTTTTTTTTATCATATATTTTTGGCAGATAAAATATTCAAATTGGCGGAAAAAAAATATCATCATTGTTTTAAGTAAAAATTAGGATCCATTTTGGCGGAAAAAAAATGAAAGCCAGTGTGAGCCCTGGTGGCAACTTGACATATATCGTAACCCATCTCACGACAGTGGCAACCTGACATATACCCTGTTAAAACACTACCAAGTAATAGTAACCATGGCAACCTATTATTTACAAATACAGATAGAAGAAGAAAAGATTGTTTGTCAAACAAAACAGTGGGACTTGGACGAAGAAAAAAACAATCTCTTCCATAAAAATCATGAGTTGGAGAGAAAATTAGAAAGATTCAAAAGAGAATATGAAAAACTAAAAGATGACATCATGGTGAGTAGCGTGTATTAGTTTTTTTTTACGATATTATTTGTTATCACGGAGAGGCAGAGGTCGCAGTCACGCAAAAATCTGCGTATTTCACACATTTTTTTTTCAAAATAAACGCAAATATTGACGGACGCTGCGTAATTTACACGCAGAAAATTACCCGACGTTAGAGTAAATCTAGATTATTCTACGTCGTAGTTTGTACAATTTATGTGCTTCACGCTTCTTTTACACACCTCTACTGCACGTAGTCTCCGTAGATTTCCACTAATTTCATTCATAAGTCCATGGCAGTCGAAGCCTTCTAAACGTAGCTTTCCTGGGACACCCCTATTTTGCGGCATTGGAAGCAATAAAGCGTATTTCATACAAGACTTTGGATTGGCTAGGACACAGTATCCTGTTTACATTTAGCCAATCAAATGTTTGCTTTCATAGCGATAGTCTTCTCTTTACTTCCTGTCGAAGTGAAAGATTGAAATGGTTGCGCCTTCAACCATACATCTAATGCCGATGCCGTTAACCTCCAGTCGTCATTAGATTAAATGCAGTAGGCCTATCAATGAAATACATGTAAGGACGTTTTATAATAGGTTTGTTCACAAAACGACTTGACTGGATTCTATTGAGTATTTTGAGATGCTCGAAGTCACGCAAATGTAGACGGCAAAAACACAAAATTTTGTAATGTCTGCGTATTTTTATGCAACTTGAACTTGATCCACTGCGACCTCTGCGGAGAGGAATGGATGGTCTTCTGGTTGAAGGTGTGCGCATGGAATCATAAGGTCTGATATCAACTTACTCCTCCCATTTTCATTATCATATTTAATTGATTACTTTTGATCGTTATTTCTAACAAACAAAATAAAAAACAACACTGAACGGGATTGAAATTACAATAAAAACGTTAAAAGTTGAATGGAGATTACTTTTAATCTTATTTTCAGCTATTTTAATATTACTATGAATAAAGTTATATCCACACTTCGCTTTAGTTCAACTAGTATTATGGGGGGTTGGACGGCTGAATGGTTAGCGTGTGGCGTGGGCTGTATCATACAGCCTGCCATTGAGTCAACTGGCGTGCATGGTTTCGAATCCCCTGCTGTATGTGGCAAGGAGAAGGGTCGCCTGTCCTACCTCTTGGGTTTTCTCCGGGTACTCCGGTTTCCTCCCACTTCTAAAAAATAAAAGTAACAATATGTTAGTCCCGAAATAACCTAATTTGTGTCGCGGAGATGTTAAACCCCATTTCTCTCTCTCAACTAGTATTATGTTGTAAAATAAATGGATGACAATTTCGACAGCAACCATAGAAAAATTGTGTATTTAATGAGCGTTTTAGACAATTTGTCGTCTCTTATTTCATTTTCCGGGTATTTCTTTTATTTTCCTGTTCATTTCTTATTTTATGATTTCAGAGAAAATTAAATTTGTTTCTTGTTTATTATAAGATAAGGAAGGGAGAACAACTTCCTATTTGTGGAAAGTTTTCCTTGTTGCTATTGATAAATATTTATTGGATTCAAATGACAAATATTTGATTAATTATATATGAAACTGCACAATATCTTGAATATTATGGCTTACATCACTTACAGAATTCATTTTTTTCTGTTTATCTCGTTTAAGATTCACTTTCATTGGTCCACATGTATTTTATTTTAAACTATGGTAGCCAAATAGAAATATTATAGACCAAATAAAAATAACATAGTCTAACAAAATACAATCAATAAATTGACTTGAATATCATTAATATAATTTGACTCAACTATCATTAATATCTTATATAATTTGACGCAACTATCTCCAATAACTTATATATATAATTTGACTCATCTATTTTATTTAATTTGACTCAACTATCATCAATGTCTGTATAATTTGACTCATCTATCTTATATAATTTGACTCAACTATCATCAATAACTTATATAATTTGACTGAACTATCATTAATGTCTATATATATAACTAAACTGTGCCCAACGGCCCAATATTTTATATAATTATATGCTTGGTTAACACTGATGATTTTTTTTTTGTCAAAAAGTAAGAATTCTGATTATAATATGCGGGGAGGGAGGCGTGGCGATTGCGATACTAGTCACTAATGTTTTGCCTTTGATCTTACCGTTGATCTGTATCATTTAATTATCTATATTATACTAGTTGCCTTCTCATTTATTACTGCAATAAAGTAGTTGTTCTTCCATAGTTATAATTTATATTATAAAAGATCCCTTGACAGTTGGAATTTGATATAAGGGTAGGCTGAAGTGCCGCTCTCATAGCACACTGTATGGTGTATAACCGTCTTCGGCGTAGAACAATAGGACGCTAAACTCCATTTCATTTCTGGTTACTAAATAGATAAGAAGTTGTTCTTCCATAAAGATTATAGTCGGAACGATGTAGTTAATGCACATTTTCATTTTCTATTTTTTTCAGAATGGTTTCACCCCCGAAATGGTAGTTAGATCAATTAACACATTTTTATTTAATAAATAAATTTATGCTTGATGTATTTTCTGATGTATAAGACACAATGGCTTTGAATTGATACGTAATAGAAAGGAAAAATAGAAATTGTTAATAAGGCCTAACCAAATTAATTTTTAGTTCTGAAGGATCTTTAGGCCATTGGTCTGTCCTAAAGCTATCTAATTGGTGTGGCCTAAAGCTATCTAATTGGTCTGGCCTAAAGCTATTTAGTTGGTCTGGCCTAAAGCTATCTAATTGGTCTGGCGTAAAGCTATCTAAATTGATCTGACCTAAAGCTATAAGATATGTCGTCCTTATGGTTACTCACATGAATAATAAACATAAAAAGTTGAATTATCACAGGTGAGCTCCTCTTGTTGACTAACGAAATAATACTGACATTGCATTACAAACCAAAACTAAGCCAGCAATTTCAAACCAGAACTAAGCCAGCGTTTGAACAGTCAAATCTAAGTAATTCCACACCATTTGAATATAATGACAAATTTTCAGACTTGAAATGAATGCTACTTCCTTCTGCCTTAGTTATACAAATTTAATTTAGCTGTCCCTTGGATAACACAGAATTAATCACAAATTTATAAAAATATAAATCTTTCAACATATGGAAATTATTTTGATGCAGGTCTTTCTTTAGACTTGAAATGTTATCTAAATTATTAATTAGACATCAATTAACTTATCCAGGCCATAATCAATTCTTGATGGCATTGGATTTCTCTGATATTAGATAGATTAGAACAGTTCAGCCATATTTTGATTTAATTTAATTTTGGAGAAGCGAGACTTAGCTTCGAAGAACCAGTGCGGTGGTTGCAATTATTGCACACCATGTCATACCTTCAAAGGCAAATATCTCTGCTTGCAATAGAGTAATTTTTTCAAATTATTCATTTTACATTATCTATTTTCGAACTAATGAAGCAAGAATGGCTAGTTCTTTATTTAAATTTTACACAATGTATCTTTATAACATGTGTCCTATACATCAGAAGAAGAGAAAAAATCTTGCATGAATCTCTTCTCACCATTAATATTGACACTTCTAATTTTCAGTTTTTATTTTATATGCCACACGATCTCAAGCAATTGTGACTGTATTATGTTGTCGCCCCTGTCCGTAGGTCTGTTTTCTCTTCTATCTGTCGTCCACCTTGGTCTGTTTTCTCTTCTATCTGTCATCCACCTTTCTTGTGAACACTCTTCACACTACGTTTATTTATGTTGTTGACGTTAGCAAGATGAAAAATCCTATTGAACTTCAACTTTTCTGCTATACATTTCTAGAGTTATGGGATGGGCCTTGTTTTACTGTGTAGAATCTTGTGAACACTCTTCGGACTGTTTATTTATGTTGTTGACGTTTGCCAGATGAAGACTCATATGTAAAGTTATGGCCCTTGTTTTACTGTAGGGAATATCATGAACACTCGTAATGAGTTATGGCCCTTGCTCACTTTGTAGATATTACTAAATGATTTAACAGGAAGCATCGTTATCTGATGGATAACAAATTGCGATTGTTTCCGATAATTATTTATAGAGTTGTTTCCCTTGATTATGTTATATTAAGGTTTTGGCTTTTGATTTACGTAATGATTCACATTGTAACAACTTTTATGACTTAGCTGCTGTGGCCAAATGTTTTGTTGCCTAGTAACCTATCTTTTGCGTTTGAGTCGCTGTATTTCTGTTTTTGTCATTGCTTTTCTTCAC
This sequence comes from Patella depressa, assembly GCA_948474765.1. NCBI lineage: Eukaryota > Metazoa > Mollusca > Gastropoda > Patellidae > Patella > Patella depressa. Next base: position 5,028,679 of record OX419718.1, read on the forward strand.
AGCTAGCAATTTCCTAAGACCAGACATAAAATATCTTCATTTCCCTAATAAACATCGTCAGAAATTCGATACCGATAACCTAGGAAAAAAAATGAATAAAAAACAAATTTGAGAAATGGTTTACAGTAGAAATATTTCAGGATAGCCCAGGAGCCTAGAGGGTTGGACCTAAACGAATGACCATATAGGATCTGGGATGCACAGAAGTGGTCATCCGCCAGTGTCAAGTTCCCGGTTGTGGCCCTGGTGACCTCTAGAATAACTCCTAAATGAGTTATGCTCATACATTTGAGATTGGCAGTACAGGTTGAAACTGCCACCTTATATATGGACCCCCAGGGCTAGAAAAAAGGTTATATTCATTCATTTGAGTTACCAGTTGAAACTAATTTTAAATGAAATAATATCCCACTGAGTACAAAATTGCCTATAATAGACAATTAGGCCTTTGGGATAGCCCAAACTGGACCCATTTTGGTGCTCATTCTTGAGGTCACCAGGACCACACGCCTAAACTGGACCCCGACAGTTGCCCACTTCTGTGCATCCCAGGTTAGTGGTCAGATATTGGTACCTTGTTCGTTAAGGTTCAACCGTCCTGAGCTCCTGATCCAGGATCATTCAATTAGAATGAGTAAAACCTTGTTTACAATTTTCAAAATTTTTGATGAACTTTAAGAAAATGCTTGCCGATAATAAAGAAGATACAGAATAATGCTTTTTTAGTTTACCTGATAAAACATTGAAGCCAAGATAATGACCAATATGATTAAACTAGAGATCTATATTTCATTTCTCTTTTACAATTTCGTTAGCCTACACTACATGAAGATCGGACCAGATGTGTTAGGAGGTCGCGTCAGAGGTCATGTGAGTGACTTTTGACCCCAAGATGTCAGTTATTGATTAATCAATCAGCGTTGACGTTTCTAGTGGTTTACCCACAGTTCAGTGCATGGCACCCCAAGAAGTCACTGTAACAGATCGTTTCATTGGCTAATCCCTGACTTCAACCAGAACACTGGTAATATAACAACTCTTCCAGATCCTAGTGAAGTAAGGACAAGCAAAACAACATTTTGAACTATAAAAACAAATGAATTAGGATCTGTGTCATTTTCTACGATATCACTCTGGGGTGGAAGTGGACGTTAAACTCCAGAAATAAACGAATGAATGAATCTGTGTTATAATCAGATAGGATAAACACCTGCATTAGGTAGATTTAGTCAATGATAACAAGTTTTCCAGATCCTAGTGTAGTAAAGACAAGTAAAACAACAGTTTGAACTATAAAAAACGAAACGAAATAGGATCTGTGTTTTAACCAGCTGCATTAGGTAGATTTAGTTGTTATATCATGCTTCTATTAGCCAAGGTTCATTATATAATTCATTATATAATGCATGTATAATAATAACAAGCTTTATATCACATTAATCAGTAACTATTACAATTTCTTTCATCAAGTAACCTAATTAGGCACTCGCAACTTTATTTATTTTAGCTTTTCATGAAAATGGATGCTGTTTTTCAATTTTTTCTTCTAATTTTTATTGAAAAGGGGAAAGCTAAATTTCTAAAATTCTATGTTTAACCCTTAATTTAAGTACGAGACTGAACAACTTTATATTGCCAATAGACCATAGGCCGTAGTTGATAATTGTTACAAAGTAAAGTGTCTCCTGAAGTTGGTGAAAGGGAGCCGCTGTGGCTCTGTGAGTAAGATGGTGACTCGCTAACCGGGTGCTCCCGCGTTTGATCCCATTTTTAGTCGTGAAAGTTCATCATGATATTCCAGCATTGGTTTGCCTTTGTCAGTGATGCAGGACAGAGGGGCCTCGGCCTGGCAAGTGAAAATCTATAGTTGTTCAGATGGGGCGGAAAAATGAGGTCTGGTATACTCAATTGGAATTTGATATAAGAGTAGGCCATAGCGCCGCTGCCCAGGCAAAAATTTTCCTCATAGCACACTGTATGGTGTATGTTTGTCCTTCATTAGCTCAGTCGGTGCATCAAGGAGGAACATTAAACCCCATTTCATTAAGGGAAAAAATAGATCTAAAACCCTTGTAAAATAATCTAATTATTTATTGTTTAACTTTAGAGGGAACGACTGAATACATATAGGCAACAGAAAAAGAAGAAGCCTGTTCTACCTCCTAGTGCTGTTGATGACATAACGTCAGTTTCGTTAAGAAACTATGCTATAAGTAAGTAACTGTTATATCGTAAATGGGTCAGAATTTTAAGTAAACACTGTAAAGGCCATACTAAACTTAGGCAGTCTGTCTGCAATTAGCTCTGTGGGGGGGTGAATGACCGAATGGTTAGCGTGTGTGTGCCGCATCATACGGCCTGTCATTGAGTCAACTGGCGTGGTTTCGAATCCCCGTTGTACGTGGCAAGGAGTAGGGTCACCTGTCCATCCTCGCTGGTTTTCTCCGGTTTCCTCCCTCTGCTAAAGACCCCTACACGCAAGCGAATTATTGATATAAAATTAAAACCATATGTTAGTCCCGAAATGACCTAGTTTGTGTCAAGTGGACGTTAAACCCCATTTCTCTCTCTCACTAAGTTAGTTGACCGACATTTTAAGTTCTAAAGCAACAATTTCAGTTGAACATGTGAAACGTACTAATGTACTAATTTTTGGATATGGCCGTCATTCAAGACAGAGATTTATTCCTAAAGTATGACGTGGATGAATCTCCGTGAGCAGAATGTAAACAGGCCAGAGGGTTTTTTTTACGTGAACACTGATGCCAAAGTTTTATTTACATAAACATTGTATGTGCCAGAGTTTTTGAGAGTAAACACTGTACATGCCAAAGTTTTATTTATGTAACCATTGTACTTGCCAGTGTTTTTTTTTGAGTAAACACTGTACATGCCAGAGTTTTTTTGAGTAAACATTGTACATGGCTGAGTTTTTGAGAGTAAACACGTACTGTACATGCCAGAAATTTTCAAACAGGCTTAGTTTAGGCCTAGTCCCCAGGGAAACCATAACTGAGTAACACCATAAATTTAGAAGAATTATTGTCCCATTCACAGGAATTTTGTATAGTCAGAATTTTAGATTTTTTTTATGAATCATGACCATGGTGATAAAATGTGATGTTTTTAAACACATGATGTCATAAAATGTGATATTTTTAAACACATGCTATAACCATGGTGATATTGAATACATGATGTCATAAAATGTGATATCTTCAAACACACAAGGCAATAAAACATGATTTATTTATTATCCTGCGCCCAACAGAGTAGGGGAGTGATATTGAAATCAGTCTATTACAGTAGTTGTGCCTTCTGCTATTCAGGAATTTCTGGGATTTATATCTATTGTGTTTCCATGGAAACAATTTTTTTTTGTGTACAATTTTGTTTCGAGAGCATATCTCATAAACCATTCAAGATATCTTCATGAAACTTTGCACAAACAACAACGTGTGATGTAGTTGTGCTTTTGCTACTTAATTTCTTTTTTATACGCCCACATTTTCATGTGGACGTATATTGTCGTCGCCCCTGTTCGTCCGTCCGTCCGTCCGTCCGTCCGTCCGTCCGGACGTCCGTCCGGACGTCCGTCCGTTCACAATTGTTTGTGAACAGTCTACAGGTCACAATTTTTATCCGATTTCAATGAAACTTAAAATATAAGTTAATTACCCTAAGATCTCGGTTCCTTTCGATATTGGCATGTATCGGACAGTAACTTCTTGGGTTATGGCCCCTGATTGTACGAAAAATCACGTTTTTAGCTTGTGAACAGTGTAGAGGTTACAATTTTGAACCGATTTGAATGAAACTTGAAACGCATGTTTATAACCCAAAGATCTTGGTTCCTTTCGATATATGCGCCAATCGGATTGTAACTTCCTGAATTATGGCCCCTGATTGTCTGAAAAATCGCCCTTTTTAGCATGTGGTCCCTCTGGAGGTCAAAATAGTTATCCGATTTAAAAAACCGTTTGATTATATCACCGTTACATGGTTATGGAGGCTGAATTCGCATTTCGTGAAAATCGGACCAAAATTGACAGACAAAATGGCCGCCGTTTGTACGCGAATAGTGTGAAAATATGTTATATCAAGGTTGTGGACTCTATAGAGGTCACAATTTTGAACTGATTTTGATGAAACTTAACACGTATGTTTATAACCCAAAGATCTTGGTTCCTTTCGATATTTGCACCCATCGGATTGTAACTTCCTGAATTATGGCCCCTGATTGTCCGAAAAATCGTCTTTTTTAGCATGTGGTCCTTCTGGAGGTCAAAATAGTTATCCGATTTAAAAAAACGTGTGATTATTTCACCGTTACATGGTTATGGAGGCTGAGATCGAATTTCATGAAAATCGGACCAAAATTGACAGACAAAATGGCCGCCGTTTGTACGCGAATAGTGTGAAAATATGTTATATCAAGGTTGTGGACTCTATAGAGGTCACAATTTTGAACTGATTTTGATGAAACTTAACACGTATGTTTATAACCCAAAGATCTTGGTTCCTTTCGATATTTGCACCCATCGGATTGTAACTACCTGAATTATGGCCCCTGATTGTCCGAAAAATCGTCCTTTTTAGTGTGTGGTCCCTCTGGAGGTCAAAATAGTTATCCGATTTAAAAAAAACATTTGATTATATCACCGTTACATGGTTATGGAGGCCGAGTTCGAATTTCGTGAAAATTGGACCAAAATTGACAGACAAAATGGCCGTCGTTTGTACGCGAAAAGTGTGAAAATATGTTATATCAAGGTTGTGGACTCTATAGAGGTCACAATTTTGAACTGATTTTGATGAAACTTAACACGTATGTTTATAACCCAAAGATCTTGGTTCCTTTCGTTATTTGCGCCCATCGGATCGTAACTTCCTAAATTATGTCCCCTGACTGTCCGAAAAATCGCGTTTGTTAGCTTGTGGTCCCTCTGGAGGTCAAAATTATTATCGGATTTAAAAAAACGTTTGATTATATCACCGTTACATGGTAATGAAGAAAGAATGTGAATTTCGTGAAAATCGGACCAGAATTGACGGATAAAATGGCCGCCGTTTGTACGCGAATAGTGTGAAAATATGTTATATCAAGGTTGTGGACCCTATAGAGGTCACAATTTTGAACCGATTTTGATGAAACTTGAAATACATGTTTATAACCTAAAGATCTTGTTCCATTGCATATTTGCGCATATAGGATCGTAACTTCCTGAATTATGGCCCCTGATTGTACGAAAAATCTACTTTTTTTTTAACTTGTGTCCTCAAAGAGGTCACAATTATTATCCGATTTTAAAATAAACTGTTTGGACCAAAACTTTCGGACAAAATGGCTGCCGCTTCTACGCGAATAGTGTAAAGGTATGATATATCAAGGTTGTGGACTTGTAGAGGTCACAATTTTAATCCGATTTTGATGGAACTTGAAATGCATGCTCGTAATCCAAAGATCATGGTTCCTTTCCATTTTTGCGCATATCATATCGTAATTTCCTAAAATTATGGCCCCTGATTGTAAGGAAAATAGTGTTTTCAGCTTGTGGATCCCATACAGGTCAAAATTTTTTATCTGATTTAAAAAAAAAAAAAGTTATAAGATATCACTGTTAGGCCTACATCCTAAGGATGGTTGAGTTCGAATTGCGTTAAAATCGGACTGAATCTGCTTGGCAAAATGGCTGTGGCTCGTTCGCAAATAGTGCCTTTTATTGCATGCTTCTTCTGGAAGGCATGTTGAAGTTCACTTTACATTTGATCATTTAAAGTGGTTGTGACTTTGAATATGTGAATGTGATGTGTGTTGTGTAATATTATCAAACTTTATCACTATAGACCTAGCCTATAATACTACTGCAATATTTCTTTTTTATTATATTATATAATGATGGTATGTTGAGCAAATGTGAGCTCACGAAAGTGAACCTGAATAATGACAATAATGAATAATTCATATCAATCACGTGACATAAGTAATGAAACATATCAATACACTATACAACACTACACGACTTTTGAACCAAAGTTGCCAACACAAAAATAACTTTAGAGACAAAAAAGCGTCGGACAGTTTAGATTGCAATATATAGAACATTCTTGAGAGAATGCTTGTGTTTATACAATACATATAATAACATCATGCAATACTTCTAACCTCCAAACCTTGGTCCGGGTCCGAGTATGCGTAGTTGTCGTTCATCTTAGTCCGAGTCGTTTGTTTGGATTATCAGGGTTGAAAGGTCAGAATAAGTGTTTTGATTGGTCACTTATTCCACACTTCATTCATAAATAACTGACATTTGGCGCTCGGCTTTCAAGCTATCCAGTCGTGACTCGACGAAAGATGGACCAGTGCCAGTAAGCTAATATGCCTTTGTATTTTATACTAAAACAGTGGATGGGTTTCCAATCGTATTCGTGGGTTTTGTTTTAATCATAAAGTATGTGATAGAGTTAAGAGGTGTGGCTTCAATCCTTATCTTGTATTGTACGCAGGCCCCTTCTTATCTTATATAGTAATATTAATTAAATTTATTATTTGGACCGTATTGAATTGATTCCTTGTTTCTCATTTTCCACGCGCTGAGGTCTAGGCCCATAAATTAATGATCGCACAAAAAACAAACGTGTATAGTTTACACTATCGTACTGTGACCCCGAGTGCTCAATTTTTTCATTGGCTGAGATTGTCATCCAATATCCAATTCATTTATTGTCCAACGGCTTACGAAATGGCTAGCGATATGTGGGTATAATTTCATTAAATTAACCTGTCAATAATTAATATGATAATAATCAATGACATGCACCGTTTTTAGATACATTCTTTTCAATGGTATCCCCCTCCCCCGCGCTCGCCTTTCGTTAATACTTACGCATTTCCAAATCCAATCGAATCCACACCGAAGTACATGTACGTCTTTCAATTTCATTAATTAAGGATTTCAGGTCAAAGTTTCCAATGATAGAAAAACTATTTTGTGAAAATATGCATAAAATGCTACCCAAGTTTAAAAAAACATATTTTAATTAGATCCAAAGTTAATGGAATTTTAAAATCCGAGATCGACGTCAATATATGCTCAATAATTTTGTAATCAAAATGCACTGATCTGTGCGACGTCATTAATAAGCGGTATTTCCCCTTCAGAATGGCAAGTATCAATTTGTAATAATTTGAATGACAATATGTCAAATATTTATAATCTGCTCGGGTTCTTCATTTTTCAATGGTTCAAGAGAATGTATCCCTGCGCAAGTATTCCACGAGCGATGATACCCCAAAATTTATCTATCGTTTGATTGGTTCTTCTATATTAAGATAACCTGAATTCACCAATGAAGTGAATCGTAGCAATGAAATCTCGGGTCGCGTGACGTCAGAGCGGTATTTTCCCACGAACGTCTCCTGTAAATAAACGGTAATTTCGCTTACATTTCGATATTTTTTAGCCTGAATCTTTGCAGATATTTTGATTTTAAACTATTACAATACAATTGCTAGTAATACATTTACATTAAATAGTAATTCAGAAACGTAGATTGAAGTGGGCTATATTTCAGCCGCTGACTGTCTGAGTTCACGCCAGTCACTGACCTAAAACCTCGACTTTCATCGATATTGGAGATTTAGCAAGCGTAAATTTTTGGTCCGGATCGCGTATCCGCATCAGTTTTGCGTATGACAACAACAATGCGTCCGAATAACATATGAGAAGTGTACTAAATCATTTACATGCTAGCGTAAATGTCTGCAGTACAATCATATATGATAAATTATAGTATATATGACGATTGTTGCAATTGTATCAGTCTTTCACTGATCGACTCAAAACTTTGTAACAATACAGCTATATATCACATAAAAATCATACACATACATACAGATTGTTTTTATTTTAATTGAGCTCCAGTCATCTTTTGCAAAATATCTCTATTGCTATGTAGTCATATCTAATTTTTTAAACCATAGCTTAATGACATAAATTATCTCAATTCTTCTAGAAAATAGCAATCAGTTACAAGTTTTCAGAAATACAATAAAGGGCAATATCTATTAAACAGGGCCACAATATTTGCAAAATCTGATATTTTTTATATTGATTATCAATAGCATAAAGAAGTTATTTTTCCTTATTTTTTCCAAACTGGTGCAAGGGTGCGGGATGTTTGATCACTAATCATAATCATCTTTTTTCGATTGAATCCGCACCACATATTATGTCTTTCTTCAATGCGTTATTCTTTTCAATTGTTCAGTCCTCGAAATTAAAAAAAAACGAATAATGCCGTGGCAGAATGGTACTGCTACGGCACCACAGCATTTTTGTTATTTTAAAATCAATGCTTTTTTTTAACTTTTCAAGATGGATAAAACTTATTTATTCAATCCACAAAATTTGAGGCGAATGATACCAATTGGTTACCTGTGGTCGCGCCATGCAGCTCAAAAACATGCGACTGAATTCCTGGTTACGCAAATTGAAAGATCGGTTACCTTAACAAATTTCAATAACAAATTTATTATCATTTGATCAATATTTATACAGGATCCGTGACACTGGCCTAAATTATTAATATTATACCACAAACTCAATTCATTCATTCATCATTCTTGCCATTTCATTTCTCCATCAGTCTTACCGGTACTTTGAGTTTGACAGATGACGTATTTTTGACATCAGGTATTGACCAGTTGTGAGCAGGTTGATTTAAAAATACCCCAAGCCTTAATTCTTTAAATGATTAGTAGTGCCATAAATATTTAAACATGTCAGCTATATTTCCAAAGAATTTACTGCTCGTGTTCCTTTCACTTATTATAGAGCCATGCTGTACGGTGGTACTGACCCGTATGTAGGTCGTCTACTTTGACCCCCACATGGCATAGCTTGACTACCAATGTAAACGATTTTACTGTCTTATCTGTATATTTTAATATGAATTCATCACATCAAATTATTCCGTTTCCTATTGAAACTTGGTTTGTAGAGTGTCGAGGTTAATAAATACTATTTATTTTGTCAATCAGTCGCTACCTATGATTGAGGCTATTGCGCTCAGTTACATAGGGCTAGGTAATTATAAACAAAGGGAGTAAATCGGTCCAGGTCCATCGTCAACCTGTTTCACAGAGAATTACTAACGAATTATCCCTGTAACGGATGGCTGTCCAAAACACGTGCGTTGACTGCACACCTCGTAGTCATTGGCTCAACGGCTCGTCCAATGTTTACTTAACCCCTAACTGCCTCGGGCAAAATGATGCATTTGACTCATTTTAATACCCATTTACACTAAATAGGAAATATTTTTTAACTACAAATACTTCAAACGTCTTTATTTATTTTTCTTTTACCTCAAAAAAATGTTTGAGAATTTAATTTGTCAGAGTAAAAATGTTTATATGCCGTACTCATTAAGCCTCGTCGATGTCATGCTTATCAGTGATTGTAGCGGCCAAGCGAATATTCACTGCGGGATCAGTTTGGTCCATCGTATGTGACAAACGATGCAGTTTAAAATACAAATGACGAGAATGGTAACATTGTTCATGCATTAGCTAGAGTAACTGGGGAACAGTCCGTGCTCTCTATCATCTGTGTCTATTTTTAGTTTATAATCATTGAAAAAACCCACCACTGTAACGGCAAAGCATGGATATATGCCTACGTACAACACATGCCATGGGTTTAAAGTGTACCGGTATTCGGTAATTGCAATATATTTGTCAGACTTTCGTCTACAAAATGATAAATATGTCACTTTATTACACAGTCAGACGACATCCTCCCTGGTACTATTCTATAACTGGTACATTTAGTCATTATAATTTTTAGGATCGCAAGATCTACCACGGCAAAAAAAGAAAATTAATTATGCCGTGGCAGAGGTTGCGTCAGTTTTTACCATGGGTTTGCCGTGGTTAATTTCGTGCGCTGTTGTTTTTGTTTTCCCATGATTTGCGCCTTTCGTCGATAGGTTATTCTTTTCAATCGTATCCCCACGACATGTGTCTTTTTTCCACTGTATCCACACCTATCTTTTATCGACATTGCCTTTTGATATTTTGTTCTTTTCGATCAAAAGAGTACATTATCTTTCTGTAACATGGTTTACTTTTCGATCAAATCCCCACTATGTGCACTACCGCACATCATTGCCACAGTGGCAACAGAAACAAGGAATCAATCCAACATGGCCATAAAGTCACAAGAACTGGTTGCGACTTCGTGATTTTTATCCTCACTGGTAAGGACCCCTCATGCAATCCAATCATTAAGATAGAATTGTACCATTTCTTCCGAGATGACCTAGTTTGTGTCATTGAAGCTCCTGCCCCCTCCCCCAGCTCACATACATTTTACATACATTATGTTCAAGGGAAACATACTGATTGAAAGTAATAACAACCTTTCGCATCGGTACGAATACAAAAACGTCATCGATTCGTATGTACTTATGTCAACTAGTAATGAGTGTTCGGCCAGTGAAAAACGTTACGCGTATGGAGCTGGATTCACGTAGGTATGCAAACAAACATTGTTCTTGTCTCGTATATTGAATTTTACACAATTTTGTGTGGCCTTGTGTATATTATTGGTTGTGTACAGTTTGTTAAATTTGCTCAAATTCAGTATTCTGCTTGATTTGTTGTACAACTGTTAAAAACCGATTGAAAACTTTTCCTGGACCAAGAAGTTCACAGAGTGGAAATTAACAATATCTAGCTATTATCGTGCGATGGATTGCAAAACTGTGTGTTAGAGGATACAAAAACGTAAATGGACATATGTGTTCGATTTCGTACCTATGCGAAAGGTCCCAAATTTTTCACATTACCCGAACTTTCACAGAGCCTGTATACTATGGAAGGGTATCGCTGCCAATATTGAATGCCTTGCTAAAATGAGATGCTACAGAGCGCAAATGTAAAATAGTATATAAAGGGAAATGTAAAATGCAGACACGCCACAAAATAACCTTTTCCAATAAAACATTTGTCATTTGACACATTACATTTATGATTTATGTTTAACTTTGGCCTTAGATGTATTTTGACTTCATCATAACAGGTTTTAGGACTTTGTACATTGTATTTTTTTTTACATATAAGTAATCAAAAAAACCATTTAAACAGAGCATTTAATATTGGCAGCGATAGCCTTCCATATTATACTGTTGGTTCTATTTGTACCGGTAATTTGTTTATTTTATAATTCTTACAATGCGTAGCCAAGACAGATAAAGGGAATTATTGTCGGTCGTTATGTGCTTGCAGTTTGCCTTGACGTACCCATAAAAACACCAATGGAAATTGCTGAAATGTGTTTTTTTTCTTTTTGTGCATGCTAGGCCTATAAGAATAACATGTAAAATATCTTTTTAAATTGGCTAGACCCCAATATTTAGATAATTAAATAAGGCTAGAACAATTTATAGTTGAAAAAAGGAGTAACCCTACTAAAATGCCCCCTACTCTCCAAAATTTACAGTTTATTGTTTAATAAATGAAATATTATTAACCATGCTTAATAATTTTTTTGTTCATCTCAGATGCCGAGATTAAAAAAACAGTCAGAAGATGTAAAGAAAAAAGAAAGAAAGAAATATATGATGAGGAGTAGATCCATATCTACTCCTGAAGTAGAAAGTAGCATTCACACGGGCTCTTATCGATCTGATATTGGCCCATTTGTGGATAGTGATGATGATAATCACACAGGGTCGTATTGCTCTGATATTGACCCGAGTGTGGACAATAATGAAAAGAAAGAAAAGAAAAAGCTTAATGCAAGTAGAAGTACTTCTACAACTAGTGCTACTTTTGAAGAACATGTGGCATATGGTTGCATTAGTACAAATGACGATTTTGAAATGAAAGAAAAGCTGAATGCAAGTAAAAGTACTTATACAACTAGTGTTACTGTTGAAGAAAATGTGGCAGATGGTTGTATAAGTACACATGATGATTTTGAAATTGAAGAGTACAGTGGGGTGGTAAAGCCTTCTGTTACTGAAAGTAATGTAGCGCCAAGTTTTGTAGGTCGAGAAAATGATATAAAAAATCTAACTTTGTTACAGCTTGAAAAATATTTTGATTTTCAAAAAAAACAGAATTTGTTGAAACGAAAAACAGCTCATGCTGTCAGTAAGAAAACTAATGCAGGCAGAAGTGAATATTGGAAGTCTTATAGACAGGTAAAACGAAAGAATTCTCAGTATAAGGCAAATGAAAGGCAGCGAGAAACTGAACTCAGAAAGTCAAAGAGATTAAACCCTGAGTACAGGGAATCAGAAAAGATGAGGGAAACCTCTGATAGAAAGGTAAAGAGATTAGATCCTGTCTATGGTTCTAGAGATAAGCAAAAACACTCTGATTTCCTGAAAAGGAAACGTCTAGATCCTGAGTACAAGGAATCAGAGAAGATGAAGGAAACTTCTGAAAGAAAGGTGAAGAGATTAAACCCTGGGTACAGGGAATCAGAAAAGATGAGGGAAACCTCTGACAGAAAGGTAAAGAGATTAGATCCTGTCTATGGTTCTAGAGATAAGCAAAAACACTCTGATTTCCTGAAAAGGAAACGTCTAGATCCCGAGTACAGGGAATCAGAGAAGATGAAGGAAACTTCTGATAGGAAGGTGAAGAGATTAAACCCTGGGTACAGGAAATCAGAAAAGATGAGGGAAACCTCTGATAGAAAGGTAAAGAGATTAAACCCTGGGTATAGGGAATCAGAAAAGATGAGGGAAACCTCTGATAGAAAGGTAAAGAGATTAAACCCTGGGTATAGGGAATCAGAAAAGATGAGGGAAACCTCTGATAGAAAGGTAAAGAGATTAAACCCTGGGTACAGGGAATCAGAAAAGATGAGGGAAACCTCTGATAGAAAGGTAAAGAGATTAAACCCTGGGTACAGGGAATCAGAAAAGATGAGGGAAACCTCTGATAGAAAGGTAAAGAGATTAAACCCTGGGTACAGGGAATCAGAAAAGATGAGGGAAACCTCTGATAGAAAGGTAAAGAGATTAAACCCTGGGTACAGGGAATCAGAAAATATGAGGGAAAGGAAATTGAAAAAATTAAAGAGATTGAATTCTGACACTAGAATTAGTCACAATAGAAAGGCCGCCATTAGTAGGCGTAAGAAAAGGGCTAAATTGAAATCGTTGGACACTAACGAATTAATATCTCTTTTCCATCAGAAGGTAAGCAATGGGCCAACCTACACCTGTGAAAGTTGTCACCAGTTATGGTACAAACACAGTGTAAAACGGTCCACAGCAGTTAGTAAGTTGAATGATTCTGCTATAAAATGTTTAACAGAAAATGGCAGTGGATGGATATGTGGCACTTGTGAAAAGTATATCAAAAAAGATAGGATTCCACCGCTATCTATCTATAATGGTAATGCTTTCCCAGAGCTAGCAGAAGAGTTGAAACTGTTTCCACTAGAGTGGAGACTGTTATCACCTAGAATCCCTTTCATGAAGGTGTATGCAGCTCCACGTGGTGGACAAAAGAAAATCAGAGGAAATGTTGTAAATGTTGTTGCTAATGTGTGTAGTACCATCAGTTCTCTTCCCAGAGCTCCAGATGAAAACTTCACAATAGCTGCTAAATTGAAACGGCAACTTAAGTATAGTCATGCTGTTATGACTGAAAATATCAGACCATACAAGATTATGGAAGCTGTAGCATGGTTGAAAGCAAATGGTGACCTCTTCCATAAGGAAGGGGTTCACTTTGGTGAAGCAACTATACCAAATAATGCAAATGATGAAGACATGGTCAAACATGTTGACCACTGTAAAGAAAATAGTGAAATATCTCCAGAAGGAAATGGTCTAAATACCATTCATGTTGACAACTCTGACGAAACAAATGTTTTATCGGAGGATGAGAAAAGGAACAAAGAAAGACGTGTCAACGAGAATGATAACTCAGGTAAGGAAGCCACTACTTCAGGGAATCCTGAAGTCGATACTTTTGATGATTGGAGTGAGGATGAAGGTGAACAAGCTCGTGGATCTAAGGATACATTGTTGACTTCCCCTGACTTCATTGAAGATAATGAGAAGGAAAAGGTATACTCTTTTGCTCCGGGACAGGGTAATATTCCATTAAGTATCTTTATGGACAAATACTCTGAAGAGCTGTCATTTCCACAAATATTTGCAGGAAAGGCAAGAGTAGACGCAAAGGAAAGGAAAGGAAAAGTTTACTACAGTGAACTTTGTAAGTCTGAATTAAGACGTAAAGATAGAAGAGCTGCAAATTGTGTTGACAATATCTTTTTCAAATTGAAAAAGCTGCAAATGAAAACTATGATTGGTCAAGCAAACATAGCAGTTAGAAAAAATAAAACTGCTGGTAAAGATTTGACAGCTGGTGATCTCCGGACCCCTGGTCGCTTGGAGAAATTGGTGCAATTCGATGATGGTTATATGGTGTTGAAAACACTGAGAGGTTCGCCACCATACTTTAAAAAAGCTAAATCCGATCTTTTCGGAATGATAAGAATGTTAGGAGAGGCTACCTACTTTTGTAGTTTAAGTGCCGCTGAAACGAAGTGGAAGCATTTGCTTCAAATATTAGGCAAGTTGCAAGATGATAAGGAATATACTGACGAGGAAATAGATAACATGGACTGGGAGAAAAAGTGTAAGCTTATTTCGTCAGACCCAGTTACATGTGTTAGACAGTTTGATTACCAGGTCAATCTGTTGTTCAGAGATGTACTGAAAGCAGAGAACTCGCCCTTGGGAAAAATAACTGATTTTTTTTATAGGGTTGAGTTCCAGCACAGGGGCTCGCCTCATATTCATGCTTTGTTATGGGTTGATGGGGCTCCTAAATACAAGTGCAGTGAAAATGAAGAAATTGTTGAGTACATTGATAGCAAGATATCATGTAGAAGAATTGTGGATGACGATGATTTACAGCCACTAGTAAATTATCAGAAACATAAACATTCTCATACATGTAGAAGGAAGAACCGAAAGATTTGCAGGTTTGGTTTCCCAAAACCACCAATGCCAAACACTGTAATTCTAGAACCACTGGATGCAACGGTTGGTGAGAATGTCATCAATTCACATAAAAGTGATTATGACAAAGTGAAAGTAGTTTTAGATGAAATGAAAGAGGGTGAAGACATTTCTTTTGAAGATTTCTTAGGAAAGGTCTCTATCACTTATGAAAAGTATATTATGGCAGTACGTTCATCAATTAGATCAGCAACTGTCTTTTTGAAAAGAACGCCGAATGAATTGAGGATTAATTCCTATAATCCTCTTCTTCTGAAGGCATGGAGAGCAAATCTCGATATCCAATTTGTGCTTGATGTATATGCTTGTGCTATGTATATAGCCTCATATATAGCTAAGTCACAAAGGGGTATTAGTGATTTGCTAAGGCAAGCAATGAAAGAAGTTAGAAACGGTAATTATGGCATCAGAGATCAAGTTAAGGTAATTGGCAACAAGTTTCTGAATAATGTAGAAGTTAGTGCCCAGGAAGCTGCATATATCATACTGCAACTTCCTATGAGAAAAGCATCGAGAGAGGTTGTGTTTATTAACACATCTCCTCCGAGTGAAAGGGTATATCTGTTGAAATCACAAGATCAACTAGATAACCTGGATGATGAAGACGAAAATATCCAATCAAGTAATTATCTTGAAAGGTATAAAAACCGTTCAAAGCAGTTAGAAAATGTAAGTCTGGCTGATTTCATTGCTTGGTACGATAGGAAAAATACCTATATTAAACGATCAAAGCAACTAGAAAACGACCAGACATTAGTTGAAGACCAAATGGAGCACAACTCTGATTGGGACGATGAAGACTTGAGAGAGAAATCTTCTCAAACAAAGAAAATAAATAAAAAATCTATGATTAAGAAAAGGGCAGTGGCAAGAGTCATTAGATATGTCAATTTTAATGTTGACAAGGAGCCCGAGAAACATTACAGAGAACTCCTCATGTTGTATTCCAACTGGAGGGATGAAGAAGTTGATTTATTGGGAGGATTTGATTCCTTCCAAAGCAGATATGAACAAATGGAAGAACAAATAGTTGAGCAAATAAAGCAATATGATGCAAATAGGGATGCTGTAGATGCAGCTATTCTTGCTGAAGGTCAGAATTTGGAAGATGCCTGGGACGAACAGGCACCTGTTGCCCAGCAAATTGAAAAGGAAGATGAAATAGAAGAAATGTTAATTATAAAGAAGGATTCTGAAAGTGGTAAGCCTACCAAATACGAGTATGATATTGGTATGGATTTGGGTCTTCCCACTGAAAGTAATGTTGAACAGGTGGCACTCTATGAAATGCCCGATGAAAATTATAGATCTCTGATGAGGTCTTTGAATCAGAAGCAGCTATATTTTGTATATGATACTTTGAATGAAATAAAACTGTCACGGAATCAGGTTTTCAGATTCTTAAGTGGCGGAGCTGGTGTAGGCAAAAGTTTTGTAACAACTGCTTTGTATCAAAGTTTGTTGAGGTATTACAAAACTAAAGCAGGTGATGATTTTGAAACTATTAAGCAAATATTGTTGGCTCCGACAGGCAAGGCCGCTTATAACATCATGGGTAGTACTTTACATAGCGCGCTGAAGATCCCTGTGTGTCAGTCTTTGCAATATAAAAGCTTAGATAGTAGCAGATTAAATACGTTAAGATGTAGCCTTGGGGGTTTGAAAGTTGTCTTTATTGATGAGATATCCATGGTAGGAAGTGGAATGATGAATTTTGTTAATAAAAGATTTCAAGATATCAAAGGCAGCCCACTGTTATTCGGTGGATGTCATGTTATCTGTGTTGGAGATCTGTTTCAATTGAAACCGGTATTTGATGGCTATATATTTGAAAATCTCAACAGTGCCTATGGGCCATTGGCGAGTAATATATGGAAAGATAATTTCTGCATGTATGAACTTACAGAAATTATGAGGCAAAAAGATAGCAAAGCCTTTGCTGAACTATTGAATAGATTAAGAGAAGGCAATTATATATCTGAGGAAGAAAAATGTAATGATATCAACATTCTTAAATCAAGATTGTTGAAAGTTAATGAAGAGAGTGAGTATCCTTTTGACATACAACATCTCTTTTTAAGTAATGAAAAGATGAAAAACTTTAATGATAAAGTTTTTGATAACATGGTTGGTGAAAAAATTGTAATTTTAGCAAAAGATAGTCTAGTTGGGTCTGCTTCGCAAGCTGTGGGCAAAACTATACTAGAGAAAATTCCTGAAGATCCGAGAAAAACCATGCAATTACATTCCACTTTAGGATTGGTAATTGGCTTGAAGTGTGAAATAGCTTTAAATGCTAGATTGGACGATGGGTTGACCAATGGGGCGTCTTGCGTGGTAAAAAAAATCCAATCAGGCTCGTCCAGATCAGCAAGTAGCACCATAGTCTGGGTCCAGTTTGAAAATCCAGATGTTGGTAAGTTAACAAGAAAAGATTATAAAAGTCATTTCAGTGCAGAAATTGATCCCCTGTGGACACCTATTCTGGCTGTTTCACGACAGTTTAGAGTTGGGAAATACAAGAATGCAGAAGTAATGAGAATGCAGATACCTTTGAGACCAGCTGCTGCAAAAACTGTTCACCGGTCCCAAGGGGATACTTTAGAAAGCGTGGTCGTTGATTTCGAAGGTAGGAAAACTCCGCATATTCATTATGTTGGATTAAGCAGGGTGAAAACTATTGAAGGTTTACACATCATAAACCTGAATGAAAAGAAAATATCAGTAAGTAATGATGTCAAAGTAGAAATGAATGAATTGCGTACAACACGTAAAGTCATATGCAGAACGCGGGATTTGAGTTCTGTCAGCTCAGATAAAATAATTGTGGTTTATCATAATGTTAGATCACTGCAGAAATATTTTGAAGATGTAAAAGCAAGTCTTTGTAAAATAAATGCATCTGTCGTCATACTGGCAGAGACTAGAGTAAAAGCAAGTGCAAAATCAGAAATGTATAATGTACCTGGTTATACCTTGTATAGAAATGATGCTGTAACAGAAATATTGAAAAATCATCATGGTATGGCTGTATATGTCAATGATAAAATG
Organism: Patella depressa; assembly: GCA_948474765.1. Lineage (NCBI taxonomy): Eukaryota > Metazoa > Mollusca > Gastropoda > Patellidae > Patella > Patella depressa. Next base: position 5,046,793 of record OX419718.1, read on the forward strand.
AAAGTGAAAAATATTGTTGTTGAACCATTCAATATGAACGGTGTTGAGATGAACGTTATAACATTAGATATTGAAATTGGAAATATAAAGAAATCTTGCAAGATACTTGGGCTATATAAACCCCCTAAAGTGTCAGAGAGTCAGTTCTGTTCAGCTCTTATAGATGTGAGAAAAACGTCAAATGAAACTGATTTCACCATAGTTCTTGGTGATTTCAATATGAAGTTTGAAAAATGTAAGACTTCTAGGGTCAATGAAGTTTTGAAGGGCATGAGCCAGTTGATTGATGAACCTACCACTGATTCAGATACAGTGATAGATTTGATATACACTGATCTACCGAAAGATCACATAAGGTCTGGTGTTCAGGAGAACTACTTTTCAGACCACAAAGTGATCTATTTGATGATCAGTAAAGAAAAACTAAGTAATGATGAGAATAAAGCTTACAACAACATTAATGTTGGAAATGAAAATATGTGGAAATCCCACACTGTTAAGGAAAATAAAAAAGGTTCTTTATTTGGGGAAAATATTCCTGCAAGAAGAATTTCTAAAGAAATGAAAAGAGAGACTGGCATCCACAATGAAATGCAGGTTGATGATGTAATAGTCAGAAAGTATGGCTACCAGATAAGCAGAAGAGATCTAGCAACTCTTGCTCCAAGACAGTGGCTAAATGATCAAGTAATAAATGTGTATATGAAATACTTACAAGAAAGAGAAAGAAATGAAGGCAATCAAATATTGGCTGAAGAAATTTTCTGTTACACCAGAATAGAAGGAAATTTAAGAAATGCAGTAGAATTCTACCGAGGTAGAAATATTCTACAATATGATATGGTTCTAGTTCCAGTGTACACTTCAAGTCACTGGAGCTTATTGGTAGTATATGTAAGATCGAAGACAATAAAGTACTTTGATTCGCTTGGAAGTTGTAGTAGAGGTGCTGTATGTTTGAACACATTGCTCAGTTTTATTAATGAGATTGAGACAGTACAATCAAACACATGGAAAACGATAATGGAAAGAAACATAACTATACAAGATAATAGTTATGACTGTGGTGTTTATGTATGTATGTTTGCTGATTTAATTCTTCAGGGTTTGTCTTTGAAGAACAGAAAGAAAACCGCTCAAGGTTATCGCCAGCACATGAAGGAAATAATAATGATGTGAAATACTGGGACAACAACTATGCTCTTGCTCATTGCAAAAACATATGCTGTTGTCTTGATATGTAATAGTAATAGTGTGGGAAAATGCAATTTTGAAAGATAAATCTCTTATACACTAGTTACAGAGTGTAAAGCAGAAGAAAGATATCAGCTTTTGATATTGTAAATGGTATGTGGCAGGTTTAAGGGAGCCAGCCCAGGTGATGATTATGTTATGCCTATATATAAAGCAGAAAAAGGTGTAGCCTAATACTCCTGTATTAGATAGGAAAAAATAGCTGCTGGTTATCACCAGCACACAAAGGAAATAATAGAAAGGTAGCAACTATGTTGTTGTTTATATAAAAGTTAATGTTATAAATAATGCAGAAAGTTGTAACGGCTGATACTCATGTATTACTGGCCAAGAAAGTGTAAGATTGGTGGGTGTAGGGGAGTCGGGGAGCCTGCCTATATGAATGTTTATTTATTTATATGAAAAGTATGTGTAGGAAAAAGCTGTTGGTTATTGCCAGCACATGAAGGAAATAATACAATGGTAGCAATTATGTTGTTGCCTATGCAAGTAGTAAAGGCTAATACTCATGTATTACTGGCCGTGAAAGTGTAAGATTGGCAGGTGTAGGGGAGTCGGGGAGCCTGCCTATATAAATATTTATTTATTTATATGAAAAGTATGTGTAGGAAAAAGCTGTTGGTTATTGCCAGCACATGAAGGAAATAATACAATGGTAGCAATTATGTTGTTGCCTATGCAAGTAGTAAAGGCTAATACTCATGTATTACTGGCCGTGAAAGTGTAAGATTGGCAGGTGTAGGGGAGTCGGGGAGCCTGCCTATATAAATATTTATTTATTTATATGAAAAGTATGTGTAGGAAAAAGCTGTTGGTTATTGCCAGCACATGAAGGAAATAATACAATGGTAGCAATTATGTTGTTGCCTATGCAAGTAGTAAAGGCTAATACTCATGTATTACTGGCCGTGAAAGTGTAAGATTGGCAGGTGTAGGGGAGTCGGGGAGCCTGCCTATATAAATATTTATTTATTTATATGAAAAGTATGTTGAATTCTTCAAGGTTTATCTCAATCTGATTAAAATACAGATAATTCTATTTCGTTTCATTTTTTTTATATATATATATATACTTTTAATGGCCTACAGCACATAAATTTCTTATCGGTTGTAGTGGATTTTGTCCCTATGGCTTCAATTTGATGAAAAATAAAAATCGTGTTAATATATCTGGTGTGATAACCCCAGGTTCCATACACCACACAGACTATTATCGCTTAATCAATCAGAATGCAGATTATACAAATCCAACTGTAGTAAAGATAAATAAAGCGAAATAGAACTTCTGTTTTTATCAGATAAGGTTTATCTTTGAAGAATGAAGTGAAGTAAGCTGCTGGTTATCTCCATCCTCGGTATCCCCAATGTTATCGTTAACTTCATCACATATAAAGAGCTTGTTTGTTAATCATGCGAAGAGATGCAACAAATTTAATGTGATAGAAGTGATACCTACATTCAGCAAGGTCTTAGAATACTTTGACAAAGTTTTAATTCGTTGTTCTTGGTTGCAATAAAATGGTTGTTACTTCCCTTCTCCCACTTGCGAATTTTTTAGTTAGTTGATAAATAAATAAAGCACAATTATCAAGGGCTGATACTTTGACCATTTGTCTACTCCGTAAATAGTCTTAGAGGTAAATGTAAAATGGAACGATGGCGCTGGGAATATCGAGGATTGCTTATCTCCAGCAATACAGTACAAAATGATCGTACTGTCATTGTACATAGAGCAGAAAATATTGGCTTCTAATACAAATGTATTATTGGCCAATGTAGTAGAAAAATGCAGATTGGACTTGGATGGTTGGTCTAATGGTATGGAAATGGTATGGATTAATAACTGAAATTTTACTAATTGATGAGAAGATAAGTATTAAAAGATTGATTTGAAAATATTGTTTACGAATCTAGTCCTTAAATGATTGCTTTTGAAGAACAGAAAGAAATATGTTAGTTATTGCCAGCACATGAAGGAAATGATAATTATGTGAAATACTGTACAATTAAGTTGCTGAGCATAACAAATACATATGGTATAAATCCTCCTAGCCAAACGAAATGAAATGTAATTGGGTTTAACGTCCTACTCCAATGGACCTAATTACACCACAGTTTGCTATGGAGGAAATTTGCCAAGGAATCTTTTACGTGCATGTTAATGTGTAAAAGGGTTTTTCATCCCATCTGAACAACTAGGCAGCCGTCCTTGTCAAACCCTCCGCCTTGCACTACTGACAAAGGAAAACCACATAGGGAATCTAGATGAGCTTTCTAGACCAGATGATTTATTGTTAACAAATTAATACTTTATTTCCAACAACCAATTAAAATCTTTATATACATATTTTTCTATTTCTTTCAGAACTGGCAATTACCAAATATTACAGAGTTACATAATAAAAGATATTCATACCAATTTTAAATATTCACAAAGTCCATACATGTATCTTTAGAACACTCTTATTTTTTAAAATAAATTCTCATTCATTATTTCAATTACGCTTTTTCACAGACTTCTTTTACAGTAACATTTCATGTGGACATATATTGCCGTCGCCCCTGTCCATCCGTCTGTCCACAAATGTTTGTGGACTCTCTACAGTTTAAGATTTTGAGACAAACCAACATATTGATTTTCAATGAATTTTGATAATTGAACAGCTAAATCCATAATACTAAATGTTTCGTATACTAAAAGTTAGCATGGAGCAGAACTTTATAAAAAAAAAACCAAATTCTAATGATTATCTGATAATTACTTAATATGCGACAACTCTTGTTGACAGCATGGACGATTTAGCTGCTGTGGGCGTATGTTTCGTTGCCTGGCAACCTATTTTTTGATTATTTCTTTAGTCCAACAGAAGTCATCAACATTACCGGTACCACGCCCGTGTTCTATAAATAGCGAACAATATGCTAGTGGTTACTGTGATTACGATAACGAACCTACAAGAGACACAATGAAAGCTAGTCCTGCAGTAGATATTAAAAAGAAAGGTCTGGAAAAGTCGGACTCAACGATAGCACAGATTGGTTATCCAGATGACTACGGTGAAAACGGAGAAGAAGAAGACGGAATCTACACTGATTTTCAAAGTAGGCCTATTATATGTTTGATTTTTTTACTTGGACATCACTTGTCATGTGAGGTCATGTGACACCTGTTAAATGGACCGCTTCGACTGAAGTTTATTAATTAAATCAGATTATTGTTATTTCGCTCTTGATCATGATTTCAGTTATTGAATGAACTGTTAGCCCGCGTGGACCACCCTACAATTGGTTCTCTTTTTAGTATTAAACGTATACCAATATTTGTGACTGTCATTTGTTTGTCCGTCTGTCTGTCTGTCATGGGTTGGAGGCTACATTAGGGCTGTCCCATGGCTGAAATTTGGTGTATTGGGGTAGCTTGGACTGGGGAGTAACACAGCTTACTGTCTGTTTATCTGTTTGTCAGTCTGTTTGTTCATGGTTGATGGCTACACTATAGCTGTCCTAAGGCTGTAATTTGGTGTAATGGGGTAGCTTGGACTGGGGAGTAACACAGCTTACTGTCTGTTTATCTGTTTGTCAGTCTGTTTGTTCATGGTTGATGGCTACACTATAGCTGTCCTAAGGCTGTAAATTGGTGTAATGGGGTAGCTTGGACCGGGAAGTAACATAGGCCGGTGGCATTGGCCTACCCCCTCCGATTTCTGAGATATACTACTTTCAATCCGTGCAGCACCATGTCAACCTCTAGTATAATATAATCTCTCAATAGACAGTAGAAGATGATGATGAGATATGTAAATAAGGCCATATAAAAATAGATTCTGGGTTTCAGATGATCCTACCCCTTAAAGGGGGTTTGGAGGTGGCCGATGTTTAATACATTAACGTTGCATCGGAAAGTCTTGTTATTATGAGACAAGTAGTGTGATTTTGAGTCTGTGTAGAGTTGGTGCTGAAGAGTAGGACGTTAAACCCCATTTGACTGTATTTTCAGGGACCAACTTGATGCATTCGATCAGTCGATCATCAATTTCATCACAAGAGTCAAGTCTACCAGAATATTTTGAAATAGATGATATACTTGTTCCTAATTCACCAGCTAGAATATTAAAAGTGTAATTAACTTTCGGTATTTACAATTAGATAAGTGTAAATTGAAACTCTACATTACGAAGTTTCGCTAAATTCACACTTACAATTACATTTACGTTAAATTTAGATAAGTGTAAATGGAAATCATGAAAACCACAATTCAGAAAAATATTATGGACTGGGTTTTAGAAATTAAAAAGGGTTTAGATAAGTGTTGTGAACTTAATAGTAAGTGCAGGAGGACCGCACTAAACACAAATGATAAACCTGCGTACAATGCAGAAAAAAGACATTGCAAAAAATAACGAATATCAAATCAAGTGAATGGATCCAGGGGCCAACCGTACGCGTCCACTGAGCTGTACAGTCCCGGGCCTGTTATAGTACAGGCTTCACTAAAAATGACTTGCAAAAAAAAAAAGACATAACAGAAATAATGCGACCAGTCTTGACTGTGGCTGTTTCTACTATCTGTCGGACACACTTTTATGACATGCACTTCATGACATAGGTCACAAAAACCGATAAATGTTGAACCGTCTAAGTGTAAATGTAAAGTTGTGAAACCTCTCTAATATGTGATATATACAATATATATGATATGCTTTCGATCTGAAGATTGTAGGTTCACCTGCATAAATTGAACAAATTTCATCTGCATCGACCACTCCTTTCAGTGAAAAGATAATACTATTGTTGATATTGGATACTAGTTTTGAGAAGGAACATCCAGTACTGTTTTATATATAATATTGATATATTTTAAAGGTATGAGAGGGAACATCCAGTACTATTAAGTGTTAATACGTTAAACTCGGTCAAACTAACTTGTAACACTGATCAGATAGAAGTGATGAATTTACAAATAGATGATGCTAATATCTCGATAGGAGACATTATCGTACAGGTCAGTTACAGTTAATTTATTTAGTTCTCAATGTATAAACTAACTTGGAAACCACAGTGGCTAAGATGCTTGTTCGATAGCCTAAAAGTCGGATGTGCGATCCCTGCATTGGCCGAGAAAATTCATCAGGATTTTCTGACGTGATTTCCCCTTGTCAGTGGAGAAAGAGTAGGGTTCGATTCCCCGCTTGTTCTTGACAAGAAGTAGGGTCACCTGACCAACCAAGCGAATATTAAAATGAAATTGAACCACATGTTAGTCCCAAGAAGATATAGTTTGTGTCGAGTGGACGTTAAACCCCATTTCTATCATACTGATACTGATTGAAGTTGCATTAATGGAAGGACAATATTCGTGTCAGTTATTATCACGTATGTGATAGAACTGGTTAACTAAGTTCCAAATATTATTTTAACACAGAGATATCCTCTTGCAGTCCCATATAACAACTTTTAGTCTTCGAAGGAATTATTAGTGAGCAGAAGTTTGTCCACTTAGCTGTTATCACTCGGCACTTCAGTCAGTTATATAGTGGGATTACTCAAGTTTTCCTTTTGCGTTGGTCACTTCCTTTTGGCTTTTGTTGAAGCGTTGATTATGCATCTATCGTAGCAATGCTCTATGTGTTAAATTATATTCCGAACGTGTTAAACGGGTTCTGTCGAATCTGTGATAATGATTGACACCAATGTTGTCCTTTAAATGAACAATAATTTACAACAGTTGTTTTTCATCGTCTAATTATATTAACAGATAAAATACCGTGTTAAAGGGGAGGATATCGAGGAAGTATTCAATGGCATTACGTTAGACGAAGCTAACAAGGCAGTACAGAAGTGTATTGAATCAAAACCAGATATTGTAACTGTGTATATTGTACCAGGTAACTATAGTAACCAGAGTTTTTTCATCATTCAATAGTAGCAGACAGATGGAAGATTGAGGGGTGGGGGTGTCAACAGTGTGTTCGACTAGAACTAGCCGGTTTCGAATCCTGGTGTGGGAAAAAACAGGACCAAAGGGTGTCAGGGGCCAATCGGCCAAGATTGGAAAGAAAAAGAAAATCTGACCTAATTGTATTTGAAAAGAAATAGTATTCATCCACTGACTAATATAATGATCTAAATTGGAGGACCCAAAAATCATGTAGAACTTTCTTGACCAGCACCAGGTATGATGCCAGGATCTCCTGGTTAGTGAGTTACTAACCCTAACCCTAACCCACCTTCCTCACTGAACCACTGTGGATCCATGTGTAACAGCAATGTGTTTCCTCCTTCTTCTAATGACCACCGACACTCAAGGGAATTGTCGAAATCAATTGTACCATAATGTAGACTGAGCCTTCAAGGAATGGGTTGTCTCTTGGGAAAGACATTGTATCTTAAGGTACACTGAGCCACCAAGAAGTGAGTTTTCTCGATGGGTAATAAATTTTCCCTTGATCAGCCTTCACATTGTGGAACAAGTGGATGTTGAATCCACACAGCTAAATTAGACTAAGCCATCGTTTACTCTTCAACACTGTTAAACTTAAACGTCATCACTGCTAAACTACTAAAAACCATCACTTTATCTTTCAGTAAGCCATTATTTCACGTCTTATATTTACAGGTGCAAAATCGAAAAAACAGTTTTTAGACCAGGGTAAATTTTATATCAGGTAAATTAATCATAAATTATAAAAAATGTAACTGACAATGTATAGTCGTTCGGATGGAAAACCAAAACCCGGTGAATACATGTGTGTGCATGTAAAAGAACCCTTGACATTTGAAATAAGAGTAGGCGGTAGTGTCACTACCCGGGAAGAATTTCGCTCATAGCACACTGTATACCCTTCTTTATTAACCCAGTAGCTACAGAATTGTAGGACGTTAAACCCCATTTCATTTCATATAAACAGTGTCGGCTGTTCATTGTTTTGGGGGGGGGGGGGTTATACACAGGATCAGAACAGTAGAAATAAAATCTCAAATCTGGGGGGTGATTGACAATAATATGTCTATGGACTGTTTGCAGTCTTATATGCATGCCCAAATAAATTAAGACATTTACTTTACTTTACAAATTTTTAAGGTTGTCATATTTCGTATCTTTTTATTCTGTTAGAACAAATATTGAATATAAAGGAACAGAATATTTACCCTTGGTAGATGGTGAGATTGTTTTTGTTCAAGAAATGAAAGGAAATGAACATTGGTATGCCGTGAAAACTGATCAGAAATCTGGTAGATTAATGAAAGTTGGTGGCTGTATTCCAAATATGGAAGAGTAAGTGCAAGCTTCCTTTTGTCCTTACGTCTATTGTTTGAGGAAGTCCTCAGGATTTTCAAGCATTGGTTTCATCGCACTATGGGCCTAGCTTCATTGTTCTATGGGCCTAGTTTCATTGATCTATGAACCTAGTTTCATTGATCTATGGGCCTAGTTTCATTGGTTCGTGGGCCTAGTTTCAATCCAAACTGGGAGATTATCTGGTGTTTTGTTTTCTAAATTAAATGTTCAATAATCAATCGTAGTAATATTAAGCATGGTTAAGCCGCGAGAAATTTTATATTTTAGCGAAAATGCAATGGCAAATGAAGCCTTGATCAATGATTAAACTTTAATTTTTTAGAGCTAAGAAGTTAATGCAACCAAGTTCTAAATCTGATTCACAGACCACAGCAGTACCAAGAGCAGCACCATTACAAAGAAATGGTGCTTTCAGAATGAGAGATGGTAAGAATTCTCGAAACCTTAAAGGGTCAATCCCAATAATATTTTGGTGGAATAAAACTACTTAATTTTGCGTTAAAAGCCCTTAAAATCCTCTACCATTTGGCCGAGAGCAACTAACTCATTGAGAGATGAAAAGAAGTTTCTAAACTGAAATTGTTTTAATTTTTACAGGTAAACCAGCTTACAGTTCACCGTATACTGTCGTCATGCCGATGAGAGGTAATTAATATGTGACTTGGAGGGTTGGGCGGCCGAAATGGTTAACATGTCAAATGGTTAACATGTCAAATGGTTAGCACGTGCGCGTTGGATCATAAGGTCTGTCATTGTGGGTAAGACATTCGCAGAAAAAAAAAATAAAACAAAAGATGTTTTTCCAAATATCCATTTAAAATATCAACACTGATTGGTTAATAAAATGTGTGACATCATAGGGTCAAAAGACACATGTATGATCCCTGACGTGACCTCCCAATACAAACAGTCATATCTTAATGTAGTGGAGGCCATCGAAAGTATAAAAAAATGAAAACGAAACGAAATATAGATCTGCATTTTGATCAGATTGATGTTAAATCTAACTACAATGGAATTTTTTATAATTTTTTATTTTGTAGCCTGCACACCTTTGCCGATTTTGATTCGAGGACCTGACATGCTTGTTTCAGCCATCTTGGATACCTTGAAGTTAAAGGCATCTGATTGGGTTAAAGTCATCAGTATGTATTCATATTAACATCGGGTACTGTTAATGTAATGATTGGTCACATTTCTATCTAGTTGTTTGGATGAGACGAAAACCGAGGTTCCATGTTCACATTGGCGTGCACATATAAGATCCCTTGGCAGTTGGAATCGATATAAGAGTAGACTGTTGCGCCACTGCCCGGACAGAATTTCACTCATAGCACATTGTATGGCGTATGCCCGTCTTCATTAGCCCAGTTTAGGAGCAGAACATTAGGACGCTAAACCCCATTTCATTTCATTTCATTTCTGTAAGTGCAGAACTGGTGTTATTTCTATAAAAGAAAATTGTTGTATTAACTTTAAACACAACTGTCCGGTTTTCCAACCAGGATAATAACGTTATATAATAACTTTCTAACGTCTCCATGGAAAGCATGATACATTAGGAATCCCACCCAATTCCAATCTTAATACGTGTTTTGTATAAAGAGGGCTTTCTCTTGGGGATACAGTGGCATAACTCACTCGGAATTCCATCAAATCTTGACCAATCAGAAGATGTGTTACTATGTGTTGTGGCTGCAGTGAGGGCTTTCCCTTCTTCACTCGCATACGCAATACAAATATTCTTGATAATATTATTTAACGGTAATGAATGGCAAACAGATGTATAACAGTAGATGAGACACTGGCTAGGATACTTGCGAGTGATGACCATTACTTGAATAATGATTTTGACTTTCGTTAGTGAAAGTAGTGAATAATATTTTTTTTGTGATGGAGACAATCAAATGATTATTTTATTGTGTTTATTTAGGAAGGAAAAAATGGTGTGAAATGATTCGAGAGGTATATTTAGCTAGAATACCATTATCATAAACGGTGGCTATAGCTTGTTTTAAAAATCTATAATTACACCTCTATATCGGCATTTCTGTACAGGCTTATATTAGTTACCATAGTGATAATATGCCATCATATCTTTATAAAATCTTTCTTCTTTCGTCTATCATTAACAATATAAAAAAAATGTGTTATTCTTATTTCTCGATTGCTATGCAATCTGTTTTAAGTGATTATTATATAAGATCATTCTGTGACACAGTACTATTCAGTGATGGGATTTCTCCCGTATTTTGTCCGACGCTGTTTTCCAAATGTCTTTAATTGTCCGACCAGGAATATGCTCAATCGGACATCATGGTGAATAATTTTCAAAATTCCGAAATTAATATAGCGTACTGAGTGTATAACTACCACTCAACCCACTCATCGTTGATAATAGGCTGGATTGATTACGTAATTAAGTGATCGACGTATTTATCAATCCAATCCTGAACAGAAGTCATTGCTTCTACTTTGTTGGTCTATGTATCAATCCAATAAATTAACAATATTCTGTTTATTCAGGCTAAATGGAACATTTGATTTTACAATTTGAAAACGTGATAAAGTGCGATAAAACTGACAATTTCATTGGATAATAAACAAAGACAGGCAAAGGCACATGGATTATGTCATGGTAGCGTGACCTTAGATGTCTGTAATACTCACACACGGCAATATATGTCTCAAAATGAAATGTTAGAAATTTTTTAAATGGAGCTGATTTGGCCTGAAGACTAAAGGGAGTGACAATCGATTGAAAAGGGAAATTTCGCGCAACAAAGTATGTGTCAAATGCATATGATAATATCCCAACCATCCATGACAGCTGAAACAAATTTTGTAGTGGTGGGTGACAGATCCGTGACAGGATTCAATTCTGCGTCACTTGAATATATCTCAGACAATCGAGCATCCCCAATGTCAATCTGTTTCACAGAGATAAGTCGACGGACGTCTTTTGTCTCTGTTCAAGATGACTGAACTTTAATAATAAGTGCAGGTCAGACCGCTATAGATCTACGGGTGTAAAAAAGTTAATATGCCTAACTCATTTCGTCTCGTCGATGTCATCCACATCAGTGATTGTAGCGACGAAGCAAATATTCACTGCGGATCAGTGTGCCCTAGTGTTTGAAGACTAAAGGGAGATAATAAAAATGGAGGTAGTATAGTCTGAAGACTAGAGTGAGATAATCACAAGTTTTATAATTAACTGCACTCTGTATATTTAAACCAAGCTTATCAGCCTATTAACTATAGCCTATTACTATTAGGGTTTCATCCTTCTATTCAAACTGTGCTTAGAATATAGTTTGTCTCGTATAACTTCTATACATCACCATGAAATAGCCATGTTTATTCATCTGTTATTTTTGTTGCCTGGCAACCTATTTTTACATTTAACTTAGAGATATTTGATTGAAAATTTAAGCATAGTTGTATATAGCAGCGTTATAGAACAATTCAGTGAAAACTCATTTTGTCAGAATCTATTATATCTGTACATATTTATATTATATATTTTCAATATCAAGAGCACAAAGCCACATTAATATTTAAATTTTTGGATTTTAATGAATTTGGAAAATTTAAGAACTTCAGAATATGAATATATTGTACTCTCTAGTGGTTCAGGTTGGAGGCATGACAAGGACAGCTGTCTAGTCGTTCGGATGGGACGGAAAACCATGCTCCTGTGTATACATTGGTGCACATAAAAGATCCCTTGGCATATAGAATGCAATATGTAGGCCATAGTGCCACTGCCCAGGCAAAATTTCTCCCATAGCACACTGTATGGCGTATGCCTATCTTCATCAGCTCAGACAGAGCAAAACAGTAGGACGTTTAACACCATTTTATTTCATTTCTCTTTTTGATATTTGATAATTTATATCTTCTATTTATTTATTTTGAACAGGATAAACATGTAATCTTTGGTTCGTCGCTATCTGTTAGTGATTATGATTACACGAATCGTTGTATTGTTATTAACGTTAAATTAGACAAGAAGAATCAACTCGAGTAAGTTAAACTTTAAAACATATTTTTTGTGCGGCCTACAAGAAATTAATGCTAAAATCATGATTTTAGTGCCACTAGAATGACCATAGACTTATTGCTAAAATTTTGGTTTTTAACTAATATAGTGAAAATGTCCACTAGAATGACCATAGACTTATTGCTAAAATTTTGGTTATTAACTAATATAGTGAAAATCTCCCATTATGTATTTTTAATTATATTAACTTGTATTCCCTACAGTTTAATTATGGAAAATATTTATTCCATATAATTTGTCTTGTGTTCTCAAACAGGTTTTAAATGCGACTTAAAAATGTATTATATCTGCATTAATTTTGCTTGCAATAGCGATAGGGAGAATAAATCTTATTTATTTCGCGTTGGATCCTATTTTCAGGCGGATATTTGGTAAAGATATAATAAAAAACTTAGATGGGGGTGACTATAAAGATAACCTGGTAACAGAAAGAAACAGTAGTGAGTGAATTCCTCTTCTTCAATTATTATAATTACGACGCATCTTTGCTAACCAGGTCATATGTTTGATTCCTTAACATACTAAATTCTCTGAGATTTTCAAGCTTGATTTCCCCTTGTCAGTTTTGCAGGATGGGAGGTCTAGCATGGACAGTGTCTAATTGTTCGGATAGGCGGACAAATGGAGGTGCTGTGCATTTTGGCAAGCATGGGAAAGACCCTGTGAAAGTAGGAGTTTGAAATAAATAGTAGACCATAGTACCAGTCATGGAACAGTGTCTAGTCATTTGGATGGGACGAAAAACCTAAGGTCCTGTGTACTGCTGTTGAAAATGCTGTTGTTTAGGCAAAATTTCTAGAAGAGCATACTTCATGGTGATTGTTAGTTTAGCACAGTTCATGGTGATCGTTTGTTCTGCATATTTCATGGTGATCGTTAGTTCAGTACACTTCATGGTGATCGTTAGTTCAGCACACTTCATGGTGATCGTTAGTTCAGCACACTTCATGGTGATCGTTAGTTCAGCACACTTCATGGTGATCATTAGTTCAGTACACTTCATGGTGATCGTTAGTTCAGCACACTTCAAGGTGATCGTTAGTTCAGTACACTTCATGGTGATCGTTAGTTCAGTACACTTCATGGTGATCGTTAGTTCAGTAAATTTCATGGTGGTCATTAGTTCAGTACACTTCATGGTGATCGTTAGTTCAGAACACTTCATGGTGATCGTTATTTTAGTAAATTACATGGTGGTCGTTAGTTCAGTACACTTCATGGTGATCGTTAGTTCAGAACACTTCATGGTGATCGTTAGTTCAGTAAATTTCATGGTGGTCATTAGTTCAGTACACTTCATGGTGATCGTTAGTTCAGAACACTTCATGGTGATCGTTATTTTAGTAAATTACATGGTGGTCATTAGTTCAGAACACTTCATGGTGATCGTTATTTTAGTAAATTTCATGGTGGTCATTAGTTCAGTACACTTCATGGTGATCGTTAGTTCAGAACACTTCATGGTGATCGTTATTTTAGTAAATTACATGGTGGTCGTTAGTTCAGTACACTTCATGGTGGTCGTTAGCCCAGTACACTTCATGGTGATCGTTATTTTAGTAAATTACATGGTGGTCGTTAGTTCAGTACACTGCATGGTGGTCAGTACACTTCATGGTGGTCGTTAGCCCAGCACACTCCTTGGTGGTTATTTGTTCAGCACACTCCCGGGTGCATGTCTTCGTTAGCTCAATCAGTGAAGAAAAGTAGGATCTTTCATATAAAGATGTATTTCTTACAAAGACAATATCCTGTAAATAGAGTTCCTCAGGATTTTCAAATCAGGCCGTTCACAAAACATTCTCAGACTTAAGTTGAGAATCCACCCAAACTTGTTCTCCCTATTTTAACTAAAGTATAGCCCTTTATAACAATTTTGTTGTTTTAATATATCAAATACATCAATAAGAAACTATATGCAAAGTTTTGTGTTCCTGAATCAAAGATATTTCTCATAAACCGTGACTGAAAGTTGAGCAAATTCTCAACTTAAGTCTGAGAATGCTTTGTGAACTCGGGGCCTGGTTTCCCTGTGTCAAGGGGAGGGCAAAATGAGCAAATAACTTATTACATATGTATTGTTTTTTGATTTCCTATATATTGAAATCTTATTTATTTCCTATATATTGAAATCTTATTTATTGAGTTCTTTTTTCTCCTATTTATTGAGTTTTTATTTCCTATTTATTGAATTTTGATTTCCTATTTATTGAGTTTTTGTTTCCTATATATTTGGGTTTTAATTCTTATTTCAGAAAATTTGGTTTTTGATGAGAGTATAAGTGATCAATCGGACATGTTACAAGTTTTACAAGGTCACGTTAAAAGTTTACAGAATTCCATCTTCTGGATTGATGTTAGTCACAAATGGTGACAAAGAAAAACTCATGATGCATAATATTATCGCAAACACCCACATGCAATACACACACAGTTATTTCCTCTGGGTAGTCTCCCCTGAACTAGGGGTGCGTGTTATTTAAGGGAATAAAAATTTGTAACTTTTTCCATCACTTTCACTGCACAAATTTCATGGTGCAGCGTATTTCACATGTTGATCAAATGAAAATATCTCTTTTTTAATTCATGATAAATTACAGTCCGATGAAAACATGGATCTTATTTCGTTTTGTTTTTATAGTTCAAAGTTTCGTTTTACTTGTCTTAACTACACTAGGATCTGGAAGAGTTGTAAAATAATAGCCGTTTTGGTTGAAGTGATAGATTAGCCGACGAAACTCTGTTATGGTGAGCGTTTGCACAGAACTGTGGGTAATCCACTAGTAACGTCAATGCTGATAAGTTCATCAAATGTTTGCCGTCATAGAGTCAAAAGGCTTGTTTGACCCTGACTTGAACTCCCACTATAACTTGTCCGATCTTTATGTAGTGTAGACCATCGAAAGTTATAAACATGGAAAAGAAATATAGATCTATATTTAAATCAGATTGTGATAAATTAATGCCACCATTTTTATTTGTAGTTTATTTATAAAAGTACAGCTGATGTATATAGGTTTTAATATCAATGACATATACAGTTCCAAATTTACCTAGAGATATGCTTTATTATTGACCCTATATCCCGAAGATGATGATGACTTCTTGTGACCTAATTCTGTCACCTGTTAGTCCCAAATATAAATTTCCTTCAAGCAAAATTTTGGAACAACATCCCTACTGGAACCTAATATCCAGGCAGGTCACAGACCACTCTTTATAATCGTTTGACACTATATAAGCCTTTTTTTACTCACTTGAGTCAACTGGTGTGGTTTCGAATCCCCAGTTGTACGTGGCAAGGAGAAGGGTCGCCTGTCCAACCTTGTGGGTTTCCTCCAGGCACTCCGGTTTCCTCCCACTGCTAAAGACCCCTACGCGCAAGTGTATTATTGAAATAAATTTAAACCATATGTTGGTCCCGAAATGTTTGTGTCGAGTGGACGTTAAAACCCCATTTCTCTCTCTCTTTTTTACCCACACTGTAGTCTTAACCATATGTCACCATCCTTCCCTTCATTAAATTTTCTAACATTTCATTTACTGTTCAAATTATTTTAATGCCATTACTCTCGTAATGTGGAAAAACCTAGCAAGTCAAATTTCGGTGAAAATTGAGTAAGACCCATATTTGGACTTAGTACATGTGTCTATAATAATAGGTTTTTTTCTCCTTCAATGAAAAGGTTTCTAATTATCTTCATCTAAAAATGCATTTAAGATCAAGTGACATGGTTTATATCCTGAGCTTGTACATGACGATTATAGGGTTGCCTACCACACCTCATAGTTATTCTCTAGGTTCTACCTCCCAGTTTATTGTTATAAATAAATGATGTGAGACGTTTAATATTTCTATTTGAATATTCAAATGAGATCGGTATTCCTGCCATTATTTGATGTTTTTCATCCTTCATAACACTTAATAAAATAGTATTCTGTCACTACATGATATTTGCAATACTATCACCAAAGATTTTGGAATAAAGGGATTAAAGAGTTTGAATTGGTTTGTTTTTCTCATAGAATGTTTATACACCTACTTTTTCATGTGAACGTATATTATGCTGTCGCCCCTGTCCGTTTGTCCACAATTTGTTTGTGGCACTCTACAATTTTTATACGATCTTGGCAAAACTTGAAATATAGGTCTATGTCCCAAAGCTCGTGACTCCTTTAAAATAGGCATGTATCAGACTATACCTTCATAGATTATGGCCCCTAATTGTTTGAAAAATCAAGTTTTTTTAGCTTGTGGACATCTGATTCTTGGAAAACTTCAAATACATGTTTATAACCCAAATATCTTGGTTCCTGTCAATATTCACACATATTGGATTGTAACACCCCGAGATTTATCGGATGGTTATTGCCAATAAAAGTATGGCAATTTTGGTATATATGGAAAGAAGACATATCCAATCTTACTAGAAAATACTGGACTCCCTGAAAAACACTCATGGAGTGTATACAGGACAAAAATGTAAGGGTTCCCCTCATCAACCGCCTGACGATTAGGGCTATCCCCACGCGTGACGTTGAAGGCTGCACGAGTACATTGAGTGCTCTGTGTACATGTTGATAAACTCTATAAACTATAAAGAGTTAGACGTACAACACTTTCTGAGATAAAAATCACGGAAAAAGGCAGACAGTGGATAATCCGAGAATTTAATTTGGATTCGATATTTGTAATAAAGTCAGCAATTACAGACAACATCGTCTTGTGTATGCAATGAATTCTCACCCTTTTCCACCTGCAGTTGCCATGGGGACGGAGAGGGGTAATCCCCTGACGCAAACAGGGCCTCTTTTGATTGATTTTCATAGCGGGGTATACTTGGCAATTTCAGTGTTTTGAGAAGGATTTGAAGCAAAATTATGATAAATTAATTAGTTTGAATATCTTTTTAGTCCTGATATATCATCAAATCACCCAGTTTGTAACCGGGAAAACAACTTAAACTAAACTATATATGACATGATATTTAATACTAATTTGATATTTATTTACATAAGATGATATTAAACTAAACTATATATGATATGATATTAAATCCTAATTTGATATTTATATATAATATGATATAAAACGAGGTATGATAATTATATAAGATAACTTTTTCTAATATTAAATAGACTTGCCATGAACAATACATAAAAGTACTCTAAATCATCACTTTAATCTATACACTTCTTCTGTAATCTGGAAAAACCTAGCAAGTCAAATTTTGGTGAAAATTGAGTTAGTACACATGTATATAATCATCTTATTTTTTTTTTCTCCTTCACTGAAAAGGCTTCTAATTATCTTCATCTAAAAAGACAAAATCAAATTCGTTATATATTCAGTAGCTTAACAAAACAGTTTTCCTTTGTTTACTAAAATCTACATTCAACAGAGTTACTAGGTTTTTCCAGATTATGGGAGACTCTTATAAATACATATAAATATAAATGGAGTAGATCACATAAAAATTACGGAATTTTTTTTTCAATACAAATAATTATCTTAAATTTATTATCAATATATAAAAATATCCGAAATACACGTACACGTACACATATAAATATAATCTTTACAGATATAATGTGATCTTAAATTTATAATTTACAAAAGTATGAGAATACAAGATATTGTGATACTAACAACTAGCATAAATATATTTAATGCCTGGTAAATTTATAAGAAATGCAAGCCAACCCGTTCTGAAATTATTTAAAATAATTTTATCATCTTGACATAAATCAATAAAAACTTAGGCCACGAAAAACATAAACCTATTCTGTTGCTCCGATAATCAGGTAAACGATGTTGTAATTTCAAATAATCAAAAAACTCTCATTAATTGCTGCATTTTCCTTGAGGTCAAAGCAAGAAATATTTGAATGAAACTAGGAGCTTGTTATTGTATCCTGTCTTTATTATAAAAATAATTCGTAAATTTAAATGAATAAAATATTGTTTAAATAAAAAAGAATATACAAACTGCACTGAAGGTTTAAATGACATTAAGGATAAAAAAGAATGCATTGTTATTTATGGAATGCATAAATAATATTATTTCAATTATTTATTGATTAGTTGGAAAAAGGGAGGTGGTGGATGGACGTTTGAGTTCCCTTTTCCGTGTGACTTCACTTGCAAACAGTAAACTAGAAGTGAGTCTGAATATAAGTATGTCGGCGGCCGGTTCTTATTGTTAATGCAAAACTTATTCATTACTTTAATATTATATTTATGTACACAAAACTAGTCTATGGCTAAATGCATGTATATCTTGTAATAGTATACAAGGTGGCTGAAGCACACTTAATTACACTTCATGGTACTCAGAAATCACAAACAAACATACTTATCAAATTAATTGAATGGATCCCAAAGAATTAAATAGAATCCATATAACTCACTAACAGCAGTTATCCATACAATACACTTAAAAAACAACTTTTTCACAAAATAATAATGATGATGATGATAAAAACTAAAAACATGTCAATTTATCTCATGCCAAATAAATGAAATAATAATAAATAATAATAATAAATACACCAGTAAATAATAATAATAATAAATAAATACACCAGTTCTTTGGCTCCAATTTTTAAGATTTTATATTTGTAATGAATTTTTAAAAAGATGAGTTTTTAAGTGAGGTTTGATCTTTGAAGATTGACAAAGATGTCAAAAAATGAGGTCTTTGTTTATTTTTGTCCACCGTGCCTAAAAGGGTAAGAGGTCGCGTGTTCGATCCTTGCATTGGCCATGAAAGTTCATCCAGATTTTCCGACATGGTTTCTCCTTGTAAGTATTGCAGGATGGAGAGTCTGACAAGGACAGTTGTCTAGTTGTTCAGATGGGCCAAAAAAAAGTCCCATGTATACATTGGCGTGCATGTATAAGATCCCTTTTCAGTTGAGATTTGACTTAAGGGTAGGCTGCTGCCCGGGGGAAATTTGCCTCATAGCACACTGTATGGTGTACGCCCGTCTTCATTGGCCCATCTATTTCGTTTATTTTTGTAATGTGGACGTGGTTACAAGGGGGATACTGTCGTACCTCTGTCTACTTGTAGAAATATTTATAAACATAACTAACATGATAAAAGACAAAAATGGGGCACAACATCGTACTGCACCCAGCTTCGGTGTCTATCGTTGTTTCATTTATAATCTAAACACTCTTAACAATATTTAAGATTTGTTTGGTCCCATTCAGGTGTTTGGCAAACTGATACATGTCTCAATTCTCTTCCATGATTATGCAAAGATAATCCACTTGGATCGACCCGTTCGTGACGACTTTTATCTTCACCGGGATATGTGTATGGTTGACGAATTTGATTGTTTTTTTGGGACGGAGGATTTACACTGTTATGCCCTGCTAACATCTTGGACTGGTCATGGTCATAATGATCATGATGTGGACTTTGTAGGCCATTCGGGGTTGCTTCTAAAAAAAAATAGAAAAATGCATAAATTAATTATCTTTAATAAAAACTAAAATAAAAAAAAAGCCATATAATCTTGATGAAGCTTACTATGGTTAATTAATTCAGAGTTGGGTGGTCGAATGGTCTAAATACATGCACTTTATGCCATAAGATCTGTCGTTGAGTCAGGTCATTTGTCCAGTCTAGTGTGTTTTCTCCAGGTCCTCTGGTTTCCTCCCACTGCTAAAGACCTCTACGCACAAGTATTGAAATAAAAATGAACCATTTGTTAGTCCCAAAAATAACAATAATATACTTAATATTGAGTGCATGTTGTTGACCCCCATTTCTCTCTTTCAGGGGTTTATATGGCCAAATGGTTTAACATGTGAGGTTAAAATCATAAGGTCTGTCATTGAGTCACGTGACATGGTTTCGCCCCCTCCCTCCCCTACCCCTACACCCCCCAAAAAAAGGGTTGTATGTGACAAGGAGTTGGGCCGTCTGTCCAACCGTGTGTATTTTCACCGGTTCCTCCAGTTTCTTCCCAATGCTAAAGATCCCTACACATAAGCGAATTGTTCAAATAAAATTGAATCATATGTTAGTCCCGAAATGACCTAGTTTGTGTCTAGCGGATGTTAAACCCCATTTCTCTCTATCTTATTAATACATGATTACCTAGACAAGACAGATCTTTCATTTCAATAATCACAGGTTGCTCTCCTCCATTTTGTTGAAACATATTTTGATTTTCAAACCCAGAGTCTTGACTTCCTAGAAGTACTTTTTGTTCTGCGGCCGTTCCGCCAGCCCTTCTGTCCTTGTGTAAAGTTGTTTTCTGGCATTTATCAACAACCATGATTATTAGAATAACGCTGACAACAACCAGAATGGCAACAACTACGACCCCTATAAATATATACCACCATGGTGCTGAAACAAAAAAAAAATCACAATATGTAAATGAAATGAAATGAAATGGGGTTTAACGTCCGACTGTTCTGCTCCGAACTGGGAAAATGAAGACCGGCATACATGATTTAATGTGCTACAACCTACTCTTATATCGAATTTTAACTGTCAAGGGATCTTTTGCGTGCACGCAGGGTTTCAAAGGGATTGTTATGGAATATTCGTATTTCTATGCAATGTTACTTGCTGCTATTTGTTCTGAAAGTAAGCAATGAGGAGGCCAAGACTGATTTGTAAAATGGGGACATTTACAAATTACATTTCAGACTTTGTTGCTACACACTGACTAACACATAAATTACAGAATTGAATATCACATGAATTATTTTTCTGTTTAAAAAATCATGATTGTACTTACATGGACTATTATCATGATATTGTGGTGTACTTTCTGATGCTGTTGTAGTTGTTAGCGTGGTCGATGTAAAATCTGTCAAAAGGGAAAATTGTTAATTAAACATACATTATGCAAAAGCTAAATCTGCCTATTGCAGACAGGTCTTTCTTTAGGCCTTAAATGTTATTTAAATTAAAAATTAAACATTTATTAACTTAAGGTCCCATGTTGACCAAGAAATTTCCATAGGATTTTCAGCCATGGCTCTTCCTTGACAATTGTGCAGGGCATGGCAAAGACAGCTGTCTACTCATTTGGATGGGACAAAAAATGATGGTCCTGTGTACACATTGGCGTGCACGTGAAAGAATCCTTGACGTTAGGTATTCGACGTGAGAATAGGTATAGGTCGTAGCACTGCTGTCCCGGTAAACTTTCTCATCATACTCCTGCGCAGTGTTTCATTTGATTAGAACTAATCCACTTCACACTGCTATCTTGAGTGAACATTGTTGTGCTAAATTATTATTGGTCAGTAGTGCCATTACCAACCAATGACCTAGATTGTAACAAACAATATCGGGGTTTCTCGCACCATTGCTTCAGGAATATGCTTCTCATTAGCCCAGTAAGTGCAGAAAAGTAGGATGTTAAACCATTTTTCATTTCATGTTGATTACAATAATAACTTTTGTATTCATCACCTTTGTTTATTATAACATTCTTAGTTTTTTTGTGATCAGAAATGTATCCGGGGAAAATTTGTTTATTTTTAGTCTTAAAACTGCAAATGTCATGATTAATATCGATCAGTAGGCCTACATATGTAGACTGTGGCCAATCCTGTTTTAATTGATTTAATTGAGTTAAAGGCTGGGCTATATATATATAGGCTAGCTATTGTCAATAACAATATATAATAGACGTCATTAAAAAAAACTTTATAAATCTATTTAAAGTCCATGGGTTATTACTTTTTACATGACCTGAATTCAGTTTGGGAATGCCCATCAGAATAGAAAGGGCTAAAAACTAAGGCCAATCAGAATGGATTTCGTCACAGGACACTAGATTTTAAAAAAAAAGGGTTAGGGTTACATGTATACAAGGTCATTATTACACCCATGATAAAAATCGGAGATGTATTTGTACCCAGATCAACATCAGTTAGAGTTCTTGGAGTCACCATGGATCAGAATCTAACCCTGAAGTCTCATATTGCAGCCAAGACACGTGCTGCGTCGTTATCTTTATTTAATATTAAGAAAATAAGCCACTATTTGGACAGACCGACGTGTTTAAAGCTGGCCAACGCCCTCATATTTTCAAATTTAGACTATTGTAATGGTCTTTTTGTAAATTTACCAAAAACAACACTTGCCCCTCTTCAACGAGTGCAAAACCTTCTGGCCAAAATGATTCATGGACAATCCAAATTCTCCAGTTCATCTGACGCCCTAAAACAAATTCATTTTCTCCCAATACATGTCCGTGCTGAATATAAAACCTTACTCATGGTATATAAATGTTTGAACAATAATGCTCCAGATTACCTTTGCGATCTTTTAATTAAAGATACATTATGGGAGATTTTGACAAGGAGTTAGCCATTTTTGCTATAAAAGTTCAAAAATAGATGTTGAAACAAGAATATATTGAAAATTTCAGTCAAATAACTTTATCCTGAACAAAGTTGTTACCACTATAATTTTTTACTAGAAATGGTAGGTAAAATCATCGACACCCTTTTCCCACTATGGCCGATTGTTGATTGACAGGTGTTAACTCCACCTACATAGTCTCAATCATCAAGTAATGTTTAAACGGTATCCAGTGAAGCTTGTTTATAGCCTCGGTCATCACTGTCTTTAATGAATAATTTCCGGAAGTATGAAGACGTCAACGTCACTGAGAAACCCCACCCACGACGCCATAGTGATTAAATCAGTCGACGAAATCCTGTTTTAATCCGAGCCCAATCCAAGCCATCCGTGGGTCTACAGTGTTCATTTTGGGCTTGTTGTTTAAATAAAGATCTAATTTATAATGTTTGTATATCTGTTGTTCATGTAAAGTTCCAAAGATGTAATAATGAACGCTATATCAAATTCAATAAACATAAACATATTAGAGTCAATCAAATGAAAGCAAGATATTATGGAAGTGAAATCAGGGAATGATTTTAATGCTCTGATAACAACTTAATTTTTTTTTTTAATTTAAACAATATTTTATTCAATAAACTGAAATGGATTGAACAACAGGCACAGGCGTATATAAGTTCTCTTCAAACATATAAAATATTTAAATCTTGTGTTTACAATAAACAATGGTCGACATATGTATAGACAGTGAGTTACAAACATATACATTTCTTGGGGGGGGGGATGGCCTAGTGGTCTAGAGTGCCGCACTTCGACCTCTGGCTTGCGGCTGTGGTTTCAATCCTTGGTGTGAGCGAATGTGGCATGGAGATAGTGGCGCCTTCTCAACCTCGTAGGTTTCCTCCGGGCACTCCAATTTCCTCCCACTGCTAAAGACCCCTACGCGCAAGCGAATTATTGAAATAAAATTAAACCATGTTAGTCCCGAAATGGCATAGTTTGTGTCGAGTGGACGATAAACCCCATTTTTCTCTCTCTCTCACATTTCTTGGGGTGTTTAGATATATATTATATTTACATTTAAGGTTACGAAAATTTAAAAATGTTACACAATACAAACATAGTTTTAATAATTAATGTTTTAAAACCGCTTGCTATCTTTAATAAATTGGTGCACTATTTCAATATGTTAAAATTGGTTTCATCCGAAACTTATCAGCAGTCGCATTAATAACATAAAATACTCAGACCTTATAATCTAGTGTGTGTTAGACTACGAGGATGAGTATTTACATAAAGATGATAAGTTTCCGTACTACTGATGAAACATCAGACTCCTGTAAAAGTTAAATTGCAACCAAGGTCACCTGCAGATTTAATCAAGGCCACGAGATGTAAACGGGGCTAGCGATAACCCTCACCCAAGACTAAGTTCTAAGCCTTACTCTAACCCACAATCTGGGGGGGTTAGGATGGCCTAGTGGTCTACAGTGCCTCTAGCTGGTCGGTCACCTCTGGCTTGTGGCTGTGGTTTCGATCCCTATGTGGCGTAGAGATAGGGGCGCCATCTCATGGGTTTCCTCCGGGCACTCCGGTTTCCTCCCACTGCTACATTAGACCCCTATGTGCAAGCGAATTATTGAAATAAAATTAAAACCATATGTTAGTCCCGAAATGGCCTAGTTTGTGTCAGTGGATGTTAAACCCTATTTCTGTCTCTCACTAACGCACAATCTTCAGCAACTATCACATAAAGACCATTTGAATATTTATGGACTAGCTGCATTATATGGAATTCCAACAGTCCAGGGTTCTTTTACGTGCACGCCAATGTGTGCATGATGGGACTCTGTTTTTTTGTCCCATCAATACAACTATACACTGTCCCTTGACTCCCTTGCCAGGCCCTCGTTCCTACATCACTGATAAGGAGGAATCAAACTGAAAAATCCTGATGAACGTTCTTGGCCAAGGCAGGGATTGGAACCTCCAGGTAAGCTTGCCAACGTCTTACTGACCGAGCCATTGTGACTTCCGATTAAATATGGAGTTGAAAATGAAATGAAATTGTGTTTAAAGGGACAATAACATTCTTGCTGGCTTGGTAGCTCCAGAAAATAAATAATACCCTTATTCTAAGTACTAGATGTTTAAGTGTCCCACCTGTTGTGTAAATTATCCATTACAGCCTATTTTACTTGTCCAGAGGGTTTGAAAATATTTTAAAATCCAAGTCACATTTGAAAAGGTTTACATTAGACTTTTCAAATCAATTGGTTGAATTTTTCCAATTTTTTAAAATAGGTGTGTTAAGATGAAATTTATATCATCATTTAATTGGAATATTCTAAAATAATACAATTTGTTGACCAGAATGAAGATTGGAACATATCATTCAGTTACAACAAGAGTGTTATTGGGGCTTTAAATAAAGAGTTTAATATGAAGGTATAAATACACTTACACTTACTTATACAAAATTCTTCACACTGTTTAACATTTTTTTCCAGTATAGGCCTACATTCTTGTGGTGAACAATAGTTGCAAATTTTTTCTTGTTGATTGCAGAACTGATCGTCTTTGGTATCACAGATATCAAAAAAACATTCAAATCGTTCACTGTAAGCTCGTTCAACTTGATGAATCAAGATTAAAACGTATAAAATATACCGCAACAATGAACTGCTACACACATCCATTTCTATATTAATTAGAGCCGTCAACCTGCAATATTTGCTTTCTTAAATAGACAAATCTTAATTAAATTCGTCAATCTGCAGTTGCTTTCCTCGCAGATAAACCATAAACACCGTCAAAAAAGCTGATCAGCATATATCTATCAAATTTACAGATTTCGTCAAAATTAATCGTTTCATCAGATTATATAAACAGTTCGGTTGCTACTATAATACTTGTAAGAATGACAAATCGGCACAAACAGATCCTTTACTTCTATGGTAGTTGTAGGAATGACATCAGCACGTGCTTCTGTTATGGTCGTGATATCTATTTTTATCTTTTTGTGGAATTCCCAGTTTAAATAGGTCGAATCAATCGCAATTTATAAAGTCGCGTGATGTAATATGGTAGTTGTAGGAATGACATCAGCACGTGCTTCTGTTATGGTCGTGATATCTATTTTTATCTTTTTGTGGAATTCCCAGTTTAAATAGGTCGAATCAATCGCAATTTATTAAGTCGCGTGATGTAATACGGCATCGACGTAATATTCTTGGTCACCTAGAATATTCTCCTGGATTATTGAAATCTCGGTCAACTGACTGTCAATTTACGGAAATCTACTTTTATTTTGTCATGAAATAGTTTAACCCGTCGTTCGTTGGATTTGACTGTTCGCTATCGATGAATTTAATTTATATCTTTAAAAAGCATGATGTTTATTTTCTAATCGTAGAATAAATTCAAAATTAAACGCACTACTACTTACCCGAGGTCTAATTTAACTAGTTAAAGTGAAGTAAAAACGTCACGTTTGGCGTAAGGTTGGGATCCGTATATTTGATCAATGAGGGTCTGAGTCTTGACAAAATATTTCTGCCCATTTAGGCGCATACATCATAATCATGTAGCCCACAGGTTTACAGTGGAATGAACCAAAAAGGCGTTAAATCATCCTTGAATCATAGAACTAAATACTTGAACTTGAATACAGGAGGGAAAAAATAGGTTGCCAGGCAACGAAACATACGCCCACACAGCAGCCAAATTGTCCGGGCAGTCAACAAGAGTTGTCGCATATTAAGGAATTATCAGAAAATCATTAGAATTTGT
This sequence comes from Patella depressa, assembly GCA_948474765.1. Lineage (NCBI taxonomy): Eukaryota > Metazoa > Mollusca > Gastropoda > Patellidae > Patella > Patella depressa. The sequence goes on from OX419718.1 coordinate 5,073,554, forward strand.
TTGGTTTTTATAATCAAACGGTTTTTTTTTAAATCAGATAATTGTGACCTCCAGAGGGACCACAAGCTAAAAAGGGTGATTTTTCGAACAATCAGGGGACATAATTCAGGAAGTAATGACCCGATGGGCGCAAATTTCGAAAGGAACCAAGATCTTTGGGTTATAAACATACATGTCAAGTTTCATCAAAATTGGTTCAAAATTGTGACCTCTATAAGGTCCACAACCTTGATATAACATATTTTCACACTATTCGCGTACAAACGGCGGCCATTTTGTCCGTCAATTTTGGTCCGATTTTCACGAAATTCAAACTCAGCCTTCATAACCATGGAGCGGTGATATAATCAAACGGTTTTTTAAATCCGATAACAATTTTGACCTCCAGAGGGACCACAAGCTAAAAAGGGCAATTCTTCGGACAATCGGGGGCCATAATTCAGGAAGTTACGATCCGATGGGCGCAAATATCGAAAGGAACCAAAATCTTTGGGTTATAAACATACATGTCAAGTTTCATCAAAATTGGTTCAAAATTGTGACCTCCACACTGTTCACAAGCTAAAAAACGTGATTTTTCGTACAATCAGGGGCCATAACCCCTGAACTTACAGTCCGATATATGCAAATATCGAAAGGAACCGAGATCTTAGGGTGATAAACCTATATTTTAAGTTTCATCGAAATCGGATAAAAATTGTGACCTGTAGACTGTTCACAAACAATTGTGGACGGACGGACGGACGGGCGGACAGACGGACGGACAAACAGGGGCGACGACAATATACGTCCACATGAAAATGTGGGCGTATAAAAATGGCCCATTGTAGGCTGGGGGATAGGGGTGGAGAGAGAGAGAAATGGGGTTTAACGTCCACTCGACACAAACTAGGTCATTTCGGGACTAACATATGGTTTAATTTTATTTCAATAATTCCTTTGCACGTAGGGGTCTTTAGCAGTGGGAGGAAACCGCAGTGCCCGGAGGAAACCCACGAGATTGGGAAGTCGCCCCTATCTATGCCACATACGCTCACACCAGGGATCGAAACCACAGCCGCAAGCCAAAGGTGACCGACCAGCTAAAGGTCGAAGCGCAGCACTCTAGACCACTAGGCCATCCCAACCCCCATGGTGGGGGTGGAGATTCCACAACTGTTGTCTTCTGCCTTACTCCAGGCAGTTTAATGATACAAGTAATAGTAGCTAAGGTTTGGCAGCATCCAGATGACGACAGAAAACTTTTAATGAAATATTATCAATAAATACTTTATTTACTCCAAACATTAATATCTCAATTTACATGTATATCATATTACGTAATTTATTATTGTTGTTTACTAAAAGATAAAATTTTAATTACAAAAACATTTGATTCTCTTTGGTAAAACAGTATAATAATAGAAATCACAAGTATTTAGAAATAACGATTTAACATCAGATGGGCAAGGTTTAATATAACTGGAAGGTTGTCATCTGCAGATGGACAAGGGTTACTGTCAGTGGAAGATTTAGGGTTATCAGATGGACAAGGGTTACTGTCAATGGAAGGTTTAGGGTTATCGGAAGTTAAAGCAAGGTCCCATCTATTTGTTTCTGTTTTTTGGGAACACCTGTTAAAATTTCCCTTTTTATTTTTCTTCACAGAAAAAAACTTATTTAAGAGTTGAAATTTGTTGTAGGCTTTCAATCCTAAATCAGTGAAAAAAACTCAATTCTTTAATTCAGATCCTTATTCACAAGTTTTTTTTTAAGAATGATGGCTTTTCATTTGCTTCGAGTTAAAAATTTTTGTGGGATTTCAATCAACCAATGAAAAAAACGCACCATTATAGTATTTTTTAGTTTTGATTTTCATAAATAAGACCCCAGGGCCCTGTTTCTCGAAATCTTAACTAAAGATAAAATCCACATTTTAGTAGATACTTCAATTTTGATTGGCCAAGAACTAAAATCAAGTTTATACTATCCAGTCAAATTATTAAAATTTGGATTTTATCTTAGTTAAAATTTTGTGAAACAGGCCCCAGGTCTCTTGTTTTGGTCATAGCTACCAGCCTGTGGTCAACTACCTATCAGCTACAGCCTTTCCTCTAATATACTGGAGGCTACTTGATAACAATAAACAAATATATATATATTTTAAACCTCATAATATATTATAGTTTTTAAGGTGTAGTATTTAGTTGATATCCATTCATTCATTTACTGATGTGACCATTTCGACTTATGTGAAGTTTATAGATGGTTTATCTTATTACTACTATTCTCGATTATCTCTCTCATAGCTGACTATTATTTTTAAAGCAATATTTTATTCAGATTGGTATCTAATTAGGGATTGGGGAACAGGCATAGCCTATATTAAACCCTTCTCCCTATAATCCATCGTGGGTGCCAAGTTATGGAGTATGTCTGTCCATATAGTATTGAATGACAGGCTGTGTTAAATACTCCCTGCTCAAAGTAAACTCACTGTTATCAACAAATCATACAATAATTACTCAAACATTTATAGGTCTTATGCCTAAAAATACTTAAAAATATATTTTAACATTAAGATAACGCTAAAAATTGTTGTAATGTAAAATATAACATGATAATCTGAAGTAAATAAAATATGTTATAAAAAGTGGAATATCGATTGGTCAGTCACAATCTTAATTTTGATATGTATCAAAAATATGGTTTGTATTATGTTTCCTTGCAATCTGATTAAAACACAGATCCAATTTCGTTTCGTTTTTTATAGTTCAAAATTTCGTTTTTACTTGTCTTTACTACTCTTGGATCTGGAGGACTTGTTATTTAACTGGTGTTCCGTCTGAAATGAGGGGTCAGCCAATCAAATGGTCTGTCGAATCGACCGTTTGACCTTCTCATGCGTGGAACTGTGGGTAGATATTACCAGCCAACGACGTCTATACTAACACCAGCAGATAGAAATCAAAACAAAACAAAAGTAGATTTTGAAAAGCATGGCGGTCGCTAATTGGTTAATCAAATGATTGACGTTATCGGGTCAAATGTCCCGTGCTTGATACCTTACATAGAACGTGAGCTCCCACTATAACTAGTTAGATCTACATGAGTGTAGGCCATCGAAAGTATAAAAAACGAAACGAAATATAGATCTATATTTTAATTAGATTGGTTTCCTTGTTAAATTTCGTGTTGTGTTTTTATACTTTCGTTGGCATCAACTACATGAAGATCTGACCAATTGTTTGTAGTGTCGGCTTGTGTCCAGGGTCATATTAAGCGTCTTTTGACCTTATGACCCTAAAGCATATTATATATACAATATCAATAAATACTAAAATATAAATAATGTTATTTACAGTTGTATATGATAACGGTACAGATTAAGGGGAGAGCTCACTAGGGGCCCCTAAATTAGTTCTAAAAATAATATTTGTCACAAGGTACAATTTTATGGATACACAAATACTAAGCAACATTTTGACAAGGACTTGCTTGATAAAGACGATAGTATCCTCGTCAAACTCATTAATTGTGTATTCATCAAATTGTACCTTGTGTTAATATGTTCAAATGTCAATCAAAGAAATTAATATTTGTTTATATGTTTATATCTCTCTATCTACCATACTGACATACAAATTGTATTGGTGTGAATGTCACGGACAATGACTAGTATATTCCCCCTTCCTACTACTGACACAAGGTTCCTTGTGAAATATTTAGCCAGGGCCCCTATGCAAGCTCAATGATTTCAAGCTGAAAGTACAATTAGCTCTTTAATGATAAATAATTTAGTACAATAGTCAAAAAGTAGGATTGGTGATCACATTGTTCAGGATGAGATTCAATGGATTAGATATGTCTTTCGTGTTTTCCACACAGATATATCAATAGGTATATAAATAATATCAAACAAACTTTAAGTACCAACTGCCCTGGTCGTAAGTTCACAAAGCATTCTTAAACTTCGGTTAAGTACCAACTGCCCTTAGAGGCGGAATCAATGGTGGGGGGCGAGGGGCACGTGCCCGCCCTAAATTTCGACAGTGCCCTTTTTTACTGCTGAAAGTGCCTTTTCTCAGACCCAAATATGTCTGTTCCGAAGTTTACTTCGATGAAAATATCAGCCAAATAGCTTTTGGAACGGCTACAGATGCAAGGAAATGACTTCACGGCACCCCCCCCCCTTTTCAAAATTCCTAGATCTGCCCCTGGCCCTGATCTTATTAGTATCTCTCGTCTTGTTCCTTACTGAGTTTTAATGGAGTAGAGGCATGTCCAAAAACCCTGATACTTTTGCCATATTTGGTGTTATAATATTTTTATTTTGCATGGAAACAAACAGATCTACATGTATGTAGTAGGTGCAGAGGGAATGCACCACACACAATTTACACAAAAACAAATATACTGACAAGATACAATACGCAGAAATTACAAACAAACGAATAATTTAAATTAAGTGAATGGATCCGGGGGCTGCGCTGTACAGTCCCGGGCCTGTAGTGATACAGATTTCAGTCAAATTTAAAAACAATCAGGAATATAACCCAGAGATATCATTGCGTCATGCCAGCACGAGTAGACATGTACATAAATGAAATTTACACACTCGTTTTCTTTTTATAAGATATTAAAAAGTACAGCAGTTACAATACAATACTTTCAGCAAGCCAGGAAATAAAGCACCTGTCACAGACAATGTCAGCACAGATTCAGCACAGATTCGGGCACAAAGGGCCTATCATTGTCGTTTTTAATGATATTATCAATACATGTCCAGCACTAAGTTGAAAATGTCAGGTACCATTTTATTAGTGCCTGATATTTTGTCAGGTACATCTAAAACTGTTATCTCCAGATCTGCTTTTAATCCTGGTATACTTTCAGTTCAGACATACAATTTCAGGTTTCAACAACCATTTCTGAAAGCATTAGTCTAAATTGTATGCTTCAAATTTGTCTCATCGTTTTCAGATATGCCACTAAAATTATATAATAATTTTCCGTTTTTATGTATAGACAGTCCATCGGCCTCATTACACAATTTGTTTTTTTCTGTGCAAAATTCTGGCGATGTATGTGGTTGTTGACACTGTTCATTGATTGGTTGTTGTGGGTTTATAGATCTATTCGTCCCTGGAATCAACCTAGCTTGACCATGGTCGTAACGTTGATCTTGAAGTTGGTTAACTCTTTCTCTTGCTACAAACAAAAGAAAAAGAAAATAAAAATTCTTTACAAAGACGATAATTGACGGCACCGATCTGCCTGTTATGAATTTTTATCACCCAATAACGCATTTGACAGAGGATATCGCTTGTATAATAAATTACATAATCTACTAAGGAGATATCGTATAACATGAATTTGATTGATCAATCAAAAATGAACTACTTTCTTTTATTTTAAAGAAACAACATATTTTAAATAAAAAGTGCCTTTTTATTTGTTAAAAAGAAGCTGTTGTTATTTAATTGGCCTTGAAGGAAATACTGGGTCAATATATAGGACTTTGCAATAGCTAAACTGCTGTCAAAGAAACTGATGTATCACTACGTAATGTAAATTGATTCAGTAAAAGTGAAATCTATACGAAAGAATTATATTTATTTATTTGTGCATGTAAGAAAGGATTGGGTGATAAATAAAATCTCCAACTCGTGCTCTTTGATATCAAAAAATATCAACACTCGTTTTTTTCACTTTATCAATTTGTGTTGATATTTTTTAATATCAAAAAACACTTGTAGGAGATTCTCTATATAGTTCAACATTTCATTTTACTTTTTTTACTACACTAAGATCTGGAAGGGTTCTGGATGATGTGACGGATTAGCCAATGAAATGTTTTGTTACTGCTCATATGACCTCTGAAGCGACCTTCCACTACAACCGTTCAGATGTTCATGTAGTCGAGGGCAGTAGAGGCCATCGAAGTTATAAAAAAACGGCCATCGAACGGAACGAAATATACATCTGCATTTTAATCAGAATGTATTTATACCTTATTAGGAATCGAGTCTTCCGGCGTATTTCAGCCTTTCACGTTCATAAAATTGTGCGGGAGCCATAAAAAGCTCCTGGTATCTCGAATGTATGCAGTTGAAAAGTAAATAAAAACTGAAAGTAGTTTATTAATTAATGTCAATACTTAGGAGAGCGATTTAACCAATTTGCAGGAGTTTATAATGACTCCCGCTAAGGAAAGCTGACGTGCGTCGAGAGGAGCAGGAGCAAAAGCTCACCTTAAATGTGATGGACTGGTATTTCACAGAACATAACTGATTTAAAATTAACAGTCTAAACGGAAACGATTGAAAGTAAATCCGTTTATATACATTCAGCTTACATTATTATATGCGTTGCGACCCAATTGTGTCAATTTCTAGGCCCCCAAAATTAGCGATTTAGCTCCTTTAAACTAAGAGATAATGTTTTAACAAAACCAAGCACAGAAAATTAATCTTACTTAAATTGTTTAACTCGATGTTTTCGTGTGGCTTATCTTGTTGGGCATGAACAGCTGTATTCGATCCATCTGGACTTTGATCTAACCCAGAATCCTCGCTGTGATTTAATAGGTTTTTTTTTTCCGCTACATTCCCGTCTGCTTTATAACCACCTGCTGCTTTCTTATTGCAATGTAACCTTCGGTGATTATCCACAACAAAACCTAAAATAACTAGGACACCAACAACTAATGGTATCTTCCACAACAATTCATATACTGAAAAAAAAAAAAAAAAATTTATTCTAAAATCACTTTAAAGTCTTCCATCCGGGCCTGGAAATAATGGTTTTAGATGTACTTGACAAAGTGTCTGACATATATTAATAATATCAATAAAAAAGACAAATCAGTGTCAGACAAAATGACAGGTATCAGATGTTTTGTGTCTGACAAAACCTGAATCTGTGCCTGGCATTGTCTGTGACAGGTCTCTTATTTCTAGGCTTGGTTCCATCATGGACATTATAACATATTATATTGAGAATAGAAATAATCAGACAAAAAACGTTGGGGGTGGGGTAGCCGAATGGTTTTACATGTCCCGTGCATGTTGCATCATAAGGTCTGTCATTGTGTGAGGTGGCATGGGTTTGATTCCCTACGTATACGTTACAAAGAGCTAGGAGTAGTTTCTCCTGTGGGTTTTCTCTCGGTCTTTAAGTGTAGTCCCCCACTGCTAAAGACCTCTACACAAATAAACGAATTATTGAAATAAAATTGAACCATGTTAGTCCCAAAATGACCTAGTTTATGTAAGTGGAGGTTAATGATCTCTAGCCCTTCATTGTTGAGAGGACGATATCATTGGTTGCCATTGGTGATGATTGATTGCCATGGGGAGTCACAGTGACTTGACAGGTACGGCATTGTTCTGTTTGTTGCGCCTAATTTGAGACTAATTCAGCAAAAGGAATATTCTGCACTGTGTAAAAAATACACGACAAACAGTGGTAACAGGTGTTCCGAAAAGTAAACTTACCCTGACTGGCGCACCTGCCATCGCTACATCCAAACTATTGGACGAAATCTGAATAAAATTTTGCTTACGTGTAGGGGTCTTTACTTGTTATGGTAAACAAGAGGACCCTGAGGAGAGTTACACGGAAAGGTTAAAGCTGTCATAAAGTATTTGGTTTAATATTGTTGGGGTGTTTATGTTTAATTTTAACAGCGAGACTATCCAACTTAGCTCAGATTAACCTAGCCTAGCTCAGATTAACCTAGCCTTGCTCAGATTAACCAGACTAGCTCATATTAAACAGTCTAGCTCAGATTAACCAGTACTTACAATTAGACTGGCCATATGGTGGAGATACACTGTGTGAAAATGACACTGGCGTAGTTGTAGTCTTTGAAAATGTAGCTGGCGTAGAAGTCTTTCGGCCTGTAAAAGAACAAAAAAAAATATATTATATTATTTATTTCCTGAACTTCATATATCGCATTTTATATATATATATATATACCACAGTTTCCCTGCACTTATTTATAATAGAGAGAGAGAGAGAGTTTCCCTGCACTTAGAGAGAGAGACAGAGCAAGAGAGCACTCAACACAAACTAGGTCATTTTGGGACTAACACGTGGTTTAATTTCATTTCAAAAATTTGTTTGCGAGTTGAGGTCAATCATTATTAAAACTTTCTACGGATGGACGGACAATGGTGAAGTTTGAAAAATAGAGCCAACTGTAGATTTTGTCACAGCCAGGTCTAGGGCAAGTGATTGTGGGTTAGTCTGTTGGTAGGGGTAGGGCTTGGTCTAGGGGTATGGTTAATGCAAAGCCTTTTAACATCTTGTGACCAAATAAGCAGTTGGGCTTATTTTTTACTCTGTGCTTGTATGAGTGGGTTTACCTTTCAGTAAAACAGATTTAATTGTTTTTTAGAATATCAACACACCACTATGTTACAGTCGTAAATAATGACTAATACCTATAAATATATATCTCTATTATTAGCTCAGGGTTTTTACAATTAAAAAAACTATAAATCAAATTTAAATGGTATTGGTAATGCCCTTTTTTATTATTTAAGATAAACGTTGAGGGCCAAGACCTATTTCAGAAAATATATTTGCACAAACAATTTTGATGCAAAGGAAATTTTTAAACCATGTCGTTTGAGATTTGGAAGCCACATTGGCTAAGTGAGTAAGACGCTTGCTAACTAGGTCACTGGTTCGATTCCAGTGTTAGTCGAGAAAGTTCATCAGGGTTTTTTTTGCATGGTTCCCCTTGCCAGTGATGCTGAACGGAGGGCCTGACAAGGACAGCTGTTTAGGGACGGAAAACCAAGGTCCCGTGTAAACATTGGCATACACTTAAAAGATCCCCTGGGATTTGGAATTTGATATAAGAGTAGGTTGTAGTGCCGCTGCCCGGGCAAAATTTCTCAAAAAACAATGTATGAAAAATGTAGAAGCAGAAAAGTAGGGCGTTTTCTTAGGATCTTTGAATTGCTTTCGTCATCTATTAATTAGTTTATTGTATTGTGTATTACACATTTGTATATATATATAACCTTCTGTAACATGTTTGATTGTATCATTGTTTGATAACGGTGAGAGGATCCGATCATCATTCAAACGTTACAGTGAAAGAAGCTAAATTTGTTAATTAATTTATTGTAACATGTTTGGTAATGGTGAGAGTGTTCCCATTGAAACCTTGCATTTAATACGTAAACCTAGTGAATGTTAATATCTGATTTATCATAGAAATGAAATGAAATGGAATAGGGTTTAACGTCCTACTCTTTTGCACCTAACCTGGGCTAATAGAAGACGGGCATACGTCATACAGTGTGCTATCAGAGAAATTTTGCCCGGGCAGCGGCGCTACGGCCTACTCTTATAACGAATTCCAACTGCCAAGGGATCTTTTACGTGCACTCCAATGTGTACACGGGAGGGACCTTGGTTTTTTGTCCCATCCAAATGACTAGGCAGCTGTCCTTGTCAGGCCCTCCTTCTGCATCACTGACAAGGGGAAATCACGCCGGAAAATCGAGATGAACTTTCTCGGCCAATGCAGGGATCGAACACCCGATCTCAAGACTAGCGAACCAGTGCCTTATCCATTTAGCCACCGTGATCCCCGAATTATCATAAAAATACTACTCCACCTATATTTGAATGAATTCATCAAGCGTGACAACGCCCACGGTGTTATTTATATGAATGAAATGAACAGGTCAGTTAACGTATTTATGACTATAAAAAGGACATTAACCTACTTAGCTCACGTAAACTACGTCAATACAAATGGGGATTTTAAAAAATAAAATTTTATAGTCAAAATATCTTTATCAGTAGCCTAACCATATATGTAAATACAAATGGGGATTTTAAAAAAATAAATTTTTATTGTCAAAATATCTTTATCAGTAGCCTAACCATATATGGACATAGCTGCGTTAAAGCAAGATTCTAGGTCAGGTGAGCTAGGGACATACAAATGGGGGATTTTAGAAACATAAAATTTTATTTCCAAAATATCTTTATCAGTATACTAAATAACATTAACCATTTATGGACATAAGACTCCAGTTGGTAATGGCAAATTGTAAAATTAAAGAGGTCCAACTTACTATTTAAGAATAAAAATTAAATTTCATTTCATTCCATTATAACACATGACTGTAATGGGGTTTAATTTTAATGTGCAACTGTTTTGAACCGACAGGACTCATAAAGATAGGCATATGACATCATGCCTAGTGTGCTTCAAAAATGAAAACACAAATTATTTGTTATTTTAAATCAACATTGATGTTTTGATCTTACCAGGAATAGATGGGCTTCTGGATCCAATAATGAAGAAAAAATAAATATTTTACCATTGGTAGGCCTTCACGAATCGTGTACTATTTAATGCGTTTCAATGCCACTTTGTAATGAGGGACTCGAAAAACAAAGCTTGACATATTCCACAAGTCATTCAATCTTATGCAGACTTATTGCCCCTGTTTCTAAGAGTTTTTGCTATTTTTGAAATGAAATGAAATGGGGTTTAACATCATACTGTTCTGCTTGCCAGGGCTAACGAAGACAGACATACGTGTGCTATGATAAACATTTGGCCCCCGTAGCAGCACTGTGGCCTACTCTTTTACCAAATTCCAACTTCCACAGGATCTTTTACGTGCAGACCAATGGGCCAATATGTATACACGGAACCTCAGGTTTTTTATATCCCATCCAAACGACTAGATAGCTGTTCTTGTCAGGCCCTTGGTCCTGCACCCTGCACCACTGACAAGGTGAAACCACGTCAGAAAATCACAATGAACTTTCTTGGCCGATGCAGGGATGGAACGCCCGACCTCCAGGTCGGCAAGCCAGCATCCACTGTGACTCCTGCTTATTTTTAGATTTAGACCATGATATATTTTACTCTCCTTCACAGAACTGCTGGTGGATATTTGCAATGTTTATATATACTTTATACTAAAAGTTACACAAGCAGCTTACATTCTATACACAAATTCATACGAAGATGATAGCTTTGTCTATGGCATTGACCAATGTGTAGGTGGGAGGGGGAACAATTTGTAAACTGGGCGTTAGAATGTACCAAGTTCGAATTTAATTCAAGCTGCCTGTGAATCGTGAATAACTTTTAAATTTGAGTTTGTTGTATAATCCTCATTAGGGAGAAATTTTAAACAATTTTCACTTAAACAAAATTTATTACTTACTTTGACAGTACTCTTCACACTCTTTTAGACCAATTACACAATGTTGTGGTCCACAATAGTTACACCTTTTGTCTTGTACATTGCAGAATTGAAAGTCTCTTGTATCACAAATGTCAATATCACAGGTGAATACTTTGCAGAAAGATGGGTAAATTAAATTAATAAAAAATAAAAATGTTAAAATCTTTCGTAAAAAGTTGTTGTGGAACAAATTCATTGGGATAGCCCCACATATATGAGAAATATTAACCATGTTTGTTTTCCACTTTTCAAAAAGTTATTAGCACAATTTTACCGGAAATTTGGTGACATTGAATTTCACAATAAACGATTGAATAATTCCTTCAAAATATAAACATTGACCATGTTATGTCACAACCAACGATTGACTAAACATTTAGCTCACTGAGGAACATAAGTGACAGCCCAAAACACGTGCTACCCAATTTACTGTTATTCAATTGGCCGTGCTATTATTAACTTTGGGAATCCCCGATATTTATTGCGAAAGATGGTTCCAGAATAAATGATTTGCATCATCTTGTGCAATTTCACAAAGTGGCGTGATAATGAGTCATTTTGTTATTTTATGTCACAAAAGACAAGATGTCTCTGGAGTGAACTACAATGAAAATGGGCCACAGTGAAATCATATAACAAACAAATATTAAAAAAAAATTTTGTCGACAGTGACAGAAAGTAGGTCACTGACCGAGAGGTTTCTCTCAGGAGGAGTATAACCCAGCATCGGCGTCAAATAAAATTGACAATGGTGCATATTGTAAACGGTAAGAAAATAGGAGCAAGTAGCATGGCCTTAACAGACAGGTTACGCGAGAATGCGACGTCCATGGTAAACCAAACTCTAACCATGCGCTGACTAGAGACGACATTGGCTTTTCCTACTTTCAGTTTGTTATAAATATAGTTGACCTTTAAACCCTGCTTCATAGTTGTCTGCGATATCACCTTCGGTGGAAGCGGACGTTAAACACCAAGAACAACAACAACAACCCCTTCGTCTCATTGGTTAATTTAAAGTTCGTAATCGATAAGTTTGATTTTCAGCTTACTCTTATATTCGGGTAAAAAAGCATGATATTTATTTTTTAATTGTTAAATTTATTCAAAATTGTAACATTTATTCAGTTATTCAGCTATACCCATTATTTATCCGAAATTTAGAAACTTTTCACAACGAATACGCAACTAAAGAGAACGGCTCCGCGTTGTTAGTTATTCCCGCACATTTCAAATCGGTAGGTATCTTTGTGGTAAAAGAATATTATTTTCTATTTTTCTCTTTTATTTCTTAGTTGTTCATGTTTTACATAACGGCATTCAAACCGTTTTATACACTTATTAGCTTAGAATACAACGCAAGCGCCATAAACGGTAGTTTACAGTAGAAACGTAAACTTGAAAAGGTCATATTTTCAAAATCTGAAAATGACAAAAATTTAAATAGAATATCAAAACAACATTTCACGAACAAGTCCAAACATGTAAAACATAGTCGGGTACGATTTCAATCCAGGAGAATGAAAAACAAAATGGATATATCTGCTGTTCCCACTAGTATGAAGGCCATATAATTCACATGTAAATTTGAATAAATCTGTGAAAGTGTAGGCTAGTCTAGCTGGCCTGTTCTGTAGCCTAATTGTTGTTTACTTGTTATCAATTTTTTTTTATGAAACGTAATGAATAGGCTATCCTGTGCATGAGGATAATATTGGACCTGGATAATTTGCTTTTCTTATTTTCTCAGGCGGAAAGACCCTTAAATTTAAAGGGACTTAGCTAAGTCTCTAATCATCTAGAATCTTCAACATTTGAAAACACAAATTATTTGTCAATTTTTAAATTAACATTGATGCTGTGATCTCACCGGAAAAAGATGGGCTTATAATATCCAATATTTAAGACAAAATAAACATTTTACATTGGTACACAAATCGTGTATATCAAATGCGTTTCAGTCCCAGTTGTAACAAGAGACTCGAGGCTACACACTTTGCACCAAATCAAACAGCATATATGTAGACTGGAATAACCAGACGCTAGAAATTTGCATTCGATTGAGACTGTTGAATTATTTCACCGAACATAACCGATTTGAAATTAGAGTAAAAACAGAAACCGTTCAATGTAAATCAGTATACATATTACAGTATTATATGGGTTGCGACTCTCTTGCGCCAATTTCTAGGTACCAAATCTTAGCGATTTAGCTCCTTTAAATAAAGAAAGTTTCTGACTGAGTGACTCCGTACATCTACAATCTTTCACATTGCAGATAAGATTTAGGCCTTTAGTCAAAACACAAACTTATAGAAAGCAGTTACTAGTGTATTTTTAGGCGAAGTTTCATAGGGTATTCTCTCAATGTTATCAAGCTAATACAGTAAAACAGGTATGAGGCAAACATATAGACAAAATACAATAACATAACTGAAACCATACTTAACAACAACGTGATCAAATATACATGTAGTTAATTAAATCTATATTTGCTTTTGTATATTTAAATAAGTGTTGCTGTAGGCCTTTGATCATGTTGCTGTTACATGTAAGTATGGTTTCAGTTATGTTATTGTATTTTGTCTATATATGTTTGCCCCATACCTGTTTTACTGTATTAGCTTGATAGCGTTGAGAGAATACTGTACGAAATGTTGCCTAAACTACACTAGTAACTGCTTTCTATAAGTATGTGTTTTGTTGTTACTCTATCCAGTTACTAAATGTCATTTAAAGATCATAAAATAAACATTGATCTCGTAGCCATTGTCAACATTATCTTACTGTGGAACAATTGTCTTCTGAAAATATGCAATATTTAAAACACAATGAAAATTTTAAAATTAGCACACAAATCATGTGACAAAATTCTTTTGAGTGCGATTTGTAATGAAGCCACTCGACAAACAAGTCTACCTATATGCCACAGGAGAATACTACTATTGGAGTAGACTGGAATAACCAGATGCCAATAACTGCCATTCAATTTGGACTCTTTGCGCAGCCTATTTTGCCAAACATAACTGATTAGAAATTTACAGTAAAAAATGAAATTGGGTTAATGTCCTACTCTTCTGCTCCAAAACTGGGCTAATGAAGACAGGCAATACCTACAGTGTGCTATGAGGGGAAATTTGCCCGGGCAGCGGTGCAACAGCCTACTCTTTTATCGAATTCCAGCTGCCAAGGGATGTTTATTTTACATACACACCAATGTGTACACAAAACCCTCGTTTTTTTTGTCCCATCCAAATGACTAGACAGCTGTCCTTGCCAAGCCCTCCGTCTTGCATCTCTGACAAGGGGAAACCACGCAGGAAAATCTGGATGAACTTTCTCGGTCAATGCATCAACTGAACACCAGCTCTCCAGACTAGCGAGCCAGTGTCTTACCCACTTAGCCACGTGAACCTCCTTACTACAGCAAAAACAGAAACAATTGAATATAAATTAGTTTATATACACAGAACTATTCATACTACATTATTATCACAGGCACCCGAAGGGATTAAAATAAAACTTCTTACTACTGCTTGACTATATAGTGTCATAGTATTATATACAAGGTACTGCAGACGACATCTTTGTTATGACTTGTTTATGATATATTGTCTGCTGTCATCTCGCAATACTCACTAGTTAGTTCTAACACTTCATGTCATTTTTATTGCCAACGAGACTTTATTTGATCATTATTCACCTTCCGATGTAATTAAATTGGTCCTTTTACAGCGTTATTAAAAACAAAGCAAACTTAAAAAGCTATCACTTATCGATATTCAACTTCGCCAGCCCGGAAGTAGCCCGAAATAAGGTCAAAAGAAGTCTGTATCACCCAGTCCCTTTATAAACCTATCATTACTCGATATGTGCATAGGAACTGGGTGATCAAGTCTCGCTCAACAGCGGCCTCGCTTCGTGACGCTTCATAGGCTCTATCACATGAAAATAGATATTCAAAATGGACTGTTAGACTGAAATTGTTTATTTTTATTATAGATCTCGGACAACTAGTCAAGATACGTGTAATAAAAGGTGTAAGTCTATTGGTAAATAATCAAAATGGATGATTATACAAAAATTGAAAAGATTGGAGAAGGTTAGTACAATAACACAGTTTGAATTCTGTTACATCAGAATGTCATCAATTTATTAAATACTGGTAGGCCATTATCAAAATTGTGAGAGGCGATAAATATTTACAGTACCATAGGTGTGTTGTTATGATTTTATAATGTTCCAGACACCAGTTTAAAGTAAAGTTATCAATGATTGAATTTCACATTTACATGTATTTATTTCTCAGCTTATGATTGGATGGGGGGGGGATTATTAGAGATTAAAATCTTGATTTCCACACATTAATCGACACTTGCATGGTTCAATTTGCTTGCACTTGTGACTTAGCCACAGGGGTCTTTGTTTTAGCGGTGGGAAGAAACTGGAGGACCTGGAGAAAACCTACGAAATCGGACAGGCAACTCTTCTCCTAGCATTGTAGCGTACAAGACAAGCAGAGAATTAAAACGGCACCACTTGACTCATTGATCCACCTTATTATCTAAATTACACATGTTAGATCATTAGACCACATACATGTACCACCCTCATCTTCAGTAAAATTTATTTTTCTAGGAACTTAATGCCATGGTGTGGGGTTGGGTGGCCGATTGGTGCGCGTTGGATCATAAGGACGTCTGTCATTTAGTCAAAGAGGGTCAGATCTTATGAGTTTTCTCCAGGTCCTCTGGTTTCCTCCCACCAAAGACCTCTACACACAAGCGGCATATTGAAATATGTTTGTCCCAATATGGCCTAGATTGTGTGGAGTGAACGTTAAACCCTATTTCTCTCTTTCTAGGAACTTATGGTGTTGTATATAAAGGTAGACACAAGAAAACTAACCGATTGGTAGCCTTAAAGAAAATACGATTAGAAAGCGAAGAGGAGGGAGTTCCGTCAACTGCTATACGAGAAATTTCTCTACTCAAAGAATTACATCATCCTAACATAGTTTGGTAAGACTTTATTTTGTTTTATGTGTCGCTGTTAAAGGGTAATGTCTAATAAAGGGTAATGGGCAATGTCTATAATTAAGGGTAATATTTATTAAAGTGTAATGTCTAATAAAGGGTAATGTCTATTAATGGGTTATGTCTATAATTATGGGTAATATTTATTTATTAAAAAATGGACATAAATTAACTGCTCAATTTTGTATTTGTGTTCTGGTGGTGAGATTTACATTCAGTGTCTGGATAATGGTTGTCAAAGCGCCCTGGTTGCTCAATGAGTAAGACGCTGGCTTGCTAACCAGACGATCTCGGGTTCATTCAAGGTGGCAGCTGAAAAAGTTAATGTCATTGGTGTACGACTGTCTAGTTGTTCGGATCTGATGGACAACCAAATTCCTATGTGCGCATAAAAGAACCCTCGACATTTGGAATTCGACAAAAAGATTAGATCATTTTTCTCTCGTAGCTGTAGCACAGTGTTTGACGTATGCCTGTCTTAACTACCCCACTCCTTGCAGAAAACTAAGACGTTAAAAATTTCATTTTCTGTAATGCTCTGGTATTGTAATTTCAGTTTAGAAGATGTTCTTATGCAAGAAAACAAGTTATATTTAGTATTTGAGTTTTTATCCATGGATTTAAAACGTTATATGGATACTATACCTAGTGGACAGTATATTGATAAAATGTTAGTCAAGGTAGGTAATACAGTGGACATGGCTGTAGAATAATTTGATGAAATGTAATAACACTAGACATGGCTGTAAAATAATTTGATGAAATGTAATAACACTAGACATGGCTGTAAAATAATTTGATGAAATGTAATAACACTAGACATGGCTGTAAAATAATTTGATGAAATGTAATAACACTAGACATGGCTGTAAAATAATTTGATGAAATGTAATAACACTAGACATGGCTGTAAAATAATTTGATGAAATGTAATAACACTAGACATGGCTGTAAAATAATTGACTTATTTCCTTCCTTGACGGATGATTTATTAGGATGGGGAAACTTTTTTTGTCTTCCAATAATACTATGTGAAAAGGAATAGGATCGCATGTCCAACTTCGTGGGCTTCCTCCTAGTCGTCCTTTACACACACACACACACACACACACACACACCCACTGCTAATGCTAAAGACCCCTACAAGCAAGGGTAACCTTTCCAACCTTGTGAGTTTTCTGTTAGTCTTCTATTTTCATGCCACTGCTAAAGACTCCTACATGTACACACAAAGAAATTATTGAAATAAAATTGTATTATGTTAGTCCAAAAATGACTTAGTTTTTGTTCAGTTGGGCCCTACTCTATTATTCTGTAAACATGCTTTATGCAAGAGCTAAATCTGCCTATTGTAGGTCTTTCTTTAGGCCTTAAATGGTATATAAACTATTCATTAGACATTGATTGAATAATCCAGACAATAATCATCTCTAATAAAACTAATATTTTTGATGTTTATATTTTGTTTCAGAGTTACGTATATCAGATTTTACAAGGTATATTATTCTGTCATGAAAGAAGAGTTTTACATCGTGATTTGAAACCTCAGAATTTGTTGATAGACAGTAAAGGTGTTATAAAACTTGCTGATTTCGGTTTAGCCAGAGCTTTTGGTATTCCAGTTAGAGTTTATACTCATGAGGTAAATATACAATATCCTATATTAAACCTTCGTTCTAATTCTACTGTAACAATATAAAATGGGTTTTAATGTCCTGTCCTACTGTTCTACTCCGACTGGGCTAATGAAGACATAGAATAGGCTATGAAATAAAATGGGTTTAACGTCTTACTATTCTGTTCCGGTTGTCTAATTAAGATTGAGTGAAAATAGGACTAGATGGAAAATATTGGAGCTTACTTATCACTGGCATTGGAATGCACAGGTCACAATTCTATGAGTGATGCTATATTTGATAAAGTCTAATCGAAACGTCGCTCAGTAATAAGTAATTATAAACAATTGTTTATATTTAGATGTAACAATTGTTTACGTTGTAACTTATAATTGTTTAGACTGTATGTAACATATAATTGATTTGACTAACATTATGGTTGTTTATGTTTAGACTGTAACATTTGTTTATGTTGTAACATTATGGGTGTTTATATTTAGACTGTAACCTATGATTGTTTATATTTAGGTTGTAACATTATGGTATAGAGCACCGGAGATATTACTGGGTTCACCTCGTTATTCGACACCTGTAGATATGTGGAGTATTGGATGTATATTTGCTGAAATGGTAACAAAACGACCTCTGTTTCATGGAGACTCGGAAATAGATCAATTGTTCCGAGTATTCAGGTAATATCAAGGCTATAATTCAAATTTATATTTCAGAGGATTGGGTGGACAGAGGGCCTAGCTAGGGACAGCATATAGATGTTTGAATGGTACCAAAAAACAGGGTTTCCATGTATAACAAAATAGTGTGCACGGAAAATATCCCTTGGTAGTTGGAATTTGAAATCAGAGTAGGTCGCAGTGCCACTGTCTGGGCAAAACCTTACCATTATTCATTAGCTCCATATTCAATATTAGAGGGAATTGGATGGTTGATTAGTTAGCATGTTCACGCTGTATCATAAACTCTGTTATTGAGTCAACTAACGTTGTATGCAACAAGGACAAGCGTCGCCTGTCCCACTTTGTGGGTTTTTTTCCAGGCCCTCCTGTTTCCTCCCACTGATAAAGATGCCGACGTGCATGGAAATAAAATTGAACCAAATGTAAGTCCGGAAATGACCTAGTTTGTATCAAGTTTACGTTAAACCCTCTCTCAATGCTGCATCAGTAAAACTATTATTGATGTGAGATATTTATTGATGAGATATTTATATATATATTATATACAGGACATTAACGACACCAACAGAAGATGTTTGGCCTGGAGTCAGTAGTTTACCAGATTATAAAAGTACCTTTCCTAACTGGAGAACTAATCAACTAGCACCTGCTGTAAAACAATTAGATAATATAGGTCTAGATCTACTACAGGTAAAAACAATAATATTACTACCTGTAGTTTCAGAACCTCTTGCTGCTAACCTGTAGCCTTGCTAGCTCAATTAGAAAGACATAGCTCGCTAACATGGAGCTTCCAGATTTCTTTCTTGTCATTGGTGCTCGATGGGAAGGCCCTGACAAAGAACAATATCTTGGTCATTTGTATGGAACAAAAAACCGAGGTCTCATGTAAACGTTGATTTACATTTGAAAAAAAGAGTAGGCCGTAGCACTAGCCACTGCTGTCCAGATCAAATTTACCTCATAGTGCACTGCATGGCACATGTCCTTCTTCATAAGCCAAGATTCATTTGTATTAGCTTTGATATCTAGTAGAAAAATAAAGATGTAGGTAAAATTATTCCCTATTAAGTGTAAATTGGTATTGAAATAAGTAAAAGACACCATTCTGCCGGAACCAGTAACGTCTCATGTCAACATACTGTTGAACCAATGATTGACGTTGTGTGATGAGATGTCACGTATTGAAGGTAGTCATCATCTTTTATAGAGATATTAGAAGACTTTCGTAATCCTCATTGAAACAGATTGCTCTGCCCTGTTAATAATACAAGCAACTGGCGTGGTTTCGAATCTCCTGTTGCATGTGGCAAGGAGTAGGGTGGCCTGTCCAACCTCGTGGGTTTTCTCCAGGTACTCTGGTTTTCTCCCACTGCTATATATAGACCCCTATTGAAATAAAATTAAACCATATGTTAGTCCCTAGTTTGTGTAGAGTTGACGTAAAACACCATTTCTCTCTCTGTTAATAATATAAATGTAATTTTAAATCAATTTGCAAAAAACAACATTCAACTATCAATCTCTTTCAATATTCTGTTTCTTTTTTCATTTTCAGAAAACTTTATACTATGATCCGGCTACAAGAATATCAGCTAAAAAAGCTCTAAACCATCCTTACTTCCTCGATCTGGACAAAATGGCTCTTCCAGCTGCCCAACATATTTCTTAATGTGATGAACAATGTACAATACATAATTGATTGAAAGTGCTAAGTCGGACCCTAACAATAACAAACTTTGGAAAATTGACTTTGGAATCATAATTTACATCATATTTGATATCAGTTTTGACAGATTTGTTTAACGATCAACACTCACAGTTAAACTAAAGGCGTTTTTAACGACAGACTAAATCGTTCATAACAAAACACAACACAAGGTATATATGGATATAACTATAACTACTTGCGGTTGCGTTTAATTATTTTAATGGTTTCTTCTGAATATTAATTTGGTGTAAGCTAAAATATGTAGTTACATTATGGGAGATAAGATAAAGAGATGGCAGCTCTCACTACAATAGTTAAAAACTAGATAGTGTAAAGATAATTTGCTGAAAATTTCAGTCAAATTGATTCACTATTAGCCGAGAAAAAAGCTTTTGAAATATTCATAGCCTCGGTCATCATTACTCAAATCATTAATATAAACAGCATAGTCTCGATTATCCACTTGATTGATTTAATTATCAACCGCCATTAAGCGGCATATACGATTTTAATCTGCCAACATCGAAGGCTAGTCTTGACATAAAGAGTTTATTATGGTCTGAATATGTTAATTAATGTCTAATTGATTATTTAGATAACATCTCAGGCTTAAAGAAAGACCCGATTTTGCTCTTGCATAATGCTATTTTAAATAACCGAGAAATAGTTATATCCATATATATATATACCTTGTGTTTTGTTATGAATAGTTAACCATGTCATTTGAAGAAAAAAATCGTGTTTGACTTTCATTCCACAGTATTCAAGATTAGGTTAATATGGAAACTGGAAGGTGATTACGCTGTAGTAAATAAACATGCATTTGGCAATCTGGTTACCTTTTAAACATGGCTGCTCAAACTAACCAATCATACTTTATTGTCCATGATATATCAGACTCGCAATGCTCTGCTTCTTTCTTGTTAGTCATGTGACTGATGATATACCGCATTAGCATCTTGAGTACGGTAATCATGTTGTTAAAAATGCTTGAAATATATAAAAATTGTGTTAAATTTAAATTATGACTGTAATAGGACAATGTCAGTGTATGAATTATGTATAAAAGAATGAACTTATTGCGCTGTATCACTGCCACAGATTTATCATATATTTATACCAGTAATATAATATATTACACAAAGTAGAAAACTCCTCAATTTCTATGTATTATACTCCCCCCCCCCTTAATTTTCTCCCTATAGTCCTTTCAATATTCAACTGAAATTTTGCGATTTTATCATAGAATTGTGGTCTATAATCATCAGGTATGTTGTTGCTAGGCAACCACTGATGCTGTTGTCGGGCAACCACTGATGCTGTAGCAAAATCACTGTGATGTATGCACACTACTTACTGATCATGTGACTAGCCAAAATGATAATGATGCAAAAACAGCTTTCTTCTAGTAATATGTTAGCAATTAACAAAATTGTTTGTGTTTCGAGGCTTAACATGATTTTAAAAAAAAACTAATTTCGTCTGATAATGAAATATACAATATATATTCTCTTTTATTCTTTATTTCACTTTATTTAACCTGTTTATTGTTATATTGACAATTATGACTGTTGATTTCTCTTTCTCCTCCTCAATTAGTTTATAGAATTATATTCTCTCTGTCTCTATCAGTTAATAGAATTATTATATCTCTCTTTCTTTTTGTAACAATCTAGATCTATATTCAACTTCACCTTAATGCCAAACCAAATTAATAACCAGTTTATTTATCTGGTAGCCTCATCGATATATTATCTTTTGTAAATAAGTTTCAATTTAATTACATCTCATATAGAAAATGTTGTTATCGTTTGTTTTAATAAGACTTACTTTGTCATTATGAAATAACTTGAAAATTTTCATTCCATTTCATCGAAGACTGTCTTGAATGAGTTCAGAATTTGAACTTTCTTGATCTCAGGGTTCACTTTGGTTTATAAAATTTTCAATACAATATTGACCACTAAATTTATATCGATTTTCGGTCAAAACATTTTTATTTTCACTTCATCAAGGTTTTGGTAAATAACTAAATCACATGAATGATGTTTGGTTTGAAATTTCAAAACTTAAAAAATTTCCATTTTTAAATTAGTCTTTTACCACTCTGATTATAACACAGATCCAGTTTCGTTTTTTGTTCAAAATTTCATTTTACTTGTCTTTACTACACTAGGATCTGGAAGAGTTGTTATCATTGCCCTGGATGATGTGAGGGATTAGCCAATTAAACGCTCTGTTACCGCGACTTCTTGGCCTTTTGATGCACGGACCTGTGGGTAAACCACTAGAATTGTCAACACTGATTGATTAATCAATGTCTGACATCATAGGGTCAACAGCTGCTTGTTTGACCCCTGACTTGAACTCCCACTATAACTGGTCAGATCTTCATGTAGTGTCGGCCATCGAAAGTATGAAAAACGAAACGAAATATAGATCTGTATTTTAATCAGATTGATATTTTGCCACGAAGAACAGAAATTCAGTTGAAGTGCCTCAGTTTAATCTGTTGGTATAAAATATAAAAGGAATGTGATCTGTAATAGAATGATGATATCTGTTTAATCTGGGGGTATAAAATAGTAAAGATATAAAATAGTAAAGATATAAAATATAAAAGGAATGTGATCTGTATAGGATGATAAGGTCTGTATAATTATTAAGTGTAAAGATAGTAAATATATTTTACAGGGAACGTAAAAACTTTTGTACATAGTTTTTCACACAACAATAAAAAAAGATTTAAATTTTAGTCCTAAGTGTTATCATGGTGGGCAAGACGCTGGCTTGCCAGCTCGGAGGTCAGGTGTTCGATCCCTGCATTGGCCGATAAGATCATACAGGTTTTTTCATTGTTTGCCCTTGTCAGTGATGAAGGGCCTAACAAGGACAGCTGTCTAGTTATTCGGATGGGCCGTGTACACATATTCGTGCACGTAAAAGACTGTTGGAATTCAGTATAAGTGCTGCTGTCCAGGCAACATTTCCATCATAGCACACTGTATGGTGTATGCCAGTCTTCATTAGCTCAATCTGGAGCAGAACAGTAGGACGTTAAACCACATCTCATTTCCGCACTGACTGGACTAGAGACGAATGGCATACACTACACATTGAGGTGTGAGGGAAATATTGCCCAAACAGATATACTACTCCTATTTCGATTTTCAACTGTCAGGAGATTTTTTAACATGCTGCGGATGGTGTACACTAGTCCTTGGTTTGAATTTTATCTCATCAAATCAGGTACGTGGCAAGGAGTAGGGTTGCCGGCTCAACGTCGTGGGTTTTCTACGGGTACTCCGGTTTCCTTCCACTGCAAGTGAATTATTGAAATGAAATTAAACCATATGTTAGTCCTGAAATGACCTAGTTTGTGTCGAGTGGACATTAAACCCCATTATCTCTCTCTCTCCCTTAGGTCCATTTTCCTGCACCATTGAAATGGAGGAACCATGCTGGAAAGTCCTGATGAATTTACTTAATCAACAAAGGGATTGACAAGGAGTAGGGTTGCCTATGTAATCTCGTGGGTTTTCTCCGGGTTTCCTCCCACTGTTAAAGACCCCTACACGCAAGTAGAGTATTGAAATAAAATTAACCCGTGTTAGTCCCGAAATGACCTAGTTTTGGTGAGTTAAACCCCACCCCTGTCTCTCTATATATGTTTATAAACCATCCCAATATTTCTGCTGATTTGTGTTAGTTATTTTAAAGGTCCATATGAAAATATGACCAGGACATAGCTTTTAATATTTAAAAAAGAACATTTTGTATTGAAGCTGATTTTAAACTGATTTTATTGCAACAAATTAAAACATCATACCTTTCATATCATGTAAATAAATTCATTCACTTGTCAATTACAACATCTATTTCCTGACGAATATAACAAATTAACCAGTGTTTAAACACAATGAGTGAACTTTAACTTCAACTTTTTATGTTCTGTGAAAACAGTATATTTCTTTCCACGATCTAGAAAACGATTTTCCAAATACGTTCTGAATTTAATATCTCAAATTAATTGTGATTATTCTTTTCGATTAATAAAAAAAATTCTTTTTTCTTGTGTTAAAAGTTCAACTTGTGTTTTAGCATCCTTGTTACACAGTAGGGTAAGTTTATGGAAGTTTACAAATGCGATACAAAATTTACATCTGTATTTTAATAAATCAGATAGCTCATCTAACAGGCATCCTCAAATTTTAGTACCCAATCATAAACTTTAAAAAACACAACACAATTTATATGGAAAACAATCACTGGTTTGTACAGATACAGCATGACAGCTTGACAAGTATTCTCTTATTAATATTTGTGCTTTAAAAGTTGTAATTGTTTTCCATATAAATTGTGTTGTGTTTTTAATGTGCTCAATCAATAAACACCACTCAAGGAATACATAAACATTAAATTTCCACCATTCAACAATTCTCACATTTATACATATTTGATTAGAATGCTATAGAAATGACCTGACTGAGGATACTACAAGGTACCTATATAAAGACATCAATTAATATAGTTTAATTCTTGAACCACCCTGGCCTACTTTCTAATACTTAAAATAAAGACAGTTTACCACGCATGAAACACACATCCATCAAAACAACTAAGTAATATGGCAACAAGACACTTAAAAACAATCAAAGGCAGCAACCTTTAAAGAAATCAACAGAAATAATTCCAATTTGATAGGCCTCTAGTTCTTCCTAGCTCTAATTGTCAAAGTTATTTGATTTATTCTAATTGGATGATAATTAATTTTAGCCACTAGAGTGTCCATAAGCCTTTATATATGTAAGCCGGACAGATGAGGTGATGACAATATTACGACCCAATTTCAATGTTGGCTTATAAAAATATAATAATATTCATAACAACCTCACGAATATATCCATACTATCTGAAATGATAAATGGCTAGTCCCCGTAAAGTTACATCTTATCTGGAGAGTACATGCAAAGGTTTATGACTTGAGACCTTGCTAAAAATTATAAGTAATGGGAAACCATTTGAGAATAAATGTGCCCTTTGAGTCAAAGAATGGCAGCTGTTAATGATATTGATAACTAATCTACAATCGGTTTATACTACATATCTATATTTCGTTTCGTTTTTTTTTATACTTTCGATGGCCTACACTACATGAAGTTCTGACAAGTTGTAATTGAAGGTCACGTCTAGGGGTCGTACGAGCAGCATTTGACCCTGACTTTATAATCAGCATTGACGTTTCTTGTGGTTTACCCACAGTTCAGTGCATGGCACGCCTAAAGCTTGTCGTAACAGACTGTTTCATTGGTTAACACCATTCGGAACGCGTCAATGATAACATCTCTGCCAGATCCTAGTATTGTTTTAAAAGACAAGTAAACGAAACGAAATAGAATGTGTGTTTTAATCCGATTGATCTACAATCTATATTTAGAGATTAAAGATGGACATACATAACACATACAGTCAGATGCACTATTTATAATGACCTTCAAACATAACAATAAACATCATCAAATTATACCATTGTAATATTACATAACACAGCTAAATCAAATAGGTGTTAACATCCTACTGTTCTGCTCTGAACTGGGCTAATGAAGACGTGCATACGCTATATAGGGTAGGCCTACTATGAGGGATATTGTGCACAAGGCCGAGTTAACTAAACCATTGTCCAACCATCTAGTACCACTCATTAAGTGAGATTTTTTTTTCCGATTTAGAAGTTTTATTTGCTACTGTTCTTCCTTATTATCCTACAGAACCGGCATGTATGTCTGGATGAAATGTTTTTGAAGAGATGTAAAACATCCTTAATTTCGTATTATGAATTTTAAATATCGTGTGGCATTTCTTTAGCTGTGTTGTGTAGGTAAAGGATGAAAAAAAAACCCTTAACAATTTTAACATAATAAAATTTTGTGAAATAATAATCATAAATTAGCTATGTGAAATTATAATTACAATAAATTTTGTGAAATCATACCAATAATTACAATTTAATTTTGTCAAAATTATATTCAACATTTGCATATATCTAACTATCTACATATGTTTGAATTACAATCTGTGCAGGGGCGGATCCAGGGGGGGG
This sequence comes from Patella depressa, assembly GCA_948474765.1. Lineage (NCBI taxonomy): Eukaryota > Metazoa > Mollusca > Gastropoda > Patellidae > Patella > Patella depressa. Next base: position 5,099,931 of record OX419718.1, read on the forward strand.
GGGGTCCAAACCCCACCCTGCTCAGCTACATAAAAAATATTGAATGCCTTGCATCAATGAAATTAAATTACAATATGATCCTACATCATTATTAAATGATTTCGCTCTTTAGAAAGCTCAATTTGTTTGTATGCTGTTGTATGCTCATGTAATTTAGAGACGATGATGACAGATTTCCTTAACAGGAATCTGGCAAACCCCCTCCTGTAAAAATTCCTGGATCTGTCCCTGCCATGTTGGAATCTATTTAACAAAGTTTGAGAAATAGAAAAGGGGTCCACTAGCTATGTATAGTCTGCAGGGCAAGATAACGCTTGCATGGGGCAACTAGCTAAAAATGTGACAGGTGCCCTTGTCTGAAAATGGCACTGGGGCCCTTGCAGTAGAAATGCAATTTGTAGGTCAGTACGATGTACATAAATGAATTTGGTGAAAACATAAACAACATAGTAAATGACATATTCATTTATGCTACAAAAATTATTTAGAGCTAATTAGGGAGCATGTGGCTGCAGTCCCCACCTCCCATTAATCGTGCCCGTCTCGACTGTGGTTTCACTAGTTCGTGCCTATATACATCAATACTATACTAGTAAGTGTAGGCCGACCAGGCTACAAATAATGGCACAGGAAACATTGGATAATCAAGACTATGTATTTCATTGTACCGACATTAGTAATGATGATCAAGGCTAGACAGAATTCCCTTTATATTATCTCGTTTTTTACTACTATAGTTAGAACTGCCAGCTCTTTATATAATCTACCATAATATATCTTTAATAGTCTGGTGCAGTATCAATATAAATATACTGGTCAATAAATGCATATTACATTTCCAATATTCATACGCTACAGCTTGGGTATCATGTAGTTGTGTTGGTTTAGCCAGGAGTTTCTCTATATAATGTTTAGTTTCGAACAATTGTTGGAAAATTGTTCAAATCTATTTCGACAACCATTGTGTTTCTACTGTTGAGTAGTTTAAAATGGTCTGTTTAGTTTAGATGAGTGTTGGGTTTATAACTGTTTAGTTTCCTGAGAGAGAGAGAGAGAGAGAGAGAGAGAGAAACAGAGAGAGAGAGAGAAAGATGGGATTTAACGTCCACTGGCGTAGGGGTCTTTAGCAGTGGGAGGAAACCACAAGACCTGGAGAAAACCCATGAGGTTGGACAGGCACCCCTACTTATTGTCACGTACAACCGGGCATTCGAAACCAGGCCAGTTGACTCAATGACAGGCTTTTAATACAGCATGCACCTTCAGCCATCCACCCCCCCCTGTTTCCTGAGAGTGTTAAGTAATAAACAGACTAATTGATCAATTACTCAACACTGCTCTAGAAACTAAACAGTCATAAAACAACAGAACTACATGATACTGATTTGTAGTCACTGCAATCTTGGTACACATACATTTAACTCACATTTAGCCTTACACACACAAATATTAAAGCATATTACAAACTATTAAATAATATACATCATAATATACAATGCACCAATAACTTGTAAAAATAAGAAAAAATTAATTACATATTTTTAACACTGAAAAAGGGGTGAGGGTAGGGGTGGGGGGTGTTAATAGTGTCAAAATATATCATTGAACCTCTCCAGTGCAATAAGTTTCAGTTTAAGCATCCATTTATTCTTGACAATAGTAATATATTAAATTCTTATTTTGACATAGTTGATTTTAAAATATTAATTTGAAATAAATCATTATGAAGAAAAGATACTAAATTGTATCCATAGAAACAGATTAAAGGTGCTTAACCCGTTGACCCGTGATCTAATAAATGACAACGCCTCCTAGTGAAGCTACCAGAAGGAATTTTGTCATCTTTTGAAATTCATTACATTGTAAAAATCAACACAGTTTATATGAAAAACAATCACTTGTTTATGAACATATAGCACGACGATTCGACAAGTATTCTCTTATCGTTATCAATACAAATTGTGTTGTGTTTTTTAATGTGCTCAATCACTAAATGCCACTCAAAAACTATATTCTATTTTTGTTCCCTGACTGGCCAATGAAATAAACTCAATTTCTTAACTAAAACTTCGAGAATATTCATTAGAATTTATATCATTATCTATCAGGTTTGTGATATCTGAAGAAGTCCATCGCTTATGTATACATTCTTTCAAATAAGTGTTACTGAAAATCTTGGCATATTTGAATGTAGTACAACATAAAGAGAGAGAGAAATGGTGTTTAACATCCACTAAACACAAACTAGGTCATTTCTGGACTAACATATTTTCATTTCAATGATACGCTTGCGCTTACTGGTCTTTAGCAGTGGGAAGAAAGAAGGACCTGGAGAAAAAACTTTGTAGTTTGACAGGCGACACTCCTTGACCGGTACACGCAGGGAATCGAAACCACGCCAGTTGACTCAATGACTGACCTTGTGATTTTACGCACACGCATTAAACCACTAGACGATCCAACCTCCAAGAACAACATAAAACAAACAGTAACTATCATCTCGGACGCTATTCAAGAAATCTTACACAAACAAAATTTTAAGGATGCAGCTTTTTCATTGGCCAGGATCTAAAATTTATAGTGAGATTTTGATTCTTAGCCAATCAAAAAGGCTGCATCCTTAAATATTTCAATTTAGATTTTCCTGAAAACGGGCCTCAGATTTTTACGACTGTCATACAACAATACCAATATGGCCGAGTGACATGAATAAACTAACTGGAAGACGAACTAAAGTGAGCATGTGCTGTAAAATATCACTAATAGAAAAAGTCTACGAAATAAAACATTTCTTGGCGTACATCTTAAACAATCTTAATATCTCAGAAAGCGTTATAATGACGTCCATTGTAAACAATCATCATATCTCAGACAGCGTTAAAGTAACGTCCATTTTAATTAATTAAACTATCAATATACCACAAAATATTCAGGATATCTTTCATTCGTAGATCAAACTTTCCGTATTACAATAAATTTACACAGTAAACTTTACATCATTAAGTGGGGTAGAAGACAGAGTGTACTAGTCATGTATTACATATAACAAATATCAATTAGTTATATCAGTACATCTCTCAAAATCTATCTTTTTTCTCTGGATGTTTTTTATTTAAGCCTTGACGAGTAAATATTGACCTGGGGCCGGTTGCTCAAAGCTTTGTTAACTTTTAACGATCCGTTAACATGGAGTAAACAGATCGTTAACTTTAACGGAGAGAAAGGTTGTTGCTGGAAGCCCCGTTAACTTTAACGGATAATGAAATTGACTTTCCAGCAACAGAAATTTAACGGACCGTTATCAAAGGACACTTGAAAGATAACGATCCGTTAGTTTAACAGATCGTTAAAATAACTTAGTTTTGAGCAACCGGCCCCAGGTTAGTTATATATATCAAACTGTACCTTTTCTACCCTGGATGTTTTTTATTTAGCTTTACCTTTTCTTCCTATCTTCACTACCGGGTAAATATTGACCTGGTTATGAATCGTGATACAAATTGTATCATAGAACCTGAATTGCAATATGTATCGTATCGCAACTGCAGTGGCAATACCCAGTACTAGAGTTGGTGCATGTGTATTTTTGTGCATTTTCTACGTATACGCTAATATCAGTACAAATACACCTCTGGTTACCTTTCTTAATATTGTGTTCTGTATTCAATAGGTTCAATCTGGATTATCCAGTACAGTAAATTATATTCATATTGTGTTCTGTCTTCAATAGGATCAATCTAGATTATCCAGTACAGTAAATCATAGACTTGATTACTTTAGGTGCATATATCAAACGTTTTTATCTATTGCAAATGGCTTTCAAATCATTTTAAACATTCAACATCTTGCAACGGTAAACATCCAACTTCTTACAACGGTCAACTTCTTGCAATGGTCAATAGTCAATGGTCAACTTCTTGCAATGGTCAACGGTCAACTTTTTGCAATGGTCAACGCTCAACTTCTTGCAATGGTCAATGCTCAACTTTTTGCAACGTTCAACTTCTTGCAATGGTCAACGCTCAACTTCTTGCAACATTCAACATGCAACTTCTTTCAATGGTTAACTTCTTGCAACATTCAACATGCAACTTCTTGTAACGGTTAACTTCTTGCAATAGTCAACACGCAACTTCTGGTGAATTAAGAGTCAAGGTGGAATTGTTGACAGATTTGTAACTAAATATTTCCTGACTAAAGAACATGTCATCCCCATCTCGTATCTATATTTATAACAGGAAAACAACAATAATAACAGTCTGCTGAGATATGGCAACATAATAATAATAAAGATATCACAATTTTTATAAAATATGGTTACTATTATAGTATAGAGTCAGGGTCAGCTTCTTCTAGTACTAGCGGGCGTTGAATACACAGATACAAACGAATCAGTACTTCCTGCAGCTAATTTAACCTGTCAAAAACAAATACAAAAATATAAAGGCTGATGTGATACTATGGGTTCTATATGTCGATCATATATACAGGCCATGAGCGTTTGTTTTAAAAATTTAACCGAAATGTTTTGAGATCCATGGTTCAATTTACATGCTGTAAACAAGCATATTTCACTGTGAAACAATTTCATGCGAAGTCAAAATATGAGTAAAATAATACTTTAAGTCATCTACAATCAGAGAGAGAGAGAGAGAGAGAGAGAGAAAGAGAGAGAGAGAGAGATGGATATTAACGTCCATCAAACACAAACTAGATCATTTCAGGACTAACATATAGTTCAATTTTATTTCAATAATTCACTTGTGTGTAGGGGTCTTTAGCAGTGGGAGGAAACTGGAAGACCTGGAAAGAACCCACAAGGCTGGACAGACGACCATACTCATGTACATGCAGGAAACCACGAAGGAAAATCCTGACAAACTTTGTCATCCAACACCGACAGCAAACCCACAACCTCCAGGCTAGCGAGCCATTCATCGCCTTACTCATCCACCCTGGCTCCTTTTAAATATGCGTTTTCCACGTACCTGTATGTAAGTCGTAGAATGAAAAGACTATACTTACAAAATACGGATGAAAAGCTAGACAACTGATAGTGCCTATTCTTTGTCCTAGAAATCCTTCGTGATATTTTATCGTGGATAGATTATCACCAGATTGATTATATACCACAATAGATTGATTTAATGCACCACTAAAAAAAAAAATTATCATCATTTAACAACAACTAGAAAACAAAAATATCATTGAACATATTAAACACTATATACTCACGCCTAGAAACAGATGGGTTTTATGTACATTTTAGTTTTACCAATTTTTTTTAAAATTGGTTACTATTTACAATTGTATCTTATGTGCTTTTAGTTTTGATATCAATACTTCTGTTTTTGTATTTAACTGTAAAGCCCAATAGTGGAAACTGCGCTTTATAAGTGTTCTTATAATAATAATAATAAGTAAATAATAAAACAAAATTTCATTATTGAAATAATATTTAACACTATACCCTGGGTATTATTTTATCATTCAATCACTTTTACTGGAAGTAACTCGAAAATAACGTCTTACTTACTGAGTCACCACAGCTCCCTAATAATATTATGTAAATTAAATGCGATACTTACCATGCTATAACATCAGCTCGTGGATGAACCTCCATTGATGTGAGACTTGTCTGCGTAGGGAAATTACTTACAGATTCCGTAAATCTTGGATCCCAGAATCGTATATCACCACCAGTACTAGAAAAATAAAAACAAAACAAATGGTGTTTAACGTTCTACTGTTCTGCTACAAACTGAGTTACTGGAGACGGACATACAGTGCGCTTTTTGGGAAATCTTGCCCGGACAGTGGCACTACAGCCTACTCTTATATCGAATTCCAACTGTCAAGGGATCTTTGACATGCACGCCAATAGGCTTTAACATCCACTCAACACACAATATGCCATTTTGGGACTAACATATGGTTTAATTTTATTTCAATAATTCGAAGAAAAATATGTTTTTAAAATTGATTTTAATACCAACCTAGCACTAACAATTTTTCCTTCTGTGCCTTTTTGTAGATGAACTTTGACCACCATACTGCCATGTTCTTGTAAAGTCATGACACGACTACAAAATAATCAATATCTCATTTTACAGATTCATTACGTAAAAACAAAATCTCTCATTTTTCTAGCTTCAGATATTAAACATACGTGATGCAAGAGTTAAATCTGCCTACTGTAGGTCTTTCTTTAGGCCTGAAACATTTTCTAAACTATTAATTAGACATTAATTAACTGATCCAAAACATAATCAATTCTCGATGTCATCTCTAGCCTTTGATATTTAATGATTTGCTACTAAACTTTTGTTCATGATTTGATAAAAAAAATGGATAATCGAGACTGTGTTTTTTTTATCGTATCGACTTTAGTAATGATGATCGAGGCTAGCCCCTATATATTCAATCGCTAAAATAACGGTTCAGAGTGGATCAATTCGACTTAAATTTTTAGCAAATTGCCCAAACGTCATCTAGTTTTAAACTATTATAGTGAGAACTGTCAGCTCTTTAATTAGGCATTTAATAACACGCCACGACCATAATCAATAATAATAAGTACAGCAAGTTGTTCAGGAGCGTTCTAGAGTAAATAAAAAGAACTTATTTCTAAGAAACATCCTTCTGCAGTCAACAGCAATAATAACAAGACTCTTGCTTATTATATTCTCATCATATCTTTATTTATTAAATTACTAACCATTCTGAAGGTGCAAGTCTTCTATCAAATAATCGAACTGTTCCGTCACCACAACCAGCTATAATTAACGATCGACCACTACTATCACATGATAAACTGGTAACACAGCTATCAGCTCCTGTGGGTATATCCTAGAATATATAAATCACATTCAGTTAACTCTATTTCCTACATCCAGAGAGCAAGAGAGAGACAGAGAGAGGGAAAGAGAGAGAGATAGAGATGGGGTTTAAGTCCAAATGATACAAACTAGGACAATTTCGTTTCTTCGATTCCCTAACATCCACTCGACTAAAACTAATCATTTTGGGACTAACATATCCTACAATATATAATCATATTCATTCTACTCAATTTCAAATGGGGGGAGGGGGTAACGGCTTACTTTCCTGTACTACTGAGCTAATGAAGCCGGGGACAGAGAGAGAGAAATGGGGTTTAACGTCCATTTGGTACAAACAAGGTGATTTCGAGACTAACATATGGTTCAATTTTATTTAAATAATTCGCTTGTACGGATGGGTCATTAGTTGTAGGAGGACACCGGAGGAGATGGAAAAAATGTAAGAGGTTTAAAGAAGACCGGCATACACCATACAAAATGCTATAAAGGAAATTTTCATCCAAACAGCAGCACAACGGCCATCTTTTATTTCAAAGTCCATCTGTCGTGACAGTGTGACCACAGGACTTTGATGGTTCGTCCTAAATGACACCGTTCATTGTCAATCTGATATCGATTTCCAACTTTCAATGGATCTTTTACATGCACGTCAATGTGTACACATTGTTTGTTCCCGTACCATCTGAACGACCATGGACTGTTCTTTGTCAGGCCCCTCCGTCCTGCACCACTGACAAGGAGAAACCATGCAGGAAAATCTTGAGGAACTTTATCAGTCAACACCGGTCAATGTATCAGTGAGAAACCATGGCAACCATTTTTAAATGTCAATCTACATGTAATTTCAGTGAGAAACTGTGGCAACCCTTTCTAAATGTCAATGTACCTGTAATATCAGTGAGAAACCACGACAACCGTTTTTAAATGTCAATCTACCTGTAATTTGAGTGAGAAACCACAGCAACCGTTTTTAACTGTAAATCTACCTGTAATTTGAGTTCTTTTTGGGTATCCCAGATTCTAATTATTCTGACATCACCTGACGATATCAACATTCCTGTTTCTTGTTCCCATTCTGTCACCAAACCAGAACCTGAATAATAAACAAGAAATTAAAACATAAGACTTCTTATAACAGAATGAATGAAATGAAATGGGGTTTAACGTCCTACTCTTCTTCTCCGACTAGGCTAACATTTTTAATTCGTTGGCATATTCAAACGCACAATGGATTTTATTCAAAAGGAGTTGATTTCAAACAAATAGATAAATTTATAAACAGGAGAATTATAATTTACAGGAGTAGGTTTCAAACAAACAGGTAAATTTATAATCACCAAAGTTGAGTAGTGTGTTCATAATTGAAGAAATCTGTTTGAAATTTACGATCTTGTCTTACCTCTAGTTAATTGTAGCATGTCTTACCTCTAGTTAATTGTAGCATGTCTTACCTCTAGTTAATGGTAGCATGTCCGATAAAGCTTGAAATGTTGTCACTAATTCTTTTCCTTTGCCTTCATCTTCCATATACTTTCTCCAGATTCTAATAGCTCCATCATCTACAAATATATTACAATAACTAATAGTTTATTACATTACATTATATTACAATAACTAATAGTACATTACAATAACATCACATTACATGTAAAATAACTAATAGTTTATTACATGTAAAATAACTAATAGTTTATTACATGTAAAATAACTAATAGTTTATTACATGTAAAATAACTAATAGTTTATTACATGTAAAATAACTAATAGTTTATTACATGTAAAATAACTAATAGTTTATTACATGTAAAATAACTAATAGTACATTACGGTTACTAATAGTTTATTACATTAGTTACTAATAGTTTATTACATTACAGTTACTAATAGTTTATTACATTACAATTACTAATAGTTTATTACATTTTATTCCATAACTACATGCAAGTATCATTGAATACAGCCATTGAATTACCTATGGTTGAATTCAGTAGCTTGAAACATACTACTTTTGTCCAGAATTACGTCAAATTGTAATGACGTCACCTCTAGGCAACCACAATTTTTGTAAAAACGAAAAAAAAAAGGCCGGAACTTATGATGAATTTTAACGTTTTTTGGACTAAAAATCCTTTTAGAAATTCAACTTTCACATTATTGTAGTGTACAAGAGATTCCCCGATCCCTCAAATAACAATATAAGACTTTAAATTAGGGATTTAGGATATAACTTACCAGAACCACATAATAATAAAGATTTGTCGTGAGCATTGACAAAATCCATGGCAGTTATACGACTATGTTTTGGGTTTTCATTATTTAAATAGCTTAATTTACTTCCTTGTTCCCAGTCCCATATACTGCAATAAAACAAAATAATAAATAATACATTGATGTCACGAAACTAGGGAGGCTTACTTAAACTCTTTACATAAAATCATAGATGCAATCACTTGTTTTAAGGTAGTTATGTCCAATATAAATATTCATAGGGTAGATATTTACAATAGAAGTATGGCAAATGTACACAGTGGTATTTACACGATAGTTATGTTCAGTAAAAGTAATGATGACCGAGGCTGTGCGAAAATTTCAACCGCTTCGTCCTCGGCTCATAGTGGATCAATTTGCGTGAAATTTTCAGCAAACGGCTTTTACACTATCTAGTTTTTAACTATTATAGTGAGAACTGCCAGCTCTTTATCTTATCTCCCATAATTTATCTTTAAGTGACGTAATCTTCATTGGGTTTTGAATAAATAATAAATGGTAATAAACAAGACAATTATATCTTACCTGACCCCTTCCTTATCACCAACAGCTAAATATGCTTCATACGGATGAAACTTGATAACAGATGGGATACCAACATTACGATTAACAAATACCTGATCATCTAATCTATTAAAACCTGTAATAAATATATATACATCATTTCATCAGTTTATAAATAAATATATTGGTTTCACAATCACTGCCTAAAAAAGCAAGGGCATGTTGTCTAGACTATGTTGAACATGGGATTTTGTCCTTTTCCAAATCGGACATTGTATTTGACAATCTAGTTCACATAGGATTTTCGATTAAAATAACTAACATTATGCAAGAGGGTACACCTGCCAATTGCAGGTCTTTCATTAGGCCTGAAATGTTATATAATTATTAATTAGACATTAATCAATTTATCCAGACCATAATCAATTCTAAATGTTATCGCTAGCCTGTGATATCGATTGGATTAAAACCTGGTCTGCTGGATAATCAAGACTATGTTTTCAATCACTAAAAGTGGATCAATTTGAGTAAAATTTTTAGCAAATTGCCTTTACATTATGTTGTTTTTAACTATTATAGTGAGAATTGGCAACTCGTTATCTAATCTCCCATAATATATCTTTAAATTTGGCTGGTTAAGCCAAAACTGGGTATATCCTTAAATGTTATTAAAATTTTTAGCAAATTGCCTTTACATTATGTTGTTTTTATCTATTATAGTGAGAATTGGCAACTCGTTATCTAATCTCCCATAATGTATCTTTAAATTTGGCTGGTTAAGCCAAAACTGGGTATATCCTTAAATGTTATTAAATTTCTCTGCAAACGAAATTTTTTAAATATTAGTTAATAGAAAACAAAACAATACCTGCTCTTGTTTGTTCCTCTCTAGCTTCTTGTCGAACCCGAGCATTACGGAATAATCGGAAATCTCTTTCTTGATGTAAACCACTCTCGGGATCTTTCTCTTCCGATAATCTCATGACAGGTTTAGCGAAATAAGAACAACTCCATTGAAAGAACTCGGTACAGACATCTCCAGCTATCTTAGTAGGTGGCGGTTCATCGTCCTTGTCATCTTTCTACAAATAGTTTGTTTATTAAATATACATTATGCAAGAGCTAAATTTGCCTTTTTACTTTTTCGTTAGGCCTGAAATGTTAATCTAAATTATCAATTAGACATTAATTAACTTATCCAGAACCATAATCAACTCTTGATGTCAACGCTAGCCTTTATGAGAGAGAGAGAGAGCGGGAGAGAGAGAGAGATATATTTAATGGCCATTCCATATAAACTAGGTCATTTCGAGACTAACATATGGTTCAATTTTTACAATAATTCGCTTGCGAGTAGGGCTCTTTAGCAGTGTCATGTACAACCGGGGAAACCACACCTCTTCATACAGCGTGAAACCACACCTTTTGATACAGAGTGCAGATGCTAACCATTTGCTCCCCTCCTCTAGATTATTAATGGTTGAACTTATTCTATCAATTACCCAGTATTTGAAGGTTACATGTGGAAGAGTGTATAATTGGTATACCCTTTGGTTTTTGTACTGCACTTGTCTCTTTCTCAAACTTTAGAAAAATTAAGTGTCACAGATGTATTAACTTAATAAAACATTTTGGTGTCCATTTGTGCTTTGTATTGCACCTAACATACTTTTTCATAATTTTTAAATAATTAAGTGTTAAAGAATAAACTTACATGACTAGGGCCTTTATCAAACATTTTCCGTGATCTAGGAAACTGGATAGAATGTGGATGTGATCCAGGTTGTCTTGATGGAGAGTGGAGATCACGACCTTTACTTTCCTCCATCGTAGATCCGTTATTCTGTGGTGGTGTCCTAAAATCACAACAATAAAGAACCAATAATTCATCCACCTCGATGTCAGAGATAAGTCGGCCCTTTGTTTATCTCGGGTAGAACTGGTCGATCGTTTTGATATAGACAGCATTTCATTCTAACTAATCCTGCGATCAGTAGCCACTGGGGGCGGGGGGTTAGGTACCGATTTCCTGCTGATTAATGGCCGATGAGTTTAAAGTTTTACCAGAGATACAGGAAGGGTGGGATCGAGATTGATTATTCATATATCTCAATTCCTTGATACATGTGTATTATGAGAAGAGTTGTGGTTAATATCATAGCTGTTGTTAGGAATAACAGCACGTTACATATCAACGTTTTTGAATATAGCAATTATTTTGATTTTTATACCAGTGAGTTTCTTTAGCCAGAACAAATAAAATGATTTATAATTTTATCTACTGTCAAATGTAGAGGGAGTTTTGAGCGGCCCACACACGCTCAATATAATTGTCAATATTGTCAATATTGACAATATTGACAATCATATTGAGCGTGTGTATGCGATATTGAAGCTCGAAATAATTGACGTCAATATGATTGAAGAAATCAAAAGTCTGTAGATTTTTCATTGACGAACTGTCAATTTTTGTGCAACAATTGATCGTGTGTGGGCGTCATCAATAATATTGACGCAATATTTCGTTTTCACGAAGCTCTCGAAGTATCGGTGTGTGTGCCCAAACTTCTCCCCCTGAGTACACCTCCGTTATGACCATTTTTGATGCATTTTCCTTTTCTTGGGACTTCTTGGAATCGCCATAGCTAATGCTAAACAAATTGTTCCGTCAATGATGGCTGCTTTCCTCAGAATGAATATTGAGACAATATAATTGAACGTGTGTGGGAAACCTAAATTTGCTTCAATAAATTGACATCAATAATATTAACAATTATATTGAGCGTGTGTGGAACGCTTTAGACTACTCACCTTACTATCATCTGTACTGGAGGTTTATTAAAAGGACTTGATGATTAAGGCTACAGGAAGTTTATTAAAAGGACTTGGTGGTAAAGTCTACTCACCCTACTATCATCTGTACTGGAGGTTTATTAGATGGACTTGATGGTGCTGAATTGTTATTTTGAATAGTATGCATTGGTTTAGGTTTGGCATTAGTCGATGCCTGTCAAACAAATAACATTTCAAATACATGTTCATTTATTAGAAAGAAACCTGCTTTAAACAATAGGTTGTTTTTTTTCAATATTTTTTTATTTCGTTTTATTTGGAGATCTATTCATTCAAACAAGCCTTCCCTGGTGTCATCGAGTCACCGTGGCTCAGTGAGTAGGTCCTGGCTCGCTAACCTGGAGGTAAGCAATTCGGTCCTTGTGTTGGCTGGGAAAGTTTCTTGCGATTTTCTAGCGTGGTTTTACCGTGTCAGTGGTGTAGGACAGAGGGACTGGCAAGGAACAAGAGAGAGAGAGAGAGAGAGAGAGAAAGAGATGGGGTTGAACATCCACTCGACACAAACTAGATCATTCCAAGACTAACATGTGGTTTAATTTTATTTTAATAATTCGCTTGCGCGTAGGGGTCTTTAGCAGTGGGAGGAAACCTGAGAAAATCCTTGAGGTTGGATAGGCCACCCTACTCCTTGCCACGTACAACCGGGAATTCGAAACCACGCCAGTTGACTCAATGACAGGTTTTATGATACAACAAGCACGTGCTAACTATTCGGCCTTTCAACTCTGCTGGCAAAGAACAATGTCTAGTCGTTCGGATGCAACAAATAGTTTAAGTCCCTTGACACATTGATGAGCACATAAAAAATCCATGATAGTTTGAATTCAATATAATGAAATGAAATTGAGTTTAACGTCCAACTCTTCTGCACCTAACCTGGGCTAAATGAAGATGGGCATACACCATACAGTGTGCTATGAGGGAAATTGGTGCTACGGCCTACTCTTATATCGAATTCCAACTGCCAAGGGATCTTTTACGTGCACGCAAATGTTTACACAGGACCTCGGTTTTTCGTGATGACTAGACAGCTGTCCTTGTCAGGCCCTCCGTTCTGCATCACTGACAAGGGAAAACTAAGTCAGAAAATCGAGATGAACTTTCTCGCCCAATGCAGGAATCGAAACCCCACCTCCATGCTCGAGAATTCAATATAAGAGTAGGCTGTAGCGCCGCTGTCCGAGCACAATTTCCCTCAATAAACGGTCTGAATCCACATCTAAGCATGTATTAAACACTAATGAAATGCAATGGGAGAAAAAGATAGAAATGGGGTTTAACGACCACTCAACACAAATTAGGTCATTTCGGGATTAACATGGTTTTTAATTTTATTTCAATAATTTAATAATTTCCTTGTGCGTAGGTGTCTTTACCTGTGGGAGGAAACCAGAATACCCGGAGAAAACCCACGAGGTTGGACAGGTGACCCTACTGCTTGGCACATACAACCGGGAATTCGATAACCACGCCAGTTGGAAATAAAATGGGGTTTGAGTGTTCTGCTCCAATAGTGTATTGTACACTTACCCGATATTTGACTGAGTTGACGATGGCCTTCGCCATTTCTGCTACTTCTGGGTGAGCATCCATGGCAAGTTGAAGTAACGTCCGCCACACACTGAGATAAACGTTATTAAAGCTTATTGCTGATCCTGCAAGTGAAGTACTCGATGAGAATCTTCGTGATCGCTCCAGTGATCCGTCTAAACCTTCAAGATTTGTCGTGCTGCCGTGCGTGAATATGGTGTTTAGATTAGCTGTGTGAAGATAAGGATTATGCGAAGTTCAAGCAGGTTAAAAGTATATATTGTATTTAGGGTTATAATTTATTAAAAGATTGATGCGTTATTTGCCATTTTCGCTATAATATTAGGTTTCTTGAAGCTTAATCTAGGCTAAATATGTACCTAGACTGATTACATGTATCTAACATTTAATTAAGAACACAAAACAAAAATATCAACGCTAGTTAATCTCCTAGCCTGGATTCAATTGTATTTAAACTAGGCCCATGGGGTTTCTACACCAGGCTAAACATGTGATTGATTATTTAACACTGAATTAAGAAAACAAACTCAAAATGCCAGCGCTAGATATGCTTCAAGTTGGGAATCAATTGGATTTATTCTAGGCTCATCAGATTTCTTCATTATCAATAAAAGATGGCAGCATCTTGTTAAGTTTGAGTAGCATAGATCGATGAAATTTCAATTTATCATAATTTTGTAAATAGTGTATAGAATTGAGCCATTTTTAAACTGATATTCCTATTCAGAGAATCAACTGGCACAATATATAACACATCAATCATTTAAATATATTTCATGACATTCTATGTTTTAAATAGATATAATATATACACGTACAGCAATCAAATAAATATAAGGAGAAAAACAAGTTCCTTTATTTTATTACCGTATTCTTCGGTGGATTAGGCACATTTAGGCACATCCTAAGGAATAGGCACATGCTTAGATAAGGCACATGGTGAGTTTGTCAGAGATGTTTCAGGAAAAAAATGAGGTGTATGGTATAGGCACACCATTCTACAGTGCCTTGTGAAATACCTGCCATACCATACCTTGCTAATCCACTAGCAAGCTCCAGTAACTGGTCAAACTCCACATTTACCAAATCAACAGAACCGATATTTAGCGAGTCCACTGACACAAACTAGGTCATTTCTGGACTTACATACGGTTTTTAATTTTATTACAATAATTCACTAGCGCTTAGGGGTCTTTAGCAGTGGGAGGAAACTGGAGGACTCGGAGAAAACCCACAAGGTTGGACAGGCCACCCTACCCGATAATTAGCCCTATCAAGCTTTATATATATTCTATTTTTCAATTGCATCAACCTTCATGTCAATTATCTTCAAAGAATTTGCTCCAATTTAACTTTAAACATCAATTCAGGCACCCATAGTCAAATAATTGTTAAAGCTGCGCCCACAACAAATCTGGATGTCTATAACATCCTGTTAAATTCATGAAAAATTGAATATGATAAATGGTTAGGTATTGATGATAAACAAATGAAATATTAACTACAGAAATAATTTCTAATGATCAGCCACTCATGACTTACTGAAAGAATTAATTTTGAAAATGACAATTCTAGATTACACCACGTATACTATCGAAACGACTGACAAACAAACAATAGTGTCCATGGCAACGCCTGTAGGGGTCTTTAGCGGTGGGAGAAAACCCACGAGGTTGGACAGGCGATCCTACTCTTTGCCACATACAACCGTGGAATCAAAACCACGACACTTGGACTACAAACAACTTCATAGAAAATTATTGGTCCAAAAAAGTGTACCTAATCCACCAAAGAATACAGTAATCAAACTTCATACTTAATAATTTTGAATTACATTCATTATTACGTCTAAAAATAAATATGGATCTCAAAAAATGAGCCTAAATTCAAATTTACATGAAATGAAATGGGGCTTTATATCCTACTGTTCTGCGCCGACAGGGCTAATCTGTGTGCAATGAGGACAATTTTGCCCGAGCAGCGGCACTATGGCCTACTCTTATATTGAACTGCCAGGGGATCTTTAACGTGCATGCCAATGTATACACGGGGCCTCCGTTTTTCATCCTATCTGAACGACTAGACAGCCATCGTTGTCAGGCCCTCCGTCCTGCACCAGTGAAAAGGGGGAATCAAACTTATAAGTCATACATCAATAATATATTTAGCCTAATAATTTGGATCAAAGAAATAATATGCCTAAATTTAAACGCATACATTTATTGTGTGAATATTAAACATCTAATTATTATTCGCTTACAATTTGCGCCCCTTTCTTTAAGACTATTTCTTGATGCGCTGCGTTTAATGTTTGATGGGAAGGGTGACAGAAACGGATCTGAAATGGTTGAAAACATTTAACAATTAATTCATTTCCAAAAACTACAATGATAGGGTACCCCACCCCAAATGAATATCTCCAAATATCTCAACAATTACACCACAATACTAATATATTTACCAAGCCTTAAATCTGTTTCACACATTTATAGTCAATAAATAAACGACCATGTTCTACTTAACAAGCTATGACCATTTAACCATACATAAATAATACTGAAAAATGGTTTGGAGTGGCGTCCATAACATCCAGACACTTTTGAGTAAAAGATAGGTTTATAGTGTTTTGAACATTTCCGCATGTTGTTGCTATTTATAGCCTCAACGAGTGTGCGAGACTGTCAGAAATCGTTAGTGATTCAACTAAAGCGTGCACAATCAACGTGTCAAGAACAACTGTTGAGTAGGCACGTGGGGCACCCTAACAATGAAGTGGAAGTTGATTTGTACAGCAAAACACAGACACAACAAATAATACAATGATAAAATGCCTAGCGAGTTGATTGTAGGCCAGTCATGTCAATAAATGAGTAAATAATACAATGACAGACTGCCTAGAGAGTTGATTGTGGGCCTGTCATGTCAATAATGTTTATATAATCATCTATGTAACATTTAAAGCCAGAAAAAAGACCCGGAATAGGCAGATTTAGCCTCTTACATAAAGCATGTTTAATGGTATATCTATGTGGTTTTGAGAATAAATGAGATATATTATTGATAAATGTGATTACACCAGTGGATGATCCGGCGCTGTACGGGTTGAAAGTAGTAGACCTCTGAAACAGGAAGTGGTAGGCCAAGGTCACCTAGCCTACGTTACCCCCAGACCGAGCTACCCCTATACAACACATTTCAGCCTCGGGACAGCTCTAGTGTAGCTAACAACCATGAACAGACACACTGACAAACAGACTGACAAACAGATAAACGCCACCTAAGCTGTGTTACTCGCTGGTTGAGGCTACCCCAATACACCAAATGTCATGCCCTGGACAGCCCTAATTAAACCACCAAACTTGAACAGACAGACAGAGAGACATACAAACGACACGACAGTCACATATATTAGCATATAATATCAAACAATACAGTAAAACATACTGGCAAGACATGCATGTGCAAGGAACAGGATAAGCAAGCAGTGAGTGCCAAAATTGTTAATAAAAAAAAAATGTCCTGTTTCCCGACACATCCAGTCTGTACATATTAACTTCTTTTAATAATGACTGTCTAAAACATAAATTCCCAACGAATGCTTGTCCCACATTTAGGTATTATTAAATAGTTTTGAAAGAGGAGTAGAACAACTGCCAGCACACAACTATCTGCCATATTGTTTTGTTCTGTTTGACTACATACTAAGGCTTATTCAACTTGCTGCCATACTGTTTGTATTACGTATTTGTTTTGTTCTTTTTGACTACATGATAGGGCTGATTCTACTGGCGGCCATATTGTTTGTATTACGTATTTGATTTGTTCTTATTGACCACATGTTAAAGCGGGAATTTCATATTTTCCAAGAAAGTCAAAACATATTTATTTCTATGTCTTTTGCTCAATAGGTTGTCAACTCACTACTATACAATCATAGACATTATTTTCACACTTACGAATCCTTCACATCTGAAATAATAACACAATTACCTCCCTTGTTTTCCCATTCCCCCCATTCAATAGCTATCTTCAAACGTTTGAATTTAAAGTTGAAAATTATATTTTTGCCAATTTCTCAACTGGCAATGGTGAATTATAGGATTAATAGGATTATTCTTTAACAAGGTAGGACAGTTTATAGATACCATCTAGTTTAAGGCTTTATTTTAATATATTTTAAAAATATAACTGAAAAATATGAAATTGCAGCTTTAAGGCTTATTCACAAACTTTACTAAAAAAACCAACAGGGTTCCCGCGGCTTCGTCAAACATTTTTTCAAGGATATTCAAGGATAATTATACGTCATATTCCATTATTTTCAAGGACATTTTTAGCCTAAAGTTACAATTTTTCATCTTAAAAACAACCAAAACATTACCAACTATCGTTATAATTGAAGACATAAACTGTTTTTTATTATTACAGATCGACTTTCGGCACACCGGGGAAAACTCCCGCCATTTTTAAAACAGAGTTATTTCCCTGTTCCTTATTATGCATTGTTTAATGTAATTACTAATACCGATTTTGATTAGTCAGTGTAGTGGCTTCTAGTATGTTAATTGGACAATGGAGTCACGTGAGAGTATTTGGTTGCCTAACGGTAAATGTCATTGGCTTGTCTTGTTATTACATGACAAAACACAGCTGTTTATTTAGATCAGTTGATTGACAGGTATACGTCAGAGTTATTGTTTAGTATAACCAGCATTACTTATAATCTAAATGTTTTTTTTTAGATCAACTTACCAGTATTACCAACAAAATTAAGGATCTCAACTGAAATTCAAGGATATTTTCCTATTTCCGCGAAATTCAAGGATATTCAAGACCTTGAAAATGAAATTTTAAATTTAAGGATATTCAAGGATTTTCAAGGACCGCGGGAACCCTGAACAAACTAAATGGCCGACAATTGTGCTTGCCAGCAGTTGTCCTTGATACTATGAAAGGTATTTAGTTTCAGACAGTCGATTATTATCGGAATATGTACAACAACATCGAACATAGTAATAGACCATACCAGTCTGATTAACGAGATTCCACCCACCAGCCGTTTCTGACGTCACCATCGGACCATGTTTCAACTCCTTCTTATCGTCATCCAATACCTGACAAGCTACGGCAGCAAAATGTGTTTCAAACTGAACAACCAAAGCTCCAAATGCTACGGCCAATTCCTGAAATATTAATGGTCATCATCTATCTCTGTGTTCTGTCGTTTATCATTGTTGTTGGTAGATAAATTTATTCTAACTGATGAAGGACACCACAGTCCGAAACGTTTTAAAATAATTTTATCCACCAACAACAAGGAGCTCGTCTATCATCGTTGGTTATAGGGGTTACTACTTCATTTCATCTGTCTACATCCTGAACCCCTAGTGTATCACGGAGATACCAGTTCAGATGTTCTCCGACTATTAGTCTCCAGCTACTTTAGATCTACATCACGAGAGTTGTTGTCGTCTCCTACCGTTCACTTATTAATAGATAGTTAGCAAAATGCAAACAAAACACAGGGTGTGCCCAACCCAGAACACTTAAAATTCCTGGAATTTTCCAAGAGTTATTTACCTGATTGCAGGAGTCCCTTGTATAGAATGTAATTTTTTATGCTTGAAGAACATTTATGCGACAAACTCATGAAAATTTCATTTTTCCAGGAGTTTCAAGAAGTTTCAATGTCTTTATTCAACTCATCATTGTCATTTTTACAGCCTGGTTTCCCTTTGTCAGTGGTGCATGACAGAGTGATGTCCCCTTGTCACTGGTGCATGACAGAGTGGTGTCCCTTGTCACTGGTGCATGACAGAGTGGTGTCCCTTGTCGCTAGTGCATGACAGAGTGATGTCCCCTTGTCACTGGTTCATGACAGAGTGGTGTCCCCTTGTCACTGGTGCATGGCTGAGTGGTGTCCCTTTGTCAGTGGGGCATGACAGATGGCCTGGCAATGAAATGAGATTTTAAAGACCTACTATTCTGTAGCAACTGGGCTAATGCAGACAGACATATACGCTGTTGTAGTACAGCCCACTATTATTTTTCAAATTACAAATGAAATGGGGTTAAACATCCTACTGTTCTGCTCCCAGCTGGGCTAATGAAGACAGGCATATGCCGTACAGTGTGCTATAAAGGAAATGTTGCCATTGCAGCGGCACTTGGGCCTACTCTTATATCAAATTCCAACTGTGAAGGGATCTTTTACATGCACACCAATGTATACAGAGGACCTTGGTTTTTCGTACCATCCGAACGACTAGACAGCTGTCCTTGTCTGGCCCTTCGTTCTGCACCACTTACAAGAGGAAACCATTACGGCCTGCTCTTATATCAAACTCCAACTGCCAAGGGATCTTTTACGCGCACACCAATGTATACACGAGAACTCAGTTTTTCTTCCCATCCAAACAACTAGAGAGCTGTTTAACTATTGATATAACCTACCTTTCTAACTAAAGGACTACCATCAGATCCAACATGTGTTAATTTCATACCAACACCTAAATCTATATTATTAGCATGATCTGTTCTTTCTGATGAAGAACTAATAAATGCACCAAGAGCATAAACTGCCGCAGCACGAACCTGGTGTAAAAAAATATAATAATTGTCTTTAAAGTTACATCATGGGAGATTAGATAAAGAGCTGGGAGTTATAACTATAATAGTTAAAACTAGATAATATAAAGGGAATTTGCTGAACATTCAGTCAAATTTCTCAACTCTGAACCCAAATTTTAGCGATTGAAATTTCGGCCTAAATAACATCATCATTACTAAAGTCGGTACGATAAAAAGCATAGTCTAGATTATCCACTTAATAAATAAATCGAGAAGTAAAGTTATGCAGCAAATTGGATCATAATCCACAAAAGATCGCAGGCTAGCGATGACATTGAGAGTTGATTATGGTTTGGATAAGTTAACTAATGTCTAATTAATAGTTTTTATAACATTTCAGGCCTAAAGAAAGCCCTGCAATAGGCAGATTTACATAATGCATATTTAATTATGTATTTTATTTTAAGGACAAATCAAAAACAAAAACCTCAATCTCCAGCATCTGATTTGTTTTAAAGGTTATCCGAGAACCAGAATAATATATTATTCTATGGCGTGATTGATAGCAATGACAATATAAAATACTACAATATGAATCAATATAACACTAACCTCCGGACACGGATCACTCAGTAGATTATATAATTTTTCATGAGCGCTATCTCGTACACCACACCATCGAGCATTATCAAAATTAATCCATACCTATAAACAACAAACAGAATAATACGATATTAATATAATCCATACCTACAAACAGAATAATATAATACTAATATAACCCATACCTATAAATAACAAACAGAATAGTACAATAACTTATGTCAACAATATCCACTGATCTTGACGGTTTAATCCCTTTAGTGTATAATCAGGGCTAGAATTATAAATATACTGAGCACCATAGAAAACGCATCACTTAGTTTTTCGTATAACAAAATGATCCTGTAAACATATCTTATGTTTGACTTTGTATCGTTGATTACAGATTAACCATCCATAAGTGTACAAATGTGTTGTTATTGATGTGTTCCCATTTGAATATTGTTCACAATAAGAAGCAAAATAAATAAGATATGTTTACAAGATCATTTTGTTACACGAAAAACTAAGTGATGCGTTTTCTATGGCACTCAGTATAGGTGGGGCTAAAACGATACTCTAACTACACCATACGATACAATAAGTATGACAGTATTTTTGCTTTCCAAATACCTATTTTTCACAGACCACATTTATTTGTGGTAGAAGACAACTGACTAAAGACTATTCAAAGATGAAATGAAAGAAGAATAAATATATCGATACTCCTGAATATTAGGGACGATCAGTGTAGCAATATAATCAATACAGTAAAACTGTGATCGTACCTTGCCTAAACATAAAGCTAACCATTGTCTAAATCTAGGATTAGAATCAGTGATCTGTTCTAAACATATCGATATTACACTTCCTTGTAAAGCTGCCTCCTGGTGAAAATAAAATAAAACATAAATAATCAGCATCAATTATATAATATACAGATGAACATAATTCTTGAGTTGTATTTAACGAATGAGCAAAATTAAAAACAAACCACATTCCGACAAATGTACTCTTATCGTTATCAAACACAAAAAGAGTCATGTTGAAGTGCCGTGTTACATGTGCACAAACCTGTTACTGTTTTATAATATATAGAGCAGATTCAATGAAAAATGCTGTGGAAAATGTAGATTCTGTAGCAATCTGATTAAAATACAGATCTATATTTCGTTTCGTATTTTTTTATACTTTCGAAGGCCTACACTACATGACAAGTTGTACTCGAAGTTTGTGTCAGAGGTCATACAAGTGGGTTTTGACCCTATGATGTCAGACAATTGATTAACCAATCAGCATTAATGTTACTAGTGGATTACCCACAGCTCACTTTAACAGACGGTTTCATTGGCTAAACCTTCACACCATTCAGAACACGTCAATGATAACAACTATTCCAGATCCTAGTGTTGTAAAGACAAGTAAAACGAAATTTCAAACTATAAAAAACAAAACGAAATAGGATCTGTGTTTTACTCCGATTGATTCTGTCATCAATAAGAATTTCCTTGTATAACAAGGGAAGGGTTTAATTAAGTAAAATATATATAAAGATATTTACTTGTCCTTGCCTGTAGTCATTTACAATCATAGATAAAACAAAAGCTGCCATTGTACGATGATCAGCCTGAAAGGTATGAACACATCTCAATATTACCAACAGGACGACAACATAACACATAAATAATTACATTAAACAAACCTACGGACTGGACATTTAAAATAATGAACATATATATCATCCGGTGGGCAGCATTAAACGTCTAATGCGTTGTATAGTCCTTGGGCCTGTACAATTTTATATTCACTCATTGTATGAATAATTATTTATAGGAGAAATTTCAACATCCATTAACTACAAAAGTCAATTTTTCCTACTTCTATTCATTAAGCATAGTTTTTAATTTAAAGCAAATTAATATGCAAGGAGACAACATTCACGAAAAAGAATGTGCACAACATAAATAAAATCGCTAAAATAATGAATATGCTTACTGCCTTCCTTTACAATAATTACATGGATGAAATGTGTCACTTATAATCATCGAATAAACCATATTTGGCATATAAGACCGACGTTGGCCGTATAGATTAGACAATTTGACCATCTGTTATTACTATATTAGCATGTACAAAGTGAAAATAACAATACTTACTGGCATATAACTATCACTCAACACAGAGAGAAAATATTTGTGACCATTATCTTTAACTAGATCAGCTTGACAAGACTACAACATATACAAGATAAATAACATATTACAGAGATAAACAGGGTTTAACATCCACTCATCACAAATTAGGTCATTTTGGGCTTAACATATAGAGGACCTGGAGAAAACTGATGAGGTTGGACATGCAACCCTACTCCTTGTCACGTAAATGGAGGGAATGGAAACCACACCAATTGACTCAATGACCCAAGTCTCAATTCTATGATTCAATTTTATTTCAATAATTCGCTTGTGTCTAGGGGTTTTTAGCAATGGGCGGAAACCAGAGAACCCAGAGAAAACTCCCTTAGACCACTCTACTATTCCACCCCCCCTTCCATGACATATTTATTTTTAAAATTTCACAATAAACTGATTATCTATTTGTTTATACTTACACTGTCAACAGCCAGTATTTTTGCCCAAATAAAAACAAGTAGAGGTCGTAGTTCACGGGCTGAACTTTGAAGTAGTTTTAATACATACGGAAATATTCCTACAGAAAGAGCCTGAAATTAAAATCATTCAAAACAAGTTATAAAAGCCAAATGTTGTTTTTATGCCTGATTAAAGTCATCAAATGCCTAATTTAGATGAAACTACAATCCCCCAACCCTCATGACTGAAGGACGATGAGAGTGTGTTTTAAAGACGACTGAGCAAATCCGACGGAGATGGGGGTATGTTTAAGAGAGAGAGAGAGAGAGAGAGAGAGAGAGAGAGATGGGGTTTATCATCCACTCTACACAAACAAGGTCATTTCAGGACTAACATAAGATTCAATTTTAAACTTTGTTTCAAAAATTTGCTTGCGCTTTGGGGTCTTTAGTATTGCGACTAGAGGAAGATGAAAGTGGGTTATAAACACAATTAAGCAAAACAGAGGGGATGACGGACATTTAAGACCACAATGTCTGCAAGAAATGTTCATGACAGTGTCAAGAATATACACCTTGGCCAGATGTCCTAGTCAAATCCGACTCTTGAGTTCATCCACTTTTATTACATTTTTTAACCATCGAAAGATATAAGGTTTTAAAACAAATACATGAACTTACCAGGCTAACTGCCCAGGGACCCAAATCTAAAAATTTACCCAATAAATCCAAAGCTCTGAGTCTATGAACTTGACTAAGTAGAACCTAGAACATTCAAAAAAAGGGATTAGTACTTTCTGATCTGCCCACGTTCCAGTGATGGAATGAAAACTGAGATCCTGTTCATACCACTGAAAGATAGCCAGACAGTTGGGAAGTGAAATTGGAGTAGGCAATAACTACACTGTCCAGCATAAATCGATCAAGTTTTATCTTATAACGTTTTAAATACTCAATGGAAATGAACAATTTTTGGACAGATATTTCTATTACATTTTTGCAATATTGAGTTCACAAGGGATTGCTAAGGTGCTAAATGATGCATCAAGCATCCAACACAAAATTTGGTAATTATGATCAATTCTGGAAAGAAAGGAGTCAACTTTATGGTCATTATTAATGTGTATAGCAGATCTTGATCCGTAGCTACGTTCAAACAATTAGATTCACGGCAAGCACGACCAAACCTTAAAGTTATAGTCTCTAACAACCAGTGCTGTATATACCTGTAAAACTATTGGTAGTTGTTCTGGAGGTCGTCTCTCTTCATAACCATACGATAACCAGACTTGAAAAGCTGTTAATTGTTCTGCAAAGAACGGACTGTGAGCTACGACTGCTCCGTCATCATCTCCTTTCTGAGGCAGTTGACGTAAACATAAATCTAATGCTAGATCCCACGCTTGCCTGCAAATAATTCAATAATAACATCATATAGGGGGAGATAATTTTCTGTTACCAAACATGGGAAATTCTGTTTAAAACACAGTGAATTCATTTTTTTATCTTGTTTCATGGTTTTTTTAAGTTTTATTTAATAATACCTCTATTTCTCTATTTGCAGAAAAAATTTGTATTTCTAAGTGAATTTGTTTCAGCTTTTTAGCCAAAGACAACATAGTTTGTGGTGTAGTGAGCCACACGCAAGTGTAGTCGTCATAAGGGAATGAGAGAAAGAGACAACTTTTAGAGTAACAAAATATGTTTAAATCCATATTATCACAAAGACATCCATAATAAAATTGATAATAGTGAACAGTTAACAAAGTTGATAAGACAGAGAGAGAGAGAAATTGGGTTTAACATCCACTCAACACAAACTAGGTCATTTCGCGACTAACATAGCAGTGGGAAGAAACCGGAGTACCCAGAGAAAACCCACGACGATGGACTAGCGACCCTACTCCTTGTCACGTTCAACCCGGGATTCAAAAACATTTGACTCAAAGACAGGCTTTATGATACAGCGAGCATGTGTTAACCATTCAGCCTTCCCATACCCCGTAATAAAATTGATAATAGTGTAGAGTTTATAAAGTTGATAAAAGAAGTAAAGATGTTATTTACCACATGGGATGTTGATATGTAGGAGGTAGTTTGGGACTTGAAGCTGGGGTACAATTATACGATCTCATAATTCTTTCTGCCAGCAGAAAATTACGAAATAAACTAGCAACCAACAGATCCTGTCTAAATAATTTCTGAAATAATTCTGAAAATAAAAGGGAGTAAATTATTAGCAAATGATACTATGGGAAATTAACAGAACACAAGTTTTTATGGGATACAATCAAAAGTTTTATTCTAAAAGCACGACATTTAGACAAGTATCTTCTTATCGTTATCAAGCACAAATGACAATTTAGTAAACTTGAGGTGAATATATATGAAATTAATAAGAAACCATTTACATGGATTAAAATAACAATAATAGAAAATCCCTGTGGCACAATATCACTGTCTCTGCATCTCATGAGAAAGGTTAAATTATTACACACTCTTATATATTTATCTTCAGGCGCACACACTTAATTGCCACATCCTAAACCTTACCTCTTGGTAATGTGTTCCATGCTATTGTATCTGTTATTGCTGTAAATATCCAGTTTAATTCACCCAACATCGTCCTTCTGTCATTCAACTGACCAGGAATTCTATCACATAAAAAAAAAAAAATATTAAGACTTCAAATTTCTTCATTTTCGTTTCAGATTCAACGTTTTATTTCAATTGAAATAGATTCGACGAACAGGCTTGGCATATGTCGACCCTCTCCCATTAAGAAAAGTAGTCCCAGAATCCATTCAGTTAATTTGATATTTCTTGTTTACAGCTTAAAATGACTGTAGTTTGTGTCTTGTTCGCTGGGTTTTTTGGTTTTGTTTGTGTAGTGCAATCTCCCTGCACTTACTAATAGATTAAATTATATATATCAGTCCTTCACGTTTAAGGGGAGCTTTTGCTCCTCTCGACACACATCAGCTTTCCTTCGCAAGAGTCATTAAAGACTCCTGCAAATTAGCTAAATCGCTCTCCTAAATATTGAGATTAATAAACAACTACTTTCAGTTTTTGTTTACTTTAAAACTGCCTACATTCAAGGTACCAGGAGCTATTTATGGCTCCCGCACAATTTTATAATGTTAAGGACTGATATATATTGCACAAATCAATCTGATTAAAACAGATCCTATTTCGTTTCGTTTTAATAGTTCAAAATTTCGTTTTACTTGTCTTTACTACACTATGCTACTGATTGAACTCCCACGATAACTTGCCAGAGGTCATCAAAAGTATAATAAAAAAAACAAACGAAATATAGATCTGTAGTTTAATCAAATCGTGTACGAATAAAAATTGATAAGAAAGAACTCACTTGTCAACCATTTCTAGAGTTAAACCTGGTACAAGTTTACTTGTATTTTGTAAAACATAC
Organism: Patella depressa; assembly: GCA_948474765.1. Taxonomy (NCBI): domain Eukaryota; kingdom Metazoa; phylum Mollusca; class Gastropoda; family Patellidae; genus Patella; species Patella depressa. Next base: position 5,127,127 of record OX419718.1, read on the forward strand.
CTGAATATATATGAAAAAATATACATCAACTTACTGTAAATAATATCAAAGCTAATTATCAAAATACAATTATATTTTTTCAAAGCAGGAGAGAGAGATGGAGAATAAAGTCTACTCGACACAAACTAGATAATTTCGAGACTAACACATGGATCAATTTTATTTCAACAAATATAAAATATGTAAATTGAACATTTTTTAAAATTTGGTATGATGTGCAACAATACGTATCATCCTCGAAATAATCTTTAGATTTGCCACCTTTTAAATGCGACTATGTTCTAATTCAAGTAATGATGCGCCTTTTACAGCAATACTGTTAAAGATGAATCTATAAGAAATATCAGTCCAAAAATAGTATTTACAAATATATTATTTGGAATTGACATTTCATCGATCTATACTGCTCTCTATGTAGAAAGCCTGCCACCATTTGTTGTCCATGAAATTTTAATTTGTTGCAAACAACACATTGTCACTATAAAACTAAAGAATTAAAAACACATTGTCACTATAAACTAAAGAATTAAATGGATAATCAAAATGTATAAAAGTGAAAATGTTTACCATTTGAGTGCTATTTTGATTGGAGTAGTTAAACAAGAAGAAAAGAGATCAGCTGGAAGGTCAGGGTTCATAGGTAAAAGTTCATTAGCCCCACAAGCTGCTAACTGTATACAGTGTTTAGTTGTATTACTACTAGAACCAGTCCAATGTCCACCATTCACAGTTGTACTCTGTAATAAAACAAATGAAACAGGGTTAAACGTCCTACTTTTCTAGGGGGTCACACAGTGACTAACTGGGTAAGACGCTGGATCAATAGCCTGGAGGTCAGGTGTTTGATACCTGCATTGACTGAGAAAGTGCATCTAGATTTTTCGGCGTGGTTCCCCTTGTCAGTGAAAAAGGACAGAGGGCCTGACAAGGACAGTAGTCTAGCTTTTTCAGATGGGATGAAAAAACAAGGTCCTTTGTACATATAGATCTGTTGTTGTTGTACTTAGAATTTAACGTCTACTTCCAGGGGTCTTTGCTGTGGAAGGTAACCAGAGTACCCGGAGTAAACCCATAAGGTTGAGAAGGCACCCCTATCTCCAAGCCACATACGGTCACACAAGGGACCGAAACCACAACCGCAAGCCAGAGGTGACCGCCGAGCTAGAGGTTGAAGATTGATACTCTAAATCCCCCAAAATATAGATATGTATTTCAAAACGTTTATACCTCTTGTTCCTGTTCACGCTGTGTAGCAAACTGTTTAAATGAATCTACAATCATCATGGCACTAGAACAATCATAAACATATATAGATGGACTACCCATCCATGTCTGTAAGTCATATATAGATAACGGTATATATTGTGTATAATTCTGAAAAACAAAAAAAAAAAAACTTGGTCATTTAAGGACTAACATATAGTTCAATCCGAGTTCATTAATTTGCTTGCATATAGAGGTTGGACTAGCAACCTTACTCCTTGTCCCATACAAATACAAGCAGAGGATCGAAACCAAGCCCCCTAACTCAATGACAGACCTTATAATACAATGCCCACTACATGCTAACCATTCAGCAACCCCACCCACCCCTCTCCCCTAAAACCATAAAGTCAAAAGGACATTTTTTTATTCAGTTATATTTATGTATAAATCAATTCTTTGATATTCTAGCGAAAAATTCTTTCTATACATTTCTTTTTATATCAATATCTGAATTGAATGAGAAGGACTAGATAAAGTTTTAAACTGACGGAATGAAATGGGAATTAACGTCCAACTTTAATGTACGAACAGAGAAGGGGGGGTAACGATCCACTCAACACAAACTAGGTCATATTGGGATTAACATATGGTTTAATTCTTTATCAATACTTTGTTTGCACGTAGGGGTCTTTAAAAGTGGGAGGAAACCAAGAGGACCCGGAGAAAACCCACGGGGTTGGACAGGTGACTCTACTCCTTGTCACTTACATCCAGGCATTCGAAACCATGCCACTTGACTCAATGACAGACTTGTGATGCAGCATGCTAACCATTCAGCCACCCAACCCCCCAATGCACAAACATGGCTAATAAAAACTGGCCTACACTCACTATACAACGTGCGATGGGGGAAATTTTGAAGTCGGCTAAAAAGCTGCATAATAACTGTACGTGCAACCAATAGCATCCAGGCAGGTTTCAAAAAGGGGCCTCGTTTAAAATATATTCCAGGTTTAAACAAAAAACCATGACAGTTTCTGATTCACAAATCATAACTACTAGAAGACTTACTTTATTAAAAACCCATATTTCTCCATTTATTGTTGGTCTGGGAACACCATGTCCATTATAATGAAACAAAACCCTTTCTTCCTGTAATTAAATATCCACAACTAGTTTGTCTGATTCACTTCTTTTTTTTTTTTTTTTGTAAACAATATTTTATTTCAAATTTATGAAAGGGGATCGGGGAACAGGCACAGCCTAAAGTGCATGCATTAAGACATTCGACCACCCAACCCCCCAAGAAAAATAAGAGAGAAAGAATAATAGCAATACAAATATATTAAACATAAAGAAATCTAGCTATTAAAAATAAAGAATCTCACAAACAATTCATCAAAAATCAATGAAATTGCATTCTGCATCAAGAACACGGTCTTTCATACAGAAAGGATACAGATTAAAGTAAAAAAATAAGCTTATTCTACTTTAAAAAAATTACCTTTGCATTTCTTCTAAGAGATGTGCATAGTTTTTTAACCTCTTCAACGGTAGGATCTAAACTCTGTTTGTATCTTGCTCGTGGTTGCCAGCGTTCATATTGTTTCTGTAGTTGAGCTCCTATATTTTCTAAGGCTTTTTGACCATTCATAGAAAGTGGGTCTGAAACAAACAAATACTTAAAAGATGCATTACGTAAGATTTAGATCAAGAGCTTGACGTTCTTGCTATAACAGTTCAAAAATCGATAATGCGTTATAGCGCCATTTGTAACAAGGCTAGACATATTCCACAAGTCATATCAAACAATGACAGCATATTCTTATCTGGAAAGCATGCACAATAAATACTATAGGAGTAGACAGGAATAACCAGACGCTAGAGATTATCTATGGATTGAGACTTCTGCCAAACATAATTGATTGGAAATTACAGTACAGTACATTCATAATACATTATTATATGTGTTGTGACTCATTTGAGTCAATTTCTAGGTCCCAAATATTAGCAATTTAGCTCCTTTAAATTTACCTATCCAACATTCTAATCTTGCACATGGCGAAGTCTTAACAATATCAGGAGGATCTACTCCAACATTTAAACATAAAACCAAGGCAACACTGACTGTTTTCATCTGAAAAAGCAAAAGAAAAATGGAATATTAGCAAACATTTGTGAGTAACTGATAAAGTGATTTTAATAGAAACTTATGATTTTCACAGATATCTGATGGGCTCATTATAAAGATACGCAGAAAAAAGGGTACAGCTTATCATTGGGCCTCAGAATATGAATAATAACTGTATTAATAAATAATAATAATTTTATATTTGTGGGAGTTTTTATATTTGTGGAGTGCCAAATCCATTCAAAAGCGGTTAAATTTCGTATCATCTTATATGCCAAGTTCAAGTTCACAAATTTGTGCGTTACCCTTTCAATGATTTGGGTCAGGTCAGTTAGAAGATGGGAACGTATTTTTTAAACCGTGTGTTGTGTCGCTCATACTTGTTCTAGCGAGGTAAGCAAGGTCTTTTTTCTCCTTAAGATGTTCAGTTACATTGATCATGCATTCACAGGGACTGACACGCGACCGTTTAGTTGCCCGGAACGTACAGGCGAGTGTAATGAGACCTCCGTTCAGAGCTGAACTAGGCCTAACCATGACCCTAGCTGTAATCTGTAATTATGAATATGTAAACTGACTGTGGGGACCAATCTCCTCCCATATACTATAGCATCTATGGTTTAGAATATTTTTTTTGACAGAGAACTCGACATGTCCAGCCAGGGACTAGTCGCAAGTTTCATACTTGCAAACCTACTTTAAAGGGATATTTTTTGTGTAAACTGAACCCGCCTTGTACACAAATGATCAAGATAATTTGTACATCAATTTATGTGAAGGCACTAGTAGATTATTTCCTTGATTTAAATAAATTACGCACTCTTTCTTTCATTCTCCAGGACTGTGCATGTTGAGCAAGGGAGTTGCATCCAGTGATGCTTTCACAGTGACGAGCTTCATTTAAGGCCACAGGTAACTGCCACACTTGTGGGTCGATTTCTCCATCTTCATATGGACTAAGTGGACTTTCAGCTGTCATGTTTACAATTTGTGGTGCTCTTAATAAATATTTAAAAGAATTATCGCTTTATTCTGTTCAATCTTCGACAACAACAACGTGAAATCCGCCATCTTGAAAAGCTAAAATTACATTTATTTTTCATACATTTTTCTTTTAAAGGGTTAAGAATAACTAAAATCTATTTGAATAAGAATAATTTTTCTTTTATAAATTATGAGTGACAAAAGTGTTCGGTTTATATACCCGAAATATATATAATGTTTGTTTACATTTCATGTGGTTAGAGAGTATGTCTAACAAAAGGGAGGTAACTCCATTTTTGAAGGTAAGAATTAAACATGGATGGAGATGCAGCAGGTGAAGACAAGTCTGAAGAAGTTGTAGATAATTCACAGGGTCCTGTTGAATGGTCTGACGAAGAAACAGATATTTTTGATCACCTGGGTATCGAAGCCATAGATGGAGCATGCCGGCTAGTTTATCCAGACCAACCGAACCCATTACAATTTGCTGCAGTGCAAAAGTTTTGGTAAAAAAATTAACACAATTTACACAAGAAATTGAATAGAAACAAAACAGAAGCACTGCACACGTGACATGTTCATCACTATAAATAACACTATTGTCTCGACGCATGAAAAATACAGTGACACAACATATATTTAATCATCACATAGCTATAGGCCTACCACAGTTTACTAAGCTGTCATGACAAAACACACCATCCTGGCATTCATGTTTGATGTGACTCCCATTTTTTGTGTTATAGCCTATATTATAGGTTTAAATCTTAAATCCCTAATCCTAACCCTAATAGAAAATAGAAAGTTCCATGTGGACTCATGTCTCAGTACAGACGGCTTACCACTAGTATAAGTTGAACAAATGTTGCAAAGTAAAAACTGTGCTGTGTAGGCTATTGAGACTGTCTGGCCTTTTCCGCTGAGTCCGCTGAGTCCGCTGATGAAAATCCTAAGTAATCACCAGTAACGAATCTGAGATCTCTTGTTAGCGAACCAGCATCTTACTCACTTACCGTGGCACCCTAATTCAGAATGAAGAAATACATTCAATGTCATTTGTCTTGAAAAATAACCAAAACTGCCACAATGAGTCATTCTGCATGTTTTACATATATATTGTACTGTAAAAGAAGAAATTCATACAAGCAAGTAATCGATGTGTTTAATTTCAATTACTATCTCTAGTGTCGTCAAACATAACACTTCTCAAAACAATAAACTAATCAGTGCAGATTAAACATACATTATGCAAGAGCTAAATCTGCCTATTTCAGGTTGTCTTCTCAATCTCGTGGGTTTCGTCCGGTTTCCTCCCACTGCTAAAGACCCCTACGCACAAGCGAATTATTGAAATAAAATTAAACCATATGTTGGTCCCGAAATGACCTAGTTTGTGCTGAGTGGACGTTAAACCCCATTTCTCTCTCTCATTTTCCTATTGCAGGTCTTTTATTAGGCATTAATGTATTAATTAGACATTTAATAATATGACAAAACCATAATCAACTCTCTAGGCCATTCGATATCTTCGATTTTAAGTAGATTTGAACGGTTAAGCCATTTAAAGGGACAATAACACTCTTGCTGGCCTGGCTGCCTGGTTACTCCAGAAAATAAATAATAGCCTTATTCTAAGTACTAGATGTTTTAGTGTCCTACCTGTTGTGTAAATTATCCATTACATCCTATTTTACTTTTCCAGAGGGTTCGAAAATATTTTAAAATCCAAGTCACATTTGAAAAGGTTTACGTTAGACTTTTCAAATCAATAAGTTGAATTTTTTCAATTTTTTAAATTAGGTGTTTTAAAATGAAATTTGTATCATCAATTAATTGGAATATTGTAAAATAATACAATTTGTTGACCAGAATGAAGATTGGGACATATTATTCAGTTACAACAAGAGTGTTATTGGGGCTTTAATGTACAGTGATTACAATCAGTTCACACGTCACGTTAAACCATCAAATGCTAATATCTTCGCTCGCAATGGAGCAATTTGAATGAAATTTTCAATATACATTATTCTTTTCTTATTATGTATTTTTGAACTATCATAGCAAGAACATCCAGCTCTTTATCCTTAACTATTCAGAACTAAATTCCTGAAGAAATTGGAGGCAGAATTTTTAAAGAACAGAAATTCTACTTGGTGTAGACTGATATTAATACAAACTGACATAATTTTGTTTTATTTATTTACTTGCAGGCTTGGTGGACCCGATCCATTAGATTACATTAGTATGTTTTGTAATGAGGGTGATTTGAGTAAAAATATACCACCACATTGGCATTATGTCAGCTATGGTTTTAGTGATTTACATGGAGATGGACGGGTGCATAGGTAAGGTATTTCATATTGTAGTTGTATTCTACGCAGGGGGGTTGGGATGGCCTAGTTGACTAGAGTGCCGCGCTTCGACCTCTAGCTGGCCGGTCACCTCTGGCTTGCGGCTGTGGTTTCGAGCCCTGGTGTGAGCGTATGTGGCATGGAGATAGGGGCGCCTTCTCAACCTCGTGGGTTTCCTCCGGGCACTCCGGTTTCCTCCCACTGCTAAAGACCCCTACGCGCAAGCGAATTATTGAAATAAAATTAAACCATATGTTAGTCCCGAAATGACCTAGTTTGTGTTGAGTGGACGTTAAACCCCATCTCTCTCTCTCTCTGTATTCTACGCACAGAGATCCTTCTACTTCAAGAATAGTTCTCTGTCCTACATAGCTGCCATATCAAAAAATTAGTACATGGTTTTATAATGTGGTTCTACTCAGTTTCATATCTTTCATACACACAAAGAACAAATAAACTTTTTCAGTTTTATGAAATCGAAGCAGAATAAATAATTAACAAAATTCTCGAAGTATACTTAGTGTTATCGACTAAAATCGTTGATTTAGGATATAAAATGTTGGTCATCTAATTTAGTGTTTGTTCTCACCTGTAAACAGACAGCCTAAGTTTAGTATGAATATAGTTGATCTCTGTCCTCTGGATCCCTGTACAGATGGCACTTTGTCTCTCTTGTCGTGTGTTTCGAGCCCTGGTGTGGAGATAGGGGCGCCTTCTCAACCTCGTGGGTTTCCTCCGGGCACTCCGGTTTCCTCCCACTGCTAAAGACCTCTACGCGCAAGCGAATTATTGAAATAAAATTTTAAAAACATGTTAGTCCCGAAATGACCTAGTTTGTGTTGAGTGGACGTTAAACCCCATTTCTCTCTCTCTCTCTTGTCGTGTAGAATTAGTGTGAATTGAGGTGAAATGAAATGAATGGGGGTTTAACTAAAGCAACAAAAAATAATTAATAAAAGATTCGCTGTTCAGTAATTATAAGGATTCTTTATATGTTGTTAAATATTTTGTAGGCCATCAGAAAGAGGTGAAGCTAGTGGATTTGGATTTGAATTAACCTTCAGATTAAAGAGAGAACCGGAAGAAACTACCCCACCTATGTGGCCGTCTATTTTACTGAATAAATTAGCAAATTATGTGTTTCAAACAGGTATGGACAGACCCAAAATATCAATAATTGCGCCCAAACGAATAACGCAAACATTAGCCCAGTTCGGAGCAGAACAGAAGGATGTTAATCCCCATTTCATTCATTTATACGTTGAGTTGAGTGCCGATTGGTTAAATCTCAAGGTTTGTCATTGAGTCACGTGACATGATTTCGACTCCGCTTGTACATGAAGCGGACTTGTATTTGGACCTGAATTAATTGGATAATTGTATGATTTTGTGTTTGTTATTACAGGAAATGGGGTTGGGTGGCCGAATGGTTAGCATGCGTGCGCTGTATCATACGGCCTGCCATTGAGTTAACTGGCGTGGTTTCGAATCCCCGGTTGTACGTGGCAAGGAGTAGGGTCGCCTGTCCAACCTCGTGGGTTTTCTCTGGATCCTCCGGTTTCCTCCCACTGCTAAAGACCCCATACGCACAAGCGAATTATTGAAATAAAATTGAAACCATATGTTAGCCCCGAAATGACCTAGTTTCTGTCGAATGGACAGTAAACCCCCTTCTGTCTGTCTGTTACAGGAAATGTACTTCATGTTGGCGACCATATTCCATGGAATAAAGCGTTAAATGATGACACAGAATCCCATATTCAACATATGTTAATAGCTGAAGATCCACAACTTTTAGATCTCGATACTCAAAATGGTACCCTCGATTTTAGACAGGTTTGAAATAGTCTTCATGTACTCATTTTAATAGTTTTATTTTGTAAAGATGCCTTTAATTTCTTATAAAAGCTAGACATTTTGTCAAGTTTTATGATATTCTAATCTCTAACATTTATTTGGGATGGAGGACGTGGTATAGAGTGTGCACTGTCTGCGGTCTGTCATTAAGTCAAGTGTCATGGTTTCAATTCCTCACTTGTACATGACCAGGTTTAGGGTCACTTGTCCAACCATGTGGGTTTTCTAGGGGTTCCCCAGTTGGATCATAAGATCTGTTGTTGAGTCGCGTGGTATCGATTCCCCACTTGTGCGTGACAAGAAGTAGGGTCGCGTGTCCAACCTCGTGGAGTTTCTCCGGGTCGTTCTGTTTCCTCCCACTGCTATAAAGTCCTCTTCTCACAAGCGAATTATTGAAATAATATCAAACTATATGTTAGTCCCAAAATGGCCTGGTTTGTGTCAAGTGGACGTTAAACCCCATTTCTCTCTGTGACTATAGGTTGTTGGTGTAACCGATGATGAGGTGAAGTCCGCGCAGAAATGGAAAGGAACCGGTGTGTTGTCATTACTTTCTAACATGAAAGGGTAAGTAGATATATAAACTACTAGATTCAACATCCTCCATTTCCGCAAAATTTGCCTCATAGCACACTATGTGGCGTAGGACCGTCTTCATTTGCCCAGTTCAGAGCAGAACTGTTCCTCTTTAAACCTCATTTCATTTCATTATGAAAACATACCAGCAAAACTGATTTTCAAGATCATTTTTAAGCTGCATTTTATCTGCCACATGAAGATTTCCTCTGTAAATTTATTTATTCATATTCCACAGTTAAAGATAACATGGAAAAAGTACCTCACAAAAATGAGGGGGGGGTTGGGATGGCCTAGTGATCTAGAGTGCCGCGCTTCGACCTCTAGCTGGCCGGTTACCTCTGGCTTGCTGCAGGTGTGAGCGTATGTGGCATGGAGATAGGGACGCCTCCTCAACTTTGTGGGTTTTCTCCGGGCACTTCAGTTTCCTGCCACTGCTAAAGACCCCTACGCATAAGCGAATTATTGAAATAAACTTAAACAAAAACATATGTTAGTCCCAAAATGACCTAGTTTGTGTTGAGTGGACGTTAAACCCCATTTCTCTCTCTCTCGCTTCCGGATGACAAAACTGTTTTGTTGTCTGGCAACCTATATATATTATTGTGGAAGTGAAATTTTTCTGATTATTTATTTAAAGAGTTGGCCCTTTCTTTGTTACGGATACGAAGAGAAGTGAGTCTGTATTTGATGAAGATCCTAGTTTATCTGCTATGGTTGCTGAAGGAATAGAAAAAGATGGTTCTAATTTAGGACATGTTACTGCAGTGTGTTCCTGGTCAGAATCAGCTGATAGTAGGTAAGTAAAAGATACAATGTTTAGACCCTGAGTTCACACAGCATTCTTAGACTTTACTCAAAATTGTTTGCCGTATTTTAACTAAAATATAACCTTTTATAAAACTTTTGTTGTTTTAATGTATCAAATACATCAATAAGAAACTATGTGCAAAGTTTTGTTTTTCTGGATCAAAAATATTTCTCATAAACAGTGATTGAAATTTGAGTAAATTCTCAACTTAAGTCTAAGAATTCTTTGTGAACTTGGGACCAGACCTTTGACTTAAACATACTTTCCCGCACACAAACTGGGTTATTTGGACTAAAACATATTCAACTAATCTGTTTATCATAATTTTGCTTCAAATCCTTCTCAAAACATTGCTATAAAAGATTGATTGAAAGAGGTCATGTTTGTGTCATATGACTTACCCGATAAATACTTTTCTGGGGAAATATCTTTAACTTAAAAGTCTCATTGCTTCATTTTAGCGCAAAACGAATCCCTTGTACACTACAATATTGTGAAAGTTGAAACGCTGATAGGAACATCGGTCCAACAAATAGTTCCGTAAAACGTTGCGTCCTCATTTCATGAAAATTGGGCATTTGGTGATCAAATGGTTGATGCGTTCGCGTTGCATCATAAATTCTATCATTGAGTCAAGTGACATGTTTTTGATTCCTCAGTTGTGCGCGACAAGCAGTAGGGTTACCTGTCCAACCTTGTGGGTTTTCTCAGGGTATTCTGGTTTAATTAATGAAATAAATGACCTGGTATGTTTCGAGTGGACGTTAAACCCCATTTCTCTCTCTTTCATGTAAATTTGATTTTTTTAATTTTTAGCATTGTGAATACATCTGCATTTTTAGAAAGACTAGATATAAGTGATGTAGCAGAAAATACCCCCCCTGTTCTCCCTGATTTTAATGAAGTGGTTTATAAAGAAACACCAGTTCCAGTTAATCTGAATTCTGTTCATTTATACTTTGATGCTGAAGCAGCAGAATTACTGCCCATGGTTGTAAGGTATTTCCTTTTCCATGATGTAAAATTCCTGCCTATTTTTCTAATGATCTCAAGGCCTGTTTCTTTTATGCTTATCAGGGCAGGTGTGGGGTGGGGGTGGTGGCTGAATGGCCTGAGGTGATGCGCTTTAAATATAACGTTTGGCACAGATTTAGATGGCATGCATTTGATTCCCTTTTTGTATGTGACTTGAAGAAGGGTTGCCTGTCCAACCTCCGAATTTCACCCACTGCTAAAAACCCAAACCAGCTAGCAAATTATTGAAATAAAATTGAACCATATGTTAGTTCCAAAATGAACTAGTTTGTGTCAAGTAAAGGTTAAATCCTATTTCTCTCTCCTTTATACTCTAGATGAGTTTCTGGGAAGTGGAAAACAGGCAGTTGTCTTTACAAGATGGTTAAGACGTGAGCCCAGCAGAGGCAATACATTTTGCTTGTAAGGGTTATAGCTGGCAACTGTCAATGTCAGTCACAATAGAAAATTCCCTTGAAGATCTGTTATCTGAAAATAGATCAGATTATTTGATTATCATGAGTTACCTAGTATTATCTACAGACTAAATAAATAATACAAGACTTTTAAAATTATCCATTATGCATACACTGGAGGCCAGCCTAATCATAGCACAAGGCCGAATGGTTTGATGCATGCACTTTAGATCATAAGTTCTGTTGTTGTGGAAAGTAAACCCCATTCCTCTCTCTCTCTCCGTTTCTTCAGGGCAAGGTTAAAGAAAGGTCGATTTTTTATTTTTCACAACGTTGATAACCTTGCTATTCATCTGCTGCCGTCCACAACACAAGATGGTGGAGAGGTGTTTGTCACAGAAAAAGATCCAATTAAAATGCAGGGAACCTATTTACAGGTGATTGTTACATTAATGAATTATTGACATAAAATTGAACCATTTGTTAGTCCCAAAGTGACTTAGTTTGTGTTGAGTGGACATTAAACTCCATATCTTCCTCTATCTCTCTCCACCAAAAGTCTATCAATTGCTTTAAAAAGAAACCCATGAAAACAATTTACCCATCTCTAATTGAACCATTTTTTTGGACTGAGATTCTGATTAGAGATTCCACTGTCATAGCATTGTGGTAAACTAGAGATTCAAAATCTCTCACATGACTATCCATAGGTTTAATTAAACTTTAATTAAAGAGACTGATGAAATAACCATATCTGAAATTCTTTTTTTTTTTCGTCTCTGTTGCCAGAACCAGGCTTTTGTTACGGGTATCGATGCGCAGTAATTTATTGTATTCGAATATTTCAGATTTATTGCTCAACTGAGTTCATTGATGAAATGTCGAAGAAATTTGAGTGTTTGCAGGTGAATGAAGATTCTGATAAAACGGTATGAACTATTTAACACAAAGTATTTAATCTGTTTTTAAAATGCAAATTAATTATTGGCTTGTTGCGAAAAAGAAAAGGAAATAAAGAGGCAGGATTCCGCCACCAAGATGGGGTGGTGCAAACTAATTGAGTGTGAAATAATTTGAAGAGATTTCCAACACTTGTTATTTATAAACTGAGTAACCCCTATAACCTGTGAAGACAGACAAGCTCCTTGTTGTTGTTGGATAAGCTCGTCTGTCTTCACTGGTTATAGGGGTTACTACTTCACATTATCTATCTACTTCCTGTACCGCTAGTGTATCACTGAGATCCCAGTTCAGATGTTCTGAGACTATTAGTCTCGAGAAACAATTTTGAGTAAATTCCTAACTTAAGTCTTACAATTTTTTGTGAACTCAGGGCTTGAAAGTTCTGTTTTAAATTATTTCTAAATTTAACAGTCTTTTAAAACTATTTTATTTCAGAAAGAACTAGTTTATCCAGTAGAATTTTCATTTTCTAATCCTAAAGTATATGTAACGGTATCAAAGAATGGAATTGCGTAACAAAAAATATTCAACTTTAAAACTTAGATTCTATGTAAGGGTGATGATTTTCTACATAGAAAATATTTGGAATCGTGCATTTGAAACGTTATTTATCTGCAATCTGAAACAGGAAATGGCGGAAAAGGCCATCTTTCCAACAAGATGTAAATGTGCTCCTAAAATACACTTATTGCTGACATTTTATTTTCATAATCTCCCCGTCCACCCTCCTCCCCCAAATTTACTATTCCTCGGTCGAATGTCGGAACTACGTTAAAATTCCCGTGTAACGACTAACGGTAAATCAAACTGTAGTCGCTCGTGGCACACTGCTTCACAAACTAAGGTATACATGCACATGCAATAATAGAAATATCCACTGTAAATAGGACCAAACAGTAAATAAAGATATTATTATATAAAACTGAAAAAAAAGCAAATCCATATCATGAAAGGCGGGGGGGGGGGGGAATGGAATTCACAGTGTTTAAAATTGAATTTCCTATTTTTTGAAATGGAAAATGATTACCCCCAGGTATGTAGGCAGCTTTTTATATTTATTTTGTTATATTATACAATGATATAATATACTTGTTATTATTAAGGGGGACCTGTAGGCGAAAAACATTAAAAATTCTGTAAAATTTGGGTTTTTAGCTTTTGTTGTTTTTCACTTTCTCGGTGAATTATTTTTTGATATTTGAATGCATTTTTTCTAAATTTTTATTTTTTTCTATCATAAAATGTATTTACCACGAAGGCCTGTTAAAAAAACAGATTGTCATTGTCAAAAAAATCGAATAAATAAGCCATTTTTAACGTCAATTAGTAGCTCAAGAAAAATTCCGACCGCCATGTTTGACGTATCGATGTGAAGCGGAAGCCACGCTCTGCATGATGGTCGTAAAAATTATCATTGTAAACAAAAATATTAGTCGGCAAATGCCGTAAAAAAACGACCAATGAAGTGACGAAAATAACCCTATTTGGATTTTTGCATACGTAAGTAGGGTCAAGGTATTTTCGCGCATGCGCACTTTCTTTGTTTTCAAAACGAGGCTGCCTTCGATAATCTCCGTTACTCTACTTCCGCCGAAAGTTTCCATATATGGCATATTCGTGATTATACCAGTACTATTTTATAATTAAAAGTATAATAATGTATGATGACCGTGACTATTATTTATTACGGCAATTCGTCTGCTATTTTACTACGAATTACTATAGAATTTATTTGTACTTCTTTTAGTATTTTAAAAATTACATTAAATAAAGAAAAAAATCTTTTTTGACAAAAACTGTGAACAACTGCAAGAAAACAATTAGTTTCATTCAGAATAAAATAATAATACAAAAATATAGGCCTAGTGATCAATATTGTAATATAATGTAATATAATGAAACTTTATTATATATATTGAAACTTAGTGCAAAATAATGATCAAATTATAACTCAACAAAAGAAGTAAGACTTTTAAAAAAGATAGTTCACATAGTGGATTCTAGCACATTACAGACATTTATTATTGTACAAAAAATGTATTGATAGGCCTAAAAAGATGTTGTAACTGTTAGAATTATTATCTAAAATCATTGAAAATCTGTTGGCTTTTTCGTTCCATTGATATAACTGTCTAAATTTCAAATCAATCGAATTATCACTTAGTCTCTTGGGAGCGTCCATAAAATTTTTCAAAGCATTCAAGGTCAATAACTCGGGCAATAATTATTGTAAATCCTTGAAAATCAATAATTGACTTTGTCTTATAATTATAAACACTGTGTATAAATTTGAAGTCAATGAGATAATAACTTATAATGCTATTGCTCAATAAGGTATAACAGATGGACCGACCGCCAGAAGTCATGGGTTGACGTCAGTCATGACAGGCTAACGACAACATAGGCTACAATGTAGGCATATAAAAACATAAAGACCCTGAGATGCTTTAGAGCTCAATGAAGGAACAACCTACTATGCTGATTCATTTTAATTATAGTCAGGTTAGCATCATAGTGTAAGAAGTTAAAATTCAAATGAAGCCAATTTTTAATCGCGTTTTTCTCACAATTGAATTTTTGGAACGGTACCAATGTTTGGTACATTAGATCTCAGTAGTTTACAGAGATATTGCTACAATTTTTGGCATGCATGATCTATGCTAATTCTAGATGGTAATTACAGAGCCCTTTAGTTTAATTTTATTTTAGTTTTCGAGAAATAATTGTTCTTGTTAGCAAGTTCACAAATATTTTCGTGGCTTTTCAGAATTTTTGAAAAAAATTTTTTTTTTTTTTATGGAAACTCAAATATCTCTCTGTTATTACCTAGAATGGTTTAATGTTAATATATTCTGAAAATTTGGTGTTATTTGGGTCATTAGTTTCTGAGATCTGGCGTACCTACGATTTACACCATTTATTAAAAAAAAAAAATCGTTACCATGGCAACCAGTAACCTAGTATATAAATTGACACTTGTTTTATGTATTGCATTATCTGTTGATCAAACACAGAAAGTTTCATCAAAATCGGCCCATTATTAAAGAAAAAAATTTTTCGCCTACAGGTCCCCCTTAAACGATTAAAGCTTCACTTAAATATCAAGTTTTCACAGTTTAAAGATATACTGAGCGCCATAGAAAACGCATCACTTAGTTTTTCGTATAAACATATCTTATTTATTTTGCTTCTTATTATGAACAATATTCAAATGGGAACACATCAATAACAACACATTTGTACACTTATGGATGTTTAATCTGTAATCAACGGTGCAAAGTCAGAGGGTTCAAAACCAAAAGTACGACACAGATGTTAGTATTAATAGATGATTATAATATACATACTCATCTTCTTTATTAATAACAGGTGGAATAAGGTGTTGCGTTTTCTATGGCGCTCAGTAAATATTATGGGACAGTAGATAAACAGCTGGCAATCCTCACTATAATAGTTAAAAACTAAATAATGTCAAGGCAATTTGCTGAAAATTTCAGTCAAATTGATCCATCATGAACCTAGAATTAAGCGATTGAAATATCGGTCTAGCCTCGATAATCATTACTAAAGTGGTTGAGATAAAAAACATAGTCTTGATTATTCATTTTCTGATTTAATCATGAATGAAAGTTGATCAGCAAATCGGTTCTTAATCCACTGAAGATCGAGAGTTGATTATGGTCCAGAGAAGTTAATTATTGTCTAATTAATAATTTAGATAACATTTCAGGCCTAAAGAAAGACCTGCAATAGGCAGATTTAGCTTTTGCATAATGTATGCTTGTTCCACGCTAAATATGTATTCAGATTGTTAATTAACATTTAATAAGGTAAACAAACAAAAAATACCTATTCTTGACAATCTCTTGGATTAGATTCAATTGAACTGAATCTAGGCTCATCAGCCGTCAGGTTTCTCCACCCTCAATAAAAGATGAAAGGTTTTTGTTATGCTTGAGCAGCATCGTTCAAATAAAATTTCTGAATTTTATTGACATGCTACGTTTCAATACAGATACAGGTATCGTTATCAAGCAAATAACAATAATCTGCTTAATAACAAAATGTGTATTGAAACGTAGCATGTTAATAAAATTCAGAAGTAGTATATCCATACAAGTGTGTTTATTTTTAGTGAAATCTATTTCTATATGTCTTATAAGGATTATATTATATACTCTTAAACTCTGTGATACTCTGCCTTCAGATAACAATAATATATTTTATAAGCATTTATTTTTTTAATTTTAAACAAAAATTTGATCTAAAATAATACATTACACATTGCATTTAAAATGTCTCTGTACATCATTAGCATAATTCAGAAAATATCAAATTTCCATGGCTTACAGCTTTGGCTTTTGAACCCATTTTGCTGAATGTTGATAAATTTTCAATTAATTGTATCTTTGTAAATTTTTACCATACTCTTTTTAGTTAATAATTCAACTTTTACAACAGTGTAGCTTGCAAGGGATTCAACAAAACCTGACATAACTGTCAGAAACTTTAATGTTCCCTAGAAATATTAATCTTAATTTTTATCATTTTGATATCATTGAATGTACTTTATGATTTCGCACCATTATAACATTTGTGATGAGCTCCCAAGAAAGAACTTTAAAATGTTATTAAACTTGTGTTGAAATCAGTTTGTGTCAGCATCCTTTTTATCTTTTCCTTGTTTATTGTGGAACAAAGTAGTGCAGCTTTACGGTTGTGCTAATATTTTCGAATATATATACAGTGAGATAATTAACTAACATTAAATACATTCCTCTTTTTTTTTATCATTTTCAGATGTTATCGTATATTTATGTAACTTCAATATAGTGAGGCTTTACTTATATTTTCGGTTATTAACATTTCCTGTTTCGCATTTAGAGGGGTGTCCTAATGTAAAATCTCAGGAGGGGTGTCCTAATGTAAAATCTCAGGACATGTCTATTGGACAATAACAACCCTCTAAATGCGGAACAGGAAGTGTTTATGACAATGTAACATGCTTTTTTAAAATTTTAAAAGAAATTAATAAAACAGAGGAATGTTATTGTCCAATTGACTAACCAAAATGCAAGATGTTACAATATATAAACCAAAATCTAATGTATTTATCTTATTTTGTTTCCACCATTTGTGAATATCTTTGTCTTTCATAAAAGTACATGCTAGTACAAGGTCATTAGCCATTATTTTGTATTGATAAACGACTTGCATTCCGTGATAGTACGGCCACACCAAATTTATTTTCTGTTCTTTAGAGGCTTGATAAATAAATACGGTAGTCACTTGAATCACATACAAGATGTCTTGTATAAAATTTGGAGTCAAAGACTTTTGAACATTGCAAACTAAATTTTTTTTCCCCAAAAAAATTTTAACAATTGTTTCTAAAGAACATTTAAAATGTCAAAAGTTAAAAATTTTGAATTGAGATCTATTGAACAGGGCAACTAAGTACTTTTCTCCCGTAATCTGGAAAAACCTAGTAAGTCAAATTTTGGTGAAAATTGAGTTAGACCCATATTTGGACTTATTACACATGTATATAATAATAGTTTTTTTTCTCCTTCACCGAAAAGGCTTCTAATTATCTTCATCTAAAAAGACGACATAAAATTGGTTATATATTCAGTAGCTTAACAAAACAGTTTTCCTTTGTTTACTCAAAACTACATTCAGCAGTGTTACTAGGTTTTTATACGCCCACATTTTTATGTGGACGTATATTGTCGTCGCCCCTGTCCGTCCGTCCGTCCGTCCACATTTTTTTGTGAACAGTCTACAGGTCACAATTTTTATCCGATTTCAATTAAACTTAAAATATAGGTTTATCACCATAAGATCTCGGTTCCTTTCGATATTGGCATGTATCGGACTGTAACTTCATGGGTTATGGCCCCTGATTGTACGAAAAATCACGTTTTTTAGCTTGTGAACAGCGTAGAGGTCACAATTTTGAACCGATTTGGATGAAACTTGACATGTATGTTTATAACCCAAAGATCTTGGTTCCTTTCGATATTTGCGTCCATCGGATCGTAACTTCCTGAATTATGGCCCCTGATTGTCCGAAAAATCGCCCTTTTTAACTTGTGGTCCCTCTGGAGGTCACAATTGTTATCCGATTTAAAAAATCGTTTGATTATATCACCGTTGCATGGTTATGAAGGTTGAGTTCGAATTTCGTAAAAATCGGACCAAAATTGACGGACAAAATGGCCGCCGTTTGTACGCGAATAGTGTGAAAATATGTTATATCAAGGTTGTGGACCTTATAGAGGTCATAATTTTGAACCGATTTTGATGAAACTTAACATGTATGTTTATAACCCAAAGATCTTGGTTCCTTTCGATATTTGCGTCCATCGGATCGTAACTTCCTGAATTATGGCCCTTGATTGTCTGAAAAATTGCCCTTTTTAGCTTGTGGTCCCTCTGGAGTTCAAAATTGTTATCGGATTTAAAAAAACGTTTGATTATATCACCGTTCCATGGTTTTGAAGGTTGAGTGTGAATTTCGTGAAAATCGGACCAAAATTGACGGACAAAATGGCCGCCGTTTGTAAGCGAATAGTGTGAAAATATGTTATATCAAGGTTGTGGACCTTATAGAGGTCACAGTTTTGAACCAATTTTGATGAAACTTGACATGTATGTTTATAACCCAAAGATCTTGGTTCCTTTCGATATTTGCGCCCATCGGATTGTAACTTCCTGAATTATGGCCCCTGATTGTCCGAAAAATTGCCCTTTTTAGCTTGTGGTCCCTCTGAAGGTCAAAATTGTTATCGGATTTAAAAAAACGTTTGATTATATCACCGTTCCATGGTTACGAAGGTTGAGTTCGAATTTCATGAAAATCGGACCAAAATTGACGGACAAAATGGCCGCCGTTTGTACGCGAATAGTGTGAAAATATGTTATATCAAGGTTGTGGACCTTATAGAGGTCACAATTTTGAACCGATTTTGATGAAACTTGACATGTATGTTTATAACCCAAAGATATTGGTTCCTTTCGATATTTGCGTCCATCGGATCGTAACTTCCTGAATTATGGCCCTTGATTGTCTGAAAAATTGCCCTTTTTAGCTTGTGGTCCCTCTGGAGTTCAAAATTGTTATCGGATTTAAAAAAACGTTTGATTATATCACCGTTCCATGGTTATGAAGGTTGAGTTTGAATTTCGTGAAAATCGGACCAAAATTGACGGACAAAATGGCCGCCGTTTGTAAGCGAATAGTGTGAAAATATGTTATATCAAGGTTGTGGACCTTATAGAGGTCAAAGTTTTGAACCTATTTTAATGAAACTTGACGTGTATGTTTATAACCCAAAGATCTTGGTTCCTTTCGATATTTGGGCCCATCGGATTGTAACTTCCTAACTTATGGCCCCTGATTGTCCGAAAAATTGCCCTTTTTAGCTTGTGGTCCCTCTGAAGGTCAAAATTGTTATCGGATTTAAAAAACCGTTTGATTATATCACCGTTCCATGGTTACGAAGGTTGAGTTTGAATTTCATGAAAATCGGACCAAAATTGACGGACAAAATGGCCGCCGTTTGTACGCGAATAGTGTGAAAATATGTTATATCAAGGTTGTGGACCTTATAGAGGTCACAATTTTGAACCAATTTTGATGAAACTTGACATGTATGTCTATAACCCAAAGATCTTGGTTCCTTTCGATATTTGCGCCCATCGGATCGTAACTTCCTCAATTATGGCCCCTGATTGTCAAAAAAATCGCCCTTTTTAGCTTGTGGTCCCTCTGGAGGTCAAAATTGTTATCGGATTTAAAAAAACGTTTGATTATATCACCGTTCCATGGTTATGAAGGTTGAGTTTGAATTTCGTGAAAATCGGACCAAAATTGACGGACAAAATGGCCGCCGTTTGTAAGCGAATAGTGTGAAAATATGTTATATCAAGGTTGTGGACCTTATAGAGGTCACAGTTTTGAACCTATTTTAATGAAACTTGACGTGTATGTTTATAACCCAAAGATCTTGGTTCCTTTCGATATTTGGGCCCATCGGATTGTAACTTCCTAACTTATGGCCCCTGATTGTCCGAAAAATTGCCCTTTTTAGCTTGTGGTCCCTCTGAAGGTCAAAATTGTTATCGGATTTAAAAAACCGTTTGATTATATCACCGTTCCATGGTTACGAAGGTTGAGTTTGAATTTCATGAAAATCGGACCAAAATTGACGGACAAAATGGCCGCCGTTTGTACGCGAATAGTGTGAAAATATGTTATATCAAGGTTGTGGACCTTATAGAGGTCACAATTTTGAACCAATTTTGATGAAACTTGACATGTATGTCTATAACCCAAAGATCTTGGTTCCTTTCGATATTTGCGCCCATCGGATCGTAACTTCCTCAATTATGGCCCCTGATTGTCAAAAAAATCGCCCTTTTTAGCTTGTGGTCCCTCTGGAGGTCAAAATTGTTATCGGATTTAAAAAAACGTTTGATTATATCACCGTTCCATGGTTATGAAGGTTGAGTTTGAATTTCGTGAAAATCGGACCAAAATTGACGGACAAAATGGCCGCCGTTTGTAAGCGAATAGTGTGAAAATATGTTATATCAAGGTTGTGGACCTTATAGAGGTCACAGTTTTGAACCAATTTTGATGAAACTTGACATGTATGTTTATAACCCAAAGATCTTGGTTCCTTTCGATATTTGGGCCCATCGGATTGTAACTTCCTAACTTATGGCCCCTGATTGTCCGAAAAATTGCCCTTTTTAGCTTGTGGTCCCTCTGAAGGTCAAAATTGTTATCGGATTTAAAAAACCGTTTGATTATATCACCGTTCCATGGTTACGAAGGTTGAGTTTGAATTTCATGAAAATCGGACCAAAATTGACGGACAAAATGGCCGCCGTTTGTACGCGAATAGTGTGAAAATATGTTATATCAAGGTTGTGGACCTTATAGAGGTCACAATTTTGAACCAATTTTGATGAAACTTGACATGTATGTCTATAACCCAAAGATCTTGGTTCCTTTCGATATTTGCGCCCATCGGATCGTAACTTCCTCAATTATGGCCCCTGATTGTCAAAAAAATCGCCCTTTTTAGCTTGTGGTCCCTCTGGAGGTCAAAATTGTTATCGGATTTAAAAAAACGTTTGATTATATCACCGTTCCATGGTTATGAAGGTTGAGTTTGAATTTCGTGAAAATCGGACCAAAATTGACGGACAAAATGGCCGCCGTTTGTAAGCGAATAGTGTGAAAATATGTTATATCAAGGTTGTGGACCTTATAGAGGTCACAGTTTTGAACCAATTTTGATGAAACTTGACATGTATGTTTATAACCCAAAGATCTTGGTTCCTTTCGATATTTGCACCCATTGGATCATAACTTCCTGAATTATGTCCCCGGATTGTCCAAAAAATCGCTTTTGTTAGCTTTTGGTCCCTCTGGAGGTCAAAATTATTATCCGATTTAAAAAAACGTTTGACTATATCACCGTTACATGGTAATGAAGAGAGAGTTTGAATTACGTGAAAATCGGACTAGAATTGACGGACAAAATGGCCGTCGTTTGTACACGAATAGTGTGAAAACATGTTATATCAAGGTTGTGGACCCTATAGAGGTCACAATTTTGAACCGATTTTGATGAAACTTGACATGTATGTTTATAACCCAAAGATCTTGGTTCCTTTCGATATTTGTGCCCATCGGGTCATTACTTCCTGAATTATGTCCCCTGATTGTACGAAAAATCACCCTTTTTGGCTTGTGGTCCCTCTGGAGGTCACAATTATTATCTGATTTAAAAAAAACGTTTGATTATAAAAACCAAACAAATTCTTATGATTTTCTGATAATTCCTTAATATGCGACAACTCTTGTTGACTGCCCGGACGATTTGGCTGCTGTGTGGGCGTATGTTTCGTTGCCTGGCAACCTATTTTTCCAGATTACGTGAGTTTTTGTATATAAATTAGTTTTTTTCCCCTAAAAAATTAGAAACATTTTGACAGTTGTCCCCACAGAACAGAAAATCCAATTGGTGTGGCCTTATTGTTATTACATATCTTTTACAAAGCATAAAATTATTTTTATTTTTCTATAATCAAATTTTTTTTTTATATATATATATTTATTCATAGTGCTTAATTTTTGGTGTGAGAATTTGTCCTTTTTTGGGGAAATGGTTTTGTGTATATGTACAAATTATACTTCACAAATAAATTGTTTTTTCTGTTAAAATTTGCGTGGTTTTTTTCTGGATGTGAGGTGAGAGAGAGAGAAATGGGGTTTAACGTCCACTCGACACAAACTAGGTCATTTTGGGACTAACATGGCTTAATTTTATTTCAATAATTCGCTTGCGTGTAGGGGTCTTTAGCAGTGGGAGGAAACCGGAGTGCCCGGAGGAAACCCACGAGGTTGAGAAGGCGCCCCTATCTCCATGCCACATACGCTCACACAAGGATCGAAACCACAGCCACAAGCAAGAGGTAACCGGCCAGCTAGAGGTCGAAGCGCGTCACTCTAGACCACTAGGCCATCCCAACCTCCACATGAAAAGGGGTTGGGTGGCCGATTGGTTAACATGTGGTCGTTAGATCAGAAGGTCTGTCATTGAGTCAAGTGGCATGGTTTTGATTCTCCACATGACAAGGAGAAGGGTCACCTCTCCAACCTCGTGGGTTTTTGTCTGGATTCTCCTATTTCCCCAAGGACACATAAGTGCATGGAAACAGTTTTATATAAGCAGTTTTGCTTGTTACTGCATCCTATTCACTTATACTCTCTTAAATGATAAAATTGTAAAAAAAAAAATGTAAAATACTGTTTAAACCAAGTGAATTATTGAAATAAACTTTATCATACTGTATGTTAGTCCCGAAATAACCTAGCCTGTGTCAAGAGAATTAAACTCCTCGCAATCCCATCATGTTACCTCATCTTTACATTTTGTTTTGGGATTTTTTTATTGTTGAGATTTTCTAGTCTGGTTTTTCCTTGTTAGTGATGCAGGACAGAGGGCCTAAAATGGAATCCACATACAGCAGTGCAGATTGAACGAATAAAAAACAAGGTTCTCCTAGGTACTTGGTGGTGTGCATGAAAGAACCCTTGGTGTTCAATGAAGAGTTATCGGAAATGTTGCTGCTTGATCAAAATTCTCCACATAACCCACTGCATTGCATACAACAGTTATCATTAGTCCAGGTGACGTAGAAATTTAAAACACCACTTCATTCATTTTAGTTTTTATAAATCTAATCAAAGATGTGTATAATGTATGTATGTTCGCCCATCGCGCTTCGTCCCTGGCTGCGATCCACCCCCACATATAGGGTATCAAATTAACAAGCATGACCCTGTGAATGTTGTAAGATCATCAAATTTGGTCCATGTGTGAATTAGAC
Source organism: Patella depressa (assembly GCA_948474765.1). Classification (NCBI taxonomy): domain Eukaryota; kingdom Metazoa; phylum Mollusca; class Gastropoda; family Patellidae; genus Patella; species Patella depressa. Next base: position 5,150,848 of record OX419718.1, read on the forward strand.
TCTGTCGCTGTGCTCCACCCTGACATACAAATGTATGTAGTATAAAATTAAACAGCATGACTCTTTGCTGGTTCGATTTAATTAATATTTTAAAACATTTTAACTCAATGGCTAGATTTTGTTGCATTGAATAAGTGAATAAATAATTAATTATTATCAACACGTGTGCTCATCTTCATGATAGTTTCACCATGGTCAGTATTTATTAAATATAATAAAATTATTTTTTTCCAATCCTAGGTCTATTTCAGCTTCAGTTTTTTAAAGTTCTGTGCCAACAAGAATATTTCTGCTGAGTCTGTTCGACTTGATAATGGTTTCACAACTTGAACGGACTCAAATAAATGTTTCATAGCATCTTCTAATTGTTTTTGATTGTAACCCATCCAAATTTTACACAGAATAGTTCCAGCTGGTTTCAGAACCTCTATTCCAAATTTGAGTACTTTAACACAAAGTTCAATAATTAATTCATGATCCATAGATTTTATTCCCGAAGCTTTTGGCGCCATATCACTTAATATAACATCAGCTTTTTTCCCATTTAGAATCTCCATTATTTTTGACTGGGTGTGTTTTTCTGTGAAATCTACACCGCCTATAACATGAACTCCTTCAATATCTACAAAATGTTGCAGGTCCACACCAATCACTGTACCAGCATTGACACTGTTTAAATCTGAAATGATTGAAATTCATACTTTTAGTTGAGTCAATGATATAAAGATGAAACGAAATGGAGTTTAACGTCCTACTGTTCTGCTCCTAACTGGGATAATGAAGACGGCATACACCATGCAGTGTGCTATGAGCGAAATTTTATCCAGACAGCGGCACTACCGTACCTACTCTTATATCAAATTGCAACTGTCAAGGGATCTTTTACTTGACACCAATGTGCACATGGGACCTCGGTTTTTCGTACCATCCAAATGACTAGACAGATTTCCTTGTTAGGCCCTCCATTCTGCATCACTGAGGAGGGGGAATCACTCCTGAAAATCTGGACGAACTTCCTTGACAATATTAGAACGCAATTAATTATAAATTAAATTAAATACTGCAATTAAAAGATAAATAGCGCCATTAAATGTCTTGTGAAAAAAAAAGTGATTCTTTAAAAATTCATAGCCAAAAAACAATCTTTATCTTTTACATAAAGAGCAATATATCGTGGTCCCCGCAAGCCAGCTGAAGACTTAATCGATCGGCCATCATGTTTGATGTCTCCCTTTTCTATTTCCATTACTTTTACACCAAAAAACTAGTGGTTAGCCGTCCGTATGGTGTCCACATGGAACTACCTACTTTCTTTTTGGGTTAGGGTTAGGATTAGGTTAGGATCAGGTATTTTAAAGTTCCAATAGCATTTTTTTATACGCCCACATTTTCATGTGGACGTATTATGTCGTCGCCCCTGTCCGTCCGGACGTCCGTCCGTCCACAATTTGTTTGTGGACTCTCTACAGGTCACAATTCTTATCCAATTTTGACGAAACTTGAAATATAGGTTTATCCCCAAAAGATCTCGGTTCCTTTCGATATTGGCATGTATCGGATCAAAACTTCATGGATTATGGCCCCTGATTGTACGAAAAATCACGTTTTTAGCTTGTGGACCCTATAGAGGTCACAATTTTGAACCGATTTTGATGAAACTTGACATGCATGTTTGTAACCCAAAGATCTTGGTTCCTTTCGATATTTGCGGCTATCGGAATGTAATTTCCTGAATTATGGCCCCTGATTGTCCGAAAAATCACCCTTTTTAGCTTGTGGTCCCTCTGGAGGTCACAATTATTATTTGATTTAAAAAACCGTTTGATTATATCACCGTTACACCCTAAGGAAGGTTGAGTTCGAATTTCGGGAAAATCGGACGAAAATTGCCATACAAAATGGCCGCCGTTTGTACGCGAATACTGATAAAAAATGGTATATCAAGGTTGTGGACCCTGTGGAGGTCACAATTTTGATTCAATTTTGATGAAACTTGAAATTCATGGTTATAACCCAAAGATCTTGCTTCCTTTCGATAATTGCGCATATCGGATCGTAACTTCCTGAATTATGGCCCCTGATTATACGCAAAATCGCCTTTTTTTTTAGCTTGAAGGTCACAATTATTATTCGATTTAAAAAACCGTTTGATTATATCACCGTTACACCCTAAGGAAGGTTGAGTTCAAATTTCGGGAAAATCGGACCAAAATTGCCATACAAAATGGCCGCCGTTTGTACGCGAATACTGTTAAAAAATGGTATATCAAGGTTGTGGAACCTGTGGAGGTCACAATTTTGATTCGATTTTGATGAAACTTGAAATTCATGGTTATAACCCAAAGATCTTGCTTCCTTTCGATATTTGCGCATATCGGATTGTAACTTCCTGAATTATGGCCCTGATTATACGCAAAATCGCCTTTTTTTTAGCTTGGAGGTCACAATTATTATCCGATTTAAAAAAACGCTTGATTATATTACCGTTACACCGTAAGGAAGGTTGAGTTAGAATTTCGGGAAAATCAGACCAAAATTGCCATACAAAATGGCCACCGTTTGTTCGTGAATACTGTTAAAAAATGGTAAATCAAGGTTGTGGACCCTGTAAAGGTCACAATTTTAATTCAATTTTGATGAAACTTGAAATTCATGGTTATAACCCAAAGATCTTGGTTCTTTTCGATATTTGCGAATATCGGATCGTAACTTCCTGAATTATGGCCCCTGGTTATACGCAAAATCCCCCTTTCTTTAGCTTGTGGTCCCTCTGGAGGTCACAATTATTATCCAATTTAAAAAAACGTTTGATTATATCATCGTTCTGTAAGGAAGGTTGAGTTTGAATTTCGGGAAAATCGGACCAAAATTGACAGACAAAATGGCCGCCGTTTGTACGCGAATAATGTTAAAAAAATGATATATTATGGTTGTGGACCCTGTATAGGTCACAATTTTAATTCGATTTTGATGAGGAAGGTTGAGTTCTAATTTCGTGAAAATCGTACCAAAATTGCCAGACGAAATGGTCGCCGTTTGTACGCGAATAGTGTAAAAATATGGTATATCATGGTTGTGGACTCTCTACAGGTCACAATTCTTATCCGATTTTGATGAAAAGTCACATTTCTAGGTTGTGTACCGTCACACCATAATCATTGTCGGTTTCGAATTTCATTAATATCAGACTGGAACTGACCAACTAAATGGCTGCTCCCAATACAGTATGAAATACCGGACTTAAAGATGTAGGAAAAATCACTTTCAGTATTGCTTGTTCTCTGTCCATCTCTCGAAAATGTGGGCGTATCCTGCCTGGCAGTGCCAGCCTATCTTTAAGTTATATTTTTAAAATTTATTAAAATAAAGCCCCAAAATAGATTGAACCTATAAACAGTCCTACCTTGTTAAAGAATAATCCTATTAATCCTATAATTCACTATTGCCAGTTGAGAAATTGGCAAAAATATCATTTTCAACTTCAAATTCAAACGTTTGAAGATGGCCGTCCATGTAGAAGAATGGGAAAACAAGGGAGGTAATTGAGTAACTATTTCCTCAATCAACCAGTGTCACCCTTTTTACCCCCCCCAAAAAAAATTTTGTCCATGATCGTATAATAGTGAGTTGACAACCTTTTGAGCAAAAAACAAAAAAATAATTATATTTTGACTTTCTTAGAAAAAGTGAAATTGGAACTTTAAGATTAAAATCTATTACACAACAATGGGAGTCACACCAAACATCCCTACCTGATTTTTTATTTATTTTTTCAACTGCTACTTGACACCATGATCCTGGAGCTGCGCCACAGTCAATAACAGTATTGCCTGGTTTCAAAATGTTGAATCGATTATCAATTTCTAGTAACTTATAGGCGCTGCGACATCTGTAATTCTCTGATTGGGCCTTCTTAACATAAGGATCGTTGAGTTGTCTTCTCAACCATTCCTGCGAACCTTTGCTTTTACCTTTAATATTTTTAGGAACAGTTTTTGATACATTTGCAGTGAAGGAAAATTTGCATTGATTTTGTGAATTATTATATGGAGAAAATCGACAAACAGATGAAGTCAAAAGACAAGAAAACCCGTTACACCTCAATGTCATTGAAAAAGCCATGACTGCACGTTGTCAACAAAAGTAAAAGAAGAATGGATTTCCCTACTTCCGGTCACGTGTTGAAGGGTATCCCCAAATAAATTTCAGCGCTGTAATTTTTTCGTCTGCTGTAAATATTATCCCTATTTTATAATGAATACACCGGTGCAAAGTTTTAGGGTTTTATGCCATTCAAGGAATATTACTGTAGTAGGAAAAACTATAAATCCCTTGTCAAAATCAGTTAAAGAGTGGAAAAGTGGCGTGAAAATTGTCTTAAGAAGAGCTATTTCCACGAGCTCTTGCCTTTCTTGGACGAACCTTACTACTACAGAACGGAAATCAATTCAGCACACACCAGTTTTCTGTCAAAAGCGAAATTATTCTGTAAATGGTAATATTTTTTATAACATGATTTAATATATAGCCCAAGCATGTGAACCACGGTGGCCCAGTAGGTAAGACGTTGGCTCGCTAGTCTCGGATTTGCTCCTGGGTTGGCCAAGAAAATAAAGTTTCTCAGTGAACAGTTTCCTTCCCAGCAATTTAGATGTTCCTGTTTTATGTTCAGATGTGGTGTGAACGATAACTTTAGGCAAGAACCTTGTAATATCCTTGACTTATATGTCAATTCTTAAATGATTTCTTAGACAGTTCAAACCAAATTAAACTGCATTTAGACAGATCGGTACCACACAAAATTTCTTTTTATCAACCATTGTCTTTACATATAAACTCAAGAGATATGTGATTTGTAGGGAAAATAGCCAAAATGCCAGGCACTAATGAAATACCGGTAGTACCTGACATTTTCAACTCGGTGCCGAACATGTATTGATAACATCAATAAAAAAGACAAATCTTTCAGGAATTGTGCCTGACAAAGCCTGAATCCTGGCATTTTCTGTGACAGGTGCCTTATTTCCAGGCTTGCAGAAAAGGTCAAATATTTATGCTTTTATTACGTAGCAGTACTTGAAGGCTATCATATGTAGCAATAGAGTCGTGCTGACATGGTTTTAAAGATTATAGACAAGGAATGGGGAGATAAGATATAGTTTGATGTTTCTAAACATATTCACATATATGCAGGTGTGTACGATTTCAACTAACATTTGATTGACATATTGTTAGATAAAAAAAAGGTAGGGAACCATAACATACTGGTGATATCTTTCAACAAAATCCATGTGGGTCGGAATATTCCTATTGCATCATTTGGCTTAATTTAACCAATCATTACGTCGATTGCACAGGTTCATGGTCATGAACACGCATGGGTCTGCGTGATACAATTGCGGCTATAAAGGAAGCTATAGTATGTCTTTAAATCAGACTTCGATTAGATTCCAGAGGGTTACCATCTAAGAGTCCTAGACACCGCGAGGTGTCTAGGTTGAGAAGAGTTTAGGTAGCATTGACTGTAATTGTAATATGCTTGTATGTATACTTATGCTACATAAAAGGTAAAAACGAACTATTGCATTGTTGTAACTGAAGAAGACAAACGTCTTAAGAAACCAGTAAGAAGTAAACACAACGTGAAGGAGAAGAAAAGACGATCAGAGATAAATCCTAGACGATCACAAGGCTAACGGTAATATGTAGCAAAAACAAGATGCATGGGTCATACGTAGGATGTGGCGACCGGTTATCCATAGACGCTCTCCACGTCAGACAAAAAGGTCCAGGGTGTTACATATTCCATTTGGTGCCGTGACGAAGTTTCGACCTTTAGGGTAAGCAGCAATTTTTAGAAGAAGAAGAAGAAGAAAACATATATGATTTGGTGCCGTAACAGTTTCGACCTTTAGGGTTAATATCAACTTAAGAAAAAGAAGAAAGCATATTTGATTTGGTGCTGTAACACAGTTTCGACATTTGGGTTACGAAGTTGTTTTAGAAGAAGAATACCTATTTGTAGACATTCAGCGAAGAGAAATCAACCGTACCATCCAGAGACGGAGAAAATTTTTGGTGGAAATACGAAAACCTGATGATGATATTCGGAAAAAATCTTGGTAAATAAATTTTGTTTGTTAAATTAGATATGTTACATTTGTTAAAAGACCAATTAATATTAATTTAAGTTTAAAAATCTAATTAGAAACAGAATTGTAAAAATTTAACTGTTAGAGAATAAAGGATGTTCATTCATAAGTTTTGATGGACAGGTTTGGTAAACAATATAATATCACTGGTTATCGGGTTAACATGACCTGTAGTAAATTCGAGTAATTAAAGTTAAAGAGAGTCTCTACGGAGTAGGTTTTAAAACAAACAAAATTTTCTTTGATATAACTACGAATTAATAAAAATAAAGAAACGGAGTAGGGAATATAACCAAGGAATAATAAATAATGATAAAGAAACGGAATAGGAATAAAATAGGAACTAATGTTGTCTCCGGATTGCAGTGGTAAGATGGCAGATCTAAGCATGACGTTTGTGAGTGTTTAACTCTAGTTTTCAAGATGGCCATGCTCTCTACTGTAATTCGTTAATATGTGTTATTTGTTGTTTCGAAATATAATATAATTTTTGAGATCCTTGTCCAAAGTCTCAAGAATTAGGATTTTAGTCGAGTTAGGCTAAATGTGGGTAATTCAGCTTTTGACTAAAAGGTTGAGTTGCTATTATTGTGTGTGTTTTGTGTCGTCCATGTATGTGGTTCGATACGTAGAGTAATGTAATTTTGAAGCTCTAGTCCAAGGTTTCAAAGAGTACGATAATTTAACTTTTGAAAAAAAAGTTATGGGTTATGTTAAAATCCCATGTGGTTAACAATCTAGGGATGTAGGTATAGTTTTCCTGGAAAAAAAACCTAAAATTATAGGCTCGTTAAATTGTGAGATTATCGCATACGAGTTTTATAGGAGTTTAAGGTGAGGATATGCGGTAGATTATGTCCGTATATATTTTTATGTAATTTTTGCTTTAGAAACGTAATATATAGGCTACGTTTAATATATTTTTGCTGTTATACGCTGTCGACATAATACGCGCTGATTAGAATGTGTAATTTGACATTAGGTCGAATTACTACAAACACGAGGTTCTAGCACCTGTGTTAATGTATATAGGATATAATATATATTGGATATAGTATTATATGTGTAGTAAAAAGCTAGGTATATTTTGATTGTTGTGTTTATCAAATATGGACTGTGGTCTGATTGAATAGAGCGTACGGTCATTTTCTCTGAACATAGTTGTAGATACATTAAATAAAATGTGATGTCATTCAAATAGTGGCCATATTTGGGTGTCATCCTGGTTAATGTAATAAGGTTATGTCACACTGGTGTTGGAATAGGCTATGGATCCGGGCTTGTTTTCGATATTCAGTGTTGTACAATAGCAGTATATTTTTGGGGTTGACATGTAAAATAGAATTACTAAATTGTAAATGCGTAGGTCAAAAAAAGGTCACATTACTCACGAGTGAATTATAAAATTATCATGGCTGAATTCTAAAATGAAAACGCAATTATAAAATTATAAACTTGTCACTTTTCGAGTTCAGGTCAAGAGGTCAATGTTAGTTTGGAAATTTATAATTAAAGAGACACATCAAAGTCTATTTAATAATTAAATAAAGTTTAATTTTAATTAAGAGTAAGCGTTACTTATAAGTTTTAGGAATAATATATTAATATAATGTTAGACTAATAGCAAAATAAAGTTTAAAAAAAAATCAGTAATAGGAATAGTTAGTTCTTGGTCTGATGGCAATGACATGTTTGATTGACGAATAACATTGTACAAGCCAATCTTAGAAGAAAAAAAGAAAGTTTTCAACTTGACACTATGGTAGCTGAAAAGGACAACTACAGAGGCAAGAAAAATGGTTTACCAGTTTACCAAATTGAGATTTCCAGAGACAGAATTTAAAGTGAAACTGAACTTTAAAAATTTGAAGTGATGTGCTATAGTGTTTTGAAATTAGGACACTTAAAGATTTAAAAAAAACAATTTGTGTTCTTTGAATTTAGGTTTCGGCTTAGTGAATTTTCATAGGACTTTGAGATAGTTTTTGCATGCGATTATTGATTTTTGATTATTTGTGTTTTTCTTTCACAGCTCTGTTGTATTGTAATCATTTATATTTTCCTGATGCGTGCATAATTAGTTAGAATATCTATATTCTATATATATTCTTAAAGGGGGAAGTAATGTAGCAATAGAGTCGTGCTGACATGGTTTTAAAGATTATAGACAAGGAATGGGGAGATAAGATATAGTTTGATGTTTCTAAACATATTCACATATATGCAGGTGTGTACGATTTCAACTAACATTTGATTGACATATTGTTAGATAAAAAAAAGGTAGGGAACCATAACATACTGGTGATATCTTTCAACAAAATCCATGTGGGTCGGAATATTCCTATTGCATCATTTGGCTTAATTTAACCAATCATTACGTCGATTGCACAGGTTCATGGTCATGAACACGCATGGGTCTGCGTGATACAATTGCGGCTATAAAGGAAGCTATAGTATGTCTTTAAATCAGACTTCGATTAGATTCCAGAGGGTTACCATCTAAGAGTCCTAGACACCGCGAGGTGTCTAGGTTGAGAAGAGTTTAGGTAGCATTGACTGTAATTGTAATATGCTTGTATGTATACTTATGCTACATAAAAGGTAAAAACGAACTATTGCATTGTTGTAACTGAAGAAGACAAACGTCTTAAGAAACCAGTAAGAAGTAAACACAACGTGAAGGAGAAGAAAAGACGATCAGAGATAAATCCTAGACGATCACAAGGCTAACGGTAATATGTAGCAAAAACAAGATGCATGGGTCATACGTAGGATGTGGCGACCGGTTATCCATAGACGCTCTCCACGTCAGACAAAAAGGTCCAGGGTGTTACACATATAGTTACCGGTATATAACTTGTATCATATATCGGTAGTGATATGATCCTACTTGTGTATTAGGAACTATTTATTTTCATATGTTTAATGGTTTATTTCTCTTCTAGCCACTGATAACTTGGATATTTTATTGGATCCAAACAAAAGTCAAGGAAAAAATGTGGACAACGAATCTTTATTTCAGTCTGTTATGAGAAAAGTTCCCCAAGCAGGTTAGTTGAATTACCACGCAACATTTACCATTTCCTATAGATCTGACAAAATAACAAACATTATAGATTAAGCCTGTACAATCTGTTGTTAAAGAGTAAGTGCAACAGTATTAAACTACACATACAAAACCTGTGGACACAGATTATATTGCAAGAGATAAAAATCAAATTTCAAATCCAGTGGATTCACCAGGGAGCCAGTCACAATCATCCACTGTGCTGTACAGTCCTGAACCTGTAATTTGTGAAAAAAACAATATTTAATGTATTATGTTACTGGTCATTATAAACACTCCAATAAAGAAACCAGTACAGAGATGAAATAAGAAAGCTATGGAAGCATTTTTCTAAATTCGAATTATTTTCATATTAAAAGGTTTCTGCTGAGTTATGATAAATGATAAAAAATACCGCTAAATTTTAATAAATAAAAAAAAAAACTCATTTCATTTCAGTTGTGATAGTAACTTCTGCCCAACAAAATAAAGAAACAGGTGGTTGGATTAAAAGAGGAATAACATGTAGTTCATTTACCAGTGTTTCCTTTAAACCACCTATGTTATCTTTCTGTATTCACAGACATAGGTTAGTGGAATAATATCATTTGTATAACAAGCTCAGTACATAGTGAACAGTTACTGTAGTAGCCAGATCCTTGACGTAGGGGGATGGAATTTCAATTATCTCCCTTGACACATCAGATCACAACCGAATGAAAGAAATGGAGTTTTATGTCACGTCAGCTCCAGAAATCAGTGCATTTTTATTTTATGCTAGTAATCTGAATTAGGTTTTTTTTTTAATATTTACTCTAACATAAGTGTTTTCCCAATTTTCTATTTATAGTTTATAAAAGTTATCTCCCCTGACACACTAATTGCATTTTTGTTTGGTTGGATATAAAGTTGAAGTGAGAGAGATAGAAATGGGGTTTAACCTCCACACGTAACATACTAGTTAATTTCCAAACTAACATATGGTTCAATTTTATTTCAATAATTTGCTTTAGCAAAGCAGTCTTTAGCAGTGGGAGGAAACCAGAGGACCCAGAGAAAACCCATGGGATTAGGCAAGTGAGAATCATTGAAACCACACCACTTGACTCAATGGTCTAATGGACATGTGTAAGATCAACGACCACTGTTGTATAATACTCCGTCACCCTTAATTGGAGTTATCTCCCGGATTATCATCTGGGCATGTGGAAGCTAATAAAGAGCGGTTTCAATGTTATTGTGTTGATGTCAATGCTAATCTAGCCTGGGGTATTTAAGTAGATACGGTCACAAAGTATCAAACAACCACCCACTCCCCAAAATTTAAAAGTAGTTAAAGTACTTGTCTTTTTTTATTTTCAGTCGTATGCATGGTTTACTACAGGAAACAGAAAAGTTTGCTGTCCATATATTGGCTCAAGATCAGGTAATTCAATAACTTAATCATACATTATACAAGATCTAATTCTGCCTATTACAGGTCTTTCTTTAGGCCTGAAATGTTATCTAAATTATTAATTCGACATTACTAGCCTCCAATGTTTACTGGATTAGGTTCCGATTTAATGCTCAACTTTTATTCGTGATTTAGTAATAATGATCGAGGCTAAGCCGAAATTTCGATTGCTAAATTTTCGGTTCAGAATGGATGAATTTGACTAGAAATTTCTGTGTATTCCCAGCTATTTGCCTAGTCTCCCATGCATCTTTAAAGCATAGGCTCAAGAGTAATATTACTAATATAAAGAAATGCAAAGTTTTTAACATAAGCCTAAACGTAACATAAGTTAAAAATAAAGAATCCCATTTAAATGCAAGTACAGGTTGTACAGCAAAATGAACCGAAAGTCTCAAGTCTTTTGCGATATGAATAAAAGTTTTTAAAAACACTAAAAATATCTTTTTTTAAAAACTTTACTTTTGCGTGTGATATCATTAAAAGTAAAGTAAAGTTTGGATTTGATAATTAAAGAACTAAATATTTTTATATTTTTAGCCAATTTAGACATTTTGTTCATTTTATGGACATTTATAGAGTGTCAGCATCCAGGTTGATTAGCTATTATTATCGTAAACAGGTCACATATTGTCAGACTGAAGACTAAATTTGATTGAGTGTTGATAATTTGACTGTCATTTATTTTTTCAAGATACGACAGAGTTTACACTTTGCTAAATCCTGGGAGGAAGAATCTTGTCCGTTTGATACAATACCACATGTACAGAATGAAGAGGTAAGTGATCTATCGATATTCATAATTTAAAGGCTTGACGAGCCATTTGCATTTTTGCTAAAATATCAAACTTCTTACTGCTTAATACACGCTAAAAATGTGACCTTCTCCAACTAAACCAGGCTCTTGTCGCACACCATCAATTTATACCACGGGCACAAAGGCATAAACTGTGTCTCTTCTTGTTGCTGTGAATGAGCCAAATCAACTCCAGATGATACGACAGATTAAAAAGTACTTTATGAAGAAATTTAACCAAATGGCAAAGTGACAAAAATCTGTCCAAATTAGATGCTTTATTTATTGTTATGTTTGATATGTGAGGTACAACTTTAGATCATATTGATCAATGTTTATTTTTCTAGGGTCTACCTATTATTATGGGGTCAGTAGCTGTTTTACTGTGTGATACTCATTCTATCCATACTGTAGGGGATCATCATGTATATTATGGTAATTTAAAACATGGCAGTGTGTCTCATACTCTTCAAGATCCACTTTTATATTTTGTTAGGTAAGTAACTCTAAAACTCTAACCTTTAAACCATATGTTAGTCCTGAAATGACTACCCTCTATCTCTCTCCCTCTTTCCCTCTCTCCATCTTTCCTTCTCTGCCTCCCTCGTCCACCCTCTCTCTCTCTCTCTCCCTCCCTGCTTGCATTCAATCAGTTTGCCCACAGCAAAAGGGTGGCAGACTTAATATTAATACATAGCTCTATGATATTTCAATTCTTTGTGTTTAACGTTCTATTGTTCTGCTTCTACTGGGCTAATGAAGACAGGCATAAGCGATGCAGTGTGCTATGAGGGACATTTTGCCTGGACAGAATAACTATGTCTTACTCTTCTATCGAATTCAAACTGCCAAAGGATGTTTTACATCCCATCTAAACGATTAGACAGCTGTCCTTGTCCGTCCTGCACCACTGACCAGGGGAAATCACATCGGAATATCCTGATGATCTTTCTCTGTCAATGCAGGAGTCAAATAAACACAACATCCAGGCTAGCGAGCCAGCATCTTACCCACTTATTCACAACCGATATTCCCAATAGAGATTTAACTTTCATAGTATTGTAGTTTACCAGGAATTCCAGGGGGGTTGGGATAGCCTAGTGGTCGAGAGTGCCGCGCTTTGACCTCTAGCTGGCCGGTCACCTCTGGCTTGCGGCTGTAGTTTCGATCCCTGGTGTGAGCGTATGTGGCATGGAGATAGTGGCGCCTTCTCAACCTCGTGGGTTTCCTCCGGGCTCTCCGGTTTCCTCCCACTGCTAAAGACCTCTACGCGCTAACGAATTATTGAAATAAAATTCAAACCACATGTTAGTCCCGAAATGACCTAGTTTGTGTCGTGTGGACGTTAAACCCCATTTCTCTCTCTCTCTCTCACCCAGAATTTCTGTTGCGCTAAATGATGCATCAAGTAAATAAATATGTCAACGCTACCATTATTTCAATGTATTTCAGGTCATTTAGGTCGATAGGTGATCAAGTATTTCTGCAAGCTTTTGAAGATACAACGTTACCATTTGAAGAATGGACACATGAAGCCCATCTACGAATGGCTTGGAACTATATAAAACAATATGGCAAAGAGAAAGCAACTCAATACATCAAGTAATTTATCTTCCTTCTTACTTATTAATGATAGGGGGTTGGGTGTTCGAATAGTTTCATCCTTGTGGTTAAGGTCTGTCATATAGTAGCCTGTCCCTTGTGGGTTACCTCTAGGTCGTTCCACTGCTAAGACCCCTACTTGCAATGAAATGAAATTGAATCGTCATTTAACTCCGAAATGACCTAGTTTATGATGAGTGGAAGTTAAAACCAATTACCTTCTCATACTCATTTGCATGCTGTAGGAGAGGCGGTAAAAGTACTAAAACAACAGTAATACACACAAAGTAATTAATGTAAAATTTTATAGGTAATGCTTTACCAACTAACATGATCAAAATTAATATTTTCATTGGATCCTGAAAGGATTGTCTGTTTGCCCTTTATAAAAGCGCGGGGGAATTGCATGGACGAATGGTTAGCACGTGTGCGCTGTATCATAAGGTCTGTCATCAAATCAACCAGCATGGTTTTGATTCCCTGGTTATATGTGAGTGTGACAAGGAGTAGGGTCATGTGTCCAACCTCATGGGTTTCTCCAAGTCCTCCGGTTTCCTCCTATGGCTAATGACGTCTACGCACAAATGAATTATCGAAATAAAATTGAACCTAGGTTAGTGCCGAAATGACAAAGTTTGTGTAGAGTGGAGTTAAACCCCGTTTCTCTCTCTTTCTCTCTCCCTCCCCCTTATAAAAGCTCCTCTCTAAAATCAGAATCCCCGGCCACATTCATATGAAGTCTGTAAAAAGGAAAAAGATATGCTTGTAAATTATTTATTTTTCAGATTGGGAATACAGAAGTTTAATGAAAAGAATTTAGACAAGGTCAGTTCATCATTTTAATCGAAAAAATGACTGTCAACTTTTGTGAAAGAAAGAATTCCAAGAAAAATGTTAAATATTTTGAGCTACAATATCAATAAACACCTGTTTAGAATTTTTTGGACTGTTAAATTGTCCATTTGATACCGCTTAAATCCTCTAAATTCTAAACAATCGACATCTAATAAAACTGGTTTTAATTTCTTTACTTTCTCAAAATTGTAAGAGATTAGGGTAGATGTTTTAGAATTTAAATTCTTTACTGCTTTACTAAATAAAGATTATTTTTTTCCATACGAAGAGTTGAAGAAACTGTAACCAATTTGATTATTTTCAGATAAAAACTGGTTACCATGAAACTATAACAATGTTCTTTATACACCTGGTAACCGATGCTATTAATTCTAACGATATGACATTTGAAGAATTTATACAGAAAAATCCTCATCTTTTAGACAATAGTTTATTATTTAGATATTATAGTAAAGAAATATTATCTAGTGAAGCAGCTCGACATAGGTAAGTTACCTGGTTGCAATTTTATTCTTAAAAAGTCTGAGGGTGATTTGAGAAATATATGGAAGCCTTGCAAATATTGTATAATTTGGATCTTTAATTGCATTGGCAATCAGATATTTTCTAAAAAACTACAGTTATAGGGTTTATTAAATCCACTTGGGCTTCACTGTAATGCTGAGGTAGGAGTTCAGTTATATACATCAAAATTGTAACGAAAGATCCCTACATGCACGCAAATTATTAGAATAAAATTGAACCATATGTTAGTCACGAAATGAACTGGGTTATGTTGAGTGGATGTTGAACCCCATTTCTCTCTTTTTTACTTCGGAAGTATTAATGTTGGTACATTATTACAATAATGCCAATTGTAGACATGTCTATTGAAGTATTCCATTCTGTTTTGTAAATTGATCTGTAAGGACCTACCTACCCCTTCTGATATTTTGTTTACATTTTTGCAAATTGAAATCATATATATATTTTACTTGCATTTCAGATTTATACAGCCAGACAAAAAATCTCTACCATGAAGCCAATAGAACAATTTTTATACACTAATTTATTTATGTTGTTTTAGATGGAATTATTCTATTATTTTACCTCTCAGCCTAGAAAAACAATTTTCTTGTAAATAGAACACTTATTTTTATAATAAAAATTGTTTGTTTATTATGTCTCGTGTTACTGGTTTACACCCTTCATTTAAACCTGCCTTTTTACACGCCCCAGGATTATTGTGGTTCTTTAGTGCCATCACCCCTGTTCGTATTGTTAGCATCAAATGGGTTACATTTCAATAATGCTTACCTGTATATCGTTCTCATTTAAATAAAGAAACCTGTTGATCTTGTTAAAATCACCCCAAGTTATGCCCCTTTGTAATGAATTTCTTAAATGCTAGGTTCCCACTATTTTACGATGGTTTATGATCGGATTGTCCCTGTTGAGCCACGATCTGGTGTGTGCAGATACATTTCAATACGATCAACAGGCTGGATTGCGATCCAGAAAATCTTGGCTTTGCTCCAAATGTAACGGCAGGATGTGAAGCCACCGCAACTCGACTATAGAGCACGGACCAAAAGAAATTGGATTGGCTTCTTTTCCCCATTAACTTGCGTGTGTAAGGAACTCCACATATCAACAGACATTGTTGAAATGCAATCAGCTTTTTATTTATAATCTGTATGGACAATGCAACGGATATAAATTTCAATCAAATGTATGGGGACTTTCTCACTCGAGCATTCACAAGATTCTTAAGTTTGTAAAGGAAGAGAAATGAGGTTCGACGAGCACTCGACACAAACTTTGTACAAATTGATTTCAATTTCCTTTGCAGTGGGAGAGAGTAACAGGGGTAACGTCCACTCAACAGTCAAAACAAACTTGGGACTAACATATCGTTCAAATTTACTTCATTTACATGCACATAGGGGTCTTTAGCAGAGAAGGAAATTAGAGAAACTCACAAGCTTGGACAGGTGACCCTACTCATTGTCATGTTTGGCTCTTGTTTGTTTAAAACTTAATTTAGAATCTGTCAGCCCCTGGGGGTGTTTTTTGTTCTGCTATAATGTTCTTGGCAGGGTTGTACATACTCCAACATCCATTTTATGTAGGACTTGAGTAGTAGGCTGTAGGAGGATACCAGAGGATTGATAAACCCACTCTTTGCCACGTACAACTGGGGAATCGAAACCTTTCCCCCCACAATGAAATAACGTGATTTTATTGATTTAATTTTTTTTTTATTTTGTGAAGATTTACAGATTAATCTTCCTCTTCTTCAGCTCCTCCAGCAGCATCTGTCTTCTTCATATTCTTTCGCTTAACGCGTCCTGAAATACACAATTGTTTAAAGTTAATAATTTTGAACAGGAAAACGAAGTTATGTACACAGACTGTTCAGCTAACCTGGTCAACCCTTAAACTTTATACCTAGTAATTGCACACATTAATACCATTTAATGGATACACATTACCAAGGATAATAATATGCAATTTTTCGACACTTCTGTCTTTATCAAGCAAAGGATTTTATCAAACAAAATTGTACATGGTGTTATTACCCTTTAGGGTTACTTAACATCCTAGAAGCTGGTTGGCAAATTATGGGCCTTTTCAGTTAAATAATTTGAGTGTGGTGTCATTATCCAATAGTGAAAGGTAACATCTACTTTTTAACCCTTTAGCAGACCTTCCTAACTGGGTCTCCTTGTAGACCGCCCCGCTACATGCACAGCCGACACACCCATACAAACTAAATCTTTTCACATATCTCTGGCAGTTTGAGACAGTTTAAAGGAACAGCATCTTCATCTATTAAAATATACTTTTCACTGGACTAAGATGTAGAATAAGTATATTACCTGGTCGGCCACCACCGTATGGTGATCTGAGTGAGAAATCAATGTGTTTCTGTGAATCTAGTCGTACAACATATGATGGGATGTTAACTACTTGTTTTCTGACTCTGAAAAATACAATTTTATATTCATATATAACCATATAGGCTTGGCAGTCTGAAGACTCAAGATTTTGGGGCCTTCGGTATTGGCGTATCATAGTCCTGTCAGTGCTATAAGCCTTTCTTACACACGATGACAATACAGTGTCTTTGCTAAGCCTCCTTCACTAAGGGGGAAGGAACCACGTGGGAAAATACAGACTAGAGAACTTTCTCTGCCAATGCAAGGATCAAATTGGGGACCTCCAGGTTTTGCAAGCCACTTTTACTTCCTCATGCCCGGAGGGTGGGAAATTGTGACGGTCTAGTCTAGGGCTTCTGGATTTTCTTGTCATTCAATATCCAGCCAACAATCATGTCACTATCAAATCTTACAGAGAACTTTAGTGGTCAGTTTTTGTGTCTCGATATATTTTCACGCACATGTATAATAACGTCTATGTGCAATACACAATTGGTGGACAGATTTGGGTTTATATCCCAGTAAACAAATGAAATACCATACATACCTCCAGTTACACAGCAATGTATATATACTTTCATAGTGGACATATGACTAAAGTCAAAGTGGCCCACACAAACAAAGAGGAAGTCTGGAAAGGAATCCACATACCCTGATCGTATGACCAAATGTCACAGTGGATTAGGGTGTTCATTGCTTCATATTCCATCCAAATCCCTTTTTAGAGGATAACAGTACGCATAGACATTGAACATATTGTTCAAGTGGACTATGGTGTTTAAAAATGTTTTAACTGCTGAAGAAGACATCAACAAAATGTGTTATACAAGCATTTATAAAGATGGTTATGAAATTTTGTGTTTTTATGAAGTGAACAATTAGTATGTAGAAGTCACCATATTTACCTTATATGTCTTTGTCGAATAAGAACACGAGCATGATGAATACTCTTGGCAAGACCCAGCTTGAAAACTTGTGTTTGAAGTCTTCTCTCCAAGAAATCTTCCAGACGAAGACCCAACACATAATCCAGTTTCATTTTGGATTCATCGAGTACACCAATGCGGATCAATCGTCTCAACAAAGCATTACCTATAAAATTTAACACTCATTAATATGTGTCTTTTACGTTTTTTAACTTCTGTCCAGGGGCAGGTGTGATGTCAATACACATCCACGAGAAAATGTGTGCATACAAAAATAGTTCAATTTTATTTTGATAGCTTACACGTACGGATCTTGGAAGTAGGAGGATCCACAGAAAACTTTGAGACTAGAGAAACTACTCATCATGTACAAGCAAAGGATCTAAACCATGGCACTTGAATCCATGACATGACCTTATGATTTAATTAGTGCATGTATTAACCCATACCAAAACACCCAAATTGCAGGATACGTTTCATGAAGTATGTATCCAATATACGTACTATGGGGAATTTCACACAAAGTAAATTACACAGCTGGAACTGGATTGTAATTGGTCATAATTGAACACTTCCAAGCGCAGTGAAAAATGGCATAAATTATTCACGGTACAGACATGCATATTTTTTTAGAACCTGGAAGATATAAGCTTGATATTTTAGATAAATATGCAAAGATTTAAAAATTACCGTTAAAAAGTCGTTTGGGATCCTTCTCTTCGAGTGTCAACAATTCTCGAGCAGCTTTTCGGATTTTACCCAAGGTGTATTTGACACGCCATACTTCTCTCTTGTTTCTCAAACCATATTCACCAATAATTTTTAACTCCTGATCCAAACGTTCCTTTTCGAAAGGACGTCGGGGAGTAGCATATGTTTTACTCTGAACTCGGGGGACCCTTCCCATCTTGATTTATTTTAGCCTGAAAACAAAATATTGTATGTACTAAAATAAGTTATTGAGTTGTGTATCAAATACGAATTATGGACATGATGTGATAACACGAAGGCCATACACCAAACTTATTCATTTGAAACAATTTGTTTTTGCTGTTCCTATCTTAGCGTTTAATGTCCGCTAATACCGAAGGTGATATCACAGAAAAGTCTTATTTTTCATTTTCATTATCTAAGCGCACGTGTAGGGGTCTTTGCTGTGGGAGGAAACTGGTGTGCCCAGAAGAAACCCACGAGGTTGAGAAGGAGCCCCTATCTCCATGCCACATACGCTCACACCGGGGATGGAAACCACAGCCGCAAGCCAGGCGACCAGCCAGCTAGAGGTTGAAGCGCGGCACTCTAGACCATCCCAACCCCCCGAAATACGTTTTTGAACATGGTTCCATTAAAACGCTCATTGCTAACCTGGAAATTTAGGATAACGGCATCACATTTTCACCGCCAAGAAGGCAGATGTTACTTATATAAGTATAGATCTACGAGTTATTCAGCGTGCAATCAGTCTCCGTTGATGAAGACTCGAAACACACGTGCTCCGTCGATGAACAGAACACCCCCTAAATCCATTATACTGCGATGTAACTATAAATATTGATGTATAAAAAGAAAACGGGACACAATATGCTATTTAGAATGTTTATTTTAATATATCTCAGTTTTTATTCGGTTACAAATCTAGAAAATATGACCCGAGTTCTCAAACACAACCTACCACTAATGGCGAGCCCACGTGAAAGAACGAACTACAGTGGTGTGCTAACAAGTGCGCTGAGATTAATCCGCATTCATGTTAAAAGGAATGTAACCGACGTTCAAACCAATTTTTCAATAAATAAATTCCAATACTTGTTCATATCGATGAATGCAAAAATATACATATTCGCTACGGCAGATAATAACATACGGCAATAATTAAGCGCGCACTTTTTCTTACAGTGTGATTCGCCGCAGTTAGCTCCCTTGAAATATTCTTTAATTTTTATGGTAGTAATATCAACATTGGCGGGAGTAGCTGTCTATTTGATCAGTCATCACAAGAATCATTAATTGATTAATCAATTGTCTGACATCATAGTTCATACGGTCAAAAGCCGCTAGTGTGACACCTGACGCGACTCTCCACTACAACCGTTCAGATCTTCATGTAGTGGAAGTGGAGGTCATCAAAAGTATATATTTTTAAAAAAAAAAAGAAATATAGATTTGCATTTTTATTAATTATAAATTAGATTGCTTCTTGCCTTGCCTTACATTATTATAAATACATAACATACCGGTACATGAATTCACGAATTCTTAAAAAGGTGTTGTGTAATGAATATAGATCAATACAAACTTCAAAAAATAACTTTTAGTACCAGTTAGATTTGTCATTCAGATGAAATGGGAAACCATGGTCCTGTTTGACCTTTGGAATTCCCAGCAGAATTTTCCTTTTAGAACTTGGCATATATGCATTGCAAATTATGGCAAATTTATTTGTAATAGTTTGGTGCCAATATGTCAACATTGTTTTGGAGAGTTTAGATAGGACATTTTTGGTCAAAGCTATTGGCTAGTCTAGTTTTAAACAGCCTCCCTTAAATTGTCAACCTTTTATTATTTTAAAAGATATTAGGCCCAAATATGGCTATTGATATCGCAGATTCATCTATGAGTAAAAAAGATTAGTTTAGCTTTAGAACGCAAAGTTTATTCTAGCCACTGAATGTGTAGCCTCCAAAAGAATGACAAAAGTGAAAAAAAAGTTATATTTTAAATAACAAGATATGCCATTCATACTTTTTTTTTTTTTAATATCGAATTCAGAACTCCCATAACTTCTGCTTTTAATTATTTTTTTTAAATTTTGAAACCAGATTGATAACCGTAATATGGAAACTGGTAAAGAAAATGAAGCGGGATTTCTATCAAGACTTCAATCTCTGACGTTTGACAGCAAGTTAGAGAATGGAACTCCATCTCAGAAAGCCGATGTGATTAGAAACATCATTGTACATTTAAACAGTGCTCAGTATGAAAAAATGTAAGTCTATTTATTAAACAAACAAGAGAGAGAGAAATGGGGTTTAACCTCTACGCGCAAACAAATTATTGAAATATAATGGTATCAGTCCCGAAATGACCGGGTCTGTGTCAAGTGGATGTTAAACCCAATTTCTTTCTCTCTTTCTGTAGTTATAGTATTTTAAGAGCCACAATAGCTGGTTTGATCCCAATGTTTGCTGAGAAATTACGTCCGTATTTTCTTGCATGGTCTCGTTTTCTCTTGTCCGTGGAGTACAAAAGGCCTGACAAGGACTAGCCTATTAACCTGGTACATGTAGTATTAAAATTCAACCTCATTTGTTCCAGTGTCTGTGAGGAAACATGTCGTAGTTTTGTTAAAGATTACCAGAAGATGTATGAAGAGATTGTTGACTGTTTTGATGATAACACTGGTAAATATAATTCAAATTTAGGGGGTTGGATGGCAGAATTTTTAGTATGTGAATGTTGTATCATAAAGCCTGTCATTGAATCAACTGGTGATTGTTTAGCCAGTGGCCCCATGCAAGTTAATCCGACCCTATGTGTATTTAGTCTTCATGTTATTATATACAATATAAAATGTTTTATTTTGTGGTTCATATTTATATTTTAATGAAATTTATTTTAGGTTTGAATAACTTTGCAGCTGGTGCCTTGAATCTGTGTTCGGGGAAAAAGAACGGTAAATTTCTGTGTTCTACAGTAGACAGTCCACAAATTATATGGCTATGATGTCAGATCATGTGACTAGATTCACGACCAGTGATTTCATCAGTCTGATATGGATAATTAATTGTGTTTAAAATCGCAGTTACCGATAGCCTTGTAAACCCTGGACCCTGTTTATATATTCTTATTTTGCTTTCTTTCGATTAGATTGCTCAACTCTTGAACTATTTTTCGGAAACCCTTGCAAATTACATGTATGTTTTGAAAGATGACCCCCTAAAAGGAACGTCAGTCCAAGAACGGTTCAATTCATTTCCGTATTTAAAAACGTGATGAATTGAAATTATGTCAAAATTCGGCCGACTATATACATGTAGATAAGATATGTTTAAAACTCAGTGCCTTCTTTTTAATACATTTGAATCTGAGAGTTGATTTTTAAACCTGTTTGTTGCAGAAAGTCAGAGTTGGAGTACCAGTTTAAGTCTAGAAAAAATAAAACAAATGTCATTTTATACAGATTATATGTTAAATTGTCAGGTAAAATACTACCATTTTTAATATAAACTTAACAGTATTTTATGGCAGAATCTTATTTTTGTTTTTGAAATTGACTTAAATGATTCTG
The DNA here is from genome assembly GCA_948474765.1 of Patella depressa. NCBI lineage: Eukaryota > Metazoa > Mollusca > Gastropoda > Patellidae > Patella > Patella depressa. The sequence goes on from OX419718.1 coordinate 5,172,890, forward strand.
TAAGGACGAAATGAGAATACCTAATAACATGGGCTACTGTAAAGGCCAGATTGTTTGTTTGTTTGTTCCTGGAGTTTTAAGTCCACTTCCACCGGACTAAATTAAACTCTGAGATTATTTTAGTGATCTATCAGACTAAATTAAACTGAGATATTTGATTGAAATTTGGTTTTATATTACAGTCGAAAGCAGATCTTTTTGTTGCCACCAAGGAAAATTCTGCTCCGCTATTTCGACCAAGAAAAAAGAAATTGGTGGTAGAAAGCCAGAATTCGAAACCAGAAAATGAAAAACAATTACCCGTTTGTTATACGAAACACGCAGAAACTCAACCAACAGGACAGAATCCATCGACATTTACAAAGCCTCCTTCGTTCGTTCAAACTGCACCTGTCCAAGATAATCAGTGTGCACAAAAATTATTTGGAAGTGGACCGCAATATAACGGCCATAACATTGTTACTAATAATGATAATAATAATAGTGAAAAGAAACAAAATTATTTTACACCGATTCAGAATAACACAGATTATAGACAAGGACCGCCTAGAGTACCAGTTTATCAAAACAAAGCTAATGTAAGTGATACGGGAGAGAGTAGTAAACCGTCTGAATCATCATATAGCAGAACTCAATATACACAGAAAAAATCTCTATTTAATAATGGTTAGTCAATTAATATTTGTATACGCCAACCTTATGTCGTCACCTTGTCCACAAGTCTGTCCGTCAATATTTAGAAATTGTGAGTCACTTAATATTTATTATAAATCTCATGAATTACTATCATAAGGATAAGTAAGTTGGGAGCAGGACAATTGAGACAAATACCAGCCATTTTATTATTAATCATTGAGATACATATATATGTTGTCACCTTGTCCCCCAGTGGCTACAGTTGAGTTTTCAACAGATTGGTGTGAAGCATTGTCATGAGGTGACGAACCCTTATGATATTCAGAGTTTCGCGACCGTTTGTAGATGTTAGTCCCATGATTCAGTCTAAATTCTGATCAGCCATCATAAAAATATTTCAGGAAAAGGATCTAGCACCAATTATGGTAATAATAATAATTATGGTAATAAAAGATCATTTCAGAAAAAAAATGATGTAAGTAATGTGTTAGTTTCTTATTGAAATAATTTACTGTTATTAGTTTATATTATAACTCAATTTGGTTTATTACAATTTGACTGCAACGATACCCTTTAACTTCATCACACAATACGTGTCACAGTATGGACCTCACGATACATAATTTGAATTTTGTCTTTTTTCCATATGGTGTTTTAAATCCAAATGTTCCCATATCCATGATTTGTGGTTTGCAGGATGAGAAATTTATTTCGGCAGGACACATGTTTCAATGCCGGAAGCCAGCTTTCCTCCTCCTCGCATGAACTACAGGGGGACTTAACTCTGCATGATAGTTGAATATCTGTTTATGTTTGTCCAGAGATGTACTGGTATTATTAATATCACTTTTAATTAATTTTCTTCAAGGAATTGAGATAGTCGGTATTTACATGTACCAAGTGATACAGGTTTTATGGTCCTCCTGTGTCGCAAAATGTGAATAAAGATAAAAGATTTCCTGTGTTTATTTTCAGTGGAGAAAGAGACAAAGAGAACAAGATGATGAAGAGGATGACGATGAAGAAATGGAAGAGAAACCAGCTTCAGGTCCATTTAAAACAGCTAAAGAACAAATGGTACATGTGTTGTTTAATGTTCAAGAGCGAGACATTGCATAATATATTGATACATTACACAATATCTTAAGCTCAAGTCCATTAAACAACTTAAAATAAAGACACTCGCAGGTGCTTTGCAATGAATAACGTCACACAGGTCCAAAATATTATTAGTAGAAAATATCTACAATTGGCACATTCCACTGTATTTCAAACTTTATTATTAGATATGAAGCGTGGTAATCCTTGTCAGTTGTGTAAGACAGAGGGCCTGGCAATGGACAATGTTTAGTTGTTCGGATGGACCAAAAAAACAGGTCCTCTGTACACAATGGCATGTACTTACGTGAAAGAACCTTTGACAGTTGGAATTGGATATACGACTAGGCCACAGAGCCGCTGCCCGGGCAGAACAGTAGAACGTTAAACCTGATTTCGTTTTAGTTACTTTTTAATATAAAAGATTCTGGAATATATTTTTGCTTTGTCATGTACTACAACTGGTAACCCGGCTAATTGGGGAATATTTTAGAGCTTTTTGATTAAAATAAAATGTTTTTCTTGCAAATTATTTTGAATTGTTCTATTTCAGGCGATCAATCAACAGAAAAAATATGGAGGGCAAAACCGAGGTCAAGGTTATATACAAGGTCAAGTGTCAACGGCTTTGTATGGTGGAGCCAAAAAATCTCTTGGAACAAGGTTGATTATATTTATATTGTCAGGCAGTAATAGTAATAATAATGAATTTGTATAGTGCCTATACTGTCTAGAAGGTTCAACTCAATGACGCGTGGCTACTGCGTCATTATTGGTTTTCACAGCCAAGTAGAGGATCACAGTGGCTAAATAGGTAAGACGCTGGCTCGCTAGCCTGGATGTCAGATGTCCGATCCCTGCATTGGCTGAGAAAGTTCATCTAGATTTTCTGGCGTGATTCCACCCTGTCAGTTATTAGGGCTGGACGATATTTTCGGTAATTCGATATATCGCGATATTAAAATTTGAATTACGATATTTTATAAACCACCTAAAATATCGCGGTATAATGATATATCGTATCTTGTGTTTTTCTATCAATTTACACGATATTATCACGATATTTACGACATTATGTCACGATCGATGACTCAGATGACTTGTCACTCGTTCATTGACAAGGCCTAGTAAATACATGACTAGTCTAGTAGTTTTCTCGATTATTAAACTTATTATACTTGTCATTATAATGTCAAACCCATTGCTAATGCTGTGCAACACTTGTATAACCAGCCAGGTAAGTCATGGTGTAATATCTTCTCTTTGCCGTCTTCGATCGATTTATCATTGGCACTGTTTGGAAACAGTTATTATCATTTTATGTATGATGGCGTTTGTTAGTTAACTATCATTTTGTGCGTGTGTTTGGGTGTTTTGTTTTTTTTTTGCCAATTTTTAAACTGTAGCCGAAATAAATAAAAATAAAATGTTATTTGTAAGTAAAACCTTATTGCGTCTTGATATACGAGATTTAGACAAACGTGCTGTTGTAGTGTACCGAATAGGGGAAATTACATCTGGTTCTTTGAGTCTACTCATAGTCATACCCACATGTTATTCAACATTTTGAAAGATGGCGGAACATTGCGAATCTCGGGCTGATTGAACATTAGTAATAATAAAGCCTAAAAAACATTGCACGAGTTGTATATGGCTTTTGGTTTTGATGAGAACAACAAAGCGCAAACGAAAGTTTTATGTAGATTTTGCAAGCGTCGTGTAGCTGCAATAGGCAGCAACACCAGCAACTTGTTACGTTCATTTAAAAATACATCACATAATAAAACTAAAATATCGGGATATTGTGATATATCGTGATATATCGTTAGCTTTTTATAATAAAACTAAAATATCGCGATATAGTGATATATCGTCCTTTTTTTGGGAAATATCGCGATATTTGATTTTACTTATATCGTCCAGCTCTATCAGTTATACAAGGACAGCTGTCTAGTCATTCGGAATGTACGTAAAAGATGTCTTGACAGTTGGAATTCAATATAAGAGTAGGCTGTATTGCCGCTGTCAGGGCAAAATTTCCCTCATAGCACAGTTTGGAGCAAATGAGTAGAGATTTGAAATTATCTATGGAGTTGACGTCTCAGGTTGTGGCAATCTGTTCCGAAATACAGGTGATGTACAAGATAAGGCACAATCTCAGCAAGTCTGATAATTAGGTAATACACAAGGGTTGGATGGCCGAATGATTATCACATGTGCGCTGTCATTGAGTCAACTCTCATTGAGTCAACTGGCATTGAGTCAACTGGCATTGAGTCAACTGGCATGATTTCTATTCCCCTGTTGTACGTGACAAGGAGTACAGTGGCCTGTCAAACCTCGTGGGTTTTCTGTGGGTCCTCTACGGTTTCTTCCCACTGTGAAAGACCTCCCACATGACATAGTTTGTGTCAAGTGGTTGTTAAACCCCCTCTCTCTCTCTCCTTGGCTTATAATAATATAATATATTTTATAGACGAGGACCCAGTAGTAAATTTATTCCACCTGTTATTAATAAAGAAGAAGATGGGTATGTATATTATAATCTATTACCGTAATAATAACTTTATATAATCATCTATTAATAATATTAATAATAACTTTAATGTTGCAACCAAAAGAATATATCTGAATGGGATTGGGGAACAGGCTTAGCCTATGTAAAACCCCTCTCCCTAATATGTTGAAATGAATTGAACGATATGTTAGTCCTAAAATTACCCAATTAATCATCTTTCTCTTTAAGTTAAAGAAATGAACTTAAACCATAGTTAGTCCCAAAATGACCTTGTTTGTGTCAAGTGGACATAAAACCCCATTTCTCTCTCTCTCTCTCTCTCTCTCTCTCTCTCTCTCTCTCTCTCTCTCCCTCTCACTCTTTCTCTCTCTTCCCCTCTCTTCCTCCCTTAACTTTAACATGTTCTGCCATTTTTCTCCACTAGTACTGAATGTAGCATAAAGTATAACAATTATGGCATGTTTTGTAATAAAGTGTAGTTGTTATGGTTACAGGTGTGTTATAGATTATATTTGTTGTTTTTAAAGGTGTATAATGAGACCTGATAATAAACCTCCAGATAAAACAGACGACGAACCAATCGATGAAAGACTTAAAGGAATTGATCCTAAAATGATTGAATTAATCACTAATGAGGTATTCTATTACTGAAACCCTTTATACCATAACCCTTTATACTGAAACCCTATTCTATACTGAAACTCTTTTAACTGAACCCTATTCTATACTCAAACCCTTTATACCGAACCGGAAGGGTTGTATGGCTGAATGGTTAGCGTGCATGCGCTGTATCATACGGCCTTCCATTGCAAGTGAATTATTGAAATAAAATTAAACCATATGTTTGTCCAAAAATGACCTAGTTTGTGTTGAGTGGCCGTTAAACCACATTTCTCTCTCTCTCTCTCTATCTTTATAATGAACCCTATAAACTCAGCTCCTTTGGAGTTCACTTATTTCATATTGTAGCTGCCAATTTGTGGAACTCACTGCCTGAAAAACTCAGATCCTGTCCGTCATTAGACTTCTTTAAATCCAGATTGAAAACATGCTTATTTGAGAAAATTTTGCAAATATTTTTGTACTTTAATGAGCATGACTATATGTGGAATTAGCGCAATTTAAATGGACTTATTATTATTACTGCAGCGAATTCTAATTACAATTGTAATATTTACTGATACTAAGATATTTATATTTTCCCCAGATATTGGATCATGGCCCTAAATTACATTGGGATGATGTTGCTGGGTTAGAGTTTGCCAAGAAAACAATCAAAGAAATAGTTGTATGGCCAATGTTAAGACCGTAAGTAATTATTGTGTGATAATCTTTAAGAGGCATTTAGTAAGTGGAAAGAGCAATAGATTATAACACATACTTATGGAAGAACAATTACTGTTTAGGCGACGTTTCGAAGAGTATTCTCTCAACATTTTCAATCAAGTACAGTAACAAATGTGTAGGGCAATTGTATATAGACAAGCAATAACAACAATTCAGAAACCATGCATGATTTATATATAAAGAGCTAGCCATTTATGCTATAATAGTTCGAAAATAGATACGGTAAAATGAATAATTTGAAAATTTCAATCAAATTACTCTATTGTGAGCGAAGATATTAGCGTTTGACAGTTTGACCAGACATGTGCAATGATTTCAACCACCTTCCTGGTCGTTTGAAGCTAAGTATCGCTCCTCCATTTTTAAATTAAATCAAAATATGGCTGAACCGTCCTAATCTATTTAATATCGGAGAAATCTGATGCCGTCGAAAGTTGATTATGGCCTGGATCAGTTAATTAATGTCTAATTAATAATTTAGATAACATTTCAGGCGTAAAGAGAGACCTTAAGAAAAAATTTAAAGGAAGGCATAACTCGATAACATGAATTTTACAGGAACTCATTTCTTTTAGTGCTGTCAACATTTAATTCTGTTTCCTTGGTAACCACTAAAACAGATTCCCCAAAACTGATGCTTAGCCGTATTTTAGCAATTTGAACATTTCCTGAGAATTTCATGTGGATAGCACTTTTAGAAATGAGTTATTGTAATATTCATATTGTAGAGTGCCTCTCCGTTAAGGAAGTTTGTAATATTATTGACTATTTATTTATAGGGATATATTTACTGGTTTAAGAGGACCGCCAAAAGGACTTTTATTGTTTGGTCCACCAGGAACCGGAAAAACTTTAATAGGTGAATATATTTTATTTCAATTAGAAAATGGCTGCCGACGACCGACAAGTTATAAATTCTTACAACTTTTTTGAGTGATGGCGGTATACATACAAAACCATTTCCGCAGAGGTTCCTTGAACTTATAAATTAACAGTAATGTTTTAGAACATAGGTTGCCGGAACAATTGATATAGGTATTTGGACTTCGAAATACATCAAAATATTATAGCATCAAACAATGATCTTTAAAATTTCTTAAAAACTCCAATTTGAGGTCCTTGAAAGTTCAATCTGATTAAAATACAGTGTATATTTCATTCGTTTATTTTTATTTTCGATGGCCTCTACTACTTGAAAATCTAGCCGGTTGCAGTAGAAGGTGGCGTCAGAGTTCGTATGAGTTTCTTTTGACCCTATGACGTCAGACATTTGATTAACCAATCAGCGTTGATGTTACTAGTGGGTTACCCACGGTTTCATGCTCACACTAAAAACTTGTTGCATCGTCCAGAACGTGGGTTTTATCACAACTCTTCCAGATCCTAGTGTAGTGTAGACAGGTAAAACAAAATTTTGAACAGTAAAAAACAAAACAAAGGATCTGTGTTTTAATCAGATTGATGCAAGTTCTGGTCCGAGTTCACAAAACATTCTCAGACTTAAGTCAAAAATTTACTCAAAATTGTTTGCCTTATTGTAGCAAAAATATAGCCCTTTATAAAACTTTTGTTGTTTTGACGTATCAAATGCATCAATAAGAGACTATATGCAAAATTTTGTGTTCCTGGATCAAAGATATTTCTCATAAATTGTGATTGAAAGTTGAGTAAATTCTCAACTTAAGTCTAAGAATGTTTTGTGAACTCGGGGCCTGAATTTTTACGCAGCTGACCAGCTGGAACTATCTGATACAAAATAAAGATTAATATAATTTCTTATAACTGTAATGATTATGTTTTCAGGGAAATGTATAGCAAGTCAGTCAAAATCAACCTTCTTTTGTATCAGCGCTTCTTCATTAACATCAAAATGGGTAGGTAGCCGAGTTCTTGTTTATATCAAATATATTTGGAAGACTGACTGACAGTAAAATCATCCAGCTGGAGAGCCTACCTGACAGTAAAATTGCCCAGCTTGAGAATCTGACAATTTCTTAGTGTCATCAATTTAAATTTATAGTTTTTTAACACTAAAACTGATATTTTTAATTGAAAATAAAGATAGTAACTTAAGATGTATATTAGAGCTAAAAACATATTCAAACTAATTAATCCATCAAAATTTTGCTTCCAATCTCTCTCAAAACATTGTGTTTGCAAGGAAATACCCCAAGCTATAAAAAATCTTTTTAAAGAAGCCCTATTTGTCATGTGATTTCATGTTTCTGGTTGTTGAAACAAATATTTGTGTATTTGTAGGTTGGAGAAGGAAAATATCTTTCAGACTGAATTTATTGATTTCAAGTGAATTTATTGATTCTATATTTTTGTATTTGTAGGTAGGGGAAGGAGAGAAGATGGTAAGAGCGTTATTTGCGGTAGCTCGATGTAATCAACCAGCTGTCGTATTTATAGATGAAATAGATTCTCTTCTCTCGCAACGCTCCGATAACGAACACGAAGCTTCTCGTAGAATTAAGACAGAATTTCTTGTCCAGTTGGTAAGATGATTCAAATAAATCTATTTGCATAGTGTCTTATGGTAATGCCACCTTTCATAGGAGCGTTCCCTCCCCCCTTGTTCTTTATTGGAGTCCTCCTGAGTGATCTCCCATGTGTGGTTGAGAGAGAAAGAAATGGGGTTTAACACCCAGTCGACACAAACTAGGTCATTTCGGGACTAACATATGGTTAATTTTGTTTCAATAATTCGCTTGCGCGTAGTGGGAGGAAACCCACCCGGTTAGACAGGCGAACCTACTCCTTGCCACGTACACCTGGGAATTGAAACCATGCCAGTTGACTCAATGGCAGGCCATATGATACAGCGCGCGTACGCTAACCATTCGGTCATCCAACCCCCCTAGAGAGGTTGAATAAAACAATGCCTATCTTACATGTGGTGTTTAGAATCAATATAATTTAATCCATGTCATCCATGATGAATCAGAGAACTAACTCCTACAGAGCAATAGACATTATTAGATAAACGATCAGTGACAGGTGTCATGCAAGAGACAGAGCATGCTTACTCTTCATTAAACACCTGGTATCACTTTCCACTGGTTACTTTATCATGTGTTGTTCATCATTAGTCTAATACCACCAGCTGGAGACAGGCCTTAGGCTATTTGTTATAATTAAAGGGGCTGGTTAGTGGTAATAATACTGTTACATGATAATAAGATTGTTTATAACAGGTATTAGGATATGTGATTAACTCCCTGCTGTTCCTTTAAACAATACCTGTTGAAATATACTTATATTAAACAATTATATATTTACAGGTATTTCATCACCTATTGTTATATATATCATTAATATATTTACATCTATGATCATTAATTAGCATCTTGGTTATCAACCTGCACAAAATATTCTAACTTCCTTAATAATAAGGGGGGGGGGGATGGTCAAATGGTTAGCAAGTGCGTGTTGTATTACAAGGCCTATCATTGAGTTAACTGATGTGGTTTCGATTTCCCGGTTGTATGTGACAAGGAGTAGGGTAGACTGTCCAACCCTCTCGGTTTTCTCTGGTTTTGTCCCACTGCTAAAGACCCCCATTACAGACAAGGGATTATTGAAATAAAATTGTTTGAACCGTATGTTAGTCCCGATATGACCTAGTTTGTGTCAAGTGGATGTTAAATCCTCTCTCTCTCTCTCTCTCTCTCTCTCTCTCTCCACTTAATCCTGGCATTGGCTACATAGTTCCTTTTGGAGCAGTCTCTCATGGACAAAGTCTTATGACAGTTCCTGCTCATCTTTATTAAGCTGCATTATGAAAATACAACTTTAACACAGCCTGTGTTCTTTGACTGTTTTGGAGTCCATACCTTCTATTTTTACCATAATTCTCCTTTGTTTGCAAACAAGAATATTTCTTGTCACATCTGAATAATAATCCAGCACAGATAGGATAGAAAGGTACTTTGATATTGCAGCTTAAAAAGGATGGACAGGATTTTTCATCAAGTTCTATTTTGTCCTAGATGGAAATTCTTCTAAAAGTGACTTTGAAGCCCATGCCATTTCATAATTTTGTCTAATTTTTAGCATTGACATGTTTTATTTTTATGTCTGAATTTGTGGTGCTATATACTAATGAAATAGTATTGTATTTTTGAAATTTTGTAGGATGGAGCTGCTACAGATTCTGATGATAAAATTCTGATAATAGGTGCAACAAATAGGTAATTACAAATATATACTAACAATAATTGTTTTGATGCAATTAGGGGGAGTTTGATGGCCAAAAGTGTTGCATGTATGAATGGTATCATAGAATCTGTCATGGAGTTGTCTCGCGTGGTTTTAATTCCCCAGTTGTACGTGACAAGGAGTAGGGTCGCCTGTCCAACATCGTGGGTTTTCTCCAGGTCCTCCGGTTTCCCCCCACTGCTAATGACCCCTAGGTGTAAAGTGAAATATTGAAATAAAATTGAACCATGTGTTAGTCCCAAAATGACGTTAAACCCTCTCTCTGTCTCTATATGTTTTAGACCTCAGGAAATAGATGAAGCTGCTAGAAGAAGATTAGTAAAGAGATTATATATACCCCTACCAGAAGATATAGCTAGACGACAGATTATAACCAACTTATTATCACAACAAAAACATGAATTAACCGATCAACATCTAGATATAATATGTCAAAAGTCAGATGGTATGTTACTAGTTTATTTAGAGCCACGATGGCTTAATGGGTACGACGCTTCCTTGCTAGCCTGGAGGTCGCGGGTTTGATCTCTGCATTAGCCGAGAAAATTCATCAGGATTTTATGACATGACAATTACAGCTGTGTAAAAAATTGAGGTCCCGTGTATACATTGGTATGCATGTAAAAGATCCCTTGGAAGTTAGAATTCGATATAGAGTAGGTCATTGTGCTGCTGCTCTGGCAAAATTTCCCTCATAACACTCTGTATGGTGTATTCCCGTCTTCATTAGCTCAGTTGGAGTCGGACGTTAAACCCCATTTCATTTGACGTTCCAAGTTTAAGATTTTAGTCATTGAGATAAAAAAAAATATATTTCATTTCATTATTTCATTTCAAGATCATTGCCTGATTTACCAATAAGCTTGACAGTCTGAAGCCTCGGACTTCAAGATCTACAAGATGTATAGTATTTTTATCCAATTTTGACGAAGCTTGAAATATAAGTTTATCTTCCAAAGTCCTTGGTTCCTTTCAATATTGATGTATGTTGACTTGTTAAATCGGCATAAGGTCCCCTGATTGTATTCAAAATTGCTCTTTTAGCTTGTCCACTTCTTGCAGAGCAACCGCTTGTTGACACCGTCAGTGTCTTCAGCTTTTGTTGATGACGTTCATCTCCCGCTTGTTGTTCATCTCATGCTTGTTGTTCATCTCATGCTTGTTGTTCATCTCCCGCTTGTTGTTCATCTCATGCTTGTTGTTCATCTCATGCTTGTTGTTCATCTCCCGCTTGTTGTTCATCTCATGCTTGTTGTTCATCTCCTGCTTGTTGTTCATCTCCCGCTTGTCGTGAGGTTAGGAGATTGATAGGCATCTCATAAGTGGACGTTAAACCCCATTTCTTTCTATATGTAAGCTGCTCCCACAAAACCAGATGCTTGGTCATTTTTATGAGTTGGCACCATTTTTGAAAAGTCCACAGTCTAAATTTGTCAAATAATCTAGAGTTGAGTTCAGCTCATTCATCGCAACAAGAAGGCATGCAGTTTATACTTTTGCGCAGTACACAATGAAATTGTGCGACAAGCGTCTGGTTTCGTGGTGAGCGTGTCATATATATTCTGGGTAAATTAATGTTATATGTTAAATATTTTAGGTTATTCTGGATCTGATATGGCTAATCTGTGTCGTGAAGCTGCTTTAGGTCCTATTAGAAGTATTCCATTTGAACAGATAGAAACAATAACATCGGATGAGGTGCGAGCCATAAAGATAGAGGATTTCCTGGAATCTTTAAACCAAGTCCGAGCAAGTGTTTCTGCTAAAGACTTAGATTTATATACTGAATGGAATAAATTATATGGCAGTTTTGGAAAATAAATAACAAAATTAAACAGATTTGTTATTCATATGATTTTATAATTTTCATTCATAAAATGGCTAATGCTACTCTGTGGGGGAATATCTATGCTAATATTTGTTACCGTCGTTTGTTTGCTTGTCTGTCTGTCTGTTCAGGTTTGGCAGCTTCACCAGGGCTGTGCAGAGGCTCATATTTAGTGTATAAGGCTGTCCCAAGGCTGTAATTTGGTGTAGAGGGGTAGCTTGGACTGGGGAATAACATAGGCCTTGTGGCGATTGACTACCACTTCTGGTTTCAGAGTTATGCTAGTTCCGGTTCCTGAATATACCTGTGCTAAACCAGGACAACCGTTAGTATCATACACCTTGACTCAGTGAGTAAGACACTGGCTAGCTAACCAGAAGGTTTCGGTTTGGATCCCAGTGTTGTCCAAGTACGATGTGATGTGATGTGGTTTGCCTCTTGTTGGTGGGACTCGCAGTGAACAGTATCTAGTTACTCAGAGATCCTATGTACAAGATGGCATGCACTCAAAAGAACCCATTACAGTTTGAATTTGAAATATGGATACCTCATAGTGATACTGTCGAGATGGGATGATCGACCATGGTCCCATGTACACCTCAGCATTCCTGTAAACAAAACCTTGGTCGTTGGAATTCAACGCTGAGTAGACGGAAACCCCTCTATTCAGTTCCCTGATAGCACACTGCCCCTCTCCGTAATTCAGGTATCCTATCTGGTGTAGGCAGAAATGCCCCTGTGAAGGCAACATTTTGGTCATTGCCCATCTTCATTAGACTAGATTTCCAAGGCAGATTTTCTGTGGTAAACACTAAATTATCCCTCATATAGAGGAGGTGATGGTGTACTAGTATTTATCTGGGGACTGAAGTTTGGGGTTAATGAAATATTCTGCATTTTAAAGTAACTAGCGGTTGCCATGCAACATACACCCAAATTTGGCAAGAGAACATAGCAAGATAAAACCAAATTTTACAAGAGGTGGACAGAGAACAAGCTAAATAAAGCAATTTTGCATACAATCAGGGGCCATAATCCAGAATGACCTGATTTATAGTACAATCATGGTATAAAAAGGTTTGTAAAAAATATTCCGGGATCCTGTTTGAAGCATCCGATAGAGAAGTCAAAGAGAAAGTAATCTAAAAGTTAATAGGTCCCTTTAAATCAATTCAGCACTTCCCAAGCCTTGCTTGAGTTAATAATTATATATTTTACTTTGATCTTTGTCACAAGGTCAAGAGAAATGCTTTTAGTTAAGACTGGTATTTGGATTAGCAATCAGCGAACGAGAGTTTGTGTCTCCTTAAAAGTTCTTGAGTCTGCCGCACCCTCTCGACCCCACCCCGATTGCCGCTGTTCACTTCGAATACATAAATTATTACCCCGACGGGTTGATGACTATCTTGCAAACTATGATATTGTGAAATGCGAAACACTATAATGAATGTTACTCAAACGATTATTCGGTATTCACAAAGAAATCATATAAACGGGACTGACAATCTTATCTTAAATTGTTTGATGGGTTTCTTTTTAAACTGATTGAATTCAAACGGAGATTATTTACCGTTGATGCTTTTTATTCTTAATCGAGTGTAAAATCAATTTGAGTACATGGAAATTACAAACGACCCACACGCTTTAATCAGAAGTCCGCCTACCGGTAATAAACCTCATTATGGATAAGACACTGTAGGATAAAGCACGAGATTAAGGTTATGCTGGGGGAAGAAAAACTGATGAAAATAGCTCGAGAAAAAGAAAACCGACCGCAAGGCATAGAATATACCCCAAAGATCTAAGCGATTTACCTGTGTTATGGATTTATAAGAACAGATTATAACTCCCCACACATTTAAGAACATATTAACACGTGCCAATCCCCGAAAGTCCACTAGAGAGAATGACTGCACTGTAATCATATTCTGGTATGTATTCTATAACGGTAAGTTTTCGGCTTTTACCAGTAAAAAATGAAGATTTCAGACTGCAACCACCTCTACATTCCCCGGCAGAAAACAAATTATTGGAATATTTTAGAAGAAACATTGTAATCGTCTTGCGAGTTCGTGTGACGGGTTAGTTTCATGGCGTATGTCCGTCTTTATTAGCCATCTCAGTGCAGAAATGCAGGCCTTTAAACTCCATTTTATTTCTTTTGATTTGCCTTTAAATTGTTATTTTTTTTAAAATCTAACGATGTACGACAATTTAATTACATAGTTATCAATTGAATGTAATTCATCCAAACCCAATATTTAACATAGAAACAGGATTTCGTGTACGACAGCCTATCCTATTTTAGTAGCCTGTGGGTACGAGACTCTATAATAATTAAATTATAGTCAATATTTTTTCACTGAACCATCCTATATAATATGTTTTATTCAAGTCAAACAGCAATGTAATAGATAGTTACTTTAAAGGGACAATAACATTCTTGCTGGCTTGGTAGCTCCAGAAAATAAATAATACCTTTATTCTAAGTACTAGATGTTTAAGAGTCCTGCCTGTTGTGTAAATTATCCATTACAACCTATTTTACTTGTCCAGAGGGTTCGAAAATATTTTAAAATCCAAGTCACATTTCAAAAGGTTTACGTTAGACTTTTCAAATCAATTGGTTGAATTTTTCCAATTTTTTAAAATAGGTGTGTTAAGATGAAATTTATATCACCATTTAATTGGAATATTGTAAAATAATACGTTTTGTTGACCAGAATGAAGAGTGGGACATATTATTCAGTTACAACAAGAGTATTATTGGGGCTTTAAGTCAGTTATTTTTAAAACACATTGTATTACTTTTAAACGAAAAGTTAAAATACACGTGTTGAGATGCACGTAAACTATAATATTCAAAAACAAAATCGATATTTTAAAATGTAAATCCTCTTGTTTTTCACAAAATCAATAAATATTGAACTATTAGATACTGAATTGTAACAAACATCCACTATTATCTCGACTTTTGGCAATTTTGTTTGATGGATTTTTTTTGTCTGCGAACTGAAATGGAATAAAACGGAGTTTAACGTTTACTGACCGGGCTAATGACCGGACTAATGAAGACGGTCTTACGCCATACAGTGCGCTATATAAGTATGTAGGAAATTCTGGTCTACTCATATTTCGGAACCTCGGTTTTTTGTCCCATCCGAACGACTATATACCCTGTCCTTTGTCAGGTCCCCCGTCCTGCATCACTGAAAAGGTGGAACCACGTCGGAAAATCCGATGAACTTTCTTTGTAAACGTACGTCTTACACATTGATTGAACCACGTACCGTGATGCCTTCTGGTCTTGGGTACCCCCCCCCCCCCTCCATATGATTTTATTACGTAGGCCTACATGTGGAACCCTCCTAATATATTATTCCCGTTTCTTCAGTGTTTCACCAGTAACCGATATTCAACCAGATCTTCAAACGAGCCAGTCATTATTCGGTCATCTACAAAACGAAAACAAACATTTACAGACAGGTCTTTCAGTGTTGCCGGTCCACGGCTATGGAATAATTTACCCGACAATCTGAAAACTCTTAATTATAAGATATTTTTAATAAATCTGTAGAAGCGTAACTCTTTCAAGGGCTTTCCCAAATTTATTAATCATACATTTATATGTCATTAATTATACAGTGCTATTGAACGCATTTATTGTAGAAAAATTAATTACATAAAACACCCAATATTTCGGACAGCATGTAAATTATACATTACCGACTTAAATAATGATTACCGAGGTTAAGCCGAAAATTCAATCGCTAAATCCTCGGGTCAGAGTGGAGCAATTTGATTGAAATTTTCAGCAAATTCCCTTTTCATTATCTCTTTATCTAATCTCTCATAATTTATGTTTAATTGTACAGTACCATTTGAATGCATCTATTGCAGTAGATAGATAAATAGATTTTTTATTACATACCCTATATTTCGGACAGCATGTAAATTATACATTAGCGCTATGTGGTTGGGATGGCCTAGTGGTCTAGAGTGCCGCGCTTCGACCTCTAGCTGGCCGGTCACCTCTGGCTTGCGGCTGTGGTTTCGAGCCCTGGTGTGAGCGTATGTGGCATGGAGATAGGGGCGCCTTCTCAACCTCGCGTGTTTCCGGTTTCCTCCCACTGCTAAAGACCCCTACGCGCAAGCGAATTATTGAAACAAAATGACCTGGTTTGTGTCGAGTGGACGTTAAACCCCATTTCTCTCTCTCTCTCTCTCACTCTCTCTCTCTCTGGCTATGTGAAATATAAAAAAACTCAATCCAGTTAGTTAATAATATATGTTAATTAATAGTATATTACTTTGATGAAAACAGATGTCATAATAAAAATCAATATTGAATCATTAGCACTCCTATATAATACTATATCAATATACCACATTGCAGTATATATACTATAACTACCTGTTGCAAACCGTATCACATAGTAGCCTCGTTTTGAAAAGCACGCTTACGGTTAATCGATGATTGGAGTTTTAGCAGACGGTCGGACAAGTTGACAAACTTCTGTTGACACCGTTATTTGTTACCAAAACAAGTTAACAGTTATTTTACGGTTCTTGTTGGACCATTGTGTAAATTGTTTACTGGGAATACACTATTAGTTTGCGATTACAAGTGTCATTCGTGTGTTGGGTTCCCACACGACATAGGAGTATACTATATAAGTTGAAGATATTTTCTAAAAGTTTTTAACGGAGTAACGCGTGCTCCTTTTATGAATAACTTGCGTGATAGAACAGCAACAAGTGACATTTTATGAAAAGAGTTGTATTTTTCTTGGGATTATTCAACATGCGAGATTCTGACTATGGGCCTATGTTTTAGTTTAGATCAAGAGGATTTGAAGGCCAGATCAAGAAGTGAAATTATAGATCGAACTTTACAAACGTGGGCTAAGCAGGAATCGAAAGTCATCAAAATCCTATTACTTGGTGAGTGAGATAATTGAAATTCTTTAACTTGAGGGATGAAAAAATGTGATTCATTTTATTTAACGTCATTCACAGTTTTCATAAGAAAATGGGTTAATTTAAATGATGGGTCAGGTCAAGCAAATCCATCATTGAAAACCATTTAACTAGAGGGGTTTTAGGTTTTAACTCTGAAGGGGTAGGGTGTGTATGTAAAACGCACGTATTTATTACGCCATTTATGGCCAGGAAGTATTCGTTTACCGTTAATCAAAAATAATATCATAATAGTTATTTGGACGATCGATAAAAGTATTATTATAGATGTAGAACAGAATTAGTTTAGTAATGGATTCTGATAGAGGCAAAAACCTGTTACTAAAGAACTAGAATAGAATATAACAGAATTTTATTGCACCGAAACACCCCTTGACGGCAACATACAATATACAAACGTGAAGTACGAAAAATATGCGGACCTTTTTTTTTATAAGGAGGACATTACTTGTGCCATTGACAAATTTGCCTTTATAGGTTTCGGTTAGCCTACTATGAATCTATGATTATCGATCTATTTTACTCTAACGATGACAAGGTATTTGTGTATTTCCAGTCATAACTTTTAAATGATTAATCATGAAATCACTCATAAAAATCGGTCAGGTGTCAATCACTAGGGTCCACACTCCATCAATAAACAGAGACAAGTCCATCAGTTTGTTAACCGATCTCTGATCAGGGATTATTAACTTTTACATCATAGTCAAATGTGTCATAAAAGGGAATTATATACTCTTGGAAGTTTACTATGGTATAAACACTTATATACCATAGTAAAATATTGCCTTGTGATTTTAAGTATATTCTGATCTATAGTTTCAATGGAATGTGATAATGGAACATGAAAGGGAGATCGTAGACATGCTTACTGTCCGAGGTTTTGACCAGGGCCCGGTTTCACGAAATTTTAACTTAAGATAAAATCCAATTTTAGTAGATACTTCAATTTTGATTGGCTGAGTACTAAAATCAATCTAATATTATCCTATCAAATTACTAAAATTGGGATCTTATCTTAGTTAAAATTTCGTGAAATAGGACCCAGATAAATTTAGATAATGACTATAGAATACAGGTTTGTGTCCGGAGGGGGTGGGGAGGGAGTGTCCAAGAGTTCCGGACCCTCCCCCACTGGAGCAGACCATTTTTTTTTCTCTACTACAGCCATGGATATAAGGTTTAAAAAACTAAGTTTCAAGTATTTCTGCAATTTTGGCTCACTCCACTATAATCATATACATGTATTCACCTAAATAATGTCTCAAAGCTGATTTTATCAAATTTCCACACTATTTCTCAACCTTGGACCTCCCGCTGCTCAAAATTCCTGGACACGCCCCCTGGAATCCTAGTCGAAATATCGCTCAGTAATAAACAACAATAGCATTGCATAAAATTGTCACCTGTGTATAGATAATACATGTAATATTATGCATTTAGATCGAACGTCACCTTGTGAAATATTTCCTGTTTTAAATATTTTATGTGGGAATACCATGGTTTATATTCCCTGGTTGATATGATATTTTAAACAGTTTGCATCTAGAGAAAGAGATCCATATAATACAAACCAGGTCATTTCGGGACTAACACATGGTTCAATTTTATTTCAATAATTTGCTAGTGCGTAAGGTCTTTAGCATTGAGGGGAAAACTGGAAGACTCAGAGAAAACCCAGGAGGTTGGACAGGCGACCTTATTCCTCGCTACATACACGTACCACAATGACAGACCTTATGATACAGCGCGCACATGCTAACCATTCGTCCACCCAAACCCTGCACAGTTTTATCATGGCAAATTTGGTGAATATTAAAGATACGAGTGACTTATTGAAGCATTGGTTTATTTGCCATGATGCCATGAACATAAACCTGATTGCCTTTTGATTTTATTTTACTGGTGTACATGTATTAAATAGTACTTTATAATTTATACCTTTTCTTGTAAAAAGATAAACATTATTTTGACCACTCCCACTGAAGACTAAATAAACCAAGCATGTATACGATTTTGTTTCTAGTTGACCTAACTTGTTTAGAATGAATTATATCCATGGGGGAGAGATACAGTAGTTTATTTCATCATTTATATAATTATTTACCTGCCTCCGTTTACTCAACCATATCATGTAGGTCTACTATAAATATCTAAACTAGGCTAATCATAATATTCTTACTTGATGCATGACCTCTTGTGTTTTCTCCTGGTCCTCCAGTTTCCTCTCACTGTTATAAAGACCCCTACGCGACAAGGAGTAGGGTCACTTGTCCAACCTCGTGGGTTTTCCCCAGGTCCTTCGGTTTCCTCACACTGCTAAAGACCCCTATGCGCAAGCGAATTATTGAAATGATAAACCATATGTTAGTCCTGAAATGACCTAGTTTGTGTTAAGTCGATGTTAAACCCCATTTCTCTCTCTCTCTCTCTCTCTCTCTTAGACATGATCATAACTATTTCTTTTAATAATATATATCCTTGAACCCCATTTCTCTCTCTCTCTCTCTCTCTCTCTCTCTCTCTGAGACATGATCATAACTATTTCTTTTAATAATATATATCCTTGAATCACATTTTTTTTATTTCTATCAATTTCATTGGAAGCAGCGGTGACTCAGTGGATAAGATGCTGGCTCAGTAACCAGGAAGTCAGGGTTCGATCCCAGTGTTGAAATTTTCTAGTGTAGTTCCCCCAGGCATAGCCAGTGTCTAGTTGTTCGAATAGGATGAAAAATTTGTGGTCCATTGTACCCGTTTGTGTGCTCGTAAAAGGTCTGTTGACAGTTTGAATTTGATAGAAGAGTAGGCTGTAATGTTGTTGTCTAGGCAAAATTTCCATTTTATATACACTGTATGGGGTATGCCTGTCTTCATTTCCCTCATACCACACTGTATGGCGTATTCCCATCTTCACTAGCCCAGTGATTGCAGAAAAGTAGCAAGCTATATCCCATTTCATTTCATTTATTTCTCTTATCAAACATTCATCACTACCAGTTGAATATAATATTACAATATTTATCTGTTGTGTCACTTAATGTTTTTGGTTTCTATTTCAAAAAAACTTTTGAAAATAAAAACTAGTGTATAAACATGTATAAAATAGGAATAAGAGATGAAAATCTGATGTCTGAAATAGGATACATTAAAATCTGATGTATGAAATGGTGACAGAAAACTTGAGATTTTCCCATTGACTTTTTCCCCCCAAGATTTCGTTTCATGAAACTGAAGTTAAAATCTTCTTTTTTTTTTAGTTCTAGTAGTATTAAGGAAGTGGGAATATTTTCTGCAAGTTGATAACCAAGATTCTAATTAATGATAATAGATGTAAATATATTAATGAAATATATAACAATAGGTATGAAACTCCTGTAAATATATAATTGTTTAATACAGGTATATTTCAACAGGTATGTTTAAAGGAACAACAAGGAGATAATCACACATCCTAACACCTGTTATAAACAATCTTATTATCGTGTAACAGTATTATTACCACTACCCAGCCCCTTTAATTATAACAAATAGCCTAAGGCCTGTCTCCAGCTGTCTAATGGTGCTATATGGGATTTATATTAACACTATCCATTTATTAAACCAAAAACATATGGTAATATTACATCATTGGTAATTATATCCCACTAAGACTTCTAATTAACTGATTGATCCATCTACAAACTGAGATGTACTCTTAAAGAGGCACCCTCCTTGAGATGTTCATTCGGATACCAACTGAGACTGAGACGTACTTCAGGAGATTTTAATTCGGGGACATACTGAGATATTAATTCATTGTACATGAGATGATCTTCTGGAGACACCCTTCTGGAGGCACCCTACTCAGATGTTAATTACTGATGATAATGAGCAAGAGAGAGAGAAAGAGAGAGAGAGAGACAAACTAGGGGATTTCTGGACAAACACATGGTTCAGTTTTCTTTCACTAATTCGCTCAGGGGTGGATTATCTTTCTGTTTAATATATAATAGAGTTATATATAGTTGTTTATATTTGTAGTTGTAGATAAATTTATTAGTTCACTTAGTTGTATCCAATCTTATCCCTTTCCTCCCCCTTAACCCAACCAAAAAAAAGAATTTCCGACTGACTGACCAACCGTATTTTTTGTGGCCAAGTTTCTGTAAACCCAAGTATTCTTTTATTTGGCCTAATGACATTCAGGACTATTCAATGACTTACACTGCATGTAATTATACAGGACAAAACCCTTTTTAATTCGTTTTAACGAGTTTATATATACATGTATATATGTACAGTCGCAGGTGCAGCAGGTTATATAGCATCAGTAAGTAAACAGAGTTTTAAACCGTAACTTGACTAAACATGAAGGATGCATTGCCAAGTATTTAACTATTGAAAGAATTTACAACCTTTAAAGTTTTCACATTATTTAAAGGTGAAAGGTTAGGAAGGATTGAGTGAGAGGTTAAAGGTGAAAGGTTAGGAAGGATTAGTTGAGATTAAAATGGAAGGTGTAAGATTATGTTGCAGGACGGTTGACACAATGTCAGAATGCTGCAAGTTAAACATGGCCATGACACAAGTGATAGGATTAGGGTGTATAGAACTAACTATGTGCAGAGTATTCATTTGAATTAACGAAACTTTTTATAATAAAAAGAGGAAACGATACCAATCTTTATCTGCTTCGTATACTGTATGAAACCCAACCCCCAGGGTAAAGGAGAGGGGTTAGTCGATTAGGATGTATAGAGCTCTATGTAGCCACCCCCCAGGGCCAGGGGATGTAGTCGACACAATGCTCTGGGGCCTATAAATATCTCTTTAATTTCATTACTCATGCTACTCAGCTCCCGATGGCCTACTCTTGCTAGAAACCTTATGTTTGGACAGGTGTGTAGGAGCAGGGGACCAAAATTTTTCTTGCCTTGGCACATTAAAATTCTCAAATTCTCTCAGCGGCCCTGCCCCTCCCCCCACCACACGTCAAATTGCCTTTCAATGCTAGCAGAGTTGGATTTTAACCATCCACATGTACACCTAAAATAATCAGTACCATGGTGTAGTCAACATGCTGCCAATGGTATTCAGGTTTTTCATTCCATCCAAACTAGACACTTTAACATGCCAGGTCAATATTTCCTGCCATTATGTTTTTCATCCCATCCAAATGACTAGACACTGTTCTCAGACGTTCTGTTCTGCACCACTGACAAGGGCCAGGAAACCCAGAGGAGAAAACCCAAGACCCATTTTGTTTATAAGCACTCAAGCATATACAGCAGAACATTGAAAATACATAAAGATACATGTAGGAAATAATTTTTATTCTATTCATCTGGACTAATGGCTTGATATAACCTGTGTTTAATTATTTCGCCTGATAACCTAGTGGGTTTTCTCTGGGTCTACGGTTTCCAACCGCTACTGAAGACCCCTACAGGCAAGCAATCGTATTGAAATCTAATTGAACCATGCCATATGTTTGTCCCAAAATGACCTAGTTTATGTCCAGTGGATGCTAAACCCCATATCTCTCTCACTATTTTTTTTCTCTCTCGCTCTCTCTCTCTTTCTATCTCTCTCTCTCTCTCTCTCTCTCTCTGTATAATTATGAACCTAAAAAACAACATCTAATTACAGTTTAATGGCAGGGTAGACCACCCATAAAATATACTAAATACGGGTTACAACTTTCTACTTGAACTGTGGACTGGACAGTAGGTCAAACTAGCGGTCAACTTTACAACCATTTAACATTCTAGACCAGTTTGAGGGATTAAGAGATTTACAGTTACTAATCCAGGTGGACAGTGGGATTTACACTTCCTTAATCCCTTTTATAAATTACTATTAAACTGACAATAACAGGATTTTATTATAAGGTGACTGAATTCAGTGGCACATTATGTACAGTTATAAATAATTCACATTGAATTCATTATAAAGAATTATTATTCATCTTAGTTTTACCCAGGGCTCTCAATTAAAGCAGGTTTGCCAGTTTTGCTTGACTGGAGAATTTAACTGTAAATTAATTACATGCCATGGGTTAATGAAGACTGGCAGATACCATACAGTGTGTTATGAGGGAAATTTTTAATTCCAATTGTCAAGGATCCTTTATGTGCACAAATATACATTGTCCATTGGGAGGCCCTCTGTCCGGCACCACGACAAGGGGGAAACACGCCGAAAAATCATGATCTTTCTCGACAAACACCAGGATCGAACATGGGACCTCCAGGTTACTGCAGTCCCTAGAATTTTTAGCAATTCAGTGAAACACAATAAATAACTACAGTTAAATTTCTAAATTAAATGTGCAGAAAATAATATGTTTAAACAATATACAAAAATTAGATAAAGGTAAATTTAGAGGCGATAGAGAAATGGGGTTTAACATCCACTCGACATAAACTAGGTCAATTTGGGACTAACATATGGTTTAATTATGTTTGAATAATTCTCTTGCATGTTGGGGTCTTTAGTAGTGGCAGGAAGTTGGAGGAACCAGAGATATCCACAAGTTTAGACAGGCGACCCAACTCCTTTTGTCATGTTCAACCGGGAATCGAAATCACACCAGCCAACCCTGCGAAATTAGGAATAAATGAAATATGGTTACATGTAAATTTCATTTTTTTATTGTGAATATTTTGTAAGGTAGTTTATTAAAAATCAATGTATTTTTGTTTATGGTTGATTTCAAATAAAAACAAAACATGTTCTACTTGAGCGTGTATTTTTATTGATGATGCTAGATAAAAAAAGTAATGTAAAATTTGATTGACATGAAAAAAGATAATGGATTTTTTGTTTTTTATTGTTTTGCCTACAGGTAATAGATGACCAGTAGATGACCGTTGCCTATAACGCATTATATAGTTCAGGTGTAGGGAGTAGGATGGCCGAATGGTTAGCAAGTGTGCGCTGTATCATAAGGTCTGTCATTGAGTCAACTGTCGTGGTTTTGATTCTCTAGTTGTACGTGACAAGGCGTAGGGTCGCCTATCAAACCTCTAGGGTTTTCTTCAGGTCATCTGGTTTTCTCTCACTGATAAAGACCTCTACACAATATTGAAATAAAATTGGACCATATGTTAGTTCTGAACTGACCTAGTTTGTTTGGAGTGGAGGAATTCCAGTTCAACTCAAAAAGCATATTTTGAAAAGTTTTTGAATTGGTAGTTTTTAGGGGCAGGTGGGGGAATGAGGGCCAAGTGTATCTTTTTTGGGAGGGTTGTAATTAAAATCTAATAAATTTCAGACAGGGGATTGTGTGATAAAGTGGTCTATGTTTACATTTTATATGGTAAGGTCTGTCATTGAGTCTAGTACCCTAATACTTTGATTGATCCCAACAGTGTGAGTGTGGTTTTTCCTCAGTATCTTCCGGTTCCCTCCCAAGTTAAAGATCTGTATGCACTATCGAATTATTGAAAAAACAAATGCACCATATGTTTGTCCCGACATTACCTGGTTTGTGTTTAGTGGATGTTAAATCCCATTTCTTTCTCTCTCTCTTTGGCTGCCAGACTGATTGGTCTACGGGTACAAATGGCCCTTCTGCCCTCTAAAACATTTGCCAACTGCCCTTACATTTTTACTACTAGCAGATATTATTTGAAATGTATTTCAGCAATTTATCTTTACAAGCCTTCGGGACTGACATTGTTTAAGAAATTACTCTTTTATGTAAAACCTGGATTAAAGATTTTTATTGTATATACGTCAAAGTGCACCAAATTGGTTCTTGTAGCTAGTGTTCTAAGATGCATTCTGGTCTGATGTCGGAGTTTAAATGCTATCCAGACCAAAAGACATCTGATTACACAAGAATTTTGAACATTTTCTCGGGGTAGATCCATGGGGTGAGAAACCAACCCCTCTTGCCCATTGCCTCTAGGACCTTCTGCTTTATGGCCAGAAGTTCAAACTCTTGCTAAAATATCCACAATTCACAATTAGTTGTGGGGTTTTCTCAGGGTTCTCCGGTTTCCTCCAACTGCTTAAGACCCCTACTGAAATAAAATTGAACCATATGTTAGTCCCATATGTGGAGTGGAATTTAAACCCTCTCTCTCTTGATCTCTCTCTCTCTCTCTCTCTTTCTCTCTCTCTTCACAATCCACAATTAGTTGTTAGGTAATATGATATAGATGTAGGTAAATGTATATGATATTAAAGGTTGTAGTTATCATACCTTGTACCAGGTGATATAGGTAGATAGAATACAGGTAACATACATAGATAGATAGATAGATAGAAACATCAAAGGTAATATAGTTGTAGTAACATATACTCTTTGTTTATTTACTACAAGTTATCTATCTACTATACAAGACCCTATCTATCTACTATACAAGACCCTTACTATCTATCAACCTACCACGATGATCTGTTTTCACTTGTATACAAGATCCAATACAAATACAACTATATATCCTACTGTTGTTGTTTGCTTTGTTTCAATCTTACATCAATCACTTATCTCAATTCAAACAAAAGCAAGCGTCCGTTGTTGTTTTTGTTGATATACGATACATTTAGTTAACAGGTATTCGAGAAAGTATAAATTTATATCTACGAATTTTTTTTATATGTTGTATGTTGTGAAATATGTAACCATGTCTGAAAAAAAATAGAAATAAAAAGACCTTTGAATAGAGTAATAGACCCTCCATTTCCGAAATCTCCATCAAATTTAACCGAATCCTGGATTTTTTGTGGTTTTTCGGGTTGTGAGAAGGTAATAACTCCAAAAGGGCAATTTTTATGGGCACCAATTTCAGGAACTATGCACCTTAATCCATCAAAAACTCAAGGACTGAACCATTTTCTGTTGTGGTTTTCTCTTGTCAATGGTGCAAAACAGAGGGCCATGCAAGGATGGAATGAAAAGCCAAGGTTCTGAATACATGTCGGATGAAATTTAATGTAAGAGTAGATGGTAGCGTCAAGATGCAGGCAAACTTTGTCTTATGGCACAGTATGATGATGCTTATTATTAATTTATAATGAGGCAGTAAATTATTCCAGACTGTAGAAGGGTTTTATATCTGTTAATCCTGTTCCCTAACCCTATTCAGATATCCTGAATATAAATATTGTTAAATAATATAAAAATCTCTCCAGATTCCCTGTATAGTATCTTATATATATTCATATTGTTAATTGATAATGATAAATAGAGAGACTAATAGTTTGGGGTTATTTCAAGGCTGTCGACCATATACAATAGATAGTGATATTCATTGATAACTCCGGTAGACTTTACTTACCGTGTATCCAGATAATAGACGTATATTTACATAGTAAGCTCGTATTCAGGTTAAATGCATGTTTTATTATACTTGATCTGTCAGTCATTTCTAAACATCTCTTTCTGTCAAATAGATAACCTTTTCTTTACTGAATAAATATCAAGAATATAAATTATATTAGTGGGAATAATGTGTAGAGGAGAGATAAAGTATTTGCTGGAGATGTCATATTTTATTTGGTCTAAGAGTAAGAGGGAAAACCTAAAAGAGATAATAAAATATATGCCATATTTTATTTTGTCTAAGAGGAAAAGGTATAAGAGAGATAAAATATTTGCTAGAGATGTCATATTTTATTTGGTCTAAGAGAGAATAGACGAGATATAAAATATATGACAGATAGCTGACAAATTACCTTGAAACTTGTTATTAATAATGCAGTAGAGTTACACCTATATTTATAAGAAATAAAATATGGTTTAACGTCCTATTGTTCTACTCTGTCTGGGTTAATGAAGATAGACATACGCCATACAGTTTGCTATGAGTTAAATATTGCTCAGGCAGCGGCACTACGGCCTACTATATCGAATTCTAACTGCTAAAGGATCTTTTATGGGAGCTCATTTATTTGTCCCATCCGAACGACTTGTCAGCTCTCCTTGTCAGGCCCCCCGTCCTGCATCATTGACAATTAAGGGGGAACCAGCTGGAAAATCCCAACCTCAAGGCTAGTGAGCCAGCATCTTACCCACTTAGTCACCTTGACCCCCACTTATAAATAAAGAATGAAAGATAAGCATATTACTGTAGACTATTATTTATTTAAAAGATTACTGAAATACACCACATATTTTTCTGATGACAAAAAGAATAATATATCGTTTACATTATATATGGTTATTTGTGAGGTGGAGGTTGTTAATGGTTTAAAGAGAGAGATAGAAATGGGGTTTAACGTCCACTCAACACAAACTAGGTCATTTTGGGACTAACATATGGTTTAATTTTATTTCAATAATTTGTTTGCTTGTAGGGGTCTTTAGCAGTGGGAGGAAACCGGAGTGCCCGGAGGTAACCCACAAGGTTGAGAAGACGCCTCTATCTCCATGCCACATTAGGCTCACACAAGTGTTAATGGTTTAACAAGTGAGCTTAAGATCATAAGGTCTAAGTGGTGCGGTTTTTGACGAGGAGTAGGATTTTCTGTCCAACCTCAGGGGTTTTCCAATGATCCATCGATTCCCTGTCCAACCTCCCAATCCTTCTATTGCCTTCCATTTTTAATACCCCTACGCTCAGTGAATTATTGAAATAAGATTGAACCATATGTTAGTCCCGAAATGACCTGTTGAAAGGATGTTAATTCCCATCTCTCTCTCTCTCTCCCTGGGGGTTGAGATGGCCTAGTGGTCTAGAGTGCCGTGCTTCGACCTCTAGCTGGCCGGTCACCTCTGGCTTGCGGCTGTGGTTTCGATCCCTGGTGTGAGCATATGTGGCATGGAGATAGAGTCGCCTGTCCAACCTCGTCAGTTTTCTCTGGGCACTCCGGTTTCCTCCTATTGCTAAAGACCTCTACGCGCAAGTGAATTATTGAAATAAAATGAAACCATATGTTAGTCGCGAAATGACCTAGTTTGTGAAAGGTGGCCGTTAAAACCTTTCTCTCTCTCTCTTTCTTTCTCTCTCTCTCTCTCTCTCTCTCTCTCTCTCTCTCCCTCTATTATTTATCCTATCTGATTGTATTGTTGACTCTCTTATAACCTGTAGAATTATATTTCAACTTTACATTTTGTAACTTGACATTTCGGATTAAAATTTCATATTGTGGAATGTTCAGGTTATAATTTGACCTTTTAATAATTTTGTTTAACTGCTTGATAAACAGAAAAACACCAAACAAACAATCAACAATATTCACTTATCTCAACAAAAGTCTAAAATACATGTACACCTAGAGCCACTGCCTTGTCACTCTGTTTTGGTGGGTCGTAGAGTATTATTATAATGTATCTGTATATAAGAGATTATTCATATATTTAGCTAAAACAACTGGGTATTATTTTTTTTTTACAATCCATTTTTAAACAAGTTCGATATAAATTGTTATACATTATAAAGTGTGAACGAGCATGTCCTGACAGTTATGATGTAAATATAGCCAAATTACACATTCTTTATGCAAGAGCTAAATCTTCCTATTGCAGGCCTGAAATGTTATCTAAATTATTAATTACACAATATTTAACTTATCCATACCAGGCAATTTGACTGAAATTTTCAGCAAATCCCCTTTAATTATCTAGTTTTTAACTGTTATAGTAAGAACTGCCAGCTCTTTATCTAATCTCCTATAATATTTAATATTATTCAGAATGAGCGTGTCTAGACAGTAGACAATTTAACAATAATAAGAGAGGAAAACGTATATTCTATATGTTTATATGATTGATGTTGTTTAGTGTATGATGAATAGGGTAAATAGTTGTAATATGACAATCTATATTATATATCATCATTAATCACGACAACGAGCAGTAGATCAACATAGGGAACAATATAGATCAATTAACTTGATTGATTAATTGATTGATTACAATAGAATGTTAAACATCTTTATTGTATTGTTCATGATATTATATGACAGGCAGTAATAAAAGAAAGACGGAAATGGAGTTTAATTTGCTTGCTCGTTGGAATCTTTAACAGTGGCAGGAAATTGGAGGACCCAGAGAAAACCCGCGAGGTTGGACATGCGACCCTACTCCTTGTCATGTACAAACTAGGTCATTTTGGGAATAACTTATGGTTTGATTTTATTTCAATAAGGGGGTCTTTAGCAATGGGAGGAAACCGGAGTACCCGGAGAAAAGCCACGAGGTTGGACAGGCGACCCTACTCCTTTTCACATGCAAGCGAGGAATTGAAACCACTCTGCTTCAATCAATAACAGATTGAACACACGTGTGTTAACCATTCCCACCCACCCTACTGACTGGGGCAGGGTGGGGTGGGGGTTGGGTGCTGAAGTTGTACCACACTTACTTTAGATCATAAGGTCTGTCATTGAGTCAAGAGATAAATTATTGAAATAAAACTGAACCATATGTTAGTCCCAAAATAACCTAGTTGGTGTCATGTGGATGTTAAACCAATGAATTAATGTGTGCAGTAATTAGTGAAAACTGAGAAATTATCTATAACATAAATATGTTTGTCAATCTGTGACTTTTACATGTACATTAATTAGATTGGTGATACATGGATCACAACCCAGTGTTAAAATGCACTTTAATACATTCATTCAGGATGAAAAACAAGGTTCCGTTTACACATTGCTGTACACGTAAATGGACCCTTAACATTTGGAATTGGAAATACATGCTGTAGGCCACTGTCCAGCCAAATTACCCTCATAGCACACTGTATGGCCATCTTTTTTGGACCAGTTGGTTAAAAACTTTTAAATTTTCATTCATTCAGTAAATATTTTGTCCTGTGGGGTACATATTTCACATTTTTCTTCTTTCTTTTGATACTATGATATCAAGATGTACCAGACTTGAATACAGATTAGTACGGAGACAACGGGTTAAATACCTTACGGCCATTTTTATAGTGTGTCTTTCTATTAAAAGATCTTATGAAATAACTTTTTTTAAAGATTGTGAAATAATGTTTGTAGTTGTTGAACAAAGAAATTAATGAATTTAATCCAGACAGAAAGAAATGTGAATCTATTTCTTTGTATTTGTCTGAACTAGTCACCGTATGTACCATAAAGTGACTTTCGTGATATGTATATTTTGTGTATTTGTTAAACTTTTCTTGTTACTTCAGATTAGAATATTATTTTTGAATACCCCTACGTGCAAGCAAAAATTTAAAATAAATTAAGCCATATGTTAGTCCCGAGATGACGTAAGTGTGTATCGATTTGATGTGAAACCCCGGTTTCTCGCTTCCACCTAATGTTTAAAGAGAGTTCAGTAGAATATTTGGGAGCCACTGTGCCCCCCTCCCCAGTTCCGTGGCTCATATCCTGTCTATTCCTGTATTTCTAATGCCTATATTTCTTTGGTTTTGCCTGACTTTTCCCAGTCACTGATTTCGCCCTATATGCCATTATAAAGCAGTGTAACAACTCTCAAATACCTCAAAGTTAAAACTAAAACAACATTTTCATTGATTTTATTGAACAAATGGCCATAACACAATCAATAAAGAGAAAAATGGGCATAATAGCCACTCGACAAAACCTTAACGAAATACTTCAAAATTTCAGGAAAACAAAATTTTTCATTGATTTAAAGTCAACAAAGGGCCATAACTCAATATAATATTAACAGAAGCCAACGAAACTTGAAATTGACCAGCAGATAGAGAAAGAAAGCCTATTGTCCCCGTCAAAGACTTCACTTATATTTTCGCGTGCTCAGATATTTTGCGGCTGTTGAGCCCCTACCCCAGGCATGCCCCGGCCCTTAACCGACTATCTATGCATCTGAATCAGATCCAATGATATGGGGTGATCTGACAGGTTTGATTAATGAAATAAAACTTTGTATCAATCCTTTGATGAAGATAGAAATTTAGATTGGTTATTTATTAATTATTAAAGATATAAATAAAGACAAATTTAAGGTGTGGTCTACATCTTTAATTTAATTATTTAAGCTGATTGAATTTTTATATCAAAGAGGATGTAATGAATAAAACATGATAGAATTATACGGAATATAAGTTACTATACAAGTTTGTTTCCATGAGAGTTCTCCAGTATTTATCAAGGAAAGAATGTGAATGTTTTTTTATAATCAAATTAAAAAATTGATTTTCAGTCAGTTTGCTTACTGGGGCTATTCAAAAATTCTTAAATTATACCATGAATCCGTGAATTGAATAGTCATTTTATTTCATGATTTGAATTATTTAAGATTGAATTAAAAGGTTGATACTCAGTTTACTGAGCTACGTTAAATTATACTGTAGTTCTAAAAGGAGTCAGTGAATTTTTCAAATGAATCATCCTTTTATTTCAAGATCTCGATTTTTGTTTAATAAATTTTGAAGTTGATATTTATTCACAAATATCATGAATGCACATTAAGTATAATTAAACATACATTATGCAAAAGCTAAATTAGTCAATTGCAGATCTTTCTTTAGGTCTGGAATGTTATGTAAATTACTAATTAGACACTAATTAAATTACCCAGACCATATTCAACCCTCGATGTCAAGGCTAGCCTGTGATATTTACTGGATTAAATCATATAATGGATAACCGAAACTGTTTTTTATCGTACCGACTTCAGTAATGATGATCAAGTCTAGGCTGAAAATTCAATCGCTAAATTCTTGGTTCATAGTGGATAAAATTGACTAAAATTTTCAACAAATTCCCTTTACATTATCTAGTTTTGAACTATAATAGCAAGAATGATTAACTCTTTATCTATTCTCCCATAATGTATCTTGTAAAATATATGTAAATAAAAGTTATTTCTAAAATAGATAAATAAAATATGATGATGTGAAATGAATCCTGATTTTATTTGAGTATATTTTGTAGTATATTATATCTAGGGATGTCTATTATCATCAAGTTTCAGTAGATTTGTGTTATTATGTAAAACCTTGTATCCGATGTACCAAGATTACAGAGAAGAAAGAGTGCAATTATTTGGTTTAGTCAAGCGAAGAGTTAGAGCCTTTTGATTATAAGAGTCTTTAGTAAAGGGACTCATTGGTTATAAAGGTCTACTTCTGTGTTGATGAAATGAATTACTGTATACATGTATTACTACTACTCTGATTCATTGTAATAAATACGACAAGCGGGGTTAAAAAGGTCATAAAATATCATAGAATTACTGTATACTATGTAAATATTCTTTGTAATGAGAGAGAGAAATGGAGTTTAACATCCACTAGATACAGAATTGGTCATTTTGAGACTAACATATGGTTCAATTTTATTTCAATAATTAGCTTAGAGAAATTTGGCACTATGGTGTACTCTTATATCAAATTCCAATTCCAACTGTCAAGGGTTCTTTTACGTGCACATCAATGTGTACATAGAACCATGGTTTTTGTCCCATCCAGATGACTAAATGTGTATGTTGTGTCTTGCCAGGCCCTCCATCCTACTCCATGACAAGAGGAAACCACGGCAGAAAATCCAGGATCGAACATGAGACCTCTTGGTTAGCGAGGCCAATGTATTACCCACTGAGCCACCGCAGTCCCCCTCATTATATGACTTGTAGGGCTTCAAGAATTTGGGGTGTTTCTCAGTATAATATAAATACATTTGTACATTACATAATAGTAAATCTACAAAAATCTACAGGATAAACCTGCGGACAAAACAGAATATAGACATTGCAAAAAATAAACAAATATCAAATCAAGCTATAAGGAACAATAATCCGTTAGCGTAAAGTCAAAATCAAGACAATGCCTTTGAAAGATTTTTGCAATAAATTTTGCCTGAAGAACAAAGAAACCTATTGTAGTGACCATTTGTAGGGTTAGCTGTCCATTAAGCCTGTGGTCAACCAAATATTTTACTGTGGGTACATGATAAGGATTCCAAGAATTTTATGTCCAGAAATGGCAAAAATTCACAGCAAATGAAGGAAGACATATTAAATATGTGATCAACGGGATTCGAGAATTAGAAAGTTTGTTGTGTCAATATACATATGGCTTATGTTAGCTTTTATAGCAGGTCAGTCAACATGTGAGTGGATTAAACAGCGTGAAGAATACAAACTGGGGTATACCTTATAGCGATAGAGTATAATAAAATAAAACCAAGTACGAACAATCCAAACCATTAGGCAAAAATCGAAGTCCTTAAGAACGTAATAGGCAAAATAGTTAGGCAAAGTAGTGTAATCAGCAAATGGACTGTTCATCGTGTACGAAATACACAACCAACAGTGGTAACAGGTGTCCGGAAGAGTAAGCTTACCCTGCCTGGCGCGCCACACCCGCCATCGCTGCATCCAAACTACTAGGCAAAATGTAGGTAAAATAACGTGGTATACGTAGCGATAGTCTTACCAATATAATCCCTACCTGCACCTTCATCAATACAAACCGTGGTATACATAGCGAAAGGCCCCTACAATACCCATAACTGAGATCTGGATCAATTTATATATAAACTCAATTCTTGTGAGCAATTTTTTGTTAAAATTTCAAATTTTGTTTAAAATGAGTTTATTTTTCTTGGAGATTGCAGGAAGAATTTATAATAGTTGTTCCTGAAATTCACAGGTCCCTCCACATTTAGATTTCATTTCTTTGTGAACCCCTGTTAAAAATTCTTCCATTTTTCTATTTTCCAATTTTTTCAAGAATATTTCCAAACTAAAGTAATTAGTTTCACTTCTGAAAACATTTTAGTTGCAAATGTTAAAGTTTTGAAATTTTTTTTAAAAACATTGCTGACATGAATTGCGAGGTTTATTTATTGACCAAAACATCGAAGGACTAAAAAAATTGAATTGGTGTTGCCTTACTATAAGAAAATAAGTATTTCTGACCATAATATAATAGTATATATTGTCCTAGATATAAATACATAGAACTGCTGTAAATATGTATATAAATAATGGAATATATTAAACCATTGTGTGTCACACCATTCTTAGGAAGGTTCATTACGGTCAAATCGTATTTTCTGATATAAATATTTATCAATGCTAGATTAAAAGATACTTCTGAATTTGTGGCTAATAAGACAGTTAGGTAAAAACAAATGATTCATTAAAAAATTTACATTGTGGTTGCTGAGACATAGTTACCAGTAGACTTATTTGCATAGACTAAAATATTTAAGAGATGGAAAAATTCTGGCCTTGTCTCTTTAAACTTTCAAATGGAAATGAATTTGAAAAGATTTAATTTCATTTAATGATGATAATATTTAGGTTTGTTAAGGGGATATACAGATATAGTCAGACATACATTATGCAAGAGCTAAATCTGCCTATTGCAGGCCTGAAATGTTATCTAAATTATTAATTAGATATTAATTAACTTATCCAGACCATAATCAACCCTTGATGTCAACACTAGCCTGCGATATTTACTGGATTACAACCTGGTCTGCTGCTCAACTTTCATTCATGATTAAATCATGGAATGGATAATCGAGACTATGTTTTTTTATCGTACAGACTTAAGTAATGATGATCAAGACTAGGCCCAAAATTTAATCACTAAATTCTTGGTTCAGGGTGGTGGATCAATTTGACTGAAATTTTCCACAATTTGCCTTTACGTTATCTAGATTTTAACTATTATAGTGCGAACTGCCAGATCAGTTTGGGGTATTTTTCTCCTTTCTACAGTTTCCTTATATTCTATGGTTTGTTTACTTACAGGGGCTGCAGAAGGAGGGAAAAGCACGCTTGTTAAACAGATGAAAATAATTCACAATGATGGTTTCTCAAAGCATGAGTTACGTTCATTTAAGGTGAGTGTATACAGACGGCCACCATTAATTCAATTACAATGCCCTTTATCCTGCATTGCTAAGGTCACCTCAAGTTGATTTTCTGTTGTTCAGGAACCAATCTAATTAAAACACAGATCCAATTTTGTTTCGTTTTTTTATTGTACAAAATTTCGTTTTACTTGTCTTTACTACACTAGATTCTGGATGAGTTGTTGTATTACCAGTGTTTTGGATGAAGTGAGAGATTAGCCAAAGAAACGGTCTGTTACTGTGACTTGTTGGCGTGCCATGCACGAAACAGTGGGTAACGTCAACACTAATTGATGAATCACTGTCTGACATCATTGAGTCGAAAAATGTTCGTACAACCCCTGACACGACCTTCGAATACAACTTATATACATCTTCTCCCTAAAAAATATTAATTGATGAGAATATTTCAAATGATAAATACAAATTTATGTTCATTTTATTGAGATAATCATGATTATATTTCATTTTATGGTCAATGTATATACATGTAAGTAGAATAGTTTAAAAAATAACACTTATGAAATAAAACGAAACATACATACACATCATTCATGTGATTGAAATGATTATTTATTTATCAAGTCCCTGAATAACAGAGAATTGAATAAGTTTGACATTAGCCTAATCAGAAACAGCGACATGCACATAATATTTCAACTTGTTTTTTTTTTATTAAAGCCCCAATAACACTCTAGTTGTAATTGAATAATATGTCCCAATCTTCATTCTGGTCAACAAATCGTATTATTTTACAATATTCCAATTAATTGATGATATAAATTTCATCTTAACACACCTATTTTAAAAAATTGGAAAAATTCAACCAATTGATTTGAAAAGTCTAACGTAAACATTTTCAAATGTGACTTGGATTTTAAAATATTTTCGAACCCTCTGGACAAGTAAAATAGGTTGTAATGGATAATTTACACAACAGGTAGGACATTTAAACATCTAGTACTTAGAATTAGGGTATTATTTATTTTCTGGAGCTTCCAAGCCAGCAAGAATGTTATTGTCCCTTTAAATGATTAAATTTGGAAATTTATTGGGAGCTCAATTGATAAAACACTTCTAATTAAAATCATTTAATTCTGAATGTTTCCTTTTTATAAGAGATCTTGACAATTCTTACTTTAAAACAGAGTAGCCATTTACATGGAATATAATCACTCGTTTGTTACACATATAGAATGATGTTTCGACAAGTATTCTCTTATCGTTTTCAAGTACAATCTCTCAAGGATTATAACTTATACTTCAAGTAGACATATTATTAAATCATTGGTTCAAGTTTTAAGTATTTGAAGTGGTTGTTTATAGGATATGTTTAGGTTTTTGAAAGCATGATATCACTTTGTCTGATGGACATAATCCGTGGTATCCCCAGTGGTTTTATCACTTTGTATAATGTGGCGTAATACAACAAAATGACCTAAGATCAATATGTACATAGTCCTGTTACCACTGTCATCTTTTCTAAAACTTTAAGAGTGGTGTTACTTTTACCTGATCTTTAGAGGAGTGGTTTTATTTTTACCTGATTGAATAGAACAATGTAACCCTAAGAATTTCCTCAATTTGTTTAAAACACAGATCCTATTTCGTTTCGTTTTTATTGTTCAAAATGTTGTTTTACTTGTCTTTACTACACTAGGATCTGGAAGAGTTGTTATACTACCAACGTTTTGGTTGGAGTCAGGGATTAGCCAATGATCTGTTACAATGACTTCTTGGGGTGCCATGCACTGAACTGTGGGTAAACCACAAGCAACGTCAACGTAATTAGTTAGTTATTGGATGTTATAAGGTCAAAAGCCACTCATTGACACCTGACATGAACTCCCACTATAACTGGTCAGATCTTCATGTAGTGTAGGCCATCGAAAGTATAAAAAACGAAACGAAATATAGATCTGTAGTTTAATCCGATTGGAATTTTCTGCAACTCTTCAGCTTTAATTATTGTACATCTGAAAACTTTATCAGTTGTGTAGAACATAAGGGCTTGCAAGGAATAGCATGTAGTCCTTCAGATAACACGTTAAAAAATTCTATCGTTGATCTTAATGTTTCAGACGGCAGTTCTAGATAATCTAGTGAGTTCTATGAAGTTTGTTTTAACGGGAATGGGCATGATGAGAATCAACCTTGAAAACTCCAAAAATAAGGCAAGTAAAACATCAATAAAGAGAATTAGCAGGAATATATTTACAAATTCATAAAGAAGAAACAAATCCAAGACATTGGAAGCCTAATTTTACTAGGAAAAACATCAGTATAAACCCAGAGGTGGATCCAAGGGGGGCGGGGCGAGGGGTGTTCCGAAAATATCAGCCAAATAGCTCTTGGAATGGCTACAGATGCAAGGAAATGACATCATATTTGAATAGTCCACAGACTAACCTTTTTCAAAATGCCCAGACAATAAATTTAATACTATGTATTGTTTATTACAGCAATATGCCCAGACAATATATCTAACACTATCTTTTGTTTATTACAGCAATATGCCCAGACGATATTAGCATGTAATTGCTGTTATGATAAAGAATATCATGCAATGTTACCCAATATACATGAAGCGTTAAAGTCATTATGGAGAGATAGAGGGGTACGACTGGCCGTATCCAAAGGATACGAGTTTGAGCTCAATGATTCTGCAATATAGTAAGTGAAAACATTTTCTCAAATCGATTGTTTGAAAGTTATGCTTAAATTTGAAGTATCAAATGAGGAATTTTATTAATTGCATCAATTAATGATAACAGCAACGTGCACACGGTATCGTTCGGTCTGTCATTCAATCAGGTTTCGATTCCCCAATCTCATGGGTTTCCTCCCACTGCTATAGATCCCTACGCACGCAAGCGAATTATGAAATAAAATTGAGCCATATGAAATGACCTAGTTTGTGTGTGTGGATGGATGTTAACCCTCCCTCCCTCTCTCTCTCTCTCTCTCTCTCCTGGGAATCATGCCAATGCTAAAATTGCTTAGTGAGCTAAGTGGATAAGATGCTGGCCTCTCTCTCTTTCTCTCTCTCTCTCTCTTAAGCAATTGATTGTAATTATCAGCTATAAAATAATGCAAGAGAGACACTGTTATATAACACAATCTCAAAACGGAAACAAATTTATTTTAACAGAACGTTTATTTGCTGAAACTGCATAAAAAGCCACTTGAATTATTCTTCATGTCAGCGATAATAAGAAGTCAAATGATGCTGTCAGGTTTAAAAACGTCGAGACATTTTACAATGTAAAGAGAAAGTGGCAAGTTTTTGTTAATTAGTGAGAGACTTGTGTGAAGCCATGTTTGTTGTGTACTCAGCGTAATTGATTTGTGTTTATTTTTCAGTTATTTTGAAAATATGGAGCGTATTTGTAGTGTGAAGTATCAGCCATCTTGTACGGATGTATTACGAGCACGTGTTAGAACAACGGGTGTTATAGAAACTTGTTTTAAAATGAATGATGGTATTATTAGGTAGGTGTTTATTATTACTAGCAAGATACCCAGCTTCACCCAGGGCCCAGATTTGCACGAGGCCCAAATTTGCCAGGGGACCAATTCACACGGGGTCCCATATCGCTCGGGGCCCTATTTGTGGGGAGCCCAATTTGGATGACCTTAAACATTCACATGGTCATGCCAGTTGATTTGATACCACACATGTGGGGGTGGAGCGTGGCAACAAAACATTATTAGACCGGGGTCTCAGCCAAATTTCATGGCCTAAAACATTCTCGGGGCCATGCTGGTTAATTTCAAATGCTTGTTGGTCATTTGCATTGTCACTCAAATATGAAATTTCTTACATCTTAACCATGCTCAATATGTACTCAGTTCAGTTTAAATAATAATTTAGATAACATTTCAGGCCTGATGAAAGACCTACAATATGCAGATTTAGCTCTTGCATAATGTATGTTTGAATGAATCATTTAAAATCTATAGGCACATCAAAATTTAAGATTAATACTGACATCATGTGTTTTCCATACGTTTTAAAATCTTTAAATTATGTTTTAACAGAATGTTTGATGTTGGGGGTCAGAGATCGGAAAGAAGAAAATGGATTCAATGTTTTGACGATGTACGATGTATTTTATTTGTTGCCGCGTTAAGTTGTTATGATTTAACTTTATACGAAGATTCTAGTGTGGTATGTACAATTAACGTACTTTTATTGAACAAACAATGCACCATTGGCATATTTGGCTAAAATATATAACCTCCTATGACTTCATCCTCAGTATCCCCACGTGGTCTCATTCCATTTTGAGGGTGGGGGAATGGGGCTGGGTGGCAAAATGGTTAACGTTGGCACGCTGTACCATAAGGTGTGTCATTGAGTCAACTGACGTAGTTTCGATTCCCTGGTTGTATATGACAAGGAATTGGTTTTCTCGGGATCCTCTGGTTTCCTCCCGGGGTGTTGGGATGGCCTAGTGGTCTAGAGTGCCGCGCTTCGACTTCTAGCTGGCCGGTCACCTCTAGATTGCGGCTGTGGTTTCGAGCCCTGGTGTGAGCGTATGTGGCATGGAGATAGGGGTGCCTTCTCAACCTCGTGGGTTTCCTCCGAGCACTCCGGTTTCCTCCCACTGCTAAAGACCCCTACGTGCAAGCGAATTATTGAAATAAAATTAAACCATATGTTAGTCCAGAAATGACCTAGTTTGTGTTGAGTGGACGTTAAAACCCATTTCTCTCTCTCTCTCTGGTTTCCTCCCACTGCTAAAAACTCTATGCACAAGCAGAGTAATGAAATAA
Source organism: Patella depressa (assembly GCA_948474765.1). Classification (NCBI taxonomy): domain Eukaryota; kingdom Metazoa; phylum Mollusca; class Gastropoda; family Patellidae; genus Patella; species Patella depressa. The sequence continues at coordinate 5,212,063 of OX419718.1, forward strand.
AATTCAGCCATATGTTAGTCCTAAAAATACTTACTTTGTGTCGAGCGGAAATTAAACCCCATCTCTCTCTCTCTATCCCCAGTGGTCTTATTCTGTTCTACTTGACTATATAAAAAGCAACAATCATAAGGCTTTATACACACAAATTAATCACATTTTACTAGTTCCAGTTGGGTCATTCGTAATAATATAGTTCAAGTAGGGTCATTTGTAATAATATTGATTTTTTTTGTTATAGAATCGATTGGTTGAAAGCCTGAAATTGTTCCGTGGAATTTGCAATAACCGTTTTTTTGTGAATACAGCGATGGTATGTAATATAATAATGATGAATGACGAAGTTGTGTTAATCAATAGAGATAAATAAGAGAGCAGGGATCATTGAGTTACGAGAGCTCTATAGAATTCTATTGATATTCTCTTTTATTCTATAACTACATGCAAATACAAGCAAATATCATTGAATATATCCATTGAATGACATAACCTATGGTTATATTCAATGGCTTGAAAACGTACTACTTTTGTCAAGAATGTTGTCCCTTTTACAATTACCTCAAATTGTAATGAAGTCACCTCTAGACAACCACAATTTTTGTAAAAAAGAAAAAAAAAAGTCAGAATCTATGGTGAATTTTAACGTTATTGATGTTGTTTTTTTTTGTTAATCTTGATAGTACAGTATATTTTGAGATTAGCATGTAATGACCATTGTGTATTATTCAATGGTCAATGAGTTCTATCTATATACTTGTATTAATACACTTCATTTAATAAATATGGTTACCGTAGATACTTGATGTTCTCATAATATCATTTACAACTACAAGATCTTTCTTTCTTTTTGTTGGGTCAACTCAAGTCTAATTTCTGTGATAATAAATTATTCAAATTGTTTGATTTCAGATTTTATTTATGAACAAATTGGATTTGTTTCAAGACAAAATAAGGAATTCTGGTCGCCATTTACGCTATTTCTTCCCCGATTATTCTGGTACGTAACCTTCTAGTTATTTCAGTTTTCAAAGTTGAATCTCTAAAAGTAAAATTAGTCGCAATCTGATTAAAATACAGATCTATATTTCGTTTCATTTTTAATACTTTCGATGGTCTACACTACATGAAGATCTGACAAGTTATAGTGGGAGTTCACGTCAGGGGTCAAACAAGCTGCTTTGGACCCTATGATGTCAGACATTGATTAATCAATCAGCGTTGACATTTCTATTGGTTAACCCTCAGTTCGATTCCCCACTTGTGTGTGACAAGTTGTAGGTCACTTGTCCAACCTCGTGGGTTTTCTACGGGTCCTCTGGCCTCCTCCCAATGCTAAAAAAACCCTATGCACAAACAAATTATTGAAATAAGATTAAACCATACAATCTCTCTGTCTCTCTCTCTGTGCTAAGATATCATAACGTCTGAGTTTTCTCCAGTTCCTCTAATTTCCTCCCACTTCTAAAGACCTCTTCAGGCAAGCAAATTATGGAAATAAAATTGAACCATATGTTAGTCCCGAAATGACCTAGATTGTTTTGAGGGGTTGTTAAACCCTATTTCCCTCTCTCTTTTTCCCTCTATCTGTCCTTCTCTCTCTTTTGAAATATGTACTTTATTTTATTTAATGTATTGAATTATAAATGTTCATTCTATCTATTATAGGTGCTGATCATGATGTCGATTCCGCAGCCCGTTATGTACAACATTTATTTATGATGCAAAACAATAATCCCTCCAAAGTTATATATCCACATTTTACGACTGCCACCGACACTAGCAATATTCAAGTTGTTTTTCAAGTTGTTATGGACTCCGTGTTACGAGATAATATAAAGGCTGTATCAATTTTATAGCATTGTTTTAAACTGGCTGCAATAATATCATCATCATAACTTTCTAATGATCTCTGACGTTGCCTGGCAACAAGCTTGAAAATATTAAAATCGTGAAGTAACTCTTAAAATCAAAGTTTAGTGTGTCACTAGCAAGCTATAATAATTTTATACTCAGTTTCCTCTGTCAACTTCTTATCTGGCATTTGATCTCTTATGTTGCCTGGCAACATATTCAAAATGTTGAAATCATAAAATTTTAGTGTCATCAACAATTTTATTATCACTTTATGCTGGGTTTCCTATGATGAATTTGTATCAGGATAGAAGTTGGTGAAAGAACTCAAACTTTGGTGCTTAAACTTTTGACTTAGCCAGCGAATCGGATAACTTGAGAAAATTTAATCGACACTCAATTGAAAAATATTTACAAGGCAAGCGGAACTGGTAAAATTGATAAAATTGAGGCAATAATCTGGACCTTATTGAATGCTTGTTATACATAGATTACCAATATATTTAATAGTTTACTATAGACAGTTGGAAGGAGAAGAAAAACAATTTTCAGCAAGGTTTCCATAAATCTTAAATTTGGATCCGACAAAGGGGACGGCAACTCTCCCTTAGTAGGTAACTATTACAGGCTTATTCATCTGCATAGATATACCTGATCAAAAAATGATGCCGGCAGGGCCAAGGTATAGAATCAAATCATATATTTCTCGCTTGCAAAAATTTTATTGCTTGTGTTACAGAGGGGATTATTTCTGAACATATATTAAAGATTTATGGAAACTTCCATGAAAATTGTTGATCTTTCCCTTTAACGATATATTTTATAGTTTGTTAAAGACAGATTAACGATACCAACATCTAAATATTTGATAAATGATTAGATATTTATAGCAGGCACTTCATCAAACATCAAATATCCGTCACTGAAAAGGGTCATTATTTTTACATCAGAACCAAAGCTAGTCAATCATACTTCTATATCCATTCATGTATTATTAACGTTACTGTAATCAGTGACATCATTGCTGTCGGATTGACTGAGTTAACAACATAGCGAGGGTTGGGTGGCGAATGTTTTAACGAGTGTATGTCATTGAGCCATGGTTTCGGTATGTGACCAATCCAATCTTGTGGATGGTCCTCAAGTTTCCTCCCACCTTTAAAGCCCCCTACACGCAAGTGAATTGTTCTAATGAATTAAACTACATTTCAGTCCCGAAATGACCTAGTTTGTGTCATGTGGACGTTAAACCCCATTTCTGTCTCTATATAATAACATTTCCCATGGTTCACTGCAATGAAGAGGGCCGAAATATTTATTTTATTTAAATAAAAAAAAAAAAAGCAGAATTTTTATTTAATACTGTTTTACAACTTAACATTTTCATTATATTTACAAATGTAATATTTACTTTTTTTTAAAAAAAAAAATTATTTTTGATTTGAATATTTGATATCTTTTAAAATAAATTAGTTGTCCCCACACTCTGCCCCATCCCTCCTTGTATTTATTCATGTACATGTACAATAATTACGGATTTTGTTTTTTAAGAATCATTTTATTTATTGTTTTATAAATATTGAACTACCGAAAAATTGTTGATAAAATGTGTTTGTTACTTGTCTGTCTGCATGTCCTTATGTCCGTTCACATTTTGTTCGTGGACACTTTACGAGTCTACCGGTCATAATTTTGACAAAAATTGAAATGCAGGTTTATATCCTAAAGATCGCAATATTGGACTTCGATTTCATGGATTATGGTCCCTGATCATATATTAAGCTTGTGGACACACTAGAGGTCACAATTGTTATCTGATTTTGTTGAAAGTTAAAATATATAACTTCCTGGACTATGATCTCTAATTGTATGAAAAATTACATTTTAGCATGTGGACCAGAGGTCACATTTTTTATCTGATTTTGATGAAACTTAAAATATATGTTTATATCACAAAGATCTCTGTTTCTGCTGATATTCATGCATGTTGAACCATATATCTTGAATAATATTTTCTATATTAGCTTGTTGACTGTCCATATCTGGCTTGGCAACTGGCCCGACTTGTTATTGTTAAAAACATTTTCTAGAGACAGGATTTGAAAATAATTTTTTATATTTAAGATTAAGAAAAATTATCTTCGATGTCAAAAATGTTTTGTTAAAAATTGGTTATTTGTTAAATACCATATGGATGATTTATAGAAATGTTCATAATATTACATTAATGTAATCTCATAACCTTTCAGTGGCATTTAGTGTTTGAGAAACACGTTTAACAGAACATAATTTTTATGGGAAACAAACACTGATTTAATACATAAGCATGACGTTTCATCAAGTATCCTTGTATAATTAGGGAGAATGTTAGATCAGAAGCAATCCTGAACATTTTAGCACATACAACATAAATTATGGGTTGGGGTGGAACATACAAATTTCATCAAAGTCTTAAGATGTAAACAGGGCTAGCGCTAACCTCAACCCTAACCATGGACCAAGCCAAACCCTTACCCCAATACACAACCCATAAATGACACCACATGTGCAACACCAGGACCATCTCTGCTCTAGCATTCTCCTAAGATTAGAGGAAGGATAATAATCCAAATGTTATGATTAATAATATTATAATCTATGTCCATCGCGTTACAAGGATTCATTAAATTTCTGTTTATATTTTTATTATATTCATACATTCATTTCACATCAAACTATAAACGATTTAATTTTAACAATAATTGTTTCCCCCAAAAATGATGTTTTTGTTATATGAATGTATTAAAGTTAAAATGTCAGCTGCTCCTTCAAAATCAGGCTCTTGGTCATTTTATAAAAATAGAGCTGGAAGCATATTTGGATAGTCCACAGCCTATAGCTTTCCAAAAATACAATTCTTTTTAAATTTGTCTTATCATCTGGAGTTGAGTACAGCGCATTCATAGCATATACAGTTCATGCTTTTGTGCTCATAGTACAAAATGAAGTTTCGCCTGGTTTCGTGGGAGCGGGTCACATATTTCCTGTCTGCTTTCTAGTCATATGTCAATGAATTCAGATTTTTCAAACATAAAAATATTGCCAATGTTTATTCAATTAAATTCTAAATATTCCTCAGAGATCTTCAAAAAGTTAGTTCGTCATAGCACACTGTATAACACATGCCTTTGTACAAAAGCCCAGTCGGTGCAGATCAGCAGAAGAATACACTCAAAATAAATCGAACTAAATCAAAGTATACAAACATAAACTATTTTTGATACTCATGCATTTAATTATGGTACAATTTACTTAAAGATCGTCAGTTGATGCAGCAGCTACACATATATACCGGCCTGTTCAGCCTCTGCTACTCTCTTAAGGGAGTGCTGTCGTTACCCCTCCCCTTATCCTACTTTAAGATATTGTAGCAGTGGTGCTTGGCAACCAAAACTAAGTCTCAATTATCCATTTTATTGTTAAGATCCCTACATGCCAGCAAATTATTTAAATCGAATTAAACCATGTTAGTCCTGAAATGGCATAGTTTGTGTTGTGTGGACACAGGACCCTATTCTCTCTCTTTTGGACTATAAAACATATTTTTATAAATTTGTAACTTTTAAATATCAATCGGACCCAAGTCCACAAAGCATTCTCAGACTTAAGTTAAGAATTTATTCAACTTTTATTCACTGTTTACGAGAAATATTTTTGATCCAGAAAAACAAAACTTTTCACATAGTTTCTTATGGATATATTTGATACATTAAAACAACAAAAATTTTATGAAGGGCTATAATTTAGTTAAAATAAGGCAAACAATTAGTCCAGGAATGCTTTGTTAACTTGGGGCCTGAACTTGTTTTTGTATAAATTTGTATATTTATTTAATTTTGTTGAATGTATGGTATTGTACATGTAGTTTGTTAATATATTTGTAAATAAATAAAAAGATTTATTATTCAAAGGATATCAGAAATAAATATAATATATAAGTTATAAAATTTTCTATGAATTGTTTCCCAGACGTTAAAAGTTTCTATGAATTGTGTTCCAGGCATTAAACGTTTCTATGAATTGTGTCCCGTACGCTAAAAGTTTCTATGAATTGTGTCCCAGGCATAAAACGTTTCTATGAATTGTGTCCCAGATGTTAAAAGTTTCTATGAAATCTGTCCCAGGCGTTGAAAGCTTCTATGAATTGCGTTCCAGGCATTAAAATTAAAAACATGAACAGAACGATAACTCTTAAATTTATGATCCATAATATTGAAATTATTATGCTCTTCCTTATTCCCAAATAAACAGTCTCTAAACGTTTTACAAAATAATGTTGAACAGGGCCTACTATGTCCCTTTACACCCTTCCAATCGTTTGAGGCCTGTCCTTTGCCCACCCAATATTATTTCATTTTGATCTTCTTCCCCCCCGATATTATCATCTTATTGCAAAACAGGTTATAAAAGACAACCAGCTCGTATGTAGCATAGATTCTATTCCACACTTGTCCGACCTCGTGGGTTTTCTCTGGGTCCTTCCCACTGTGCAAGTGAAATAGTGAAATAAAGTTAAATTACATGTTAGTCCCAAAATGACCTAGTTTGTGTTAAACCCTATATCTCTTTCGCTAGTAAGTGATATCCCTGACAAGTGGAAGCCAGGCCTGCAAAATCCTGACATTCTTTAGGTCTGCACTGTTACTCGACCCCCGATCATTCTAGTCTGCAGTTCAGTCGCCTTCCTCTCGCTACACCCATATTCGAACTGATTACGTTAGAAATGAAGTAGAGTTTAATGTCCTACTATTCTGCTCCGAACTGGACTAACGAAGACGGCCATACGTCATACAGTCTGCTATGAGGGAAATTTTGCCCAGACAGCGGCACTAATGCAGAATTATAACTGTCAAGGGATCTTTTACGTGCATGCCAATGTGTACACTTGACCTGGATTTTTCGTCCCATCTGAACGACTAGACAGCTGTCCTTGTCAGGCCCTCCGTCCTGCATCACTGACAAGTGGGTACTACGTGGGAAAAGTTGGATGAACTTTCTTATACATTGCAGGGATTAAACACCCAACCTCCAGGTTAGCGACATTAATTTAAAACTGACAAGAGGCCACAGCACCGAAAAATCTGGATCAAGTTTCTCGGACAGTGCGAGAGAGAGAAATGGGGTTTTAACGTCCACTCAACACAAACTAGGTCATTTCAGGACTAACATATGGTTTCATTTTATTTCAATAATTCGCTTGCGCGTAGGGGTCTTTAGCAGTGGGAGGAAACCAGAGTGCCCGGCGAAACCCACGAGGTTGAAAAGGGACCCTATCTCCATGCCACATACGCTAACCAGAGGTGTTCTGCCAGCTAGAGGTCGAAGCGCGGCACTCTAGACCACTGGGCCATCTCAACCCCCCTCGAACAGTGCAGGAATCAAACACTCGACTATCGATGTAAGTGAGAACATGGGGTGATATTCTATAATAACTTTTATTTACTTGGTAATAATATCACAATAAAGAAGCCACAACATTAAAAACAGTTAATTATACAAGTTACCTAGTAACAGCTAGATAACCAATCAGCTCTAGTTCAAGTCTATATATATTATATATGATCACATACATACATACAAACAACATGAGTATCCATAGTTACGCTGTTTTCTTTATTACTCAAATCAACACCATTCGGAAAAGTAGACCGTTGTAAATCCAATATTTTTCAACTATTCTCAACGGGTTTGCCAAAATGGTTTGAAACGAAACATTAATAAAAACAGAAATTTCTGTTAAAACAGCATAACTACACGATACGCAAGTTGCAGTGATACATCACTCTTATTCTAAACGTAATTACACCAGTTTATGTATATATATACCATTATCATCGTTATTATACACAGAAAAATTCTCAATTACGATCTAAAAATTTCATATTGCCTTTATTCGTTTTGATTTTGTATCAATATATTAGTGTGCTTTGATCCTGTTAAATTAAATACACAGAAAAATTTTCAAATATGATCTAAATATTACTTTATGTTCTCTGATTGAGTCAGATTTGGTGTCATCGGGATATTAGAGCTTTGATTTAAAAGAACTCTTGCGATTAAATAGCTTGTGATTTAACACAATTTGTATAATTTAGAGTGATGTTAGAATAAATGGATTATGAAGGAACTGATTGATGATATGGTTTGAATATCTACATGGATATAGATTATAATATTAATCCTAGAAATAACATATAACATCAAGAATATATTAATCAGCTAGAATACTATAATATTCTCTATATTTTTTTATTAAAAGTGATCATGCCTCTTTCATTATTTAAATATGTCAAGATATGAAGAAAGGGGGATTTCATTACCATTCCAAAAAGTTAACAATTTAAAGGGAACACACAATTTGATCATGCCTCTTTCATTATTTGAATAGTCAAGAAATGAAGAAAGGGGGATTTAAAATACGTATTAGCTTCATTTCATTAATTAACACCCTGAAAAGTTAACAATTCAAAGGGAACACATAATTTGAAATGTATTCGCATGTGAATTTTGAAATTTATAAAACAAATTTGGAAATAAGAGATGGGTTTGAGATACACGACAATTTACTAAACATGGACTATAAATTGAATACAGTCACTTCATACAACCTATTTATTTACCTATACCTTATATGGACAATTGCAAAATTTTAACACTAGGGTCCAAACGTACAACCCACAGAAATGGGTAGGTGGGTTGTCAACATTTTCTTAAGACCGATTTATACTCTGCTAAGCGAAGATTCAAAGCAAGACGTATGCATCGTAGAGACTTAGTACATCAATTTTCAAGAGCTCAAAACATCTCAGCTAAAAGCAACACGACGTCTGCTGTTGCAATCATGAGATCCATCTAACAACAAGACTAGATCGAATTCACTTAGCTCTGCTCACTACAATAGGCAGATTTTGAAATTATTTTATTCACTTCCCTTAACCTAGCATATCTTCGCAAGTAAAGCTTCGCTTCACGGCCTCTCTTAGCAGAGTATAAATCCGCCTTAACTCTGTTAGCGCGAATGTTTAGGTGGGTCGATACGGATATCTAGCCATGGGTTATATTTTTGGACGAGATTGTTGAAATTTTGCGACTGTCAATTAATCTAGTGCAGTGTGCAGTGGTGATTCATCTATAACAATGACCCTGAGATGTTAGAGGCAGCCATTTTGGTTTTATTTGCCACCAAAGTGTTGAACCTACAGGTACAAGTTTTGTCCATTCTTAGAGAATTTACATAGTAAAATTACTTCCCTTGATCGAGTACACTGTGTAATTACTTCCCTTGAGTACACCGTGAGGATGCTTGATTGTCCGTCCAGAAAGTCTTGAACTGACGGAATTCAGTCCTGTCACAGTTCTGTCAGACCAGAAAACAGAGGTGGTGTCATTTGAATTATGACGTAATCAAACACAACCAATATATTTCAGTTATAATCCTGTGCATGCATTATAACCCGAAATCCCCGTTTTCACTCGACTGTCACAATTTTTGGCATTAAGATAATTTAATTCCGGAACGTCGAATCAAATATCCCCTTTCAGTATTATTGGAATGATAAGTATTCATTATTCTAGCATTATAAATTAATATTTCCCTCTCAATCCCTACTCTACTTCCTTATTTTTATTAATTGCAGGCATGCTGAAGAGCTTTTATAAAAACATGATAAATGTAATGTGAACTATTATAATAGGGTTAATGCTAAATAATAAGGCCAGCTCATTTTTTCGTCATAGGTGAGAGAGCGAGAGAGAAATGGAGTTTAACGTCCACTCGACACAAACTAGATCATTTCGGGACTAACATATGGTTTTTAATTTTATTTCAATAATTTGCTTGCGCGTATGGGTCTTTAGTCGTCATAAATCATGAGGTGTAAACAGGGCAAGCCCTAATCCCGGACCCTGGACTTGCCCTAATCCCTAACCCTGGACTTGCCCCAATGCTTGCCCTAACGATAACTTACAATCTAGTCAACAATAAGTTGCCCTGACCCTACTGACATCTCAACGACCTTGACAAAAATTGAGCTGGCCTTAACAAATAGATTCAACCATTATAATACCCCTTACACCAGACATCTAATAAATTAAGCACATCTTTTTAAATGCACAAATTTACTATTTTAATGTCACTGATACATAACTCAATTATTTGGTATTTTCCAAGAAACTGCCATTATTTTCAGACCTCAAGTAAGTCAACCATTTTTTTTTTAAATACACAAATATACGTTTCAATAGTATTGATACTAAATCTAATTATTTGGTATTTTCCACGAAACTTCCTGTTTTTCAGAAAGCTCTTTATTTACGCATGTAAGACGATAAAACCTATTTCATTTATGCATGCACAGTATTTTCTTGCTCTTTAAGTGAGTTATTTACAAACAAGCATAATAAACATACACAACCAAAGCTTTCTCTCTTATCAATCTTAGCAAAACAAAACATTTTTCTCAAATGAAAGAGATCCTCGTAAAATAAACATAAACTTTGTAATATAAATGTTAAGATAATAGTTTTAAGGAAAAACAAAAACAATTTTAAAGAATCAATCTATACAAAATTAACAACAATCAAACAAGAAGAAAAACAAATGAAAGGGAATCGACATTAAAGATACATTACATAAAAGCTAAATCTTCCTATTGCAGGGCCCTGTTTCACGAAATTTTAACTTAAGATAAAATCCAATTTTAATAGATACTTCAATTTTGATTGGCTAAGCACTAAAATCAATCTAATATTATCCAATCAAATTACTAAAATTGGGATCTTAGTTAAAATTTCGTGAAATAGGCCCCTGATCTATATTTTAGCTTCAAATATTAAATAAACTTTTTTTTTAGATATTTATTAACCTGACAAGTCCACAATCCACTCTCTAGATCATTGAATGGCCGAGATTTAAATGAATTTATATTATAAACACAGGGGACATTTTAAAATTTAACAACAAAATGGAAAAGTCCCATAATCCTCTCTCTAGATAATCGGATGGCAACGATTAAAATGGATTAGCCCCGTTTCTCGAAATCTTTACAAAAGATAAAATCCAAATTTTAGTAGAAACTTCAATTTTGATTGATGATTGGCTAAGCATTAAAATCAATTTATTATTATCCAATGAAATTTAACTTATTTAAAATTTTGTGAAACAGGCCCCGGCCCTTTAATCTAAATCTTACATAATGTATCTTTACTGATAACAAACAAGTTGGGTATTGATAAGCTGTTATTATGCACATGTTAATAGTAAGAGGGAAAGCAATATATACAAAACATACATTAACCTTTTTGTTTTCCTCAAGTTTTATGTATACCCCTTTTATAATTTATTCAATAACATACTAAATATTAAATGAAAATAATATAAACAGGTACTCCATTTATCTCAATCATTCTCCAAGATTTACACAAAGCACAAGTAATGGAATGGTTATTTTATTGCATTACATTTGAACATTTTAAAGGCTTGATGCGTCATGGTGCACTTTACAATAGTGGGAAAGAGGGATCTCACACCAAAAATGATTCAATTCCATTAAGTGTTTACAAAGTTATGATAAATTGAAATTTCACCGATTTATGCAGCTCGAGCGCAACAAGACGCTGACATCTGATCTGTCTAGTTTAAATCCAAAACGGGAGATTATCTTGAATTGGTATTTTAATTTTGAATACCCGTCAAACAAAGGTTTATTTTGTTCAGTATTACAAAGTTATCGAAGGTGCTCTGAATGAAATAAACCTGATGCCATTTTGTTGTTTGCCCATATAATAGTTGCGGCCTATTTCATATCCGAGCGAATTCTAGTTTTAGTCGGGGAAATTATCTAGAATTGGTATTTTGAATTTGTTTTCTAAATTAAATATTCAATAATCAATTAAGAATATCGTAATTTAGTGAAAATGCTAATGAAACATTATAGTGAGAACTGCCAACTCGTTATCTAATCTCATATAATGTATCTTTAAATATTCAATAATTAATTAAGAATATCAACATTTATTGAAAATGCTAATGATACATCAAGCCTTAAAGAAAACAGATGATCCACATGTTGAGTAATATGTTCCATACCAAGACAATACATTATTAAAACCATCTGCAATCTAAAACAATGGATAGCAGATTTACAAAGCTTAAAAAAATGTCTGAAAATTTTGATATGTTAAAAATTGTGTCCATAATTTCTAAGATGTTGTGCTCAAAGCACAGTTATTTTAAAGCCAACATAAACGATTCCACAGCAAGGACTTTATCATTGTGATCTAAGGGCAGATAACTCACAATAAGCTGAATTATGAAAACTACTATACAAATGATGACAAATACTCCATTCATGCCTTGTTCATATTTGCAAACATTATTGGTTATGAAATAAATAAAATGGAACTCTTTGCTGAGTATAAATTACCGCTCAATAAGATATTAATGTTCTGCACGCCAGTTTACTTACATTCATGAAATACGGTTTTATTAAACAATATTCTGTTTGAAAGCGTCTAATAAAACAGAGATACAGAATAGGACCAGTACTAAATAAAGAACATGTTTTTCATGATAAGCAAGGCTACTCATTTAATAATTGTCATCCAGTTGTTCTTCCTGACCCTGATAAGATAAAGCCATCAATTGAAAACCAACGATCTTTTGAGCTTGATTATAAAGCGGATATATAAATAAATGAATAATAAATCACGTTTCCTGTTGAGAGAAACATATCCTCTACGAATACAACCTTTCAGTAACAACATACCTTTTGTAGACTAGTGCAGAAATTACCAATTTTACGTCAACTTTTATACAAATTAAAACATTCCAATGTGACAAAAATGTATTGTATGTCAGTCTTCTCCTATAGTAACACTTGGTTTGGGTGAAATAAAAACTGATTCACAAATTAACAACAATTTTAACAATGTCCTTTTGAAATATTTTTACTATGATAAACCAAGATAATCAACAAGTGGCGTAGTATATCATGGTAATACGTCGGAGGTCATATTCATGAAAACTGAAGACTAAACAGCTTTTGCTCAATCTGTCTAGAGTTACTCATCTTAGCTCTGATTGTTTGTTTGAAAAATTTACTTTTATAATCTGGAGGGTAACTTTTATAAAACATTAGTAAAAATGAAATGACAAACTAAATAGGCCGGGATAGCCTTCTGTGTATAGTGTGATAATCAAAAGCTTACAGCCCTTATAATAAAAGTTTAGTGCAATTTGAATTTACAGAGCCTAGGCTTTTTCAAAGAGCGCCACCCCTATAACAAGATGAGTAGCAGTTGGCGACCAGTTCCTGTTTTAGTAAAAGTTTTCATGCATATGACGTACGAGTCAGGACTCTACAAAACATCAACTATCACAGCTATATATTTATATTTATATATTCAACATACAATAAAACATGTTTTAACTATTCTCTTTCACTCATCTACACTATAACCATCGTACTACTTATACTCATACGGCTATAACTTGTCAACTTTTTATAGTTTTACTCAGGTAAGATTATACTCAAATAGCTGCACTTTTTAGCATTTTACTCATGTAAGCTTATACTTATATCGAATAGCTGTACTTGTCAACTTTTTAGCATTTTACTCATGTAAGCTTATACTTATATTCAAATAGCTGTACTTGTCAACTGTTTATCATTTACTCATGTAAGCTTATACTAAAATAGCTGCACTTTGTCAACTTTTTAGCATTTTACTCATGTAAGCTTATTTATTTGTTGCCTTACTGTACTTATATTCAAATAGCTGTACTTGTCAACTTCTTATAGTTTTAGCATTTTACTCATGTATCTATTTGTTTTACCTTCCAGTTTGTTTCTTGTATATGTATAACATACTTATTTTTAACTTCGCATAATTTCTATAAAGCATCAAGTCTAAATCAAATACAGTTATATTATTTAACGCAATCAAAATTCAAGACGATAGCCACTCAGATACATGACCTTCATTATCTTCACACAGAAACAAAGGTGACAAAATCCAGTTGGCTATATTTCATCCGATGCCTATGAACTTGTAACAAAAAAAAAAAGAAATCAAATTTAGCTACCTTGCAGAAAAGTTTCGATAATGCCAATGTATGTGTCACACTACGATGATCGCTGACAGCGGATCAAATTGGATGTTGATTATGTACTGTAGTAATATTAATACTATAATTTAATAGGTAGGAGGTTGGAAGTCGGGAACTTCTTTCTGTTGACTAAACGGTGGTTGTTGATAAGGGTCTCCGGTATCACTACCCGGGAATGATGAGTAGGGGGATGACACGTTAGGTTCTGGATCGTAACCACTTGCGAACGCGTCCTGAGCACCCATACGATACTGACGAAATGCAAAGAATGTTGAAGCAGCCTGAAAGAAAGGATTTCAAACATAACACAATGTCATTTCAAAAATGGGACCCACAGCAGCTCAGTGAGGCCCTGGCTTTGCTCCTAGTGTTAGCCAAGAAAGTTCTTCACGATTTTCCGGAGTGGTTCCCCTTTTCAGTGGTTAAGGGAAGAGAGGGTTTAACCTCTACTTGACACATACAAGGTCATCTCGAGACTAACATGGTCCAATCTTCTTTCGCCCCTGCTAAAGTGTTGGGGCCTTTAGCAATGGGAGGAAACCGAAGATCTATAATAATCAATCAGCGTTGACAATTCTAGTGGTTTAACCACAGTTCCGTGCATCAAAAGGCCAAGAACTTGCTGTGTAACAGCCCATTTCATTGGCTAATGCCTAACATCATTCAAAACACTCTTCAAGATCCTATTGCAGTAAAGCCAAGTAAAACAAAATTTTGAAGTATAAACGAAATGAAATAGGATCTGTGTTAAATATTGACGCCTCTCAATCAAAATGTGTTTAAAAAGTAAAAAGTTTAAATCAACGTACCCAAGTAAAGATTGAGAAAAAAGAAAATGCAATAGCTGCTTGTATGTTATCATTTCCATATTCATAAACTCCACCAGTAATACTGGTTTTTCTCCAGGCATCTGTTAAATAACAAAATCCAACAAACCACAAGAACGCCCATCCACCTGGAAAATACAAATATTTAAACATGCATTAAATAAGAACTAAATCTGTCTATTACGAGTCTTTCTTTTGGCCTGAAATGTTACCTAAATCATTAATTAGACATTAAAATAGCATTATGCAAGAGCAAAATCTGCTTATTACAGGTCTTTCTTTAGGCCCGAAATGTTACCTAAATTATTAATTACACATTAATTAACTTATCCAGACCATAATCAGCTCTCGATGTTAACGTTAGCCTTCGATATTTACTATAGTACAATCCTATATGCTGCTTAACGCTCATTGATAATTAAATCAATCAAGTGGATAATCAAGACTATGCTTTTTATATTAATGATTTTAGTAATGATGACAGGGTCTATGTGAATATTTCACTTGTTTCGTTCTCAGCTAATAGTGGATCAATTTGACTGAAATTTTCAGCAAATTACCTTTACACTATCTAGTTTTTAACTATTATAGTGAGAACTGCCAACTCTTTATCTTATCTCCCATAATGTAACTTTAATTAACTTATCCAGACCATAATAAACTCTCGGTGTCAACGCTAGCCTTCGACATTGACTGGATTAGAATCTTATACATGTATGCTGCTTAACGCTCATTGATAATTTAATTTTAAACTGGATAATCGAGACTATGCTTTTTATTGTACATGTACCGACTTTAGTAATGATGATCGAGGCAGAAATTTCAATCGCTTGAATCTCGGTTCATAGAGGATTAATTTGACTGAAATTTTCAGCAGAGAACTAACAACTCTTTATTTAATCTCCCATAATGTATCTTTAAAGTGCCAATCCCGATAACTTTTGGAGGAATAAAACTGCTTAATTTTGTGTTAAAATCCTTTAAAATCCATAACCTAAGGCCCACCTACTAACCCGATATTTGTGATACGCTTGTAAATAACTTAAACCTGACAGTCTTCATCTGGAAATGGAGACCGTTGTATTATACAGTATCTGGATAAAACCAGACTTTTTTCTATAAAAATAATATGTAGGTGAAATTTACCTTTTGTTATCAAGTACAGGGCATGGATCATTCACTGTATATACCTCTCAAGAAACATTAATCAATTATCAGGTCACCCAATGAAAAAATTGACCCGAAATCTTAAAAGGGTTACGTGTCCGGATAAGCAGTGTTGACGTTCACGTCCAAACGATTCAATATTTTGAGCTTAAATTTTGAGACAAGGTAAATACACCATGCCACTATATTTTGGTCCATAAATTTCATAAATACTCGGACTTTAATTTTTAAGACTCTGTTCTTATCGGGATTGTCCCTTTAATATTTACATAGACTATTGTTTAAACATTTAAACAGAGATAAACTCGCTCCGAATAAAGTAACTTGATGAAATTTTTTAATATATTCATTCTACATTATCTATTTTTGAAGTATTTTAACAAGAACAATCAGCTCTGTATTTAAATCTTACATAATGCATCTGTAATGGGAGCAATCTCAACTATAATTTATGACACGTCTTTTTTTATTGAATTGTACTCTGACGTATGTAGCACACATCCAATCTACACAATCATGACTCACACCAATATGATACAATGATATGGGAAATATTTCCCTCGTTTCATATATATTATCTTCCTTAATGTGAGTGAAGTATTACAACAGGCCTAGGACTACATGTATGCTGTGCAGTGGACATGAGAAACACAAACTAGGTCATTTCAGCACCAACATGGTTTAATTTTATTTTCAATAATTTGCTTGCACTGAGAGGTCTTTAGCAATGGGAGGAAACCAAAGGACCCAGAGAAAAACACAAGGTTGGACAGGCTACCCTACTCCTTGTCACTTACAAGTGAGGAATTGAAACCATACCGCTTGAATCAATGAACATGCATGTGTTAATCATTTTTGGACACCAAGCACCCCAAAACGGAGGTATCATAAACAATCAAAACACTGGTACTATAATAACAAATCTCTCAGATCCTAGAGTAGTAAAGCCATGTAAAAACGAAATTTTGAACTATAAAAAACGGAAACGAAATAATATCTGTGTTTTTATCAGATTGTTTACTACATCTTCTTACCTGATATCCCCAAATCGGCCATAACAGCATACTTTCTGTGTTGAATACTACTTAGATTTTCAAACATAGCATCTATTACTAAAAAAGCAATGCATATTAAGAATGCTAACACCCCTATTCCCATTCCGTAACCACAAGCATTCATATCATTATTCATTTGACACTGATGTCTTGAATTGTATGCTTTAGAAGAAATACATCCAAAAACGACAATGGAGAAAATCTGAAAATACAAAAATGATAATTTAAAATGATATAAATTAATAAAAATATTCAAAATGCTTTGAACATTTGCATCCCGGGTCACTGTTGCAAAGTAAGTATGAAACTTGCTTGTTTACTAGTACATGTAGCCTACATCTACATGTACAATATATGTCTAGGTCTCAGGTTTGCTCCTGGTGTAGGCCAAAAAGTTCCTCTTGATTTTCCAGCATGGTTTCCTCTAAGGATGTAACGAGTCAAAAAAATTTGAACCGGTTAACTGATGGGCAAAAAAACGACCGTAACCGGTCAACCGATTCAATTTGTGTATAGTTAATTAATTGTCGGTACCGTACAAAACAACATTAAAGTTTACTTTTCACACTGTTTAACTTCATTTTAAATATAAACTATAAGGTCCTAAGTTATAAGAAGAGTTTATTTATTGCAGCTTATTTTCGATTTCATTCAAATTTCACCGAAAGAAACATTGACATGATGTACATGTACAGGTAATACAACGGTATGCCACCATCGACTGTCACTCGCCCCGATATCACATGATGCCGAACGTTGTGTGACTGACAGATTGGAAAAATAATTAGATATTTTTAGTGTTCAACCTGTTATAAATATAGGAATATTCTAAGGCCCCAACCTACCTCCATCTCAATGTGCAATATTAGAATATAATCCAATAATATATTTAGTTTGGCGTCTTTATTCGCGCGCACGGCATTACGTTTATATTCATACGCAGTCAAAAGTGAATTTGTAGTCAAGATTACCCAGTCCGAACATACAACGCAAGACGTCGCTCTTTTCTGGGGAGTCTTAATAGATCACGCACACTTTATTATAGTATGCGTACAACTGGTGGGGAATTAAATGTAGAGACAAATCATACCAAATCGAAACTATGTTTTTACGGACAGAGCATGGCAGACTCGCTTGTCATGATTCTTTGAATATACCTGACATTTTATATAGAGCGAATAACGGTCAAGGGAAAATCGAACCGGTCACCTTGTCGAAACGAACCGTAACCGGTCAACCGAGTAACCGTTTACATCCTTAGTTTCCTCAGTAGAGATAGACAGAGGGCCTGACAAAGAACAGTGTCTAGTCTACAGATATTTTCTGATCGAACTCCGAACGTAAGCTTACATTATTTTATAAGTAAATATAAAACTTTATATCTCGCTTCTCATACTTCCATGTACACATTTGTACCCAAAGAGCCCTTGACTTGACAGTTCGAATAAGAGTAGGCTGTAGCACTGCTGTCAAAGCAAAATTTTCCCAATTGCACACCTGTATGGTGTTGGTGTATGTACCTGTCTTCATTAGTGCAGTGTAGAAAAGTATGACATTAAACTCCATTACAATTTATTTGCAATCAGGTTATTATAACAACCGAGAAGGTCATTATATCGACACAGAAGATGACAACATGATCACAGTTCAATGATTTCTGGTCCAATGTCATTTAGCAAAATACAGTTGAATTGAACATTTATTGTGTACAAAATTCGCTGTCAATTCTCAATCAATCATCAGTAGGCTACAGTTCATAGACTGAGTGTTAGAGTTCATAAAATATTAAATTATAAGTCTTTATTATGTATGAACAAATATGATGACTCAATGTCATGTAATGTTTCTCCTTTTGGACTTTGTAAAAAAAAAAAACTATAGAAAGCTTGGGGCTATTAATACCTAAAGAAAAAACAAATAGGAACAGGACCATTAAATAATATGAACTGTCGACAGTAGTAAAGGGGTATTATTTTATCAATGTGTATTTTATATGTAGCATAAGAATTTGAAGTTATGATAATGAGAACTGGTTGGTCACTTATAAACTTGACTTGTTTTCACATGATAATGAGCATTCAATCAATGGTCGGTCCATGGTCAACGACATTGTAGAGGCGATATCAAATCAAAACACAACAATTGACAATCAAAAACTAAATATAAAAATACATGTCAACTAAAAACGTATGCATTTACAATGATTTTTGGTCCGTAGGTCTACTGAAAATCAAATCAGGACCACCATTCCAAATGCAAAAGAATCGATACGAAATGTATTCGCAATGTGATGTGTGATGGGCCACCATCGTCCTCCGTGTTTATGAAGCTTTTTTATGAAGAAAACGGTGTGATAGCGCATTTAAAACAAATTTTCAAACATACCAATGAAACAAGTCTCAATATAACTTGAGGTTTTTTAATGTATAGGACTGGGTCAAAAGCCCCACCGGCTTTTCCTGCACCGTAGGCACCAGCTCCTTGTTGTGGATTAGACATTTTGCCTGCTGCGAATAATGTGAACGCAGATATCAATGACGTCACACACACTTTTACAATCCGGTAAAAAAATATAATATAACGATTCAATTATAAAAGTTATGTAAAATGTTAATTTTCTGACGAAAAAGTAAAAAATAATACCTTATTTATATGAAAACAATTGAATATCAAATAACAGAATATTTATTTGGGAAATCTATTTTTAGAGAACACATATTTTCGTTACGTTTACACACATTGCGCCACGGAAAGAAAGGTCGTGTTGTCAACTTTTTACATAAGTATTTTATTTTTAACTCCCATTTCATCACTCCTTGACAATAAACACCCGTTTATTTAAACCGAAGAGGTAACAACTTTTACAAGTATATTTTAGTCAACTACATCGATATCTGAAGCCATGGAACGTTCCCAAAGTGTCGAAGTTTGTACTGTGTGTCATGAACACATGGAAATATTTGCCGTTGGTTCCTGTAACCACCCTATTTGTTACCGATGCTCCAGTAGAATGAGGCTGCTATGTGATCAAATGTACTGCCCGATATGTAGAGGTGATCTCCGAAAGGTAAATAGTTATAAAACAAACAATTTTGTCGTATTGCCTAGATCGTTTTGGAAATCAGACTGCGAAAGGTCACAGGTGTAACTTACACCCAAAAGGGAAAACACTTTATGATTGACATTGATCATTAAAATACAAGTCCACCTTATGTGTTTTGATTTGAACATTATCACCCAGATTTTGGATATACTAAATAGTCTTGAACAAGATTTAATTGTACGATTACATGTCATTTCGGTCCCGCGTAATTTCGGACTTACGTCATTTTGGACTCCAAAAAATATGACCTCGATGTTTCGGACTCGGATATGTGACATTTTGGACTCTAGTAGGTGACTCTTTGGACTCGGGAATAAGTTTAAAGGAAAGGTTGAACACAACTGTCAAATCAATATATAATACGCCGTGGCTATTCTTAGCCCAACAAAAAATGACATGCAAAAGTAACGTACACAATAAGCAAAACTTTTTGATTAAGTTAATGACAGTAGTAATGAACGAAGTTGTGAATATGAAAAAATAGCAGATGTTAAATTTGACAAGTATGACATGTTAAGGTTTAATCTAGTTATGATACAGTTGGAAATCTCCAGTGTCTGTAATCAAGGAACTTAAATAAGTTGGAAAGTGAAAGTGAAAGTGGCACTGTTACTGACAGCTAGTGATTCAAGCCAAAAGTTTTGGATGTCATTTGGTGGTATTAGTTCCTTTTCTAAAATAACAGACAATAGGAGGCCTATGTCATACATGTACATTGACGTATAACTTCATCACAGATGTGAAACAGAGTAAAACCGCTTTACAAAACAGCATTCTAATTCGGGGGAATGGCAGTTATTTAGTTAGGGCAGAGATTTATTCTTGAAATATGAAGTGGATGTATTTCTTTGTGCAGAATGTTATATAGCTTGCATTTGGCTTTACTCAAAACCTGTTGAGATTCAAGAGAATCTAACTTGAAAAATTCAAAATTTGAATTGTATTATTTGTACATGTATTAATTGTTTTTGTAGGTTGCATTTATTCAAAACCTCTTGAGGTTTGAGAAAATCAAACTCGAAAAATTCAAAACAACCAAGCAAAATATTTATCTGGAGAACGATGAAGTGGAGAAAGCTTATAAACAACTATTGTGTATTAAGTGTCCGGTTTGCACAGAAGATAAAACTCCTGATCGAACGTTTGAATCTTTACGAGATCATCTTCGTAAGGAACATACGTTATTCTTCTGTGATCTTTGTCTCAAACATTTAAATGTAAGTATACCTGCACAGCATGTGAGTTGTTTTAAATCTCAACTCAAAAATTCTTGTTTCAGAACCCTGATCTGTAAATAATTGGTGAATATAACGACCAAGAAAGCCTTAGTAGTAACACGCTTTAAGAAAGATGATAAATGTATTATCTATAGTAATATTTGTGACTTTCGTTTGTTTATTTGTCTGTTCGTGGTTGGCAGCTACACCAGAGCTGTCCCAAGGTGGAAATCTGCTGTATGGGGGTAGCCCAGACCAGTGAATAACATAGGTTATGTGGCGTTGGCCTACCGCTTCTTGTCTCGGAGCTCTATTACTTTTAACCAGTGCAGCCCTGGTCAGCAGCTTGTTATTTATATATTTATTCATCCACATTTTCATACAGACATATTATGTCAACATCTCGGTCATAATTGTTTGTGGACAATCTGCGGCACAGGTCACAATATCTATCTGATTTTGACGAAACTTAAAATATATGTTTATATCCTAAAGATATAACTATAACAGGCCCATTGACAATTGTTTAAAGTAAAGATAATCTTAGTAATTTGATTTAAAATAATTTTACTTTTAATTTCAGATTTTTCCATTTGAAAGAAAGTTTTATAATCGTAAAGATTTAGCCACGCATAGAAGAGTTGGAGATGCAGACGACAAATCGTATAAAGGTCATCCATTGTGTGTGTTTTGTGACGAACGATATATGGACAACGATGAACTGTTGAGACATTTACGCAAAGATCATTATTTTTGTCATTTCTGTGATGCTGATGGGACAAATGAATATTATAAGTAAGTTTTGCCAGTGTCTGGTCGTATTGTATGGTTTCCTCGTCATAGACGTCTAGAGAGCTGAGGTGGCTCTGTGAGTAAGGCTCATGTTTCATCCCTGTGTTGGCCGAGAAAGTTTATCAGGATTTTCTTGCGTGGTCCTCTCTTATCAATGATGCAGGACACAGTTGCCTGGCAAGGGACAACATATAGCCATTTGAATGGGTTGAAAATCCAAGGTCCTGCATACTCACTGGCGTGCACAAAAAGAACCCTTGACTAGTGCTGATATCAAGTAAAATTTTATGCATCGATGCATCGGACGCAAAACATCGATACTCGCATCGATACATCGGGAATTTTTTGCCGCCATTTTGTTTTTCAAAAATTTCTGAAATAATATTAGTATTTATGATAGAAACATAGATTTCCTCAACATTATCATTATTATAGAAATGTTGAATAATTTATTTCGACAATATTCTTCAAATATCGTTCGATTCAATTGACACTCGTTAGCCATTGTCGTGACTGTCGACGTGAGGGCGTGCGTAACTGTAAGGCGATAACAAACAAGTTTCAAGTAGCAAGAGGCGGTTTCCAGGTCGTACCAAGGCCTGTCTATACTCTATACGGATTTATGAAATGCATTCTTTATAGCCCGTTACAAAAAATAAGACTAAATCGTTTTAACACTAGCATTAAAAACGGGCCGGGAAATATTATCCTCCTGACATAGTTCTACTAAGTTCGCTGGGCCATGGAAAGATGTAGTGAATTTGACCTTGGGGTCGAAGGGCATGATAGCGGAAGTAACAAAGACAGTTCTAGTCCTTGATGACGTCAATGGTTCTAGTAGTCACTGGGATATCGAGACAAACATAACAGAAGCGTAACGTAAACAGGTGAAGCTGGGCTAGCCTAATAGTCTACGTGCAGGATTCAATGAATTATTCCGTTACAATGTTGTTTTATTTTCAATTAAAAAAAAACGTATGGAAAATGTGTTATTTATTCTATTGGACGCTTAAAGGTAATTATTGGTATTTCTTCCGATGCATCGATACTACGAAAGAAGGCCGAGAATCGCATCGGCGTCGGCCGAATCGATGCATCGCCGATGCATCGATACTTGATATCAGCACTACCCTTGACCTGTCTTCTTAAGCCTAGTCAGAGCAGAACAGTAGAAAGCTAAACCCATTACATTTGTATAACTTTTCCTCTTTTTTAGTGATTATCCTGAATTAAAAACCCATTTTCGAAACGCTCATTTCCTGTGTGAAGAAGAACAATGTGGAAATCCTCATACACAGTTTACGAACGCATTCCGATCTGGCATTGATCTCAAAGGTCATAAAGCTTCTCACCATACCCGAGGCATGTCAAAAGCACAGATACGAGAAGTTAGTCGACTAGATATAGAAATACAATTACCACCTCGTAGAATGGGCAGAGATCGTGGTAAGTGGTAAAGATGCTTTCAGATTTTCAAAAATGAAATGTATATGATTAGTTGCCGTTTAATTAAATTTGGGCGGCCGAATGGTTAACATATGCGAATTGCATCATAAGGTTTTCTTCGTGTAAAGCCCTCTATGGGGGTTGGGATGGCCTAGTGGTCTAGACTGCTGCGCTTCGACATCTAGCTGGCCGGTCACCTCTGGCTTGCGGCTGTGGTTTCGATCCCTGGTGTGAGCGTATGTGGCATGTAGATAGGGGCGCCTTCTCAACCTCGTGGGTTTCCTCCGGGCACTCCGGTTTCCTCCCACTGCTAAAGACCCCTACGCGCATGCCAATTACTGAAATAAAATTAAAACCATGTTAGTCCCAAAATGACCTAGTTTGTATTGAGTGGACGTTAAACTCCATTTCTCTCTCTATGCACAACCACGTTTGATCTCAAGGTCAGTCAAGTGGCATGTATATGACAGGGAGTAGAGTTGTCTGTCCAACCTTGTGTGTTTTTCCCCCCCGTGTCCTCAGTTTTCCTCCCTCTGCTAAAGACCCCTACACGCAAGCGAACTTAGTTTTGAGTGGAGGCCATCAAACTCCAGTGGATCAAACTCCTCTTGAGACGGTATGGTTGATATGCATCTAGTCAATTCATTATATTTTATAGGGAAACGACACAGTGATTGATGAACTAGATCTGTAACCTCCCCATGGTTACATGTTCGAGTCTCAAGCTGGGTGTCGTATCCTTGTCTCCTGTTTTCAAGTCCAACTACGGTGATTGTACAAGGTAAAATGAAAGTACAGCGTCTGTACTAAGAAGATTAATGACCCACAGACAACGAGAGCACACATCTTAGTGTGTCCTCGATATGATTCAAATAAAATGTGTCTGCAGATTCAAATAAAATGTGTGTCTGCAGATTCAAAAAAATATATTATTTATACAATGAGGCCAGACCAATTTAATTTCTTGTTCTTCAGGCTTTTGATCAATAAATAATCTACTTCATTCTGGTGTATGATGTTTCGTTAAAATTTCAACACATAAAATTTGAAACTAAAAGCTTTTGAGAAAAGCAAATAAATAGTTTTGGTTTTAGATTTATCTTGAAGAAGCTCGATTCAAAACTTTTTATACATTTTCCTGAAGAACAGAAAAGAGAATTGTTATGGCCTAAAGTGATGTTGAACCATATGTTAGTCCCAAAAATAATCTAGTTTGTGTGAAGTGGATGTTAAACCCCCTCTCTCTCTCTCTCATTTATCTAACTGTTTTTTTCAGGTCATGTTACTAGAAGAGATTTTGAAGAAATTAAAAATGAAAATGGTGGCCGAGGAAGTGGCCGAGGCTATAATAACGATAATGGTGCCCGAGGCTATAATAATGGCTCGGGACGAGGATATCGTAACAACAGAGATAATTACGTAGAGTAAGTACTCAGCCATTTTGATTTTAGCTATCATTTATGAGGTGCAGGGTTTGGTGATTGAAGGATGTAAAGTGTGTGCTTTAGGCCTGTCACCGAGTTTAGTGACGTGGTTCAATCTACCCATTTGGTTTTCTACCTTCAGAGGATTTCTTCATGCTTTTATAATTAGATAGTTATGTCAGATATTTGTGAAGAAGCCATTAATCATAAAAGTCAGAAATGATTAACCAGTTTTCCCAATCTTTTAACTTGTAGATCGCCCAACATTTAGCTAGTTAGGGATTGTTACAAAATATTCACATGAATAACCCCTACATGTATATAGATCTCCACAACCAACTCACCAGCCTATTTGTAAAACTCGATCCACCCATTTATTTGTATATCTTGATCCACCCACCCAGCTGCCTATCTATAAGTCTCGATAAACCCAGCCACCTTCCTATCTGTAAATCTTGATCCACATAGCCACCCACCTGTCTGGGCCGACAGAATATGAATATGTTGAGATATTTCCTTTCATGATTCAATAAATCAAATAACAGACATTTAATTTTCGATAATGATTCATAATATTCTGATAATTTTTTTCAGTGATAGAGAAGAACTTCAAAAGGCTATTGAAGCATCTAAACGCGAAGCTCCTGGCAGGAGAATGTCTTGGTCCGCTGAAGATATTCGACAAGATTTTCCAGCTTTATCGGGTCAGGAGCCCACTTTGTCCCATGCAGCAGTTTCTAATACCTCAACAACCACCACAGCCACGACGACTACCAAGTCGACGTCATCAAATGAAACATCAAACTCTGTACCAAAAACCACCACAAGTTTAGCCTCAAAAATAAGTAACAGTGAAAAAGCATTAGACAATGCCAATAAAGCTTTTCCTCAGTTGAAAAAAAGTAGTGCCAAATCGGGCGTTTCTAATACAAACAGTGATAATTCTGGTCGTAACTCTCCTGTGATTAAGGACAAAAAAGGTTCTGGTAGGACATCTCCGGTTGCTAGGGTGATGCAACCCGTTATTTCATCCAAAAAAGTAAAGGAAGAAGACTTCCCTGATTTAAGTGCTTCAAAAAATAGAAATTCAAATTTAATATCATTAGGTGTTTGGACACAGAAAAGCCAAAGAACTGATTTAGTGAGACCTAATATTCAGTCTGAAAAAGTGGAGCCGCCGAAACCAAAACCTTCTGTGAAACAAACTAAAAAAACTAATTCTAATTCTTTAGCGTCGGTGGGTATGTCGTTATGTGTTGAAAATGACTTTCCGTCTTTAAGTGGGAAAGCGAATCCAACGATAGTAAATACTAAATCAGCGTGGTCAGGAATGAAAAAAACTCAAGTAAAAAATGCAAAATTAAAAGTTGATGACGATTTTGAAATTCCGAAAGCGGCAACAGGCCCAGTTGTTAGTACAAAAAATGAGAATGAATTAACAGATACGAACTCGTCAAAAAAGAAGAAGAAAAAGAAAAATAAGGACAAAGATGGCATTAATTCTGAATCAAACGTGGAAAATAATCCGCCGTCTGCCGAAAACAAACAGAAACCGTCCGGAGAGGGTAAGAAACAGAAATCGAAAAAGAATGAAACTCCTGCATCACTTGATGGTATTGCCATGGGACTATTGAATGAAGAAAAGGACAGAGCTATAACAAAATCTACAAAACAAAAGAACGTACATGCCATGTTGCCTGAAAGTGAATCCATACCGAAAAAGAAGTCTGAAAAAGTGGAATCTGTGCCCAAAAAGATGGTTGAAAAAGTTGAACCTGTGACTAAAAAGATGGTTGAAAAAGTTGAACCTGTGCCCAAAAAGATGGTTGAAAAAGAAATCAAATCTGTCACACCAGATATAGACAAAATACCTGTTATTTCGTTACCCGTGACACCGACGCCCTCTATATCGTCATCGTCTGACTTCCCATCATTATCATTGGCTACTAAGGCACCGCCACCCGGATTTCAAAAGTCGAACAAAAAACCACCTCCGGGGTTTGCTGCTCCTGCTCCTAGTCGTCCTCCTCCAGGATTTGGATCCACAGAAGAGAAAAAATTGCTGTCCGTTCCAGAACCAGCACCTGTCAAAACATCCTCCTTCTCATACATTCAACCCGATGAATTTCAATCGCGCAATCAAAAACTGGTACAGCGTATTCGAGATGCCCTAGGTTCACAAGACAAGTTCGATGAATTCAAGACCAAATCTTGGCAATTTCGACAAAATGACATCATGGCCTCTGAATACTACTACAGCTGCGAGAAATTAATAGGGAAAGAAATGTTCGGTGCTGTGTTTACAGAACTTCTAGTTCTACTGCCTGACATCACGAAACAACAGGATCTACTTAGTGTTCATAATCAGTCGGTTAAAAAACTCAATGACAACGTGATTAAAATTAGTGGGAAAACGCAAAAAGCACCGTGGTCGTCTTTCAACGATTTCTCAGTTTGTCCCACTTGTGGTCAGGTCACGCTAAAAGTTGACAGTTCAACACATTCATCGAAACATGTGACCAATGATTTTCCAACATTGGGCAAATCAAAAGGCTCTGATTTTATGGGTAGGGGTTCGTGGGTGGCGGCTAAATAGTGGACAATTGTTCTTTGAGCATCAACTAGATGTTTGGTGATACCAAAGCAAAGACTAGCGGGTATTGAATCCAGTTGAATAATTTGCCTGCGTCACAATTTTGTTATTAATTATTTATTTTATTGGGACTAATAAAATATTAGATAAACATGATACTGTTAAAGATTTCAACAGAATTAAATTTATTTTATTAATAAAAATTATATTTTTGGATCATGAGTCATGACTTGATGTATTTGCTAAGTTTATGAGTAGGCAGTATTGCTGGACATTACTGCTAAGCCCCCACTAAGTTGATTTTCTGCTGTTAGAATTTGAAGAGTCCAGGGGACACAAAATGCAAAACAGATTTTTGAACGAGATTGTTTGACGTGAAGAGAACAACGAGTGGGTTTAATTACAACTTCAAAATGATGTTTAATACGAACCATTATTACCAGTAAAACTGACTTCAACTTTTCAAGCAAATTAAGGTTAAATAAAGAGTATGATGGACTTGTATTTGTCCGGGAGACCATTTCAGAAGGGCCTTGGTTCGAT
This sequence comes from Patella depressa, assembly GCA_948474765.1. Lineage (NCBI taxonomy): Eukaryota > Metazoa > Mollusca > Gastropoda > Patellidae > Patella > Patella depressa. Next base: position 5,240,226 of record OX419718.1, read on the forward strand.
GTGAGTCTGATCAATTTTACCTGAAATTGATTGTTCCACAAAAAGGTTATACAATTTGCTACCAGATGGCCCCATTAACTGGGGTTCGGGGAATAAATGACTTAGATCGTTCTTTCCCTGGACTCTTCATTCATATTTCTTCAGGAAAAATACTGATTTAAAAACCTAAAGTACTTGGTGACACTGTTCAAAAGCTTTTAATTCCAAATGTGTCAGTTTTTAAGTTTGAAAATACCATCTGTGTGATTTAATTGGCTCTTTATTTAACAAGACCATGAAGAACTGAGAATTTAATTCTAGTGGTTTCATAACATAATAATGTAATGCGTTGTTTAGTGTATAACAACATTACAAATTGTGCCGACCATTTTACATAAACAAGATTTCTTTTACTATGATTCTATGGTATTGTAATATTGTACTGTTCTTCATTTAATCATGTAGAGTACAGTCGCTTAGGGTTACTTGTCTACATTTGTAATCTTCTCCTTGTTCTTGAGATGCTGCTCAACCCTAACCCTAATGCTCTGCCACATAATAAACTTAGACTGCCCATCAACACTGGTTAAGAACAGACCCTAAGCTAGTTGACAAACATTTTAAGTCCATAATTAACGATTTTAGTTGAAAATGTATGTTGTACATGTATAACAGATTAACCTTTAATTCTACCTCTGTATATTTATAATAATATTACATATTATATGTTTTATACAAAGTAGACATTGTTGATACAACACTCTCCATGCATGTTCGGAAAATCGAACACAAGACCGCCATAACAAGACATTTTTCTGGTTATTTCCAATTTGACTTTGTTTTGATGAGAATCGTTGGAAATTTGACGTTGGAAAAATTACATGTTTTTATAGCAAGGCATGTGTTGACGTTCTGAAGTCTTAGTTTGTGGAAGGGGTTAGGGTAGATTTAAATGCATTATTCATGCTGTTAAAATAAATTTATTATATAGTATTTCTATTGTGGGTTTGGTCACTGCGGTGGTCATTTTTTGGTTCTTCCTTATATTGCTTTAAAAATAATGGCATGGTGTCAGGCATTTGCCATTAAGCTATCGGTTCGGTTTATTTATTGTTAGATATTGTAATAAAGTCCTACGCAATGTGAAATTAAAAGTAGGAAAGTACAGCCATATTTAAATATCATCCTATTGTTTTGTGTAAGTAATTATGATTGAGTGTAAAAATGATTTTAAAGATTATTAAAAGTTGAATTTCTGTTTTTAGTCGTTTATTTGTTCTTTGTACAGGTAAATGGTGTATTAAAGATACATTATGTAAGATTTAGATAATGAGCTGGACGTTCTTGCTACACCTCCGCGCCATTGAGCAGTTAACTGGATAATAGGCGCTATATAAATACATTATTATTATTATTATCATGTAAGATTTAGATAAGGAGCATGGCTGTTCCTGCTATAATAGTTCACAATTATATAATCCAAAAGGAATATGTTGAAAATTTAATCCATATTCCTTTATTCTGAGCAAAGTTATGACTGTTTGGAGATTTGGCGTAGAACTTTATTATTGTAGCATATGTGCGCTGTATTATAAGGTCTGTCATTGAGTCAATTGGCATTGTACGTGGCAAGAATGAGGGTTGCCTTTTCAACTTCGTGGATTTTCTCCTGGTCCACTAGTTTCTTCCCAATTCTCAAGACGCCTAGCTACATATGCAAGCAATGTATTGTAGTAAAATTGAAACATATAATGGCCTAATTTGTGTTGAGTGGACGTTAAACCTTATTTTCTGGCCATTAGAAATGTTCTGTCAGGTAACAATAAGTTTGTGCGCAGAAAAAAGATCTGACCGTACAGGTGATATTTTCAATAATAATGACCATTGCAGCGTTAAATGGAGTTAGCTCCCTTACATGACTACTTTCAGTTTATTGGTTTACTACACTCTATTTCAAATCGACATTGATTGGTCGAGAAGTGGACTCTTCTATATTTGACCAATGGATGTCTTCGCCGGAAGTAAATAAATAATATACGATGAACATGGAGAAGGTGAGAGAAAAACATGTTCAAAATAATGAATTTATTAATGATATTGTCACATTTGAATGGCCTTTTCATGTTTCAGTTTTACGAACAACCAGAACACAAATTTATAATTGATGTAGTAGGCCTAGTTTATAAATGGCTCTTTAATTGACAATACAAACAACAATTTTATTTGTGTCAACCGGTGTCGTCCGGTGTCATTCATCATTGTCAACAACAGACGAACTCATAAGTCATAACACGAAATAAACACAAATGGGGTTTAACATCCTACGTTTCTGTTCCGGAAACACACATACGATATATATTGTGCTATGACAGAAATTTTTAACTGGGCAAGTGTTCAATTCCTCCTGGGAACGCCTGTCCAACCTTGTGTGTCCTCTAGTTTCCTCCCACTGCTAAAGACCCTAAGTGCAAGTGAATTATTGAAATAATTGAAATGTTATTCCCGAAATGACCATGTTTGTGTGGAGTGGAGAGTTAAACCCCATTTCTCCCCCCCCCTCGCTCTCTCTCTCTCTCTCTCTGTGGGTGGGGGGAGGGTGTGGATGTTCGAATGGTTAGCGTGCGCGCGCTGTAACATACGGCCTGCCATTGATTCAACTGGTGTGGTTGTACATGGCAAGGAGTAGGGTCACCTGTCCGACCTCATGGGTTTTCTCCGGGTAGGCCGGTTTCCTGCAACTGCTAAAGATCCCTACGCGATAGCAAATTATTGAAAGAAATTTAAACCATATGCTAGTCCCGAAATGACCTAGTTTTTGTTGAGTGGAGGTTAAACCCCATTTCTCTCTCTCTCTCTCTCTCCTCTCTCTCCTGGGAATCATGCCAATGCTAAAATTGCTTAATGAGCTAAGTGGATAAGTCGCTGGCTTTCTAGTCTGCAGGTTAGGTCTTGGATCCCTGTGTTGGCTTTGAAATTTCATCAGAATTTTCCTGTGTATTTTTCCCTTGTCAATGGTGCAGGATGGAGCTGTCTAGTTGATCGGATGGAACAAAAAAACAAGTTCATGTGTACGTATACATAGGTATGCACATAAAAGATCTCTTGGCAGTTGGAACTCGCTATACGTAGGTCATAATGGTGCTGCAGGGTCAAAATTTCCCTCATAATACACTGTATATGGTGTATCCTATCTTCATTAACTCAGTCTGAAAAGAACAGTAGGACGTTAAACCAATTTCATTTCATGTCTTCGACAGAGTGCCTTTATGATTGAACCACCATAGCGCCCCATAACAACTTAAAGGAGCTAAATAGCTAACATTTTGGACCTAGAATTGACACAAGTGTGTGGGGGGTTGGGATGGCCTAGTGGTCTAGAGTGCCGCGCTTCGACCTCTAGCTGGCCGGTCACCTCTGGCTTGCGGCTGTGGTTTCGAGCCCTGGTGTGAGCGTATGTGACATGGAGATAGGGGCGCCTTCTCAACCTCGTGGGTTTCCTCCGGGCACTCCGGTTTCCTCCCACTGCTAAAGACCCCTACGTGCAAGCGAATTATTGAAATAAAATGAAACTATATGTTAGTCCCAAAATGACCTAGTTTGTGTTGAGTGGACGTTAAACCCCATTTCTCTCTCTCTCTCTGACACAAGTGTGTCGCAACGCATATAATACTTTTATATGAATGTATATAAACTGGTTTACATTCAATAGTTTCTGTTTTTACTCTAATTTCAAATCAGTTATGTTCGGCGAAATAAGCCAACAGTTTCAATCGAATGCAAAGTTCTAGCGTCTGGTTATTCCAGTCTACATACGCCGTTTAATTTGGTGCAATGTATCTAGCCTCGTCCCTCGAGTCTCTTGTTAAATCCTGTGACTGAAATACATTATGGTACACGATTCGTGTACGTATGGTCAAATGTTTTATTTTGTCTTAAATATTGGATATCAGAAGCCCATCTTTTCCCGGTTAGATCACAGTATCGATGTTGAATTAAATTGACATAGAATTCGTGTTTTCAATGTTGAAGATTTTGGATGATATTGAGTTAGAGACTTAGCTACTTTAAGGTTTATTTCACTCCATACACAGTTATCAGCATGGCATAACCTGTTATTTCATCGATGAAATTCCGAATTTAAAGTTTTGTTAAGAATTATTATTATTCTTAAAGTTCTTTAACATCTCACCCATCTTCTTTATAAAGATAACACGACGTTGTGGTCTTGCAACATTTCAGACTTACGACACTTACAAAAATATGTCCTCTATATTTCGTTCTCTGGTGCACAACATTTGGTACTCGAGAATTTCAATAATATTCCAAATTAAAAACACAAATTAGAATTCAATTATATTGGTCCATTTCGTAGAATAAAGCCATACGCCCTCAAACACAAAAGTCAGATTAGTAAAGTGTTGTTTGTTTGGAGTAGAAACGTCGCAGGAAAGAAACGTTGTGATACCTGTACAGATTAGAAATCGAATCAGCGATTTCTGTTTACTCCAATACTGAGCAAAGAAGTATTCAAAAGCCTCAAGACCCTTATCACTACATGTGTTATGTTTTTTACAGATAGAAAATGGAGAACCAGTGCATTTTTCTTTCTCTGTCTCTCTTTCTCTCTCCCTCTCTGAGCAAGGAAGTATTCAAAAACCCTTACCACTATTACTGGTATTTTTTTCCAGATAGAAAATGGAGAACCAGCACATTTCTCTCCCTCCTTCTCTCTCTCTCTATCTCTCTCTCTCAGCAATGAAGTATTCAAAAACCCTTACCACTATTACTGGTATTATTTTCCAGATAGAAAATGGAGAACCAGCACAAAAAATGGACGGTTACACAACAAAAGAAGCTCTTTCTACACTATATCAAGAATTACAAGCAGAAGTGACGTTACATCAAAAATTGGAGAGCAGAAATAAGTTGAAATATTTGTCTGGTCTAGATCATAGAAATGTGACGTCTACATATAACTGGACATCGTTATTGGCTATCTCTATATCTATTTGTCTTCTTGGTATTGCATATGCTTATGACAATGACAGGTACGTAACATAAGCATTATATTATCATGTGGGGTCATGTTGGCTAAGACGCTGGCTCACTTTCCTGGAGGTTGGGTTTTGACGGAGAAAGTTCATCCAGATTTTCCAGGGTGGTTCCCCCTTGTCAGTGATGAAGAACGGAGGACCTGACAAGGACAGGTGTGGAGTCGTTCGAATGGGATGAAAAAACAAGGTCCAATGTACACATTTGGAATTCGATATAAGAGTAGGCTGTAGAGTCACTGCCTAGGCAAAATTTCCATCAAAGCACTCTGTATGATGTATGCCTGTCTTCATTAGCCCAGTCGGAGCAGAACAGTAGGACGTTAAGCTATATTTCGTTTCATACCTAAAACCCTCTGTACATTATTTCATTATCATTTGCTTGAAAATATTGAGAGAATCCTCAACAAAACGTTGCTTTAATTAAAATAGTAATTGTGTTCCATATTGTGCATTTTTAATAGTTGAGAATGTTTTTGTTTATTTCAGTTCGTCATTGTTAGATGTTAACTGGTGGTTAGTGGAAGCTGTTGTGTTGTTTTTATCCGTGGTAGTCAACATCATGTTTATTATATCAGATAATAATAAAAACAGATTTGAATATATCCGACTACATCAACTAGCTTTAGATAGAATAAAAGGTAATAATCAGGTATCATCAGTGAGTAAGACACTGACTCGCTATCCCAGGTCACAGGTTCGCTCCAAGTGTTGTTTTAGAGTTCCCCAGGGTTTCCCTTGGTCAGTGGTGCAGGATGGAGGGCCTGTCTAGTTGTTGACATAGGACCAAAATAAGCCTTGCAATAACTGCTAATTTTTGTGGCTGGATTTTCAAGTCTAGTAATAATTAGCGATCGTCTTGAATTTGTGTATGAAATTACTGTTTTTGGCTTACTCGGTCAGGCAATTATGGCCGTCCGAAAGGCAATTTGGTCTGTCAAAGGGGGTCAATTCGTCCGGACATTGTCCGTGTCCGACGCATATTTCAGCACTTGGACCAAAAACTGAGTTCCTGATGTGACAAAAACTGAGTTCGTATGCATGCATTGATGTGCACGTAAAAGAAGACTTGACAGTTGGAATTCGATATAAGAGTAGGCCCACTGGATGACGTCTGCCCGGCTTCATTAGCCCAGTAGGTGCAGAAAAGTCGGATGTTAAACCCCGTTTCATTTTCATTGATTTCCAGTTTTACAGTATGATAACGAAAAAAAGTATACACTATTTTAAAGCGAGAATTTCATATTTTCTAAGAAAGTTAAAACATAATTATTTCTATGTCTTTTGCTGAATAGGTTGTCAACTCACTAGTATGCAATCATAGGCATTATTTACCAGGCATAAAAATCATTCACACCGAAAATGATAACACAATTACCTCCATGTTTTTCTATCCTCCATGGAATAGCTATCTTTAAACATTTTAATTTGAAGTTGAAAATGATATTTTTGCCAATTTCTCAACTGGCAATAGTGAATTATAGGATTAATAGGATTATTCCTTATCAAGGTTGGACTGCTTATAGATACCATCGATTTTAAGGCTTTATTTTGATATATTTTAGATATATGAAATTCTCGCTTTAAATCTGTTAAAATAAATTAACTTTTATTTTAATTTTAGAATATGTTGACCAACATCACTGGCGTAATTCAAGTTATCCGAACCTTCATTCCCCGATATCACCGTGTATTTCTCTACAGTGGACTCTCCGAGATGGTCAGATTGTAAATCTACCCTCCGTGTTATTAGTAAAAGGCGATATAATTTTAATGAGGTGTGGTCAGAACAGTCCGGGTAAATGTAAACAGATAGATGTAAGTATCATTAACGAGCCGTGGTGGCTAAGTAAGTAAGACGCTGGCTCGCTAGCCTGGAGACTGTGTTTCGATCCCTGCATTGGCTGAGAAAGTTCATCAGCATTTTCTAACATGGTTTCCTCTTGTCAGTGTTGCAGGACAGAGGGCCTGGCAAAGACAGCTGTCTGCTCGTTCAGATGGGAGGAACGGGTGGTTAGCGTTGTATGTGACAAGGAGTAAGGTCACCTGTCCAACCTCGTGGATTTTCTCTGGTTTCCTCCCACTGTTAAAGACCCCTTCATGCAATCGAATATTGAAATAAAATTGAACCATATGTTAGTCCCGAAATAACCTAGTTTGTGTTGAGTGGACGTTAAACTGCATTTCTCCGTCTCAAAATGGCCCAGTTTTATTAATTCAGTTTATGATATATGTGTGTTGTAAAAGTCTCTTTATAAACATTATAGTATAAGTTTTTATTTATTATAATTTTAGCCGACAGTTGATGGTGAAGATATCGTGGGAGATGCATAGATTTGTATTGATGGTGGAGATATTGATTGATTTTTATTTTATTATAATTGTAGCCAACCGTTGATGGAGAAGATATTGTATTATATGGTGGGGATGTATATAACCCGCTAGAGAGTGATATACCAGAATATGTTACCAGTCCAATCGGCAGACACCCGGTAGAAACAACCAAATTTATCATGTTAGACACACCTTATATAGAAAATCTCAGGTAAATTTTATACCATAATGTCTTACTCCTCATGGCTCAACAAGGGGAGTCTCAGGTCTGTTCATTGTGTGACCGAGAAACTTAATTGATCTTTTTACACATGTTTTCCCCTTGTCAGTGGGGGGTTGGGATGGCGTAGTGGTCTAAATTGCAGCGCTTCGACCTCTAGCTGGCCGGTCACCTCTGGCTTGCAGCTGTGTTTTCGATCCCTGGTGTGAGCATATGTGACATGGAGATAGGGGCGCCTTCTCAACCTCGTGGGTTTCCTCCGGGCACTCTGGTTTCTTCCCACTGCTAAAGACCCCTACGAACAAGCGAATCATTTAAATAAAATTGAACCATATGTTAGTCCCGAAATGACCTAGTTGTGTTGAGTGGACATTAACCCCTCTCTCTCTTTCCTTGTCAGTTTTGTCGGATGGTGTACTTTAGATCATAAGGTCTGTCATTGAGTCAATTAGACAAATGGATTTTCTTCGAGTCCTTTGGTTTCTTGCAATGCTAAAAATAAAATTATATCATGTTAGTCCCAAAATGACATAGTTGTGTTGAGTTGATGTTAAACCCCATTTCTCATTATTTCTCCTTATTTATTTAGGTATTGTGTATTTTTGGAATATTAGTTGTCATATTTATTGACTAGAAAGAAAAATTTGAATTTGGGATCTCAACAAAGATAAAATTTAGAATGCTTACCTAAGCATAATCTCATTAATACTACTACCTGATATTTTCAACTTATTGCTGGATATGTATTGATAATATCAATAAAAAAACCAAATCAATGCAGGACTAAATGACAAACTCCGTAGGTTTTGTGTCTGACATAACGTAAAATTGTCAGTGACAAGTGCCTTATTTCAAGGCTTGCTTTTATATTTACCAATATAAATACTACTATTATTGACATAAAAATTGAACCATGTGTTAGTCCAAAATTCGTAGTTTGTGTCGAGTGTATGTTAAACTCCTCTCAATTGATTGTATATTTTGATAAAGGTTAACATTAGAAGATAAAACAAAACATCCTGATAGTATGATAGAGAATGAACGACATCTTATATCTAGTATATGGTTACAGAGAATTATAATACCTATAACTATGGTAAGTTATTTGACATACTTGTGTTTACGGTTCCTTGGCCACAAAAAAAAAGGGCCCTTTGATCAGAAAATTCTTTTTTAGGAGGAGTTGGGTATTAATTACTTCCTTGCATTTCAAGCTTCTATAAATATCAAAATTTCAGTGTTGTAATTTGACTGGAGACAATCACGCCAGGACAGAGATTTAGAGCCTGGGAAAAGTCAAAGGTCGGCGATTTGGCTTAACAAAATACATGTATGTATAAATATAAAGAATGTGGGGACTGTTCTGGACTAAATCTTATGTAATTGTATAGCCATTTGTTGCAGAAGTTATTAAGTGTGAATCCATTTCTAATTAAAATGGTTCAAATATTATCCATCGTGACATCTCATTTGTGTCTGTTGGGATCAGTCATTGAAAGCCCAAACATTTGTATTGTAACATTTCTGCTTGCATATCAGCCTTCTAAATGATTTGATTGGCTTTTTTGGAGAGTGCACGGCATGGGCTCTTTCGAATAGGATCATATCATAGATGCCATTTCTCCTGGGCGGCCTTACTAAATTGAACAATGGCAGGCTTTAAGCGTTCATATTTTCCTGGTCCTTATACGCCTTATAAAAATATGAAAGCTGAGTGAAAATTATTTTTACCTCACCGACACGAAATTCAATCGTTGGCTTGTTCATGCCTGTTCTAACAACATACCAAATGTTGTTTTATTGACACCTGTTCTAACAATGTACCAAATGTTGTTTTATTGAAGGTTGTTATGTTGATTTGTAACATATTACGTTGGCAGTTTTTAGGAGTTCATATGGGCCATTGGTCAGAAACTGTTTTAGTTTTATTGGTAAGTAAATCTTCATTATTACATGTTGTTTAATCATTGTTTGTATTCACTCCTCCTCTATTCTTACGGTGGCCAAATGGTTTAACACATGCGTTTTGGATCATAAGATCTCTCAAGTAGCTTGTACATGGGTTTTTCTCTGATCCCCCAGTTCTTACACACTGCTAAAAACCTTTAAGCATGAAGGAATTACTGAAATCAAATTAAACTGTATATTAGTCCCGAAATGACCTAGTTTGTGTTGAGTTGACTCTGTGATGTAATTTGAATGGATTAGAGTTTTCTCTCATTCTAATTCTAGGTTCATTATTGAGATGAAATAGAACAATATGTTAGTCCTTAAATTACTTAGTTTGTGTTGGATGGATGTACCCCCTCTCTCTCTCTCTCTCTCTGGGGGTTGGGATGTGGTCTAGAGTGCCGCGCTCCGACCTCTAGCTTGCCGGTCACCTCTGACTTGCGGCTGTGGTTTCGATCCCTGGTGTGAGCGTATGTGGCATGGAGATGGGGAGCCTTCTCAACCTTGTGAGCTTCCTTCGGGCACTCCGGTTTCCTCCCAATGCTAAAGACCCCTACGCGCAAGCGAATTATTGAAATAAAAATTTAACCATTTAACCGAAATGACCTGGTTTGTGTCGAGTGGAGGTTAAACCCAATCTCTCTCTCTGTCTCTCTCTCTTTCTCTGTTGGTTGGTAATATGGAGAATTAACATTTTCCCTCATGTATGTTTTACCATCATTATTCTATAATTCTAGGTTCATGTTTGTTTTACCATCATTATTCTAGGTACATGCTTGCTTTATCATTATTATTCTATAATTCTAGGTTCATGCTTGTTTTACCATTTTTATTCTAGGTCCATGCTTGCTTTATCATTGTTATTCTATAGTTCTAGGTTCATGTTTATTTTACCATTATTATTCTAGGTTCATGCTTGTTTACCGTTATTATTCTAGGTCCATGCTTGTTATACCATTATTATTCTAGGTTCATGCTTGTTTACCATTATTATTCTAGGTTCATGTTTATTTTACCATTATTATTCTAGGTTCATGCTTGTTTACCGTTATTACCTGTGGTATTTCCTGTCATGTGGTGTCTCTTGAATGCTTATGGGCAAGCTAGAATCCATGGAGCTTTTCAAGTTGCTAAAAATATAAAGGTAAGTTAATCTAATTAAAACAGCACAGTTTTCAGATTATTCAATATTTTTATCTTACAATTAATACTATAAATTGTCCCGTGGGCTTCCTGAGATATTTGGGGACTATTAAAGGGACACTCCCGATAAGAACAGAGTCTCAAAAATTAAAGTCCGAGAGTATGAAATTTATGGACCAAAATATAGAGGCATGGTGTATTTATCTTGTCTCAAAATTTCAGCTCAAAATATTGAGTCGTTTGGACGTGAACGTCAACACTGCTTATCCGGACACGTAACCCTTTTAAGATTTCGGGTCAATTTTTTCATTGGGTGACCTGATAATCGATTCACATTTCTTGAGAGGTCTATACAGTGAATGACCCATGTACTGTACTTGATAATAAAAGGTAAATTTCACCTACATAATATTTTTTATAGAAAAAAATCTGGTTTTATCCAGATACTGTATAATACAACGGTCTCCATTTCCAGATGAAGACTATCAGATTTAAGTTATTTATAAGCGTATCACAAATATTGTGTTAGTTGGTCGACCTTAGGTAATGGGTTTTAAGGGATTTTAACACAAAATTAAGCAGTTATATTCCTCAGAAAGTTATCGGGATTGGCCCTTTAAAATGCGTTCTTCCATTGTAGTCAAAATATAACAAGCTATTTTGATATTTTAGCAGGCTGTTAGCATTTGCTAATTTCGAAGCCTGTCATATGTTAGTCTCAAAATTACCTAGTTTGTGTTGAGTGGACATCAAACCCCATTTCTCTTTCTATCAACTGCTTATGGCATTGCTGTCGGTTTTCTCCTCTTCCACTGATTTCCTCCCTACATGCAAACAAATTATCAAAATAAAATAGGATCACATCACATGTTAGTCCCGAAATGACCTACAAACTTGCTGTGATTAGATGAAATAAACTGCGTATCAAATTTTATAAGGAGCCAGATGTTGGCTCACTAAGATGGAGGTCATCGTGTTTAATCCAGGTTTTAACCGAGAAAGTTCATTGTAATTTTCTGACGTTTTTCTGAAATGATTCCCTTGTATTGTCATTCGGATGGGAAGAAAAACAGAGGTCCCATGTAGGAATATACATTGGCGTGCATGTAAAAGAACCCTTGACAGTTGACCCACTGTTAGGGCAAAACTTTCCTAATATGGCATATGCCTGTGTTCATTAGTTCAAAGTGTAGAACGTTATGCGCCATTTGATTTCATATTTTATATTTATTTACAGACTCTCCCTGACATGGCAACTGCTTGATGTTTATTTATAAACCTTCAGTTAACACACGAAATAAGCCATTTATGATATTTTCTATTTACAGCAAAAATTAAGTGATAGTTTTGACAGTACTAGTACTATATCTATAGAGGAGGCTAGAGTCGATTTACCGTGGGCCGATGTATTTAGTTGGTTTTTATCAATTATATTTAATAAAGCACCGGTTGTGACCAGTAAAACTAATATACTCTTTACACTCGGCAGTGTTACAGTAAGTACTCTAATACTCTAGCTTTAGACCATAAGGTCTGTCATTGAGTTAAGTGGCATGGTTTTGATTCCCCTGTTTGTATGTGACAAGGAGAGGCAAGCCTGGAAACAAAGCACCTGTTACTGACAATGTCCGGCACAGATTCACATTTTGTCAGGCACAAAAACTCTGGTGCCTGTCATTTTGTCCGGCACTGATTTATCTTTGTAAATGATATTATTCATACGTGTCTGGCATTTAGTTGAAAATGTTAGGTACTATTTCAATAGTTCTTTAAATGACATCTAGAAGCACGGATAACTATTCATAATAAAACACAACACAAGGTATATATGGATATAACTACTTCTCTATAATTTAATAACGACGTTTCGTAACACATACAGGTCACGTTTTCAAGTTAATGACAAATATCCATCTAGTCAGCCTATTTATACATGATTATAGCTTGCAACAATTTTATAATAATCAGAAGAAACCATAAAAAATAGAAGTACATACAATAACAATACATTTTGTCAGGTACATGTAAAACTGTTATTTCCAGGCCTGAGGAGAGGGTTGGGTGGCTAGGGGTTAGGGTGTGCGCTGTATTGAGTCAACCGGTAGGGTTTCGATTCCCCAGTTGTACATAGTTTTAAAATTTAAACAAATTTTCTTCTGGTAGCCTCACCCATTAAACAAATCAACCGTACTGTACATTTCTATAAAGTAGTCACCTTTCATTAATAAAAAAACAAAATCCTGATAAAGATCCATGACATATATCTTTTTCTTTTTTCAGTCATTTTGTTGTGTTGATAAAAAGGGAATTCTGTCATGGCCATCACCATCCCCAGAGAAAGTGTTTTTCTTGGCACCTAATCCCACGGTAAAAGAAGAAACGAAAGTGTCTGCTTATAATGATTCTGTTTTTGAAGATATACCTGAAGATGAAGAAGTAGCCGTAAAAAAGATTTCGGACCAAAAACCGGCCATTACAGGTGAGTTAAATTAGTGACCGGCCCACTAGAGTTCGAAGCGCGGCACTCTAGACCACTAGGCCATCCCAACCCCCCATGACACAATGAGTCGCCTAGCACTGTGTAGGAGTTACGTAATAAGGGTTTGTTTTTATCTATTTCCTCCATCACTTCCAGTTTTATGTTTGATAATATAAAATATAGATCAGTTTTAAATAGAAGGAAATAATTTAAATTGTAACACAGACGAGAGATCTTCCTTTGTTCTTTTCATTGAATAAGCAGATTGTTTTACCTCTACTAAACTCACTGGGGCGTAACTGTGCAATAACTAGATATTTTCAATGTTATTGCTCAATTTTGCTGGCTAAAGCTAATTTTAGTAGAAATCATACAGAGAAGTGGGGTGGGTTTTTCATGCAGTAACAACAAGCATGTTGAGCAGTCGTCAGTGTTACAAGTCATTTATAGCACGTTTCATTCGTTAACAGGTTTAACATCTCGGCTTACTCCTCGATGTTTAAACCTGTTAACTCATGAGAGTCGTGCTATAAATATAACTTAGTTGTGTGACAAATTAGTTTTAAAACGAAATGCAATGCGGTCTCTCCTGCACCGAATGAGGTAATGAAGATGGGCATACACCATACAGTATGTTATGAGGGCCCACACAGCAACACAAAAACCTACACTTATTTTGCACTCCAACTGTCTAGGGTTTTTACGTTTTACGCCAATGTGTACATAAGACCTTCGGTTTTTTGTCCCATCCAAACAACTAGATTAATTTTGAATATTTGTGTATATCTAATTGGCAGGTAACGTGATGTCGTCTCATATTGAAGTTTTAGGCATATCACAAGATCCTAAGGTAAGAAAAGTTTAATATTCTTGTCAGATGTTGAATGATATGTAATATTGAGATATAGCATTGTTTCTCAACCTTTTGTTGCTAACAGCACACCTTGTAACACATTAACAAATAGCGGTACATCTGGCTAAATATATATGAAAAATATTCGAATTTTGCTAAATAAAAATATGGCAAGTCATAGTCGGCATACAACCGTAGACACAGACTAGTCATAGACACATAGAGTTACTCAAACTAGATAAAGGAAAATGTAGCTATGAACTTACACTAGTAGACAGCGGTGAATACATAGGTTTAAGCATTTTCTTGGATTGCGGTTCAAAATCATGCGGAAGATCTGTCGGTACATTGGTTGACAATCACTGGGATATACACAATGGACTGTCGATTGTTTCTCTGTTTGTTCAGGGTTGGTTGCTAAACTAGAGCTGTCTCGAAGCTGTAATTTGGTGTATCGGGGTAGCCCAAACCGGGTAGTAACACAGGCTAGGTGGCGTTTGTCTGTTTATCTGTTTGTCAGTCTGTTTGTTCAGTGTTGGTAGCTAGCCTACACCAGAGCTGTCCTGTGGTTGTAATTTGGTGTAATGGGGTAGCTCGGACCAGTGAGTAACATAGGCTAGGTGGCGTTGGCCTACCACTTTTGATTTCACAGTTACAGGCATAACTCATGCAGCGCCGGGTTATCTGCTAGTAATATAATAAAGCTGATTTTACACTGTATTTATCATGGTATTGTTCAGAAACTAGGAGCCACAGAGGTACAGTGAGTAGGATGTTGACTCGCTAGCCTGGAGGTTGCATGTTCGATCTCTGCATTGGCCGAGACCGTTCATGGTGATTTTCCGTCGTTGTTCCTCCTTGTCAGTTGTGTAGGACAGAGGGCCTGACTTGGGATAATGTATAATCTGTCAGATGGGATGAAAAAAAGAGGTCCTGTGTACATAGAGGGACCCTTGACAGTTGGACTTCGATATAAAAGTAGGCCATATGTCCGGGCATAATTTCCTGTATCAATAAAATATGTCGGGGGAAAGCAGATGATTTCTCTACAAATCAATCAAGAGCAAAGAAGGGAGATAATTCTAATTTTACTATATATCACGTACGATTGTCATTGTTCACAAAGTGCTTAAAGGGCCAATCCCGATAACTTTTTGGGGAATAAAACTGCTTAATTTTGTGTTAAAATCACTTATATCCCATTACCTAAGGCCGACCAACTAACCCGATATTTGTGATATGCTTGTAAATAACTTAAACCTGACAGTCTTCATCTGGAAATGGAGACCGTTGTATTATACAGTATCTGGATAAAAATGATATGTAGGTGAAATTTACCTTTTGTTATCAAGTACAGTACATGGGTCATTCACTGTATAGACCTCTCAAGAAACGGGAATCGATTATTAGGTCACCCAATCGCAAATTGACCCAAAATCTTAAAAAGGTTACGTGTCCGGTTAAGCAGTGTTGACTCAATATTTTGAGCTGAAACTTTGAGCCAAGGTAAATACACCATGCCTCTATATTTTGGTCCATAAATTTCATAAAGGCTCGGACTTTAATTTTTGAGACTCTGTTCTTATCGGGATTGTCCCTTTAACCTATTTTAGTAATAACAACAAAAACAACCAAAATATTAAAATAATGTATTTAATCTTAAAGTTTAGTTTTTTACAATAATATATATTTAAAATGTGCCAGTTTGCAAGCAGAGGGAGAAAATAGTTGTTGTGTTGACGTTATGTATTCATTCATTCGTCTGCTAATGCCAGACTACGGCAAGTTCAGTCATGTGAAAGTGACCGTAACTTGACGTCAGAAGGTAAATATACTGAGAATCGATATTTGTATTTCAATATCGATTATCGTATCGCTAAATAACTTCTACCAATTATCGATTATATCAATATTTTTGAATAGCCTTATCAGAAACCCAGAAAAGAAAAACCTGCCAACAAGACACACAGGACCATACAATAGTATCATTAAATCATGTCAATGGATCCCGGTGGAGGAGCCAAAATCGTCTACTGCTCTGTACAGTCATGTGTTCGTAGTAAAACAGTCTTTACTCTTGGGAAAGGCTTGATTCTCCGTGCAGAATGTCCCGAATTGATGTAATTGCAATCAAGTGATGCAGAATTCAGTCCTGTTGCAGTTCTGTCAGTCTCGGCACGGAGGTAGTGAGAGTAAAATATTGACACGTGTATTGAATATGGCATATGTATTAAATGGATTAGAAGATGTTTGCTTTTATTAATTTAAAGATAAGATGGATAATCAAGACGTTTATTATCGTAGTAATGGTATTTTACAGGCTATCTTGTTAGACTTATGACAGTCATAATTTTGCTCAAAATAAAGGATTTAACAGATTTTTCCAATATTCCTTTTAAGTTAACTATTTTTACATGCCCACATGTTCATGTCCATTCGTATCTCCAGACATCCGCTCACATTTGTTTTTGGACACTCTACAGAGGACAGTTTTATTTGTATCTTATCGGACCTTAATTTCATGGATTATTACCTGTTATTGTAAGAAAAATCGTGTTTTTGAGTTCGTGGACCCTCCAGAGGGAACAATTTTTATCCAAATTTAATGAAAGTAAAAATATATTGTTGTATCCCAAAAATCTCAGATGGACTGCAAAATCTTGGCACTTCATTGTACAAAAAAAAGTGTTTTGAACTTGCGGACAATCTGGTGAAACTAATTTTTAGTTAATTTTAAAAATCTTTCAAATAAGTCTTCATTACAGAAGACTGATAAGTTTGAATTTTGCGAAAATCAAACTGAAAGTCCCTTTCACACAAATAGTGGCAAAGCATGTAATACATATACCAAGATTTTGAACATTCTAGGGTCAACAATTTTTGTCCAATTAAGAAGAAATCTGCAGAATATTCTCGTTGTCAGACTTTGCTCCTTTTTGCTCTCGACACTTATTATTTTAGTATTTTCCGAGATTCTATCCGGATTATCGCCCTTATTGTTGAAATTATTTGACGATCAACTGACAGACTGTCGCCACTGTCAAGACGGGTCACATTATTTCTGTTATGTCTTTTTTTTTTTTTCAAATCATTTTTAGTGAAGCCTGTACTATAACAGGGCCCTGTTTCACGAAATTTTAACTTAAGATAAAATCCAATTTTAGTAGATACTTCAATTTTGATTGGCTAAGCACTAAAATCAATCTAATATTATCCAATCAAATTACTAAAATTGGGATCTTATCTTAGTTAAAATTTCGTGAAATAGGCCCCAGGCCCGTGACTGTACAGCGCAGTGGGCGCTTACGGATGGCCCCCGGATCCATTCACTTGATTTGATATTTGTTTATTTTTTTGCAATGTCTTTTTTCTGTTTTGTACGCAGGTTTATCTTGTAGATGTTTGTTTTACGTGTAGTGCAGTCCTCCTACGCTTACTATTAGTGAAACAATACAGGCAGATTTATTCTGCAAAAGTTTGAGAGAGTATAAGCTTTTTGCATGAAGACCAACAAATAATACGTTAAAATATCTTGACAAAGTTTACAACAACGATTCGGCAGTCTTAGCTGTGGAGGCAGACCACCATTAAATATCACCATCTCGGTACCCACAAATTGTAGTTCGTCTATTTATAGCAGTTCTCTGTCTCTTTTCTCCCCGTAGAATGGAATAAGATGGTTTGAATTAGCGTTTTCTGCCAGGTTTTAGTAAATATTCGTGATTTTGAGTTGGAAGGATAACAGGATTATCAAGTTAGCTACGGTGATATGTACAGCTACTAGTTACATGTTTTTAGTACGCTTCTTCAAGTTTGTGTATCTCAAAATTTTGGTGGTCAACCTCATACAAATTTTAGTGCAAAGACATGACCATTTGTTCCTCTGTCTGTAGTGAAAAGTATTCAGCCCAACAAAAATTTGGGGAATAGTTTTAAGTGGGCAAAGAGTCCAGAATTAACATTGAAGTCAATGGGGAAATTAATGGTGGTCTGCATCCTGGTAACAAAATGCAAGTTACTTCCCTTTTTCTATTTTGCTTTCTATTTTAGGAATTTTTTGATTGTTTGATAAGGAAAAAGACAATAATTAAGGGTAGATAATTTGACTATGTGCGTCCCCATGTGAATGGACCCAGGGTTAATGAGTATAAAGAAATGATACCACTGGGGATGGGATGGTGCCGAATATTATAGTGTTTCATCAGTGTTTAATATGTGGTATCACTTACGAAATGAATTCAAATAGGGTTTAGGGTCCAACTGTTCTGTTCTGACTGGGCTGATGGAGACAGGTATATGCCATAAAGTGTGCTATGAGGAAATTTTGCCTGGATAGTGGTGCTACGGCCTATTTTTAAATGAAATCCCAACTGTCAAGGGATTTTTAATGTGCAAGCCAATGTGTACACAGGACTTCGCTTTTTCGTACCTTCCAAATGACTATACTTCCTGCCCTCGTTCCTGCAATACTGACAAGACGAAACCATCCCAATGAACTTTCTCGGTTAATGCAGGATTGAATCCTTATCATATAGGACTAATAGTAGAGCATTGTATGTTACATACATTATTATTATAGCCCGATATTAATCTATATAGAGAGCGAGAGAAATGGGGTTTAACGTCCACTCGAAACAAACTAGGTCATTTCGGGACTAACATATGGGTTAATTTTATTTCAATAATTCATATGCGCGTAGGGGTCTTTAGCAGTGGGAAGAAAGCGGAGTACCTGGGGAAAACCCACGAGGTTGGACAGGCGGCCCTACTCCTTGCCATAAATTTTTATACGCCCATATTTTCATGTGGATGTATTATGCCGTCACCCATGTCCATCTGTTCACAATTTGTGGACACTCTAGAGGCCACAATTTTGATCTGATTTTGATGAATCAAATATTTATGTTTATATCCCAAAGATTTTGGCTCCCTGTCAAAATGGCCGCTCCTTATTTGCAAATTGTATAAAAGAAAAGTGGGTAATATGGTTGTTGTGGATCCCCTAGAGACCGAAATTCCTGTCAGATTTTTATGAAATAAGTATATCTTTATATCCTAAAGATCTCAGTTTCTTTTGATGTTCATGCATTTCAGAACTTAACTTTCTGGATTATGTCCCCTGCTTGTATGAAAAACCATGTTTTTCTAGTTTTCTATCGATACCGTGGGTGGGTGGGTGGTCGAATGGTTAGCACGTGCGCGCTTGTATATTAAGGCCTGTCATTGAGTCAAGAACAACAAGGACTAGGATCACTGTCAACCCTCGTGGGTTTACTCCGGGTCCTCTGGGTTTCCTCCCACTGCTATAGACACCTACGCGCAAGCGAATTATTGAAATGAAATTGAACCATGTGTTAGTCCTACAATGTCCTTTATAAAATGGTATGGTAGTCTGTTCAACCTTGCTGGTTTTCTTTCGATTATATAGTTTTCCGACTAGCTTGTATGCAGTGGATATTACCCCACCCCACCTCTATTTCTCTCTCTCTCTCTCCTCTCTCTCACTTCTCTCTGTTAATACAGTGTGTAACTTATCAATTAATAAAATAGCCCTAACCCTGTCTGGTTTTTTTTTTAATGTATATAAATAATATATACATTTAGATGTTGGCGAATACTTAATAATGTCACTACGCTTCAATAGACCACATTGTCAATGTTCTCTTCACAGATTAATGCACTGACTGTGATGGTATATGTACTGCTGCCGGTTGCCATGAACTGTACTGTTGAGTGTATGAGGACGGATGATTATTCTGGTTTATGTTACACCTACATAGATTTATTTGATAATATAAATAAATGACATTATATAACTCTGCTGGAGATAAAAATATAAAAACAAGTTCATTAATTTGACTTGACAAGTGAAAGTCCATTTGTGTGAATCATGTGAAGATTTTTAAGGTTATGTTTCCTGCTTTAACAATCAAAGGGCTAAATTCATCACCTTATTGTTTGGCAAATATGTTGATACTAAATACTGCGAGTTAGCAATTGGGGTTTAACATCCACTCGACATAAACTAGGTCATTTTGGGACTAACATATGGTTCAATTTTATTTCATTAATTTGCTTGCGCATAGACGGCCATTCAGAGACAGAGGGGAATGGGTGGTTATCATCCAATCCACTCGACACAAACTAGGTCATTTCAGGACTAACATATGCCATATGGTTTAATTTTAGTTCAATAATTCACCCGGAGAAAACCCACAAGGTTTGACAGGCGACCCTACTCCTTGTCACTTACAAGAGGAGAAACCTGGGAGGTATCAAAGACAAACTGTAAAGATAACATATTATTTTAATTTAAAAATACGATATTTAATTGTTTATCAGAAGGGGCGGGGATTTGGGTGACTGAAAGGTTAAATACGTGTGCTTTAGATCATAGGGTCTGTCATTGAGTCAGCTGGGGGGTTGAGATGGCGTAGTGGTCTAGAGTGCCGCGCTTTGACCTCTAGCTGGCCGGTCACCTCTGGCTTGCGGCTGTAGTTTCGATCCCTGGTGTGAGCGTATGTGGCATGGAGATAGAGGTGCCTTCTCAACCTCGTGGGTTTCCTCCGGGTGCTCCAGTTTCCTCCCACTGCTAAAGACCCTTATGCGCAAGCGAATTATTGAAATAGAATTAGACCATATGTTAGTACCGAAATGACCTAGTTTGTGTCGAGTGGACGTTAAACCCCATTTCTCTCTCTCTCTCTTTATTGAATCAGCTTGAGAAGGAATAGGATCATCGGTCTAACCTTGTGGATTTTCCTACGCTCAGTGAATTATTGAAATAAGAATGAACCATATGTTAGTCCCGGTGGTTGAATGGCCAAATGGTTTTACGTGTGAACTTTAGATCATAAGACCTGTAAATGAATAAGTTTTAATTCCTTGCTCATACGCAAAAGGAATTAGTTGCCTGTCTAATCTCTCTGTTTTTTTCGAGGTTTCTCACTATGAATGATTGATATAAAATTAAACCATGTTAGTCACGAAATGACCTAGTTTGTGTCAAGTGGACCTTAAACCCAGTTTCTCTCTCTTTTTTTGTTAGAATTGCTGAAAGTTTCTATATTTATCATATTTGGTATGACATAATATCTTAACAATAGTTTATTCATGGGTTGTCTAGACGACAAGAAATTAGAACTAGGGCATTGTCCTTCATTCTCTCTTAGGTCGTTACGAAACACGCAGAGCAAACTGACATTAGATTGGGTAATTAGCCGTCTGCATTTTTATGGCATTGATTTCTTATAAATGTTTAGATATAGAAATATTATCGTTAACTCACGGTTAAAGATACATTATGGGAGGTTGGATATAGAGCTGGTAGTTCTCACAAAAAAAGTTAAAAACTAGATAATGTAAAAGGAATTTGCTGAAAATTTAAGTCAAATTGATCCATTCTGAACTGAGATGTGATCATCATTACTAAAGTCACCAAAATAAAATGGTAGATAATGTAAAGTTTTGTAAAGATACATTATGGGAGATTAGATAAATAGCTGGCAGTTCTCACTATAATGGTTAAAAAATAGATAATGTAAAGGCAATTTGCTGAAACTTTCAGTGAAATCGAT
Organism: Patella depressa; assembly: GCA_948474765.1. Taxonomy (NCBI): domain Eukaryota; kingdom Metazoa; phylum Mollusca; class Gastropoda; family Patellidae; genus Patella; species Patella depressa. The sequence continues at coordinate 5,261,812 of OX419718.1, forward strand.
CCATTCTGAACTAAGATTTTAGTGATTGAATTTTCGGCCTAGCCTTGATCATCATTACTAAAGTCGCTATAATAAAAAGCATAGTCTTGATTATCCATTTCATGATTAATTCATGAATGAAAATTGAGTAGAAAATCTGTTCCTAATCCAGTAAACATCCCAAGCTAGCATTGACATAGAGAGTTGATTATAGTATGGATAATTTAAAGAAAGGAATTAGTCGCTTGTCTTATCTAGCTGGTTTCTCCCAGTTCCTCCGGTTTCTCCCTATGAATGATTGAAATAAAATTGAACCATATGTTAGTCCCAAAATGACCAAGTTTGTGTCTTTGGACGTTAAACCCCATTTCTCTTTTTCTCCATGTTCAGAAAAATTTTAATGACCCTGTACTATTCTTTCTACCTCGCGGGTTTGCTCCCGGTATTGGTCAAAAAAATTCATGATCAGGGCATTCCGGTGTGGTTTTCTCTCTTGTCATCCCAGGGCCTAACAATGACAGCTTTCTAGTCATTCGGATGGGATGTAAAATCATAAGCCGAGTAGGGCGTTAAACTCAATTTCATTTATTTTTACCCCACTCTGGTATAAGATTTAGTATATAATACCCAGATGGATGGGGTGGGGGCGGGGGCAAGATGACCGTACCCCTTATCATGCACAGACTCAGAATTGAAACTTTTTATGTTAAACCATGTGATTATTAACCCCCACCCCCACCATGCGAATTACCTATCCTTATATTCAAATAATTAAATAGTAAACTCCAAACAAATATTTTATAAAATAATAAATATTACACAACATGTGTTGTTTTTTTTTACTTTTATTGTACATTATGAATTGATTTGATAATGAATAAATGAATGAGTGAATGAATGAATTGAACTGACTGTTTTAACCTAGATTTTCTTCCTCTAACTTGTAAGTGGGTGGGAGGCCTGTCTGTGGTAATATTACATTGATCGTGAGTGAGTGTGGTCTGGGATTGACCAACTATTATATAGAAGGTCATAGTAGTCAAATGGCCTGTATGTACCTGATGTTGGTGAGGTGACCTACTACACTAGGGATCAATGTCCTCGATTGGCCTGGGATGACCTAATGTTACAGTCAAACTACTCTAATACCATCAGACTTGACTGCTGATTTACCTTTCTCCCACTTAGGTGGCCCCATCCATCTAATGGAATAGTTCATTATCTAGTAGGTAGGACAATGTAAGTAAGGCACGCGTTAATCACTGATATAGACACCCGAGGCGGAACAGACTACAATATCCAATATCTGTGTCAATTTATGAAAATCTCTTCCTTACAATCTTCATTAGGATTTGGGTTGATCCATTTAGTAGTTTTTCTGAAGGTGATTCTTGAATGGACTCTTCCACACTGATATTTACACAGAGATATTTATTTATTGATTCCAAATTAATTCAATGTTTGTACAGCTAAATACAAATTTCCTTTAATTAATTCCTTATCCATTTTGATGCCATTGGATGTTTTCTCACAATGAATAGATAATTTTCATCTGTTGAAATTCTTAACACACTTTGAATGCCGGTATGTGCATCCGTTAAAGTGCCAAATATGGGGTGAAGTATACTTTTATCAATTTTAAGAGTGCAAGGAGACTTTTAAGGACCCCAGAGACAGAGAGGAATTTAGCACAAACTAGGTCATTCACCACTAACTAAAAACGTGACAACTTAACTCCAGGTTTTTATTATTTACGCTGGTTACCTGTTAAATATCGAATTGATTTTAAGATTTTGTTACTTACCTTTAGATGTTTAAATGGTTAAATTAGCTCCTATTTATCTCTCCCAAGTTCACAAAACATTCTCAGATTTAAGTTAAGAATTTACTCAACTTACACACCTTTGATCCAGAAACACAAAAATTTGCACATAGTTTCTTAATTATCCATGTCTCACATTATTCCCACTTTTAAATTGTTTTGATCCTTATTTTGATCTACATCAATGTCGTTTGATTTCTTCGATATCGGCAGATTTTAAAATATCAATTATTTATTCATTGTATTGTTTTCTTCGTAAATATTGACCTAGCTATGAAAGGTGATACAAATCATGTAGCACTGGAATCAAAATTGGTAAACCTGGAAATAAGGCACCTGTCACAGACAATGTCAGGCAGACATACAGGCCTTTGTCAGACACAAAATCTCTGGTGACTGTCATTTTATCCGGTACTGATTTGTATTTTTTATCGATATTCTTAATACATGTCGGGCACTAAGTTGAAAATGTCAGGTACTGTTTCATTAGTGCCTGAAATTTTGTCAGGTACGTCTAAAATCGTAATTTCGATGCCTTTTTGCCTACACCGCAAGGGCATTTCACAGTTCAGAAACAGGAAGGTGTTCAACCCAGTTTCATTTCTAATAGTAATACTGGATGTATGGATCTATTGATTTTCCATGATTTCCGATAATTATTGCCAGAGTTATGGCCCTTGATCACTGAAATATTTGTGGACGCACTAGAGTGTGAACTGAAGTTATGATCCGACTGTCATGTGACAGCTCTTGTGGACTGCTGGGATGAATAAATTTCTGTTGGTATATTTTTTGTTGCTTGGCAACCTATGTTTATAAGAAATAATTGTGTTGACAGCATAATTTAGAATACATTATTAACTATATCAGATGCTGACCCATGTACACCTTGGCTTCATTTACTCATATTTTGAATATAATATAGTGACTTGTCACTTAATCTCCCTTCTGTAATAGTAGTATCTCCCATTTGTATTTGTTTTACTTGACAATAGTCATGTATTTTTGGATCAGTTTAATTCGAAGGGAGATCAGGAATAGGTTTGTTTTTTTTTTGGATCAGTTTATTTTTAAGGGAATACAGGAAAATAACTTTTTGCACTAACAAAAGTGTAACAATAAATAATAGCCAGATATGAATGAAATAATACATTGAATAATTGTTAGTGTTATATATAATATTAGAGAGAGAGAGAGTACGATTTTATTTATAACATTAAGTAGGATTTATTTATAACACAAGCAGATTATTGAAATAAAATAGAATCAAATGTTAGTCCTGAAACGACCTAGTTTGTGTCTACTGAAGTTAAACCCCATCTCTCTCTCTCTCTCTCTCCCTCCCATATAAGGGAATCATAGAAATAAAATTGAACCACGTTAGTCCCGAAATGATATAGTTTGTGAATTTGGCTCCTGCAAATTTTTATTGCCCAATTACCAATGGTGAAATGGATAATGGGAATATCACTGGGATTTATTTCAATGTTCTTTTCTTTTCAGAATGTTTGTGTTCTGCATTTTGATGATCCAAATTGGAAAACCCACGTCAGTTCTTTAAAACCTTTGGTAAGATTTTTTTTAAACATTTATTGATTATTGTACTGTCACATGCAGTTGTTTTTAGTGTCATAGCCCGTGTCTGTCCATTGTGCACAATTTCTTGTGAACACTCTACAGACTACATTAATCAATCAATTAGTTTTGAAATTGATATATGTTGTCCACATCGCCGAGACGTAGAAGCACGCTGTATCATACGGCCTACCATTCATTCAACTGGCGTGGTTTCGAATCCCCGGTTGTACGTGGCAAGAAGGGTCGCCTGTCCAGTCTCTTGGGTTTTGTTCCGGGTACTCCGGTTTTCTCCCACTGCTAAAGACCCCTATGCGCAAGCGAATTGTTGAAATAAAATTAAACCATGTGTTAGTCCCAAAATGGCCTAGTTTGTGTTGAGTGGACGTTAAACCCCATTTCCCTCCCTCTCTCGCTAGAGTTATGATAGGGGGTGGTGGCTGAAAGGTTAATGCATGCGTCATGGATCAGAAGGCCTGCGATGGTTTCGACTCCCCGCTTTTATGTGACAAAGAGTAGGAGCACCCGTCTAACCTCGTGGGTCTTCTCCGGCTTTTCCGGTGTCCTCCCACAGCTAAAGACCCCTACGCGTTATCGAATTATTGAAATAAAATTGAACCATATGTTAGTCTCGTCCATGTCCTCTCACAGCTAAAGACCCATACACATAATCGAATTATTGAAATAAAATTAAACCATATGTTAGTCCCGAAATAATCTAGTTGTGGATGTTAAACCCTGTTTCTCTCTCTTTAAATTATTTCAGTTTAAATAGTGTATTTGTTTATTCTGGGACATCCCTATCATATAAGGGGGGGGGGTGTGTTGGGATGGCCTAGTGGTCTAGAGTGCCGCGCTTCGACCTCTAGCTGGCCGGTCCCCTCTGGCTTGCGGCTGTGGTTTCGAGCCCTGGCGTGAGCGTACATGACATGGAGATAGGGGCGCCTTCTCAACCTCGTGGGTTTCCTCCGGGCACTCCAGTTTCCTCCTTCTGCTAAAGACCCCTACACGCGCAAGCGAATTATTGAAATAGAATTGGACCATATGTTAGTGCCAAAATGACCTAGTTTGTGTCAAGTGGACGTTAAACCCCATATCTCTCCCTCTTTCTTAATCGAATCATATGTTAGTCTCAAAATGACCTAGTTTGTGTCGAGTGGACATTAAACCCCATTTCTTTCTCTCTTCTATCATATACGGTAGAGAAGAGCTAAATCTGCCTGAAATGTTATCTAAATTATTAATTAGACATTAATTAACTTATCCAGACTGTAATGAACTCTTGATGTCAATGCTAGCCTAATTATTGATTAAACATTAATTAACTTAACTCTCGATGTCAACGCTAGCCTAATTATTGATAAAACATTAATTAACTTATCCAGACCATAATCAACTCTCAATGTCAACGCTAGCCTAATTATTGATAAAACATTAATTAAATTATCCAGACTATAATCAACTCTCAATGTCAACGCTAGTCTGTGGTATTTATTGGATTATAATCCGATCTGCTGTCCAACGATCATTTCATGATTAAATTAAAAAATGGATAATTAAGACTATGTTTTTTATCGTACCGACATAAGTAATGATGATCGAGGCTAGGTCCAAAATTCATTTGCTAGATTCTCCGTTCAAAGTGGATCTATGTGACTGAATTTACGTTATCTAGATTTTAACTATTATGGTGAGAACTGACAGCTCTTTATCTAATCTCCCATAATGTATCGTCAAAGAGTTATTATGTTTCATTACTATAGACAAATAACTCATAATATGTTGTTTGACAGGGCCATTGGCATTTTAATACTTTAGTACATTAAAATGACTAAATTCAATCAATAATTGAATATTTATATTTCGAACAGTAATTGAATTGACATTTATTGCAACATGTATGAAACTATAGATTTATTATGTATGCCTGTCTGGTGAGTTGTTTTTGTCCATGGTATAATTGGTGTAGACTAGTGAGATTTTCATATTTCTCTCTTTTTATGATTACATCGATTTCTGCACGATTTCTGCACGTAATCAGACTTCAATAACAAGTTCACCAACCCAGCCATTAAATCTTATTGCTAATTCTGAATAGAAAAAAATTGAAAGAGTGCTTATAAAATGAAAGAGTGCTTATAGTTATAGTAAGTTGGATGGGTGGGGGGTAGATGACCTGGTTTGTGACAATGGACCTTAAACCCCATTTCCCTCTTTCCGACATAACAATAACAAATCTCTATCCAGTTCTGATAGGTCAAGTTTAGTACATAGAGGTGATTATTTCAATCCATTTGGTGCAAATCTTCTGGTTTTTAGTGCAGAAGAGTGATGAGGCAATCCTGTTTTAGTTCATTTAGGTTGACGAGATAAACGACATTGTGGTAATTTTGTCAGTTGGTGTCTGTTTATATTATTTAGTGAGAGTGGCCAAATGGTTTAAAGAGCGTATGGCTCGATTCTTTTGAGCCTTGAAATAGACGTAAATGGATCTAAAAAGAGAGAGAGAAATGGGGTTTAAACTCCACTCGACACAAACTAGGTCATTTCGGGACTAGCATATGGTTTAACTTTATTTAATTAATTCGCTTGGACATGCGACCCTACTGGGATTTGAAACCGGGTCTTAAAAACATGACATTGTGACATTGATTTATTAATGTATATTAAATGACATGCTTTTATGTTATTGGTGGAGTAGCGTGGCTGAATGGATTAAAGAGGGAATAACTCTAGTCCTTGGAATCATAAACATACCAAATGTAATAGTTAAATCTGCTTATTGCAAACCTTTCTTTAGGCCTGAAATGTTATTTAAATTATTAAAGATACATTATGGGAGATAAGATAAAGAGTTGGCATAATATTTAAAAACTAGATAGTGTAAAGGTAATTTGCTGAAAATTGATCCACTATGAGCCGAGAAAGAAGCAGGTGAAATTTTCGCTTAGCCTCGGCCATCATTACTAAAATCATTAATAATAAACAGCATAGTCTTGATTATCCATTTCTTAGATTTAATTATCAATGGCCGTTAAGGAGCATATAGGAATCTAATCCAGCCAACATCGAAGGTTAGCCTAGACATCAAGAGTTTATTATGGTCTGGATAAGTTAATTAATGTCTAATTGATAATTTAGATAACATTTAAGGACTAAAGAAAGACTTGTAATTGGCTGATTTAGCTCTGACATAATTTATTAACTTGTCCAGACAATAATCAACCCAGTAGATCAGAGAGAGAGAGAGAGAGAGAAATGGGGTTGATCGTCCACTCGACACAAACCAGGCCATTTCGGGACTAACATATAGTTTAATTTTATTTCAATAATTCACTTGCGTGTAGGGGTCTTTAGCAGTGGGAGGAAAATCGGAGTACCCAGAGTAAAACCACAACCGGAGATTTGAAACATCAGATGGCTCCGATTTGAAGTAAAATCAGGATGTTTTTCTTTGTTCATTACAAATGGCCCCCAAAACTAAAGAATACACAACTTATTTACAGATTATAGAATAAACATTGTGTCTTATATGTCAGATATTAGGATCCCATGTTACCATGGCAATAAAGTTTTAATTATCCATTTTATCATTAAAGTGTCTGTGCTTGGCCTTTTCATGTTTATAAATGTCTCAATAATAGTTCATTTGAAACCAAAATAAAGACCTGCAATAGACAGACTAAACTCCTACATAATTCATCTATAATGAAGTTTCTACTGCATTCACACTGCCTTCTTAATTCTATTAGTCATATTATAGGAAATTTGACTTTTAGGTCAAGGAGAACAAAAATACATGTGTTTTAGGTTTTTTGTCCCCAAATTTTCTTGCTCTTTGTATTATCTAATATCTAGCATTTCTGGCTTTTAAAATTACTGAACTAATGGAGACAGGCATATGCCATAGAGTGCTATAGGCCAGTAGCCATGGGTAAGCCCCCCCCCCCCAATATAGTTTTCGCCAACAATACTATGATTTCTTAGGACTGTTCTTAGTCAGCCACACCCTTAGACTGGCCCAGTCTCTTCTATTTATTTTACATTTCGATTTATATAAAAGTAGTAATTTTTAGTAAATCAACACTTTCGTTTCCATTTATATAAAAAAAAATTTGAGTAAACCTGTAACCAGCACCAGAGACTGGACAATTTGCGAGCTTCACAATAAAATGGGCGTTTCTTGTCCTGTTTTACGTTGTTCCTTATTTGGAATGATTGACAGTTGTCAAGCAAGCCCCGAGTCACGTGACACGAATTTGTAAATGTGATGTCTAAGATAAATTAAGTTCGATATTTACCTTCATGAATCATGCGTCTCGAATGGAGTGCAAAGCAGTCATGCTGAAACCGTCTGCGGGCTGATGTCACGTTTTTGTTTCCATTCGCCATTCGGCTTCGTCCCGATACGCATGAACTGGCTTCGTTAAGTTGTTATAATGATGTCGTGTGTAATTATTTATGTTCATTCACCTCATCCCATACGTTGTATCCGTTCATTCGACAGATATTGTCCGTCAACAAAATTCTTAGATCGTTAAAGTATCACTAAATAACAATAACTGTTATCCACAACAAACATCTCGCACCTACACCAGTTTGCCAGTGCAAATGCAGTAATCCCGTGCACGACGTCACACGACCTACATAATGCAGATTGACCTACTAGATGAGAATGAAGCTCTATTTGCCCAGTCTCTAGAGATTACGTTTTTTTTTCGTTTTTTTTTTTGAGAGGACTGGCCAATTTTTGGTGTGTGGAGAAGACTGGCCACCAGTCTACCACACCCTCAGCCCCTCCAAAAAATTCCGTAGCCCCCCCAAATTTTATGAGCTGGCTACGGGCCCTGTGTGCTATGAAATTTTGCCCTGACATTATCTCAGGCCATGTTAGTCCCGAAATGACCTAGTTTGTGTCGAGTGGACGTTAAGCCCCATTTCTTTCTTCTTTTCTGTCTTGCACCAATGACAAGGGGTACACCACACGGAAAAATCTCAATGAACTTTCTCTTTCAACACTGGGAGCGTCTCAATAATTAAGCCTTGATGGCTCCATGAAAGAAAAAGTTTTTGATCGACTGTGAGCCATTTCTGATAATGCACAAAAATTTTGGAAAGTATTTGATATTTCATGTTTTTTATTCATGGTAGGGTATTGTAAATTCAGGTGTCTTTACCACTTTGTCAACATGGTGTATACAAAATAATAAATTTTGGGATAGTTATTAATGAAATATTCCCTTTTGGCTACTTAAATAATCAAATTAACCTCATGGGTTCTCTCAGGGTCCTCCGGTTTCCTCCCACTGCTAAAGACAACTCTGTGCTAGAGAATTATTGAAATAAAATTAAACCATGTGTAAGTCCTGAAATGACCTAGTTTGTGTAAAGTGGACCTTAAACCCCATCTCTCTCTTTCTCTCTCTCTCTCTCTCTCTCTCTCTCTCTCTCTCAATATCTCATTCATAATAATCATTATTGGCCTAGCTTATATATGATACACATAAGCTGTGACCTATAATATCAGTAGAAATTAATTGACCTGTTTTATACAAGGAAGTCAGATATTATAAATAAATAAATGTATTTACAGTGGGAGAGTTATTCAAGTTCTTTCCCTGTTTACTTTATCTATAAGCTGGGTCAAATCGTGGCTGGCGTGTACATGTCATTGTATGTATTGAAATCTCAAGAGTACCACCAGTATGTAGGCTCTCGGATGTCGGGTAGATAATGTCGGGTTATATTGTCTTACTTCATTCATTCATAGACTAGTCCATTATCTCATTATCTGTCAGTAGTAGTGGACTGATCCGTTGTAACCTATTATTGATTGATGATACTCTCCAAGTTCCATCAAGTGCTGACACAAATCTTCTATTGATGGAAAAATTCATCAGTTTTTATATGCCAGTAATGCCACTATTGCTGTAGTCCCCCTTCCTGCGTTGCGTCCATCTGTTACATCTGTCACTCGTCCACATTTCTTGTGAACACTCTATAGACTACATTTATCATCTGATTGGTTTGAAATAAAATAAAACCAAGTACAGAATTCAAAGTCCTAAAAAGGCAAAATAGTGTAATCAGCAAATGGACTATGTTGTTTACATTAGTTAGATGAAGAAGTCTATTATGGCCCTAAATTACTTTGGAAAATCTTGTGGACGCTCTAAAGGCTAAAGTATCTGATTAACTTTAAATTTATACACAGTTTTTATGGTTTCCTCCCACAGCTGAAGATCCCTATACTTGCAAGCGAATTATTGAAATAAAGTTAAACCCTTTGTTAATCCTGGAATGACCTAGTTTGTGTCGCGTGAATGGTTTGTCTTGTATATAATATATATGTATATTTCAGGGTTTGAATATATTGTTAAATCTGTGTAATGTTAATACTGTTGATTGGTACGCTAAATTCAGTGGACATGTGGCGTGTTCAGCTCTCAAGAAGAAAGAAACGGTGGCGGTTATCAATCGAAGGTGAATTTATGACTTCTTTAAAGCCCCAATAACACTCTTGTTGTAACTGAAAAATATGTCCTAATCTTCAGTCTGGTCAACAAATCGTATTATTTTAGAATATTCCAATTAAATGATGATATAAATTTCATCTTAACACACCTAATTTAAAAAAATTGGAAAAATTCAACCAATTGATTTGAAAAGTCTAACGTAAACCTTTTCAAATGTGACTTGGATTTTAAAATATTTTCGAACCCTCTGGACAAGTAAAATAGGTTGTAATGGATAATTTACACAACAGGTAGGACATTTAAACATCTAGTACTTAGAATAAGGGTATTATTTATTTTCTGGAGCTACCAAGCCAACAAGAGTGTTATTGTCCCTTTAACTTAATCTAATTAAAACATAGATCCTATTTCATTTACTTTTTATTTTTATATTTCAAAATTTTCATTTTACTTGTCTTCACTACCAGCGTTTTGGTTGAAGTGAAAGATTAGCCAATGAAACAGTCTGTTACAGTGACTTCTTTTCGTGCCATATAATATATCTATATTATGAATACAAAAGTGCAAAATATCTACATTAAGAAAACAAAAATATAGCACATCAACATTCAGATTAGAAAAATACAAAATATCTATACCTGTATTAAGAATACAAAAATATAAAATGCCTACATTAAGAATGCAACGATATAACACATCTTTATTAAGAATACAAAAATGCTATATATCTAGGAGGAGAATACAAAAATACAAAATATCTACAAGGAGAATACAAAATATCTACAAGGAGAATACAAAATATCTACAAGGAGAATACAAAATATCTACAAGGAGAATACAAAATATCTATGTACAAGGAGAATACAAAATACAAAATATCTACAAGGAGAATACAAAAATACAAAATATCTACAAGGAGAATACAAAATATCTACAAGGATAATACAAAATATCTACAAGGAGAATACAAAAATACAATATATCCAAAAGGAGAATACAAAAATACAAAATATCTAAAAGGAGAATACAAAAATACAAAATATCCACAAGGAGAATAAAAAATATCTACAAGTAGAATACAAAAATACAAAATATCTGCAAGGAGAATAAAAAATATCTACAAGTAGAATACAAAAATACAAAATGTCTGCAAGGAGAAAACAAAAATACAAAATATCTACAACTTGAATACAAAATATCTATAAGAAGAAATATACACAATTACAAAACATCAAGATCAAAATTAAGATATATTTACAATAAAAATACCAAATTATATATATTTACAATTTAGGAGCTGTGTTGTTTTTATTGTAGATGCCTGTGTTATTTAGCAAGAGAAATAGGTTTTACATCAAATGTTGTTGATGGTTTTATTCATGATAAAGTTCTTGGAATGTACAGACAAGTTGTAAGTTATTTACTTAACATACATTATGTAAGAACTAAATATGCCTATTGCAAGTTTTTCTCTAGGCCTCAAATGTAATACAAACTATATATGAGGTCATTAATTGGACATTTATTCACATTTATTCATAATCAACTAAATATGCCTATTGCAAGTTTTTCTCTAGGCCTCAAATGTAATACAAACTATATATGAGGTCATTAATTGGACATTTATTCACATTTATTCATAATCAACTCTGTAGACTATTAGATGGTTAAGATTTGTAACAGATTCAATGATATATCCATGTTCCTTAAGCAACGTTCGAGAGTTTTACAACATCTAACCGTTGCTTCAACAATTCGCGAACTTTGCACCCATTGTTTTTACACGTGACTAATTAGCATTGTCCAATCGGAGTTCGTAGCACATAACACACTATAAACAAACGTTTTTTTAAATTGAGAAACTTGTGGAAAACCAGCAACCTTGACATTGATCGATCTTTGAACATTGCAACTCGATTATCACATGTAGGCATTTTAGCTAAAAGCACGAGACTTGGTATTCACGACGACCGAATCTGATAGGTTCCCAAGCTGGGCTTGTGCCAATCGAACTTAGTGGCGAAATATGCAGAGTATTACGTGAAGGGCCTGTTAAGATGTATGTAGTTAAGGCGAGATCAAGACTTCTATTGAAGATGGGATATATCATGCCAGCACTAGTTTAAAACACACTTTATTATCTTCCTATAGTTGTGAGGGTAGGGGATTGGGAGAGACATCTCAAGGTCTTTAGGGTGGGGTATTTTGCAGGGCATCTTAAGTGGAATATCATAGGCCCTCTCTTCTTCAAATTGTCACTGTGATTATTCCATGGCTTCATTAATTTATGTTTAATCTACAGCCAGCAGAAGAAACAGCAAAAGAGAAACAACATCGAGCAGCATCCCACATTCAGCATCAGATACCGATGCCTCATCTTGTCTCCGTCGTCGTTAAAGATAAAATATCAGGTAGATTTAATAACCTATTTATAATATCACAAAGCTCATGTTGCCATGGTGATAGACAATCTGAGGTCCTGTAAATATAATTACCTATTTATAATATTAAATCAAAGCTCATGTTGCCATGATGATCAAGATAGAAGATGGGACGACAATCTGAGGTCCTGTGCCCTTGTTGCAGTTGGAATTCAAAGTAAGCGTAGGCCATATTGTTGCTATCCGGGAAAAATGCATGGCCTATGCTCACTTATCTTTATAGGAAGTCAAACCCCCTTTCATTTCACTGAGAACTAAAGGTGGGAAAAATATCCAAGGTAAAGTTTGGAGAGAAATCTGACTCCTGAGGCAAAAGTTCACTGGTATTGGCAGAGAAAGTTCAGCTGTGTAGGACGTAAGGCCTGGCAAGGACAGTTGGATGAGACAGAAAAAAAAACAAGGTCCTGTGTACACATTTATTTACGTGAACGTTAAAGTAGGCTCTAGTGCCGTTGTCCAGTCAAAATTTCCCCTCATAGCACACTGCCCCGTGGATGCCCATCTCCATTAGCCCAGTTTGGAGCAGAAGAGTTGGACGTTAAACCCATTTCATTTATTTATTTATTTTGTTGCAGGTTTGAGTCAGTTGATGACACAAGGAACAGCTGATATATTGTTAGATTGTTGTACGGAATATTGGAATGGTCGGGATTTATGTCCAGTTACAGAAAATGACAGGTAAAAAATATTTGATATCCATGATAAAGTTCTTACAAAGTGGAGTCCGCAGTGGTTCAGTGAGTTGGATTTTGGCTCGCTAATCAAGAGGTCTTGTGTTGGCTCACAGTGTTCCTTGCAGTTTCCCCTTGTCACTGGTGCAGAATGGACTGTTTTAGCCTATGTTGAGGACTATTTTTACACAATGTAGAGAACTCTTTTAACCTCGGTCCTCTCATTCTGTTCTCTTCTGATGAGGGATAGAGGTTTCCAAATGGTTTAACGTGTGAGCTTTAGATCGTAAGATCTGTCATTGAGTCAATTGGCGTGTTTCGATTTCTAACATGACAAAGAGTAGGGTCGCCTTTCTCTGGGTCCCCCGGTTTTCTCAAACTGAAGGCGAATTATTGAAATAGAATTGATTGCCTTGATTCTGTTTCTTTTTTCTTTTATGATATTATGGGGGTTATAGAAATGAAATTTAACATGTGTTTGTCTGGAAATGCCTCTCTCTCTCTCTCTCTTTCTCTCTCTCTCGCTCGCTCTGATATCAGGACTGATGAATGTTATACCATGTTTCATTTAATTTTTTAATATCAGGAAGAAGATATTAGACTTTTATCATCGTAATACTCAAGGTGCTTATTGTACAGCGTTTGCCTATCGACCGATATCTCAGAAAATAGCCTGTCATTTGGAGGAAGTGTACGTGGAATTACCAGAAACTTCCATGAAAACATCAACATCTTTAAAATTCCGATCAACAGGGTATTTGTTTAAGTTTTTTAATTTATTCTTAGAAACGGGTGAGACACGTAAATACGCTAACTTAGAGGTCCTGTGTTCGCTGCCAGTGTTGGACGAAAAAGTTCATTAGGCTTTTCTGGGGCATGGTTCGTAGATGTGCATCTAAAAGAAGCTTTGGCAGTTGGAATTCGATTCCCTCATGGCACACTGCCTTTTTTTATTGTTAACCCAGCCGGAGTATTTATTTATTTTTTTGAAACAAACCTCCTAAACAGGGTATTTATTTATTTAATTAATTAATTTTTCTTAGAAACATTTATTTAATATTTATTATTTTAATATTCATCATGTAGCAGCTAAATCTGCATATTGCCGGTATTTATTTTGGCTTCAAATATGATAGAGATTTTTATTTAGGCAGTTATTTGCATGACAAGTTTATAATCAACTCTCCAGGTCATTTTTTATCGGTAGCTAAGTGGTTAAGACGCTGTCTCAATAGTCAGAGGACTTGTGTTCGATCCCTGCATTGGCCGAGAAAGTTGATTCAGATTTTCCGGCATGGTTTCCGCTTGTCAGTGATGCAGGATGGAGAGCCTGACAGCTGTCTAGTCGTTTGGATGGGATGAAAAACCAAGGTCCTGTTTACCAATTGCCATACACGTAAAAGATGCCTCGGCAGTTGGAATTCAATAGAAAAGGATAGGCCGTAGCACCGCTGTATAGCGTATGGCCGTCTTCATTTGCCCAGGTTAGGAGCAGAACAATAGGATGTTAAACCCCTTTTATTACCGTGACAACTGTGTTTATTTTAAACAGTATATCTGATGGTGATTCCGGTACGGAGACAGATTGTGTATTTAGTGGTAACAGATCATTTAGTGTTGATTCGTTGATGGAAAGTGAGAGTGTTATATCTGTTAATACAGCCACTGATTGTTACGACACACAACAGAATCAGATCTTTATTGGTATGATTACACTACAGTATCAGGCTCGACAGGTAATACTCTTTACTCGTATACATATATGGAGATATGGAGGGGCGGGGGGGGGGGGGTTGTCGTGCATCATAAGGTACAGGCTAGACAGGCTGTGGTTTCGAGCCCTGGTGTGAGCGTATATGGCATGGAGATAGGGGTGGGTTTCCTCCTAGCACTCCGGTTTCGCCCCACTGCTAAATCCCCCTACGCGCAAGCGAATTATTGAAGTATAATGAAACCATATGTCAGTCCTGAAATGACCTGGTTTGTGTTGAGTGGATGTTAAACCCCATCTCTCTCTCACTCCCTAAACATACATGGAGGGGGTTGGGTTGTTAGCACATCATAAGGTATGATGACGTGATTTCAATTCACATGTTATATGTGACAAGGAGTCGGGTAGCCTGTCAAACCTTGTAGTTTTCTCCGGGTCTCCCGGTGTCCTCCCACTGTTAAAGATCCCTACGGGCAAGTGAATTATTGATAAAAAATTGAACCAGATGTTATTCCGGAAATAAGCTAGTTTTTTTCGAGTGAATGTTAACTCCCATTTCTCCCTCTCTGTGCCATCCACTTCTAAAATTATTATTTGATTGGACATGAAATTCATAATGAAGTAAAGAAGGCTGTTGATTTTCAACAAATTCTTCAGAGGTATGGAGACCCTTAGTGATGCGATCTTGTGGAATATCTAGATGAGATAAATTAACGTAGTGCCCTATTTACCTGTAGAACCTTGTGTCAAGATGTATGGTCCTCGGCTTTTCTCCATTGTGTTTAAGGGGGGTTGGGATGGCCTAGTGGTCAAGAGTGCCGCGCTTCGACCTCTAAGTGGCCGGTCACCTTTGGCCTGCGGCTGTGGTTTCGAGCCCTGGTGTGAGCGTATGTGGCATGGAGATAGGGACACCTCGTGGGTTTTTCTCCGGGCACTCCGGTTTTCTCCCACTGCTAAAGACCCCTAAGCGCAAGCAAATTATTGAAATAAAATTAAACCATATGTTAGTCCCGAAATGACCTAGTTTTTGTTGAGTGGCCGTTAAACCCAATTTCTCTCTCTCCATTGTGTTTAAAACACAGATTAAGCTTTTTCTAGTCTTTGGGAGGGATCTCATGAGTGAATTAGTCTCAGGTCTCTCCTCATTTATATGGTATATCATTTGCTCATGTATATAATAGAACATGTTTAATTTTATCTTCAGGATTTTGTACAATTGATTGATAAGTTAGAATCAGCTTGTATTAGATTCGTTCACTTTTCTAAAGAGAACGAGTTGAGAAGCCGGGTAAGTTTACTTACTGGATGAAATATTTTTATTAAAGATCTGTCTAACTCTGACTCTGAGCTATCTTACTCTGTCACTGAGCTATCTTGTTCTTCTTGGCCTAAAAGTCAAATTTCCTAAAATATGACTACTAGAATTAAGAAGGCAGTAGAAACTTCATTAAAGATGAATTATGTAAGAGTTTAGTCTGCCTATTGCAGGTCTTTATTTTGGTTTCAAATAAACTATTATTTAGACATTTTTTATAAACATGACAAGGCCAAGCAGACACTCTCAAGATTTAAAACTTTAACGATAAAATGGATAATTAAAACTTAATATCCATGGTAACACGGGATCCTAAATATCCAATATATAAGACACAATGTTTATTCTAAAATCAATACATGAGTCGTGTATTCTTTGGTTTTGGGGGCCATTTGTAATGAACAAAGAAAAACATATCGTGCAGGTTCTAGGGTTAATGTACCTATATTTTTAGTTTCTTGAGGAATGGTCTCTGATCGGACACTGTCCTGATCGTCCCTATATTAAGCTGCGATATTAAAAACCGCTCTTATGAACCTCTAAAAAGTTACGGATTCAAAAATAACCTTAGAACAGAGGTGGGGAAGAGGGGTATTTTCAGCTTAATAGGGACGATCGGGAACGGTCAGAAGACAGCATCCCATCAGGGACTGTTCCTAAAGGAACTAACTTATTTACTGCTGTAATTATTTTCAGGTTTTTTCGGAGAAGATGGGATTAGAGGCTGGTTGGAACTGTCATATCTCCCTGCTGTCTAATTCTAGTGAGAAACTAGACAGCAATACATCAGGTTCAGACTATCACACCGATACCCCGCAGAAACCATCACGTCGCACTAGTCAACATTCCATCGACGGTTGTCACACGAGAACCAGCGATACCAAATCGCCCAATGCACAAGACTTAAATCTCTTTCCTAACACCCGAAGTTATAGTGCTCCTAGCTTGATTAATATTGACTCGTCTCAGGTTAAATTTCTCGACCAGCCATCGGATATCGTGAGTAGATCACCATCAGGAACTATAGCATCGGATTCCCATGAAAACGATGTTTTATTATGTGGTCCGGATGGTTGGCAGTCGAGTGACGAAGACGAGGGAAATGAATATCAATCGGATTCTAGATATACGTCGAGTTATGTTACAGAGAATACGGAGGATAGTTTAACAGGTGCTCTAGATAATAGGGTAAGTTTAACCGTTCTACGTTGCCATGACATCAAGTGGTCAGGTTAATAAATTGCTGATCAAATGAAATGGGGTTTAACGTCCAACTGTTCTGCTCCGAACTGGGCCAATGAAGACGGGCATATGTTATAAGTAAATTTTTTTGCCTGGACAGCGGCACTACAGCCTACTCTTATATCCAAGGAATCTTTTATGTACATGCCAATTTATTGAAATAAAATTAAAACCATATGTTAGTCCCGAAATGACTTAGTTTGTGTCAAGTGGATGTTAAACCCCATTTCTCCCTCTCACTCTCCAATATACAAATATAATTCCTCAGCCAATCATACTGGTTTGGAGCTTCACATGACAACAAAATACTGACCTCCAGCTAGAATATGTTACCAAAATAGTATATGAGAATAAAGTTATAGTGCTGATAATTTAGTAGCCTCCATAGCAGCTGATGCATGGGAGGTAACTCTGTTCTGTTACTAAAATTAATTTGATTTGAGAAATGTATGTTTATATTTTATTTTCAGGCCAAATTACCAAGAGGTATCGAGAATATTCGACCCCATTTAAAGAATATTGACAATGTACCTTTATTAGTTAATTTATTTACCGATTGTACAGTAGAAAGTAAGTATTGTACCCCCCCCCCCCCCAAAAAAAGATAAAAATTGAAATAAGCTAATACCATATGTTAGTTACGAAATGACCTAGTTTGTGTCGCGTGGACTTTAAACCCCATTTCTCTCTCTTTCTTAATTCAATATTCAATCTGTATTTACATGGATAACGATGTGAGTACACGTGTATTTTAGCATGTAATATAAATAAGTTTGTGTATTTGATGATTGCAGCAACCAAAGAAATGGTAAAGATAATGCAGGAGAATGGAGAGATTGTGTTGTGTGTTGGTAGTGCTCTCAATATGCATAATACCCCTCTATTTCTACAAGCTGATTGCTGGTAATATTATACAATATTCTTAATAAAACACAGATGTTATTTTATTTTACTTGTCTTTACTACACTAGTAGGATCTGGAAGATAATAGAAGATAATATTCAATTTGTTTAAAACACCGATCTGATTACGTTTTCGTTTTTACAGTTCAAAATTTTGTTTTACTTGTCTTTACTACACTAGGATCTGAAAGAGTTGTTATTATTGACATGTTCTGATTGATGTTATGGATTAGCCAATGAAAAGGGGGGGGGATGGGTTGGGATGGCCTAGTGGTCTAGAGTGCCGCGCTTCGACCTCTAGCTGGCCGGTCACCTCTGGCTTGCGGCTGTGGTTTTGATCTCTGGTGTGAGCGTATGTGGCATGGAGATAGGGGCGCCTTCTCAACCTCGTGGGTTTCCTCCCTCTGCCAAAGACCCCTACGTGCAAGCAAATTATTGAAATAAAATGAAACTATATGTTAGTCTCAAAATGACCTAGTTTGTGTGGAGTGGACGTTAAACCCCATTTCTCTCTCTCTCTCCAAATGAAACGGTCTGTTATGGTGAGTTGTTGGCGCACCATGAACAGATCTGTGGTTAAACCACTAGAAACGTAAACCCTGGTTTGTTGATCAAATGTCTAACATTATAGGATCAAAAGAAACTCGTTTGACCCCTGACGTGAACTCCCACTATAACCTGTCAGATGTTCATCGAAAGTGTAAATAAAAATGAAATATAGATCTGTATTATAATCAATTTGATCGTTCGTTAATGAATATAAATATCATTTATTACCATAACAACAAAACTTGACGGATCAGCATAAATCTCAATTATGTATTTTGTCGTTAAACTCTTAAAATCCAAGTCATCTGATGGCATTGTGGGTTAATTATCGCCGTGTCATGTGAATAAATATCTAAAAAATAGTTATATAAGATTTAAAGACAATAAGCAAATTAAGCTCTTGCATAATGCATCTTTCATGACTTAAATACTAAAACATTGCACAATTGACTTGGAGCGTTTAGTTTTAGTCTACCTGGTTTATATACATTTCCTTGTAGAGTTAATTTTTTACTACAATATGCTTGCATTCATATTTCTTGTAACAACTTAGCAGATCATAACTCATGCTATCATTATACAATGGTTTCTCTGGGTTTTATTCCTGATCGTTTTCAAATATATGAGTGAAGTCTGTATCACTACAGGCCATAGAATGTCCAGCGTAGTGGACGCTTATTGTGAGCCCCCAGATCCATTCCCTTGATTTGATATGTTCGTTTGTTTATGATTTCTGTGTATTGTGTCTTGTCCATAGATTTGTTTTTATGTAAATTGTTTGTGGTGCAGTCCCCCTTCACTTACTATTGTACTATATGAAATGTTAGCCATTCTGGTTGTTGAGAGTGATTATGTTTTATTATTATAGTTTAGCCGTGGAGCCGTTACATCCTACATCGTGTACGCAGCAACCGACACCATGTGATCTGTGGTCTGATGACGAACCAACACCAACCCAGATAGCATGTGCTTTAATCACCATACCGTGTCCTCTAGCATTTAAAAGTAATGATAATTTTAGCTTGATACATCTTATAGCCGAGGTAAGATATTAATTTTCCCATAGTTTGTCTAGTCCATCGGATGGAAAACTAAGGTCCCATGTATTTATACTGTAGTTATTTTCATGGTATTTAAATTTCACTATCATTGCAAAAACTTGGCTACTAATTTTGTGCAAAATACGCCCCGAAAACATGGTAAGACAATATTTTCCATTGGGCAAAATACCAAAAGCGATCAACTTTACGTCAACAAATTGCATTGTGTATTTCTCTTTACTTCGAGCAAACTTTATTCAATTTCTCTGAAAGGAATTTGATGCTTGTATTTGATATTGATGTATATTTACATATTTCAGGCACGTCATCATATATTTGGTATGAGGAATTGTTTTTATCTGATGTTATGTTATCATTTATCTCTAACATTATGTCAGGTAGTCGCAAGTATATTTTTACTACCACCGCTTTTATCAGCTCGTCATCTCATGTGGTTGTTACTGATCGTAACACCGTTACTAGGCTTCACCATGATGGGTAATCCTGTCGACCCTAGGATAATGAATCTAGCCACCAGGAAGAATATCAATCATATTAATTTAAATGTACGTATATTTTTGATATTTACTACTCATGATAGCAAAATGATCCAGAAGTCGCAAATCACCGTTTATGATATGAACAAAATGTTAAAGGAGCTAAATTCACTGATATTTTGGACTTAGAAAGTGACACAAATGGATCGCAATGTATATAGTAATGTAATATGAATGTATATAAACTGATTTACATTCAATCGTTTCTGTTATGTTCGGTAAAATACGCCAGAAGTCGCAATCGATTGGCCATCCGTAGTGTCAAGTTTTTCCAGTCTTCATCGATAGTATTTATTGCGCATTGTTTAACATGACTTGTAGGATATTTCTAGACTCAATCTCCTAGTTCCTTGAAACGCATCATCATACACGATGGTGCTCATCTTTTCCTGGTAAGACCACACCATCAATGTTGATTTAAATTAACAAATAATTTGTGTTTTTAATGTCGAAGACTTTAAATGAAATTGAATTAGAGACTGAGCTACTTTAAAAAAGGCTAAAATTATATTGTTAATGATATAACAAGAACGATAAAAGTTTACATTTGTCAAATACTAATTTTTTAATATTCTCAGGCTTTTTTGATATTTTTATTCATATATACTTATCGCAAACAATGACTTGCAATTTCACATTATCACATGGCATATTTATTCTAACCAGTTTGCTTGTAAATCCTAAATAATAATTGTGTTTAGAAATATGGATGTTTTTAATGAATGTTAACTATTGAGCTATTTGTCAAAAGGCTAACAATTACATGTCTAGTGTCCTGTTTCACATAGCGTACATATAAATTACATAAAGGACGTAGGACCTGACAAGAACAGCTGTCTAGTCGTTTCGAGGGTACAAAAAACTGAGGCCCTGTGTACTCATTGGCAGACATGTAAAAGATCTCTTGGCAGTTGGAATTTGATATAAGAATAGGCTGTAGTGCCACATCACGGGCAAAATTTCCCTCATAGTACACTGTATTGTGTATGCCTGTCTTCATTAGCCCAGTTGGAGCAGAACAGTAGGACGTTAAACTATATTTCGTTTCATTTGGATTTTGTTTGCATAAAAATGAGGGGGTTTGATGGCCGAATGGTTAGCATGTGCGTGTTGTATCATAAGGTTTGTCATTGAGTCAACTGGCATGGTTTTCATTCTCTGGTTGTACATGACAGAGGGAGGGGGGGGATGGCCTAGTGGTCTAGAGTGCCGCGCTTCGACCTCTAGCTGGCCGGTCACCCCTGGCTTGCGGCTGTGGTTTCGATCCCTGGTGTGAGCGTATGTGGCATGGAGATAGGGGGGCCTTCTCAACCTCGTGGGTTTCCTCCGGGTTCTCTGGTTTCCTCCCACTGCTAAAGACCCCTATGTACAAGCAAATTAATGAAATAAAATTGAACCATATGTTTAGAAAGGATCTAGTTTGTAGTGAGTGGATGTTAAACCTGATTTCTCCCAATAAA
Source organism: Patella depressa (assembly GCA_948474765.1). Classification (NCBI taxonomy): domain Eukaryota; kingdom Metazoa; phylum Mollusca; class Gastropoda; family Patellidae; genus Patella; species Patella depressa. The sequence continues at coordinate 5,283,552 of OX419718.1, forward strand.
AATATTTTGTATTTTATTTATATTTTCAGATGGTGTTACAGTTTTTATTACAATTTACGTTGAGATTTGTACCATCAATGATCATCAGCTTGTTATGTTTTACCATGATTTTAAACTCCTACTCAGAAAATATACTTGACATGTCATTCAATGTTTATAATTTTAAAAGGTAAGATTTGGCCCAGGCCCCGAGTTCATAAAGCATTCTCAGACTTAAGTTGAGAATTTACTCAAAATTGTTTCTTTATTTTAACTAAAATATAGCCCGTTATAATAATTTTATTGTTTTAATGTATCAATAAGAAACTATGTGCAAAGTTTTGTGTCTCTGGATCAAAGATATTTCTCTTAAACTGTGATTCAAAGTTGAGTAAATTCTCAACTTAAGTCTAAGAATTCTTTGTGAACTTGGGGCCTCATACTCAACTTTCATTCACTGTTTATGAGAAATATATTTGATCCAAAAACACAAAAAACAACACAGTTAAACAATAGTTAAAGGGCTACATTTTTAGTAAATTCTTGAAGGAAAGGCGAAGGGGTATGGGGCTTCTCTTCATACATGTAGGGATTGAGTTGCTAAAGGCCTTAATGAGTGTACACTTAGATCATAAGGTCTGTCATTGAGTCAAGTGGTGTGGTTTCGATTCCCAGTTTGTTTGTGACAAGGAGTAGGGTTACCTGTCAAGCCTTCTGAGTTTTCGCAAGGTCCCACGGTTTCCTCCCGCTGTTAAATACTGCTATATTAGTCCGTAAAATGACATAGTTTGTGTCAACTCGATGTTCAACCATATTTTAGGGAGAGGGGCCCGGGTTTAATATAGGCTATGCCTGTTCCCCAATCCCTATTCAGATACAAATCTGAATAAAATACTGCTTATAAAAAAAAAACCCAACCTATTTTATGAATGAGACTATGTTTTGTTGTAGATCTGAACACCTAGGTGATAACAATGTAACTATGTATTATGTAATTTTTCTGGGGTTTTTTTTCAGTTTTCCCAGTAATCATACAATAAAAACCTGGTATGATAAATACTCTGGTGGCTTGGTCCTCGCACAAAATATCATGTTCTTTCTACAAGTTCTTTATTTTGGTAAGTATTCTTGTCTAATGCTTGTATTCATTACTCCAGTCGGGGCACAACAGTATCACGTTCGTTAAACCCTCATTTCAAACAACAAATATATTATCCAGTGAATGGCTAACAATAATTATCTACGGCGGTGTAGTGGTACAGACGGTGTAGTGGTACAGACGTCACTCAAAATGTAAAACAAACTAGAAATAAGGGAAGCAACCCAAGATAAAAAAAAGGGCTGGGGAATATTTCCCAAATAATGTATCACCTCTCGTATGAGTTGAATGAAATTTAAATAAATTACATATTTCTATATTTATTTTTCAGCTTGTATTTCAATGTCTTTTGTACATTGGACAGATCATCTATGGAAGAAACCACCATTTACCAATAAATTATGGCTAGTTATTACTCCAAGTCTGTAAGTAATATGCCGTCTAGTCCTTCAGATGGGACAAAAAAACCAAGGTCCTGTGTACACATTAGCATACACGTAAAAGATCCCTTGACAACTGGAATTTGATATAAGAGTAGGCCGTAGTGCTGCTGTGCGGGCAAAATTTCCCTCATAGCACACTGTATGATGTATGCCTGTCTTCATTAGCCCAGAACAGTAGGACATAATAATCTGTAAACAGACTTTAAAATTAAAGTACAAGATTCTATCAGACTTATGTGTACTTACAAATGTATTATTCAAGAACCCCTTGATTTTCCCTGTTCTCTGTCCATATATTGGAAAATGTGGGCTTATCTTTCATGGCAACCACTTGATGATTGAATTTTTTATATGTGGCTCAATGTACGGTGCTGGCTCAATAATATGGAGATCCCCTTGACTTTGTTAAATAGGGAGCGGGGGGGGGGGAATGGCTGAATGTTTAGCATGTGCATGTTGTATAATAAGGTCTGTCGTTGAGTCAACTGGCTGGGTTTCGAATCCCTGGTTGTTCGTGATAAGGAGTAAGGTGGCCTTGTGGGTTTTCTCTGATATCCTCCCACTGCTTAAGAACCAGAAGGACAAGTAAACTATTGAAATAAAATTGAACCTTGTGTTAGTCCCAAAATGAATGACCTAGTTTGTGTCAAGTGGATGTTAAACCCCATCTCTCTCTCTCTCGCTCTTTTCCATCTTCATTAGCCCAGTTCGGAGCCGGACAGGGGAACGTTAAACCCCATTTTATTACATTTCATTTATTAATGATGCTGGACAGGGGTCTTGTCGTAGGGAAATTATAAACCAAGTGACGTTACGTTATATTGTGTTGATATATTTCAGGTTATTATTACAAGTGATTGTATGTTGTGTTGATGTATTGATACACAATCGTAACGTTAAACATCCACTCCCGTTATCAGACGTTCATCCTGCCGTTTGGGTGGTTGGATTTATCTGGGGTTTTGTTATTATTACCATCAATGAACTTGTTAAAAGACGGGAAATCAAGTAAGATGAATTATTTAATGTCTTTAACAAATTGGAAACAACGTGTAACTTATATCTTCAATAAAGGGCTAGATCTCGCCTTAACTACATACAAATTCGGCTGGGTTTGGTCTCGGTGTGACGTTATTAAAGTTCCCTCTGAATTTCATGTTCATTCGGGTTAAAGTCCGTACTAAGGGCTGGCCACAATATGTTTCACAGAGAATTACTTACGAATTATCTCTGTCACACATGACTGTTTTCAACACGTGCAATGACATCACGTGGCATCAATGATTGGCTCAATGGCGCTTACATGTAACTGCTTTGGACAAAATGATGTCTTTTACTCATTTTAATACCCATTTACACTAAATGGGAAATACTTTTTAACTACAAATACTTCAAACGTCTTTACACACAAAAATGTTTTAGAATTTAATTTATCGGGAGAAAAAAGTTAATATGGGAGACTCATTAAGTCACGTCGATGACATCTTTATCAGTGACTGTAGCATCTTCAAAAGAAGGTTTGATCTCGCCTTAACTACATACATCTTATCAAGCCCTTCACGTAGTACCCTGCATATTTCGCCACTAAGTTCGATTGGCACAAGCCATCAGATTCATCGGTCATCGTGAATACCAAGTCTCGTGCTTTAGCTAAAATGCCTACATGTGACAATCGAGTTGCAATGTTCAGAGATCGATCAATGTCACGGTTGCTGTTTTTCCACGAGTTTCTCAATTTAAAAAACCCTGTTTGTTTAAAGTGTGTTATGTGCCACGAACTCTGATTGGACAATGCTAATTAGTCATGTGTTAAAACAACGGGCGCAAAGTTTGGGAATTGTTGAGTATTGAAGCAACGGTTAGATGTTGTAAAACTCGCGAACGTTGCTTATGATAAGATTATGGATTCTTAACCAGGAAACGAGTTCACAAAGCATTCTCAGACTTAAGTACTAGTTAACAATTTACTTAAACATACATTATGCAGGAGGTAAATCTGCCTATTGTAAGTCTTTCTGTAGACCTGAAATGTTATAAAAACTATTTATTAGACATTAATTAACTTATGCAGAACATAATCAACTCTCAAAGGCAACAGATTTAGAATGGCTCAACCATATTTTGATTTAACTTCGACTGTGTTTCTTTTGTTGGATTTTTTAGTTTACATGATATTCTTATTTAGCTTTTTAGCAAAAGGCCTGATGTTTTGTTTTTTTTCTTCTATTCCAGACTAGCAGTAAGACATCAGAAAAGAGCAAGATTAGATTTTGATACCAAACTAGGAATGAATTCACCATTTTAATGTCATCAGAAATAAAACCGACTGTGTTATGAGAGGTGTTCACCATTTGTGTTTTAAATTTCATGCAAATTGTTGAATGGAACAAAATTTGTGATATTGGAACCAAAGCTTTTTGCCTACATTTTATCTTCGATTTATCGAAATCATTCCATCATCAATTTACATGTATTTGTTATCATCACCATTTTAATAAATAGTTTCAGGGGCAAATTCAGGATTTTCAAAAGAGAGTTTGGCGGGTGGGGGCAGAAATATCAAATTTCCATATTAAAGTGTTGAAGTGTGTCAAAAGCGAGTTGGGGGGGGGGGGGAATATCAGATTTCCTGGTAAATTATTCTAGTGACAATTAGTCATCGTGAAAGGTGCAAAAAGTACACAACATGAGGTTGTGATATTCCAAAACATTTGGAAAAATTAGTAGACGCAAGTCAAGGTTCAAAACCCCTTAAATTTAGCCTGAGCATAGTGTGTGTTTATAACTTTGTTTTGTCGTTGTTATTTTATAGTTGTTGTCGTCATATTATTTTGACCTGTAATCGAACAACTTGTCCAGATAACAATTTCACTGTCACAGGCCCTGTTGCTTGTTATTTACAGATCAGGATTTCTGAAACAAAACTGTTTCTGAGTTAATTTAAAACGACCCACAGACACGTTTTTCAATTGATAAGTTTATAGTTGGGGTTAATGCATCTAGTTTTTTAGAACTAGGCCTACTTCTTTGATACATTTAACGGTGTGGTTACTTGTATATCGGAATTTATACTACAATATGCTTGCATTCGTAATTCTTGCAACATATGACAGATCATGACTCATGCTGACATTATATAACTGTTTCCTTGGGTTTTACTCCCAACTTGTTTTTCAAATATAAGTGAAGTCTGTGTCACCACAGGCCCGGGACTGTACAGCGCAGTGGACGCTTACGGCTAGCCCCCGGATCCATTCACTCTTTTTGATTTGTTTTTGTTTGTGGTCTCTTAGTATGATGTCTTATCTGTATATTTGTTTTTGTGTAGAATTGTGTGTGGTGCAGTCCCCCTGCACTTACTATTAGAATATGTTTGTTGTAAGAAAGGAGTTTTCTTCTGTTGATATCATCATCATCATCATCATCATCATTGTATTGTTAATTGTAAACATTATTTTATATGTAGAAGAAAAATGATATTTGTACGTAAAGATATATTATGGGAGATTAGTTAAAGAGCTGACAGTTATCGCTAGAACAGTTAAAAACTAGATAATGTAAAGGGAATTTGCTGAAAATTTAGGTCAAATTACTTCAGTCTATGCCAAGAAATATTCATTTTAAAGGGACAATAACATTCTTGCTGGCTTAGTAGCTCCAGAAAATAAATAATACCCTTATTCCAAGTACTAGATGTATAAATGTCCTTCCTGTTGTGTAAATTATCCATTACAACCTATTTTACTTGTCCAGAGGGTTTGAAAATATTTTAAAATCCAAGTCACATTTGAAAAGGTTTACGTTAGACTTTTCAATTCAATTGGTTGAATTTTTCCAATTTTTTTAAAATAGGTGTGTTAAGATGAAATTTATATCATCATTTAATTGGAATATTCTAAAATAATACGATTTGTTGACCAGAATGAAGATTGGGACACATTTTTCAGTTACAACAAGAGTGTTATTGGGGCTTTAAAAGCCTTGTACCCTTGATCATTAATTTTACCGTTGTGGCGAAAGTAAAAAAAAAAAGTCTGGATTATCCATTTTTGGGTTTAATCATTAATGGCTGATGAATGGTGAATCAGAATCAAATCTAATGCAAATCTGTAGCATCAGATGGCAGCAAGAGCTTATTATAGTCTTGTGATGTAAATTAATGTCTAATTAATAATTTAGAAAACATTAGGCATATAATTTAGCTTTTGCATAATGTATATTTAACTAAAGCAATTCTCCAAATAACCATTTTATTTCAGAAAAACTTGTTTTGTTATTTACTTTAAAACATATACTGTATGTACTACCATGGTCTAAACCTATACAGCATATGTATGTATGGTCTAGAGAGTTCATCAGGGGCTTGTCCTGTGAATAAATGTCTAAATAATTATCAAAGCCAAAAAAAACCCTGCAAATAAGTAGATTAAATACATAAGGTCTGTTAAAAACCTTTCCAGTATGTTGTAGTCACCTGTCCAAACTCGTAGGTTTTTTCTGGTTTCCTCCCACTGCTAAAGACCTCTAAAGACAAGCAAATTATTGAAATAAAATTGAACCATGTGTTAGTCCGGAAATGACCTAGCCCCGAGTTCACAAAGCATTCTCAGACTTAAGTCAAGAATTTACTCAAAATTGTTTGCCTTATTGTAACTAAAATATAGCCCTTTATAAAACTTTTGTTGTTTTAATTTATCAAATACCATAATAAGAAACTATGTGCAAAGTTTTGTGTTTCTGGATCAAAAATATCTCTCACAAACAGTGATTGGAATTTGAGTAAATTCTTAACTTAAGTCTGAGAATGCTTTGTGAAGTTGGGGCCAAGTATGTGTCGAGTGGACGGTAAACTCCATATTGTAAGCTTGTTGAGGCTTTATTCAATCCTGTCGTCATATTTCTTGTAAATTTTATTAATTTACTGGATCAATGATCTTGTCTGAATTACTGGATCAGTGTAGCCTTTAATTGTCATATGTCTTGTCTGCTATATAATATATATTGTAAATAAAATACGAGAAATGAATTAACCTACTTTTGTTGTCACTTTTATTACATTCTACTTCCAATCTGGGTTCAAACACATATCCTATTTCAAACTTTCCTTTTACTTGTCTTCATCAGTGTTGGACTGGTGGGTCGAAGGCCCATCAGTCAGGTCATTGACCAAGGCCAACAAGTATATATATATATATATATTTTAAAAAATTAAAGCCCCAATAACACTCTTGTTGTAACTGAAAAATATGTCCCAATCTTCATTCTGGTCAACAAATCGTATTATTTTAGAATGTTCCAATTAAATGATGATATAAATTTCATCTTAACACACTAATTTAAAAAATTGGAAAAATTCAACCAATTGATTTGAAAAGTCTAACGTAAACCTTTTCAAATGTGACTTGGATTTTAAAATATTTTCGAACCCTCTGGACAAGTAAAATAGGTTGTAACGGATAATTTACACAACAGGTAGGACACTTAAACATCTAGTACTTAGAATAAGGGTATTATTTATTTTCTGGAGCTACCAAGCCAGCAAGAATGTTATTGTCCCTTTAAATAAATAAGGCTTGAAAGAACATTATTATTTATCAATGAATAATATAGGTAACTGTAGTAAACAGATCAATTCAATGTAAATAAAAACAGATTTTTCTCCAAACCAGCACTATTAGATTTAAAAAATTATATAGTCAGCACAGCAATATTATTATTCATGCCATGATTTATCAATGTAAATGTTTTAACCTCCCGAATCTTTGTCAATTTGTGTTCCTTTTATTTTATTCTCAAACTCTTTCTGAAACAAATAGATATATCTGACGAGAAGTACAGCCACGGTTAAAGTTCCAATAGCATATTTTTAAGTTATATTTTTAAAAAATTTTAAAATAAAGCCCTAAAATAGATTGTACCTATAAACAGTCCTACCTTGTTAAAGAATAATCCTATTAATCCTATAATTCAGTACTGCCAGTTGAGAAATTGGCAAAAATATCATTTTCAACTTCAAATTCAAACGTTTGAAGATGGCCGTCCATGGAGAGGAATGGGAAAACAAGGGAGGTAATTGAGTAACTATTTCCTCAATCACCCTGTGTCACCCTTTATAATGCCCCAAAAATTTTGCCCAGGACCGTATGATAGTGAGTTGACAACCTTTTGAGCAAAAGACATAGAAATAATTATGTTTTGACTTTCTTAGAAAATGTGAAATTGGAACTTTAAATGAAATAATAAACCTGTAGTGTAATCAGATTTTTTTTAACCACCTGGATAATAATTCTGGCTACAAAAACACTTCTCTGTATAACATGCAGGTACTTACTTCAGTTTCTGAACCAATGGTTAGATGAAAGCTATCATCTTCAGAATCTGATGAATTCGCATTCATTATGGAACTGTAATGCTATCAATTAAAATGGACTGTATTAATTGAACTTTCAAAAATAGCATCCGCATTTCAAATTACACTTGTAAGTCTAATAATGCACACTAGTAACTCGATGACATTTCTTGTCAAAATCAGTCAAGCTATTAACAGTGGTCTGTACCCATAATTTTGGTGGAGTTGCGTCCCTTTGGAATCCGACACGGTGCGGATTTCCAGGAATTGCCAATTTCCACGGGGGTTTCCGTCCCCAGCAATATTTTTTTAATCACTAATTTAATGTTTATATTCACGATTGTAAGCAACACTTTGAGCGAATATGCGCGTATGGGACAATTTAAAAATAATAAAAGAAAACTTCAACAATAAAATAAAAAGCAACTTACCGCATGTCATCCGCCATAAACCATATTTCCGGGCGCCCTTGACCCTTGACTAAAATAATCATGTGTTTTCCGACTTGCATTCCGATGCAAAAGTCAGTACCAGCTCTGCAAATATATGACCCAAACACAGACGCAATGGGGTTGAAAATTGGCCATAGCTGTGTACAGCACCGTCTGGGCCCTCTAGCCTAGCGGAGGCGCCGGTCGCTACTTAAAACTGACCGATTGACTGACCAGAGCCTGAAAAGCACCACTGTGTGATCATAATTAAGTGTATTATTTTATAATTGAAACATTGTCAAATTATATTGTTTTGGATGGGGGAGTGGCGCAATGTACCCCCTGAACCCCCGTTAGATACGGCCCTGTTTTGGTGACTGCGCGCTGATCCGTTTGACATCTCCCATACACTCAACTAGCCGGAGACAGGCAGCCAAAGTATTGGATGAAGTAGTCTTTGACAATTTTTGAGCATGCAGTTTTATACGCCCACATTTTCATGTGGACGTATATTGTCGTCGACCCTGTCCGCACGTTCGTCCGTCCACAATTGTCCGTGAACACTTTAGGCCTACAGGTCACAATTTTCAATGAAACGTGAAATATAGGTGCATCACCCTTAGATCTCGGTTCCTTTCGATAATGCCATGTATCAGACTGTAACTTCATTGATTATGGCCCCTGATTGTACGAAAAATCACGTTTTTGACTTGTGAACAATGTAGAGGTCACAATTTTGAACCGAATTTGATGAAACTTGAAATGCATGTTTATAACCCAAAGATCTCGGTTCCTTTCGATATTTTTGCATATCGGATCTTAAAAAATTATTATCAGATTTAAAAAAAAAACCAACGTTTAATTATATCACCGTTACACCGTAATGAAGGTTGAGTTCGAATTTCGTGAAAATCGGACCAAAATTGACGGACAAAATGGCCCTCGCTTGTACGTGAATAGTGTAAAAATATGGTATATCAAGGTTGATAAATAATAGCAATTGAACTGGGATATGCATAGTTACTATACATGTACTTGCAACGACAAACTATGTTTAACGTTGCAATTGATACAGTCTAAGACTCCTTACTCAAGTTCAAACAGGTTCAAACGCACAATTGTCAACTGTAACACAGTTTTTGCGCTAACATAGATCAAATTCATAAATATATGGTTTATTTTACATCGGAACTGAATACAACACATCTACATAACTACATCAGCAATACATGTACTTAATTATAAACTATACACAGGAACGTATCAGGACGGCACATAATAAAATTAAGTCTACCATTCCGCCTCTCTGCCAAGGCAGCGGTTGTACTCGGGTGAGTCCAAACGCCTGTATGTGCGTCTCTCTCTGCTCTCCGTATTCTCGAAACAGACAGACCCCTCTATGGTGAGCTTCCAAGCTCCACTCATTTGTCTCAACAACCTCAGCTAATTTATACTAAACTTAGATGTCTTATTAAGTTAATTAAAGTATGTATATACATGTACATATATTATTGATATTAAATATATTATATAAAGAACTACACAATGAATCAGCTGTCATTGATAGAATTTATAATATAAGCACGGTCAGTCATAGGTCCGCGTATTGTCCAACTTGAACTCTCTCACTCCATGACACAACATATATCATTACAGAGGGGTTGGGATGGCCTAGTGGACTAGAGAGCCGCTTCGACCTCTAGCTGGCCGGTCACCTCTGGCTTGCGGCTGTGGTTTCGAGCCCTGGTGTGAGCGTATGTGGCATGGAGATAGGGGCGCCTTCTCAACCTCGTGGGTTTCCTCCGGGCACTCCGGTTTCCTCCCACTGCTAAAGACCCCTACGCGCAAGCGAATTATTGAAATAAAATTAAACCATATGTTAGTCCCGAAATGACCTAGTTTGTGTTGAGTGGACGTTAAACCCCATTTCTCTCTCTCTCTACATCATTACAGTTTGTATTGGAATAATAATAATAACAACTTTATTTAATGAGGATAGTCCCCTTAGCACAAGTGTACTAATTATCAGGGGGTTCCTTCCTACTCTACAATATATATATATGTATATACACATAGATATATAGTAACATGCAAATACAAAACAAATAGAGACCCCTCCCACCTCCCCCCAAAGCAAAAACAACAAAAATAAAGTAATAATCATTATGAAATAAAATATGCAGCTATGTTATACACAATCTACTGCTCCCCGCCCCCTTCCCCTTCACCCTACCCCTTCCTCCAGAACAAAAATAATATAATAATAATTATATAATAAAACATGCAGCGGTATTATACACAATCTAATGCTCCCCGTCCCATACCCCCCCCCCCCCACCCCCAACAAAAATAAAATGTAAGATAATAAGTATGACATAAAATATGCAGCTACGTTATCTACAATATACATGGTAAATCTACTTTTCTTTTACAAATTTATTTAAGTATTTTTTAAAGGTAAATGTTGATGTATCTTGTTTTATTTGAATAGGGATGGGACAATAAACATTTATTTTGAAAATCAAGAAAACTCCAGATGTTTTCCAATGCGAAAAGGGCTATAAAAAATGAATATGAAAAAAATTTTGAATTTTTTTTTATTTTTATGGTGGTGCAGTCCCAATTTTCAAAATGGCCGCCAAAATTGATGGAAAAAATGAAAATTCCTATATATTGTGTCCGGATCATGGTATACAGAGCTTTCATGGTGTCTAACATGGGATTCTGGGTGTCGCTGAAATCAGATATAGCTACTAAAAATAATTTCAAAAATCCAAGATGGCGGAAATCCAAGATGGCGACCAAAATTTCACGATTATTCACTATTTTCAGAGATATAGATAAGATATGGCTTGTATGGTGCCGAACGTGTATTTCCTGGGGTCGCTGAAATCAAATAATGGCCCGAAAATTAATTTCAATAATTCAAGATGGCTGAAATTCAAGATGGCCGATGACGGAAATCCAAGATGGTGGTCAAAACGTCATAATTTTCTATTTTTTGCCAAATTATGTCTCCATTAGCCCATTTGGAGCAGAACAGAAGGGCGTTAAACCACACAACATTTCATTTCCTTTTTTACCAATTGCGTAAAGCCTTGTTAATGCATTAATTTTAGATAAAATCCAAAATGGCATCCGAAATGAACAAAATATATGTTTTTTTTTTACTTTTAACAATTATTTTGTTACTACAAATCTGGACACAGATTATTTAGGTAAAAACCGATAGCACCCAAGGCTCCGACGATGAGAAATGATTGCTTACCAAGAAATGGCCTCACAGTGTTAAAGTCGGGGCAGACTCATACACCTTCAAACTACAATGCTTTGCTATATTACCTGCTTCAAGTGTCAATGAAATAAAGGGCAATATCGACTTCTGAATGAAAAACCAGTGGCCGACTGCTCCAAGATGTTGTTGGATCTCGTCGGTGATGACCCAGCAACGTCCTGAAATGTTGCGTTTAAATTATCTTGCCGACAGTATCGTAGGGTCGTGTGGACCCACCCCACCCCATCCCGTCCCTACTGTAACAAGAAATGGTATGCAAATACTGAGATTGGTCTATCGCTAAATGACACTATGTATTTGTGTTATCAGCAAACATGGCCCACATAAAAATGACAACTGTTAAGATATTACTACGTCATGTTAAACAAGGGGCTATACCATTCTACGCACAGAGGTCCATCTACTTTGAGAACAGATCTTTGTCCTGAATGGTCGACAAAATGAATAATTAATGTACTCTGTAATGTGGTTCTAATCCATGATATATATCTCATACAACATAAACTTAACTTTTCAGTTACACTCAATATCCAAAAAGTAAGGGACTTATAAATTCTTCTCAAAAAATGCGCAGTATTCTTAGAGTTTTGGATGAAAATCGTTGATGTAGGAATTAAAATGTCTGTAAACTAGCTTCGTTGATGGTTTACATAGGAGCTGGTAATGGATACACGGCATAAAGTTCGTAATACGTCCACTAAAATGATATGACCACTGAATCGTCACATTACTGTGGGATCTTAAACATGGGGTTATATTTGATTCTAATATCTATCCTAGGAACACCCACCCCCCATGACTCCTCAAAACAACCAATTATATTCCGCCCTTCGATCCCACAATAATCTGATTTAGACACAGTTATACAATTTTCTTGAATCTAATTTTCTGTGTCACTGAATGAGTGCATGGGCACAGCGTTTCAGGACCTTGGCCGGCTCAACGTCGAAATTAATCAACATCTTTGAGCAGTTGGCCGCTCGGTCGTTCATCTAGAATTCGATATTGCTTTTTATTTCATTGACACTTGAACCAGCTAATACAGCAAGGCATTGTAGTTTAAAGGTGTATGCGTCTGTCACGGTTTTACCAGCAGGTGAGTCGTTTTCTAGATAAACTGTTCTAAATGATGTTTTCTCACCGGTGGCTTGGGTGATTGTGATACAAGTTCTTTTAGTCTTGACGTTAATAATCTGAGTAGGGTACCTTTGTAGTAACAAAATATGTATTAGAAATCAATTAACCATATATTTTGTTCACAGGTAACATTGATTGGCCGCCATTTTTGATTTGATCCAAAATTAATGCCATAATAAGACTTTACGCATTTGGCAAAAACGAAAATAAAATTACATGTGGTTTAACATCTTACTGTCCAGCTCTGCATGGGCTAAAGACCATCTTTAATTTCCGCCGTCTTGAATTATTGAAATTAATTTTCAGGCAATTATTTAATTACGGCGACCCCGACAACCCCAGTAGAAAATAATGAAATTTTGTCCGCCATCTTGGTTTTTAAATTACGTTTAGTGCCCTTATCTGGTTTAACGTTCTTCTGTTCTGCTCCGAATGGGCTAATGAAGACAGGATTTTGCAAAAAATGGAAAATTATGAAATTTAGGCTGCCATCTTGAATTTCCGCCATCTAGGTTTTTTGAAATTACTTTTAGTGCCCTTGTCTGGTTTAACGTCCTACTATTCTGCTCCGAATGGCATAATGAAGACAGGATTTTGCAAGAAATGGAAAATTATGAAATTTTTAGCCGCCATCTTGGATATCAGTCATCAGCCATCTTGAATTTCCGCTATTACGAATTATTAAAAATTAGATATTATCCCAAATCAAAACCATAACAAGGCTTTAAGCATTTGGCAAAAAATGAAAAGTTTTGACATTTTGGTCACCATCTTGGATTTCCACCGTCTAGGGTTTCCGCCATCTTGGATTTTCGCCATCTTGAATTTTTGTTTCTGGCCATTATCTGATTCCACTGACCCTGAAAAACCTTTTGTGGCATAATACAAGCCATATCCCATCTATATTTCCCAAAATAGTGGGAAATCGTGAAATTTTGGCCGCCATCTTGGATTTCCGCCATTTTGGATTTTTGAAATTATTTTTAATGCCTATATTTGATTTAGGCGACCCCCAGAATCCCATGTTAGACACCATGAAAGCTATGTATACCATGATCTGGACACAATATATAGGAATTTTCATTTTTTCCATCAATTTTGGTGGCCATTTTGAAAATTGGGACTGCACCACCATAAAAATTAAATTTTCGAGAAAAATTCTTTCAGATTCTTTTTTTCCAGCCAATTTGGCATTAGGAAATACCTGGCGTTTACAAACTTATATTATTGTCCCATCCCTAATTTGAAGGGGTAAGACATTCCAAAGATTAGAGGCCGAAAAATGAAAAGTACGCGTCGAATAAGTAATTATACGGTAAGGCCTCACCTTCATTTCAATGGGAATTGATTTATTATATGTTAAGCTATGTGCAGTACTGTTTTAGGGTCAGTTTATGTGTAAATTAAGGGTGCTATAGTCATTTGACTAAAAAACTTGCGCAAGGGAACTCTGTAGGATAAGCCACTGCTGCGACTGGAGTAAGCAGGTGCAGATCCAGGAGGGGGGTAATACAACACTTTATAAGAAAAGTGTAACAGTCGTGTGCTTTATCCTTCATCATCAGATGGTTGGATGAGATGGGCATTCAAAGTGCGATATAATAATATAGACATATGTGGTATCCCAATTAATTCTTTGCATCAATAAAATTGAATTACAGTGTGATCATTTTAATCCATCATCAAAATTGACACCAAAAAGGGTGTTGGGGGTTCTCTCTTGCAAAAGCTCATTGTGTGTGTACGCCTAAGTAACTTATAGATGGCATTGTCAACGGTCAATTTTCCATAACAGGAACCTGGCAAACCCCTATATAGTTACAATACTTGTAACCTTAAACTGTGTGTAAGACGGAATACTTGAGTAGTGGAACCATTTCTAGGCAAACCCCCTCCTGCAAAAATTCATAGACCCGCCTCTGGTAAGACGGAAGACATCAATAGTGGAACCATTTCTAGGATATACAGAATTGTAAGCGACTGTCTAATTGTGATTCTATAGGGTTTTAAATGTTGCTTTAATTGTTACGGTTTCGAGAGGTTTATCATCTCCATTAAAACCATCTTTACCAAATGGGTATATTGTCCAGGCGATTTGCTTTCCATCATGTGGGGTTGGCAGAATTGCTTGAGGTGTTCGTCCAGTTCTTGTATTCAGTATCTGGAGCGTGACCTGAGATTTGAAAGTATCTTTCATCATTTTAAGGTAGATGCTTGAACTTTCGGCTGTGTAATACCGTAATTGAATATACAACGGAGTATTCTGTACTATAAAACACGGACATGACAAAATATTTCCAGAAACAGCACCAATTAAACTAAAAGTATGTTGAATTGATTGAGTATATTCTACATGTCCTATTGTTTTAGGTATCGTCTGACTATATCCATCACCCAACTTCAGACCTGGTTTCTTAAATTCTGGAATATAAAACGGTTTATTTTCTATAACCGTTAATCTGTTTCTAAGATCAGGGAACCCATCTAATAAATCCACGGTATCGCCTGTTGTCATATCGTCAGATAATTCACCATTACCTGTTTTTAATTCATCAATTAAGGTGACGAGGTCTTCGTGCATTTGGTCAAGATTATGTTCATCGACTTCTGACTTCTTGATATCGTGTTTGATTTTTTCACCATAAGATTTTACGGTTTCACAAATAGCCGTAACTTGCTGATCCACCAACTTACAGGCTGTTGTTATTGATTCGTTGAGTTCAGACAATGATGTTTTTACCACATCTCGGCAATCACATAGTCGTTGTATCTGGCGGTCTATGTCATTCTTTAGTTTATTGAGACTTTTTTTAGCGGCTTTAACAAGTTGATCAGTGTCCACACTGTTTATTATAGTATGACGTTCGTGTTCTTTCTTTGAACATTTAGAACAAATTACTTTGGAACAATCTGAGCAATAAACTGCACATTTCTTCTGGTGATTGTGACAAATAACATGGCGCACAGGTTTGACGTCATCCGTGTCGTCCTCGTCAAGTGAAATGATGTAATGATCCAATCCTCTAGCAAACAAATCATGTGTGGTTTTACACGAACCACACATGAATTTTTCACAATCTTTACATCGGAATTGTGATTGGATATCCTTATCACAAATATTACACGGTGGGTTACTTTCAGACTGATGGACGGTTTGTCTTTCTTCAATGTAAACATTAGAAGCCAAGTCCTTCACCCCACCAGTGGGGATTGGAATATTACGTCTACACAACGGACACATAAATTCGCCATTTTCTTCAAATTTAGTGACATAATCACTAAGGCAGCTCTCGCAAAATGAATGAAAACAGTCCAAGATTTTAGGCTTCTTGAAGTCGTTTAAACAAATACTACAGTTCAGACGATCATTTTTCTCCGCCATATTGCTTTTACCGTCTGCCCGTCTTTATTAACACGGATATAGGCTATATTATTATGTAACCATAGTCACTGTGTAGATATGTGTCACATGATCCAATATAAAGAATATGAATGTCATTTATTGACTGTGGCTTTATTCATTAAATACAGAGAAAGGCCCAAGTTGAGGGCATTCATTAGAGTTTTGACTAAGATGCATAAATAATACTGCGTCAGCTCTGCACGTAGGTCTCATTATACTCGCCCTATACGTTCAGGAACCATACGATTGAATCCATGTCGAAAATAAAATCCTCCCTAGTCAATTTTATCAAACATTTTTTTTACTGCTTAAAGCGGCCCACGCACGCTCAATATAATTGTCAATATTATTGATGTCAATTTTATTGAAGCAAATTTCAGTTTCCCCACACACGTTCAATTATATTGTCAATCTCGAAACCAGAAAATTTTTTGAAGAAATTTCTCTGGTGAATCGGGGTAGCCATTTTCCCGGAAAATGACATGAAGTTCCTTCGCGCGAAATTTCTCGTTTATTTGCGTCGTACGCCCCTGATTTTACGTGCCTGGATGACCGAATCACTTAAAAATATACTCACGCGTAGAAAAATAGATCTTTACAAAAACTTGAATTTAGGATCCAATTTTTTATGTCAGCGAGTTGACTTTGACTCAAGGATCATTTTACAACAAACGAAACGACGATCCGACCTCTAGTTTTCGAGAAATCGACCCAAAAAGATTGACCAATCAGAGGTCAGAATGGGCGGGGCTTAGGTTTGAAAAAAATTGGAAAAAATGGACGGTCTAATGTGCCAGAGGCCTTCGGCTCCGCGGCTGCCTCTGGGAACGAGATTGTTATATTGTCTCAATATTCATTCTGAGGAAAGCAGCCAACATTGACGGAACTGTTTGTTTAGCATTATCTATGGTGGTTCCAAGTCCCAAGAAAGGGAAAATACACCAAAAAGGTGGTGTACTCAAGGGGAGAAGTTTGGGCACATACACCCACTTCGAGAGTTTCGTGAAAAGGAAATATCGCGTCAATATTATTGATGACGCCTACACACGATCAATTGTTGCACAAAAATTGACGGTTCGTCAATAAAAAATCTACGGACTTTTGATTTCTTCAATCATATTTACATCAAGTATTGCAATTACATTGAACGTGTGTGGGCCGCTTATCGGTCGTATGCCAGTCTTTGTGAACGCCTGAACAATGTAAAGTAACATTTTAGTGAGAAAAAAAGACCTTGCCTTACTTCGTTAATATAAAAGCACAACCTTCGAATGGCTGTTTAATTGTTGTTACATTATACCTGATTTAAGTATATAAGGTTATAGACACGACGTGTGCAGGAAGGAGGGTCTGACGAGGACAGCTATGTCTAGTCGTTTGGATGGGACGAAAACTGAGGTACCGTGTACACATTGGCGTGCACGTAAAGGATCCCTTGGCAGTTGGAATTCGATATAGAGTGGTCCGTAGCGCTGCTGTCCGGGAAAAATTCCCCTCATAGCACACTGTATGCCCGTCTTCAAAAGCCCAGTTTAGGAGCAAACCAGTAGGTATCAATTGTAAACAGTTTGCACCGCCTATCCCAACGACTGATAATTCCAACTCTGACCCTGACACTAAGCACAGGGGCATAACATTAACGTCATCACCAATGGAATGCCTAGTTTCATGCTCTTGTCTGGTCCTAGCTATTTTGGGATAAAGGGTTCAATTTTACTTTGATAAATCGCTTGCGCATAGAGGTCTTTAGCAGTGGGAGAAAACCGGAGGAGCCGGAAAAGAAACGCGCTAACCATCCCCCCCCCACCCAAGATTCTACGAATAAGTGAATTAACAGCCTGCTTCACTCTTAGGTATTGAATACACAAAAATATAAAAGTTTTTGAAAAAAGAACATTTATGACGTCATAACGTCATAGTAACACAGTAGTACAGAAATGGGACATAATATAGAATATCAAATCAGACAACAATAACTAGGCCTATATGTAATGAAACTACTACAATTTTTCATTTAAAGTTGGCTGATATTTGTCAGTAAAATATGCCTCTTTGGCTTCTAACAAATCATTATTGTTGTTATTTAGCTTGTACATTGGGAAAACGTTAAATTTGCAACCAACACAAATATCTATATGTCCACTAAGGGCGATCATCCTATATTGGTGATTGAGGTTCACCATTGTCTTTAGCATACTTATAGTTTTTCCGATGTACCGTCTATTACAGCCAGAACAAACAATCACATATATGACATAGCCTAACTGGTTTTACATTTCATGGGTTGCTTAATATGGAAAAGTTTATTATCGGTGATCTGGATTGAGGAGCCCGTAATTATTATTTTACATGTTCTACAATTTATTTCTCCACATTCACTTACCACCGGTGTATCTGAACTAGAATTAAATTTAGAAGATATTAATAATTTCGCAAGATTACGTGGCTGTTTAAGACTGTTAATAATCTTAGTTTTAGACCAAATTTTCGACATAACTTCGCTATTCTTAAGAATATGTAAATTGTTATTTACCATGAACTGTAAAACCAGTTATGTCATATATGTATGTATCTAAATGCCTGGATCTTCGATGCAAATGTTGCGACCATATAACGCCAAATAACCAATATAATTTTCGTAACTTTACGTTTAGCGTCAACGACAATATGAATTGTGACACAAAAAATCTCATATATGTCTTGACGTGTAGGGGTTTTGAATTATTCTATTAGTATATAGGCGAGACATCTACTCATCTACGGGATAGAGTAAGCAACCATCAACGGAATGGTAATATTGAAAATGCGTGCACATCCTTCTGTGGGCCTATTCCCAAATGCTCCCATCCTGTTCTACTCCACTATTCCCCTAATCCGTAGGGTTTCCACGATTTCAAATTATCTGCCCTGGCCATGATTGTAGCTACCCAGTCTACGTACCAATCAAAAAACAGTTTACAAACCAGTTGTTTCGCCGTTCGTTTTTTTATAAGGGTTAGTTACGTGCAGGCAAACATAAACAGGTGACGTCGGCGTGTGCCTCACTCTCCCCTAATACCCCCTGTATTCCACTGACAGTCGGAATTCGAAATGAGAGTAGGCCGTAGCGCTGCTATCCGGGTACAATTTCCCCCATAACCCAGTCTGAGCAGAACAATAAGACGTTAAACAAGATTGTATTTCATTTCGTTTATATCAATTTCTATAGTTCATTTACATCAAATTCTATAGTTCATTTATATCAAATTCTATAGTTCATTTATATCAAATATGTACGTGTTTTAAGAGGCCCATACACGTTCAATAATTCCGTCAATATTATGGACTCAACATATTGACTCACAAATATTGAACGTGTGCGGGCTATATTGATGTAAAATATTGTCAATAACCATCATTGCGTCAATATCTTGACGGATCAAAAGCATTTTTTTTTTTTGATGGCTAATCAATATATTGACGGACGATCAATTTATTGAATGAGAATATTGATCGTGTGTGGAAAATCTGTCAATAATTGCGTCAATATTTTCATTCAATCGTCAACCTTGGAAGAGTAAATATGGCATCCATTTCGAATAAATGACCAAAAAATGATGAAATTATTGATGGAAACATGGAATCGTACGTGGGCAATGCCCGTCAATATTACTGAGTCAATAATATTGACGGAAATATGTGTATGGACCTCTTTAGAATAAAATATAACACACCGCTTCGTTATAACCCCACCCTCTCCGCTATAAGAATAAAATATAACCCACTAGCTTCGTTATAACCCCACCCTTTCCGCTATAAGAATAAGATATAACCGATCCGCTTCGTTATAACCCCACCCTCTCCGCTATAAGAATAAAATATAACCCACTCGCTTCGTTATAACCCTACCTTCTCCGCTATAAGAATAAGATATTACCAACCCGCTTTGTTAGAACTCCACCCTCTCCGCTATGAGAATAGCATATAACCCACTCGCTTCGCTATAACTCCACCCTCTCCGCTATAAGAATAAGATATAACCAACCGGCTTTGTTATAACCCCACCCTCTCCGCTATAAGAATAAGATATAACCCACTCGCTTCGTTATAACCCCACCCTCTCCGCTATAAGAATAAAATATAACCAACCGGCTTCCTTATATCCCCCACCTTCATCACAATAACCGTGTTTCCTCCGCTATAAACCCACCTTCTCCACAACTTATAAACCTGTAAATCTCTTCGATCTTTGGGGTTATTCTTCTGGTAGTTTTTCTTTAAACCTGGAACGTGTTTTTCTTCCAGGTTAGGTTTTGGATCCATAAGAAAACATGAAATAAGACTTTTCTTACTGGAATTCCGGGATATTCTCATTTAACGAACAGACGGTTTTTAAACAAGTTACCGTCCGCGACTTCGGTTATGCTGGGGAAGAAAGACTTCAGCAAAAACACTCGCAAAAAAATAAACCCTCGGTCTCGGTTTTTCGCTGCGTTTTTTCTTCGGTCTTCCTTTCCCAAGCATAACCTCAACCAAGTGCTTTATCCTACATAAAACACCCTCCCATTATAAACCCAATCTCTACGCTTTGAGCATACCTTCTACATTATACCCCCCCCCCCCCACACACACACACACACCTTGCTTCTCTGCTTTCAGAATGACCCACTCCTGTCTAAAACACTCTTACCATCACCCCGATTCATTTATGCAATATTTAGAGCTATGGTCCCCTGTAAATCGGGGCCTAGTTAACAGTAAATCTAGGCCTAGCTAACTATCTGTAAGCATATAATGGTGGAGCGGAAGGCGATGCTCGTTCTTCTGGAGTCCAAGGAATCGGATGCGGGGCGGGGGCCGACGGAGGCGCAGATGGCACCAGGTGCGTACCGGCCATCACTTCGTCGTAGCTGGGTGGAAGGTCGGAAGGATTGATTTCACGTGCTTCATATGGTAAAATGGATCGAGGTGTCACAGGTCGCTGTTCATCCCGTCCTAATCCATATCGAATTCGGTTCTCCAAATTGTCTGGATCTGCGATGCAGATGGATCGAACTGGAAGTTGAACATTGGTCTCCCTACAATCTGCAGCGTCCACCTCACAGCAACAGCAACAGTTACTGCAGAATCTTTGGATCCGCTCCCAATTACAAAGTATGAATTCTATAATACAGAAGACCGCCACAAATACACCTATACACACACCAGCTATTTCTCCAGCACTCAATACGTCTGTTAAATTGGGAAAAAAACAAAAACATGTCAGCAAGCAATAGATCACGGGCTCAGGCGCGGATCGGGGGGGGGGGGGGGAGGGGGCCGTGGCACCCACGTCAGCCCCTGTGACATAGTTGATTTTCATTTGCTTTGTTACTGTTGTAGTTCACATATCTGCTCTTTAATAGATGATATAAACATGATTTACGCATTGTCTCCGCCCAAGCAATCCAAGGTTGCGACATATTACTCTTTGCTCCAATGTGTGCCCCCCCCCCCCCCGGACAAAATCCTGGATCTGGGCCTGGGGTGGGTTGAGTTTGGTGGTATAGTGGCGAATAGCAATATGATTAAGATACAGTCTATATTTCATAGTCTCATCCCTAACGTCAACCTGAATGCCGGTCCTAGTCTTTTTGATCTATCAAAAAAACGAAACGAAATAGGATCTGTTTTTAATCAGAATAGGCGAATGGTTAACGCCCGTGCGTTTGATTACGAGTTCTGGCATTGAGTCAAGCGTCGTTGTTTCGAATCGCCGCTTGTACGGGGTAAGGAATTGGCTTGCCTCTCCCACTATTATAGACCCTATGTTGGTCCCGAAATTATGGCGGTATATTAGTGCCAAAATTCTAACATGCTATCGTCTAATTTCTTATTTCTATTCATGTAATTTCTAACCTCCATTCATGTAACTTCTAACTTCCATTCATGTAATTTCTAAATTAAGACAATGTATATAATTCAACTTCTTTATTTGTTCAGTGTAAATATCAATTCTATTTCATCTTATTTCTAATATTGGGGCGACAAATGTCTACTTCATTGTGGTATTACATGTTAAGCATGAACGGCAAACAAATTTAGAATTTTGATACTTCTACCTAGCAACCATCATTATGACATCGTTTGGTGTCGCCACCGTGTGCTCAGTTTGGCGATTGAGCACCTGATCTGGACCATTCTATTGATACAAACAACTCGCTCTTCGTCAGATTGAGTGGCTTGCCTGAGTGTTAAAATTGGAAACAACATCGGGAGAGACATATGGGGACATGGGGTTTAACATCCCCTCGACACCAACCAGGTCATTTCGGTATTAACGCCGTTCAATTGTATTTCAATAATTCGCTTGCGCGTAGGAGTGTTTAGCAGTGGGAGGAAACCGGAGGACCCGGAGAAAACCCACGAGGTTGGAAAGGCGGCCCTGCTCCATGTCACGTAAAAACGGGAAATCGAAACCACGCCAGTTTATTCAATGACAGACCTTATGTTACAGCGTGCACGTGCTAACCATTCGGCCATCCTACCCTCTAAACAACATTGAACGTGATATAAATGTATGGTTTGCAAATACTATTTCGAATACCGTGGCTAAGTGGGTAAGACGCAGGCTCGCTAGGGTGTGGGTCGGGAGTTCGATCCCTGCATTGGTCGAAAAAAGTTCATCCAGATTTTCTGGCGTGGTTCCCCCTTATTAGTGTCTTGTCGTTCCGATGGGATGAAAACCCGAGGTTCCATGTACATGTTGGCGTGCACGTAAAAGATCCCGTGACCGTTAGACTTCGATATAAGTCAAGGTCGTTGATCCGCTCTCCGGGCAATATTTCCCTAAAGCACACTGTATGGTGTATGTCCGTCTCCATTAGCCCGGTTAGGAACAGAACTGTAGGGCGTTAAACCCTCTTTCATTTCATTTCATTTTCTATTTCAAATATAAGCTAAACGGCATTTGGAGAGTTTAATTTTATTTTTTTTACGGTTGAGCCAATAATTAATATTTATATGCAGTTGGTCTATATTAACACAGGCAGGCGCGAATCCAGAGGGGGGTCCAGGGGTCCGGACCCCCCCCCCCCCCCCCCCGCTCAGGCTTGAAAATTTGAAACTTAAATCTATGCGATTTTAGTGGCGATTTTTAGACCTGTAATTTTGGAATTTACCATCCGGAAATACGTCAGAATGCACCAAATTGAATCTAATTTACCAAGTGGCCTCTCTCTCTCTCTCTCTCTCTCTCTCTCTCTCTCTCTCAGCACGCCTTCCAACCTTCAACCAAACGAAGAATGGGTCGTTTATACCAAATAATGGTCCCGATAAGCTGCGCAATCACCCAATTGAGCACGCAGTGGCGACACCAAACGATGCCATAATGATGGTTGCTAGGTAGAAGTAACAAAATTCTAAATTTGTTTGCCGTTCATGCTTAACATGTAATACCACAATGAAGTAGACATTTTTCGCCCCAATATTAGAAATAAGATGAAATAGAATTGATATTTACACTGAACAAATAAGGAAGTTGAATTATACATTGTCTTAAATTAGAAATTACATGAATGGAAGTAAGAAGTTGCATGAATGGGGGTTAGAAATTACATGAACAGAAGTAAGAAATTAGACGATAGCATGTTAGAATTTTGGCACTAATATACCGCCATACGAAATGACCTAGTTTGTGTCGAGTGGAGGTAAACCCAACGAAGATGGCCTGTGTGCTATGAGGGAAATTTAGTCTACTCTTAAAATCGAATTCCAACGGCCAAGGGATCTTTTACGTACACGACAATGTATACACGGGGCTTAAGTTTTTCGTGCCATCCCAAAGAGTGGGCAGCTGTCTTTGTCTGGCCCTCCTTCCAGCACCACTAACAAGGGGAAACCACGTCGGAAAATCCCGATGAACTTTCTCGGCCAATGCTGAGATCGAACAAGCTACCTCCAGACTAGTTCCTGACATCGTCCGATCTGAGACAGTTCCTAAAGGAACTACATCCAGACTAGCGAGCCAGGTCTTGTCCACTTAGCCACCTGACCACCTATAGATAATAAGTTTACATAGAATATAATATAGATGTTAACACTGTATATTTACACTAACCTCCTGTATCAGCTAATGATCCGGATATACATTCACACAAACAAAACACTATATACCATGTCGTGGTCATAACCAACAACCGATCGATACAAACTATCGATTCATCTGGATATTCCTGTTAAAATACATATGATTGAATAATCAATCAATCAATCAATCAATCAATCAATCAATAGTCCTCTGGTCATTCCTGTTAAAATCCCATGTTTTAATTGAAAAATCAAATAATAGTAGTCGGTCGGTCTTTAACATATCACAATGTCTGAGCTACAAACTCAACCAGATCGTCTTGACATTTAACCTGCCACTGGACTGATCGAGACTATCCAGGTAAACTGACATTTAGCGTGACACTGGATCGATCGAGACTATCCAGGTAAACTGACGGGGACATCTCACTGTGCCACCTGCTATTGTTCTCAAAGGGGGATTAATCAAGCAATATTCCGTATGCGAATACAATGGTGTTAAAAGTATAGTCCACTTTTTAAAACTACTAGGTTTAAACTAATTAACAACTTTATTCACAATAAATTACATAAAAGTAACAACAAATACAAACATAAATAATAACCCTACGAAATGTGATATGGCGTCAGTATTTTTAATTGCACGCTTTGTTCCATTTAACAGTGCGATTTTTAGTTCATTAATGGATTCTTTTACTCTTATATATTTTCGCCTTTTAGGGGACAATCGTCCTCCGTTATCCACTTGAACTGTTGTATTTTGAGTAAAAGTCTGCTCTTTCGACTCTATGTTAGTAAATTTAAATATATTTGGGTGGCTTGTTCTTGTCTTCCTCATTTTACTGAGGTGCCATCCGTCAACGAGATTATTTCTCCGTGAATCATCTGTGTTGAAGTGACTCAACACAGCCCTTCTATCATAAATGGAAGGAATTGGCTGACAAGTATGTTCAAGTTTGGCGTTCATTGGGGTAATAAACTCTTGTACTCTAATAGTATTCTCGTCGGATGGATTGTTGTGGTTCTGACTGTAGCTTCTTGCCATACCAATTTTGACATCCTATTGGGTTTCGTATTTCTGACTCTGTACTTAAACCACAAATTACAAGCGCGGATCCAGGATTTTTTGCAGGGGGGGGGGTCTAGGTTTGATAATTTGGTGCATTCTGACGTATTTCCGGAAGGTAAATTCCAAAATTACAGGTCTTAAAATCACCAATAAAATCGCATAAAAGTTTTTCAAATCTGAGCAGGGGGGGGGGGGGAGCAGACCCCCTGGACACCCCCTCCCCCCTCTAGATCCGCGCCTGAAATTAACTAAATTATCATTGAAGAATATTCCGTATGCGAACGTGAGCCATTTTAAAGGATATAAGGTAATTGGGGTTGGCAACTATCCTTATATAATGATAATGCGTTTCATATCATATATTTGATTGATTTATGAGTATTTTCTGAATGAAAGGTAAGTGAAAAATATTTAAGATACTTGTTAACCGATGACACGTGAACTTAACTTCTATATTTTAACCATTGAAATAATTAAATCTTGAACAGTACTAATAAGGATACAGGCTATAATCCTTTGTTTACCTAAATTTTCACACCACTACCCTATAACACCAGTTGATTGGGTGGCACAGTGTGAGAGAGAGAGAGAGAATAGAGAGAGAGAGAGAGAGAGAGAGAGAGAGAGAGATGGGGTTTAACGTCCACTCAACACAAACTAGGTCATTTCGGGACTAACATTTGGTTTAATTTTATTTCAATAATTGGCTTGCGCGTACGGGTCTTTTAGCAGTGGGAGGAAACCGGAGTGCCCGGAGGAACCCACGAGGTTCACCAGGGCTCGAAACCACAGCCGCAAGCCAGAGGTGACCGGCTAGCTAGAGGTCGAAGCGCGCACTCTAGACCACTAGGCCATCCCAAACCCCCGTGGCACAGTGAGATTAAATCAAACTGACATTGTCCATCAACGATGCCAACTAGCCGGCGTCATCAGATTATTAATAATATTGAGTCTCGTTTATTTATTACAATTTCAACATTCCGTATATTATTAATGATAATCGGCCAATCTGTTTTGAAGAGTTAGTGCGACAGGCGTCTTTTATCTCTGTCCAAGATGACCGACCTTTAAAAGGTCACACCGCTATAGTTCTACAGGTGACGTCACATTATATTGTTGAAATGAAATGAAATGGGGTTTAACGTCCTACTGTTCTGCTCCTAACCTGGGCTAATGAAGATTGTTATGGTTATTTATTACAAATTCAACATTCCGTATATTATTAATGATAATCGACCAATCTGTTTTGAAGTGTTAGTGCGACAGGCGTCTTTTATCTCTGTCCAAGATGACCGACCTTTAAAAGGTCACACCGCTATAGTTCTACGGGTGACGTCACATTATATTGTTTTGATAGTCCTCCTTCATACAGATTCGAATGTCGCCATTGTAAATTTAACAGATAATTAAATATCAAGTCGATATATAAACACAAATTACACAGCATAATACATAAGAAAGTCCACTTCACTGGCAATCTGATTAAAATACAGCTCCAATTTCGTTTCGTTTTTTATAGTTCAAAATTTTGTTTTTTTTACTTGTCTTTCCTACTCTTGGATCTGGAGGACTTGTTATTTAACTTGTGTTCTGCCTGAAATGAGGGGTCAGCCAATCAAATGGTCTGTCGAATCGACCGTTTGACCTTTTAGATTGCTTCACTGGAAAATGATTTTGAGTCAATAATAAATAGGACCTACTTGTCGCTAATATTCTGACAAGAATTAAGCTAAAGTCACCAAACAACTTCCACCAAACATGGCTATCAAGAATCATTGATCTAGTTCTACATGTGGGTGCAAGAAACGGGAAGAATTTGGATTCTCTGCGGTATTTCGAATTCCAACTGCCAAGAGATCTCTTACGTGTAAGCCAATGTGTATGCGGGACATTGGTTTTTCGTCCCATCCGAACGACTAGACAGCTTTCCTTGTCAGGCCTGCCGTCCGGCCTTCCGACATGCATCACTGGATGAACTCTCGCAGCCAATTCTGAGATCGAACACCCGACCTCCAGACTAGCGAGCCAGTGTGTCACCCACTTAGCCACCGCGACCCCCATGGCAGTGACAGAGACAAGTGCATGAAGCTAACCATGCCATTGATGATGACGTTAAGCCTCTGGGTTTAGGGTCAGGATCAGGGTCAGGGTTATCTGTTGAAGGGATAGGCAGAGCAAATTGATTAGAACTGGTACCTTGCTAATGGGTTTTCTTTTCCACATCACAAAACTCTCTGGAGACGAGATCTTGTCTTTTAAGAAAAAAACATGTCGTAAAACAGTCGGATGATTGAGCATGAATAGGTTTGAATAAGTACTTGATGAAATCAATTGCAACGTGATACTACCGGAGGAGGGGGGGGCTAGAAATGTAATAAGGAAAAGCAACCGACTGACCCAATCCGTGGTGAAGAGGCTTGAGCTAAACGTATCATCAACGCCATTGGTGTACATTAAACTGGGTTAGTGCCACGAGAGGTTTTCTCATCTTTTAAACTCGTTGGACTCCAATTGCAGGTGACATCTTAGACACTAGATGTGACAATTATAAAAGGAACCCAAATGTTTTTCCTCTTTTCGAATTTTAGCCCTGGTCAAATTCGAAATTAAGCCCAGGGCTTAAATACGAGAATTCCCGGTATCATCGTCATACATTAATCATTTGATTTATTTAGTTTATTTAATTCAGTTTTTTTTTTTGGGATGGCCTAGTGGTCTAGAGTGCCGCGCTTCGACCCCTAGCTGGCCGGTCACCTCTGGCTTGCGGCTGTGGTTTCGAGCCCTGGTGTGAGCGTATGTGGCATGGAGATAGGGGCGCCTTCTTAACCTCGTGGGTTTCCTCCGGGCACTCCGGTTTCCTCCCACTGCTAAAGACCCCTACGCGCAAGCGAATTATTGAAATAAAATTAAACCATATGTAAGTCCCGAAATGACCTAGTTTGTGTTGATTAGACATTAAATCCCATTTCTCTCCCTCTCTCTCAATTCAGTTTTTGTTATCGTCAAGTTACTGAAATGACGCGAGCGCCACCATCTCTTGACTCTTATCTATTGTGTACATAGCTTAAATTGACCTAATCTAGTCACAAGTTAGTATACGCTCGATATAATAGACAAGCTAGGCTGTTACAGCTTGAAATATGTTAGCTAAACCGACAGTCTTCTTCACTAGATCGGCCCCACCGAATGGAGTCGCACTTCTTGCACAAGAATGTGAGCTACAAATATGGGAGAGCGAGGACCCTATACCCAGAGAAGAACTGTTACGTAGAGTAAAGGGAATCCACGCTCTATTTGTTCATCCTCCTATACGCGTGGACTCGGAGCTGTTCGGTGCAGCGGGTAAGTTGAATATCGATCAATGTGCTTCAAGCCCTGTTTACACAAGGGATATCGCATTATATTCGAAATCAAATGACATGCAATGGGGTTTAACGTCCTACAGTTCTGCACCGACGGGGTTAAGTAAGGCGTATAAACGTCACACGGTGTACCATGAGGGAATTTCGATGGCACTGTGGTTTACTCTATCAAATACCAAGTGTGATTTTTACATGCACGCCTCTGCACCGACAGGACTAATGAAAACGTACATACGTCATATAGTGTGCTATGACGTAATTTTGGTCGGACCGTGGCTCTACGGTCTACTCTTATATACTGTCAAGGGTTCTTTTACGTGCATGCCAATCTGACTCGGAACCTCAGTTTTTCGTCCCTCGTGTTCGTTTACTGTGTATATCGTGTTCTGTTGCTTTGTACTGTGTTGTTTGTTGTGCGCTGTGTTATTTTAATGTTATTTCATTGTATTTTGTAGTGTGCTGTGTAGTTTGTGCTTGTGTTGTGTATTTTGTATATTATTGTGTTCGTTGTGATGTATATATTCTTGTCATGTGTATTGTGTTCTTTTGTTGGGCGCCGTGTTCTTCTGCTGTGTATTGAGTTCTTTTGGTGTGTAAATGTGTATTGTGTTTTTCTGCTGTGCATTGAGTTCTTTTGGTGTGTATTGTGTTCTTCTGCTGTGTATTGAGTTCTTTTGTATTGTGTCATTTTAATGTGTATTGTGTTCCTTTGTTGTGCACCGTGTTCTTTTATTGTGTAATGTGTTTCTTTGTTGTGTAGTGTGTTATTTTGCTGTGTTTTGTTGTTTATTTTGTGTGTTTTGTTGTTTATTGTGTCTTTTATTGTGTTATTGTGTATTGTGTTATTTATTAACAGGTCCACAGTTAAAGGTTGTTGGTACCATGTCTGTTGGTTTGGATCATATAGATCTAGCAGAATGTAAGAAGAGAAACATCCCCGTGGGTAATACCCCTGGGGTTTTAACTTCAGCTGTAGCAGAATTAGCTGTTACTTTGTTATTAGCCACAGCCAGAAGAATGAAAGCAGGTAGGTCCACATATCGCTTACTTACCATAAGTCTCGGTCACTCAGAACCCCCTAGTCTTCAACGCACGGAGGGTCTGGGTCGGTTCTCAATTTTTGACGAAAATTACTGGATAATCTACCACATAAAAAAACAAACATTTGGTTACGCAATCAGAGTTCGTGGCACATAACGCACTATAAACAAACGTTTTTTTAAATTGAGAAACTCGTGGAAAACCAACAACCTTGACATTGATCGATCTTTGAACAATTGCAACTCGATTGTCACATGTACTCATTTTAGCTATAAGCATAAGACTTGGTATTCACGACGAACGATGAATCTGATAGGTTCCCAAGCTGGGCTTGTGCCAATCGAACTTAGTGGCGAAATATGCAGGGTATTACGTGAAGGGTGTGATAAGATGTATGTAGTTAAGGCTAGATCAAGCCTTCTATTGAAGATGTAGACCACCAGGCCTTGGGTCACTGACTAGGGTAAACCACACGGTAAAATCCCAAGAAACTGTCTCGGTTGATAAAAACAAATATAGGGCGTTAAACCACTTTCCTTGATGTTTATGACGTATCAATATGCATTTTTCACGCTTATTTATGGATGCGTGTCTCTAACAGAAATGGTTTTTAAAACCCTTATCCAGGTGTCTTATTGAGTTTCACTTTCCACAGTATTCTACTTTATCGTATGCTCGCTTATCCTGTACATACTTTAAACGTATACTCGGTTATCCTGTATTAAGTAATATATCAGTGTAGGTTAATATTTTATAGATGGTTATAAGTCGAGATAATCTTTGTCTATGGTATATTATTATAACTATAAATAGATAGATGCGTGTATATGAATATTTATATAAAACCAATATGATGTCAGTAAATACATCGGATGTATCAGATGTCACTTAAACAGGCATTAAATAAGAGCTAATTCTGCCTATTGCAAGTCTTTCTTTAGGCCTGAAATATTATATAAATTATTACTTAGACATTATTTAACATAACATGACCATGGTTAACCCTCGATGCCGTCGGATGGCTGTGATATAAGTAGACTTAAATAGGTTTTGTGGTCGTGATAATCTTGACTTTGTTTATTATCGTAAGAATGGTAGTAATGACAACCGAGGCTAGGTTATAAATTTATCGCCGATATTTAGGCTCAGAGTGAAGTCATTGGACTAAAATTCGGTATATTCACTTTTAACTGTTATAGCAAGAACTACCAGTCCCTTTTCTAATCTTATTACCTAATGACGCTTTTATGGGCTTTCTGTGGTATTTCAATTTTTTACCCATTTGGTTACCATCTTCTTCGGATGACCTGAAACTTGACCAGGGGTGGATCTAGGAATTTTGAAAAGGATGGGCGCCGCAAAATGAGGGCACTGACCGCGAAGACGGGGCACGCCGCTGAGGAGGGGGGTGTCCCAAAGAAAATTATCCGTCATTTCCTTGCATCTGTAGCCATTCCAAGAGTTATTTGGCTGACATTTTTGTCTAAGTAAACGTTTAGAACGGACATACTTGGACCTGTGAAAAGGCACTTCCAGCAGTAAAAAAGGGCAAAGTTGAAAAACCGTTCGTCGTTTTGCGGACTTCCATATCTAATATGACGTCACAATTTATTATGGCACTACTGTTTTAATCCAAACTTTTATTCGAGGATTTTCTAAATTTAATTGTATTAATTTACAAAGTAAATACGCAGTAAGATCAACACTCAACGGGGTACATTTGTCCTTTAAGTGCCCTTTAAGATACGACATATCTTTGTTTAAACAGTATCATATAAAACCTTTGTAAGTGACTCGGTGGTGTGGTTATATTGGGTGTGCTTGGTATAGGACTGTACGGTTCAATATTCCAATCTTGGTGTCATATTTATTACGTACCCCAGAGAGAGAGAGAGAGAGAAATGGGGTTTAAAGTCCACTCGACACAAACTAGGTCATTTTGGGACTAACAAGACTTAATTTTTATTTTAATAATTCGTTGCGCGTAGGGGTCTTTAGCAGTGGGAGGAAACCCGAGTGTCTGGAGGAAAACCACGAGGTTGAGAAGGCTTCCCTATCTCCATGCCACATACGCTCACACCGGGGCTCGAAACGACAGCTGCAAACCAGAGGTGATCGGCCAGCTAGAGGTTGAAGCGCTGCACTGTAGACCACTAGGCCATCCCAACCCCCCTCGGACAGTGCAGGAATCAAACACTCGACCACTGTAGACCACTAGGCAAGCCAGAGGTGATCGGTCAGCTAGAGGTTGAAGCGCTGCACTTTAGACCACTAGGCCATCCCAACCCCCTCGGACAGTGCAGGAATCAAACACTCGACCACTGTAGACCACTAGGCAAGCCAGAGGTGATCGGCCAGCTAGAGGTTGAAGCGCTGCACTTTAGACCACTAGGCCATCCCAACCCCCTGTTCTCACAAATAAATATAATGAAATGGTGTTTAACGTCCAGCTGTTCTGCTCCGACTGGTCTAATCAAGAACGACATAGCCTACGCCACCAGGGGCGGATCCAGGAATTTTTGCAGGAGGGGGTTTGCCAGGTTTCTGCTATGGAAATCTGCCATCATCGTCTCTAAATTACATAGGAATACATACAAATTGAGATTTTTAAACAGAGAAATCATTTTTATACTGATGTAGGATCACTTTGTGATGTAATTTCATTGATGCAAGGCATTATTTCTTTTATGTAGCTGAGCCCCCCCCCCCCCATCTGGATCCGCCCGTGGCCACACAGTGTGCTACGAAGAAAATTTTGCCCGGACAGGGCGCTGCGGTCTACTCTTATATCGATCTCAACTGCAAGGCGATTTTTTTAGGTGCGCGTCAATGTGTCCATTAAGGGTCTATGTTGGGTAAGAAAGGTCCAAGGGAACCTATATTATTCGTGTGTTTATTATTTCAGCATTTCAAGCAGTCCACAATGGTACTTGGGGCACATGGGAAAGTGGTATGTGGATGACGGGAACTCTGCTTGAGGGCAAAACACTCGGTGTTGTTGGATTGGGACGTATTGGTATGGCGGCAACACGTAGGCTGAAGCCGTTTGGTTTCTCTAGGATATTGTACTGTGGACGAAATAAGAAAAGTTATGATGCTGAAGTCGGAGCAGAATTCGTGGACTTTTTCCAGTTGTTAAAAGACTCGGATATAGTTATTGCAACGTGTTCAATAACCGACGAAAATAAAGGACTATTTAATAAGCATGCCTTTAAAGCCATGAAAAACACGGCCATTTTTATAAACGTCACCAGGGGCGCGTTGGTTAATCAAGATGATCTGTTTGAAGCCCTGACAACGGGTGAGATAGGTTCCGCGGGTATTGACGTCACAACACCAGAGCCCTTACCAACGGACGACAAGCTGCTGAATTTATCGAACCTTACCGTATCGCCACATATAGGTAGCGCCACTGTCGAATCCAGGTCCGCCATGTGCGAACTAACGGCTAAAAATATATTAGCGGGATTAAAAGGTGAACCATTGCCGTCTCCGGTTCTAATTTAAATCAGAGTAATTTGTAAAAAATGTTTGATGTGTATTTGGATGTATTTATCAAAATATTACCCATTATATATTTGTAAAAGTCGCTTGTCAGTTTGTTTGGTTTTGTACGTGTTTGTCTGTTCGGGGAGGGGGGGGGCTGGCCGAATGGTTAGCGTGCGCGCGCTGTATCATACGGCCTGCCACTGAGTCAACTGGTGTGGTTTCGAATCCCCGGCTGTAGGTGGCATGGAGTAGGGTCGCCTGTGCAACCTCTTGGGTTTTCTCCAGGTACTCCGACCGGGTACTCCGGTGTACTCCCACTGCTAAAGACCCTTTCGAGCAAGCGAATTATTGAAATGAAATTAAACCATATGTTAGTCCCAAAATGACCTAGTTTGTGTCGAGTGGACGTGAAACCCCACCTCTCTCTCCCTCTCTGTTTTCTGTTGTGGCCACACTAGTTCTGCCCCGAATCTAAATTTCTGTTATATCTTCGGCGTCGTGCTAAATATCTGGAGAACGCATATTGTGGGTTAGGGTAAGGGCTAGGACCTGTAGATTTCGTCAAAGTCTCGAGATGTAAACAGGGCTAGCCCTAACCCACAAATAACAGTGGGTATCAAAATATTTAGCAGGACGTCGAAGATCCAGTATTTTGCAATCGTATCGGGGAATGACCTTGGTCGTATTCAATCTTCTAAGAGGTAGTCTGCCCTTGCAGTTCATACCAACTCTGGATAGCGAAACTTTCATGGGAAAGTGTTGGACCACAACATTCGGTTTCACTACTTCCGGTTCAGTGCTCTACATAAGCAATTCTGGTAATGTTATAAAAATATTCGTCTTATGAAACTATTTAAAAAAAACAACTCTAAACCTCCGACGGTCCTAAAGGTGAGATGATAATACAATGTGGACAAATACACATAGGTTGGCAGGCAACGAAGCACGCGCCCTGAACGTTACCCCAATAGATACTAAAGATGCATCATGCAAGAGCGTAATCTGCCTTTTGCAGGTCTTTCTTCTCATTTCAAATATAAATTACATACAGAATAATCATTTTTCATTGTCTATTTTTGAGCTATTACAGCAAGATACAACAGTTCTTTATCTAACTCGTATATAATGCATGTAAAATAATATAATGGTAATTCTAGCTGTTTGATAGTTTATTATAAAATGAACAATAACAAATATACGATACAAACTATACAAATCATTCTTTACATACTTTATAAGCCTACTTATACTAAAAGATCGAAAGTGGAACTTTCGCGGCCATCACGTGATTGTATGGGTAGTGAGCCCCACCAAACACGAGCAAGGTGTAATGCTCAAGGATAGCAGCACTTACAGTTGACACCGACAGCAAATGCTTCAACTCTGGAAAACAACTTCTGACTATGATGTAACCTTCTCTGTTTAAAGGCTTTGGTCGTCATTTGTTGGATTGTTCAGCCTTTGCAAACTGATTAAAACACAGATCCTATTTCGTTTCGTTTTTTAGAGTTCAAAATTGTGTTTTACTTGTCTTTACAACACTAGGATCTGGGAGAGCTGCTATCATTGGCATGTTCTAGATGAAGTGAGGGATTAGCCAATGGAACGGTCCGTGACAGCGAGTTTTTGGCGTGATGTGCACAGCACTATGGGTAATCCACTAGAAACATCAATGCTGATTGGTTAATCAAATGATTGACGTCAAAGCCGCTCGTAAGACCTCTGATGCGACCTTTCATGACAACCGACCAGACTTCATGTAGTGTAGGCCATCGAACGTATAAAAAAAAACCGAAACGAAATAACAAAGATATTGTAAAATGTAAAGATATTGTAAAATGTATAAGTTCAACCGTTTGAGTTCCTATAGCAACCCACAAACAAACTTCCCTTTTTTATTTATATACATGTAGATATTGTCCGTAACCTTCTAAGCGTGGGGAAGGGACATAACCCACTTTCCTCGCTTTACCCTATGAATTTGTTTAACCAAAGCCTATAGTAATCTCTATAGGTTAAAACAGGATTGATATTATAGACTGGACGACTCGGACGGCTCGGTCGTACAATAGAATTCAATGTTAGTAATTTTTTGATTTCTGTGAGTAGCGGATATTTTCCTTCGTTACAGAACTGTCCACTGAAATCATCTAACGAGATGTCCCAGATCATCACACCACCTAATTTTCTGCTGACTACATAGTTTGTCTGAAATATATAAAAACAGCGATAAAAAATGGTTCGTCCGAAATAAATAGTCATTTCGGGACTAACATATGGTTCAATTTTATTTCAATAATTCGTGTAACACTACAGATAACAGACCATCAGCATAGTTGGTAGATCTTTTATTGAGAACATGGAATAGACATAGATCGGAAGGAGCTCTATTCAAGTCTGACTTACTGTCAGTAAATTCTGGCTTTATAAAGCATACGGCCATTAAGAATAATGACACAGGACAGATTAACTTATTTGGAATTGAGATTATAGTTTCTATAACTGCACTGCATCTTTCCTTTAAAGTCGCGAAGTTCTGCCGAGTGTTAAACACATAAATCATGTGTAGGTTATAAATAACATATGAATAAATAAGATATTTAATTAGGTCGTGCGTTTTGTCAAAACGAGCATAGGTCATTCGTGTGTAGTTCAGCTCTGAACGTCGGTCTCATTACACTCACCCTGACCGTTCAGGGACTGGCCTATTCAATCAATGTCGAAAATAATTTGAACCCCAGTCAATTTTACTGGGCAACTTTTCACTGTGAAACATCGGAGTGTCAATCCGTTTTGACATCTGTACAATGTAAAGGAACATCTTAGTGACAAAATAACACCTTGCTTACCTCGCTAGACTCAGTATGAGCAAAACAACACGCTGTTTAAAATACGTCCCCTCCTATCAATCTATCCTTTCGCCACCATGACTCAGCGTGTTGTGATGCTCATACTGACTCTAAGCGAAATGAGCAAGGTCTTATTTTCTCACTAAGATGTTCCTTTACACTGTACACGCGTCCACACGGAGTGACACCCATAGTTATGCAGTGACAAGTTGCCCAGTAAAATTGGGGGTCAAATTATTTTCGACATTGATTGAATGGGCCAGTCCCTGAACGTTCAGGGTGAGTGTAATGAGACCGACGTTCAGAGCTGAACTAATTCGTGTGTTGCCCGTAAATAACATATTGAACACATTAGCAGAAGTTGTATAAGTTGTATATAGTTGAAAACGTCCAATATAATATAATGTCACATGTATAAATTACTTTGTCACATTCGCTAGTGAGTAGGGTAGCGGGGGAGGAAACAAGAGGACCCAGAGAAACCCCACGAGTTTCGGACAGGCGATCCTACTCCTTGCAGAGGATTGAAAACCACGTTGTTTGACCGCATGACAAACATATGGCCTACTCTTATATCGAATTACAACTGCCAAGGGATCTCTTACGTGCATCACTGACAAGGGAAATCACGCCGGAAAATGAACTTTCTCGGCCAATACAGGGATCGAACACTCGACCCCCAGGCTAGCGAACCAGCGCCTTGCCCACTAAGCCACCGTGATCCCCATCATAAAACAAATGATTTCCAATAAAACTTTCTACGTCTACCAGAAGAATGGAATTTTTGTAAAACTTACTTTAGTTCGAATAGACTGTTTATCATCATAACCTATCCAATCGGTATCACTGTAAGCAAACGGTACTTGTGACTGATAATCCCATTCTATTCTATATCGGGGATCGTTTAATACTTGACACAGCTGTAATAATAACAAATAGATGAAATAATAACAAACAGCTGTTAAATATTTGACACAACTGGTCGTTTAATACTTGAAACAGCTGTAATAATAACAAATAGATGTAATAATAACAAATAGCTGTTTGATACTTGACACAACTGTAATAATAACAACTAATCGTTAATACTTGACACAACTGTAATAATAACAAATATCTGTTTAATACGTGACACAGCTGTAATAATAACAAATACATGAAATAATAACAAATAGCTGTTTAATACTTGACACAACTGTAATAATAACAACTAGTCGTTTAATACTTGACACAACTGTAATAATAAATAACTGTTAAATACTTGACACAACTGTAATAATAACAAATAACTGTTTAATACGTGATATAACTGCAATAATAACAAATAACTGTTTAATACTTGATATAACTGTAATAATAACAAACAGTTGTTTAATATTTGCGATAACTGTAACAGTAACAACTAATACATGGTACACGTACATACCCGTCTTCATTAGCCCAGAAATAATAAGTATATTCAGTCTAATGGTGTAATAAAATATAACACATACTTATGCAAGAACAATTACTGATTTATTTAGGCGACATTTCAAAGAGTAGTATCCCAACGTTTTAAGCAAGTACAGTGACAAATGTGTTGGCCAATTATATATAGACAAGCAATAACAACAAATCAGAAACCATGCGGAAAATCTAGAAGATCAAAGGCATGGAAACAACATGACGCTTGGTTGTTGAGGGGGGCCTTAAGAAATAAACTGCACATAAGACACAGCTCACCAAATATTCCTAGGCCAAACAAGGGCCAAAGTTATTTTGAGTCTTTCTCTCCCTTTTTCCACCTTTGCATGGGAATTTTTGTTGACTTTATGGTGTAGAATCGAAGAAAAGGGTTTGAAAATACATTTTCTGGCAGGTTTTGGTGAACATTCATGATTTTGGGGTGGAAGGATACAAGAGTTGTGAGGTTTGTTACGTTGAAATAAAGGACCGGAAATTGAATGTTTACTTGTCTCTACTTCCGGCTTGAGTATCTCAAGTTTTTCATGTCGAACCTCATACAAGTTTTTGGGCAAGAGTTTGCCACATGTTGCTCCATCTGTGTCAGAAAGCGTTCTACCCAACGAATATTTGGGAAAAAATTAGAGCTGGTCTGTGAGTCGAGAATTAACATACCTCAAAAGCACCGATTAGTCCATTACTTTGGGTATAAGGTCCACCAATACCGCCAGACTTGAACGATACTCCTGGTTCATGAGACGTCTGGTTAATCGTAGCAAATGTTCTGCCATAAAATGGAACACCCACAACTATTTTATCATACGGCATACCCCTATCAATCCAGTAATTTACAACCCAGTTCTGAAATAGAGTGAGTGAGAGAGAAATGGGTTTTAAAGCGGGAATTTAATATTTTCGAAAAAAAGTCAAACCATATTTATTTCTATGTCTTGCTCAATAGGTTGTCAACTCACTATTATACAATCATAGTCATTATTCTCCACACCTTTCACATCGGAAATAATAACACAATTACCTTTCCTGTTTTCCTATTCCTAGCTATCTTCAAACGTTTGAATTCGAAGTTGAAAATTATATTTTTGCCAATTTCTCAACTGGCAATAGTGAATTATAGGATTATTCTTTAACAAGTTAGGACTGTTTATAGATACCATCTATTTTAAGGCTTTATTTTAATTTATTTTTAAAATATCACTTAAAAATATGAAATTGCAACTTTAACGTCCACTTGAAACAAACTAGGTCATTTCGGGACCAACATAAGGTTTAATTTTATTTTCATAATTCGCTTGCGCGTAGGGGTCTTTAGCAGTGGGAGGACCCGGAGAAAACCCACGAGGTTGGACAGGCGAGTTCTGAAATGATCAGTGTGTGTGGTTATTAGAATTTCCGTACAGTGGGATCCTATTTAGTTTTTAGTCTACGACCCCAATATGCACGAAAGAGAGGGTAGAGGGGGTGGGGGAGGGGGGGGGGGGGTAAAGAGACACAAGCTATGATTTAATTTTATTTCAATAATTCGCTTGTGTGTGGGAGCCTTTAGATGCGGAAGGAAGCCGGGGGGGGGGGCAGCTGACCCTATTCCTTGTCACGTACAACCGGTGAATCGAAACCACGCCACTTGACTCAATGACAAAAGTTAAATCATTCGGTCACCGAATACCCTGCATAACCTGGCTGTTTTGTACTTAGTTCATTCGTACCTCACTTTCGTACTTCACTTCGTACCTCTAACTGATTCGTACCTTTTCTTTTGTGGTTGAAATCCGTTAAAATAAATTGAAAAAAAGGTATCATTTGGTCATAAACAATATACCATCTGCATGAGCCCAATATCAAGGCATCTATTTTTCGTCCTATCCCAACGACTGGCCAGCTGTCCTCGCCAGGCACTCCGCCCAGCATCACTGACAAGGGGAACCATGCCGGAAAATCT
The DNA here is from genome assembly GCA_948474765.1 of Patella depressa. NCBI lineage: Eukaryota > Metazoa > Mollusca > Gastropoda > Patellidae > Patella > Patella depressa. The sequence continues at coordinate 5,322,944 of OX419718.1, forward strand.
GGATGAACTTTCTCGGCCAATGCAGGGATCGAACAACCGACCTCCGGGCTAGCAAGCCAACATCTTGCCCACTTAGCCGCCCTGATACCCCACCCAGTCAGAGCAAACCATTTCGATAGAACTGTGCTCTGTTTATATTCGACTGATAAACTCAATACTTACAACGTTCCGGGGTGCCATATATGGTGTGTCACCTGGTTTACCATATAAAGCCGAATGATGACCTATCACCTCTCCCCATGGACCATACATATCATACGACATTAAATTAATAAAATCCACATGTCTAAAAACAGAAATTACATATCTAAAAATAGAAATCCATATAAGAGTAGGTCATAGTGCCGCTGCCCGGGCAAAATTTCTCTCCGACTGTCCTTGGCAGGTCCCCCTTCCTCCATCACTGACAAGGGGAAACCACGCCGGAAAATCCCGATAAACTTTCTCGGTCAATGCTGGGATCAAACACACGATCTCCAGGCTAGCGAGACAGGGCCTTACCCACTTAGCCACCGTGACCCCCATAAATATTTGAAATTGAAATTCTAGGTTTACAAGTAAAATAAACAAAACCAGTTTGAATTCAATGAAAACCGACAATATTTCCCTTCACTGCATGACGAATCATTAGCCCATTTCATCAGGACAATGCATAAAGTGTGCTATGAGGAGAAATTTGCCTGGGTGGTGGACCGATGCCTTATTACTCTCTCAGCTACCACAGCTCCCTAATTAAGTTGATGATTTTTTATACATTAAAATCGAATACATACCTGGATATTTTTTGTATTTCGAATCCCTGATCCACAAATTCTTTTTCTACCGGTACCGCAACAGATAACAGTAACCTTGGTAACCCCCTGTCTACAGATTCTTGTTTAAAACGTTGACTTAAAACCTAAACACAAAAACAACAAATTCATTTAAAATCAAACTATCCATTGCATTGTCGATACGCAAGACTTTGTTTTATTCGGGGAGCTAGGCGAATAAGGTGCTCGGTCACTAACAAGGGGTCCGGGGTTTGATGACATTTTTGGCCGAGAAAGTTCCTCGAAATTTTTCAGTGTGATCGCCCTTTTCAGTTCTGTGCCTAGTCGTTCAAATGGGACGTTTACGTAAAAGATCCCTTGGCAGTTGGAATTAGAGGAATACGGAAACACGCTATGTTCCATGATTGGTCAACTGCTTGTAGGCGGTTGATATGTTTTTGTGATGACTATTTTTGTAACACACGTAACTTTCGAAAAATAGGTATGAAAGATACGTACCTTTAGTAATAAGGTAAATCTGTATTTATCGCTTGCCGGACTACCAAATTGTCCAGGATATTCCCAGTCAATGTCCAGTCCATCGAAGTTTCTTTCCCGCAGAAAATTAGCAGCATTTATTGCAAAGCTGTCTATGCCATCATCTGTTTCTACCAGTTTAGAGAAGGGCAGAACACCGAAATCCCAACCTCCGACAGCTAGTAAGATTTTGGTGAAAGGACTTCGTAGTTTAATGTTGGTCATGTTCCTCCATAAACCTGTAAAATCATCGATTAGACATTCATGTAAATCAGTATCATTTTAATGATCATGTGACCGCTGATGGCGAGATTTTGCGCACGGGTTTACAGCCAAGGCATTCTTTAATAGTTAGACATGGCTACTTGTTTCTTTATTAAAACGTACTGTCCTACATCGTTTTGCTTTTATAGAACTAGAATTGATAGGAATATAGTATAATTTGCAAGATAGAAAGAACACGATCTGTCGCGTACAAGCATGGATTCAACTATTTTTGTTTTCCTTTCCCAGGAGAATATATATGGAGCCAAAAATTGTTCGCCACCTCAAAAAATAGAGGGGGTGTGCACCGGGTAAGCCCCCCCCCCCCGATCCGCGCCTGGGTTCGAAACCATGCCACTTGACCCAATGACAGATCGTATGATCTAATACAATTAGGGACAGGCGTTAGAATATAGACACTCGACAAATCTCGACAGATTCCGGAACGTTCCGGAACCTATATCTAGTCTCGGCTGTAAAACAGTAAGTGATATGTACCTACGCCCATACATTTGCGATGCGGCTACCGGTTTACTTTAACAGGAAAACTTGACGTTATTACAAACAAACAAGGCCACATGGGCGCAGCCATTTAAATCCGGGACCTTTAAAGTAGTTCCAAGACATTATGGATGCAGCCATGTTTCATCCGGGGCCTTTAAAGTAGTTCCAATATGGCGGAATTCGTCATACAGCCGAGACTAGATGTAGGTTCCGGAATCTGTCGAGGATTGCCGAGTGAGAATATAGAGACTATTTACCTGTGGGGCCGTCTTCATCATATTGTAATGGTTTAATATTGAACGACTGTGGATCAACACCAGCGAATGCTATAACAATGTGTGTACATAGTGTCGGATCTGTTATATTATCTGGTGAAAACTGAGTCGGACCCAGACGAGCATGCTTCCAACTTGGAAAATAACAAACTCGTCGATATAAATCTAACTGACCTGAAAAAATAAAATATTATAGTTATAATAGTATGAGTACACTTTTAGTAAAATTTTGATATTTAGAAAGAGAGGGTGAGACAAATTTTATTGTTCTACATTTATGGCAAAACACTTCCTTTAGCTCTGATTAAGATGACTGACCGTCACACCATACGCCACATCACATGTGCGTTGTTTATATCGGGCAAAACTGGCGCCTTTTAATCATTTTGCGCATTTTATATGCATATTTACATTAAATAGGAAATATTATTTTTTTATCCTGATATAATTTAAATACCTTAGTTTATTTCTCCAATAATATAAAAATACACCCCACCCCACTCTCAGTTACCAAGGAAATAGTTATTACTGATCTAATGTGATTGTATTAGTGGCGTGAAGCATACTTGTCAAAAATAGTTCCACACAGGGAACCATGCCAATCCGGACGAACTTTCTAGGGTAACACATGGAACGACCCTTTTAGCCAGTCGAGGTTCTGTATACATATTCGTGTGCAAGCAAAAGAACCCCGTGAAAGTTATGGCCAATTCCGTCTTCCAGTTGGCTCAGAAAAGAAAGACAACGATATTAATTCAGGCCCCGAGTTCACAAAGCATTCTCAGACTTAAGTTGAGAATTTACTCAACTTTCAATCACTGTTTATAAGAAATATCTTTGATCCAGAAACACAAAACTTTGCATATAGTCTCTTATTACGGTATTTGATTCATTAAATCAACAACAGTTTTATAAGGGGCTACATTAAAGCGAACAATTTTTAGTAAATTCTTGACTTAAGTCTGAGAATGCTTTGTGAACTCGGGACCAGGTTTCATAGCTTTTCGGCAATTTCCCTTCGGTTCGGAATAAAGTAGAAAAGACGCAGTCGACATACGTCGATTGTCTCCTCGAAGTCCTTTGATGTTGCATTGAGACGACGAGTCAGTGCGTTATTGACGCCTGGTCATAGTTTATATGACCGATTCCCATACCCATGTTTTGACTACGACGTGTTTACAACTTGGTGGACGATGTCCTTGGTTTTTGTTTTTATTGCGACGTAGTTAGTTTTGTTATCTGTGAAATTCAACTTATTTTGATGATCGACATCTTGAAAATACAACTGTTCTTGTTAACCCCAAGTATTTCCACCCTTTCCGCATTTTTCGCCTCTCTGTCTTAATCTCCCTAATTATATCGCCAGACGTGAAATGTCAAATTGTCCGACACTCTACAGAGCAAAATTTTAATCCGATTTAAACGAAACATGACATATAATATAATCTCGGTTCCTTTCAATATTGGCATATATCGGATTAAAACTTAATGGATTATCTCCCCTGACTGTCCGATACGTGTGGACGTATAATATCGCCGCCCCTGTCCGACACTCTACCTATACAGGTCATAATTCTTAGGGGGTTGGGGTGGCCTAGTGCTCTAGAGTGCCGCGCTTCGACCTCTAGCTGGCCGGTCACCTCTGGCTTGCGGAGTGAGCGTATGTGGCATGGAGATAGGGCGCCTTCTCAACCTCGTGGGTTTCCCCCGGGCACGCGCAAGCGAATTATTGAAATAAAATGAAACCATATGTTAGTCCCAAAATGACCTAGTTTGTGTCGAGTGGACGTTAAACCCCCTGTCCCAATTTTTATCCGATTTAGATGAAACTTGAAATGTATGTTTATAACCCAACATTCTCGGTTCCTTTTGATATTCGCGCATATAGGACCGCGACTTCCTGATTGTACGAAAAATCGCGTTTTTAGCTTGCGGCCTTCTTATATAGAGGTCATAAATTTTATCCGATTTACAACACTGTTCAAATATATCACCGTTACACCAATTTCCTGAAAATTGGACCAAAACAGCATGACAAATTGGCAACTCTATGTACACACACGGTGTTAAAGTATGTAATACCAGGTTGTGGACCCTCCTCTAGGGATCATAATTTTGATCCGACCGATTTTGATGAAACTTAACATATGTGTTTATGTCACACAGGTCTCGGTTTCTTGCGATATCGGACGTTCCTGGATTATAGTCCCTGATTGTACGACAAAAATACGATTTTAGCTTGTGGACACAATCTATATTCGATTTTAAAAATCGTTTAAATATACCACTGTTGCACCCTGATGATGATTGAGTTCGAATTTCGTAAAATCGGACAGAAACTACTCGAGAACATGGCCACTCCTGCAAATAGTTTCAAAGTATGTAATACCAAGGTTGTGGAGCCTCTAGGTCTCATTCTGATGAAACGTAAATATATTTACATCCCTTTTGATATTCGCGCATATCGGCATAACTTCCTAGATTGTGTCCCCTAATTGTACAAAAAGCATACATATTTTTTTCCATCTCTTGCAAAATGTGGGCATATTTTGTGTGTTTTATTACAGAACGTTAATAGCAATAAGGTGGGTGTTTGTTTAGACAGGGATTTAAAATATCTGCTAACGGTTTCATTTTTTTACCTTCTCAAAAACTGTTACAAAAAAAACGTTATTGTTTATTCTTAATTTGCTGAGTTGCAACTTCGAAAATATTTGTTTTTGTTTGTGTGCCTCACTTCTGGGAAAAGGTTGGTACACGAAGAAGGTTGAGACCTAGTTACGACACGAGAGTGCAAATAGGTATAATTCCTGTGAAGTTAGATACCCTCAAAATCTTTTGTTTTCTCAGCGATGCTTTTAAAGTGGTTGAAACATCTAGTTTCACAAGCGTATGAAAGGTGTTTTTCACGAGTTTATGAACATAAAACACCTGTTTTAACGAGCGTATGAAATATTTATTTTATGGGTGTATGTAACGACTATTTTCACGAGTGTACGTTTGCGCATGTTATTGGTCTTTACGCGCATACTAACGTATATGCGACGTCCCTTGTAAGGCCGAGAACACTTTCAAACGTCCCGAGGAATACCGGGGTCGAACCCGATACCTCCACATTAGTAATCCAATTACTTACTCACTGGGTCCGGTTATCGAGGAAACAATGTCCTTAAGTGTACATTCCATATTAAATAAAACGACAATACTGTTGAATCGCTGTATGTGGTATTTAAAGTTGAAATATTTCCCAACCTCCTGATGTGAGAAGAGTTTACCACCCCGATCTAACACCAGAAAAATCCCTTTCTTGACATTTCAAAAAATCTTAAATATTTGGGCCCTAAATGTTATATCAACTATTAATGAGACATTATTGACAATGGCAAGACCATAATCAAATATCGGGGCTATCGGATGCTCGAGATTTTCAACGGTTTAAACACGATAATTGTGGCTTTTAGAAGTGTGACAACGATAGCAATGGCACTCGAGACTATAACATTTCCCAAACGTAATTGGACTGACATTTTCAACATATTCCCTTTCCATTATCTAGTTTTTAAAGTCCCAATAGCATATTTTTAAGTTATATTTCTAAAATGTATTAAAATAAAGCTTCATAATAGATTGTACCTATAAACAGCCCTACATTGTTAAAGAATAATCCTATTAATCCTATAATTCACTATTGCCAGTTGAGAAATTGGCAAAAATATCATTTTCAACTTCAAATTCAAACGTTTGGAGATGGCCGTCCATGGAGAGGAATGGGAAAACAAGGGAGGTAATTGTGTTATTATTTCTCCAGTCAGCCTGTGTCAACCATTTTAATACCTGTGAGATTTTGCCCATGATCGTATAATAGTGAGTTGACAACCTTTTGAGCAAAAGACATAGAAATAATGATGTTTTGACTTTCTTAGAAAATATGAAATTGGAACTTTAACTATTATAGCGAGAACTTTGGGTTCTTTATCTATTCTTACACAATGCAGTATACATAAATAAGCTAAACTTACCATATGTTACAGTGAATAATGTACATCCAATCAGAACAATGCTAACAATGATGATATTCGCCATCTGAAAAAACACAATTTTATAAACATTTTATATTTAATTAAGAGTTCAACTCCACTCGACACGAACTAGGTCATTTCAGGACTAACACATGGATCAATCATATTTCAATAATTAGCTTGCACGTAGAATTCTTTAGCAGTGAGGGGACTTACCACATACCACATACAAACGGGCAAATTGAAACAACGCTAGTTGACTCATTGACAGACCTTATGTTACACCACGCCAACGCCTTTCTCGCTAGGCCACCGTGGTTCCCACGCAAAGTACACCAAAACTTTTAAATTTGTATCCAAGGTCCGGTCCTCTGTGAAAATAGGACAAAAACCCACCTAACTTTACACAAAATACAACTCTGTTGTGAAAACAGATCCAACATAAAGTTTAAAAGTGCTTAATACAAAATCAAAATATTTACCCTTAATAAATCCCCGAAGAAAGTTAATTAATAAAACCATCAATAAGCAGGCAATCGAATGTAAATGGATAAATATTTTCATGAATAACATATATATTTAAGAAATTTTAAAAAAAACGTCAAGGTGAGAAGGCTTTAATTTCGCGGATTAACTTCATTAATTATCGTAAAGAGATAAAAACGGCGGGAGATTTGATGATACTTTATGGCGGACTTATTAGAAAAGAAGATGTTAAAGTTATAAAATGAGCCTGCTGGGTTACGCACGCGCTATGTATTATCTGTTGTGGTTTAATATTGGCATGTAAAGTTTATATTATAGTAAAATTCCTGGCGGGGAGACCAATTATCATGACCTTCAATAATGAAGATACTTACACATGTACGTGGTTAGACGTTTCATTTGTGTGGCGCGCGTGTTGCTTTCCTTTTTATTATTTGTATAAGTTTTTGGAGGTTGTTTTTATAGGGTTTCTGTTTTCTTTATTTGTCGCATGTGATCAATATTCATGTAAACTATAATCTTTAAAAAGGGATTAATTTGCCCCGTGAAAACTTGTTTGCTATTTGACAACGGACGATTTTCTTTTTTAATGTGGGGAAAATAAAAACTATTTTTTTAGAGAGAAAATCACCCGTGTGCGCTGGGATGAAGCCAAACGTGATGGACTCTTATATTTTATAAAACTGTAAAATAATCAGAATAGTGGTTCCATATAATGTTACCTTCTCTGATGTTAGCTGATGTCAGTGTTTTAAATAAATTACACAAGGTTATACGAGGAAATACGTAAACTTGTTAAAAACTCCATAGCTTAACCACAATAACATCAATGGAATGAAAGTTATCGAACTTTGTACTTTAGTACACTGAAATTACACAAACAAAAACAAGGCATGGGTACACTAATTATATTATTTTACAAAGATTGGAGTAGCTGTTTACTAACTTGGTACTTTAGCTCATTGAAATTACATAACAAACTAGGAATGGGCACACTAATGATATTTTAATTCACTGAAAATACAAAATATAACTTCTTTTCCCGCCGTTTATTTGTTGAGTCAAGAAAATCAAGAAATAACAACCGCTTCCTAATTCAAGTTGGCAGACAATAAGCCGCCGGGTTGCCAATTAGTGATATTTTGACCAGTTCTTGTCTCACGGGCATTTTTCGGGGAATCCGGTATCTTTCTAGTAAGATTCGATCTCTCTACTTACCATTTATACTAGAATTGCCATACTTTTATTGGAAATAACCACCCTATAAATAATTCCCTGGAAATGTATCTTTAAGGACACAAGACGTTATTTATTGTTGATGTCACCCAAGTCAACCGGTACTAGAACCTTTAGCCAGAGTTTGAACATTTTGATTATTTCTACAACGTATTTGACTAGTTTCGGTGCAATTTAGGGTGAATGGTTTCGCGGCCAATGTTTGGAGGGCAAGGAGAGGACGTCCCGTCTCCGTAAATTGGATTTCGTAGGATGACCTTGGCCATAAACGTTTACGCAATAGTGGATATTGGGCTAGGGGACGGAGAGAGAGTCGCCCTAAGATCAAAAGGTCAAATTTGCACGTTAAATAGAAAGAGAGAGAGAGAGAGAGAAGAGAGAGAGAGAGATGGATTAACGTCCACGTTAAATAGAAATGAAATAAAATGTGGTTTAACGTCCAACTTCTCTGATCCTAAACTGGACTATTGAAAACGGGGATACGCCGTACAATGTGCTATGAGGGAATTTTTGCCTCGCAGTTGCGCTACGGCCTACTCTTGTATCGAATTCCAACTATCAAAGGATCTTTTACGTACATGGGACCTCGGTTTTTCATACCATCCCAACGACTAGACAGCTGTCATTGTCAGGCCCTATGCCATGCAACACTGGCATGGGCGACGGAAACTCTGGATGAACTTTCTCGACCAATACAGGGATCGAATACGGGACCGCCAGGGTCAGGGTTAAATTTCCCTCATAGTACACTGTATGACGTATGCCCGTCTCCATTAGACCAGGGGGTACAGAACAATATACGTTAAACCCCATTAAATTTCCTGAGACGTGGTATCTCTGTGACTAAGATGTTGGCTCGCTAACCTCTTCGATCCTGTTGATGGCAGAGTTAAACTTCAACGGAATTCCCTGGCGTCCTTTCCTCTTGTCAGTGTTGCATTAAGGCGGGTCTGGCAAGGGAAAAGTATCGTCCGGATGGGACAAAAACCGCTGCCCCGTGTAGCTTACAAGAACCATTGACAGTTATATTTCGATACAAGAGAAGATCGTAGTGCCGCTACCTTGACAAAATTTCCCAAATAGCAAACTGTATGGCATATGTCCGTCTGCATTAACTCGGTTGGCCGTTATACCCAATTTTAGTTTCATTTCAAATGGGGGGGGGGGGGAGGCTAGTGGTCTAGAGTGCCGCGCTTCAACTTCTAGCTGGCCGGTCACCTCTGACTTGCGGCTGTGGTTTCGATCCCCGGTGTGAGTGTATGTGGCATGGAGATAGGACCGCCTTCTCAACCTCGTGGGTTTCCTCCGGGCACTCCGATTTCCTCCCACTGCTAAAAAACCCCTACGCGCAAGCGAATTATTGAAATAAATTAAACTATATGTTGGTCCCAAAATGACCAAGTTTGTGTCGAGTGGACGTTAAAACCAATCTCTCTCTCTCCCTCTCTCTCTCTCTCAAATGTTAAAAATGAGCTTACCTTACGTACGTGTTGTTTTAATATAACGATAATAAAAATGGTTGTAACTGTACGGTTTGTTGTGGTGTCGTTGTGTATAGATATTTGTTGTTAAGTCCACGCTTCACACAAGAGAAAATGTTTTAAGCTTCCCTCGTCATCTGTAAATCTTCGCTAATCTCTTAGTCGACTTTACAAACATGTAAATATCACACACAAAAAAACACGACTAATCGCGGCTACAGAAATACCAGAATAATCCAGTCTACTATTTTCGGTAACGGGCTGTCATGGGTTCGAATCAAGATGTGGGGCCATTCCCTGTCCTTATTAACATACATAATATAACAGTGGCGATGTCAGAGGGTACTGTCGCCACCCATCCCTATCATACGGACTATAGAATTTCAAAAAATACTTTACGCACTTTTAATTAACAACGACAACCCACAAATTGGCGCTGTTTTTAATTATTGCCGTTGATTATGTTCCTTGGGACTTTCTCTAGATTGCGCCCGTCCTCCTTGAAAATCATTGTGTCACAGTTGATGGGGGGGGGGGCGAATGGTTAGCTAGAGAGAGAAATGGGGTCTAACGTCCACTCGACACTGAATGGTTAGCAGTTGCGTGCTATATCATAAAGCCTGTCAGTTTCGAATCCCCGATTGTACGTGACAAATAGTAGGGTCGCCTGCCCAACATCGTGGGCTTTCTCCGGGTCCTTCGGTTTTCTCCCCTACATACAAGCGAATTAATTATTGAAATAAAATTAAACCATTAGTTAGTCCCGAAATGACCTAGTTTGTGGCGAGTGGACGTTAAACCCCACCCCTCTCTCTCTCTCTCTCTCTCTCTCTCTCTCTTTCTTTCTCTCTACTCCCCCCTCCCTAGGTCTGGAAAAGTAGGATGTTAAGCCCTATATCATTTCATTTCTCCTTGTAACCATCGACGTGGAAGATTTAAAAAGGTCTGACGTGTTGGTGTGAAATTTTGTGATAATCCTGTGGTTGAAAGGTCAACAAGATTTGGTTATGATTGACATTTCTACACCAAGCTGAAAACAGGTAAAGTTATTTATAAACAATTTACCAGGTTCGAGTCCATTAAATGAAAACAGGTTTCACGTCTTACTTTCTACACTAAGTGGCCTAATGAGAGAAAGAGAGAGAGAGGGAGAGAGAGAGAGATATTAATTACTGATATTAAGAGACATAATATGAGAGAGGGGGGGGGGGTAACGTCCACTCGACACAAATTAGGTCATTTCGGGACTAACATTTGGTTCAATTTTCTTTCCATAATTTGCTTGAGTGGATTATCTTTCTGTTTAATATATGATAGATTTATATGTATAGTTTTTTGTTTGAGAGAGAGAGAGAGAGAGAGCGAGAGATGAAGGGGTGCCGTTTAACCTCCACTCGGCAGAAACTTGCGCGTAGGGGTCTCTAGCAGTGGGAGGAAACCGGGGGACCTGTAGAATAAGAAACACGGGCTAATAAAGACGGACATACGCCTTGCAGTGCGCACGAAAACGGTGCTATACGATTAACACTGATTTCGATTTTCAACTGGTAAGGGATCTTTAATGTAATGTACACAGGAAAATTTTGAAAATTGACAACCGCAAACCCATTTTCCAAGCATTTCAAAACAAAGCAGAAGAAGGCAAATTTTTGATTTCCTGATACAATTAGATAACAGAATGACCTTAGAGCACTATCATTAGATGATGAGAATTCTCTTTTCTTCTTTCTTTATAGGCTTAGGCCCACTGTTTTTAAATGCCCAGTCCGGCACTGCATTTAACATTCGCGGATGACACGTGTATAAGTACATGTAGCTGATTTCCCGCTGTCCGTGGTGCCGGACGGACGGCTTGACAACGGACAAGGTCTAGTAGTTTTGATGGGAGGAAATAAGTGCTTCCGTGTGGAGGGGGGTGGCCTAGTGGTCTAGAGTACCGCGCTTCGACCTCTAGCTTGCCGGCCACCTCTGGCTTGCGGCTGTGGTTTCGAGCCCTGGTGTGAGCGTATGTGGCATGGAGATAGGGGCGCCTTCTCAACCTCGTGGGTTTCCTCCGGACACTCCGGTTTCCTCCCACTGCTAAAGACCCCTACGCGCAAGTGAATTATTGAAATAAAATGAAACCATATGTTAGTCCCAAAATGACCTAGTTTGTGTCAAATGGACGTTAAACCCCATTTCTCTCTCTCTTTCCCTAGTTAATGACGGTGTTTAGAGCAGGAGAAATTCCCAGGTTCAAGTCGAAATTGTTTATGTTACTAAGTAAAGAATAAATACAATAGACTAAATTTAACCTCGGGGATTAAAGTTTTAAACTGTGAATTAACCGATGAAAGGCCAGAACTGATGATGATTAAACACAATCAGGTTCAGCATGTTTTAAAACACCTTGCATATCATCTGTTAAACGCCTAGGATAAAACCCAAACAATCTCTTCCATTACGCTACAAATATCTCTGACTTATACGTAATTACTGACGGGTCACAACAAATTGTGTTTTAACATATTACGCACACCGCCCCCTAAAATGCAGATCTTTGACATTTAAATGGTTTTAAGAATTGTTCAATTTACTTAATATTTTCGACCTTAAAAATACACAGGCTAAATGTACATGTATTGCATTTAAATATGTATCATTTTGGCCTTATTTCCATTAGATTACATTAGTTTGAAATATGGGTTTCCTTATCAGAAGAACATTAATTAACTTTAGCAGAGGAATATAGATATAGAATATATATGGGTTGAATGTATCAGAGAAATTGGGATTGGTCTTATACTAAACACTTGGCAATTAGTAAGCAAGTTGTTATTTCGGTAGGTAAACTCCCTAAAAAACATTCGCTTCGCACCAAACGAAATGATATTTTTAGCCCGATTGATGCTGGTCGTCCATTTAAACCCGCCATTTCTTTCAACAACCCACCTACGGATCGTTTTACATATAGATATTAACACAGAAAATCGAAAATGGTCGACTATGATCGTCAACATCATAATCTATTCGATTACGCCCGAATAATGTCGATGTTTTCCACGGTCCATGAATTGTAGTAACGCCCGAATGATACCGATGTCTTCCAAGTTTCATGAATTGTGGCATCGTTCCATGAATTTTAATAAAGCCCGAATGATACCGATGTTTTCCACGTTCCATGAATTTTGAATTTTAGTAAACTTCCACGAATTTTAGTAACGCCCGAATGATATCGATGTTTTTCCCGGTTAATGTATTTTAGTAACGCCCGAATGATACCGAACTTTTTCACGGTCAATGAATTTTAATAACACCCGAATAAATCTATGTTTTCCACGGTCCATGAATTTTTCTCTGAGTATATATTGATGTTTATTTTACTGTATATATGTTGGGGTTTATATCACTGTAAACAAATGTTAAATGTCAATCCCTCGCTAGACCGGTTTATACACATACACTCTTAAATATAACTAGGTCATATGTTGTATAAGTTTTATATAAGCTGTGTCAATAGTTTCCGACCTGCAGTCAAGTTAGTAGGAATTAGAATTGCACCCGATTGATTCCTGATTCCGTCAAAGGAATACGATTAAAGCGAAATGAGATTACGTGCTGAGTGAGACAGAACTATTTGATTCAGGGAAATAGCTTATATTGAGGTAGGTATCTTCGCCGATTTTTGTATTTATTCATTTGTTTTTATATGATATACATATCTAACTAGAAGGCTGACAAGTTGGCTGTCAGAAAAAATTTTCAAGGCCGGTGTCGCACTCTGATATGTTACCGGGTTTGACTAGGTTTCCTGTGCATGAAACTTGGGTTAAGAAAATCAGCTGTGCTGTGGCGGATCCAGATAGGAGCCTTAGCAACCACCCCAGCTCATTCCACCACCCCTTAAATAACATATATATTTAATAGTTTGTTTCTGTGAAACGGGTAAATTGAGACTTTTTGTTGGTTCAGGTGATCATCAAATTGGCAAAATGATGAAAAAAAATTAAATTAAGTGGATATAAAAGGAACATATGAAAATAAATCCATCCCGTCCCATGACGTGCCCCCGCCCGAAGTCCGGGACTTTTTACTGGCCAATTTTGATTCAGAGTCTATGATTCTCTAACTTGAGAACATTCGCTCCGCTAGAAACTACTTGCCCCCCACCCCTCTGCCTTCGTAGAAAAATCGGCCCGTACTGCCGTGGCACCCTGAAAGGCATATGTCCGTCTTCGTTAGCCTTGTGTATACAGAATAGCTGAACGTTAAACCCCCATTTGAATTTTCTGTCATAATATTATGTTGTTATATTTTTCAGATATTGGAGCACGAGGTGTCTATCTAAACAGCCGTGTAAATAATATACTAAACAATGAAATGATCCAATGGATATTAAAAGAATTGTACTGTAGATCTTGTTGGATTAAGAAATAAACACCACTATTAAACTGTGAAATATCGAACAGTGAAAATGGATATAGTAAATAGTATCGTTGAAAGATTAAGGACGCCGTTCTCGTGGCTCACAACTCCTGTCATAATTTCAACTTTCGTGGTCGGTTTATGCGTGGTCCTGCTGGCTGATTACTTCCGGTTGAAACGCAACAAAATTCCCGGGCCCAGAGGAGTACCATTCTTTGGTTATCTACCTTTCTTTGGTAAAAATCCTCAAAAGACCTTTTTCAATTTACGGAAACGATATGGCGACATTTTCAGTATCCAGATGGGGAGTTTTCCCGCCGTTGTTATCAATGGAAAGGACGTGATTAGGGAAGCGTTAGTGACGTCCGGGGATGATTTCGCCGGAAGACCGAATTTTTATACGACACAATTATTGGATAACGGAGAAAGCCTAACATTCGGAACGTTCGGTCCAAGACGGGTGTTACAGAGAAAGATTGCAAGTAACGTTCTCTATGTGTTCGCGAACGCTCGAACGAATCCATTGGAGGACATCATACAAGAAGAAGTTGAAAAACTTTGCTCAGATTTTGGGAAAAAGGAGGGGGCTGCCTTTGATCCAAGTGAAGCTATATTTGTTTCGGTTGGAAGTGTCTTATATCAACTATGTTATGGCCGGAACGAAGAAATCAGAAATGACGAAAATTTTCTGCAGTTCGTAAAGGTATCGGGCGATTTTACAAAATTCACTGGTGCTGGAAACCCTGTAGACGTCATGCCTTGGTTACGCTTCGTCATGCCTTGGAAACTAACCAAATTTTGGGCAGTAGTTCACAAGCTCGAAGTAATAATCGAATCGAAACTTAAAGAGGAGGCAGCTACGTATTCCGAGGACAACAGACGGCATTTAACCGACGGCCTTCTTAAAGCGGCCATTGAAGTTGAAGCTGATCCCGAACATGGTCTAACAGGCAACCACGTTCGCAACGTCATGGGGGACCTTACGTCAGCTGGGTTTGAAACGCTGTCGACGACCTTAACCTGGGCAGTCCTCTTACTGGCGAATAATTTGACCGTTCAAAGAAAAGTTCACGAAGAGATTGACGATGTCATAGGGTCAAGGTCGCCGCGACTTGACGACAAGTCTAAATTGCCTTACACCATGGCAACCATCAATGAAGTTATGAGATTTGCTAACATTGTTCCTCTCGCGGTCCCCCATGCCGCTACACGTGATACGGAGTTGAGAGGATACAAAATAAGAGAAGGGACAATACTCTTACCTAATTTTTATTCCGTTAGCCATGATGAACAGACCTGGGGCGATCCAAACAACTTCCGCCCAGAAAGATATCTCGATGAAAATGGTGAACTCGACAAAAGTAAAACAGACTTGTTCACGCCATTTTCTCTGGGTCGTAGAAAGTGTCTTGGGGAATTTCTGGCTAGAATGGAAGTGTTTTTATTCTTTACCGCCATTTTACAGAGATGCGAGTTTCGTAAACCGGCATCGGTGGAGGAATACAATCTGGAAGGGTCGTTTGGTCTGACTATTAAACCCGAGCCTTATAACGTGGCTGTAACTTTAAGAACTTAATCATCTTACCCCCATTTTAAAGCCGTGGGTGCTCATTTGAGGGATTTTGAAAACCTTGGAAAATACCATGGACCTTATAATACATGTGTTATAAGGTCCATGAAAATACACACCTGTGAAAGTTGAATCTCTAAAAGAAATATCAGTCTAATTAAGAGAGAGAGAGAGAGAAATGGGGTTTAACGTCCACTCAACACAAACTAGGTCATTTTGGGACTAACATATGGTTTAATTTTATTTCAATAATTCGCTTGCGCCTAGGGGTCTTTAGCAGTGGGAGGAAACCGGAGTGCCCGGAGGAA
Organism: Patella depressa; assembly: GCA_948474765.1. Classification (NCBI taxonomy): domain Eukaryota; kingdom Metazoa; phylum Mollusca; class Gastropoda; family Patellidae; genus Patella; species Patella depressa. The sequence continues at coordinate 5,338,780 of OX419718.1, forward strand.
ACCCACGAGGTTAAGAAGGCACCCCTATCTCCATGCCACATACGCTCACACCAGCAGTCTAATTAAAATACAGATGTATATTTCGTTTCGTTTTTTATACTCTCGTTATCCTCTACTGTTTGAATATCTGGCCAGTTGTAGTAGAAGGTCGCGCCAGGGGTCATACGAGCGGCTTTTGACCCTATGACGTCAGACATTGGATTAATCAATCAGCGTTGGATACCCATAGTTCCGTACATCGCTCACCAAGAGCTCGCTGTAACAGACCGTCATACTTGTCAGGAGGCTGGTTATATAACAACTCTTCCAGATCCTAGTGTAGTAAAGACAAGTAAAACGAAATTTTGAACAATAAAAAAGCGAAACTAAATAGGACCCGTGTTTTAACCAGATTGAATGAATATTAACTCACAAACGGCTAAAAATCCATCCAGTATTTACAAAAATATGAATTGAAATTTTGTCAACATAAAGCATCAACTACAGATGATATCAAGGCCGTGAGCACTGCCTAGAAGTGTTGGATAAAATCTTCTGATGGACCTCCTTTTAATCCAGTAGAATCCAAGTCAGAAGATTATTGAAAGTTGACAATGATTGGTTGTGTTCTCTAAGGTTAAATAATTCACTTAATCCACTTGTATAGCATACATTTTAGTACAGATAAAGCTGTGAATATTTCAATAGTGTCAGAGAAAAGTAATAATAACAACCTAATATAGTAGTAGTTATAATAATGCTTACTATAGCTACGTGCTGGTATATACTCAAGTTTCGTACGAAGCATACAATACAATAATAAACAAGAAATAGGGTTAACAGAGATTTCTAAAAGTATATTAAATTATATAAATACTTTTTGTAGGGTATATATTAGGCCTTATTTATCTAAACATTTCATATATGAACGTTGCAACACCTTGTTTGCATTTGTCATCGTTTCTTATATCAGGGGCGTGGTGAGGGCAATTATTGAGAAGAAATTATGAGTAACAAAAAAGATTTTGGCACAAAAACCGTTTTACTGACCGCGGAGCTGTGGCCGGCGAAGCCGGCCACCGCGAGCGCCGAAGGCGCGAACCCGCGGCGGGGGTCCGGTGGGCCCTCCCCCGGGAAAATTTCGAAAATTAGAAGCCCAGAAACGCAATCTCCAGCAATCCGAGACAAGAAATACGGTAATAAAATATGATTAAATTTTCCAACTTGACTCTTTCAAAATTTTTTTAATTGGGTCAGATGAAACAATTTTTCCACTTACAAATGTTTTTCATTTTTTGAGTAATTTGATTGTGATTTTGGCGCAAAAACTTTTTGGCGCATGAGTATGGCTACTCATGAACTCATTCTCACCACGCCCCTGTCTTATATCCACTAATGAATCATTCAAATTAGTTTTAATGTGATGACTTAAAAACTTTTTCCGAAGATTATAGTGTGCAGAATAATGTAACAGAACGTGTGTTTCATCCTCCCCTTCTCCGCTGGTACAATTTTTTACAGGTCCTCTTATCCCTGTGGACAATTTTTACAGGTCCTCTGATCCGTGGTGATATTTTGTTATGCCTACCTGTCTCTATTTTAAGGTTATGTCCGCGAAAAGTAAGTGACAACAAGTGGATTTAAACTGTGAATTTGCGACAATATTGAATGAAATGAAATTGAGTTCAACGTCCTACTGTTCTGCTCCGAACTGTGCATCGTCTCAACACCAGTATCCGATGTGACCACCACGATAACAGCAGCGCAGTGCCTTTACATAGAATGGACCAGACGATTGATAAACGCCATTGGCACCTGGAACCAAATTCGGCTGTATGGTCTCGGTGTGACGTTATTAAAGTTTCCTCTGAATGTCATCCCAAAGATGTTCAATCGGTTTGAAGTCCGTACTTAAGGCTGGCCACAATCTGTTTCGTGACATGCTGCTGACGTTGTGGTGTGAATGATTAAACCAGGTGTGGGGGGGGGGGGCAGCACGTGCAGCATGAGTTACATGAAAATAATGGTGAATGGTTGCGTTTTTGAGAACAATTCCTGGGTTCAATTCTGTATTTAGGAAGGAGCCTTATTGCTCAGGTAAAGTTGGAGATGTGGTCACAAATATACAATAAAAACATTTGGCAAGTTTTATGCAATGCGTCTATTCAGAGTAACATACCAACCTGACGGTTAATTAGCCAGATGTGCCCCTATTTTTTCATGTGTTCCTAGATGTGCCGTTGGTAAAAAGGGTTGGATATAAGCTTGACATGTGAATAACTTTGCTCAAGATAAAGTAATTTGAGTGAAATTTTCAAAGTATTTATTGTGCATTATCTATTTTAGAAATATTATAGCGAGAACACGAGGTAGGGTTAGGGTTAGGGCCGGTTGCTCAAAGCTCTGTTAACGTTTAGCGATCCGTTAACTCTAACGGAGGGAAAGGTTGTTGGAAGCCCCGTTAATTTTAACGTGTCGTTAACTTGCCGTTATGGTTAACGGAGGAGTTGGGCTCCGTTATGACTGTTCTAAATGGTGGCATTAGTGGGTTGTAGCATAAGTCATACATGTAGATTACCAGTGTAATTTTCTATAGAGCATTGTAGAGAGTCGATCGAGGTTCTATTCGATTTTCTATAGGATGAAATTCTATAGTATTCTCCAGTATTTTGGGGTCTGTATAAAATAATGGCCCCAAATATTCTGCATTAAAAATCCCATAATTTTTCATACAGATTTATGCTAAAATTTCTAAAGGAGATCTTTATTCACATGGTGCCCTTTTAAGTTTGTTGGTAACCAAAACAACGCTTGTTTACATTAGGTGACTTTATCCAGAGATAAACAATGGACATTAATAATATTACATGTTACAATTTCTAATTTAATGTGCATAATCAACAATTAAATGAGTAAATGACTGATTAGACGGCAAATTATTCTGTGTTCGGTTAAGATACAACAAAAATATAAATAATGTAGTTTCTGGGATTATTTTCAAGGTATACAGAGTTAATGGATAAAGTAGGCTAAATGTTGGGTCAATCTGAGAAATGGAATAAATCTATCTTTTTTAAGGCCTTAAATACCATCGCCTGTCACATTCAGGGCCGAATATCTATCATGTATTAAAATACTGTCTCAACTGTGTCCCCTGTCACATTTAACTCTTAACCAGTCATAGTCGCATATATGAACCACAACGTTATACTGCTAAGTGGTCACGGTCGCGTATATATGCGACCAGGCCACATTTGAGTATTTACTTTCGTATTTAATTGATATCACCACATTGATGAGAAAAACGGGTTCTTTGTTCAACATTTTTTGACAAACAATGTAATTTAATGATGTCAGGAATGTTAAAGACTCTCAAATAGTAAGTGCAGGAGGGTTGCACCACACACAATTTTACACAAAAACAAATATATGGACAAGACATCATACTCAAAGACCACAAACATAAACAAATCAAAGAGAGTGAATGGATCCGGGGACTAGCCGTAAGCGTCCACTGCGCTGTACAGTCCCGGGCCTGTGGTGACACAGATTTCACTCATATTTGAAAACAACTGGGAATGCAACCCAAAGAAATAATTATATAGTGTCGTGTCAGCACGAGTCATGATCTATTATATGTTGCAAGAATTACGAATGCAAGCATATAATTGATGTATAAATTCCGCTACACAAGTAACCACATAGTTAAATGTATCAGAAGTAGGCCTAGTTCAAAACTAAATCAATAAAAGGATTGAAGTATATAAATGCATTTAGGACAAACATTGCAACCGTCACAGAAACAAAAACACAACTGAATACAAGGAAGCAAAGGAATAGGCTATCTAGGGAGACAGCCGTCTGCTGACTGAGTGGTGTGACGTGAATCTGCCGTAATAGTTGTTATGACGTCGTAATTTAGAAGGTGCAATTTCCCGATAAAAGGGCGATAATCTAGATAAAATTACGTTAAAATATAAAAACTATTAGTTTTAAAGACCATGCAATTGTACAAACCATAGTATAATTATTATATAATGTCCCACGTAAGAAATGCAAAACAGGAATGCTAAAGAAATCGTAAGTTATTAGTGTATTCATAAAGGCCTAAAAATAAGGGCGATAATCCAGATAGGACTAGACATATAGAAGCAATTTATATAGAATCATTATCCAATATGTAGTCAGTAATATCATTATAAGAAATGTAAAACTTATTATGTTGAAGAAATGGAAGTTTTGAAATTTCTTTCAAAATGCGTAATTGTGTACCACCTTTGGCCGTGCACTTAAAATTAAGAGTTTTTATTCGGGAAAAAAATAGTTCTTTATTGTTGCATATTTTTAAAAATCGTAATGCCTGTGAATAGAAAACATTGTATAGTGTCGTATCTGGTATGTTACTATGAGCTGACGGGTATTTTACTACTTCAAAACCAAATTTGTCCGTTTTATCGAATATACCGACATTAAATTTGTTATTAATTATATTGATGTCCAAGTCAAGGACAGATGCATTTATAGTGCCCGAATTTTCTTTATTTAATATAAGTTCAGGAGGATATATTTCATCTTTGTATTTATTGAAATTACCATTATCATTGATTGGTGTTATGTCATCAATGTAACGGAAGGTATAATTTAGACTTTTTGCTACCTTGTAATCTGTTTTTCTTTTATGGTCTTGAAAGTCGAATTCGTATTTATATAAATGTACATTTGCCATAAATGGGGCGGGGTCAGTTCCCATTGGTAAACCAATAGTTTGTTGTATTATCTGATCCCCAACCTCAAATATGGCATTGTCAATGAGAAAATGTATAATATTTTGAAATTTTTCTTTATCGAAAACTACAGTATTGGCATTGCGCCGTTTTATGATCCATCTTGCATCTTGTGAGTAGATGGCCATCAGATTTCTGCCTTTTCCAAAAGCACCATTAAAGGCCTTATCCACGAACCAATCCAAATTCTGTTTAAGGTCTGCATGTTGTAGCATAGTATATAAAGTAGAAAAGTCGAAAGTTTCTATTGATTTTGCATTGTCTTTTTGATTGATTTTATCTAAAGTGTCTACTATTGGTTTATTTTTATACGCCCACATTTTCATGTGGACGTATTATGTCGTCGCCCCTGTCCGTCCACAATTTGTTTGTGGACTCTCTACAGGTCACAATTCTTATCCGATTTTGACGAAACTTGAAATATAGGTTTATCCCCAAAAGATCTCGGCTGCTTTCGATATTGGCATGTATCGGATCAAAACTTCATGGATTATGGCCCCTGATTGTACGAAAAATCACGTTTTTAGCTTGTGGACCCTATAGAGGTCACAATTTTGAACCGATTTTGATGAAACTTGACATGCATGTTTGTAACCCAAAGATCTTGGTTCCTTTCGATATTTGCGGCTATCGGAATGTAATTTCCTGAATTATGGCCCCTGATTGTCCGAAAAATCACCCTTTTTAGCTTGTGGTCCCTCTGGCGGTCACAATTATTATCCGATTTAAAAAAACCGTTTGATTATATCACCGTTACACTCTAAGGAAGGTTGAGTTCAAATTTCGAGAAAATCGGACCAAAATTGACATACAAAATGGCCGCCGTTTGTACGCGAATACTGTTAAAAAATGGTATATCAAGGTTGTGGACCCTGTGGAAGCCACAATTTTAATTCGATTTTGATCAAACTTGAAATTCATGGTTATAACCCAAAGATCTTGGTTCCTTTCAATATTTGCGCATATCGGATCGTAACTTCCTGAATTATGGCCCCTGTTTATACGCAAAATCTCCTTTTTTATACGCCCACATTTTTATGTGGACGTATATTGTCGTCGCCCCTGTCCGTCCGGACGTCCGTCCGTCCACAATTTGTTTGTGGACCCTCTACAGGTCACAATTCTTATCCGATTTTGACGAAACTTGAAATATAGGTTTATCCCCAAAAGATCTCGGCTGCTTTCGATATTGGCATGTATCGGATGAAAACTTCATGGATTATGGCCCCTGATTGTACGAAAAATCACGTGTTTAGCTTGTGGACCCTATAGAGGCCACAATTTTGAACCGATTTTGATGAAACTTGACATGCATGTTTATAACCCAAAGATCTTGGTTCCTTTCGATATTTGCGACTATCGGAATGTAATTTCCTGAATTATGGCCCCTGATTGTCCGAAAAATCACCCTTTTTAGCTTGTGGTTCCTCTGGAGGTCACAATTATTATCCGATTTAAAAAATCGTTTGATTATATCACCGTTACACCCTAAGGCAGGTTGAGTTCGAATTTCGGGAAAATCGGACGAAAATTGCCATACAAAATGGCCGCCGTTTGTACGCGAATACTGTTAAAAAATGGTATATCAAGGTTGTGGACCCTGTAGAAGTCACATTTTTTATTCGATTTTGATGAAACTTGAAATTCATAATCATAACCCAAAGATCTTGGTTCCTTTCGATATTTGCGCATATCGGAACGTAACTTCCTGAATTATGGCCCCTGATTATACGCAAAATCGCCTTATTTTAGCTTGTGGTCCCTCTGGTGGTCACAATTATTATCCGATTTACTAAAACGGTTGATTATATTACCGTTACACTGTAAGGAAGGTTGAGTTCGAATTTCGGGGAAATCGGACCAAAATTGCCATACAAAATGGCCGCCGTTTGTACGCGAATACTGTTAAAAAATTGTATATCATGGTTGTGGACCCTGTAGAGGTCACAATTTTAATTGGATTTTGATGAAACTTGAAATGCATGGTTATAACCCAAAGATCTTGGTTCCTTTCGTTATTTGCGCATATCGGATCGTAACTTCCTGAATTATGGCCCCTGATTGTCCGACAAATCGCCTATGGTCCCTCTGAAGGTCACAATTATTATCTGATTTGAAAAAAAGGTTTGACTCTATCACCGTTACACCCTACGGAAGGTTGAGTTTGAATTTCGAGAAAATTGGACTCTAATTGCCAGAAAAAATGGCCGCTGTTTGTACGTGAACAGTGTAAAAATATGGTATGTCAAAGTTGTGGACCCTGTAGAGGTGACAATTTTAATTTTTTCGATTTTGATGAATCCTGAAATGCTTGTTTATAACCTAAAGATCTTTATTCTTTTCGATATTTGCGCATATCAAATTGTAACTTAATGAATTATGGCCTTTGATTGTAGGAAAAATCACTTTCGGTATTGCTTGTTCTCTGTCTATCTCTCGAACAATTATTATCTGATTTAAAAAAAACCTCTGATTATATTACTGTTGCACCGTAAGGAAGGTTGAGTTCGAAGTTCGTGAAAATCGTACCAAAATTGTCGGACGAAATGGTCACCGTTTGTACGCGAATAGTGTAAAAATATGGTATATCATGGTTGTGGACTCTCTACAGGTCACAATTCTTATCTGATTTTGACGAAAAGTAACATTTCTAGGTTGTGTATCGTCACACCATAATCATTGTTGGCTTTGAATTTCATGAATATCAGACTGGAACGGACCAACAAAATGGCTGCTCTCAATACAGTATGAATTACAGGACTTAATGATGTAGGAAAATCACTTTCGGTATTGCTTGTTCTCTATCCATCTCTCAAAAATGTGGGCGTATCCTGCCTGGCAGTGCCAGCCTATCTTTATCAATTATGCAAAAAGCTATTAATGGCATAATTTAAGTCCTTTCGTAATAGTCACTGCTAGAGGTTTTGTCTGGCAGATGCTGGAGGAAATTATGTATCTGAATTTTACTGGATTTTTATGAAATTTCGGTATAGAATAAATATATGGAAGGGCATCTACTTTTACATTGTCTTTTATATCATTACTCCTGTTAAACGAATATTGATTTTGTAAAATATCTAGTTTAGATAATTCCGTAATACATTTATAAGTGTTATTATTGGTGTTAGGCCAAAGTCCAACTTCGGTAAGGATATTTTTAATATAGTACTTTTTACAGATAAAGGCAATGTTATTGCTGGCCTTATCGACAGGTGTTAGAACAAATTTCTCTTGAAGAGCAGAAAGGCATTCAGCTGCAGATGCATTTTTTAGGACTTCGGGTGGTGGATGTCTTGGGTTGTTTTTAATATGTTTGATTCTCTTTGATAAGAGGTCAAAAACAGTGTTTCTCCTTTCTCCAAAAGATTCTATTGGTGCACGAAATTTATCTGACCAAGCTACTATGCATTTCCGGATTTCTGATTTTAGATTATTATGTAATTTTTTGAAGTTAGTTTTATTAGGTTGTTCTCGAAATTGTGGTCCAAAGCGAAATAGTTTTTTAAGATTATTCTCTTCAACAATATCGAAGTTTCCAGTCAGTACATGGTCGTGAAATTTATCTTTAAAAGGAGAGTTATGACATTGACATATTGTATTGTTGTAACTGTTAATAAATTCTTGAACGTTAAGGTTTGCTATAGTTTCATGGTAGTTAAATATTTTATTACGAATTGGAGGTAAAAATTTGTATACGACTGTAGGTGAAATTTTAGGAATAGTATCTGGTATAGATTTGATTACAGATCTATCTTGGAAAATTCTATTCAGTCCAATATCTTGTATATGTTTATCTGTAAAAAGTATTTTACATAAAATCTCGGGTTTTTTCTTATGTACTTTATTTTGCTGTGCTGAATGTTTAGGTGAAAATTTACTATTTATCAAATCGGTAATAACATCGTAATATTGAGGAAGAAAGCTTTCATTAAGTTGATTAGAATAGATAATATCCTGTATGAGGACACCAAGTTTCTTAGCTGTTGATTTTTTCAAGGTATGTACAATTTGTCGAGCTAGATTACGTACACAAGCTGCACAAGACAATTTGTCGGAAGTATGGCATTGGCATGCAGAATACAATTCGTTCAAAATACTTTCCGGATCTTTTTGAAATTTCGATTTTTTAATGGAACGTTTTTTATTTTGAAAATTATGGTCAGGTTTTTTATAACAATTTCTGGTGATCAAAGTGTTTTCATTCCGGTTGTTATAATCGATGTTTTTAAATCTATCATTAAGACCATAAGGGAAAATGGTCTGTAGTTTGATAATCCAAGTTTCTTCTGCGTGCGTTCTAATTTGTGTATTAGCAGGATCAATTTTACCATTAGTATGGTGTCCAGAACCGGGAAGTTTTTCAATTATTTGTATACTATATCCAAATTCTTTACAGGGATTTTGTTTAAAATGTTGATATAATAGTTTGTGTGCATTTTCAGAATTTCCTGCAGATCTATGATTATTAAATCTAGTTTTACATGATTTACTAGTTTCCCCAACATACTGTAGTTTGCAGTAATTGCAGGTTAATAAATATACTATATTTTGTGTATTACAATTAAGGTTTTGATCTGTAGAAACATGGTAGCATCTACCAGTAACGGAGCTACTAAATGTGTGGGCTTCATTGTAATCAGTACATAATTTACACTGTCTATAGTTACAAGCACCGAAAGACAGACTACAAAATTCACAATTTATATTTGAAAATATTGAATTACTAGTTTGACTACATTAAAATGTCTATGAATGATTCCCACTCGAATTATATTGATGACACTGACACTGAAAACGATATTTCTGATGAAAATGATTTAAAATGATTTGCAAATTATAGATCAACTCATCCCAGGTTCAACTTTTTTATTGGTGTCACTTTTAATTATCCTGCAGTAGTCGATTGATATAGGCATACAAAATATTTAACTTTAGCTTTTATTTTAGCCTGACCACTTGACGTCATGACGTCAAAATGACATCGACTGGTGAAGGCCTAATATCTACACGTATTGTGTATTAAAATACTGTCTTATATCACATTTAACACCTAATATTTTGTATTAAAATACCAAATTACGTATTAAAATAATGCCTCATGTCACGCTCCCAATTTTTATCTTTTCGTTCCCTTCTCCTCATCTCCCATTTAGATAAAGTTCGAGAGGTCACGTGTCTTTCCACGTTTTTACGAACACGCTGAACAGCTTGTAAGTCTTTTGCATTAAAATGAGTAACTTTTGATTTCTGTTTTGCTACTGCACCAAGGCCATGTCGATCTCTTTTCAACACCGTCTTGACAGGATATTTCTGACCTTGACCCTCAGAACCCAGTCCTTGACCTTTATCCCAGCCATGTTTAAGCATCATTTGAAACCCTCTGTTAGATTCAGGTATCATAAAAGATGGTTCACTTGGTTTAATTTGACGATTAAATAAATGTGCGGTTGAAGTCTCGTGTTTTCTATGATCAGAAACATCTACTTTACAAATTTCGCAATAAACTTTTGCACTTGTTTCTGGTTCTCTTTTTATTTTTCGCTTAAAATAATGTTTGTGTTCGTCCAATATCTCAACAACTTTGAATAATCTGGCCTGCTCGGCCATATCTCTGACAGTTTGCTTCAGATTATTTTGTAAGTTGGCATCAGCTTCCTTCTCCAACAGAAACTCGACAACCTTCCTATGACCTGCAACCGCCCCACACATCAAAGCGGACCATCCAAAAACATCCTGATAATTAACGTCGGCTCCATCTTCTACGGCTTGTCTCAAACCAATCAGGTCACCATTCTGAGAATATTTCAGCATTTCGCTGTTTTTTCTATTTATTAATCTATTATTATCATCATTTGTTGAGGTACTTCTTGCAGCTACATCCTCTGTTGTTGGTCGGGTTTCACATTTCTTAATTTTAGATTTTGAACTTTTTCGATCTTTTGCGGAGCTCCTACATGTACCCGTATGTGTTTTCCTCGATTTATATTTTTCCACAACATTTTGTGATAGTTTTTGTATTTTCTTGCTGTCATCGTTTATTAAGTTTTCATAATATTCTTTAATTTCTGTTCCATTTATATTGGAAACTTCAGGTGCCTCTTTCTTAGAATTTTCTTCATCTTCTTTGCTGTCATTTGCAGGAACAAAGGGAATCAAGTTCTGGTAATCACTTTGTAGATTTCTGAAAGTCCATTTACAATTCATCTCTTAGTCTGATCATTTAATTCTCCTACAAAGAAAAATATATTAGTAAATAAATAATCAATATTAGGTGTAAGCATGGGGAAAAAAATGTGATTTTTGAAAAAAATTGATTGTAAATTATTGTAATTTGGCTAGGCAAAGCAATAAATGATTGAAAATTCTCAACTTTTCAAAGATTTCAAATTTTTTTTCTCCCAGGCTTACCTAAATTTCGTTTTATCTTATATATGTCCAAGTTTGTAAATTTGTGCATTACCCTTTCAATGAAGTCGGCCAAAGCGGTTAGAAGGACGTTTTTTTAACAGCGTGTTTTGTCACTCATACTGATTCTAGTCAGGTAAGAAAGGTCTTTTTTCTCACGAAGATGTTCAGTTACATTGGTCAGGCATTCACATAGACTGACACGTGACTGTTTAGCAGTAAAAGTTTGCCTAGTAAAACGGACTTGGAAGCAAAACTTTTTCGACGAGGATTCAAGAGTATGATCACTGAACGTACAAGGCCAACATGAGACCTATGTTCAGAGCTAAACTAGGGTTGAGGCAATTGATGGGGGTTTAAGATATCCAAGCGCAAATTTTAGCTCATCATAGCCAAGGTAAAGGTCCTGGAATTTTAAGCTTCATAACGATTTATGTTATGTACATTTATGATTCAAAGTCCAAAGTCAAAGACATTATTATTATGTGATCTTTTTCGTGTATATTTACAATAAATTTATAAAAAAGAAAATGACATCTTTCAAATTACCAATCTATATGAATTGAATCACAAACATATACAGCATTACATGTCAGAGATCTGATAAAATCTAATAGTAATACTAGGCTAATCATACGATAAACGTTTATATCAACAATTTTCTATTTTTTATCGTGTCAGAAAATATTAGCTAGAGTAATTTCCCCTTGAATATTCCCGATTATTTTGTCTTTTATTTACCAAGTAGCTTTGATCAACCGGTTATTTCTCAACATAAATCACGTCGCTTATCGCGAGACATTCAGTCTCCACAGCAACGTTGACAAGATGGCGTCAGAAGATGAAGGTCCAGAAGAATCTCTTATTGATAATCATAGAACATCATTACTAGATATAATTGAAGACAATAACAGGGCTGTAAACAAGGTTTATTTTCAATATGTATTTTGATTTAGTAGTTTCTGAGAAATAAAGCAGGTGGGTCCTCCTAATGACAACTAATGTGAAAATAAGGATTCCCCCCCATCTCGGTAGTTAAGTTAGCATGTGCCAACCAAAATTCAATTTTTGAGCTAGGGACCTGAAACTTTGCATACAGCTAGAAAAAAACCTTAGAATCATTAATCTGTTTAGATTTTAAAAATCGGTTCTTAACTTTTATTTTTATAGCTTATTTTATATACCCATAGGTAAGCAGCGTTTTGCAAAATTCCGTCAAAAACGGGCAAAATTGATAAAATGATAATTTGACTGACTAAATGACTTTGGAGCGGGCTCATATTTTACTCACATGTTCTAGGAAAACACATTAACTAAAATCAACCACAAAAATATTGTTTTTAACATTTATTTGGACATAATTGAGAGGAAATCAGACATATTTCATAAAGAAAAGTAAAAAAAAAAAATAACTATAAACTGATGTTGAAATGATTAACAAGAACTTTAAGTTTTCTCTAAATAATTTTAGAATAACATATCTTTTTATTTTACAATGATTTCAAGTTTTCTCTAAATAATTACAAGTAGGCCTACATTATCAAAAAATAAAACTTGATAATAAATCGGATATAACAAAACCTATACCCTGTACAAATAACAATAAAAAACAACAAGGCTGCTCAATTTCAATTAAATCTTTTACCAAGTTTTGGGAACCTGAAAAATTATAGTAAATTATATGAATGATTAAACAAGATTGATAAACAATTGGTAGGCCTATCCTATAGTATAATAATTAATCATAATGTATATGAAATGAAGACTGGCATACGCCGTGCGATGAATAATATTTTTATTTAACACGAAATTTATAAAACATACAATTTAAACTAATTTTATTTATCTCGTAAATAACAAATTCACTCTCAAAGAATTAAAATTGTTAACATTTCAAGTATTTTCTCGCATTCGCACGTGAGTAACGGTCGTATAACTGTAATTTGATATAGTCTCGATCAGCAGTACTCCTCAGTGTAAAGCGTACAGCGAATAGTCGTCTGAATGATAGAGACTACATTTGACACGCCTTCCGCCATGACAGAATGGCCGATAAAATTTCGGTCATCTCAGAACAATTGAATTTTTACGACTTTCACGTCCACGTATGGAAATAAATGAAGGTGGATCTTATCAAGGAACATTTTTTCCATAATTTAGCAAGTTTTTTACCCCGGCGCATCTTCCACGAAAAAAGTTACAAAATTCCAAACTTTTCAATCGAAGAAAAAAAATATTCTTACCTTGCTATGTGTGACAAACTTTCCACGCGCCGCAACCTTGACATCTTAACTAACTGTTTTCGGTTGAATGGAACCGGTATCAATAGCAGGAAACCGACGCGGGGCCGTAATGCAAGACCTGCTTTTCGCGAAAAAAATGCGCCATATTTGTGACAGCCAATTAAGAAAAAAGAGTTACGTCCCTTTTTCGGTTGGCACACGCTAGTTAAGTATTATTTAGTATAGGCCTAAGGCTATTTTGGAATCCGTATAACTGTCTATTTTTCACTGTGATTCTTCTGGACCTTCATCTTTCTTGCTTAATCCGACACAAATTTTTAATAATCCACCTCTATTTTCACGAGGAATTTTGCGCTACAAAAAACCCATCAACAACATTTATTTGAAAACTGTGGCCATTAACAAACTTGCGCAGACTGGTTCATAGCTGCATTCGGCCAATATTCCAAATTCAGGGATGGAATTTTACTGTTGTCTTATGTTACTCTATTCTTTTTTAATTGCAGAAAAGTTTGCTCCATCGAATGGTGATAATTTCAAAATTAAGAAACCCAGACGTTGACAGAAGTCTTGTTGGAAGTACGAAATTTTATTTTATTTACATTCTTCATAATTATGTTTGTTGTCTTAGTCTATTGCAGGGATATAATCTTTCGATTCTGGTCCACATAAACTTAAATTTCAATTCCAATGGGCGGGAGATGTACAAAAATTCTAAAACAAAGCCAATGTTCTTGACACAGGTTAATTTAAGTCCGGTTTCCAAATTGCCAAGCTATAATATTGAACACAACGTTCTTTTGTATTACATACAACTTTAATATCTATTTGTTACTTCTGCTCTTTGTGCCTTGTCCATAAATTTGTTTTGTGCAAGTGTTTGTGTGTGGTGCAGTTCCCCTGCACTTACTATTCTATGTACAGTGCAGAGGTCAGATAATACTATGGAATGTTTTAAAGGCAAATCTTCTGGCCCCCGAGTTCATAAAGCATTCTCAGACTTAAGTTAAGAATTTACTCAAAATTGTTTGCCTTATTCCAAGAAAAATATAGCCCTTCATAAAACCTTTGTTGTTTTAATGTATCAAATACATCAATAAGAAACTATATGCAAAGTTTTGTATTTCTGGATGAAAGATATTTCTTATAAACAGAGATTGAAAGTTGAATAAATTCTCAACTTAAGTCTGAGAATTCTTTGTGAACTTGGGGCCTGATCTTTTTTTAATAATAGCTTGAGCAACAAGTTGTAATATTGAATATTATTGGTGTAAATTTGGTTTATTTTTAGGTCAGTATGAAGCCATGTTAAAAAACTTACAGAATGTTTATCAGAGTGAAGTGATCAGTGGATTAATGTTGATTTATATGAAACATGTTGTTCATGTTGTAGAGGTAGGAACAGATTATAACACCCATTTCACCTATTCAACTCAGTGGATGGGACGAGAAACAGAGGTCCTGGGTACATATTGGCATGGACTATTTACTACACTTTGGCTTGCAACTAAAAGAACCCTCAATATTAAGAATATGTAGGTCGTAGGACTGTTGTCTGAACAAAATTTCCCTCATGGGGTATGCCTGTGTTTTTGAATATTGATGTGCACCATTGACCTCTTGACTTATTTACAGGTTTCTGTACAATGTGTGTGTGTGTAGCCCTTCCATAATTATCCACCCAAGATCCATTAGTTTTCCATATTTAAACGTGAATTAAGATATATTGTAGAAGATTGAATAAAGAGTTGGCAGGTCTCACAATACTTGTTAAAAACCAGATAATGTAAAGGGAACTTGCTGAAAATTTCAGTCAAATTGATCCACCCTGAACCAAGAATTTAGCGATTGAATTTTCAGCCTAGCCTTGATCATCATTACTAAAGTTGGTACAATAAAAACACAGTCTTGATTATCCATTTCATGATTAAATCATGAATGAAAGTTGAGCAGCAAATCAGATCCTAATCCAACAAATATCACAGGCTAGTTATGACATTGAGAGCTGATTATAGTCTAGATAAATACAAGTTAATTAATGTCCAATTAATAATTTAGATAATATTTCAGGTCTAAAAGTCCTATAATAGGTAGATTTAGCTCTTGTATAATGTAAGCATATCGCCTATTTTTCTTGTTTTATTTCAGAGTTCTATGGATATGTTGTTAGAGATTGTTAAAGATTTAAACCAAGGTGAAGAATCCGATGACAGTTTTATATCAGAATCAAAGATTTTAGTCATTTCTCATAATATATCCTTTTATAGAAAAAGATACATCATGATATATCGTAGTATACAAATTACAATAAATTACACAAACAATCTGATGGCAATTAAAGTTTTGAATTAAATAATAGAACTTTCAGATTATCCAAATAAATTTATTCAATAATACCCCTAATTGAATGACTGGATTTCCATCTTTTCCATGGAATGTGTGGTCAAAACCAGTGTTTTCATTTCAATTTGTGGCAATAAATTTTACTGTTATCCAATTTTCTTTTGACATAAATTTAACTCACTTATTTATCATATGTTCAGTTACTAAATGCCGTATAAGGATTTCATAAATTTAACTGCATTTATTTATTTTTTTAACCCTTTGAACCCTGACCTC
This sequence comes from Patella depressa, assembly GCA_948474765.1. NCBI lineage: Eukaryota > Metazoa > Mollusca > Gastropoda > Patellidae > Patella > Patella depressa. The sequence goes on from OX419718.1 coordinate 5,354,810, forward strand.
CTGGCACTTAACAGTACTGGTACCTAGCCTCCTGGAGGAAAATCAGCTATTTACAAACATATATGAAAAACAGTTGAAACATTCATTTTAATAACCTATAATCAACTCAAAAGCATGCCAAATGATAATTATAGCATGTACTAGCTAAAATTATCATAATATTTAATCTTATTGTGCCAGTCCATGCAGCATGTTGAGCCTTACGTTTTCTATATGGGGGCGTGACTTGTGCCTCGGCCGTGTCAGGAATACCTGGGTCAATATCTTCCGAATTATTCGAATTATTGTCTAAAACCACATTGTCAAATTCTTCGATAAAATATCATCGGCAGGATAATCTTCGTCTAAGTTTTGTTCGCCTGAGCTCTAATAAATTAGCGACTTCTTTGACTGAATAGAACTGACGCTTCCTGTTAGTTCCGCTGCCACTGGGTTCCATTTTGACAGGTAGAAATTAGCTTCGATATTATCAAAAAATCAACCTCAAAATCAAATCAAAGATAAAAGCATGGAGGCTGACATCTTTGTGACGCTATCCCAGCATTACCACACAATTCTTACCCCTGATTGGTCGTTATATTTAGCGTTCTTTAAATAGGTATGACAGCATACCTTGAATCCCGGTGTATCGGGATTACGGTGTATGAGCACTTACTAAAATTCCCGATAGATCGGGACTACGGGTTCAAAGGGTTAAGGGTGAAATTCATTGAAATTTTAATTTTATGACATGTTGCACCACAAACAATAAATAGCAAAAAGACATATACAGCTGAATTGAAATTTTAATTTTATGACCTGTACATTGACGAGCAGATGAGTTCCCCAGTCAATTAAGACATGGCAAATTACAATTAAAGCGAGAATATGGTGGTTAAAATGATCATCTGTTTACTAAAAATTCTTCTAAATTTTGCTAATTACTGTTGACCTTGACCTGAAACACATAGCTGACCGATTATTTAACCAATGGAGTTATCGAGCCTTAGAAATTCAAGTTCATCGTTTAGAGGCGTACGAACCGTCGGAAACAGTTGATAAACTTATAGTTGATCTGTCGACACAACTTGTGAAACTTGGAGCATATATACGTAAACAACCTAAGGTGAGGATTTATATGAACAGATTGCTCTTAGGACACACCAGATATATAGAAAATCTCACAAACTATGTCACATAATTAACCCTGTTTACATTACAGATTTTAAGTGTGCCGGGCAGGGTACCAAGCATAGTCACAGTGTGGTATTTGGTAGTAGAGGTCACAAGATCTCCTGGCTTAGGGCTTGCCATGGATCCTTTCACTTGATTTCATATGTACACTTGTTGTTTATTGCTTCCATGTAATTTATTTGTGCCATTGTCAGCAAGCGATATATTGAAATAAAATTGAACTATGTGTTAAGTTAGCTATGTGAGGTATGTGTCAAGTGGACGTTATACCTCATTTCTCTACCTATATATAATTTGTGTGTCCCATTGTCCTTAGGATTGTTGTATGGGTTTTGTTTGTGTGATGTTTAATACACTGGATGTAGATTTATATCACATTTATTATTTATTTCAGATGTCTGTAAAAAAGGTTTTAGATTCACTGCATGAAAGAGTACCAGACTTGCTTCCTAATCAAGGTAAAGATATTACATAATTTACTTTGTTGAATATGATCTATGGTTAATAAATGTGTCCTACATAATTTACTTTGCTGAATGTGACCTATGGTTAACTTGAGTTAGTGTGGTCTATAGTTAACTTGAGTAATCAGTGTAGTCTATAGTTAACTTGAGTAAACAGTTTGATCTATGGTTAACTTGAGTAATCAGTGTGTTCTATAGTTAACTTAAGTAATTAATGTGATCTAAGATTAACTTGAGTAAGAAATGTGATCTATGGTTAACTTGAGTAAGAAATGTGATCTATGGTTAACTTGAGTAAGAAATGTAATCTATGGTTAACTTGAGTAATAACTGTGATCTATGGTTAGCTTGAGTAATACATGTGATCTATGGTTAACTTGAGTAATACATGTGATCTATGGTTAATGTGAGTAATAAATGAGATCTATAGTTAACTTGAGTAATAAGTGAGACCTATGGCTATCCCATTATTTTCAATTCACATTTGTAACCATACCAATTTTAATTATAAATCTAAATGTGTTATTTTTTTTTCCAGCTGTTGTACATTATTTGTTAGAAGAGGAAGATTGTCAAATGATTTTACCATCGGAATATTTAGATGTGTATCAAACCCCATTTGATGTTCGTTCTGATACAGGTAATACACGATTATATGTAGGGAGGATGGGTGTGGTCGAGTGTGCACATTTGATCATAAGGTCTGTCATTGAGGGTGGGTGGGTGTGATTGGATGGACAAATGGTTTAATGTGTGCACATTGTATCATAACGTCTGTCATTGAGTCAACTAGTGTGGTTTCGATTCCCTGGTTGTACGTGACAAGGAGTAGGGTCACCTGTCCAACCTCATGGTTTTCTCCGGTTTCTTCCCACTGCTAAAGACCCCTACACGCAATCGAATTATTGAAACAAAATTGAACCATATGTTAGTCCTATAATGACCTAGCATATGTTGGGTTGACCTTAAACCCATTTTTATCTCTCTCTCTCTCTCTCTTGATCTATCATATATTTTAATAAAAATTTTGAATATTTTATTTTTTCAGATTTGGTATGGCCATTACCTACTCGACTATTTCCATACAACTAACAACACTGGAAAATCAATATCAATCACTAATGAACAAATGACGTTTAATCATAAAAATATCTGCCCCAAACAGTATTAAGTGGTTATTTTAAATGGATAATGTTAAGGGTAAAAATGGTTAGTAATCCGACAGAAATCATTCTGGTCCATAAATGACATATTACCCCATTCACTATTGGTTTGGCTTGTGTATTCAATAATGGTTATTAGTAATTGTTCACACGAGAAGTGGTATCTTACAGCTAGTTACACACCTGCTAATTCATGACTACTGAATAATTTCTAAACACTTTCTATACACATTAAAATGATGGTTTGGATGATTTAATGTCAATATTTTCATTAAAGTTCTTGGCATCGGTTCCACACCACAAGTAATTTTGCATTAACCCTTTGAAAATTATACTTTGAAAGCATGGAGATATCTTAATTTATGGTGAAATTACACTTTGAAAGCATGGATCTATTTTGAGTTGTGGAAAAAGCATGGGGATATTTAAATTTTACTTTTGAAAACATGGATTTTAATGATTTACTGTAAAAGCATGGAGATATTTTCATAATTTACTTTAAAAGCATGGAGATATTTTAATTCTTTTTTCTACTTTAAAAGCATGGAGATATTTTAATTATTTCTTTATAAAAGCATGTAGATATTTTAATTACTGTGAAAGCATGAAGATATTTTATTTATTACTGTAAAAGCATGGTTCTATTTTCATAATTTACTGTAATAAAAGCATGGTTCTATTTTCATAATTTACTTGGAGCATGGAGATATTTTAATTATTTATTTACTGTAAAAGCATGGAGATACTTTAATAATTTACCGTAGAAACGAGGTGATATTTTGTTAATTTACCGTAGAAACGAGGTGATATTTTAATTATATACGGTAAGATTTGTAAATAAAACAACCAATATTTATTTTGTTACATTATGATCATCCTGTCTATAATAAAACTTTTACAAAAACCATGGTTTTTATTTATGTGTAGATCTATCTGAATATTATTGTAAGCCCACCTGTGATGATGGGGTTAATAGAAAGTAGTTGTGTAGCTTAGAGACGGAAAATAGTGTCTCTAACACACCCAAATGGTCCTGTTTTCCAAACAATTGGCTTGACCAGACCTACTAATCCCCGACCTGAGGGTCCTTTGATCAGGAGCGCCTAAAATATTAATCACTAATGGCTTAATTAATCCCGACTGTATCAACGGCATCGAGAATCGAGATTGGTGAAAGTTATACACGCAGTACAGTAAATATTTTTGAGTTTTAAATTTGATTCACCCTATCTTAAGGCCCGATTAGGAATAATCCCGTTCGGACATTTACCAATTTCCGTTGGACATGCCGGCAAATACGGGCGAAACGGTATCCAAAAAACAATTTAGAAATTGAAACTAAACACATAATTTAACCGACTAGAGCTCATCTATATCGATAACTGTGTATGAACCTCGTAAAAACTCTTTTTTTTTTACATAAATAAGTGTGTTTATAAACCTGTTAAGGTAAATCTCTTTCGTCTTTGGGTTATATTCTATGTCGGAATAACTTGTGGTCTGAATAAACAGAGAGGAATTTGGAGTTATTCTTCTGAAACATTTACTTTAAACCTGTTGCAGGTTATACTTCCATGAGGTGTTTTTATTGTCATAAGAATACATGGTATAACACCCAGTCAATGCTGAAGACAGAAAGCCTTTAAAGGAACCGCGACTAGTCGTGCGCATGGGGAGAAAAACCTCGACACATGAAATTCTGTATAGGAGTAGTCCGTAGCGCCGAAGTCCAGGCAAAGTTTTTATCCACAGTACACAACCAGACCTATGTCCTTCTTCATAGCCCGCATGGAACAGAAAAATAGCGCGTTAAATCTAATCACTGACAAGGGTGGGTTTTGGCCAATAGGGTACAAATCAAAAATACAGCAAAAAGTTACCGGCAAAGAAAACAATGTTATAAATGTGCATATTCCACACGTATCCGAATAGGACCGCTATGATTAAATTCAATGAAATTTCACGGTTAACTTTTCCATTTCCAATCCACCCGGACTATGTCATTTTATCGACGAAAATTAGGTAATTTCGGGATTTATAAATGGTCCAAGGTTCAATTCTATTTCAATAATTCACCCGAACGTAGGGGACTTTAGCTGTGGGAGGAAACCATTGGGCCTGGACAGGCGACCCTACTACTTGTCACGTACAACTGTGGAATCGAAACCACACCACTTGACTCAATGACTGACCTTATGATACAACGCACACTCGCTAATTAACCATTCGACCGGAGATCTGTATGAAGTAAATGAATCTCTGGGCCCAGAATGGATATGAAATGGGGTTTAACGTCCTACTCTTCTCCCCCGAACTGGGCTAATGAAGACGGGCATACTCCATACAGTGTGCTATGAGGGGAGAACGCTAGATCGGAGACGGTCCTACGCATTTTAGCACATATGACGTCATATATAGATTGTGGGTTAGGGTAAGGGCTAGGACCTGTAGATTTGGTCAAAGTCCCGAGATGTAAACAGGGCTAGCCCTAACCCTAACCAATGATCAAGCCTAACCCTTACTCTAACCCACAATTCACATATGACGTCACAATTTGCGTAGGACCGTCTCCGATCTAGCGTTCTCCGCTATGAGGGCTATGTTTTACGTGCATACACAGGTCCTCGGATTGTCGGTCCATGTTGTCGTACCATCCGAATGACCAGACAGCTGTCCTTGTCAGCCCCTCCGTCCTGCATCACTGAAAACGGGAACCACACCAGAAGATCTGAATGAATTATCGAGATCTTTGGCAGTGCAGAGCCTCCAGGCTGGCGCCCCGGCGTCTTACCCACTCAGCCATCGTGATCCCTCGTATCAGTAAGAATAGAAACGATATATCCCTGATAAAGGAAGGTGATTATGGCTGTGTAATATAAAGTGATAATTGTCTTGTGTTGTACGATAATTACAGAATCGACAGGTAATACCAGGTATTAATTAATTACAATACCTGATAATTATAAACATTGACAAAGTTCAAGGCAACCATCCCACATACAACTTAATCTTGGACAATTAACGTCGACTGGGTTAATAAACATCGGCGAACACGTCATCCAGTGTGCTATGAGAGAAATTTAATGAATTCGAACTGTCAATGGCAGCGGGCCCGTAGCGAGCTCATAAAATATGGACGAGGGGCTACGGAATGGTTTTTTTTGCGGGGGGGGGGGGGGGGCTACGGAATGTTTGGAGGGGCTGAGGATGTAGCCGGCTAAGAACACTCTTAAGAAATCACTATATTTGGCGATTTTTCGAATTTCCTTTATATCCCAGCGACTATTTACGCGATCCCGTGCCAGGCCAACTACGCCCAAACGAACAATTGAAATAAAATTAAACCGTGTGTTAATTCCCGAAATGACCTAGTTAGGTCGACTACAGTGTGCTAGGTCAGTCAAGGGTCACACAATGTGTGTCTTGTCGTTCGCGGGGGAGGGAAAAAAATCACATTCTTATGTGCATGCAACAGAACGTGACTGTTGGAAATTTAAATAACAGTTGCCCGTAAGGCCCCCGTTGAGAAAAACTACTTCATACATTAGCTAACGCACTGCATGCAGCCAAAAAGGTAGGAATTTAAGTCAGATTTCTCACTGGCGTCGGTTTGTCAATTTAACTGATGCGTCACTTTAAATTGATGTATGACGTCATGAATAGCAATTATATATTATTAAGACGATATATCATTAAAAGTGTGGATGACGTAATGAAAACTCTGTTAACCATAGGAATATAGAAATAGATTTATTTCCATACTAACAGCCTGCTAATAATGTCAAGTCAGATGACGAATCAGTAGTGCAGGTAAGTGGTGCCTAATGACTTTGGTTCCTTAATTTACTACTTTAAACTTGTGGCAATAGCTGGTTGTTTAACGACCGCATGCACGGTGGGAATATCATAAACCTTAACACACTGGTAGTATGGTTTAACGTCTGCCTTAACAGTCGCGATATCGCAAGCCTTACCGCACTGGTAGTAGCTATGGTTTAACGTCTGCCTCAACAGTCGCGATATCGCAAGCCTTACCGCACTGGTAGTAGCTGGGCCTATGTTTTAACGTCTTCCTTAACAGTTAGCGATATCGTAAACTATACTATACTGTTTGTGAGCCTCAACAGTCGCGATATCGCAAGTCTCGTCGTTCCGGTAGCATGGTTTAAAGTGTGCCTTAACAATAGCGATATCGGAAACCTTACCGGAGTGGTAGTCTGATTCAACGTCTGCCTCAACAGTAGTGATATATCAAACTTTACGTCTGACTCCAAGAGTCGCGATATCGCAAGGCTTACCGGACCGGTAGCATGATTTAACGTGTGCCTCAACAGTAGTGATATAGCAAACTTTACGTCTGACTTCAACAGTAGTGACATCGCAAACCTTACATCTGCCTCAACAGTAGTGACATCGCAATTCTTACCGTACTGGAAATATGGTTTTACGTCTGCCCCAACAGTAGATAATCCATGAATATAGTTACTTTTAAAAGAGCGAGTATAATTGCTTTATCCCCATTGGATATAGTTACTCAGTGAATATAGTTACTTTTAAATCAGTGAATACTTTACTTTAAAATCGTGAATATAGTTACTCTGTGAATATAATTACTTTAACTCAAGTGAATATAGTTATTTTAATCCGTAAATATAGTAACTCAGTGAATATTGTTACTTTAATATTAGTGAATATAGTTACTCAGTGAATATAGTAATTCCATGAATATACTAATATAGTCAGACTACCCAGTGAATATAATTAGTAAAGGTTACTTTTAAAGTCAGTGAATGTTGTTAATGTCAAAACAATGGAATAGAGTTTATTTTAAATCAGTGCCAGTTACTTTTAAAATCAGTGAATACAATTTGTTTGACCAACTTATTTTAACCCGGACCAAAACATCATTCAATCTCCCAGTTAATTGTCATGGGTTGCGGTGCTTCTTCAAAAACGACTGGACCCCAGATTGAAGAAATGGAGAAGTACAGCACCAAACAATTTTTATCCAATCTAATTCAGACCCAGACCTCGCTTTTATTATCGGAACAAAACGGCGGATTATGTGAAATGTCTTCTAATGATATGGTAACGCCATTCGTGGATTTTCCGTCCGATTCGGAGGACCGAGACCAAAACCAGCCTTCAACGAGTAGGAATTGTTGCCGTGTTTCGCCATGTGTATCTCCACCAAGGGATGACCTTTGTTTCTACCCACGTGATGAGAACGATAAAAGGTGTCAAGCTTTGACAATCATCTCAAACATCCAGAATAAACAAAAGTTGGATAAAAATGTTAAGAAATCGGAATTAATTAAAGGAACTATATACTAACTCATTTTCCATGTAATGAAAAGAGAAAAACATATCGATTTAGAAGTAATTAGTAATGGCTGAATTTCCAAAGTATTTCACAGAACACAATTAATTAGACATTACAATAAAAATTTTAAAAAACGAATTTAAATCACGTTAATATTCATGCATATTCCATTAGTATTTGTGTTTAGAGCCATACCAGATATTTTGACAAATAAATATTTTCTAATAAAAAGGGAATGATCTCATCAACTCTACAGAAATTATGTGTTGTTCAAGAAATGAGGTGTTGTTAAACCTTTACTTTTCTACACCACCGATCTAATGAAGTCTGTCATGCAGTTTGCTACGAGGGGAAACTTTGCCTGGGCAGCGGTTTTTCCACTAGGGTTTCCAAATGAAATCAAATGGGGTATAACGTCCTACTGTTCTGCTCTGACTGGGCTAATGAAGACGGGCATACACCATACAGTGTATTATGTGAGAAATTTTGCCCGGACAGCAGCACTATGATCTACTCTACATCAAATTCCAACTGCCAAAGGATCCTTTATGTGCATGCCAATGCATACATGGGACCTTGGTTTTCGGCCCCATCCAAAGGACTAGACAACTGCACGTCGGAAAATCCTGATGAACTTTCTCGGCCAATCCAGGCTAGCGAGCCAGTGTCTTACCCAGAGTTCCAACTCGACCATATATGCTGATGAAATGACAGTTTGAACTGGATAGAATCATCAGGGCCTGATTAAGGTACATTTCAACTAGGCCATGGCCTAGGGACTCATGTTTTTAAGGGCCTTGCATAGTCATTTTCTGTGTTTCCCAAAACTCTCGCTTTGCCGAAAGGTGGAAAAGGAAGTTGATAAGAGTAAAATCCAAGAAATTACTTAGCAATTAATATGTTTTGAGAGGGATGTACCTGCCTATAATTTGAAATCATTTGGATTTAGAACTTTTTGATACAGCGCAATTGTTTGGAATACACTTCCAGAAAATATCCGACAATGTAAATTTGTGTCAATTTTTAAATCCAAAGTTAAAACTTGGTTATTTAGTCACTATCATTAACACTGCAAAATGAGAACATTTCTAGGGCCTAGTGCATTCCCTAGTGGACTGAATAGTTGCGCGATACAAATATCATTATTATTATTATTTATTATTTGAAGAGTTTTTCGTTAGTTTGAATATGTTTTTAGCCCATATATCATAAAATCACAGTTTGTTCGTACGCGGGAATGAATCTTTAAAAAAGAGGAGTGAACATCCAACAGGTTAATGAAGACAGGTAAAATATACGGGTCCAGTTTTTATTAAATTAAATAATATTCCAATCTGCACATATCATCAATATACAATAAAATCAAGTTCACATGTTATATAATATAGATCTTCAATCAAACATCTCCCGTAATCTGGAAAAACCTAGCAAGTTAAATTTTGGTGAAAATTGAGTAAGACCCATATTTGAACGTAGTACACATGTATATAATAATAGTTTTTTTTTCTCCTTCATTGAAAAGGCTTCTAATTATCTTCATCTAAAAAGACAAAATAAAATTGGTTATATATTCAGTAGCTAATTCTGAAACAAAACAGTTTTCATTGTTATCTAAAATCTACAATGTTACTAGGTTTTTCCAGATTACAGGAGACATGTTGTTACAACGATCTTCAATCAAATATGAATCATTAATAACTAATAATTACTGTATAAATTTATTATTTCTTTTTCTCCCTGACTAATAATTACTGTATAAAATCATCCCTGTTTAAATAACGCAATAATTAAAATATAATTATAATTTCATTTTCTCTCTGACTGACACAACACATTGTAATCTGAAAGAAAATGGAGTTCAACGTCCTATTTTTCAGAACCAACTGGACTAATGAAAATGTAGAGTGTGCTACAAGGAAAATTTTACCCGGACAATTGTTATACCGCCTACTCTTAATATATATCCAATTTTCACAAGCCATTGGTTTTTCATCCCATCCGAACAGGTCCCCGGTTCTGCACTAATGACAGGGTCAACCTCAGCGATTCGCGACATCCTGATTAGTGAGACAGCACCCTACCAACCGAGCCACAGTGGCTCCTCACAAACTATCTAACAATGCATCAGAGCTTGTTACAAGATGTAGAACAACCTCAGAAATAAACTGAAAAAGAACGAACATCTTTCTTCCATAAGATTGCTGTGTTTGCTAGTTGAGTGCAATCCAATTTTGGTCAATACCAGATTGAATCTTGCTTGAGAGAGAGTGAGGGGGTTCAACTTTCATTGACACAAACTAGGTAATTTTGGGACAAAAACCAGTTCAATTTTATATCAATAATTTGCTTGCACATAGGGGTCTTCATCAGTGAGAGGAAACCGGAAGATCCTCACAATGATGGACAGGAAATCCTACCCCTTGTCATGTACAAGCGGGGTATTGTTTAATTTTTGCATTGACAGCCACTTTATCCAAGAACTAAATCCCACAAAAAATATAAAAATTTGCATTTTGGATTATAACCTTCTGAGTTTGTTAGTTTGCATCGATATTATATACATGTACATGTAAGCAGTTGGTTGACACCTGAATTCTTTGCATTTAGGATTTTTTGAGGTATGTAACATAACAAAATCAATAACAATGTTTTGTGAGTTTAAAGATAAATCGGCCTATTACAGGTCTTTCGTTTGGCTACAAATGTTTTACAGTGAACAGTCCATTTGCTGATTACACTATTTTGCCTCAACCGTTTTTTAGGACTTCGAATTTTAACTAATGGTTTGGATTGTACGTACTTGGTTTTATTTTATTTATACGAACTATTATTTAGACATGATAAGCCTATTATCAAAACAAGGGCACACATCAATCACAAGCAAATCAAATTCACAGAAGTTTCACAATAACGCTGAACTGAATGTCCTCCTAATTGGTTCATATGGTTTGCATATATGTTTTCGAACGTCTTACACGATACAGTCGATTTGACTCTGAGGTTCGTGTACATGATGTTACAGTTCTACACAATGACTTTCAATTTCCAGGTTCCATCGTGTGTAATGTATGCTCAAATGGTTTGCATAACGTCTTCTAACATCTTACACATAGTCTCCTTGAGGTGGTTTGCATGCCTTACAAGATGTTACATGTTAGTCTTCTTGAGGTGGTTTGCAGGTCTTCTAGTATCTTGCGTTTTACACGTAGTCTCCTTGAGGTGGTTTGCACGTCTTCTAAGATCTTGCATGTTAGTCTCCTGATGTAACACATGTTTAAGTGGTTTGTTTTTGGAACGCGTTTTCACATTTTACAGCAAACTTCGCGGGTCCGTGGACATGATCTAACAGCACTACCATGGCTTTCAATATCCATGCTTTGTCTCTTTAAAGTTTAAGCATTCTAACATCACACCTTATACGGAACACCTTAGCTAACCACAGCAGGCGTAATTTGTTGACTCTGGTGAGAACCGTAAGTTTTTTTACTGATTAACATTAACAATAACAAAGCTGGAATATGAACAAGCGTAAAACGGAAAAGTTTTCTCGAAGAGTTACTATCACCTTGTTGGTAGAAACGCCATCCTAGGTATGAAAGATATAAATTTAACGGAAGCGAATCGGCTGCGAATGTCCAAGTTGTTAAATCAATAAGTGGGGCCGTTAAACATAATCCTGTTGTCACTAAACAATAACGGAAAGCGACGCGTTTACACAAATCTGGATTAACGACCGACATCATTCGATACCCCGCACGGGAATAGTCTGGACGTAAATTCCAACTTAAAGCATTGAAGTGAGGAAACTGCCAAGAAAACAAAATGGCTCCTAATAATAAAGCACCTGTAAAGAATAAAAGTAGTAATTATTATTAAGTCAGGAACATATGACTATGTCTCACAAAATATAATACCAACATTTTTACAGGGCGAAAATATCTAGATCATTTTAGGACTACAATATGATTTAATTTTATTTCAATAATTCACTTGCGCATGGGAGGAAACTGGAGTGCCTAGAGAAAACCTATTCGGTTCTTGTGAGTGACCCCTTAGATATATGGAAATAAACTTTCGGCTTTATTCTAAATGAGTCTGTTTGTATTTCTGTATAGATTAGTCTACTCTCTCTCCTATTTGAAGAGACATAGAGAAATAGGGTTTAACATATTTCAAGGCCTAACATATTTCAACTTTATTTCAATAGTGGTCACTGGAGGTCCTGCATAGAAAAACATATCTGCCACTTGACGCAATGACAGACCTTATGATCTAAAGCCTATGCGTTAATCCACTAGACCTCCCCCCCTCATATTTAAACAGTGTTTCATCATACCTGGATCAAGACTACCTGTTACAGCCGTCCAACCCATCATAGGTGGTATAGCTCCTACTACAGCACCTACCCACGTATTGGCTGTACTATATCTCTTCATAGGGGTGTAAGCTAGTGTATACAATAATAAATTAAACCCTCCTAATACAGCTGTCAGATTGTTCACCCCCAGTGATAAAATAGAAACACCCGTTACACCACAAACTGTAGCAAATCCAACAGCATGAAGGGGACTGAAAAAAAAAGAGTACAATTTCAATTTAAGTCTTGATAATAGAGCCCTTGTCATCTGCTTCGAGCTGTAATCTTTCATAGCAACTATTATTACCGCGAACGTGGCTCGGTGAGTAAGGCAGGACAGAGGACTCAGCAACGAAAAACTCTAGTCCTTCTGATGGGACAAAAAAATCAAGATTCCTTTTATATCTGATATGCACTAAAAGAAGGTTTGGTAGTTGGAATTCAACTACTGTCCATGCAAAATTTTCCTCATAACACACTGTATGGTGTATGCCTGTTTTTAATAGACCAGTCGGAGCGAAACAGTAGAACATTAATCCACATTTCAATTTGACAACTGTTCTGATTTTATAAGAAATAGTTCATCCTCATCAAAATTTAGTTTTATAAATGAAAATTACCTGAGGTAGCCACGAACTAAAACTCGATTCTTTGTCCGATTCATCTGTGAATCATACGGAACTTCAAAAAACTGAAAAACAATTTCTTAATTATTTATCAATTTTAAACATAATTATTCGGCATATGTATACAAAAAGTAAGAAGTCAAACCCCATTTGAATTCAAACATTTGCATGATGGACCAGATAGAAATTATTGATACAGACTCGCAGCTCCATGCGACAAAAAATAAAATCAGACAGATTTTGATCAACTGGAGTTTTAACGTCCTATTGTTTTGTCCCTACTTGGCTAATGAAGACAGATGTATGCCATGCAGTGTGCTACGACAGAACTAACAAGGGTTCTTTAACGTGCACACCAGTGTCTCCAGGAGATCACTAATATACACAAGACATCAATTTTTCATCCCATTCGTAACAATTTTTTCTTGGTGGGCCCTCTGGTGGAAAATTCTGCTGAATATTCTCGATCCAAAGACGATATCCAACCCATAACCTCCTCCTCGTTGAGTCACTGAAATGATCGAAGCCCTGAAGAAAGCGGTTGACTCACCTGATTTATAGAATTAGCTGCACAGGAAGTTAAAGCTGTTCCCATACTACATAATAAAAATACTGAAGGATCAAATGCTCCAGGTGACATTGCATAACCTGCCATCGTCGTCAACACAACCAAACCTATTAAAATCAAAACAGTTTATGTACAAAGCTTTGGAGATGAACATACATATATATAGCCTGAGAGAGAGAGAGGGGGGGACGAGAAAAGAAAGAGAGAGAGATTAACATTCACTCAACTTAGTTTTTATCCGAACTAACCTACAATAAAAGTTTTTATTTCAATAATGCAACAATAAAAGTTTTTATTTCAATAATTTACCTTTCAAATACACATAGGGATCTTTAGCAGTGGGAGTAAACAAGGGGACGTGGAGAAAAACCCACAAGGTTGGACAGGCGACTCTACACCTTGTCACGTACAACTGGGGAATCGAAACCATGCCAACTGACTCAATGACAGACCTTATGATACAGAGCACACTCACTAACCAGTCCGTCAAGAGATCTTTTCTCAACACCCGCTAACCATTCGGCCATCAAACACCCCTGTGTGGGATCGAAAACATGTTACCTGACACAAGGAAAAACAACTCAATACCCTGATCCATTAAAAACAAGCTCACCTGTTAGACGTATTTTAGATAACATTAAATAATAGCCAGGTAGTTTGTTTAATTCTAATCTTTGTTCTTTCCAGTGTACTTCATCTATAGAATCTATCACATTAGCTGGTATCGTTTTATCTTTTTCTAATCCTTTCAATCTCTCCGCTAAATCCGGACGAGTAAAATTTATAAGTTGATTTCTATGAGGAACAAATAATGATATGTTGTCTATATGGCTTGAACTTATATGAGCCAAAGTTCTCGAATTTTTAAAATGCAGGGTTACATTGTTATTGTGGCTGACATTTTTCAATAAATCCGTCCGTGGTAGTTCACTCGTTGAATGAGAGCCACCATCTTTATGTAAAGTTCTTGAATGTGTCTTAAATGTTTCAGGAATTGGATGATCATTTTGGCCATTTTCCAAATCTACGTCAACTTTGGGAGGTGATACTGGTTTGGTTGCTAGCTAGAATTATAAAAGATAAAAATGAAATATTAGTGATATTTCTGTTCAAACTACATAGACATCTGTATCTCAAGGAAATTATTTTTCAAATATATATGGTTTTGTTTTTAGTAAAATATCAAAAGGAAAGTTTTAAGTCAAACTCAATTCATAGCATTTCATTTTGAGTGTACCATGTGACGGCCTATTCATCATGCATTGGCTATAGGCAATCATGTGATTTATTGGTACCAATATTCAAAATAGCTTCGTAATAAATTGCTGGGTTTGTAATATGCCCATTCTGAACAAAACTCGATTTGGTAATTATGTCATAGGTAATACGTAGCTAAATGAGGTTCGGAGCCGGAGGTGGTGAATGGGTGGGGTATTTATCTAATACTTTGATAATGATTATGCTTTTAAGCAGGGTTGAAATTACTGTAGTTCAGTTCTGAACGTAGGTCTCATTACACTTATATGGCTGAGTTCGTAAAATTGTGCGTTACCCTATCAATGGCATTGACCAATTCGTCTAGAAGACAAGGACGTATTTTTTAACAGCGTGTTGTGTCGGTCTTATTTTCCCACTAGGATGTTCATTTACATTGTTCAGGCATTCACTGGGATTGACACACGACCGTTTAGCAGTTTTCGCCAAGGATTAAATACCACGATCCCTGAATGTATAGTACAGGCGAGTGTAATGAGACCTATGTTCAGAGTTGAACTAGATTGAAATGGGAATTAGTGAAGGGCACAACTAAAAATTCTCTGGATCTTAATTCCATTAATCCAGAATGAGGGTTTGGGAGGGGGGGGGGGCAATACCCTCCACCTCTCCCCCCTGCTCAGCTACATTGTACTTAAAAAAATTGTAAAATAACACTTTTGAATTCAACGGAGATTATATTAGGGAAATATCGCTGTCCAAACAGATTTACCCTCTGGCATATATCCGTCTTCCGTGGCCCCCCACCACAAAAAAAAGATATATTATCTCAGGAACCTGGCAAACCCCTCCTGAAAATATTGTTAGGACGCCCTAGTTTGTTTAATGCAATCCAATAATTTGTCGTCAATATTTTCTTACACATCTTGTGTTACGATTATGAACCACATTTCTTCTGTCACCTGGCAGCAACCATGGGATATTGCTATGGCTTCTAATAAATCGTCCGCTAACACCACTTGCTGTCAACGAACCACCTTTCTTCAACCTCAAGGTTACGTAAAGCAAAACACTACCCATTTCTATTGATGGGGAATTCTCCAATTCAAGTCATTTTAATAAACGACACTTATTTTTTGCAGAGCTGACTGAATGAGCAATAATGATTTAATTATGTTTTTTTCCGTGGAATATCATCAGTTTTTCAAAACGTGGCCGTTTCCTAAAACAAGTTCTGTCAACAACCATTAACCGGAACACGCGCCTTATACAACAATCGCGCATGCGTCAATCAAAATATCCGGTTTAGATAAATTTTGTTTACAAACATGTTTCAGTAACTTTCATCATAATTTGCAAGGAGTACTAGGCCTATAGGCCTACTTAAAATCATGGCCAAAAAGAAGGGTAGTTTAGTTCATAAAGAAATTTATCAAAGAATAAATTTTCTGTATCAGGTGAGGTAATTTTTGTTCAGATTTTCTGATTTTGTAAGTGATGCGTGAACACGTGGAATGTTTTACTATCCGAAGAACTGGTCCCTTCAGTCTCCCCATAATTTTGCTCTTCTTTTTATTGAAAACATCTTGTATTTATACAGTGGAAATTGGCACATTGGAGGCCTTGTGAGGGTGAAAGACTGAGACAAATCTATGGAGTCCTCATTATGAAAGCTTGGGGGATTAGTCCAGAACTGAACGTAGGTCTCATTATTACCGTTATTATTAGACATTACTCGCCTGTACGTCCAGGGATCTTGTTATTGAATCCTTGGCGAAAAAATTTGGCAGCCCAGTCAATTTTACTGGGCAACTTTTTACTGCTAAATGGGCGCGTTTCAGGATTCAAAATCCCTGGACGCACAGGTGAGTGTAATGAGACCTATGTTCAGAGCTGGACTAGGACTAGGGGGTGGATATACTAGGTGTAGGCCTATACATTAAAAACATAGACCTTATCTATAAGGTCCATGGTGTTGGATATTAGAGACATCACACCCTTAACATCTTGGTTTTTATTTGTAGGCAGCTCACCAGGCATTAACAACTAGTCCATCTGATCTGAGTTTATGTCGGTTTTATATCAAGACATTGAGGGCCATTACACAGCGACAAGTTCTTCGTTTGTAAGTACTGCACATTAATTATTCATTCTGTCCAAGAGATAGTTCCACAGAATTTGCAAGCCTTCGTTACATCTGTCATTGATATAAAATGGAGCTAGCTAGCGATAGAGCCTGGCAGAGAAAGCTGTCAAGACGTTTGGATAACACTAAAAAACAAAGTCCTGTGTACACATTGGGTGCAATTAGTAGAGAAGCCTTGACAATTGGAGTGCAATGAAAAGTGCATGCAGGCAAAATTTCCCATATTAGTATGGTTAGTGCAGAAGAGATTATAATGCCCTTATTATACATATTATGCCGGATTTAGGGCTGTGCTTGTTCTGTTATGAGTGAAAATAACGATCACCAAATCCAGGTATATTTATACATGTATCTGTTTTAGTCATTTATTTTGGCACCCTTTTTGTGCTTCATGGTTCAGCTTCACCATGGTAAATCAGGCCCAGGTAGAAATTCGGTGATATTTTAGATTCGGTGATATTTTAGACATCGGTATTTGAAATATTTTTTGTATATTTGATATATTTTAGACATCCGTATATGAAGAGAAGTATTTGTAAGAAATGTTGTGTGTTATTGGTGCCAGGAATAACAATGTCAGTGAGAATTAAAGGTAAAGAGCCTACTGTGTTTTATAATACGCACAGGGTCTAACTCAAGGATGGTCAACACTTTTCATACCATACATCAATGCAATGATTCTCAATCAGTTGCCGCAAAATTTTGAATGACACACTAAGAAAATGTGAAAAACCAGATGATCTCAATTGAGTATTCACTGGCGTCTACTGGTTCATAGCTGTGTTTTTGTTTATTTAGTTTGAGTCTGTCAATGTGTCTTATGACATGCCATGTTTTTATTTTGCAAAATCCAAATATTTAGCTGTGTGTGCCACTATTTTTTATGTGTTCCAAGGTATGCCCTTGGCAAAAAAGGTTGAGAACCATTGCGTCAATGTCTTCACACAGGAGTTCATACTACTATTGTATCCCATACTGCTTGAAAATTTACAAGACAATTTCAGAACAGAAGGCCATATTTCCTAATTGTATTCATTAAAACATATTTTGAACTGAAAATAGATTAATGTGAACGAAAACATCATCGCTAAAAAATAATGAGTAGGCTTACAGACTTACTGTATTATTACGACAGGGATCCAATCACTTGCGGAGGGAAAACAGGCTTGAAAATATTGAGAAAGGTTTTAATCAAGTCTAGGCATAAGGAACTTTTACAGACATTGTCAAGTCAAGTACAAATTATAACACAATGTCCTACTGTTCTACTCCGGGCTAATGAAGATGGGCATATGCCATAACAGTGAGCTATGAGGGAAATTTTGCCCGCACAGCGGCATTATGACCTACTCTTATATCAAATTCCAAATGTCAAGGGATCTTTTATGTGCACGTGTTTATAATAATATATATTATGTCTAGGCTTGTGTTTATACACGTATGTTGTGTGATAATACATGCTTGACAAAGTCTGTGACTGATGCCTTTGTCCAGACTTGGTTTTAATAGATAATACTGAGTTCATCTTTTTATATTTCAGCAAATGGGGAAAAGTATTCAGAGATAACGTGTTTAGATTGTGGGAAAAAATCTAAGTTCCTAAACAGAAAAAATTATCAACCCTGGTTTGAAAACCCTGAAGCCTGGATGACAGTTTGATTATATGAAAATGAAAAATGGACCCACAGTAAAGCAAGTACCTGAAGGTGCAAAATGGCCAAAATGTCGGTCTACCCAAGTATCTGAACCGATGATTTGAATAAGATCATAATGAAAGACATAAAGCATCCTTGATTAAAGGGGTCATGTTCCAGGGTAATGCATAGAGATCAGGGCGTCAAGCCTTCTTTTTTTTCAAGATGGTTAACATCAAAAATTGTTTATGGGGGTGGAATTTGTTTATTTTTCCAAAGAAATAAAGTTGGTGATTGTGAAAATTTCTTGTTAATTTGTATTTTTGTTAAAGTTACAAATATATCTTGTATAAGATCAGGGCGTCAGGCCTTCTTTTTTTCAAGATGGTTAACATCAAAAATTGTTTATGGGGGTGGAATTTGTTTATTTTTCCAAAGAAATAAAGTTGGTGATTGTGAAAATTTCTTGTTAATTTGTATTTTTGTTAAAGTTACAAATATATCTAGTATAAGATGATACATAATATCACAAATAATACAATCAATTTAAACTACAGATCTATATTTCGTTTCGTTTTTTATACTTTCGATGGCCTACACTACATGAAGATCTGACCAGTTATAGTGGGAGTTCTTGTCAAGTTGGCCCACAGATGAACCAGATTTGGTGAAATTGAAAAATATTATGATGGTTCAAGAAATGTATTTTTCTTTACAGTTAACCGTATATGTTTATGTTAATTCATTCAGGGTGAGAAAATAAATTAAGTACAGAATTTCTGACATGGGAGCGAAACAGTATTAAAGATAGCGGCCGTTTCTTCCAATTCCAATTGTCAAGGGGTCATTTACACACAATCCAATTTGTACATTTTTTGTCCCATCTGAATGACTAAGACACTCTTCCTGTCTATGCCACTAATAAGTGGTACTTTTTTGGCCCACTCATGGATTGAACCCTGGACGTCTTGGTTAGTGAGTCAGTACTTATCTACTGAGTCACCATGGCAACCCAATATTTAAAATTTAAAGTGACAAAACAATAAAACTAAAATTTATTTTTCTCTTTTTTTTTTATGTTTATTCTTATAAATTTAGGCAATAATTCAAATTCAAGTTATCTGCATATTCAATTTACTGGTATAACAATAATATAGCACATAATATATATAGTATTATAAACTCATATTGAAAAACAATTTTATGGATAACAATCCCTAGCAACTTTAATAGTGCAACGTTTCAACAAGTGTCCTCTTGTCGTTATCAAGCACAAGGTAAACGATAATATGATACAAAAATTATCCAAAATACATAAACTCCTAAGTTCTAATTATCATGTATATAATCCTGATACGTTTTAGTCACATGTATTTTCAAAAATTGAACTTTTGAGACACCTATGTCACAAAAGACTATATACGTTTTTAAAATGAAATAAATATTATTCAGACATTCCCTGTCTCAACAACAATTTTTACTCCTTATGTCTATTACAAATATATGAAACAGCATTTATTTGAGAAATGTACAAATAAAACATTCCTTTAAAAGAATACATATATAATTTCATTTTGAATACATATTCAAACAAAACTATTCATTTTCATCGAAAATCTCAACTGGATCGAGATATTTTGGGATAAATATGATTTCTTCATATAATCTTTAAAAAGAAATAACAATATAAGGAACCCCCCAAGAAACCACATCATTTAACACTGAGATCTGATTCTACAATTTGGATAAAGAAAACCTGACTATCGACATCTTGATGCAATAAATATTTTTTAATATCTTTACTAAACCTGAGTATCTGCAGAAAGAGTGGCATTTAATGTGGCTTGTCGGGGGTTATTTATCTCCCTGCAGTGTAAGCAGAGAATAAGTAAAACAAATAATTTATTATCATATCTACAAGATATCCTTCCATCCACCAACTTTCCCCGTGGGGCTTTGGTCAGAGGACTTCATCCTTTCTTAACAAAATATAAACATATTTAAATCTTTTACATACTCTCTCTTCAAGAGTCTAGATGTCAGATAAATTTGAGTCTAGTTGTGTGAGTCTAGATGTCATGTCAAGTAGAGGCTAGATGTCATGTTGAGTCTGGATGTCATGTTGAGTCTGGATGTCATGTCAGGCCAAGATGTCATGTCGAGCCAAGTTGAGTCTAGATGTCTTGTCAAGTTGAGTCTAGATGTCATGTCATGTTGAGTCTAGACGTCATGTCATGTTGAGTCTAGATCTTATGTTGAGTCTAGATGCCATATCATGTTAAGTAAAGATGTCATGTCGAGTCTAGATGTCATGTCACATTGAGTCTAGATGTCATCTCATGTTAAGTAAAGATGTCATGTTGAGTCTAGATATCATGTCACATTCAGTCTAGATGTCAAGTCAACTTCAGACTAGATGTCATGTTGGGTCACATCAAGTCAAGTCTAGATGTCAGGTCTAGTCATGACTACATTGTGAGGTCACGATGAGGTAGATAATGAGTGTGGAGATTCATGAATAATTAAAGGTAAACTTGGTGCAGTCCAGATAGAATTTGAAATTCCATCTAATTCATATGTGTTAATATCAACTGTTATATACAACCTTAATAATATCATCACCCTATCTACATTTAGGGTTATCTTTAATCCATATCTAGACTCTTGGCATAAAATAATATGGCTGAATAATTGCTACATCTATTTTTATAACATCGATGAAAAACATGAAGGTCAGTTTTGTATTAAACACATTGCTAGTGCCGTTGTTTTTAAATTAGATCATTCGATTTTTTCAAATAAATTCATTCTTAGCAGATTTTCTTAACAACTTGTTCATTTTTATCATTTTTATAACAGTATGTGTCAATTTTAAGTGTTCTGATCTAAATATATGCAAGAATATTATTTTTGGTAGGTTGCATGAAATGGTACCTGTCCACCTAATTTCACTAGCATCCTCAATTAAACCCCATCTTAAAATATAGGCCTGGGGCCTTCCTCATTCACAATTTAAACTCAAACCTTTTCATTGGTTACAAGCCATACTTTTAATCCTGAACCAATGAAAACGTGTACATTTATATAACAAGAAAATATTGAGGTCAGATTTGTATTAAAAATTTGTATTAAACACAGGAATTATCTTCAGTTAGACCCCACCGGGTAAGCTAAAGCAGAGGAGAAATTCATAAAAGGATTTTAAACCTCAAATAATGATCCCTTCTGGAAATATTGCCGCTTTTTCTTGAGTTGCTTCCCTTATTGTTTGTTTATTTTGAGTGAAGTCTGTATCACTACAGGCCCGGCATACTCAGCGCAGTGTTTCGTTTGATTAGAGGTAATCCCACTACTCACTGCTACAATGAGTGGATATTGTTGTTTTAAATTTTGATTGGTCAGTAGTCTGACTACCAACCACAATGACTAGCTGCTCTACAAAAGCTTTACATTTAAAACGAGTGCCAATATTGGACCAAATATGATTACATAACGTTACGTCATGGCTCACGATTTTATTATGCCTAATTAACCTGTGCATAGCAGAATACTGCAGTAATACTAATTGCGTGACAAACGAGGCTATCAAGTCGAATGAAATGTATACAATACTGTTGGGAAACGAACATACTTTCACCGTTTTTAATACCTTAAATCACTGTCCAAAGTTTTAGGGAAGACCCAAATTAAACGAGGGGCTGTCACAAAAATAACTCTCCCTCCCTGTTTTGTATAATTATTTATATGGGGTGCTCTTAAAATATTTAAGGCTAAATTTTTGTGAATAAAGTTTCATACAGAAAAGTCCGAGAGATGTCTGTACGTGGGTTATAGAGAATAAGTCCGAGAGAGGTCTGTATGTAGATTATCTGTTGTAGCAAGAATTCAGCCATATTTCATCACCTCTTTAACTTCCTGGCAAATAAACAAAACAAATAAAAAAGATTAGTTACCTACATGATATTGAAATGAAATAAAATTGTTTTAATGTCTGACATTTCAGTATGGAGACCAGCATGAGCATACGCCGTACAGTGTTCTATATGGAGAATTTTCATGGTCAGCTGTCTTTCTGCTTACTCAAATTACGTGCAAGCAAACATGTACAAGTGACTACAATATTTCATCCAATTCAAAACACTAGATGCTGATTCTGGCCAGACCCTCTGTCCTGCAACACTGACGTGGAGACACCAGGATGAAAGATGTTCTACTTTTCTGCACTGGCTAATAAGCGAGAGAGAGAGAAATGTGGTTTAACGTCCACTCGACACAAACTAGGTCATTTCAGGACTAACACATGGTTTTAATTTTATTTCAATAATTCGCTTGCGCATAAGGGTTATTAGCAGTGGGGGGAAACCGACAAGGTTGAGAATGCGCCCTTATCTCCATGCCACATACGCTCACACCAGGGATCTAAACCACGGTCGCAAGAAGTCGAAGCCAACACTCTTGACCACTAGGCCATCCCAACTCCCCCCCCCCCACTGGCTAATAAAGACAGCCATATATTGATTTGTATCTACTATCTACCATATACCGCTACATGGTTCTGTCTGTCGTAAATTAATTTACTTACGTTACTTTGGTACAAATTTTAAAGCTGAACTAAATATTCAAAAACGGGATTCCCCTTTTTTCGGTCCATCGCCTAAAAATTCATGGCCCAATCCGTTACCACATTTACCACATAAAATCTGAGATAAGACAAATATTAATAGATAGTTGCATTGATTGTGTGTTAAAGGACAATTCATTAGGGATAGTGTTAGGACAATTCATTAGTGGTCTGATAGTGTTAGGACAATTCATTAGTGGTCTAATAGTGTTAGGAACTGTCAAGAGTTATCTTTATTATTTGGAGTTGTTTCCTTTGAAAAATTCTCAAGGGAGCTTGACTTTGTTTTTGTAATGATGGTCATTTTGCAATCGGCAATCCTCGACAGATTTCGGAACCTACATCTAGTCTCGGCTGTATGACGAATTCCGCCATATTGGAACTACTTTAAAGGTCCCGGATGAAACATGGTTGCGCCCATGGTGTCTTGGAACTACTTTAAATGTCCCGGATGAAAGATGGCTGCGCCCATGGTGTCTTGTTTGTTTGTAATAGCATCAAGGTTTCTGGTTAAAGTAAACAGGTAGCCGCATCGCAAATGTATAGGCGTAGGTACATATCACTTACTGTCATACAGCCAAGACTAGATGTAGGTTCCGAAATCTGTTGAGATTGGCCGAGTGGGTCATTTTGATTTAAATGTGTTGATAAGACAAGGAGTCTTGATAAGTTAATTATTGAGTTATTAGTTACAACAGAAATTAAATCTTCTGCTCCGACTGGGCTAATAATAAAGACAGCAATCTGATTAAATTAAAGATCTATATTTCATTTTGTTTTTTATACTTTCGATGGCTTCAACTACATGAAGATCTGACTAGTTATAGTGGGAGTTCATGGCAGGGGTCAATGAGTGGCTTTTGACCCAATGACATCAGACATTAATTAATCAATCAGTGTTGACGTTTCTAGTGGTTTACCCATTTAAAAAGTAATGGTAATGTAATTAATTACATTGGTAATGTAATGGCCCTAGCCCTGCACAGTTCCATGCACAGCACGCAGACGACTTGCCGTAGCAGACTGCTAATCTCTCACATCATCCAGAAAGAGGGTTATATAACAACTCTTCCAGATCCTTGTGTCAATCTTCAATTATTGCATAAAAGCTCATCTTTTCAAAATTTGTAACAAAAATTGACAAAAAACATCAAGAGTCAAAGAACTTTAGTAATATAGTGTTTTATACGTGCTTAGGGGAATTTAACTCATTAATATAAATGGACATGGTATTATGACCAAAAGACAGAGTCTTTGAAAATTCCTCATATGACGTTCTGAAACTTTCATTACTGTAACTTGAAATCTAATTTACTATACTGACAGACATCCAGTTCGCAGGAAAGCAATTGGCCTAAACAGACCAAAGTCTGGAACCTCACAGCACTACAGAATTTCAAAAATTTGACAAGCTTACTTTTATAGCAGTTGGAGATTCTGCTCGACGTTGAACACTATCAGGACGTATTAATTTACTAAATGTTGGCCAAGGGGAAGAATGTTCATATTTTGTGTGACTGTGAAATAATTCAAAACCACATTCTGCACAAGCGTAAATTCCTGAAAACAGAAAAAAACATATTCAATTAGGCAGATGTCACACCAAGATATGAGTATGACTGTCACGTGTAGAGCAGAGAGAGAAACAGGGTTTAAAACACCTACTCGACACAAACTAGGTCATTTTGGAACTAACATTATGAACATTGATCAATTTAATTTCAATAAGTTGCATGCTGGTATGGGTCTTTAGCAGTGGGGGGAAAATAAAGGACTCAGACAGAAAAAAACGATGAGGTTGCCAGACAGAAAAAATGACCAGTTGCAATCTTGACAGCGCTACTAGGCGATCAGATATGAAATGGGGTTTAACCTACTGGACGTCTGTTCCTAAACTTTGCTAATGAAGACGGACATACACCATACAGTGTGCTATGAGGGAAATTTTGCCCAGGCAGTGGCATTACAAACAAGGGATCTTTTACGTGCATGCCAATGTGAACACAGGACCAAGCTGGTTTTTCATCCCATTCGAACAACTATACAGCTGTCAAGGGGAAACCACACCAGAAAATCTGAATTAACTTTCTCGGACAATTCAGGAATCAAACACCCAACATCCCAACCTTCAGGCAATCAACCCTAACTAATCCTTATAATTATCACATGTGACATACAAACCAATTGGAAATTGAAATCATGTGGTCTAAAAGCTCGTGAAAAGTAAAGCTCATTATTAAAATAACTTCAATACAATACAAGCTTCTGCATGTTGATATACTGTCTGTTTTCTGCTAGTTCAGCTCTGAACGTCGGTCTCATTACACTCACCCTGACCGTTCAGGGACTGGCCTATTCAATCAATGTCGAAAATAATTTACTGGGCAACTTTTCACTGCGAAACATCGGAGTGTCAATCTGTGTGGACGTCTGTACAATGTAAAGGAACATCTTAGTGACAAAATAAGACCTTGCTTACCTCGCTAGACTCAGTATGAGCGAAACAACACGCTGTTTAAAATACGTCCCCTCCTATCAAACCACCCTTTCGCCACCATGACACAGCGTGTTGTGATGCTCATACTGACTCTAGCGAAATGAGCAAGGTCTTATTTTCTCACTGAGATGTTCCTTTACACTGCACACCCATCGTTGAGCAGTGAAAAGTTGCCCAGTAAAATTGGGGGTCAAATTATTTTCGACATTGATTGAATGGGCCAGCCCCTGAACGTCCAGGGTGAGTGTAATGAGACCGACGTTCAGAGCTGAACTAGTTTTCTGCCAGATTTCTGGAGGCATGACTTGACAGTTTTCAGTCCATGTCCCCATAACTTGGCATAAGGCATAACAATAACAGAGTTTTTTAAAGTTTTATTCCACTGGCCTCCTCGTCGCATTCAACCAAGACATACACAATACCTGTTTCAAAATGGTCTCTATAATGTTCACCAGATGTCCACGAACAGAAAGACATATTGTGATATTTTCTAAAATATTTTTAGACACCAAAAATAACTGTTTACATAAGATAAGAAACGTCAACAATTTAGTACAGCATGCACCGGGTTTGTACGAAAATTTATCAGACTCAGCTCAGTATGGTAAATGTTGTGCTTTCAGTATTTTACAATTTCAATCTTCGATTCTATTTAGAGTTATATTTTGATAATTTTCATACATTTCTATTTGATATTTTCTGTAAAATAATGATGAAATAAGTCAAAGAATCACATATACGAAAATTAAAATCATAGCTTTGTAGATTCGTAACTGAGGTAAACAAAGATGGCGGACATAAATCGAGCTGGAACGCCTATGGATGTTTGTGATGAGGGTTTAACAGAAACACAAGGCTCTATAAATCAAAGAAAAAGAGAATTACAAGAGAAACAACGCACTCGATCACGTATCCTTTTTATTTTTGATTTTGGGGTATTATTTCTTTGTTAAGGGGTTTGAAAATACAGCTGCCATCATAGAACTGTTTTTATACGATCTATGCTGCCATCGGCCCCGGCTCTGTTACTCTGTACCCAAGCGGCTCAGCCAGCGACAGCAGACCCTGCCCTGCGTAAACCCTTTAATAAAGCACCCTGGCCTTTCAGAAATTGAACACCCCTAATGACGTATGAGCTATTCCCAATTTTTGGGAGGCATAAATAGTTACACGCATAAAATTATGATTTATTACAATTACACGTCATTCAGAACTGCCCGTAGCGTACAGGAATACAAGGCACAAGGCAATCATCCTAAACTTCCTAAAGTCCTAAAGAAGTACCACCGGATAGAGTATCGAGATGAACTACTAAAATTTGAAGCTGTATGTGGAAAACCATTCACATTTCCAAATGCGCATTGCCACTTTTGCCTAGTGTATCCGGTTCCAGTTTTGTGTTTCTGGATCAAAGATAGTTCTCATAAACAGTGATTGCAAGTTGAGTAAATTCTTAACTTTGTGGAACCGGGGTTATGTTTTCTTTTGAACTGATTTGCATTCTAATTATGAAGAATATTAAAAATGTATTTTCTTAACTGATGCTTTAAAGCTTTCTTGATTGGGTCAATTGACGATGTGAGTAGACGAATAGGTAAATTAGATCGTCAATTACAGAAATATACCCAGTTAGTCTGTGAGAGTCGATTATCTGATGACGCAGCAAGTCAAGATGAGATGCCTGTTAGTTCACGTGATCGAGACAGATATATCAAGAGAGGTAAGTCACATGTAAAATGAAATGATTTTAATTCAATTTGGCCCAAAACTTGATCAAATTGATCAGTTCATTCAAGTTATGGTCAAAGATGATGGTACCATTATTTGAATTAAATATTGCTACATGTACTGTGTACTAGTATATGGAACTGAATGTTTATATTTCTTTAAGAAATTACAACAGAGCTCGTAGATTGTGGCATATCATATAGGACAAAAAAAAAGAGCCTGTCACACATTGCTAATGTACATGTATTGTATACAAGTTCTTCTACTTCAACCGTACAGTATTCTTTCGCTAATAGTAATATATCAATTAGAAGGTCATCATCCCACACATATTTTAAATCCATGTTTATTCAGTTGTTATATTTTGAACAAATCCAGTTAAAGGTTCTTGGTGAAAACTTTAAAATATATGTATGGTTTATTTTTTTAGAGAAAGAAAACAAAGAAGTTCTCAAGTTTGCTGGATATTACACACTTAAAACATGTAAGTTTAATATTTGTCTTGAATATCATACAGGAGGTTGGATGGCCGAATGGTTAGCATGTGCGTGTTGTATCATAAAGCCGGTCATTAAGTCAACTGACATGGTTTCAATTCCCTGGATGTGCGTGACAAGGAGTAGGGTCACCTGTCCAACCTCGTGCTAAAGACCCCTATGCGTAAGCGAATTATTGAAATAAAATTGAACAGTTGTCCCGAAATCACCTAGTTTAGAAATGACGTAGTTTATGTGCGTGGGCCTTAATCCCCATCTCTCTCTCTCTTGCTTTTCTCTTCTATCTTTTCTCTTCTCTCTCTCTTCTCTCTCTCCTCTCTCTCTCTCCTCTCTCTCTCCTCTCTCTCTCTCTCTCTCTCTCTCTCTCTCTCTCTCAATATCTCAATTGCTTAAACAATTTTACTCATTTTAAAAATTATATTTCATATTTTTTTGTTGACAGATAAATTTAAAAGCTCTGTTATATTATATATATGTGCGAATTATATTTTGTGGCTTTATGTTAAATAGCGTTATATTCTTAATTGTAAAAGATCACCTAGTACTGTTTAACAATGTGTCTGTATTTCAGCCTTTGTACCCGGATTAAGTACCAGAGTGAAGAATATATCTAAGATCAGTATGCATCCCAGTAAAAGCACACTTGTAAGTTTCGATCATCCTATTCAATTATAAATATTCTTGTAACTTGGACTAGTTATTTATATAATGTTTGTCATTGATACACACAGAATATTTTTTCCTACTCATCGGGATGGGACCAAAAAAAATGAAATGAAATAACGTTTAACATACACCATACAGTGTGCTATCTTACAACACTGACAAGGGGAAAACAAGACAAAAATTCCTCATGAACTTCCTTGGTCAACACAGAGATCAAATGTAGAACCTTTAGGTTAGCCTGTCAGCATCTTACATAATGAGCCACTGTGGGTCCCTCCAAAAAAGGCGTGCCTGTGTAAACATTAGAATTTGATGAAAAGTATACAAAAATGCCACTGTCTGGATAGAATTCTACGTCTCATTGCATACGGGGTTGGATGCGGGTCTAGTGTTTCACAAGATCTTTCAGTGAATCAAGTGGTGTGGTTTCGATTCCTGCTTGTACGTGACAAGGAGTAGGGTCGCCTGTCCAACATCGTGGGTTTTCTCTTGGGCCTCCGGTTTCCTCCCACTGCTTATGACCCATATACACATGGGAATTATTGAAATAAGATTGAACCGTGTGTTAGTCCTGAAACAACCTGGTTTGTATCGATTGGATTTCAAACCCTATCTCTCTCGCATTTATTAACCAAAGTTGCACAAAAATGGGACACACATAGATTTATAAATTTCATCTTTTATTTTCAGACAAAAAACAAAGATGCTGGAAAGCCGAAATTTGTTGAGGTGAGTGAATTAGGAAAAAGAAAAATGAACAGAGTAGCGAGTAAAACAGTGTTATCGATAGGTGCACTTCCGTATTTGCCGATAACTGCCTATTTGTTCTTTTTGTCTGGGAAACATAGTAAAACAGTGGTACCGATATAAGGTCTGTCAATGAGTCAACCTATACGCGCAAGTGAATTATAGAAATAAAATTAAACCATATGTTAGTCCTGAAATGACCTAGTTTATGTTGAGTGGACATTGAACCCCATTGTTCTCTCTCACTGTTTTTGTCTGGAAAACCATGTTTTCAAGCCACTTGCTTGTATGAAAATAAAAAGTATTGGTTTATTTTCAGTTACAACAATATCCAGGTTTTGATAAGTTAGAGTTAACTCCCCTACCTGCCGATATAGATGCTGTAGATATGTTATCGATCGTATCACAAGCCACCATGGCTTTACATCGGAAGGTTCGTCCTTTTAATCACACTAAATAGATTATTTTACATAAAGTTATAAATAGATTATTTTACATAAAGTTTCATTTTAATATTTTTTAATGACATCTTGTCTGAATTCATCATTAGGTGCCGAGAAATAGAATGTTAATCCACATTTCATTCCGGGGGTTGGATGGCCGAATTGTTAGCATGTACCGGCTGTATAATAAGGTCTGCCATTGAGTCAACTGGGTGGTTTCAAATCCCTGTCCAGCCTCATGGGTTTTCTCTGGGTCCTACGGTTTCCTCCCATTGAAATAAAACTGAACCATGTGATAGTTTTCTCTCTTTCTCTCCCTTGCAAACAACTATACTTTACTATGAAAGTTGATTTTCTAAAAGGAATATCTGTCCAATTTTTTTATATTCCTGTCAGTAGACTATTTCTCTTTGATAACTCGACTTACTAAATCATTCATTTCTCCATTTCGTTAAAGCAATGATAATACACATATATTATTACATAGATTTTTTTTTATTTTCAGCCAAGATATAAACCAGAATTTGAAAGATTATTTTATTCTAATATGTCACAGGCCATTGTGCAGGTAAAATGAATGTCTGGAGAACTTACCCGTCTGTCAATTTACAAGATAATTTAGCCTTAAAACTGTTGAATTTATAATTTTGAAAATATGTAATGAAATTGTGATAATGCTGCTAAAGTTTGTGGTATATTGTTAGCATATTCTTTGGGAAATATATCTTAAACAAATTACTGGTAAGTCAAAAAACTGGTAATAAAGTCAAAAAACTCGTAAGTCAAAAAACTGTTAAGACCAATGGTTACCAGTTATGCCATAGCATCAAAATTTTGACTTGCCTGTATTTTGACTTATCAGTATTTGGACTTACCTGTATTTTGACTTAACTGTATTTTGACCAACCAGTTTTTTGACATACCAGTATTTTGACGTACCAGTATTTTGACTTATAAGTATTTTGACTTATAAGTATTTTGACAGTATTTTGACTTATCTTCTACTCTGTAGCTAAAGTGTTTGAAACCCTGTCGAGTTTATCACTTAATTCGCGGGTGTTTTTCTTCCATATACATAAAGACACAAGTATCCTTATCAAAACATTACATATATTTATATATTGAATATCCATAAAATTATACCTGCTATAAATGTGACATTTCCATTCCAATTATTGGTTTACATTTAAAGGCTTGTAAAATTATCATTATATGAGTGGCAGAATTCTTAATTTTGACTGTCTGCAAACTATATATATTCTGTCAACAAATTTCAGGATTTGAGGAAGCAATTCTCTGTATTGTGTTTTAATTACAGTACATTTTTTGTTGTTTTTTCTTGGAGAAGCGAGGGGAGGGGGCGTGGAGTACAGACAGGGCAAGAGTGAGTGAGAGAGAAGAATAATTTATTTCTGTATTATGTTTTAATTACAGGACATATTTTGGTGGTTTTTCTTGGAGAAGTTTCAACCTGGTACGACGGCTCAACCTAAGTTATTTAATCGTATTGCCCATAATTACGTTAAACTCTTAGTTTACTGTAAAATAAAGGTCTATAAGGAAACTTTCTTCAAGGTAATTTACATTTTCTCAGGCTCGTTTTAATTTTGGGGACTATGGTGTTAGTGAGTAAGACGCTGGCTGACGTGCTGATCGAGAAACTTCACCAGGAATTTAGCCGGCTTGGTTTCCCATTGTCAGTGATGGAGGGCCTGATAAAGAACAGTGTCTAGTAGTTTGTATTGGACGAAAAAACTAAGGTCCCTTGCACACATTGGCATGATACATTGTATTTATAAATGTGTAAAGAGTAGGTCGAAGCTGCTGTCTGGACAAAACTTCCCTTATTATAACACACAGTTGGTGTAGAAACAGTAGGACGTTAAAGATACCTTTCCACATACCAACTGGGTGATTTGATGATATATTGATATATTTGGACTAAAAACATACTCAGACTAATGAATCCATCAAAAATTTGCTTTAAAACTTTGCATTGACTTTTTAGAAGTTATGATTTTCACCCAACTTGATTGAGGGAGGGTCCATTTTACAGAATGTTTCTAGTCATTACCATACATATTGAGTTATTGTCTGTCAACTTTTCTTTCTGCCATTTCATTGCTGAGTCTTTTGTACATTTACACCCGTCAATGTGCCCAAAACTGCCTAACTATTCCATCAAGAAATAACAACGGCTCCCTCAGTCAAGCCAGCATCCAATATGCTGTCAGTTAAGCTTTTGGGTTGCATTAGTGATACCCTGACATTTTTGACCAGTGCTTTTTCAAGTAAGATTAGGCATCTATACTGTCTATATACCCCAAATTTGCCATACCTTTATTCGAAATAACCACCTGTTAATACTTTCGTGACAATTTGGGGATGCTCGATTCACAATCCAGAATGTCCCGAATCTACAGAATCACAATCGAGTGACGCAGAATTCAGTCCTGTCATAGTTCTGCCAGTCCCGAGGTGGAGTGAGTCGAATCGTGACGTATTCCTAGTAAAAAAATATGTTTCAGCTGTCATGATTGGTTGTAATATATTTTATACAGTTGGCACATGCGTTGTCCTCCGAAATTCTACTTTTCAGTTGATTGACACCAGTTTTGGAATTTAATTCCAGAACTGTGAGGGGGTTGGAATGGCCTAGTGTTCTAGAGTGGCGCGCTTCGACCTCTAGCTGGCCGGTCACCTCTGGCTTGCGGCTGTGGTTTCGATCCCTGGTGTGTGTGTATTTGGCATGGAGATAGGGCCCCCTTCTCAACCTCGTGGGTTTCCTCCGGGCAATTTCGGTTTCCTCCCACTGCTAAAGATCCCAACGTGCAAGCGAATTATTGAAATAAAATGAAACCATATGTTAGTTCCAAAATGACCCAGTTTGTGTTGAGTGGACGTTAAACCCCATTTCTCTCTCTCTCTCTCCGGAACAGTGAATCGAGCATCCCCATTATCTTTGAACCCTATTTCGATATAATTAAATTGTTATAATATAATATTGTTTGTGTAAATAATTATTGACCAGGATTATCCACTACTGATGGCACAAGCTGTTTATGTTTCGTTCTGTTATGCTTTTCCCGATTCCTATCGTCAGTTTGGAGTGGATTTCAAAGATGAGTTGTTGATGCTAGTTTCACAGTGGATGTCAGGTATGAATTTATATAAATAATAGGGAAAAAATGTCTAGTCATTTGGATGGGACAAAAAAACTGGTATGCGATTGTGACAGAACCCTTGACAGTTGGAAATTGAAGAAAGGGATAGTAGAAACTATGTTAACTGACTGAAATTGCATTTGTAACCATAGAATTAAGATCACTATCTGTGTCGTGAAATGTCCAAAGAATTGTGTTGATTAGATATTAAACACAATTTCATTCCATCTTACAAAAACAGAAAATAAATGTTAATCTAAAAAATAAAAATATTGATGGTAGCAAGGCATTTAACCACTACATTTCATTCCCATCTACCATAACAAATAAACAGATTTTAATATACAGCTATTGGAACATTCGATTTAATTTATATATTTAGGGGGGATGGATTTTTCAACATGGTTTCCCTTTGCCAGTGGGACAGGGTGTGTTGAGTTGGGCAGGGTTTTGCGGGTGGAGTAGGGTTTTGTAAGTGGTGCTGGGTCTGGCGAGTGGGGCAGGGTATGGCAAGTGGGGCAGAGTCTGGTGAGGAATAGTAACTAGTAGTTTGTATAGGTTGAAAAACCTAGGTCGTATCGAAATACATTTATTTTATTTTTATTTTTTATTTTTAAGGAGTTCGACCGGCCCCGAGATCATGGACATCATGGAATTTTGATAAACTAGATCCACCCAACATCAAATCACGAGACGAGATACTATCTCAAAATAATAAAAAATGTAAATAATATTATTATATATCTTATTTCTACCATATATCTCAAATAGCGGGGGTTGTCATTGAGTCAACTGGCATGGTTTCAAATCCCCGGTTGTACATGGCAAGGAGTAGGGTTGCCTGTTCAATCTCGTGGGTTTTCTCCGGGTACTTCAGTTTCCTCCCACTGCTAAACACCCCTACAAGCAAGCGAAATATTGAAATAAAATTGAACCATGTGTTAGTCCTGGAATGACCTAGTTTGTGTTGAGTGGACGTTAAACCCCATTTCTCTCTCTCTCTCTCTCTCTCCTAGGCCTAAAATAACATTATCATATATCTGATTTCTAGATGTTATGTCTCTAGGCCTCATCACATTTCCACCACGTTATTCCTCAAAGTTATCATGTAATGAAAAGTAGCATTGATTGGCCTTTCCTCTTGAAAATCTCTGGTCCCAGTTTCTCAAAACATTTGGTGGATTGGATGACTGAATGGTTAGCATGTGCGCGTTGTATCATAACGTCTGTCGTTGAGTCAACTGGTGTGGTCGTCTGACCAATTTTGTTCTTTTCCTCCGGTTTCCTCTCACTGCTTAAGACCCCTACGTCATGCGCACGCAAATTATTGAAATAAAATTGAACCATGTGTTAGTCCCAATATGACTTAGTTTGTGATGAGTGGATGTTAAACCCCATCTCTTTCTCTCTGTCTGTCTGTGAGTCTTTGTCTCTCTTTCACTCATTTTATTTATTATCTTGTAAAACTAATAAACACGAAAATTCTATTTAGTTTTCTCTCTTTTCTAGCATCACCAGCGTTAAACCTGGACTACCTGGATACTCTGATATCCAGACAACTGAGTCACGGGGGCTCAAACACGTCTCTCAGTCAATCCGGATCGAAATCATCAATTTCATGGGGAACAAATAAAGTAATGGGACGGAATCAACAGAATCGGTGCCATACCACGAATAACCGACATGTGTCACCCAAGTGTCAATCACCGATATCTTCTGTAGATTTCCCAATAGACTCCGTGGATAAGGCCCAGACATCGCCAAGAAGGCAAGGAATTCTGTTACAGAAGACTAGTGCAGAAACACGGAAATTGGACCCTCTCACTCCGATACTAGAGATAACCTGTGAGGGTGAAGATATCTCGGAGAAAACTAAAATGTCGTACTTATCGTCATCACTTAGTAAAGATCTTCTTAGTCGACATCAATATGAGGTGAGATCAATTACCTAAATCATCATCATCACCATCATCATCACCATCACCATCATTATCCCCACCACCATCATCATCACCATCATTATCAACACCATCATCCTCACCATTATCATCATCACCACCATTATCACCATCACTATCGTTATCATCATCACCACCATCATCATCATTATCACCACCTCCGTCGTCATCATCGTGTTCATCACCATCATCATCGTCATCATCATCATCATCATCATCATCATCATCATCATCATCATCATCATCATCATCATCATCATCACCTCTCAAGATATCTTTATGCAACTTCGTACACATATAAACCTAATATCTTGCTCACATTCATATGTTGTCTTGGATACCGACAGAATGGTGGTGGTTTTTCTCTGTCACCTCTGATTTCCTCCCACTTGTAGAGAACCCTAAGCGCAAGTGATTTATTGAAATAAGATTATACCATGTTAGTCCCGAAATGACTCATTTTGTGTCAAGTGGACATTTTTTTATACTTTCAATGGCCTACACTGCATGAAGATCTGAGCAGTTGTACTGGGAGGCCGTGTCATGAGCGGCTTTTGACCCTATGATGTCACACATTGATTAATCAATCAACATTGACTTTTCTAGGGACTTACCCATAATAATATTAATATCAAGTCAAAACAGGAGGTCTAATTGATTGATGTTTGGTATCGTCAATGCTGTTAAAATAAAACCTACACGCTTTATTTTTAACGTTGTTTTAGGATTTATTTATTTTGTTTGGCTTATTTCAGTCTCATCCAGCATGTAAAGGTCCAGATTACATCAAGGCAGCATTTAATGTTTATGGACAGAGCCCTCTGGTGGCACATTTTCTCCGAATGAAGCAGTTGTCGACAACATCTGGTGTAAATGTACGAGTCCAGAGAACAGAGTTAGAAAACCTACCATCATATCCTTGTCTATATATAGCCTACATTATGTCTTGTCTTTCACAACTTTTCAATTCCCTTTTGTTTTGAGGGGGTTGCTGTACCATAAGGTCTATCACTGAGTCAAATAGCGTGGTTGCGATTCTCGGGTTGTACGTGACAAGGAGTCGGGCCTGTGTTTTCTCCAGTTTCCTCCCACTGCTTAAAGCTCCTATG
Organism: Patella depressa; assembly: GCA_948474765.1. Classification (NCBI taxonomy): domain Eukaryota; kingdom Metazoa; phylum Mollusca; class Gastropoda; family Patellidae; genus Patella; species Patella depressa. Next base: position 5,390,909 of record OX419718.1, read on the forward strand.
CATAACAATTAGTTAAATAAAATTGAACCATATGTTAGACCCCAAAATGACCTAGTTGGTGTCAGGTGACTTTCAGTAGGTTGTATGCCTAACCTCAAAGCTTTCTCAACGTCCTGCTGATATCTCTATCTCTCTTTCTATGTCTTGTAAAGAAACAAAATTTGAAACCTTAACAGATATACAGTAGATGAGCCGACATATCGAGATGTTATTCATTCATCTTTTAGAAAAATTAGAAATATCAAAAATAAATTTGAAGAGTAAGTGGTGGTGTATTTTATATTATAAAATATGAAGTACTGAAGAAAATATGCACTGTCCCAAGATAGGGTAGTAGTGGCTTTGTAGATGGCCGTACTTCTCGAGCAGTAAGGAAAATGGACTGTTGACTGGAATGTCATAGGTTATCAAAACCTTGTGGAGGGAAGGGGGAGAGGGGCTGAATGGTTAAGGCATGTGTGTTGCATATGGTAAGGTTGTCTGTCCAACTTCGTGGATTTTCTTGAATTATTGAATTAAAATTGACCCATGTAATTGTTAGTCCCAGAATAACCTAGTTTGTGTCTTTGCTTAAACACATCTCTATGTCTAAAAACCTGACAGTCCACCTGGGGCCTTAGGTAGGATTACCTCCCAATACTAAAAACCCTACATGCAAGTGATATTAAATAACCTAGTTTAAGTCCTGAAATGACCTAGTTTGTGTAGTATGGACTTGATCAACTCTCTCTCTCAAAACCTGGGATAGTCCACTTCTGGCCTTATTCACAAAAATTGAAACTGAATGCTGACTTTTCATTGGCTACAAGCTACGATTTTAATCTTCAACCAATGAAAAGATCCTTAAAATAGTTTTCGGGAATAAGGCCCCTACTGGAGTCATTGTTTAAAAGATACAGAATTAGGCCGATCAACCCTTAAAATATATAAAACAAGGTCTTGTGTATACATTGGGGTGCGCATAAAACAACCCTTGACAGTTGGAATTTGATATATGAGTAAGCCATAGTGCCGATGTCCGGGCAAAATTTCCCTCATAGCACACTGTATGGGGTATGTTCATCTTCATTAGCTCGGTCGGAGAAAAACAGTAGGATGTTTAACCCATTTTCATTTCAGCCCATAAAGATGAAAGTATTTTATTTTATCTATCAATTAATGTTCTGGGCCACTGAGGAAAAACAATGACCGAGTTTATATTCTTCGAAACAAATCAATTTGCAGTTTATTGTTCTATCCAGTGACTGAATAGCTGTAAAGGATTTGCCGCATTGAATTTGTTTACTGTGATAGCCATGTTTATTTTTGCAGTATGTATCATCGTAATGTTAAAGATAGCGCCGCGTTTATTCAACAACAACACAAAATAGTACGAGAGCATGAACGAAGAGAGGCTATCTTGATGACGAAACCCAAGGAAATCAAGAGACTGAGTAATTTAATTATCTTAGAACAAAAGGTGAGTGAAATGTTTAATTCTTGGTCTGTCATTGTGTTATGTTACAGAAAGAAATGTTAGTCTGAAATGACCTAGTTTGTTGGTATTTGAACGATGATTTTACTATTTGAATATTTTGCACATGTTCAGATTTATATATGTAAATCTTTCAAATCGTTATATTTTCTTTTATCTGGTTAGGATGACTTCATCTGGTTTAATATTAGTAAAAATTTTTAGAGATAAAATAAAAAAAATAAAAAAAAATTAAATTCTGTCAGTTTAAATTAACATTGAATAAAATATAGTAAAAAATCGGAATAAATAAACATGATGAACTGTTTTTGAATTTTCAAATATTCTGACACAATCTGATTAAAACACGGATTCTCTTTTGTTTCGTTTTTTATAGTTCAAAATTTTGTTTTACTTGTCTTTACTACACTAGGATCTGGAAGAGTTGTTATCATTGACGTGTTCTGAATGATGTAAAGGATTAGCCAATGAAACGGGAGTTCTTGGCCTTTAGATCCCCTAAACTGTGGGTAAACCACTAGAACCATCATGCTTGATTAATCAATGTCGTAGGGTCAAAAGCCACTTGTTTGACCCCTGACATGAACTCCAACTATAACTTGTTCAATCTTAATGTAGTGTAGGCCATCAAAAGTATAAAAAATGAAACGAAATATAGATCTGTATTTTAATCAGGCTGATTTTGACACAATATATTATTTTGTTTGTGTGTATTTCCAGAAAGACGAAGGGTCTATCTCAGCTGGCGCTGATGCAGCAATAGAAGCAGCATTAATAGCAGAGTGACGGATAAATGGAATTTATTTATATCATAATTTAATTATTAATGCCAAACTTTACTCAATATTTTATAGAATGTGATTCATTTCAAGTTTCATAAACGTATGTTCATTTGTCATCATCGATCTTTTGAATATATCTTTGTAAGAAAATATGTATATTTAGAAATATTTCACATTCCCAATTACAATCCAATGCCAAATTTTACTCAGTATTTACTACCTACGGTATATATGATTCATTTCAAGTTTCAAAAAAAAAATATTTGAAATTTTTACATACCTAATTAATATGTGAATAATTTTGCATACCTAATGTAAATAATTTTACATACCTAATTAATATGTAAATAATTTTACATAACCTAATTAATATGTAAATAAATAATTTTACATAACCTAATTAATATGTAAATAATTTTACATAACCTAATTAATATGTAAATAATTTTACATAACCTAAGTAATATGTAAATAATTTTACATAACCTAATTAATATGTAAATAATTTTACATTAATATGTGAATAATTTTTTGGAAATATTTATATTGTTATTGATGACTAATTGTTAATGTGTGCCAAATTTTGTAAAATAATATTAATAATAATTTATTATTTAAATCAGATATATTGTAGTCGTTACATGCCCAGAGGGATGGGATGGCCGAATGGTAAGCATGTGCGCACTGTATCAACTGACGTGGTTTTGATTCCCCAATTGTACATGACAAGAAGTAGAGTCGCCTCTCCAACCTCATGGGTTTTCTCTGGGTACTCTCCCACTGCTAAAGACCCATACGTGCAAGCGAATGATTGGAATAAACCTGAACCATATGTTAGTCCCAAAATGACCTAGTTTGTGTCCAGTGGACGTTAAACCCCATTTCTCTCTCTCTCTATCAAGGGTTCTTTTACTTGCACACCTATGTACAGAACCTTCATTGTTCCTTGCCAGACGGGGGTCACGGTGGCTAAGCGGATAAGGCGCTGGTTCGCTAGCCTGGAGGTCGGGTGTTCGATCCCTGCATTGGCCGAGAAAGTTCATCTCGATTTTCCAGCGTGATTTCCCCTTGTCAGTGATGCAGAAGAAGGGCCTGACAAGGACAACTGCCTAGTCATTCAGATGGTACGAAAAACCAAGGTCCCGTGTACACATTGGAGTGTACGTAAAAGATCCCTTGGCAGTTGGAATTCGATATAAGAGTAGGCCGTAGCGCTGCTGCCCGGGCAAAATTTCCCTGATAGCACAGAGTAGGACGTTAAACCCCATTTCATTTCATTTCATCCTTGCCGGACCCTTCATCTTACACCACTGACCAGGGGAGACCACAGACGAAAATCCCGAGAACTTTCTTGGTGACGCAAGGATCGAATACGAGACCTCCCGGTTAACGCGCGAACATCTAACACATTGAGTATTGACAAGTTATAATATAACCTTTGTTACAGGGAATGCAGATAAATATACCAGTGAAAGGGCATCCAGCGTGGTGGGAGATAAAATCTACATGTAACAATGTTACAGGTCGTATATATTATAATCTCGCTTTTAGGTTTCTTATAAATAATAGCCGCTTTGAATTTTTGACTAAACAGCCTCGACTTACCAAAGAACGTAAATACCCAGTCCCTCAAATGAAGGCTTATAATAACAACATCCACCAATGAAGTCTTTACACGGTTTACATACATTGGCCATATTATAAATGAAAGATCTGCAATCGGCAGTTTTAGCTTCCATTGTCATTTTGGGACAAACATATGGTTCTATTTTATTTCAATAACTCGCTTGCAAGTACATGTAGGGGTCTTTAGCAATGACCATACAACCCCCCCAGTTGCCTGAGAAACAAGACATTTCTTTTGTTTGGCCTAATATATATCCCTCGTAAGAGACATGGTAGTGACCACAATACGAACAGTCGATTGCCTCCCCTTGTTTACGTCTAAACTTTGGTTGTGTAGGCAACAATTGTCATAGGAACCCAGTTTACAGGCTGTGTAACATCATGTCATGAGACTTGCCAGTCAAAGAATTTAAAAGAAAATTATTGTTCTGAAATCATTGCCGACTAAGTAACATCACGTAAAGGGATTTGTGGGTCAAAAAATTCAAAATCACACAATCATTTTGGAATCACTGTAGACAGGTGCAGGAATAATTGACTAGTTTTTGTGAGAACCAATTGTGTGCATATGAGGTCCATACTAGTATCCATTCTTGAAATGACTGTATAGTTGCTTTATGGCATGCAATGAAATAGAAGGGTATTTACCAAAAAATAGTTATAAAATGATTTTAAAAACACATTTTAGTAAAAAAAAAATATTTATCATAAAAGTTACATGTTGGCATAGTTACAATATAAAATCATTATTGTTCAAATGCTGAAATGACAAACTGACAGACAATGTCGGGCTCAAATCTAGGCTTTGTCAGGCATCAATCTTATGGTGTCTGTCATTTTGTCCGGTACAAGTAAAATTGTTATTAACAGACCTGAGTTTCTACAGTAGGCATCTATCCACTTCATAAAACACACACTCAGTACCTGAGTTTTTACAATACATATCAATCAACTTTCAACTTAATAAATCACATTCAGTACTCTCTCTCTCTAGATAGAGAGAGAGAGAGAGGTTAGACAGATGACCCTACTCCTTGTCACATACAACCAGGGAGTCAAAATCCACCAGTTGACTCAATGACCGGCTTTATGATACAGCACGCACCCCCATTCTCCTATACATATACAATTAAATGCTCGAGTGAATCTCAATTAAATGCTCAATGAATTAAATCTCAATGAATTAAATGCTCAAGTTAATAACCCATACAATAAAAAAAACTAGATGATATTCATCTATGCAGCAACAGTATCCGCATTTTCACAAACAGATTCTCTGTATTGCACATGAAGTTTTCTAGTAAATATTGATTAATTTAAATACAACACACGAGAAAAACCTGTAGTAATATTCCTGGAATGGAGTACAGGAAGTCTGGACCCGTTTCACCTAAACAGCAACATTGTTCACAGTCTCATAAAAATATAACATAGCACTAGTTTTTAAACGCACAGATCTCAATAATAAATCTGAGATTAATTTGTTTGTTAGTCCTTCAACAATATCCACATAATATTTCTGGTCTTTTATCTTCGTAAATATCCTTCATTACATCATGATTATTATTAGCATCTACAACCTAGATATATAGAAGAAAAATATTTTACAAGGGCAGGCAATACTAATAGAGAGAGAGATAGAGATGGGACTAATATATTGTTTAATTTTATTTCCATAATTTGCTTGCATGTATGGGTCTTTAGAAGTGGGAGGAAACGGAGAAAACCGATAAGTTTGGAAAAACAACCCTACTCCTTGACAAGTACAGCCATGGCAATATCAATATATCAATTCACATAAGCTTAATTCCTCAAGAATTTATTAAATGAGAATAGTGGCTCTTTGTTTGAATCCCACAGAAAGTGGGGTAGTGGGCCTGGTTACGCCACCCCCCTGTCAGTCAGGCAGTTGGCCTGGTTGGTTACGTCTTTGATCAAAGAAATTTCGCATAAACAGAGATTTGAAAGTCGAGTAAAGCCTTAAGTCTGAGAATGTATTCAGAAATTAGAAGCTACAAGTACTCTGCTGCATTAACTCAGGATCCGATGTTTTAAGTACTCTGCTGTGTTAACCCATTAACTGTGTAAGTCGCTATTTAACATCCTGGACAACTGCCACTCACTGTGTGAAGGCGTAATATAGCGCCTTTGATGTATTTTCCCCAACCTATTCCCCTGTCAGGAATATAAAGGTCCAAAAATGATGTTTTTTGTCAAATTAATTACACAAGAGGGGGTAGTTACGTTTTAAAAACGTCAAGCTTAACGGGTTAATAACTACTAAAAACTTACAAGAACAGGGGCTGGCGTTTTAAACGATGTTTGATGTATTAACCAATCTTCATGTAATTTATGTAATTCTTCAATTAATTTCTATAATAAAACAATTCAGAAAACTTAGTACATACATACAAATAACTTAAAAGGGAGCAAGATGATTGCCCCCTGGACACCAACGCAACCAGCAGAACTATTTATATTTTTGGAATCCAGCGAAAAATTAAGATTGATACACCATAGAAGTGTGTCATTTTTTGGCTTTGTTTTGGAGGATGGTATGAAAAATAACAGTGTAAACTAAACTCACGTAAGGGACACAGGATTCTTCTTTTCTTGATCGTTTTTTAATTCTCTGAAGACAAACTTCTGGATCAGCTCTCAGATAAACTACAAAAGTTATAAAATATAAAACTTAGATAAACTACTCAAGTAATAAAATATAAAACATAGAAATTCAAGCTTACTAAGGTATCATTAATATTTGTTAATAATAGAGTCCTGTGATTTAAAGCATGCACTTTTGATCATAAGGTCTATCGATGAGTCATGTGTTGTTTTTAACCTCAGGCTTGTATGTGACAAGAAGGGTCACCTGTTTAACCTGGTTCATTTTTTTCCAGATCCCCTGGTTTCCTGCCAATTCAAAAGCAAACTACTCAATAAAATATTAAATTTAGAAACTCAAACTTTCTAAAGTGAGAGAGAGAGAGAGAAATGGGGTTTACCGTCCACTTGACACAAACTAGATCATTTCTACACTAACACATGGTTCAATTTTATTTCAATAATTCCCTTGAGGACCCAGAGAGAACCCATGAGGTTGGACAGGCGACCCTACTCCTTGTCACGTACAAATGGGGAATAGAAACCACGCCAGTTGACTCAAAGACTGAGCTCATGATCAAACACGCACCCAACCCCCCTTTAATGCTTTAAACCCGCAACATTATATTAAATACTTTTAAAACAAACGAAAAACTAACCAATGAGATCCACGTTAACTTTTTGTGATTTAATCAACCAATCAAACCATTCTGTTAAAATGGAATGTTCTAAACCATTTAACGTTCCTCTGAAATAATAATGTTTTATATTAAAATTACACATAACTCTCTGGGCCTTGTTTCGAAATCTTAACTTTTTGTAGATAATTCAATTTTGACTGGCTAAGCACTAAAATCATTTTAATATTATCCAATAAAATTACTAAATTGTGGACTTTATCGAAGTTAAAATTTCATGTTTTATTTTGAATTTAGAAATAAACCTCAGATCAGCCACCTGAAATATGCTTTATATTAAACATACATTATGCAAGAGCTAAATCTGCCTATTGCAGGTCTTTCTTTAGACCTGAAATGTTATCTCAATTATTAATTATTAGACTTAATTAAATCTTGATGTCATTGCTAGCCTATGATATTTATTGGATTAAGATCTGATTTGCTATGCAACTTTCATTCATGATCTAGTCATGAAATGGATAACTGAGACTATGTTTTTTTATCATACTGACTTTAGTAAAAATGATCGAGGCTAAGCTGAAAATTCAAAGCTTAAATCCTGGCGCAGATTGGATTATTGACTGAAATTTTCAGCAAATTCTTGTTACATTATCTAGTCTTTAACTATAATAATGAGAACTTTCAGCTCTTTATCTTAGCTCCCATAACAGATCTTTAAAATTAGAAATAAAATATATCTTGCATACTGCAATATATTACTAGACAGGCTGTTGATTTTTTGGGGGGAAACTGGTGTTTTTATGGTGTAGGTGAATTTTTAAGGTAAACAATATTAAAATCTTACTTTCTAAAGTCATTTTCTACAAAACAATACTGAGTACTGTATAATGATCTCTCTAACATCTTGATTGGTTTAATCTAAAAACAACAACATAATCTTGTTCTAGTCGCCTTGTTTATTATATTAAGTAAAAATAAAACAAGGTTCATTTGACATTATACATGTACTTTTCTGCAGTGTGATAGGAGACGACATTTTGCCCTGGCAGTGGGGTTACAGTCTCCTCTTACTTTCCAACAGTCAGGATATCTTTAACAGACAACTTTGGTTTGTAGTGTCATCTGAACAACCGACATCAGTAAACCACACTGGGAAAAACCTGAGGTAAATTATATGGCTAACAGTGTGATTGAGAGAGGGAAAGAGAGAAAGGGGGTTTACCGTCCACTCAACACAAACTAGGTCATTTCGGGACTAACATAAGGTTTAACTTATTTCAATAATTTGCTTGTGCGTAGGGGTCTTTAGCAGTGGAAGGAAACAGGAGTACCCGGAGAAAACTCACAAGGTTGACAGGCGACCCTACTCCTTGCCATGTACAACCGGGGATCCAAAACCAGTTGACAGTGGGATCGAACCAATCATTAGATGCAGCATTAGACTAGTAGGGCCATGGGGGTGTGGGGTGACGGGATATAATGTTTGATTGTAAATTTAATACCATATTAATGATGGAATTTGCCCAAACAGGCTAACTTTAAATTCTTGATATTCATTATGCCAACTGAATGGAAACCCAGCTAGATATCGCAGCCTGATATTGCTATGGAGAAATTGTCCAAATAACGATAATAAAGAATCTTGGAAAGTTTTGTAAATACCTGTCTATGTTTATGCATCTGTATCCGTGTCAACTGAGCGTACATATTAAATGAAAAACTCCATCTTTTAGGATCTTTGTACAATAATTCCTGTAAAATTATCAATAAAAAAATATATTAATATAGTCAATATAACAATAAACCTGTAGGATACATGTATATATATATATATATATATATATACGAGAACATAGACAGAAATTTCTAGATATGATTATTTTACATACCAGCGCATTGTGTCCTTTAACATTGGTCCATTGTTCTACAGGTTCCGGTATAGACTACAAGTAAACATAATTCTTATGTTATATAAAAAAAAAAGAAAGGGAGAAACATGTCAGAGAGAGAAAGATAGAGAAGGGGTTTAAGGTCCACTGACACAAACTAGGTCATTTCGAGAATAACACATGGTTTAATTTTATTTCAATAATTCATTTGCACATAGAAGTCTTTTACCAGTGGGAGAAAAACTACTACAAGGTTGGACACGAGACCCTTCTCCTTGTCACATACAACTAGGGAATCGAAACCCTGCCAACTGACTCAATGACAGACCTTATGATACATTGCGTTGTGCACGTGCTATCCATTCGACTACCCCCCCTCCCCCACGACTCATGTCACATTTCAAATCTAGGCTATAGATATAATATATTGTTATATCTTTCACACACACTAAACCATAGACCAGTACTGCCTTGATTAACGCTATTAATATTAGTAAATTTACCTCAACATTAGGAGAGTTTCTGTAATATTCCAACAGAGTTGTCTTCCCACAACCGATGTTACCTTCTATAGAAACCTAGAAAACAAATAGTACGATTATCTACAGGCCTGGAAATAACGGTTTTAGATGTACCTGACAAAATGTCAGCCACTATAATGAAATAGTCCTTGACATTTTCAGCTAATAATAATAATATCAACAAAAAAGACAAATCAGTGCCGGACAAAATGACAGGCACTAGACGTTTTGTGCCTGCCAAGGCCTGAATCTGTGCCTGACATTGTCTGTGACAGGTGCCTTATTTCTAGACTTGGTTCTTGGTATTCTATCATACAGTCAATGGTAGAATACATGTTGATCAAACATCAAATATGACAAACAAACTTTGGCAAACTCTCATTCTCAAAAAAATAATTTGGTGTCTAACCGTGAAATTCTTTTTTGAAATATCCAAGCTATTCAGATCTAGTAAGTCAACATTTCCTGGAAAAGAAAGCATATTATTGTATTCAATTTAGTGTACACAAAACAAAGAAAACAATAAAAAAAATAGGATGAATTTTATTGAAGAATCTTCTTGCATAAATAGATGATAGTTTGGGCGGGGGGATTGGGGCTGGCAGAACCTGATTACAGACGGCGTCGCTGGATTTCTGCAAGAGTGGGGCTTACCATGTCGGTACACTCCAAGCAAATTTTGGAAACCCGAAAAATGGCCTTCAAAATGTTTAATCCATTCCATCAATTTCCATTACACAGTACAAATTTGGGGTTTATTCAATTAAAAGGAAAGTAAAATTAGTAGTGTTCTATTATATTTGGGACATTTTATTTTTGCCAACTAAATGAAATAAAAAAATTCTTTTCACTTTTTTACCCATCTGCCTGCAAAATCTGATTGCCCGGAAGTTAATATATCATAAGGGGGCATCTGCTCCCCAATCCCAAGACCCCTGCCTGGGCTGTAGTCTGTACCGCCTATGGTTTCACTGAATTAATACTGAATGAAATTGATCAATATTAAAATCTGATTAATGTTTTTAATTTTGAATATTATGGAAAATTGAGCTAAAGACCTACGGTAGCTCCTTTAATAACCTGAGTGCGGGGAAAAATGAAGAGCTGGTGCTTTCTTTATCTTTATCATTGTATGATCCTGCTGCTTGTCCGGCATGGCGGCAAAAGACAGTTTTATTACCTATTGTACTATTAAATTATACCTTTTAGTTCCAATTTTTTCAGATTTACACTCCCCAACATCTTTTTGATTGTTTCTTTCTTCTCTTCACTATAATGTCTTTTCTGGAATTTTTCTTCAGAAGATTTTTCACAGAAGTCGTACTTGGCGGAAAGTAAAAGTCGGCTTTCTGTGATCAAAAACGGCGCCTTTAGTAAACAAGACCGTAAATGATTGGTCAAAATCATAATCATGTCAATATTATGCCGATATCGCCATCTAGCGGAACGGGTAAGTTGATGACACTATTTATCTTTAGATCTAATTCAAGACATCCAATAAATATAAAATAACCTTCAATCAGAGTTCTTGAAAATTGGCAATTATTGCCATTTCATAAAAGTTATATTTACGTCAGAACGTTTGCTAATACACCAGGATCAGGCTATCAGATAGACAAGATGATGTGCCAGCAGCAAAAACAATCCACAAATTTTGTGACAAAAAAATTAAAACAAAAGGTCGGGGACTCAATCCATGGAGCAGTGTTATGCTTCTTTCATGACAATTAACAGTCAAATAGGAGAATCACCAACTGTTCATCTTTCGATCACGCTTATGGCATCCCTACAACAATGACTTGTTTTAACGTGAGCTGTTACTTCGAATGTTGCAATAATAAACGATGGAAGAAGGTGCGTTTCGACCTTTCCACGGTGAGAAGGGAAATAACTCCCATTGTTCTACCAAGGTTAATCACGGTTGTTGAGTCTTATGTCTAGTTATTCGGACGGGAAAAAATCATATTCATAATTAGATTCCGTGATAGCTTTCCAACACCCTTCTATAAATTAGAAAATACAACAACACAAAGATAAATATAAAAAGTATTTTAATAAATGGAAAAATATACATATTACATAAAAAAAAATTGGTTATAAAAATTTGTTGATTAATAATTTTATCTACAATCATTAGGCCTAACTGTCATTTATAATTTATAACAAAGGCCAACTTTTATTGCCTAGCAGGGTATATAAAGGTATTAAAAATGCTGATGATCATAGGTCAACTACAAGTACATGTAGGCTATATTTGATCACGGACCTTATAATTCTTGATTTCATTCAATTAGCAATTTGTCAATATAATCAAGTGTCTTGATCTAGACATTCAGTTTCTAATTTTGCTAGGTGATCATTTTTTGTTTTCTTCAGATTAACAAGACATTTTTACAAAGAATATTATAATCTTTTTAGCATTATCACCATTTTATTGGAACTACCAGGACATATTTTAAGTATTTTTTTTCAAACAAAACCCTATTCTTTAAAATTTAGATTCATAAATCACCAATCAATAAATTGCGCAGAAGTTTACGAACCCTAGAATCATTCAACAATAATAAAAAGTTATGGGCTACATATACTTACATGATGATTTTAATTTATACAGAAAATGGCAAGGACATAACTTATAAACATAAAGACCATATGAATTAACTAGTGAAAACATAGATATTATGTATTAATAAAAACTATAATCATAGAATGGAATGTATATGTAAATGGTTGGATGGGATTTTTTAAAACATGAATCTTTAGGTGAATTTTTAAAATTAAAAGGATTTATCTAAAAAATATTTAAAATTTGCATGTAAAACTGGAATGAATAAAGTAGGAGTGTACTTTATGAACCAGGTTCTAAGCTAGTTACCATAGTAATATAAATTTGTATCGGCTCCGGCTCCGCGAGTAGAGAGCAAAGCGGATACAATTTACGTTAATAAAGTAACTAGTACCAAGCAGCCATCTTCACATCTTGAAATCAACAGCCAATTGTTCCAAGAACAAGCATGTCAGTTCAAAATGGACAACCTGATTGTACTCAAAATGACAGAACCGTTGGCTTTCCTCTTTAAGTTCATTGTCCCAATAACAAATAGTAGTAGCTTACCGATGAATGCAGCCAGTTTCTGGTTAAAATATTAAATAAATGTATGACATTTTGAAGGCTTGTAGGTACCGTAGTCTGTAGAATTGGAATGATGAAATGTAGGCCAATAAAACATGTGATAGAATACAAATATGACACAGCACTATGAATGCAATATTTTCATAGAGGGTCTTTATACATGAAAATGTGAATGAAAATATTGGCTAAGAAATAAAAATTTGCAACAGGATTTTAATCCCCCACCAATGAAAACGTTGTATACTTAAAAGAACTTATTTTAAGTTTCATGAATAAGATATACAATGTATTTATTCTTAAATATATTTCTTTTTTCAAATTTAAAAGTAAATGCACTTTTCTCTTATTTACAGATGTTCTTTACCTGAAAATTTAATTTCTAGAATGTATGCAAGGTGGGTTCTAATTGGGTCAAAGAGGATGAAGATGATGAAATGATAGATCAAGTTTTACTTCAATTTGCTGTGAAGATTTTTTTTTTTATAAAACAAGGCCACAATGAATGATGGAGGGATGAAGATATGTATATTTTATCAAAACTATTTGCTTTCGACATAAAACAGTACGATAGTAATTTATGGACAAGGGTTCAAGCATGATATGACACCACCATCTTGGAATAGTGAGTGATATCAATGATTAAGGAGAGAGGAAGATAATGTGTGTTTTATATGAAAACTACAATATCTCCATTGTTGACAAAAAATATTCTAGAAGTGTGCCAGGATTTTCTCTTTTCTGAAAAAAATTGCTTTCATTTTAATGCACGCTATATGGCTATAATTCATTGTATTATATGAATTTAATGAAATAAAACAATCAATTTAAATGTTATTATTACATGTAACATTATTAGATCCATTTCTCCTCTTTAAAAAATCAATTCCTAGTCACAACAAATCCTTTATATCACACAAGCTGGGTCAGTTTCACTATTAGGCCAACAAGGCCAAAGCCTAGGGTACCGACATAAAAGAAACGTAGGACCGACCCTTTTATACAATAGATAATAATGTAAAAACCTTCAGAAAAATAATCAGAAATTGATATGCTACAAAACCTCTGTTATAAGAAAGGGGAAGGGATGGGGGTATGGAAGTAAGTAGTTGCCCTTGGCTAGTGCACAAAACAGTCGGACACTAGCACTGTTTTTTATTTTTTACTGTTATCCACTGCTCGGTGCCATACTAACCCCCATGGGAGTCCCTCGTATATTGTGATATTAACAGAATGAATAAATGGCAATGTTACGAAGATTTATAATTCAGATTTATAATTCAGACTCCGATGCACGAGACGATGAATCGGCTGGTCGACCAAAATCTGCATCTAATACCACACGATCCCTGCAATAAGAAAACATTTAAAAATATATTTTAAGAAATGAACTTGTTCAAAAAGCACCAAATCTGTGCCTCTTTAGTTAAGTCAGTAGGTGGCTTCGAAGGCAAGCACCAAATCTGTGTCTCTTTATATTGTTAACATGTAAGAATAATCTGTGGTAAAGTCATTAGGGGGGTCACGGTGCCTAAGTGGGTAAGGCACTGGCTCGCTTGACTGGAGGTCGGGTGTTAGATCCCTGCATTGGCCGAGAAAGTTCATCCAGATTTTACAGCGTGATTCATCATGTCAGTGATGTAGGACGGAGGGCCTGACAAGGACAAGTGTCTAGTGGTTTGGATGGGACAAAAAATCCAGGTCCTGTGTACACATTGGCATGCACGTAAAAGATATCTTGGCATTTGGAAATCGATACAAGACTAGGCCACTACGACGCTGTTCGTGCAAAATTTCCCTCATAGCACACTTTATGGCGTATGCCTGTCTTCATCAGCCCAGTCGGTAAAGAACGTAGGACCGTAAACCCCATTTAATTTTCATTTTTTTGCATTATACATGTACACGTATCCCGATGTTTGCCAAGAAAGTTCATCTGGATTTTCTGGTCTGGTTTCCTAATGTGAGTGGGGTGGGACGGAGGACATGACAAGGAACAGCGTTTTGTCATTGGGATGGGACAAAAAAAAACCCGAAGATCCTGTGTACATGTTGGTGAACAAATGAAAGAACCTTTAATTGTAACGCTATTGACCAGCATAGCAGTTGGGGGAAACCGTAGAACCGGAGAAAAACCACGCAGTTGGACAAACGACCCCTACTCCTTGTCATGTACAACTGGAGATTCAAACCCACGCCAGTTGACTCAATGACAGGCTTTATGATACAGCATACATGTGCTAACCATTCGGCCATCCATCCCCCTAATAGTCAAGCTAATGGTATAAATAAAATTGAATGATTTGTTAGTCCCAAAATGACCTAGATTGTGCCAAATTGATCTTTTGGGCTAATGAATGTGCCACTACTATAAACATAGAGACTTACGCTGGAACAAAGCCACTAGAATCTGCTGGAAGTTTTGGAGCACCACGACCACCTCTACGTCCTTCTTGTTTCTGCTGGATCTGTTCTTGCTGTACACTCTCACTTGATTCATCCGTTGGCGGAGGTCGTTCTCTTTTCTCTCGTTCTCTTCGTTCCCGATCTCGTCTCTCTCTGTATTCTTTCTCCCTGGGATCCATCTCACCTCGAGCTTCTCGTTCTTTCCGGTCTCGAGCTCTTCGTTCCTGTTCTCTGGGATCCATCTCACCTCGGGCTTCTCGTTCTTTCCGTTCTCGAGCTCTTCGTTCCTGTTCTCTGGGATCATTTCGATCCCGTTCCCTTCGATCTCGTCGCTCTTTGTCCTCCCTGCTTGGATCACGTTCTCTCCTTTCTCTATCATCTCGGTGACGTCGATGACCATCATCTCTCTCTCGTCGCTGACCTTCCTCTCTGGGATCTCTTTCTCGTCTCTCTCGTCTCTCACCCCGTCTCTCGTCATCATACCCACGATTTTCTCTACCTTCTCTATGTTGTCGTCTTCTTTCAGAGTAAGCTCTCGAATCTGGTAAAACACCACGATGAGGAGTGGTTCCAGATTTTAACTCGGGTCTGAAATTAGACATTCAAAATATCATCTGTGTGTGCAGGCCATTAATGGGAGAAAGATATTCAAATAATCAAAGGTGTGTGCAGACCTTTAATGTGAGATATGACATTTAATATTCAAATAATTGTAGGTGTGTGCAGGCCTTTAATGGGCGATATAACATGTGTACATAAGATATTCAAATAACCATAGGTGTGTGCAAGCCTTTAATGGGAGAAATATATTCAAAAAATCAGTGACAAGGGGGGCATAACCACCCTAGTGGCGAATTTATGAGACCCAATTTGTCTAGTGCAGTTTTTTGCATAGATTTTGTTTCATAAATTCTCTTCTCTTTGCGATACTCCCCCCATTTAGCAACCAGACTTATAGTGAGTGCTGGCCTTTTTCATTCGTTTCTGGATTTTAACGTCCACTTCTATTGGGGGTGATATCGTAGACACGCTGCTGGCCTTTAGTTGGATAAAAACTAAACAACCAATTAAAATCTTACTTTGTTTCCTGTTCAAATTGCAGATTGCTCTTGTGTACAACAGCGACACCAAAATCACCAATTGGACGGAACTAAAAAAAAATATATATACATTGTATATCTCAATCTCTGTTAGTATATTCTGAAAGCGGTGACGGGTTGCAAAGTTAAAGGGGTCCAGCAGGAAAAATTCCGTTGGTAGCCATATAATGAATTTCAATCAAGTCACATTAATACCTTGAGCAGTGGTCTCCAACATTTTGTTGGTTATGACCCCATTCTAGAAACCATTATTTGATTGTGACCCTACATGTATGACTGCTATGAATTAACTCCTTACTATAAGTACAACTACCACGATCTAAATTCGCCCGCGGACCTACTTCCAGGGTCTAAAAAATTCATGGGGTCATGACGGTTAATTTGATACCACATATGGGGGGGAGGAGGTATTAGGTGGCGACAAAGATTGATTCGCCAGGGGCCTCCACCTGATTTGCCCAGGGCCCAAATGCAATGGCATAAAACATTAATGGGGTTGTGATGGACAATTTGATACCAGATACATGTATGTGGGGGTGGATCACCGTGACAACTCTCTCGTGCAGCACAGGCATGACAGCATCTTGGTGACAACATTCACTGCAACCTTGCTATTATTTAATCTTGTGTATTTAGCACCAATTTCTGTCAATATGTTTAAAAGTTCCTAAAATCGTTTAAAATCACCAAAAATCATCTTATTTATTAAACTTGTGTCCAGTTTTAAGCTGATTGATTAATTTTGATAATGTGTGTCCAATTTATAAGTGTTTAATTTCTTGATCCCTGTTAATAAATAAATCATTATATATCAATAATCAATTGGGTTGTTTATTTTTTAACAATGATCGAGAAATTAAACACTTGTAAATTTGACACATGATTATGATACCTGGGCTACAGTGATTGGAGGAAGAAGCACATCTCCAAAAATAATGTAAGAGAGAGGGAGAGAAATTGGCATTAACGTTCACTCGACACAAACTAGGTCATTTCGGGACTAACATTTTATTGCAATAATTTGCTTGCACGTAGGGCTCTTTAGCAGTGGGAAGAAACCGGAGTAGTCAGAGAAAACCCACGTACAACTGGGGATTCCAAACCACGCCAGTTGACTCACTGACAGGCTATATGATACAGCGCGCACGCTAACCAATCGGCCATCCAACCGCCCTCCAAAAATAATGCAAACAAACTTGACAAGACTATATCAGGTTATAAACATGTAAAAGAATAAAAGTATATTACTTACAAACAACTCTCGTCTGTAGAGGTTCGAGCGTCGTTTGGCTACCAGGATGAGATACGTTGCGACCCCAGCAAATAATAAGAATATAATGATGAAGAAGGGACCCGTAAATTGAGCCCACCAGTCAATAAGGTAGACATGACGACTTCGTAGTGCTATAATTAATGTACCTGAAAATATATAATAGCAAACAGGTAAGCAAAATGACCACACTGACGAGCAGTGAATATTCGCTAGGCCGCTACAACGTCGAATTCGTCAGTATTTTTCAACCAGACAACCTCCCTTTCAGGCCAATAATTGCCTGTCCATGCTGCCCTACTAACAGGCTATCAAATTTTATTGATGTCTTACTAAGAGGAAATTTCATATTTTCTAAGAAAGTCAAAACATAATTATTTCTATGTCTTTTGCTCAAAAGGTTGTCAACTCACTATTATACGATCATGGGCAATATTTCACAGGCATAAAAATCATTGACACAGGAAATAACACAATTACCTCCCTTGTTTTCCTATACCCCCCATGCAATGGTGATCTTCAAACGTTTGAATTTGAAGTTGAAAATGATATTTTTGCCAATTTCTCAACTGGCAATAGGGAATTATAGGATTATTCTTTAACAGATAGATACAATCTATTTAAGGGCTTTGTTTTAATATATTTTAAGAAAATAACTAAAAAATATGAAATTGCTGTTATAAAAGAGTAAAGTTTAGGGAATATTAAACATCTATAAAAAGAAAGGATAAACAACAAAAAATGTTCAGATTGTTTTGGGTAATAAAAGTGTTTTGGCTAATAAAAGTTGTTTTGAGCAAATCTGTTTTTTTAATTTGTTAGGTTTTTGTTACCTGTTTGTATGTAATTACCTTCTGTAACATATTGATTGTATCATTGCTTGATAACGTTGAGAGTATCCTCATTGAAATGTTGCAGTTAATACATAAATCTATATACTATCTGAACTTTTTTATTCGTTGGGATATTAAATCGTGCCATGGATTTTATTTAACGAGATTTGATTTCAAACACACAGCTACGTTTATAATAACCAAAGTTAAGAAGTTTGTTCATAATCGAAGAAATCCATTTAAAATTTATGACGGTTCAGAGTCAGACAGTAGTGAACGTTGTCCATAAGTTGTCTGTTATTAAATTAATACTTTCTATTTTACCCCTCGCCTCTGTGACTCTGAGTTCATATACATTGTACATGTATGATTCAACATGAGTTTTTTTCTTTAAAAATGTTGGCTGGGTATCTGATATCTTGATCTGTTGCCTTTATTTTATTTTTTTTCATGGGGGGTGGGGTGTA
Source organism: Patella depressa (assembly GCA_948474765.1). Taxonomy (NCBI): domain Eukaryota; kingdom Metazoa; phylum Mollusca; class Gastropoda; family Patellidae; genus Patella; species Patella depressa. The sequence continues at coordinate 5,409,652 of OX419718.1, forward strand.
ATTATCTCCAAATCATTAATTAATTGAATTATTTTTTAAATGTTTATTAGATAGATTCTACCACTCTATGAGTATGACATATATGACTCATAACAGAATAATGTCAACCCAAATATTTACCTGTGATTAGACTAAGAAAAGACAAAATGGCAAAAAATAAGCCTAATCTGCAAGGTATCCATCCTGGACCAATTGCTAATCCATTTAAATCGCTTCTGATTCTTTGCTGAACGAAACTATGGTATGCTACAATTGTATCCTTATCCAAAGTCTTTTCCTTCATCGTGTTGTTTTAGTTAAAAATAGTCTAACGGTTTCATTTGGGTGACAAATGGCTGCTTTCCTGTCCCATAATTCTTTGAAGCAGTCTACCTGTACGTCTACGCATGCGTAAAGAAATTTCACCTGTATTTTTACCTGGACATCATCTCCATTATCACAATTATCACGAGAAAGAGACTGGTCTAACAGGACTACTGATAAAGAAGAGTCTGGATGCTAAAGACTACTTCACCAAGCTCTTCTTTTCAGTAAGGCGAAGATAGTCGAAAGAGCAGAAAACATGGCACAGTTTCTTCAAGTTTTCAGCCGAAGTTTTTCTGCAAGCTCGTCTGCTATGGCGCAGATAAAACACGTGACAGTTATTGGCAGCGGCTTGATGGGTTCGGGTATTGCCCAGGTGAAATTTTTTTTACGATGTATTTTGTTAGATTTTGTCAGAAATGACATGGACTCGGTATAAAATATAGCCGGCATGAACTTTTTATTTTATCATTATCATGAACTTTGGACTCTTTCTCCCAAACGACTATGAGAAAGAGCTTTGAATTTAATGCTTGTCGTTTTTATGTCCAATATTATTTACTCAATAAATCTTTACATAATATAAAGTGAGGGTTTATATAGAATTATTTCCCCTCCTAGATTATTTACAGAAATAATATACACTGGTATTGTTTAAAATTATGAATTATTAATTGAATTATAATAAATTAGATACATTATTAATCATTATGTATGGCTAAAGGTTTAACACGACAATTTCCTATTTTTAAGTAAGTTATATTTTTAAAATCTATTGAAATAAAGCCTTAACATCGATGGTATCAATAAAAAGTCCTATCTTGTCTTGTTAAACAATAATCCTGGGCTATTAATTCAATAATTGACTATTACCAGTTGAGAAATTGGCAAAAATAAAATGTCATTTTCAACATCAAATTCAAACGTTTGAAGATAGCTATTGCTAAAGGTTTAAATTGCAATTAATGTCAATCAAAAATGTATATAGTGATCTAGAAGTACAAATAATTAAGCAGAGATGAATGCTATGCATTAGGCAGTGTATGGGTCATTCCATGTCAAATCATGTGAATGGGTCATACATGAGAGAACATTGTGTATAAAAACATGTTGGGGCTAATTTTTGCACGAATGTTAATCTCAAGGTCACGAGTTCCACACGGTCAAGTTCAAGGTGAAAAATCTAAGTCAATGGCTTTTGACACTTCAAAATTCACCCATGTCAAAAATAAGGGCATATTTGGAATCCTTGTGGAATTCCCATTCCAGAAATACTTATTATAGCAATTTTGACTTATTGGTTGCTGAGTAATGGTCGAATGAATAATGGCAGCCACGCGCATTTGGGCCAAAATCCCCCAAATTGAGACAGCCATATCTCGACAACCGTTCGTCGGATAAAGCTAAAATTTGAAATATCAGTTTTTCCTGCCCAAATTAGCATATACACCAAATTTCAGCAAAATAGAAGGGGGTATGGTTTAACTCATTTGGTGATTTCACACGGAATGACCCGAATGCACTTTAGAATGGGGTTAAATTCTGCTAGTGCCTAACTATTTTTATGCCTCTAACACTTGATCTTTGTCATATGTGATTATTTTAAAGACTGCTGTGTTAAAGTGTGAATTTCATATTTTCTAAGAAAGTCAAAACATATTTATTTCTATGTCTTTTGCTTAATAGGTTGTCAACTCACTATTATTCAATCATAGTCATTTAATTCCACGCTTAACAATCTTTCACATCGGAAATAATAACACGATTACCTCCCTTGTTTGCCCATTCTCCCCATGCAATAGCTATCTTCAAATGTTGAATTTGAAGTTGAAAATGACATTTTTGCCAATTTCTAACTGGCTATGTTGAATTATAGGATTAAGAAAATTATTCTTTAACAAAATGTGACTGTTTATAGATACCATTTATTTTAAGGCTTTATTATAATAAATTTTAAAAATATAACTTAAAAATATGAAATTGCAGCTTTAATGTTAGTCCCAAATGAATGGTTGGGTGGCCAAATGGTCTGACATGCGCTAGGAGCCAAGGTGGCTCCGTGAGTAAGATGCTGGCTCACTAACCTGGATGTCCCCTGTTCGATCCCTGCATTGGCCGATGTCCCCTGTTCGATCCCTGCATTGGCCAAGAAAGTTCATGAGATTTTCCGGATGGGATAACCAAGGTCGCGTGTAGTGTGTACACATTGGTTTGCACATAAAAGACCCCTTGATAGTTGGAATTTGATGTAAGAGGAGGGTGCAGTGCAGTTGTCTGGACAAAACTTTCCTCATAGCACACAGTATGGCAGATGCCTGTCCTCATTAGATTTGGTGGGTTTCCACTGCTGAATTATTGAAATAAAATTTTAATGTATGTTAGTCCCAAATGGCCTGGTTTGTGTTGAGTGGACTTCCCTGGCTTTTTGCTTTTTCTTTACCTGTTAAGTTTTGACAGGACGGTAAACATCATTACATTTATAATTTCAGGTAGCCGCTGCAACAGGTCATAATGTAGCTTTGGTCGACCAGACAGATGATATTTTGGCTAAATCAATGGCTAACATGAACAAAAGTTTGCAAAGAGTCGCCAAGAAGAAATTTGCAGATGATCCAAAGGTAGATCTGGAGAAATATTCGTATATAAACTTCTGCTTTCACCCTTTGGCGCTCAGACCAACTGATACTGTGTGGGCACACACAAAACAGTAGGTCCTTCATTTACAAAATCGTGCGGGAGCCATAAAAAGCCCCTGCCAATTTCAAAAATAAGAAAAAATCTCCTTAAGAAAAATTCTTCTTGATTATATTGCAAGAGTAATTCCACATTTTCTACAGGGGACTTATTGAAATAAAATTGAATAATTCCTTGTCATTTTTCTCCTTGTAGGGAGGTGAAACGTTTATTAGTGAAATTATCAGTCGAATTAAAACTGAGACTGATCCAACTGTTCCAGCAGCTAATACAGATTTAGTTATAGAAGCTATCGTAGAAAATCTCGACGTTAAACAAAAACTTTTTAAATCACTAGATGAAGCAGCTCCACAGTAAGTATAATTTTATTGTAGCAGGTTTGGACAAAATAAAACACCAGGTCGCAGGTTCAATATTTTATTGCAGAATTGTTCAATAAATATACAGATAAAATAGGAGTTTATAAAAAGGCTGATTATTTTGATATGGCTACCATACAAACACAGCAATACAAGACAATTGATATAATGTGCTGCTTGTACCGTCCAAAGTTAAGTTGCAAGTGAGGTTTGAAATAGAAGCTCAGATGTGATTAGCTTAATGAGTTAAAAGTGAGCAGAGAATGGACTTGGTATTATAAAGACATTGTTGGCCAGCTTAGAGATGTAATATTAAAGGGACAATACTACAACCACCAAATATACCATAAATAACCAATGCATTAAAGGGATAATAATACGACAAACACTCAAGATACAATAAATGTAAACAGACACCAATATACACTTATGTACCAGATTATACATGTAGTTAACTTAATTCCATCAAGGGAGGCTGCCACGATGGCACAGTTTTCTCCAGTTTCCTTCAACAACCTGGGACCCCTATATTCAAGCAAATTAATGAAATAAATTTATTTTCCCATAGGTTAGTGCAGATAAAGACAGTTTTGTCAGTGGGGGAGATTTTTTATATATAGCTGTTTATTGAATTGCAACTGTTTTTTTTAAAATGAGCAAGTTTGTGTTTCAGACATACAATATTTGCTAGTAATACATCGTCTCTACCTATTGGTGATATAGCAGCATCGACTAAACGTTTAGATAGATTTGGTGGCTTACATTATTTTAATCCAGTACCAATGATGAAACTAGTTGAGGTTAGTAGTATCAAACTTAATAATCTTTGAAGCATTGAAATGAAATGGAGTTTAACGTCCTACTGTTCTGCTCTGGCTTGGCTAAATGAAGACGGGCATACGCCACACAGTGTGCTATGAGGGAGATTTTGCTCCGACATCAGTGCAGTCTACTCTTTTATTGAATTCCAACTGCCAAAAGTTCTTTTATGCGTACACAAATGTGTATGGAACCGTGCTTTTTAATCCCATCCAAACGACTAGACAGCTGTCCTTGTAGGGCCTCCATCCTGCACCCCTGACAAGGGGAAACCATGCACGAAAGTCCTCATGAAGTGTCTATCCCACTGATAAAGACCATTATGGAGGCGATTTATCGAAATAAAATTGAACCATTGTTTAGTCCTGAAATTACCTAGCTTTTTCTCTCTCTATATTTATTCATTTATATTTATGACAGGTTATCCGTACACCCGATACAAGTGATGAAACGTTTAAATCATTAGTAGATTTTGGTAAAGCTATGGGTAAAGTTACAGTAGAATGTAAGGTAAGATTTTTATGCATATTTATTTTATTTTAAATGTTCATAGGTCCAGAATTTTTGAGCATACTGGGATTGTAAGGCTGATCATATAATCATTTAGTGGCATTTTAAATTTAGCGATTGGAAACAATGACAACTGATACAGTTGTAAGGGACAGCAATCAATGGTTTATTGTACACAAGTGTGAGGGTACTTATGGAAATGTGTATAATAAACCAGTGATTCTTGTCCCATATAACTGTATCAGTTTTGTTTTGCAACACCTTACGATAACATCCTATGACACCATCCTAGCAACATTCTTGCGAGTATTATTTTGTTTAAAATAGATTTTTGAGTGTTTTTGATATTGATTGTTTTTATTATATTTTAGGATACACCAGGTTTTATTGTTAATAGATTATTGGTCCCATACATGCTGGAAGCTGTTCGACTTGTAGAAAGAGGTAAACAACCGTATTTATAGTTTTGCACCGTAGAAATGAGTTGATTATAGATTACAAGGTCGGTATTGGCGCATGTATATTTGCAGATAATTTCCAATTTTATCGGTGATTTAACCAATATCCAAAAATCTACATGTATATTCTTGATTGCAGATTTATAAACTGAAACGAAAAATAGCTGCCGTGAATAGGTTTTCAATTTTATTTTGTATTCGCTACTTTTTTCTATATGTGAAATATTAACGTAACCACTTCATTATGGCGGCCATGGCAAAGAAATTTATTTAACTTTTTTGATTCAATGCTCACAACAGAATGGTTGGATTTATATGATTTTGAAGATAAATTGACTGGGTTTCAATAGAAACTGCAATTGTTGATATGTCCCCACCGTTGCCTTTATGTGTAATGGCGAAAAGCGTTTTGTTTATTAACTAGTAAATACCGATTAGTTGGTAATCAAATGATTTTAACGTTAGTTATTATAATATATGTATTATTTACAGGTGATGCATCGCCACGAGATGTTGATACAGCTATGAAACTAGGTGCTGGATATCCTATGGGGCCATTTGAATTGGCTGATTATGTCGGTCTTGACACAACCAAGTTTATTATTGATGGTAATGTCTTTTACTTTTATCAAAAGGAGATGATCACTTTGATTTAGCTGGAAAACAAAAATGTCTGCTATATATTTAGTAATTGGATAGAATAATACACTTTAACATACACATATGTAAAACAGCTACCACACATTTTGGGTATTCTTAAATATTATGAAGCTATATTCCTCAGTGAAAATGTCAGTATATTTTCTTATTACACATATTTATGGAAAATGGTTATTGATATATTTAGGCAACATTTGTACGAGTGTTCTCTTTAAGTTATCTAGCTATATTCCTATGAAAATGTCTTTTATTGATAAATATGTTTTCTATGTTTGCAGGTTGGTATGAGAAGTTTCCAGAGAATCCCCTCTTCCAGCCTAGCCCACTCCTTAATAAACTTGTCAGCGAGGGCAATCTTGGTATGAAGACTGGAAAGGGTTTTTACTCCCATAAGAAATAAAATCAATATTCATCACATTTCGATAATTTGATAATTAATCAGGAAAACAATGATGGCAAGCTAGCTAGTTCTACATACATTCGAATCAAGGAAGAAAATGACCGTATCTGATTTTTATCTCATTACAAATGAAATATAATGGCTATGTTCATCAATAATAAGATTAGTAAAGGGAGAAAAAAAATAACAGCTGTTGATAATAGAAGCAAAATTTGATTTCTCGATTGTTTATAAAAAAGATAATCGAGCAAGTAATTAATTATGATAAGTGTCATCCATTTGTTTTGGGAAATGAGACAATTGAGACAAGGGACTTCAGCCTTATTGTTTAGATCATGATTGGTTAAGACAGGAGACTTCAGGCCTCACTGTTGGCTTCTCGTTTAAGACGGGGGACATCAGGGGCCTATTTCACCAAATTTTAACTAAGATAAAATCCAAATTTTAGTCATTTGATTGGATAATATTAGATTGATTTTAGTGCCTAGCCAATCAAAATTGAAGTATCTTCTAAAATTTAGATTTTATCTTTAGTTAACATTTCAAGAAAAAGGGCCCAGGGCTCGCTGTTGGCTTCTTGTTTAAGTATTCAGTATTAAGTTGAATAAAATTTGCATTATTTGAGAAAATGAAAAATCATTTATTTATTAAAAAAATAGATACTTAGACGTAGTATCGACAGAAAAATGAAAAACATTTGCATCAGAAACATTTAAAAATGATATAATTCCAGTAATATTGTAGTGCTATGTAATCTGTCCATTACAAATCTTCTATTGGATTGAAATGTAAATTTGTTAATTTATATTTTGTAAAAAAAATTATTTGTTACTTCATGAATTTCTTTTTTTCTTGGAAGAGGTAGATAAATCATTCTACACACAAAGTGATCTATACCTTCAATAAACTGAACAGTCATTTAGGTGCAAAGAACATTACGACTTCTGCTAGTTTTGATAATATATTATATTTGACGTTTCAACTCCATATAACTTTTTGTTAATCTCATTAAACATCTTATTTATTCAATATGTTGTTTACAAGCTACACATGATCTGTGTATAACATGAGTCCGAACTTCAAAGGAAATATACAGTGCAGTTACAGATACTATAATTTTATAAGTAAACAAAAACAATACCATATAATATGCACCTTAATGATTGTTCAGTTTATGGAAGGTATAGATCACTTTGTCACGCACAGTGGACTATCTACTTTCAGAACAAATCTCTGCCCTGAATGGTGGCCATATTAGAAATTTAGTATATAGGGGCCTACTATTATGGCATGCAGTTCTATTCCGTTTCGCATACACACAAAGACGAAATACACCTTCTCGATTTTATTAAATGATAGAATAAATACTTGTCAAAATTCTAGAAGTATGTTGAAAGCGTTGTCAACTAGCTTGGTCTGTGTTCTCATGCACAAATAATTGTAATTAGACAGCGTAACTTTTGTATGGTAAATAATCTCCCTTAATCTGGAAAATCCTAGCAGGTGAAAATTGAATTAGACCCATATTTGGACTTTGTACATATGTATATAATAATAGTTTTTTTTCTCTTTCACTGAAAAGGCTTCTAATTCATCTAAAAAGACAAAATAAAATTGGTTTTATATTCAGTAGTTTAATTCTGAAACAAAACAGTTTTCCTTTGTTTTCTCAAATCTACATTCAACAGTGTTACTAGGTTTTTCCAGATTACTGGAGTAATGTATCACTTGAGATTTGGAGTTTGGGAGTAGTTTTGTAAAACTGAGCACCTAAGAAAATGGTTAGAGACCAACATGAAGATTGTCCCTCACTTTTTTGAAGACAAGAAGAAACTTCTTGAATACGTTTATCTGCCAGTTGATGTTTGTAAGGTGTATTTTCGACAAATAAGCTATTTAATTGATCAAGAATTGGCGCTGGGACACAATATCTTGGCTTCCAGCTTGAATATCTTCTGCTTAGGTAAATCAAAAAGAGCCATTTGATTGGTCAAGACTTGCAGGGAAACGATTTCGCATGTATTTTTGTACCTGACTTCCCCTTGAGATGTATTCAAGCTAACCATGTCAATCCCGTTCCTTAGTGTAGCAACTCCCTTAACCCCTAACAGTGTGCCATTATCGTCTGGCTGTGTATGTGGCAGAGAAAGGGGGATACAGTTCATAACGGTTTATCCCTGGAAAGTCCAAACCAACCCAAAACTACTCTGTTCCTTATACTACCTTGAACTGTCTGAGTTATGTAAATAGCTCTCCGTGCTGCAAGACTTGAAGATGCCACAGCTACTTATATGAGCTTCAAGGAGCTTCAGTGTGAGGGCGGTCTTAATGAGCTCCCAGTGTTAAAGGGTAAACAAAATATAAATGAGAGAAATGGGGTTCATTGTTCACTCGACAAAAACTAGGTCATTTTGGGACTAATATTTTTCGATTCGCTTGGGCTTAGGGGTCTTTAGAAGTTGGAGGAAACCGGACGAAATGGCCTCATATTCACAAAGCATTCTCAGACTTCAGTTGAGAATTTACTCAGGGCCTGGAGAAAACCCATGAAGTTGGACAGGCGACCTTACTTCTCCCATACAAGTGAGGAATCGAAACCATGCCACTTGACTCAATGACAGACCTTATGATCTAACACGCACGCATTACCTATTTGCCCCCCCCCCCCCTCCTAACATGAACATGTTATTATTCATATAACGTATTTTATCTTTATTTCATGTATTATATTTACATATTAGAGCAAATTTATTTACACAAAACAAAAATATAAATCTTTTTTAAATGTCATATTTAATAGTATCAGCGCTTGATATTGTTGTCAGTCAATTAAAGACAAACAAATTCAGGGCATGAAATTTGTGCAAATTTTGAATAATGCTCCCCTCCCCTCCATTATTAGTATTTTTTTAATCAGGAATCCAATGGGTTTTTTCATTACAGTATCCCTTTGTATCCTACAGAAGGGCCAAGGGCCAAATTCAGATGAATTGCCAGTGTTTTGGTAATTTTGTTTTCGTTTACTTAAAATACTTGGAACTTTGTTTATTTTTTTTCAAATTATGTGTATAAGTAGGATGGTTCGCGGAGACATAACACAGAGACCTCTCTATTTACAGTAGACACTACAGGATATTGATATCGACTAGATTTGGACTTAAATTTGTTGCATTTTCTGACAAGAAACATCAAAAGTTTTCATTTCTGACACTCGATTTACACATTCAACTTGGCTTACATCCCTAAGAATTTGTCCACATCCACATCAATGGCTGACTGACTATAACATGGGTTTCAATTTGGCCATATATGCTAGTCTTGACTGCTTGCCTTCAAAATTAACCGAAATTTCTTGGGGTCCATTGGTCAAGATACAACCTGTAAAACTGTCATATTTTTTCAAAATCCTATTTTCAAACATGGCCATGATTGACCGCCACCATGTAACTTTACACGTTAACAATACAATCCATGTTATAATAAAAACCTTCCCCAGGTTTTTCAAATTCAGTCTTTTTTCTTTTCTGATCGTCCAATCTGTTTGAATATTTCTTTCTTTAATTCTTTTTGTCTCTGATCTCGTTTCTTCTCATCTTTCTTGATTTCTTTTTTACGTTTTTCGCCGGCCTGTTTTAACGCGATTTTCTTCTGTTGTTGTTTATGAGAATATAGTGTCTGCATCATGGACATCATATTCGTTATCTGAAAACACATGAATCGTTAATATTAACGTCACTGATTGTCACACCCTTGTGAGAGAGGAATGGGCTTTAACTTGGTCTTTTTGGGATTAATATATGGTTTACTTCAATAAATTACTTGCATGAAGTGGTCTGTAGATGTGGGAGGAAACTGAAGGTTGCTCAAAGCTCTGTTAACTTTTAACGATTCGTTAACATGGAGTAAACGGATCGTTAACTTAAACCGAGAGAAAGGTTGTTGCCGGAAGCCCCGTTAACTTTAACGGATAATGAAATTGACTTTCCAGCAACAGAAATTTAATGGACCGTTAACAAACAACACGTGAAAGATAACGATCCATTAGTTTAACAGATCGTTAAAATAACTTAGTTTTGAGCAACCGGCCCCTGGAGAAAACCCATGAGGTTAGACAGACAACCCTACTCCTTGTTACAGGGGGAATCAAAACCACATCACTTGACTCAATGACAGATGGTATGTATAAGTAGACATAGGTTGTCTCCCTTATGTTGTCTTAAGTTGTCTCCCTTATGTAGTGTTAAGTCTCCTTTATGTTGTCTTAAGTTGTCTCCCTTATGTTGTCTTAAGTTGTTTCCCTTATGTTGTCATTCTTCTGCCTTTTAGACTAATAAAAAAAGATATTGGAATTCTAACATGGACAACGGTTGTTTTTCCTTTTCACCCACATGTATAACGTCCCTGAATATGAATATAACAATCTGTATTTAAAACCTAAAACCAACAAACCTTTTTCTCTTTCTTATCTTTAATAACAGCGACTCTCTTCATGCTACTTTCTTTTTTACGTAACAAAGATTCTGGTACAGCTTTAAACGGTAGTTGTTTCTTTAAACCTCTCGGTATAACCAGGGGTTTATAGATCTTATTCTTACGTATAACGGGCTGCAACGATAAAAAAACAACATATTAACAGGCTGTAACGATAAAAAACAATACATTAACGGGCTAAAACAATATATTTATGGGCGTAAACAGTAAACACAAAATATACAACATATTAAAATGGTTTACAAAGAAACGATAAACTGAAAACTTGTCAACATTGACATCCATTTGGTGAGGAACAGTCATCCCAATAGTCCTGTGAATACTAGTAGCTGTCTGTCAGTTATTCCAAAAATGAGTAGGCCTTGGCGTTAATGTGTGGGCAAAATTTCCTCATTCTCTCAGTGGGTGCAGCCCCCCTTTTTTTAAAAAGACGAACAGTTATCTTTACCTTGTAAATTGAATCAGCTTTTTGTTCAAGACGAATTCCCTTTTCTCTCCTCAATTGAGCAAGAGTTCTCATCCCGACCCAGGATTTTTTCTGATCACGTGGAAGTAAAAGGGTTGTGACTGGATTGTAGAATTCAGGTACTTCGACGGGACACCAAGTTCGTACAAATACAATATCTGTAACAAAATCAACATTGCTAATAAATCAACAAAGAAAATCCGACAGGGGTTGACTAGTCCGCGCTGCACTCGTCTGCTGCTATAAGAAATACTATAAATATGGGTATAAATAAATCTAACCCCTATCCTAACCAGGGGCAGATCTAGAAGGGGGTTTGGGGGGTCCCCCCCCCACTCAGCTACATGAAAAAAAAATAATGCCTTGCATCAATGAAATTACATCACAAAGTGATCCTACATCAGTATTAAAATGATTTCTCTGTTTAAAAAGCTCAATTTGTGTCTATGCCTATGTAATTAACCCCCTCCTGCAAAAATTCCTGGATCCCCCCTGCTAACCCAACCCCAACCCTAATAATAGATACTACGAAGGACAACTGAAATATATTGGTTGTGTTTAATTACGTCACGATTAAACTCACACTTCCTCAATTGTCCAGACTGACAGAACTGTGAAATGAAATGAAATGGGGTTTAACGTCCTACTGTTCTGGGCTAATGAAGACAGGCATACGCGATACAGTAAGGTATGAGGTAAATTTTGCTCTGAAAATCTTGAGAATTTTCTCCGACAAAAGCAGGAGCGAACCTGCAACCTCCGGTTTAGTTAGCCTGTGTCTTACTCACTTAACCACCGTGTCTTCCCGACAGAACTGTGACCGGACTTATTTCTGTATCAATCATGACCATTTCAGACTAACAATCGAGCATCCCCTTTCGGGTCAGTTTTACTTGTACAGCCAGGTTTCCTTCGTAGTTGCCATGGTAAAGCATGCAGTTGTTTTCTGTACATCCTGTTAAATGACTAATATTCAATTTAAGACTTTATTGTAACCTCCATACATGTTCTCGCTTCGATGTACAGAAAACTTGTGCATGTTTTACCATGACAACAAGATCTACGACTGCGCACACACACACATCTCATTACTATTCATATATTCATATATTCAAAGGTCATGGGTATTCATGTTAACACATCCCAAGTGGTAATATGATTTAAGAATAAATATATAGTGTGGTCATTTAACAAAACTTACCACTTTTTAAAATTTTATCTTCAAAAGTTGCTCTGAAAGCTCCCTCTGGTGTTCGTAAAGCTTTCTTTATTTGACCCCTCAATCCACTGACAGTCCGTAGGCTAGCACCTTCAAATTTAGCCACTTCTAAAGCCGAACTGAACATACCCTGTACAAATAAAAACATTCTAATAACGATCAGAGACTGGATACACATCAATAAAACGAGGGAGAAATGGAATATCCATACACAAACCAGATTCTGTGTCACAATTTTATTTCAGTAATTCGTTTGCTGGCCATGGAGGAAAATTCTGCCAGGACTGTAGCCCTTTCACTGCCAAGAGTTCTTTTACATGTATGCTAATGTGAACACATCTTTTTTTGTCCCATCTGAATGAATAGATACACAGATGAGACCAGTGGTATCAGTTGTTCTTGATAGAGTAAACAAAGTCTGCTGTCCCCTACACAATGTCTGTCACAAATGGTCACCATGAAGATAAAACTATTTGAAATGAAGCCTAATCTACGAGGTGGGTTAGATGGCCGATTGATTAGCACATGTGCACTGTATCATTAAGTCAACTGTCGCCGTTTTGATTCCACAGTTGTATGTGACAAGGAGTAGGGGCGCCCGTCCAACCTTGTGGGTTTTGTCTGGGTCTGCGAGTTTCCTCCCACTGCTAAAGACCCCTATGCGCAAATAAATTATTGAAAAAAAATTGAACCATATGTAAGTCCCTAAATGACCTAGTTTGTGTCGATTAGACATTAAATCCCAATTCTCACTCTCTGACTAATCCACGAAAACTTGAACAAGAATGTTTTAAAGATTTCAATGGATGGGAGTTTAAACCGTAATATATATTTTCCCAATAGTTTAAGTTTTCGTTTATAAGGTCCCAGAGTTCAGGTAGTCACGGATACATCATCATCCCTGACAACTTGAATATAAAGATGAACTACAGTTAAATTACCTCACCTTTATAAAAGCTGTTTTTTTATAGATTTTAACAGGAAATCCTGTTAATTTTAACTTTTTAACAATTTGTAAAGATTTATCCAGTTCCAACACTACACCAGTTGCTGCAATTCTAAAACCAGGCTGAAAAAATAACATAACATATTTTATTACATAACCTCAGACTACAGCTCTTAATTAGACTAAATGAAATGAAATGGTGCTTAAATTATTGTCCAACTGTTTTGCATAATCTGTGCTAATGAAGAGAGGCATATGCCATGCCGTGTGCTATGGGGAAATTTGCCCAGAGAGTGGCGCTACAGTCTACTCTTACATATAAGCACAGACTAGAGCTCTTAATTTGACATTTTCACCAACCAATGACCGGTTGATATTTACATATAAGCACAGACTAAAGCTCTTAATTTGACTTTTTCACCAACCAATGTCCGGTTGATATTTACATATAAGCACAGACTAGAGCTCTTAATTTGACTTTTTCACCAACCAATGTCCGGTTGATATTTACATATAAGCACAGACTAGAGCTCTTAATTTGACTTTTTCACCAACCAATGTCCGGTTGATATTTACATAAAAGAAATGAAATGAAATTAAGCTGGGTTTAGCGTTCTACTGCTCTCCACCAACATTGCTAATGAGGAAGGCATACGCCATACAGTCTGCTATGCGAGAAATTGTCCAGACAGCGGCACAACCACCTACTCTTTTATCAAATTCCAAATGTCAAGGGATATTTTACTTTAACCATATAAACACTGAACACACAGCAAGTGAACACTGAAAAAATTTGCTTAATTTTTTTTTTTTTTTAAAAGAATAAATTTTTTCCAAAAACTTGGTTTTAAGTTATAAATACCTCTCTCCCAGCTACACTCTCGACGGCTAGTAAACCGGTACCTTGTGGCGTTATTGGTCCTGAAATTACATTTAACAACATTTATATTATCGATTGGAAGGTATTTGAAATGAAACAAAGTGGGATTTAACAATCTACATTTCTTACCTAACAAGGCTAATGAAATGAAATATCAACAGAGTTTTAACCTTCGACTGATTTGCTTCAACTGGGCAAATGAAGATGACAATGACAGACCGTATAATATCACACGCACATGTTAAACAACTAGACAGGTAGAACGCTAAATACCATTCTGTTTCTTTTCAAACCACCTGTAACGCTAGAAGGGATAATTATGCCAGAACAGCGGAAGAGTTTCCAACTATCCTTTTTTTTTATTTCATTTCATTTCTTATTACAAGCCATGGTGACTAAGTGAGTAAGATGCTGACTCGCTAGCCTGGAGGTTGCGGGTTCGATCACGGTGTTGGCCGAGAAAGTTCATCAGAATCTTTAAGAGTGGTTTCTCTTGTCAGTGGTGCAGGACAGGGGCCTAACAAGGACAGCTGTCTATTCGTTCAGATGGGATGAAAAACCGAGGTCCCATGAATATAATGGCATTCATGTAAAAAAATCCCTTGGCAGTTGGAATTTGATATAAGAGTAGGCTGTAGAACTACTGTCCAGGCACAATTTACCATATAACATACTGTATGGCGTATGCCCGTCTTCATTAGCCCAGTCGGAGCAGAAAAGTAGTTAAACGCCATTTAATGTACAGTTTCCCCATGCATAAAAACTATGAACGACCATACTGGGAAATAAACATGTATTTACCATAAAAGGCAGCATGACAATGTAGATGTTCTGGTGTGTATTTTAACAATCGTTGACGGAAATTATGATCTTGTACAGAATAAAGCGGCATAGATTGAAAACGTCTCCATCCAAGGGAGATTATAACTGGATTTCTTGTCTTGAGAATCTTTTTATACCATCTGTGTTTCTTAAATCTTGCCTGAAAAACATCAAAAACATTTCTCAACTTGTTTATTTCTTTTTGAAAAAACATAAACCCAATTCAAAAGATTATGATAATTCCGAGAATATGCCATCACAATAGAATCTTTTCTCCGATATTACTTAGAATGTGACAATTGTTTGCAGAAAAAAAGAAATTTTAACCGAGAATTTAATATTTTCTAAAAAGTCAAAACACAATTATTTCTTTTTCTTTTGCTCAAAAGGTTGTCAACTCACTATTATACGATCATAGGCATTATTCCACATACTTAAAAATCATTGACACCAGAAATAATAACATAATAACACAATTACCTCCCTAGTTTTTCTATTCCCGCCCCCCCAACCCATGTAATAGCTATCTTCAAACATTTGAAATTGAAGTAGCAATAGTGAATTATAGGATTAATAGGATTATTCTTTAACAAAGTAGGCTCTATTTTCATACATTTTTAAAAATATTCTTGCTTCAAATAGAATTATAATCTTACCTGAACGAAACCAACATTTCCTTCAACATTCTGTAAACCTCCAATAATAACGGGATACGTGGGGTCAAAGTTGGTTACGAATTCACATGGGATATCATGTAATTCAATTCTAACATATAAACCTGGTCGATAACCTTCATATTGTATACGTAATTCATCCGGCATAGACTCAAACTCAGCTTTATTTAACTAAAAACATACAGACAAAATTAGCGTACTGAGACCATACAAAAAAGGAGAGAAAGAGGGGGTTTAATGTACACTTAACACAAACCAGGTCATTTTGGGACTAACATATGGTTTGATTTTATTTCAATAATTCGCTTGCATGTAGGGTTCTTTAGCAGTGGGAGGAAACCGGAATACCTGGAGAAAACCCACAAGGTTGGACAGGCAACCCTACTCCTTGCCACGTACAACCAGGGATTGGAAACCACGCCAGTTGACACAATGGCAGGCCGTATGATACAGCGCGCGCATTCTAACCATTCGCCCCCCCCCTTAAAAGATGAACCTAATTTTGATTTTTTGTACCTACCTTAGCTTGTTTATCTAGATCTGATTTCCACGAATCATAATATGCTGAGTCATCTTTTAAATCATATTGTTCATCGAACGCTTCTTTCTGTCTCTCTTTACGAATTGTTCGTCTTTCGTTAGCCGTCATTTCAGCTTTCGTTTTCTTTTTTTCTGTTTCTAATAAAATATAAGAAAAGTATAAGAATTCTTCCCTTAGCTAAATCATCAAAAAACATTCTTTAAGACTCATTCTGGTCTTTTTATTTCCTTTTCTAATATTAGAAGCAGTCACACAGTTCAATCATTTTTAAAAATTCCTAAAGACACATTTATTCTTAAAATCCTCTGAAGGAAAGAGTTTTATATAAATTCTTTGTTTCAAGTTCTATATATATTTATATATTTAACATGGTTTTAGAGTTTTATAGTTAGGTTCTTTAGATATTTAGATTTGATATCCTATTTTATTTCAATAATTTGATTTTATGTAGGGGTTGGTCGGATATGAATGAACCGACAGGTGGTAATTGTATACAATCATAAAACTGTTCTAGTGTTTAATTTTTATGAATTATAAATATCCCTGTATTCTTACCTGGTTTGTCTTCTTCGTCTTTATCGTCTTTCTTCATCTCATCATCTTCCTCTTCCTCATCATCATCATCCTTCTCTCCATCAGGACCAGTAAATTTTTCACCTGTCTCTAAATCTTCGAAATCTCCATACAACTCATCTAAAAAAAAAGAAAGAAAAAATCTCAGTACAACTTGTCTAAAATAATACGAACTCGAGTGAAACTGGTTGATTAATTTCAGATAGACTACTTCAGTTGTTTACAGTAAAGACTACCCCACCACCGTCACCTGTCTTGCTCTGAGTGTGTGTGTCAATCTAACTATGTGGAATGGAATGGAATGGAAAACTAGACACACCCATAACAATTGGGAGTCTCGCTTCTGGCATACAAAGTCCTACAGACTGTTCACGGCCCACAAACACTTGCTTACCCCTTGGTCACCATGGTCTCCCTCCTTTGTAGTATAGTACAGTTGAATTCATGTTTAGTGTTTGTGTAAGGCGAATGATTTTGAGTAAATTCTTAACTTATGTCAGAGAATATTTTGTCAGACCAGGGCCCGGTTTATATATGTATTTCAATGAAAATAAAGTGTATTTTGTGTATAATTACCATCTAGATCGAGTCTGGTTTTAGCATCTTTATCTTTAGTCCATTGTCCACTTATAAAACAATCTTTTATAGTAGTGGTTACCTGTTTATCAAACATAAATTAATTTAGTAACAAAACATATCAAAGTCACCTTAATTATACATACTGACACAAAGTAGGTCATTTTGGGACTAACATCTTATGGTTCAATTTTATTTCAATAATTTTCTTTCACATAGGTCTTTTGCAGTGGGAGGAAACCAGAGGACCTGGACAAACCCATGAGGTTGGACAGACAACAAATATTAAAGTCTCTGAATTTCATTTAGTAATTGAATATATCAAAGTCTCTGAATTTTATTTAGTAATTGTACCCATTAGAGCCCGCTCAATGTCAATTAGTAATTGTATCTATTAGAGCCCTTTGAATGTCCTTCAGTAATTGAACATATTTAGTGAGATCAGATCGAGGAATCCCTTAAAAACTACAGAAAAGGAAAAGTTGAATCTCTAAAAGGAATTCCAGTGCAATCATGTGATGAACTGAAAATTTGTTCAAATATTCTGCATTTTCAGCAGATGACGTAAACAGGAAATAGTCAAAACAAGTCGGCGCCGCCTGTAATCTTTTATAAAATCTTTACATGGGCCTCTTTTTAATCCAAATAAATCCAAGTCAGGAAATCATCTACTACTGACATTTTGATTATAGTAAATACGTTCTTACCTCCTCCAGTGACCAGTCCTGTGGGTTTTCCGGGAAATATTTGGAACAGTCTGTTTTATTTATAGAAAATCTGTCATTTTTACTCTGATCACTCTTTTGTTTTAAAACTTTAAAAAGTCCACCGAGTTCATCACCATCTTTATCTTCCTCTTCTTCTACCCCTAATTCTAAAATATACAATAAAAATTATAGATTAATTGTTACGATATTTTCATATAAAGCAGATGAAATAGGGTTTAACATAGAGCACACCACACTGTCTACTTTTCATCGAATTTCAATCAAGGGTCATATCATAAGCATGTCACACTGTATCATACGGCCTGCCATTGAGTCAACTGGCGTGGTTTCAAATCCCCGGTTGTACATGGCAAGGAGTAGGGTCGCCCGTCCAACATCGTGGGTTTTCTCTAGGTACTCCGGTTTCCTCCCACTGCTTAAGACCCCTACGCGTAAGCAATATTGAAATAAAATTAAAACCATATGTTAGTCCCGAAATGACCTAGTTTGTGTCAAGGGACATTAAACCCTATTTCTCTCTCTCTTTTTTCATCCCATCCAGCAGGCCCTTAGTCCTGCACCTCTGACAAGGGAAACTTTCTTCGCCAACACCATAATAATATTGAACAAGACTGGTTAGGGGCTTAGAGCCAGACATACATGTACCAGTTGATTTTTGAAGTATTTTCCTCAAAGAATATGACAAATATTAGTATTATCCTAATTTTTAAATATGCTTTTAAAGGGTTTTGACTAGCAATAATGATTTAATCAAGAGCGCTGGTTTCACCATTGTCAAAATACTTCATTTACAATGTTTGATTGAGAATCTACATTTAATCACGCACTTGGTCATCTCTTCAATATTACTCCATTAAATATTGTTTTATAGTCATTACCTACTGTAATGTTTCCAGTCCCAAATACCAAATAAAAGATCCAAATCCAGTAAGCTGAATAACATGTGGTTTATTATTTTCCATCATTACAGACTCCTCGATAAATACAATGTAAATTGCCATAAAGAGAGAGGTAAAAAACCTGTGGATTGTCCATGTCCTAATATTCCTCCCACATGGTTTCATCTCCAACCCATAATAATAGATTCCAGGAAGTGACATAAGAAATAATTTAAAAAAAACGAAAGTGGAGAATAAAAGAAATACAGATAAAGGGAGATAACTACAGTCACTAAAATATTTATACTACTTCAGACTACTAACGTACAGTAGTTCCATTACATTCCCCGTCTGGATTTATAATTAAATCCACTACATCAAAATACAATATATAATTATTACAAAAGTTTCCAGATTCTCCAAAAGGAATAAAGTGTATCCAAGTTCCAATAAGAAAAATAAATTAAATATTCCAAATCCTGCCTAATTTTGAAATTTGACAAAACACAATATTAAAGGTCACAAAAACATACAAATAAATACAACTTAATATAATAATACATAATATTAAGAGTTTTAAGTACGATGATCCTATTTAAAGCATTAGAATACCATTTGTGTAATTGGCCTAATATAGTATTTCTTATTACGAGATGAGTAAACTCTTAGTTTACGAACTTTATTGTCGTCACTGGGATAGACTTCATCTACAATTCCTAAAGGCCATTGATTCCGATGAGTTTCTGCATCCTTGATGAGAACAATATCACCAACTTTCATATTCTCACGAATGTTCTGCCATTTTTGACGTACTTGTAAATTTTTCAAATATTCATTACTCCATTGTTTCCAAAAATTTTCAGCCAATACTTGAACGAAACGCCATTGTGATTTGTACATAGCATTGATGGTCAAATCTTTAAAATAATCAAATGATTCTACATCACTGTTGAATTTCTGCGTTATTAACAAGTTGGGGGTTAGAACAAAGGGCAAATCTGGATCACTTGATATTGGAACCAAGGGTCTGTTGTTCATTATGCCACCAACTTCAGCCAAGAAGGTTGACAAGACCTCATGAGTAAAGTTCTTCATTTCCACATTAAACAGTAAGTTATCCAAGATTCTCCTCCCAACACCAATTAAACGCTCCCATGAGCCACCCATATGTGACGAATATGGTGTATTAAATAACCAAACTATTCCTTCTTTGTTTAAGTAGTTAGTTAAAGTTGAATCCTCCACATTAAAAGCTGAAATATTCAGTTCCTTGGCCGCTCCCACAAAATTGGTACCTCTATCAGACCTAATCTGTTTCACGGGACCTCTTATCGAGATAAATCTTCTTAATGCATTTATCAAACATGACGTTGACATGTCTTCAAGAATTTCGAAGTGTACGCCTCTGGTTACCATACAGCAGAATATAACTGCCCATCTCTTTGAATGTGCCAAACCGCCTCTGGTTCTTCTAGACACAATGTTCCAAGGTCCAAATACGTCTATACCTATATAAGTAAAAGGTGGACAAGGCGAGATACGATCCACTGGTAAATCTGCCATTATTTGATGCTCAACCTTTCTTCTAAGTCGTTTACATCTTACACATTCATGAATAAGAGCATTAATAAATCGTGGTCCACCAATGATCCAGTATCCTGATGACCTTATTATCCCTTCTGTAATCTTTCTTCCTTGGTGTTCTACCTTCTCATGATAATATCTAGCTATTAGAGTTGTAATATGATGCTTAGAAGGTAAAATGATTGGATTCTTCTCATATAAGTCTAATTTTAAACTTTTCAGCCTTCCTCCTACTCTAATTAGCCCATCTTCATCCAAATAAGGTGATAAATTATATAGTTTACTGTCATTTTTTACAGATTTATTGTTCGATAAACTTCTCATCTCCGCTGAGTAAACTTCGTTTTGCAGTAATCTTATTACCAGTATCTCCGACTCTTTTTCCAACTCTGGCCTATTTCTTGTATCACGAGTTCCATGATGCTTTGCTGCAACTCTTTTCAAATTTGAAAGGGCTCTAAGAACATATGACCATTCTGAAAATCTTTCAAATCGTTTAGTATCCAGACATATTGATGTTGAAGTCTTCAAAGTCTCAATAGCCTCAGGTCTGATCTCTTTATCATTATCAGCATCAACCAATTCAAATAAATTGCTCTCTCCAGAAGTGTGTTCATTCATGAGGATACAAGGTGGTCCTTTTATCCATTTACTGTCGGATAATTCCTTTACATTGACTTTTCGCGTGGCCAAATCTGCAGGGTTATCTTCACTTGATATATAAAACCATTGTTGTTTAGAACTTCTGTTTAAGATTTTATCTACTCGATTTCTGACATAAACATAAAATTTTCTGCTCCTATTAAAGATATATCCGAGAACGACTTGACTGTCAGTAAAATATTTCACCATATCAAAATTAATGTCCAAATGATCCAAGATATATGCAGCTAGCTCTGTGGCTAATACAGCTCCACATAGTTCCAATCTTGGTACTGTGTGTCCGTGGTCTGGGGCAATCTTTGATTTACCAAGAATAAAACACACATCAGTGTCATCATTTACATCATATAACTTCATATAGGCAACAGCACCTATTGCCTCTTTCGATGCATCTGAAAAGATATATAGTTCCTGGCGTCTACATCCTTCTACTGAAAGATTTGAAAAACACCTGGGAATTTCTAAATATTCCAATGCCTTCAAAGAATCTTTCCAAGTTTTCCACTGTTGATGCATAACATTAGGTAGTGGGCTATCCCAATCTAATGTTTTATCAGTAATCAGTTTTCGCAATAATATTTTTCCACCAAGTACAACAGGAGCCACGAATCCCAAGGGATCATAGATACTGTTTATTACTGATAATACTCCACGTTTAGTGAATGGTTTTTCTTCATCGGATACACAATAAGTGAATACATCAGGAATTAATTTCCAATAGAGTCCTAGGCTTCTCTGTGTTAGGTCCGTTCCTAATTCCATGTCCTGCACAATATTGTCTACCACATCATCTTGAGGTAATTCCTGCAACACTTTTAAGCTATTCGAAGACAACTTGTGAAGTCTTATATTCCCTGATTCCATAAGACGAGTTTGGGTATCTCTAATAAGCTTTATAGCAGTTTCTTCATCTTGAAGTGAAATAAGTCCATCATCCACGTAGAAGTGATTCTTTACAAATTTACATACTAAATCACATTGATCTTCATTATCATGGTTACAAACAGCTTTCTGAAGTCCATAATTTGCAACAGAAGGAGATGGTTTGTTGCCAAAAACATGTACTCTCATACGATACTCAATCATAGGTTTATTCATGTCATTTTCTTTATACCATAGGAATCTTAAAAAGTTACGATCCTTCTCATGTACTTCAAAATTAAAAAACATTTGCTCTATATCACCGGTTATGGCTATTTTCTCTTTCCTGAATTTAAGCAATACTGCTGCCAAATTATTAGTTAAGTCCGGGCCCTTCAATAGTATATCATTCAATGATAGTCCACCATGTTTAGCCGCTGAATCAAACACTACGCGTAACTTCTTCTTCTTCTTGTGATAAATACCAAATATCGGCAAATACCAACATTCCTCTCCCTTAACAAGTTCCGGGGCTACTTCAGCATGATTCTTCACTAAAATCTTCTCCATAAATTCAAAAAATTCTTTCTGTTTTGATGGGTTCTTCCGTAATTCTCGATCCAATGTATCAAATCTATGTTTGGCTTGTCCATAGTTATTTGGTAGTAAAGGTCTCTCTTTCATGAAGGGAAGAGGTGCACTCCAGTTTCCTGTTTCAGCTTTTACAAATTCTTCATCCATTATTTCCATGAATTCATCATCTTCCGGTGAATTAGCTGGAGTGTCATCGTTACTTGTTCTTACGAATATTCCTGATCCAATATTTATTTCCTTTAAATCAAAGTTGTTCGGACACAAGTCCATGCATGTTACGCGTCCGTCAGACAGAATATTAGTCTTATTAACGTTTATTCTTTCAGTTTTGTGAACAAGTCCTAAACAGGATTCCCCTATAATGACCCATCCCAACCTGAGTTTTTGCGCGAAGGGTTCATTTTCCCTACCCAGTCTTTGTTCTAAGATATGATGCACTGGTAAAAGGTCCCTACCAATTAATAAAAGAATGTCGGTCGATTCCTCATATTCAGGTATTTTAGATTCTATATCCATCAAATGTTTGTATTGTCTGGCTACATCAGGGGTAGGAATCTCTTGTCTTTCATTGGGTATATTATTACATTCCACTAGACTAGGGATATTCAATTTATATTGTCCATCAATTGATTTGACATAATAACCAGTTCCTCTTCTACCAGTCATAACTTGATCACCGGCACAAGTTGTTAAATTATAAGTTTGTCCTTCAGATTCATCATTGAATTGTTCAAACATCTTCGTACGTGCTAAAGATCTGTTACTTTGTTCATCGATAACAGCATATGCCTTGATAGTTTTGTCTGTTCCATTCCTTCCAACTTCTACCAATACAGTCTTGGCACACGATTTTCCTGAAAACCCATTACAAATCTGAGTGCATTTATTATATACGTTTTCCTTCGACCTTGATGGGGGTCCTTCCCCGCCATGATTTTCACTGGATTTCTTATCGGTAGGACTAGGGACATTCTTACAATTCTGCATTAGATGTTGCCCCGATAAGCAAGAATAACAAATTCCATATCTAGAAATAATGTCCTTTCTCTCACGCCAAAGTTTATTTTTAAATACGTCACAGTCTTTTAAGACATGTCCGCAACCTTTACCATGCAGGGGACAATCACACCTGTCATTGTTTGCTGAAGGGTGATATGTTGCAGATCCACTAATCTCAGTTTTCTTTGCTGTAAATGAAGGTCTATTATTAAAATATTTGTTTTCAACCTTTTTGCTTTGTTCCAGGGCCTGTTTAGAAAAATTAAAATGATCATCATATATAAAGCTAGGATCATTGCACCTAATACTCATATCACAAATAAAATTAACAAATATATCAAATGTAGGATAAATAACATTATGATCAACTTTATATTTTGAAGCTTTTTCCGTCCATTTATTTCTTAAATAAGGTGGCAATTTAAGTATAATAGGATTAATTCCAATAGAAGAATCAAAATATGACAATACTGATTGATATTTTGGGTCCGATTTAACACTAAGTATTTCAGATAACAGATCAGACAATTCATATAATTTGTAATTTTCTTTTCCAGTAATTCTGGGAAATTTATCTAACTTTTCCTTCAAGGACTTTTCAATGTGTTCCGGACTTCCGTATCTAAGATCTAATCTAGCCCAAATTTTTGAAAGACCAGCATCTGGTATATTGACATTTGAAAATCTAATACTATTAGCATACTTTTTCGATTCTGTTCCTAAATATTTTGTAAGTAAATCTACTTGTTCAAAAGGAGTAGCCATAAGTTCATTCACAATATTTTGAAAACTATTTTTCCATACAATATATGATTCTGGTTTATCATTAAAATGTACAAGTCTAGAAATTGAAAGTTCTTTTTTCAACATAAAGTTTGTCATATCAGAATAATCTGCCCTGGGAGTATAAACAGGAGCTTCAACATTTAGATTACTGGTAATCTTCCTTTCATCTTCTATTTTCTTCACTTGTAAATCAATAGTATTATCACTATTATTCACTAAAGGCCCAATGTTCGATTTAGGAATGTCTGTTTCTCGTTTTTGTTCCAATTGTTCTTGTGTAGGTCTAACTATCTGTTTTTCTATGTAATTTTGCACCAATTCAGTTGAGTTTACTTTAGTTTCCTTCACAGAGTTATCATCCTGCTCCACTTCTTGCATAACTGAAAGTTCAGCGTTAGCTTCTGCAAAGACCCTTCTTTGTGCCAAAATTTCAATTTCGTAGTCCATTTCAGCAGATATTTCTTTTTGTTGAGCTTCCAATCGTGCTTGCTTCATCGCTTTCAATTTCCGAAGACTAGCCTCCTTTTCTACAAACTGTAGGCCTGCTTTTGCTACTTCGGCTTTTGTTTTAATTTTCAACATAAGTGAGCTGGTAGCACTTGATGATTTTGAGCGAATTGATGACCCTGCACCCGACTTCGTCTTTTCCACTTTCTTACCATCTTGATCTTCATTGACATTACTGGTATCATCACCATAATTATTATCCATAGGCCTACTACTACTTTCACTAAGAGTATCCATCCTGTCTCTAAGTTTCTTCAAGATGGCTTGATATTTATTTGTTATAGCCTCTTTGCTTCTGTAGAGTGCAGTGAGTTCTAGAGGTGTGGTAGAACCTTCGTGTTTTTTAAGAAATGTCACATATTCTTTTGATATTTCATCATATTTACCGAATAAATTTTTTACAGTTGTCTTTTTTTCTTTTAACTGTTCATAGTTCTGTTCCTTTGTAAGGTCAATTTGTTCAATTGCCTTGTTTATTCTAAATTCCAGCTGGGTTAAATTCCATTGAAAAAGTTCTTGGTTTTCTTCCATTTCCGCCGAGGCCATTATGATACTGATTACAATCTAGGTTTTTTACTGTAATGTTTCCAGTCCCAAATACCAAATAAAAGATCCAAATCCAGTAAGCTGAATAACATGTGGTTTATTATTTTCCATCATTACAGACTCCTCGATAAATACAATGTAAATTGCCATAAAGAGAGAGGTAAAAAACCTGTGGATTGTCCATGTCCTAATATTCCTCCCACATGGTTTCATCTCCAACCCATAATAATAGATTCCAGGAAGTGACATAAGAAATAATTTAAAAAAAACGAAAGTGGAGAATAAAAGAAATACAGATAAAGGGAGATAACTACAGTCACTAAAATATTTATACTACTTCAGACTACTAACGTACAGTAGTTCCATTACACCTACCTTCTCCATAAATAAGTTTTCTATAATTTATTTTTCCTTTTTGTCTGGCTTTAAATGATGCTGCTGCCTTTTCTACTAAATCACTCTTCCATTGTAAACCTAATGATATAAATATAGTACATAATATAATGAACTATCCAACTATAAACCTAATTACATAATATAATGAACTCTCCCACTATAAATCTAATGATATAGAATAGAATATAACGAACTCCCCCACTTTAAACCTAATGATATAGAATAGAATATAATGGACTCTCCCATTTTAAACCTAATGATATAGAATAGAATATAACGAACTCCCCCACTTTAAAACCTAATGATATAGAATAGAATATAATGGACTTTCCCATTTTAAACCTAATGATATAGAATAGAATATAATGGACTCTCCCACTATAAATCTAATGATATAGAATAGAATATAATGAACTCTCCCATTTTACACCTAATGATATAATATAGTGAACTCTTCCACTGTAAACCTAATGATCTAATGTAACGAAATCTTCAACTGTAAACCTAATGATACAATATAATGAACTCTCCCAATATAAACCTAATTATATATAATATAATGACCTCTTCCACAGTAAATCTAATCATATATAATACAGGAACAAAGTATGACAATTTTTTTTACAAGAATCCAACATCATGGGTTTCCTCGCAGTGCTAAAGACTCTTATGTACGTTCAAGCAAATTATTAAAATGAAAATTAACCATATGTTACTCCTGAAATGTAACTCCTGAAATTACAATTGATGATTGAAATTTTTCTTACCCTGGCCAATTTCTTCCTCTTCTATATCATCATTATCTTCTTCATTCATTTCATCACCCTCATCATCATCATCATCATCATCATCCTCATCTGATTGACTACCGCCACTAGAATCCTCTTCATTCACAATTTTGTCTTTGGATTTTTTTAATTTAGATTTTTTCGTTTTTTTATCAGTGTCACTATCACTATTATCTTCATCACTTTCATCATCACTTTCATCATCACTTTCATCATCATCATCATCATCATCATCATCATCATCATCATCATCATCATCATCATTCTGTTTCTTTAATTTCATAGATTTTAATATTAATTCATCCTCTAGATCATCATCACTATCAGCAAAAGCAAATTCTTCTTCGTTATTTGATGATTTAGAAATCTGAATTAGAAAATAAAAGTCAAAAAATTGCAATGTAATTTATAATTTATAAATTTTCAGCCAATGAGAGCGACACATTTTTCTTCCATATAGGAGAGAGCAGGTTTGATTAACCTCAAGACATCATAGAGGGTCCGACAGAGGAGCATGTAACCTCTGTAGTTTGATGTATTCGATATATAAACATAATAACAACATAAACAGTATTCATTTAATTGATCATTGAAATAATTGATATCCCAACGTGAAGTTAAAGAAAGCCCTAGACGACAGTCACATCAGACACCGTAATGTCACACCACGAACCTTCTGGGTGAATGAGTCAGCCCTGTGCTGCTGACTAACTGGGGTCCCGTGAGTTGGTGATGTGCTCACTGATCTGCTGTAGTCCCAAGACTAGATCAGATGACATACCTTGGACTTTTTAACTGGTGGTACATCTTCTTCACTATCATCTTCTTCGTCCTCCTCCTCATCATCATCATCATCTTCACCCTTAAAAATATACATCAATATCTGTTATACTATGATATAAGACAGAATCACTACATCAGCCGTTATATTTCACTACTGCTTGTCCCAGTAGGTTGTCGCGTACAACTGGGGATTCGAAACCCCGCCAGTTGATTCAATGACAGAGCTTATGATACAGCACGTACATGCTAACCAGTCGGCCATCCACCTACCCACACACTCCTTGTGGATTAGTTTAAACCAGTTAGTTCAGAAAAGTAAGATTAAGATATAACTGCAGCTTTAAGGTTATTTTTTGACTGAATTCAAATGTAAAGCAAATAAGATAGTAGCTAAAATATCCTACATCTTCATGGCCGCTGTCGTCCCCATCTTTAAATACGGCACGTCTACGTATTCTACCATCTGATCCTTCAACCCTTTCTTCTAACGGATAACTGAAATAAATAATAAAGAGAGAAATGGGGTTTAACGTCCACTCAACACAAACTAGGCCATTTTGGGACTAACATATGGTTTAATTTTATTTCAACAATTCGTGCATAGGGGTCTTTAGCAGTGGAAGAAACCAGAGTAACCGGAGAAAATCCACGAGGTTGGACAGGCGACCCTACTCCTTGCCACGTACAACCCGGGGGAATAAATAATAAACAACTGCTGAACAATACAGCTTGTGTGTAGGGTCTTTAGCTGTGGGAAGAAACTATAGGGCCTGGGGAAAACCTACGCACAATCAGGGAATTAAAACTATGCCACTTGACTCAATGACCGGAGAGAAATGGGTTTAACGTCAACTCAACACAAACTAGGTCATTTCGGTGGGAGGAAAGCGGTCTTTAGCAGTGGGAGGAAACTGGATTGGCCGGAGGAAACCCACGAGGTTGAGAAGGTGCCTCTATCTCCATGCCACATACGCTCACACCAGGGATCGAAACCACAGCCGCAAGCCAGAGGTGACCGGCCAGCTAGAGGTCGAAGCGCGGCACTCTAGACCACTAGGCCTTCCTGACCCCCGACTCAATGACAGACCTTTTGATCCAACACGCATGCGTTAACCATGGCAGATATTAAACGATACGTCCAGCCACCCACCCATCCCCCTCCTTGATACACAAACAGAACTAACAATACATGTATATTGCACACCATAACTGGGCATTACGATATCTGTGAATGTCCAAAATAAAGACCCCTTTATAATTGTTATTTCTCAATTAAATAAAAGAAACTATTAAATATTCAAAAACACCCCAAAGACATCAAAATACGCCGCCCCCCCCCCCCAACTGACTCTGCCCTGCACCATCTAGGCAACACATAACATTACATAACATCCAAATTGTTACTGCGCAATAAATACTTTAATTGGGAGTTCCAATACACTCTTACAAAGTTATAGTGTTATATGAGCAGGTGAGTTTTCAGTCTTGTGTTGAATATGTCTCATTTTCATTTGTTGGTTGTAATCTGTAAAGTGGGTTAGGGAACAAAAAGTCGACAATATCAAAACATCTTAATCTGCTCCTGCAGGGTTTCTATGCCCCTCCCCTTCATATTAGCATGAATTTTGAAGAACTATGTAGAATTTAACCTTTGTCCCCTAAACATTTACCCACATTTTTAAACCTACCTTATATCTTCTGTATCATCAGCTGTCATTGGTTGAGTTCCAGAAAATACTGACATTTTACTGGTTGTCATCTTTTCATCAACGGGATTCATCATGTCCATGAGATTAGATACAAGTTCATTGGTTGGTTTACTATCCTATAATATCATACTTTAAATTAGCCAATAGAAAACTACCTAGTTCTTCATTGTATTGTTCATACTTTAGAGAGAGAGAAAAAGAAATGAGGTTTAACGTCCACTCGACGCAAACCAGGTCATTTCGGAACTAACATATGGTTTAATTTTATTTCAATAATTTGATTGCGCGTATTGGTTTTTAGCAGTGGGAGGAAAGTGGAGTGCCCGGAGGAAACCCACGAGGTCGAGAAGGCCCCTCCTATCTCCATGCCACATACGCTCACGCAGGGTATCGAAACCACAGCTGCAAGCCAGAGGTGACCGGCCAGGCACTTCAGAGAAAAGGGTTTGTCATTGAATCCAGTGCATAGTACATTGCAGCAGGCTAGGAGGGGATTGAAATAAAATGAAATGGGGTTTAAGGTTCCACTGTTCTGCTTCAAATGGGCTAATGAAGAAATGAAATGGGGTTTAACGTCCTACTCTTTTGCACCTAACCTGGGCTAATGGAAGACGGGCATACGCCATACAGTGTGCTATGAGAGGAACTTTGCCTGGACAGCCGAACTAAGGCCTACTCTTATATCAAGTTCCAACTGCCAAAGGATCTTTTTACGTGTACGCCAATGTGTACACAGGACCTCGTTTTTTTTGTTCCATCCGAACAACTAGACAGCTGTCTTGTCAGGCCCTCCGTCCTGAAAATCATGCCGCAAAATCGGGTTGAAGTTTCTTGGCCAATGCAGGGATCGAACCCCCAACCTCAAGGCTAGGGAGCCGGCGTCCCATCTACTTAGCTACCATGATCCCTACTCATCCAGACTCACCTCTGTTAGATTATAAGAGTGACTTCCCCCTACATCGATATACACAGCGTCTTTATCATAGACGATACCACCAACACCAGCCATAGGAGCATACACCATTCTCTCTTTCTCATTCAGGGAACGTTTCTTAATTTTATCAGGTGTAGGACACGGATCAGGTGTCGACTGTATATCATTTATATCAAAATCTCCACAACCTGGTCAATACAATAAAATACTTGATTTAATAACCTCTGGGATCTGCTGTAGGGGGAAACCTAAATATTACTAGGATTTGCAGAAGGTAGAAAGCTGAAGACCCGCAGAGACCCCTCCTATATTAGTAACGGGACTGTACTCCTTAACACATTTAAGTGTGAGATGGTAACCATGCGATTTGACGCAGGCGCTGACCCAGGAGGCCGTGGCCTCCCCGTCAGCCCCAGTGACATAGTTGATTTTCATTTTCATTTGCTTTGTTACTGTTGTAGTTCACATATCTGCTCTTTAATAGATGATATAAACATGATTTACGCATTGTCTCCACCCAAGCAATCCAAGGTTGCAACGTATTACCCTTTGCTCCAATGTATGGCCTCCCCCCACCCCCTCGACAAAATCCTGAATCCGGGCCTGTGATTCAATGACAGACCAGTGATAACAATAATTAAATTAATGGGCCCCTACAGGTCTTATCAATACGAGCTGTTCCTTGCCAGGTCCTTGATCCATCCTGAAGAACTTTCTCGGGCCAACATCTGGATTCTTGAGCCAGCCCCTTAGTCAATGAGCCCCCAATATTCTCTAGTGAGAAGTGACATATCCCTAATAAACCGACCCTTTTATTACCTGGTATATGTATACTCTGTTTGTTTTTCATGTGAGTTCCACGTACGTAACCATAGAGACAAACTTTACGATCACATTTACCATTCTGTCGTATTAATTCACCACCAGTTATATCCTCCATTCTTAAAATATAAATAAATTATTACAGTCATTTACTTTATCAGGAGACTTTTACTCCCAAACTGAGCAATAAACCATTCTATTTCGAATTCCAACTGTCAAAGGTCATGCCAATATGTGCACAGGACATTGTTTTTTCGTCCCATCCGCAAGATTGTATGTTGGTCCTGCATCACTGACAAAGGGAACCACAACTCCAAAACTGAGCAATAAACCATTGTATTTGGAATTCCAATTGTCAAAGGTTCTTTTACGTCATGCCAATATGTGCACGGGACATTGGTTTTTTGTCCTCTGTTCTGCATCACTGACAAAGGGAACCACACTGTATAATAGTGTTTGTGTTTTATCTAACTGTTTCTTTGGGCATGTGAAGTTCAGGAGAAAACTACATACCTATCTGCTAAAATGTATGGATGAGTTGTTCTCCAGTGTAGAGGTCGGAACTTCATCACAGAAATAAATCGACATAAATTATGTATTTCCATTCTCTGATACTCTCCATAAACCATTCCAGATAAATAAAATAATTTAGCACCCTGGAACAATGGAAAATAAAGTTAAAAATGTTTATCGATGTTTTGTATATAGATGGTGTTTTTAATTTGATTCAGACACGTTTACAGACTGAAAAGGCTAAAAAAGAGGAGATTGGAAAATTATCTTCGCTTCAGTTTGATCTGTGAGAACATGGAAGGTATATGCAGCTTCATTGAAATTGTCCACTCAATACAAACTAGGTCATTTTGGGACTAACATATGGTTCAATTCTATTTCAACAATTCGTGTAGGGGTCTTTAGTGGAGGGGGGAACTCAGAGAAAACCCTTGATGTTGAATAGGTGACCCTATTTCTTATCACGTACAAACAGAGAATCGAAATCATGCCACTAGACTCAAAGACAAACCTTACGTTCCAAACCTTAAGTTCCAAAGAGCATTTTACAATTGTATGGTAACTCATTACATTCACAGAATATGGTAAATCAATATATTCACAGAGTATGGCAATCATTACATTCATAGGGTATCGTAACTCACTACATTTGTGGTAATACATTACATTCACAGAGTATGGCAACTCATTACATTTATGGTAACTCATTACATTAATGGCAACTCATTACATTTATGGTAACTCATTACATTTATGGTAACTCATTACATTCATGGTAACTCATTACATTCACAGAGTATGGCAAATCATTACATTCATGGTAACTCATTACATTTATGGTAACTCATTACATTTATGGTAACTCATTACATTCATGGTAACTCATTACATTCACAGAGTATGGCAAATCATTACATTCATGGTAACTCATTACATTTATGGTAACTCACTACATTCATGGTAATAAATTACATTCACAGAGTATGGTAACTCACTACATTCACAGAGTATGGTAATAAATTACATTCATATTATTTGAAGTTGGACATTAGTCAATCAGTTGGTCATGACTGACATGACAGACAAAACATAACCCGTTTTTTTTTTTAACTAACCTGATAGATTTCTGTCCAGAAACGGTTTTTAAGCCTCTTCTTCGTTTTCCTCATCTGTTTATTTTCTTGAAATGTATCGAGATGAGTCAAAACTCCCATAATTCTAGGAAAACCATGAACTTGACAAATATTTAAAAATTCAAACTGTTCCATCTCAAAACCAAAACTAGCATCAACCATTAATAAAACCTGTAACAAGAAAAAGATAGCATGAAATATTATTCGGTGTTGATCTAACAGGTTTGTTATAGAGAGAGAGAGAGAAATGGGGTTTAACTTCCACTCGACACAAACTAGGCCATTTTGGGACTAACATATGGTTTAACCTTATTTCAATAATTCGCTTGCACGTAGGGGTCTTAGCAGTGGGAGGAAACCGGAGTGCCCGGAGGAAACCCCCGAGGTTGAGAAGGCGAGGTTTGTTTAAAGTGTGGTTGGTTTTCAACACAAACAAGGAATGAAGTTTAATGCAACTGGTTATTTTCATCTAAAGGAGTATATGCAAAACCAGCGGTTGACCAGACATTGCACGAGTATAGCCACAAACAGGAAGTAACGTAATTCAGAAAGCGTAAATGGTAATCCATCGCCACTTAGGACAGCTCTAGAATAGTCGCCAACCCTGAACTAACAGACAAACAAACAAAAGTCAGTCACAAATATTAGTATAGAACCGCGTTTCTCAACCTGGGGTGAATTCACCCCCAAGGGGGGAATGGCTGGCATCTAGGGGGTGAATGACCACACTCTCAGTAACTTCAAAAATGATCATATAAAGGTTGTGCAGTTGAGATTAGCACTCTCAAACACTGTCCCGAGAATAAAAAAAATTGTTTGTGACAATCACCAGGAGCAAATTTCGCACTGAACTGGAAACAACGTATTTTCATTAAAATATAAATTTGGTGATTATTGAATCTCACCTTCGATCCGTATTCATTCCATATTCAATGTCAATGTGGTCAGGGGGTGCAGGCCCGTGCAAGGATCCGCCGGTTCATGTCGGATGGCTTCTATAGAAAAAGGCCATTTTTAAGTGCCTAAAGAGTGCCTGAAATGGCTGGAAATCACATTTCCCGGGCTCCAATTTCTAAAAATTTCCTAGGGAGGAGACCCCTCCCCTTGAACCTCCTCGACGGGCTTCGCGCCTATGGCACTCGCGGTGACCAGCTTGGGGGTAAATGGGTTGGTTGAGAATTCATTTAAGGTGGAGCGATGAGAAAAGGTTGAGAAACGTGGGTATAGAAGCAAAGGGCAGGGGGGGGGGGGGTGTCTAAACAGCAGATTCCACCTACGATTCTTTGACCTTCAATTGCCCAATGTTTTCATAATCATTAGAAGGACTTGGCACCCTTTACATAAGTTCCATGATTGCATGTATGTTTATTCTTTCTGGAACATTTGATATTATTTGCTGGTGTGCTCATCTAATGAGGAGGAGGAGAAGACAGGGGATGTTGGGGCGGCTGTTCCCTAGAATAACAAAATGAAATTATCACGAACAGTGGAGTATCTTACCAGATCGGCTATTTTACCGATATCTATCATACAGTTAATATCATTATTACATTCTATAAAAGTTATTCTTCTCTTCTTTCCTGAAAATATTAAATATCTTAATTATTTCTCATATCTTGAAATCATAACATGAACAAGGAACAGCAAATTTCTCTCTTAACACACTGCATGGCTGTTATGGATAACCGAGATTTTGTTTACTATTGTAAAAACAGTACCATTATTGACCATTATTCTCCAAACAGCCCTAACATCACTCAAAATGAAGTAATTTGACTGAAATTTTCAAGACATTCATTATCTAGTTTTTAACTATTATAGCGAGAACTGTCAGCTCTTAATCTAAATCTTACCTTACATGTATGCCCCTTTAATATAAAGCAAAAGGTTTGAGAAAGTGTGTTAGTGCCTGTCATTTTTTTTACAACTAAAATCCTCATTTCCAGGCTTGACTGGCAACTTTTTATACACTTGGTAAGTGTCAAATAATTTTGGCACACTGATCAACATTGAATATTCACTAGGCTGCTAAAATCCCTGATAAAGATGACATCGATGTGACTTAATGAGTCAAAAATATTAACTTTTTTTTTCCAACAAATTAAATTCTAAAACATTTTTGTAGGTAATAATTATTTTCTATTTAGTGTAAATGGGTATCAAAATGAGTAAAAGGCAGTAATGCCTTATGTAAACAATGCATGTGCCATTGAGCCAATGTTGACGTCGCATGATGTGATGTCACATGTTGAAGGCAGTCATCCTTTGTGAAATAGAATGTAATTTTGGGTTGAACAAGTACTCTACCTGCTACTACTGTAATTGGACCATTAACGTTCGACAGGTTTTGTCTCGTATAATTCTTCACCAGACATTTCAACAGAGTTGTCTTTCCTACTTTAGGTGGTCCAACTATAGCCACAATGATTGGTGGAGGTTCAATTGGTGTTCTATCAACCAACGGAATGTGTTGTTTCTTCACGTTCAGATCAAGAGTTCTATAAAAAAAACAAAAATAGAGAAAATGAAATGGAAAGTCTTACTGTTTTGATCTGACTGGGCTAATGAGAGAGAGAGAAATGGGGTTTAACGTCCACTCGAAACAAACTAGGTTATTTCGGGACTAACATATTATATGGTTTAATTTTATTTCAATAATTCGCTTGCGCATAGGGGTCTTTAGCAGTGGGAGGAAACTGGAGTACCCGTAGAAAACCCACGAGGCTGGACAGGCGACCCCATTTCTTGTCACGTCCAACCAGGGATTTGAAACCACGCCAGTAGACTCAATGGGAGGCCGTATGGACTGGGCTAATGAAGACAGAGGCCTACTCTTATATTCAAATTACTTGGCACATTGTATGTACTGTCCGGTATCGCTTATAATATCCCCTTCCAGGGCTCACACTATACTGTCGGTCGCCAAAGTCGCAAATGGCGATAAAAATATCAAAGCTAGTGTGAGCCCTGTCCCCTACCCACCTTCTAACAGTTTTCTCTGTTTTCCTTATCGACTGAATAGCAAAAGCTTTAGGATTCCTTTGTTTTGGTGTCAACTCTTCTTTGTCATCAGTCTCAATCTTTGCTTTTTTCTTTCGAGCTTTTATTCCTGCAGCTCGTGGCCGATACGGTTTGTGTTCTTTATCCTCCATTCTGAAAAAAAGAGAGAAAATTTGATGTCAAAATTAAATGGGGTTTATAACATTCTACTTTTCTGCACCGACTGGGCTAATGAAAATGACCATGAAGGGTCATGGGCTACACATGAGCTAAATTTGCGCGGAAAGCATGTGCCATATACTCTTATTTTGAATTCAACTTTCAAGGGATCTTTTATGTGCATGGTAATGTGTAGGGCCTACATAATGCGATCCACTATATTTTTTTTTCATTTGAACAACTAGACAGCATAGTGATTAAGTGAGTAAACGAATTTATCATGTAGTAATATGATGTAGTACTGTAGCACTGTAGACAGTGGTAGGCTACGCAGACTGTCATTTCAATTATTATAATATGGCAGTCTTGACAGTCTAGCTGCTTGCTACAATTGTGTACAAATGACGCAGGTTAAGTAATTCTACTCTCATACATATTATAGATTATATATCACATTTGGATCACTTGGGGAAACCTCGTCTCTTTTTTAGTTTTTAATAATCTTTCATATTTTTATTTGGTTTCTGAATTTATTTTCAGTTACCCTTCAAGATCAACCGATTTATTTTACAAAATGATAACTATGAACAACAGAAAAACTTTCACAATAATTCTAACCTTAAAGTTGACAATATTCTTTCTAAAAGTAGTGGTTTAAGTTGGTTGTTTACAATTTACATTACAACACGTGGGTGCAGCCATTTTATGGAAGGGGGATAACTCTATAATAATATTATGGGTGCAGACCACAGCCTACTGCAAATTATTATCAGATCTTTGACTTGAACGATGAAACTGGGAGAGTAAATAAAATCACTCCATTAGAATAAAATTTGTTTAATCTTGTGACACCTAAAATAAAATAACGCATTATATTAACTGTATAAAAGTATCACAAATTTACTACGGGTTAAACGCATGGATGTCGTTTCGCCAGTATATGGTGGTATGTCCTACGCAAGCTGACAAACGTCCGACCGGTAATATTTCTAATCGGACGTCAAGATGTAGTGAATGATATTCAAAATTCAAAATATATTTCCTTTACCCGAGGGCACCTATAACTATTATAAATCTCGATTGTCGTTGATAATAGGCGGGGTTGATTAAATTAAGTGAAAGTCCCTTGACGTCGTAAGACACGTACACCTTAAATCAATTGACTACTTAATCTGCATTGATTGACTTCGGTGATCTATGGTTTCTGAATCCATATAATTTATAACATATTGTGTGTAATTATAGGAGATTAGATAACGAGTGACCCACTATAATAGTTTTAGAGTTTTGGCAGATTCTCGCCCCGCGTACGTATGCGTCACTGAGCCGAGCTTAGTTCTATTACAGCAGGATGGCAGTTATCTAGAAAGATCACCATCGGTACTAGTCAAGTGCCTAGCCTACAATTTCTCAGAGCTGAGCTATTTGAAAAAAAAAAAAAAAAAAAAAAAGTTAATGTCGCATCTTATTTAAAAAATCGTTGACTTCGACTCGACAGCAATTTTTGGTTTCACTAATTTATCATTTATGCCCCTTTACTATAGAATCACATCATTTACAGATTTGGAAGGTCCCATTTCTACTTAAATTTATCACGTAGTTCAACCAGCATACAGACAGACAGGCGGGAAAGGTACAACAATTCCGAGAAAAACCCATCAAAGACAATGATTAAATTCCTGTCTTTATTATGGTTAAATTCACATCAAATATTCACGCTCGTGTTCTAGAAAACACATAGATGTATAAAAACTGGTTACTACCGATGAAATTACCAAAAACCCAAATGAACGAAAATCCCTTTCGAGATCCAGAAATATGATAATTCTGGAAGCGATTGTCAAATGATGACATATTTACTTATTTCACTTACATTCTGGTTTATTTTCTTTAGAATCTCTGGTTCTAGGAGATAAATATTCTATTCCGGAGTTTGCCGAGAAAGGTCTTCATTTTTTATTTCAACGTGCCTTTGTCTTGTGAGTGATACATTCAGAAAGGGCATAGGGTCTGACAAGGGACAGCGTCTAATGGTTTGGGTTGGACGGAAAATCAAAGTCCTGTGTACAAGTGCGTGGCGTACACATAAAATAACACCTGACAATTGGACTTCGAAAAAAACTCTGCGGAAATTTCGCCATGAAGACAAATATTCCTTCATAGCAAACTACATGATGGATGTCCGTCTTCATTATTCCGTTTGGCGCGAAAAATAGTTCATAGGTTTTTTTTTCGGACATCTATTTATACGAAATGAAATGGTATGTATTCGTTCAGGGTTTCCATTTAACGGGCTGTGAATCGTAAACCTGGTAAATTATATGGCTAGTTTTTTATAACCATGGGGGAGGAACAGTTCGGATCATGGCGAGGGTAACAAAGGCAAATGCTTTGGACACCGGCCCCGAAGAAGGCTGGCGATTTGGTGACATTTGTTTTTTAAATCGTGAAAAGTGGCCTTTTTTCGATGAGTTTTGAAATTATTAGGTAATACGAGGACCCCAATGGCAACGGTCAGAAGAAATAAAATGATACCAACGATTCCACGTTGAGTGGGTTGCCAGCTGGAAGTTGATATCAGAAATGTTTCTATAACCTGATATCCGAAATATTATTTCTGGTTGACAGGTAGCGGTCCAATGTGAATGACAGCTACCATTTATTTTTCGTATTTTAGTTACGTACGGTAATAGATTTTATTTACGTCAAGCTTTTTGGGCTATCCTAAGTAAAGGTCTCTTCATGACATCATACCTATCATACTTCTCATTTCTCATTCCAATCATACAATGCACCAGAACGTTTTTATTTTATATGCACAACTTAATATATTATATTGTTGCCACTTTCCCGGTCATACAATGCAGCTCATAGTTCTTAGTACATGTACTTTAATTTATTGTTGTCATGTTGTAACCTTTACTTGAAGAATAGTTAAAACCCTAGCGGTCTTGTTAATTGTTTAATATTTCCACCGGGCCCCCGGTTCTAATGTAACCAGCTCGATTGTCAAAAGTTGCAATCCGATAGGCTGTCATCGGACCCGGGCTGGCAGTGGGGCTCCAATGTGTACACGGGCATCGTTTTTTTGTCCCACCCGAAGGACTAGTAGACAGCTGTCCTTGTCAGGCCCTCCCGCCCTGTCAAGTAAAACTGAACATCGATCTTCAATAAGTTTATTTTCAAAATTGATTGAATAAACGATTGATGATATATTAAGCCACATGAGTAATGTGTGTAGGCTTTATTTCTACCATACTTCATGTTGTTACACTTATCAATAACACGCATGATTCATAATTTAGTAGGTGTGTCGATTGGCTGTCAATGAGACGGAAAATGGAGTTGTCTCCCTTTAGTTCCACGCACCTGTTACTTCAACACAGTCCAATCAGAATAGCGGATTCCAGCCTCTAAGAACTGGAATAATGATGGCTGTCGACCACTACTACTACATTTCGATGGAAGTAAATAACTGGGCATATTTCGTATAAAGTCATTAATGACATAAATTTTAGGTAAGTAACTTTTACAAGAATACCAAGAGTCGTTGTCAACGATCAGCCTAACAACGACAACGCGCTGGATGAATGAATGGCGACAAACAATTGTGTTGATCAGTCCGTCGGCAAAAGTATATAATATACTTTACACTGTTAGTTATTCCATTTATGAGTAAACTTGGTGCTTATCTTATGAACTTAACAAAAGTAGTTCACGGTATACTTCAGTTTTCAGGCTGTGTATATCCTATTTCTAGCTAGACCAGCCATGTATCTAGGTGCAATTATTGAGGATAGAATATCAATATTAATTGGCTATTTGGTTCGATTCTGGCATTCTGCCTATTTCTCCACAGGACAGGAATGTATTTATAATATATTTTGGGTATAGCACTAGTATAGTAAGTTAACCCCTGACAAGTTATAGCAAATAGATAACTACCCAATCTGTAGCTATCCAATCTGTAGCGGAGATATTTATTACATTAAAGCAGCATAATATATAATGCATACCATATGACATAAAACTGATAATATATTAAAATAAACACAAGTCAAGAGTTCTATGGATAACAATTACTATATTGTTGTGAAGGCAACAAATAACATATAACAGGATTAATGACATATTTGAAATTCTATCAAAGAATAGAAGTATATAATGTCAATTTTTAACAAGTCGTATTATATTGTGGGAACAATAATCTGTGGTAGATTTTTTGATATTAAGGAACGTACGGTATCCGAAAAAGCTGTGATATTTTGATGTTATTCAGTCAGTTCCTGTGTGTAATCAGAAGAGAAAAAGGAGTTGATGTCACATTGAATAGCATAACTCTCTGAAACTGGAAGTAGTAGGCCTATTGACCATCGCACAACGTCCGAGCTACCCCTATTGACCAAATTTCAGCCTTGGCCCTTGGGACAGCACCAGTGTAGCCATCAACCCTGAACAAACAGACAGAACCCTGAACAGACAAACGACAGTCACAAATATTAGTATAGATGGATGGATGATGATTCAAAATATCATAATTTGTGATTTTCATGCTACTTTGGCATAAAAGACTTCTTTTTTGAAAATTCACACATTCAGTTGATTAAGTAATTAAGTGAAAGTCCCTTGACGTCGTAAGACACGTACACCTTAATTCAATTGACTACTTAATCTGCATTGATTGACTTCCGTGATCTATGGTTTCTGAATCCATATAATTTATAACATATTGTGTGTAATTATAGGAGATTAGATAACGAGTGACCCACTATAATAGTTTTAGAGTTTTGGCAGATTCTCGCCTCGCGTACGTATGCGTCACTGAGCAAGAAATCAGTTGTCTTTTGTCATTAATTCTGAGGTTTTGAGTCTCTTGCAAATACAATATTGGGAACTGAAACTCTAAAATATATATTAGTCAAAAAATAGTTCAAAGGAGCTAAATGGCTATTCTTTGGCACATAGAAATAGACACAAATAGGTCACAAATACAATGTATGTAATAATGTATTATGAATGTATTTGTTTGTGGTCTCTTAGTATGATGTCTTATCTGTATATTTGTTTTTGTGTAGAATTGTGTGTGGTGCAGTCCCCTTGCACTTACTATTACATTGAAATAAAATTGAACGATATGTACGTCCCAAAATGACATAGTCTGAGTTGAGTGCACTGACCTAGTCTTTATTGAGTGCCCTTTAGCGATCTCTCTCTTAGATTTTAATTGTGATATGAAACTGTAGAGAGTTTTGTTGTCACGAATATGGATATGAGATGAAAAATTTGTTTTATGTGGTGTGCATTTCTTGAGGGTAAAATTGAATGTTGATTGACATACGTACGAATATAAAGATGTCGAGCTGCCAATCAAATTTTTATAGGCACGTCTGAGTGTTACATGCAGACCGACATGTGAGTAAGATCTGCTATGGAATGTCAGGTTGCATTATAACTTCCTTTTAAACATAAGTTGTCCCTGTGAGTAAGATGCTGGGTCGTTGACCTTGAGGACCTGTGTTTGATACCGGAGTTAGCAACAAAAGTTCCTCATGAGTTTGGTGCAGGACTGAAATATCTGTTATTATGAAGTGATTTCTAAATTGATACGTTCAACTGTCTAGGTTTGCTGTGGCAATCTGCAAGGTACAAACAACTTTCTCTTTTTATAAGATTAACAGTGGATTTTGATCTAAAATACAGTAAGATTGAATATAAACATCTTTAATGTGTAACCTGCATATAAATATCGTTAATGTGTAGCATACATTTAATGGTCTTAAAGATAAACTACAGCTACCATTATCTGGTGTGTTGGGTATTTGTTAAGTGTGGAATTTTGTCAATGATTATACAGCGCAGTGGACG
This sequence comes from Patella depressa, assembly GCA_948474765.1. Classification (NCBI taxonomy): domain Eukaryota; kingdom Metazoa; phylum Mollusca; class Gastropoda; family Patellidae; genus Patella; species Patella depressa. The sequence goes on from OX419718.1 coordinate 5,451,291, forward strand.
CTTACGGCTAGACCCCAGATCCATTCACTCTTTTTGATTTGTTTTTGTTTGTGGTCTCTTAGTACGATGTCTTATCTGTATATTTGTTTTTGTGTAGAATTGTGTGTGGTGCAGTCCCCCTGCACTTACTATTAAGCATGTTAAAGACTGAAAGAGAGAGATGGGGTTTAATGTTCTCTTGACACAAACTAAATCATTTTGGGACTAACATATGATTCAATTTTATTTCAATAATTTGTTAGTGCGTAGGGGTCTTTAGTAGAGGTCATATACAAGTGGAGAATAAAAATCTCGGCAGTTGACACAGTTGCAGGCCTTGTGATACAGCAAGCACATACGAACCATTCGGCCATCCCACCCACCAAGCATACTAAAATATCTGGGCTAAAACCATTATCACATTCACATAACCAGCTAATTTAATACAGTGATTGTGTGACATTTATAGTGACATATCATCAGTTTGTTAGATGCTGGAGGTCCAGGCCCCAAGTTCACAAAGCATTCTCAGGCTTAAGTTGAGAATTTACTCAAAATTGTTCGCCTTATTTTAACTAAAATATAGCCCTTTATAATAATTTTGTTGTTTTAATGTGTCAAATACATGAATAAGAAACAATGTGCAAAGTTTTTTTTGTGTTTCTGGATCAAAGATATTTCACATAAACAGGGATTGAAAGTTGAGTAAATTCTCAACTTAAGTCTGAGAATGCTTTGTGAACTCGTGGCCAGATATTCTGGCATACCGGTAGTTTACCTTTGTCAATGGTGCAGCATGGAGGGCCTGAATGGGACAACTGTCTAGTGCTTTGGATGGTATGAAAAACCAAGATTCCTTGTACCCATTGGTGTAATTTTAAAAGAACCCTTGAGGGTTGGAATTTGATATAACAATAGGTCACAGTGTCATTGTCTGTTTCACTCATAGCATGAGTCAATTTGTACTGTAGTCATTATTTCTGTTTCAAAATTTTACTCCTCAGACATTTTTAATTGTGTTTAACGTGACGAGGCTAGGATTGAGTCACAAAAAGTTGTCGTCAACAAAATTCATCAAAAATAGTTTGGTATAATTTTATTTGTAGTTTATTCTGCATCGTGCGTGTTGTGATTACAGCTACCTAAAAAAAATAACGAAATATAGGTAGGGCCTTCATTTGCTTGATATTTTCCTAATTTAATTCAAGTTCATTTCAGTAATGTTTATCAATAATTACCTTACCTATCTTTGTTTATTTGATAAAAACTGAAAGCAAACCTTACATAATAATGATAATCATTTTATATAGCGCTGGAATTCAAACCAAAAGGCTGCTCATAATAAGACTTGGGGGTGGCTAGCCTCTCAATGAGTCAACTGGCAGGGTTTCGAATTCCCGGTTGTACGTGACAAGGTGTAGGGTCACCTGTCCAACCTTGTGGGTTTTCTCTGGGTACTCCAGTTTCCTCCCACTACTAAAGACCGCTATGCGCAAGCGAATTATTGAAATAAAATTGATCCACGTTAGTCCCAAAATGACCCATACAGTGTGCTGTGAAATATTTCGGCCCGACAGTGTCACTACGGCCTACTCTTATATCGAATTGAAACTGCCAACGGATCTTTTACGTGCACGCCAATGTGTACAGGGGACCTCACTTGTTCGTATCATCCAAATGACTATACGTTTTCAATTACCAGACACTACTGATGCTAGAAAAATTCAGATGAACGTTCTCGGCCAAAACCTACTAGTTTATGTCGAATGGATGTTGAACCCCATTTCTCTCTCTCTTTCTCTCTCTCATAATAAGACTAGTTATATGTACACTGTGTGGCCTGTAAGAGAAGAATAACATCAAGTGTACCTATAGTACACAGGTCATAAAAACAATAAAAATATCACAGACACCCTTTAATACGGACTGGTAGATATATAGACAGAGGAACATGTATATTATACAGAGGTATATGAGGCCATGGTTAATTAATTTTTTGTTTCTCATGACCCAACTGCATGTCCGTTTTCATCTGTAATAATTCTACACTTCTATAATTATTTATTGAAATTTACTGAAGACAAATTCGTTTTGAAAAGTTTGTAAAACTAACGGTATATTTGATTGTATGTGACAAGGAGTAGGGCCACCTGTCCAACCTCATGGGTTTTCTCTGGGTCCTCTGGTTTCCTGCCACTGCTAAAGACTCCTATGCACAAGCGTTTTAATGAAATAAAATTATACCATATGTTAGTACCAAAATGACCTGGTTTGTGTTGAATGGAGGTTAAACTCTCTGTCACTCTCTCTCTCTCTTTAAATAACTTAACATTTAAGATACCAAGTTCACAATCCAAACTCTAAACTCATTTGTTTGTGACTTTTTACAGTAGCAAGGTTAGCTATTATCTGTCTCACTATGGTTTGTCAAAAAATACTTGGAAGTCCCATAATGAATAATAACCTCATGCATTTTTCATGTAAACACATGAGAAACAAATAATTAATCAGCCATGGTCTAACCTCAATATAGACATGCAGAGTGCCATTAAGTCTATGTCAACATTCTTCCCAACTGTAGGGGTATATTAATAAAATATATAAATTTATTCACTTAACAATTGTAGAGTGTACCTATTGTGGGAAATCGTCATTTGAGAGATTTTGATATGGTGAGAGGTGATCTGTAATAGGAATATCAATCCACTTAAAGTTGAAATATAAATTAAAAACATTTATATGGATGTACAGGTACTACTTAAGAATTTATTAAAGTGCTACGTTTCAAATCACATACGGATATCGTTATTAAGCAAATAATGACTAGTCAACACAAATTAAGGATTAATCTGTTTTGTGGATTCCAATTGTTATCTATAGATCATACTGACCACATTTGTGTTAAATATCATTATTAAATATTTGCTTGATAACGATATCTATCTGTGTATTGAAACATAGCAATAATAGCATGTTCATGTTAATAAAATTCAGAAGTAGTATATCCATATAAGTGTTTATTTTGTAAAATCTACTTCTATATGTCTTATGAGGATTAAGTTGAAATCTATGTCAGTATTTACGAGGATAAATGTAACAACATTCAGCATACTCTTTAGATAATTTAAACAAGCCAGAGCCACCTATAAATGTTGGGTAAAACCTGTTGATAGATTTATTTTTAATCTGATAGAATCCTGTTTTTACAATGTATATAGTGGTGATATTTTGTTTTTGTTTTTTTAACTAAATGGGAAATAATCCATTTGAGGACAAATATTTTCTGATCCGAGTGTTCACTTGGAACGTTTTCAGGATTTTACATTCTGATTTGCCTTTGTCAGAGAAGGGCCGGGCTAGAAAAGAAGCTTAGGTTATACTACTGAAACGAAAACACCAGGGGCCTGTTTCACGAAATTTTAACCAAGATACAATCCAAATTTTAGTAATTTGATTGGATAATATTAGATTGATTTTAGGGCTTAGCCAATAAAGATTTGAGTATCTGCTAAAATAAGGATTTTATCTTTAGTTAAGATTTCGAGAAACAGGGCCCAGGTCTTCCCATGTACGAGGGGTTTTAGGGCTCTGTCATTGACTCAGGTGGCATGGTTTCGATTCCCAGCTTCTATGTGACAAGAATTAAGTTAGTATTGAAATGACCGAGTTTGTGTCGATTGGACCTTAAACCCCATATCTCATTCTCTCTCTCTCTCTCTCTAAACTTTTTTATTTGGTCTTCCATGCTGATATACCTCTCTCTCTCTCTGTGTCTCTCCCCCTCTCTCCCTCCCCCCTCTCTCTCTCTGATGTAACATGTCAAGAGATTATTAAACCACCTGTTAAACAGTGTAACACATGTTGTATAGTAATATGACTCCAATATACCACACAATATACTTATAGTTGTATGATATACATTTACATGTAACTAACTTATAGTTGTATATAAAGATTGACTTGAGATCAAATCAGATCAGATCAGATTTCAATAATCTTTTGATCAGCTTAATTATTAAGTAGTTGTCAGTTATTTCATACTTTATTTTCAAGGGGGTTGTTCACCGTTTTATTCTTTATTCAAAAATGTAATTTTAAAAGCAAATAATTAAAAATATAGAATCTCTTAAGTTCTTTACTTAGTTAATGATTTCATATTTTTAATTATTTATATTTTATATTTGGTCTGGATTTATTCATGGAGCACTCTGTGTTTAGCTTATGCACACTATTTGGATTTATAATTCCAAAAATATATAAAATACCATAAAGAGGTCATACAGTATAGTCATTAACCTGGAATTAAGGTAGATTTATCTTTCAAATGATATTAGTCATGACGTCAACTGGCAGACTAACTATATTCAAGATACGCCACTGTCAAGATACGTCGCCTTATTTCTGTTACATCTTTCTTATAAATCTTTTTTTTTTCATTTTGAGTGAAGTCTGTATTATTACAGGACCGGGACTGTTACAGTGCAGTGAACACTTACAACTGGCTCCTGGATCCATTACCTTGATTTAATTAATTTGTATATGTAGTTTGTCTTGTTGGCTTGTGTTTGTGTGTAGTGCAGTCCTCTTGTACTATTTGTGAAAGAAACTCTGAATCATAGTGAACTAATAACGAACAAATTGGACCTATTGTGTACAGTGTATGTGTACAATAGTTGGTCTACAAAAGGTTGGAAATCAGCTCACTTTTATAAAGGGACAATCAGACCTGGAAATAACGGTTTTCGATGTACCTGACAAAATGTCTGCCACTAATGAAATAGTACCTGATATTTTCAACAAAGTGCCGGACATGTATGAATGATATCATTAAAAACGACAAGTCAGTGCCGGACAAAGCCTAAATCTGTACCTGACATTATATTGTAACGGACAGGTGCCTTATTTCCAGGATTGGTGACAATGAATCTATGCAAGTGAGGATGATTTATTGACAATTTTAAATCGTACTAATGCTAAATATGCATATTGATTTAATAGTTGTGAATGTTCATAACATTTTGGTTGGGGTGGGGTATGGCTGAATGGTTAGCATGTGAACGCTGTATCATAAGGTCTGTCATTGAGTCAACTAGCGTGGTTTCGATTTACCGGTTGTATGTGACCAGGAGTAGGGACGCTTTTCCAACCATCTGGGTTTCCTCCCACTGCTAAAGGCCCCTACACACAATCGAATTGAACTATATGTTTGTGCCGAAATGACCCAGTTTGTATCGCGTGGATGTTAAACCCCATTTCTCTCTGTCTCTCTTCGAATAACTTACCATTTGAGATACATGTACACATATCATTTGTTTGTGACATTTTACAATATCAAAGTTATCTGTTATCTTCGATGTGCTTAGAGAACCATTAATGTGCATTATATTATCAAATAGCTTGGATAAAATCTGTGATTTTACACGACTTACAATGACTATTGTAAATGAATTACTATGAAATGAAATAAAAGGGGTTTAACAGAGTATTGCCACTTTAATTTAGACGAATTCTATGATCTGGGTACAGTACTATGAGTTTATACACAGTACTGAATGTGGGCTATATATAATATAATAGAAGGGAAGTGAGAAAATGAAAGTAGACTGCGCCCTACATTGTTGTACCACAGGAGAGAAAATCACAAAGTATGCTCTATTTGTTTATTGAGTGGTTAGTAATTGTTAGATTTGAACCGCGGAGCTGGTAATTCTCATGTTTTTATAGGATTTACTGTGGTATTAGTTTTACACGTAAGGAAGGTTTTAATTTCAATTTGAAACGTTTCTTTCTTTTTAATATACATGTACATGTAGATAGTAAAGGATTAAAGTACTCTATCGAGAATATGTAAGATTTTTAATTTCACTCTAGAACTATTAATTTTTGTTAATATTACCCTACATGTAAATAACCACACTGATCTGCAGTGAATATTCGCTAGGCCACTACAATGACTGATAAGGATGACATCGATGCAACTTAATGAGTTCCAAATATTAACCTTTTTCGTTCTACAAATTAAATTCTCAAACATTTTTTTGAGGTAAAAGAAAAATAAATAAAGACGTTTGAAGTATTTGTAGGTAAAAAAAATATTTCCTATTTAGTGTAAATGGGTATTACAGTGAGTAAAAGGCACCATTCTGCCTGAACCAGTACGTTATACATGGATGTAAACAATACACGTGCCATTGAGCCAATGATTGACGTCGCGTCGTCATGTGTTGGATACAGTCATATTTTACAGAGATATTGGAAGACTTTGGTAATTCTCTATGAAACAGATTGATAAATAACTAGGGAATGCTTCCTCATATGAGTACATTATTGAATTATTTTAATGGAGAGATATATATCAATGTGCATGTCAGCGACTGTACAAGCAATAACAACATAGATTTATCTTTTATTTGATGTTTTTTGACAGGTATGCATTTTAATATCTCAACAAGGATGTCAGTGAATCTATATTTATATACATTTGGAGTATATATAGGCCGGTCGTTTACATCAATGTGTTAATAGTACAATTCATATTTTATTTTTATCAATTATTCTATAATGTAAAGTATTTGAATTGATTGTTTTGAGGAAGGAATATTAGTGTTATTATCTTGAGGGTGGTTCAATCTGTCCGTCTGTCCGGATCATGTCTCTCTTCGACCGGAACACATCAACCGGTTGCAGTTACATGTAGTAGTTAAGTCGTCTGCTAATAGACAATTTCTTAGATCATTTGAAATATTGTGTGTTTTCTCCCAATGTTAGAAATACTCATACACAAGCGAATTATTGAAATGAAATTGAACCATATTTTAGTCCCTAAATGACCTAGTTTGTATCGAATGAAAGTTAAACCCTATTTCTTTCTTTATATCACATTTGATTTTATAGCTTATTGTTTTTTTATTACAGCTACAGAACTTAAAAAAATGTCGAGCTCGGAAATACCTGTATCCCTTGCAGAAGCTTTAGAGATTCGGGGTTCGGCCCTGACAGAAAATGAGGCATGGGGAGTCCTCAGTCAGACGGCTGAATCTGTTCAAGATCTCTTTATCAAGGGTAAGTCGAATCTTGTTAAAAATTTAAATTAATTCTTGATGATGCCTTCCAATTTGATCATATATTGGACAAAAAACATATTCAAACTAAATTATCTATCAAATCTCTCTCAAAACATTTGGGGGGTTAGGTGGCCGAACGGTTAATGTGTGAACGTTGAATCAAAGGGTCTGTTATTGAGTCATGTGACGTGGTTTTAATTCCCCCGCTTGTATGTGACAAGGAGTAGGGTCACCTGTCCTCCGGTTTCCTCCCACTGCTAAAATCCTCTACACACCAGCGAATTATTGAAATAAAAATTGAACCCTATGTTTGTTCAGACATTAATCAGGGTATTTTTTAGGGAATCTGGTATTTTCTAATAAGATGGGTCTCATGACTTTCAATATATGCACCAAACTTACCATACTTTCATGAGAATACATTGTATATGTTTAACCCTTAACCGGTCAACGTCATTTTGACGTTATGACGTCAAGTGGTCAGGCTAAAAAATAACTAACGTGAAATATTTTGTATGCCTTTTACTACAATCGACTTCTGCCGAATAATTATAAGTCATAGACTCTTGACACCAATAAAAAAGTTGAAGAGGATAAGTATTAAATCATTTTCATCAGAAATATCGTTTCAGAATCAGCGTAATCGATATAATCCGAGTCAGAATCATATATAGACATTTCAATGACTCTGAGGGTCTTTAACATTTGAGACGTCGTTAAATTAAGTTTTTTGTCAAAAAATGTTGAACGAAGACATGTTTTTCTCAATGTTATTGACAAGACAAGTTCCTGTCTGAGACGAATGCGTGGCGATATCAATTAAATTCGAAACTAAATACTCAGATGCTGCTTATAAAAAAGGGTCTTGCTATGGTCGCAAATATGCACCGTGACCACTTTTGGATATAACGTTGTGGAGTATATATGCGACCCTGACTGGTTAAGGAGACAGTTTTCAGAAAAAATTCATTCAAGTGTAATTTTTAACCCATCAGTAACAAATTAAGAAATAAGGGGTTAGATAATTATAATAATAACATTTGAAATAGTTGTACATGTACATGTACATGTATAAAATCCTAAAGTAGGAAATGAAGAGTGTTGAATATTTTCCTTGGCATTATACAGACCTTGAAATAAAGGTTTTAGATGTACCAGACAAAATACCAGTTACTAATTAATGAAATACTAAAGTACCTAGTACCTGACATTTTCAACTTAGTGCCGGACATGTATTAATAATATCATTAAAAAAGACAAATCAGCACCGGACAAAATGACAGACACCAGAGGTTTTTTTCCCTGACAAAACCTGATTCTATGCCTGACATTGTCTGTGTCGTGACTAGTTTAGAGGACAACAAGTAATTGTTATTTGTTCATGTAGCCAGTAATTGTTCATAAAGTCCTGACCTTTTCAATAAAATGATTAGTTGATTCTGCAACTAATTTACATCAGGTTGATGAGTTTAAACCTAAAGATTTTATAAATATAGAAATAACTGTCAACTTGTGAAGGGAATAAGTTTATATCAATATATCGATGTACTATGTAGGGCCATAAGTTGTCTCGTCCTCATGAGCCCAGTCGATGCAAAACCGTAGGACGTTGAAACCCATTTCCTTTCATGTTTGACCTGTGTGACATATTTAATTGTAAAGCATGTGCAAGTGGCTGTATTTTAAGTTGTTTAATGGTCTTGAGTTTAATATATTGAAACAACAACTTGTGACTAACGTGGTATATCTGTGGAAAGTCTAACCAATATATATATATATATATATATATATATATATAGTACCCAGTATATCTGTAGTAAGTCTAACTAATATATATGGTAGTACCCAGTATATCTGTGGAAAGTCTAACTAATATACAATGTATAATAGTACCAGTATGTGTGTGGACAAGTCTGTGTATTAAAGCTACAGTGATTGAATAGGAGTGAAAATACAGAATCTATTTATAGAGTTAATAATAATCCGTCAACCTATATACATGTATTATACAGGTTACTAGTATTTCAATATGGTCATTATAACAAATAGGCCATGGTGTGAAATTACTAGTATTTCAATATCCTCATTATTACTAAGTTCTAAATACCAATATACACATGTAGTTTTATAAGGTTCGACTTGTATTCAAATCTCTTATTAGTAGTATTGTATATTTTATCCTATCGTATCGTATTTCGAAATAAAATATTCTTTAACCAAATGTGAAACACTTCAGTCAAATTTTACTGAAAGCATAGTGTGTTTTCTCCGGGTCCTCTGGTTCCCTCCCACTGATAAAGACCCATACGTGCAAACAAAGTATTGATAAAGAATTCAACCATATGTTAATCCCGAAATGACCTAGTTTGTGTTGAGTTGACGTTAAACCCCATCTCTCTCTCTCCTTTTATATAAATCATAAATAGAAATGAAATGAAATGAAATTTAACGTCCTACTCTTCTGCTCCTAACCTGGGCTAAATGAAGACGGGTATACACAATACAGTGTGTTATGAGGCAAATTTTGCCAGGGTAGCGGCTCTACAGCCTACTCTTATATCAAATTCCAATAGCCAAGGGATCTTTTATGTGCACGTCAATGTTTACACACGACCTTTCGTCCAATCTGCACGACTAAACAGCTTTCCTTGTCAGGCCCTCCATCCTGCATCACTGACAACGGGAAACCACGCCAGAAAATCTGAACTTTCTCTGCCAATGCAGGGATCGAACACCCAACCTCCAGGCTACCGAACCAGCGCCTTACCCACTTAAACACGTGACCCCCAGACCTATTATAATTTTTCATTGTATTTCAGGTAAACCTTTCACATCGGAAGGTTTAAATTTCGTTCTAACACCAGATACCTTGCTGTTAAACAGTGACGGCCATGTTAGTTTTATAGAAGCAGCTCGACTGGTTGATAGTAGCTACACAGCACCAGAATATCAGGACGGTAAACTACCATCTTCTGATGGCGCAGTTGATAAGGTTTGTTTTTAGTCGTTAATAAATATTTCGATCCCTGGTGTGAGCGTATGTGGCATGGAGATAGGGGCTCCTTCTCAACCTCGTGGGTTTCCTCTGAGCACTCCGGTTTCCTCCCACTGCTAAAGACCCCTACACGCAAGTGATTTATTGAAATGAAATTAAACCATATGTTAGTCCCTAAATGACCTAGTTTGTGTTGAGTGGGCGGGCGTTAAACCCTTTCGATTCCAAGCTTGTAGGTGACAAGTCTTTCTTGACTCCTGCCGAACATGCGTCGAGAGGAGCAGGAGCGAAAACTATCCCTAAACGTGGAGGACTGGGAATTTAATCACGATGTTGAAATACGGTTCTCTTACCATTGATAAAGACATGTGGACTCAATTATTTTTCTTAGCGAGGCCTGATGGTCATGTATTTATGTTGAAACGTGGAGGTTTAATGAATGAAATAAGGACTAACATCAATAAAAAGAGAGATTATTACGGAGAATAATCTGTATTGTGTATATTTTATAATTTCAGATGTACGTGTATTCTTTGGGTAGAACACTACATAATTCAACTCAATATAAACAAACACAAACAAAGGTAAGTATATGTATATTTATTACATATACAGGTTGACTTTCGGGTGTTTATTACTATACAGTTTCCCTTTCTTGTGTTTGTCATATGAACGACTTCGATTTTTCATATGACGCCACGATTCCATGATGGCTTTTCAATTTTCAATACATCATATCTTTGTAAATATAATATAAGACGGAATTGAATCATTTGGGTCTACATCTTTTAAAAATTTGACTTATGTTTTATCTTAAGAGATTTAGGAACTGTCAAAACCCAATCAGCTGCTTTTTAATATAGGCCTTATGGGTTTGGGTGGTCGGGGCTAAATGGTTAAGACGTGCACGTTGCATCAAGTGGCGTGTTTTGATTCGCGGTTGTACGTGACAAGGAGTAGGGTTCCTCCGATCAACTTCGTGAGTTTTCTCTGAGTCCTCCTGTTTCCTCCCACTGCTAAAGACCCCTACGCGTAATAAGGGAATTATTGAGATAAAATTAAACCATGTGTAAGTCCTGAAATTAATTTATTATTTGACTGTGTAATACTGAAATACCTGGATTATTCTGTGAAACATCCGTTATTCAAACATGTATTTTTATCCTTTCAGGTGCCCAAATTATCTCATAATTTAGAGAGTTTATTTGGGGCCATGTGTGAGAAGGACCCCAATCGTAGATTGGCGTTGGTCCATGTGTTAGAGGTAACAATCAATTATTTATTTATTTATTTATTGGTATACTTTTCTTTATGCTTTTAGATTGTGCCATATTTTTCGTGGTAAATACTGATTGAAAGACAGATTATAAACGAAGATTCTTATTAAAAGACAAAAAGTATTTTTATTAAAGGGAGGGAAGAGGGGCCACAGTGGCTCAGCGAGGAAGGGAGCCCTGTAGAAAGGTGGATGGGGGGCCACAGTGGCTCAGCGAGGAAGGGAGCCCTGTATTTTGATCTAGAAATTACTAGTAATAAACAACACCCAAACTAATTTGCGATGCTCAGTTGTCAAAATTACAATCAAGCCATACAGATTGAAGTCTTGTCAAAGTTCTATCTGCCATTACTGAAAATGTGGTGTGATCGGAATCATGATTGACACTTTTTGAGGGATCAAGAGAATTCAGTAGCAGAATGTTGAATCAAGAATTCACTAGTTCTATCAAATTTATGCATTTTAACAAATTATTTGGTGTATATATCTTTTAGAATAATGTTTTCCCTCAGGTTGGATATTCTACTCTGCCTTTCAAACAAAGATAAGCAATTTGATTGGTTGATGCTTTGGGACACCGATAACTTTAGTTCTAATTAAAGGGACAATAACACTCTTGCTGGCTTAGCAGCACCAGAAAATAAATAATAGCTATATTCTAAGTACTAGGTGTTTAGGTGTCATACTTGTTGTGTGAATTATCCATTACATCCTATTTTACTTGTCCAGAGGGTTTGAAAATATTTTAAAATCCAAGTCACATTTGAAAAGGTTTACATTAGACTTTTCAAATCATTTAGTTGAATTTTTCCAATTATTTGAATAAGGTGTGTTAAGATGAAATTTGTATCATCAATTAATTGGAATATTGTAAAATAATACAATTTGTTGACCAGAATAAAGATTGGGACATATTATTCAGTTTCAACAAGAGTGTTATTGGGGCTTTAAGTCAGAGTGATGAAACTTAGTGTATAGTTTTGTTATGTCAATACCCTGACATCAGCCTCGCTGTTGGCTTGTTTATTTAGTTTTCTCTCTTTATCACTGTTATTTATTATGTATATTTACTATTACAGGCCTGCACAATACATGCCCAGGCGAAATCAAGCAGGACGTCCTCCTCTAACTATGTAATAAGACTCCATCAAATGGTACTAGGTGGAGGTCTTAATGTAAGTTGATTTGATTTATTCTTTCCTTTATACATTAGATCATGATCATCATACCCATTCTTTTGCTCGTTTCTGCTGGTGTCTACGATTCTGACACGAAGAGTGTGTCTAGTTCAGATGGGATGTAAAACGGAGGTCCATCTGTGTATATATTGATAAGCATGTAAAAGAACCCATTGCAATTGAAGAATACATGTACAAAGCGGAAATGCTTGTGTTCAGGGAAATTCTCCCTCTCGTATTATGCATGTAAGGATAGAAATGACTTTCAACATATGTCGAGAGCCACAGTGGCTAAATGAGTAAGACACTGGCTAGCTAGTCTGGAGATCAGGAGTTCGATCCTGGTGTTGACAGAGAAAGTTGTTCTCGATTTTCCGGCATTGTTTCTCTTGTCAGTGGTGCAGGAAGGAGAGCCTCATAAGGCCAGCTGTCTAGTCATTCAGATGGGATTAAAAACTTAAATCCTGTGTACATATTGGTTTGCACGTACAATATCCTTTGGCAGATGAAATTTGATATAAGAGTAGTCTGTAGCGCTGTTCTCTCAAATAACACTGCATGGTGTATGCCCGTTTTCATTAGCCCAGTCGGAGCAGAATAGTAGGACGTTAATTTCATTTCATTTCACCATTGGTCAGTTTCATGTAAATCTGTTTATTTTTGTATTGTCTAAATTTCAGTATGTCTGTTCTATCTTTATCTTGTTGTGCAGTTGTCCTGTATGTTTGTATTATCTGTATCTTGTATTGGAGTTTCCTGTATGTCTGGTCTGTCTTTATCTTATTGTGCAGTTGTCCTGTATGTTTGTATTGTCTGTATCTTGTATTGCAGTTTCCTGTATGTTTGTATTGTCTGTATCTTGTTGTGCAGTTGTCCTGTATGTTTGAATGGTCTATGTTTTTATATTTCAGTATGTAAATATGTTTGATAGTAGTTATGGTAGTGATATAAGTAGTCTAACAACCTCCTCACAAACATCGCGGAGACAAAGGTCACGTGAAGATCGCAGAAGGAAAACATCTCACAGATCACGTTCACGATCCAGGTCACGATCCAGGTCACGATCAGGTTCCAGAAACAACGGAGGTGAGACAAGTTTCAATAATTTATGTAACTGACTTTCTGGCCAGAAGTGTTTTGAAGGGTTGATAGTGGGAGTCCACTTGACTTAAACTAGCTCTTTTCGGGGAAACATGTGGTTTAATTTTATTTCAATAATTTGCTTGTGCGTAGGGGTCTTTAGTAGTGGGGGGAAACCATTCCGCCATCCAACCCCCTGGGAGATGAAGGAACGCTAACTGCGAGGCAATTGGTGTTATCATGAATCTGATTCCTGATTGGTTGGTGCAAGGTTTCTGGTTTAAACCCTCTCCTCCTGCTAACCTCCTTCTGCTGCTGTTAGCATCACTTAGCACCTGTGCATCTATTCACCATATGTAGGAAGGGGGGTGGGGGGTGGATGGCCGAATGCATAACATGTGCGCACGGCCTTACAAGGCCTATCGGTGAGTCAACTGGGCTGGATTTGATTCCTAACTTGTACATGACAAGGAGTAGGGTCGCCTGTCCAACCTCATGGGTTTTCTCCAGGTCCTCCGGTTTCCTCCCACTGATAAAGACTCCTACACGCAAGCGAATTATTGAAATATAATTCAACCATATGTTAGTCCCAAAATGACCCAGTTTGTTTTGAGTGAATATTAATGATGAATTATTTGACCAATCAATAGTCAATGCAATGATCTGATCTTTTTCGTTTCTTTTATTCAGTAACAGATGAATCGCAATATCGATTGTATCGAAGGAAGTCAAATCCAGATAGGGATTCTGGGATAGGAACTTTACGAGAAGCAGATTTGAATGCACGAATGTCACAAAGTATTTCTGAAGCACAGTCATCTTATGTTGCTTCGATGCTTACACATGGCGGAGAAGAAAACTCTGCACCTTATACGTCTAAACAAACGACATTGCCATCTAATGTTGAAAACCATTTGCCCAAAGGACTGGATGATCAGTACTCACAATCACAGTATCCAGTAGGCTACGAGAAATATTTACGATTGAAAGAGAGACAGAGACGATTACGAGCTATTCGTGGACGAGGTGATGATCGACCAATATCGTTCCGTCAACCCGGTAACCATGACAAAATTGCTGATAGTAAATCACTCCATTCAATGATGTCATATACAGCAGGTAATTATTCGTTTTACTAGACTTTCTCAATTATTTTTATATGTTTGCTGACCAATTTTTTCTAGATTTTTACTTGTTTTTACTTCTCCTTGGTGCAAGACAAAGAGCCGTGGCTGTACAATGTCTATGCACAATATGAAGTGTACAGTATCAATGCACAACGTCCATGCATCAATGTACAGTATTGATACCAATGTACAGTATCAATGCACACTATACAGTATTAATACACAATGTAGAGTATCAATGCACAATGTGAAGTACCAATGCACAATATACAGTATTAATCACATTGTGCAGTATCAATGCACAATGTACAGTATCAGTGTAGAGTATCAATGCACACTGTCCAGTACCAATGCACACGGTCCAGTACCAATGCACAATATACAGTATCAGTGTACAGTATCAGTGTACAGTATCAATGTACACGTACAGTATCAGTGTACAGTATCAATGCACAATATACACTGTCCACTTTTTGTGTAGCCATTACATCATCATTGATACTGATAAATAAATAGAAACATAGCTTAACACGTATATATCATTTCAAAGTTTAATTTTATACAGAATCGGCCCACATTAAACATGCATTATGTAATATTTCGATAAAAAGGTGACAGTTCTCGTTATAATAGTTGAAAAATAGATAATGAAAAGGGAATATGTTGAAAATTTTATCAAATTGATTTATTCCGAGTCAAGTTATCGACGTTGAAAGAGCAGTGTAGTCTACCTTTGTTAAGATAATGATAAAGGAGAGATTATTCATTATTAAATTAAATCATTAAATGGCTGAATGGTTCCTATCTATTTAAAATCAGGTCCATCTGATGGCATTGAGAGTTGATTATGGTCTTAGGATGTTAATTAATGTCTAATTAATAATTTATATAAAATTTAAGGCCTAAAGAAAGACTGCGATGGGCAGATTTAGCTCTTGCATAATGTATGTTTAAATGTTTAACAAGAAACTATTACACAGTTGAATGGGTTGCTAGAGATAAGGGGGCATAATTTATAGGTGATGCAATAGACCAGATGGTCCCATGTGACCTCATTGTTTACCTTATAGCATTGTTTTCCTGTACATTCATTACAAACTGGTGCGTTGACAAACGTTAGTTTTTATCGTTAAAATGGAATTGAATCAAGACATGTAGAAATACGGTTCTCTTGCCATCGATAAGGACATGTGGGAACGAGTTTATACTGTGAACACCTGGTGGGAATTCCTTCAGTAAGGACGCCTAAAGTCATAATGACTAGATTTTTCCATGTTAAATTATTTGAGTTGTATATATGATTTAAAGTTTAAGATTAATGAAATGAAATGGTGTTTAACGTCCTACTCTTTTGCACCTAACCTGGGCTAATGGAAGACGGGTATACACCATACAGTGTGCTATGAGGGAAATTTTGCCCGGGCAGCGGCGCTACGGCCTACTCTTATATCGAATTCCAACTACCAGGGGATCTTTGACGTGCACACCAATGTATACACAGGACCTGGGTTTTTCATCCCATCCGAACGACTAGACAGCTGTCCTTGTCAGGCACTCCTTCTGCATCACTGACAAGAGGAAATCATGCCGGAAAATCGAGATGAACTTTCTCGGCCAATGCAAGGATCGAACACACCACCTCCAGGCTAGCGTTTTAGATAAATTGAAGCTACGGACATTCATTATATAAACAGCAAACTATTACACAGTCATATTAATATAACCTTATCGTTGGTCTAACCATGTGGGTTTTCTCCAAGTCCTCCAGTCTCCTCCCACTACTAAAAACCCTTACGCGCAATCAAATTATTGAAATAAAATTGAACCATATGTTAGTCCCAAAAGGACCTACATGTAGTTTGTATTAAGTGGACGTTTAACCTCCTATAACCTAGATTTGTCCTTAACACATATTTATCAAATTATTTGCTTTGTATGAAGATATACCGTGTAATGATTTTACTGAGTGATAATATTCTAGCATTACCACTTGGTACAGATAATAGAAATACTTAAAATTGCTTAAAATACCGACACTCTGCATGTGAAATACGTCACACTAGTCCAATATTTCACTGGTATGAATAAAGTACAACTGGCAAGTTGCCTGTACGATTATTTGAAATAATGCCGGTATGTCAACATCAAATGGTGTCGTCATATCTGTATTTTAAATCTATATATCTTGTTGCATTAACACTATTGATATTTGATTAGATTTAGTTTGAATTATTCCCAGTTGGTCACAATATGTGATTATATTGATGAGAGTGATATTGCCTACATGCTGAAAGTTTATTAAGTGATGGTGTCCGTTGATTACTGACATAATTTATATTATGTATAGTGACATGGGCTTGTTGATTAATGACATTATCTAAATACATATTTTATTACTCATGAATGGGTTCATTGAAGTTGGTTTCCCAGGTGCAAACTAAGTGATTTGATGATATATTAGGACTAAAAACATATTCAAACTAATTAATTTATCATAATTTTGCTTCAAATCCTTCTCAAAACACTTCTCCATCCCTATGGCAACCACGGGCGGAGATGGGTGAGAATTCATTGCCTACACAAGACTGTTTATTACAAATATCGAATCCTAATTAAATTCTTGGATTATCCACTGCCTGCGTCTTTTTCCGTGATTTTTATCTCAGAAAGTGTTGTAGGTCTAACTCTTTATAGAGTTTATCAACATGTACACAAAGCGCCCAATGTGCTCTTGCAGCCTTCGACGTCACGTGTGGGTATAGCCCTAATCGTCGGGCTGTCGATTAGGGGAACCCTTACATTTTTGGCCTGTATACGCTCAATGAGTGTTTTTCATTGAATCCAATATTTTTCTAGTAAGATTGGATATCTCTACTTTCCATATATACCAAAATTGCCATACTTTTATTGGCAACAACCACATGATAAATACTTTGCTGGGAACCTATCTTTAAAGTGTTATTGCAGTTTTTGATTTGTGAAATTTGAAATACTGTAACCTTTTGATTAATAACAATGATTTGGTTAGTGAAATGATCTGTTAGTGACATCATCTATCAGTGACATCATCAGACGTTTAATGATGGCAACATCCTTCGATTTTTGAATAATGATTAGTTAATAGTGACATCATCATCCATTGATTAGTTAATAGTGACATCATCCATCGATTAGTGAATAGTAGCATCATCTGTCAATTAGTTAATAGTGACATCATCTGTCGATTAGTTACTAGTGACATCATCATCCATTGATGAGTGAATAGTGACATCATCGGTCGATTAGTTAATAGTGACATCATCATCCATCGATTAGTGAATAGTGGCATTCATGCTTATCGCTAAATATATTCCTGTGAAAATCTCATCTATGATCACTGATATTTGACTCAGTTTATTAAAATAGTTTTATTTTTGTATTATCAAGAATGTCTTCAAATAGTGTTTAGAATTTCACTATCTAAAAGAAACCTGAAAGTATAAAGGGAAGCACGTCTTAGGAAAAAAAAGAATCCTTTTACAACCAATAAATGATTAATTATCAGATTTAATATTTCCCATCATTTTTACTTTCAATGAGATTAGGCTGTTTGAACTATTTTATTGAGTTTAAATGATTCGCTTTATGCATATTCTGTTAAGCAAATGAAAGGGTTTATTTTATTGCCCCTGATTGAAAGATACGCATTATAAATATTGTTAATGGGTTGTGTTTTTTATCTTGTGTAAATAAGGATGTAAAATTTGATATATTACCCTGCATGTTAAAGATACATTCTGTTGGTCGTTCTCGCTCATTCTCGCTATAATATTTCACAAATAGATTATGAAAAATGAATATGGTGAAATCTTTAGGAATGTTTGCGGTTTTGATAACAACTCTGTAGTCCAGGGGCCTGTTTCACGAAATTTTAACTAAAGATAAAATCCAAATTTTCGTAATTTGATTGGATAATATTAGATTGATTTTAGTGCTTAGCCAATCAAAATCGAAGTATCTACTAAAATTTGGATTTTATCTTTAGTTAAGATTTTGTGAAACAGAGCTCTGATTGTCATTGCTTTGATAATAAACTAAGTCTTGATTTTCCATCCTTTTCTGTTAACTTATTAAATGGCACTGGTGGTTTAATCCAAGTAATATCCAAGCCATCTGATGTTCTAGAGAGTGGATTATACCATTGTCATATTTATAACTGTCGAAATGATAATTTATGTAACATAAGCACAAATAAAGACCCACGATAGGCAGATGTCGATCTTACATAATGTATCTTTAATCTCCTTTGAGTCATAGAAATATTTTCATCACCAGAGATCTAAGGACAATATTTTCTTAATTGTATCATAAAATAGCTGTTTTTTTGGTAGATCTATTTATGTCTCTCTATATTATATAGTAGTTATTGTATCGGTTGTACTGGGACGTGGCTGTAACCTATTTCACTGATAGTAATATTGTTTACACTGTAATAACGAGGTGCATTAAGTAAATAATCCATTGATATATTAAAGAGAACTACTGTAATATCAACACTTTGGGTATATACTAGTTATAAGGGGCACCTGTCACAGACTGTATCAGGCATTTATTGAAGTGAACTTCTGTAGTATAAAAACACTGGTTATTAGGGGCACCTGTCACACACAGTATCAAGCATTTATTATGATTTTATAATACTCAATTCCTCTACTGTCCTATACAGATGTATTATATTTTCAATGTTATTGATATTGACGCAATGTCCAAAATGTTGGTGATACATGTCGTTCACTAGTTTTAATAAAAAAATTTCAGGTTCCACTAAAATCATCATAATTCCATAGGAAACCGAAACTGGAGTATTTTCCTCAATTTATTTGCAAATATTCCCGGACTAATCTCTGTCACATATTGATCAAAGTTTCTCTATTAACTAACTTTTAATATCAATGTAGACTAGTGTATTTCTGTTTTTGTTTTGTTTTTTTCAGGAACTTACATGCCTGACCTTCACCCCCAGTATGGGTCAGAGGTTGCGTATAGACTAGGTCAAGGGTCAGATCAAGATAGTATGTTTAGTAGTGATTTATCAATGATGGCTGATCATAATACGCTCAGGTAAAAGGAATTAAAGAGAATAGAATAACAAATGAAAAGTCCAGGCGAAGAACGATCTAAGTCACATTTTTGACTTTTCGCATAAAAGGCAAAACTAACTTTTTGATGAGAATGTTTGACACCATCCGTACAACGAGTGTGTTTAATTACAACTTCAAAATGATGTTTAATACAGCTCATAATTACCAGTACAACAACTGACTTCCACTTTTCAGCCAAATTAAGGGTACGATGGACATTTTTGTCCGGGAGGTCATTTCAGAAGGGCCTTGGTTCGATGTGACCAAGATCATTTTTACCTGAAATTGATTGTTCCACAGAAAACTGATAAAATCTGCTACCAGATGGTGCCATTAAAAGAGACTTAGATTGTTGTTCCCCTGGACTCTTCGTATCAATGAGAGACTGAAATACAAGACAGAACCATGGTGAATCTGTGAGTAAGATGATGACTCACTAACCAGGAGTTCCAATAGTTCAATTCCTGTGTTTGTTGAGTAGGAGGGGGGGGGGTCTACTGGTTTAACGCATGCACGTGAAATCATAAGGTCTGTCATTAAGTCAACTGGTGTGGTTTTGATTCCCCGGTTGTACGTGACAAGGAGTAGGGTCGCCTGTCCAACCTCATAGGTTTCCTTCCACTGCTAAAGACCCTCACTTGAGTGTGACTAGCAGTAGGGTCGTCTGTCCAACCTTTAGAGTTTCCTTCCACTGCTAAAGACCCCTACGTGCAAGCGAATTATTGGAATAATAAAGAACCATCTGTTAGTCTCAAGTTACCTAGTAGGCGTTAAACTCTCTCTCTCTTTTTCCCTCCCTCATTAGCCTGGCTGATGCATAAATGTAGGATGTTAAACCCTATTTGACTGTGTAAAGAAGAAGATTATTTTGTATATTTTAGAGCAAGTAAGACTACAATAACCTCTGGTGCCCCGGTTGCTCCTGTTAGAAAGAAACGAGCGAAACAAGTCACAACGAATTCACCCATCAATAAGGTAAATAGGATTGAATCATACCACACCTGGAAATAACAGTTATAGATATACCTGACAAAATGTTAGGCACTAATGAAATAGTACCTGATATTTACAACTTCGTGCAAGATATGTATTAATAATATCATTAAGAAAGACAAATCAGTGTCAGACAAAATGACAGGCACTGGAGGTTTTGTATCTGACAAAGTCTGAATCTGTGCCTGGCATTGTCTGTGACAGGTGCCTTATTTCCAGGCTTGAATCAGACTCAAACTACTGTATTATTATAAGAGTTAAAGAGTAGCTATGAGGACTTGGTTATCCGGGGTGTCAACATCTGGAATAGAAAGCTTGATCTTGCCCTAACTACAAACATCATATAATACCCTGCATAATTCAAGACTTATTTTGATTGGGTACAAGCCCAGCTTGTGAGCCTATCAGATTCCTCGATCATCGCGAGGGCCAAGTCTCATTTTCCAGCTAAAATGTCTACCTGTAATAATCGAGTTGCAAAGTTCAAGGTTCATTCAATGTCAAGGTTTCCGTGGAAGTCACTATGTCACAACCTCTGATTGGACGCTAGTGGACTTGTCTGTAGATAACGTAGCTATAAGTTTGGGAATTGTAAAGTAATCTAGCAACGCCAAATATTGTAAAACTCACAGTCGTTACTTCAGTAAACATGGGATGTCTGACTAGTTTCATATAGCTAATATATAGTACGTTATCATCATACCTTGGCTACTGTATTATCATTTATCATATGGCTATATTTATATTAAAACAGGATTTTGTGGGTCCAGAATTTGTCCATTTTGCTGTTAAGCCACCTATAAGAATACCAATGCCACTACAAGGCGAGGTAGGTGATTTTAAATCGTACATCAACATATTTATTGTTAGAAAGTTACAAGGGGGATCCACGCTGGAAAATCCTGACGAAATAAAATTTTATGGTTAGGCACCATCTTGACCTCAATACATGTTAATATATAGGAAAAAGCCATTGGTTTAATCCAGGGTGTCAAAGTAGTCCAGCAGTCAGAGCATGGCAAAAAATTAGAAATATCAGGTCCCGAGTTCACAAAGAATTTTTAGACGAAATTTAAGAATTAACTCAAAATTGTTCGCCTTATTTAACTAAAATATAGCCTTTATAAAACTTTTGTTGTTTCATGTATCAAATACATCAGTAATAAACTATGTGCAAAGTTTTGTGTTTCTGGATCAAAGATATTTCTCATAAATAGTGATTGAAAGTTGGGTAAATTGTTAAAGCTCCAATAGCATTTTTTTAAGTTATATTTTTAAAATGTATTAAAATAAAGCCCAAAAATAGATTGAACCTATAAACAGTCCTACCTTGTTAAAGAATAATCCTATTAATCCTATAATTCAGTACTGCCAGTTGAGAAATTGGCAAAAATATCATTTTCAACTTCAAATTCAAACGTTTGAAGATGGCCGTCCATGGAGAGGAATGGGAAAACAAGGGAGGTAATTGGGTAACTATTTCCTCAATCACCCTGTGTCACCCTTTATAATGCCCCCAAAATTTTGCCCAGGACCGTATAATAGTGAGTTGACAACCTTTTGAGCAAAAGACATAGAAATAATTATGTTTTGACTTTCTTAGAAAATGTGAAATTGGAACTTTAAATTAAGTCTGAGAATACTTTGTGAACTGGTATAACTAAACTAAAATCCTTCTGTCGAGAATATTGTGACTTTAATTTTGGTTTGATTTACAATAACAGAGTTTGAAGAATCCATCGCACGCTAGAAGAGTTATAATAGTTCATCTAACGGGACAGAAGTACGAAGTCATTTGTGATCCCAGTACAAACGGTAGACAGCTATTCGATGTTCTCGTGACACACATCGGTCTGGCAGAATATTATTATTTTGGTTTAACCTTTATAGCAGGTTAGTGTCATAAACTATTATTGTTTTATAAATATAACAAGTTGGATCTATGAGTTTATAGTTTCTGTGTACAAGCACTTTAAAATGTCTATAAATGGTAAAAATTTCATATTCTGCTGAAATGTTTTTGAGTAAAGACAAGTAAAATGAAATTTTGAACCATAAAAAACGAAATAGGATCTATGGTTTAATCAGATTGTAAAAAAAGCAAACTTTGATGTCAGATTATACGATTTTGTGTCATACTCATTTGCAGAGTCGGAACATTTTTTTATTGATCCTGATACGAAACTACACAAGGTGGCTCCCGATGGATGGAAGGAAACGGTGAAAGGTCAAATACCCATTATAACATTTACAGTATATGTACGAATCAAGTTTTATACAGATAGTATCACGGACATCAGGTATGTCATGTCTCATGGTTTTCATCCCCGGAACTTTCTAAGCAAAGAGACAAATACAGTATGGCCAACTGGCATGTTCCATCTTCCATCATTAAGTAATATATTAAACTGTAGTAAAGTGACATTCTAGGCAAAGAGACAAGTAAATGCCCTTCCCTTCCATTAACTAATATATAAAAGATGCATTAGGTAAAGAACCCGACTGTTCTCACTAAAATAGTTGAAGATACGTTATGGGAGATTAGATAGAGAACTGACTGTTCTCACTATAATAGTTAAAATCTAGATAATGTAACAGTAATTTGCTGGAAATTTCAGTAAAATTGATCCACTATGAACCAGGATTTTAGTGATTGAATTTTTGGCCTAGCCTCGATCATCCATTTCATGATTACATCATGAATGAAAGTTGAGCAGCAAATAGGATCCTAATCCAGTAAATATTGCTGGCTTGCATTTACATCGAGAGTTGATTATGGTCTGAATAAGTTAATTAATGTCTAATTAATAATTTAGATAACATTTCAGGCCTAAAGAAAGACCTGCAATAGGCAGATTTCTCTTGCATAATGTATGTTTAAATGAATACAAAATACCCATTTCAGACATGACAGTAGTTACCATCTGATGTATCTACAGTTACGTCGAGATATTATAGAGGATCGATTCTACTGTACGGATGATCAGGCCCTGGCACTAGCTGGTCTCGCTCTACAGGTAGAGTTCGGAGATTATAACCCTGCTACCATGGCAACAGGATATTTTGTACCAGAACAGTACTTCAGCACGAGAATAACGAGAAAACTTGGTATGGAGTATTTACGCGATCATGCTAAGGAAATGCATCAGAATTTACACGGGCATCCATCTTCTCAATCAGAGTTAGAATTTATAAAGGTATAGTTTTTTTTAATAGAATCTTGTTCTTCTTTTATTGTTCTTCTGAAACTTACAGGTGACTAGATTAAGACTAGAAAAAAAGTGAATTGAAATATGGTTTAACGTTCTATTGTTCTGCTCCTGACTGGGCTAATGCAGATTAGCATACACCATACAGTTTGCTAATATGGAAATTTCCCAGGGCAGCGGCACTATGGACTACTCTAATATCGAATTACAACTGCAGAGGGATCTTTTACATGCATAGTTCATTATCTGTTTTTATTTTCAGTGTATACAAAAGTTACCAGAATATGGAATTCATTACCACAAATTGTTGAAGGTATACTATTTGTTATTTAAGCTGTCTTGTTTCTTTTTTACTTTTCGGAAATTTGAGTGGCTGATTGGTTTAAAGTGTGGGTGTTAAATCACAAGATCTGCTTTCGGCTGACTGCTTGTATGTGACAAGGAGTAGGGTCGCCTGTTCAGCCTTGTGATTTTTCTCTGGGTCCTCGTGGAGTTTTCTTAAGATCGCTGTGCGCTAGCTAAATAAAGTGACCTAGTTTGTGTCAAGTGGATGTTAAACCCCATTTATCTCTCTCTCTCTCTACGACGACTTCAGCTCCAACTGTTGTAGTTAGCAAGGAATTTCGACTCTCTCAAATGCTGTTCACTTTAAAATGATTGAATGACTTCTGATGTAATTTGATATTGTATGTCCAGTCTCTTTTGTTATTTTTAGAACAAGCACGATTCAATGAGCACAGTGTGGGTGGGAATATCCAGTCGGAATTTAGTGATTGCTGAAACCCAGGGACATGAGCGAATAATCGTACAGTGTCATCCATGGCAGTCGACACAGAAAATATCATTCAATAAACGACGCTTCAGTGTTCAACCGAAACCCGATGTCAGTACACCTATAGCCAAACCTCCTAAGATTAACCTCTATTGTAACACTTATAGAAAGTAAGTTTCTGAACTTCTCTAGGCTTAACCTCTGTTGTCACACGTATAGAAAGTATATTCTTGAACCTCCCTATATTTACCTCTATTGTAACACATATAGAAAGAAATTTTCTGAACCTCCTAGACTAACCTCTATTGCAACATTTACAGAAAGTAAGTTGTCTAGGCTAACCTCTATTGTAACACTCCCAGAAAGCCGCTGAACCATCCTTCATTTTAAGTCTCAGAACCTTTCTAAACTAACCTCTATTTAACACTTATAGAAAGTAAGTTCCCAGACTAACCTCTAACCTCTATTATACATTCTTGAACCTCTGCGGATTAACATCTATTGTAACACATATATTATTCTTGAACCCATCTAGACTTCTATTCTAAGGTCAGTAAGTTTCTGAATATAACTTGGAATCAAGGTAAAATATTCTGTTTTTTATTATTCCTAGGGGTCGCTACTTGTTGCAGATAGCGACAGCACAGCATCGTTTTCAGATGAGAATGCGCACTCGACCCAGTAATACAGAAACTATTCATGGTATGACTATTACTTTAAGATTATCTGAATCTTTAAAAATTTAAACAAAGATTATGCAAGAGCTAAATCTGCCTATTGCAGGTTTTTCTTTAGGATAAAATCCACACTCAATGCCATCGGATGGGCCTCATTTTAAGTAGATAAGAATATTTTGTCCATTTAATGTTTTAATTTAAGAATGGTGAATCTAGGCTAAGCCTTGAACAACGAGTGCTGTGGTTACAAATAGTGCACACATCTTGTCAAACCTTCAAAAGCTTATAGTAATTTGAATGAAATTTTCAATGATTTATTGTACTGACTATGATTATATATTTTAGGTCAGGAAGCAGTAGCTGGTACATCTGCTAGTTTTGGTTTGACGTCTGCTGATGTCATGGAAGATTATCTGATAGATGATAGAATCAGTGTTGATAATCGGGTGAATAATTTATGTCAAAACAGTCTAGAAATAAAACTTAACACATCTGGGTCTGGTTGCTCTAAGCTGCGTAAACTTTTAATGATCCGTTCACATGGAGTTAAAAGATCGTTAACCTTAACAGAGAGAAAGATTGTTGCTGAAGTAACCTGTCATTAACTTGCTGTTATATTTAACAGAGATATTATTCTCCGTTATCTGTTTAACAATGGCATTAGTGGACTGTAGCAAAAAGTCACAGGTTACCATTTGGAAATAAAACTCAACACACCTGGACTATAAATCATACAGTCTTTAAAATTTGAAAAGTAGAAGATTTTACAAAAAAGACCCCTTTTTCCCCACACCTCTCTCCTACTCTTCCCCCCACACCCCCCCCCCCCCATTTCGCTTAGGAAACAATGCATTGGAAAACAGAAGAAGATTTTCCAGCACCTCTCCCCCCCCCCTCTTCTATTAAGATGAAAATAACCCTTCATTTTCTTGAAAATAGTCTTTAAAATATATTACAGGTACTGTCGAAACCTTGTCTATGTCCATCTAGTTTAAACAATATTTATTATGAAATATTGGACATTTCACTAGATTTTAAGTATATTTCTTCATTCTTCAGAAAAATGCAAGATTTGGACCGGAACCTTGTATTTATATATATTATATTTTTAGGGTGTAAGTAGTGCCAGTGCCTATGATACAAGTTTTGATGCTGGAAGTATCGGGTTTGTTGCCGACACCAGGTCCCATGAACCACCATTAAAATATAGAAGGTACGGTGAACCGTTTGCATGAAACTTGTCATGATTTACTTACATTTTGGAATGTCTCCTTTAAATATACTAAATTCATGTCATGTTTTCCATATATACTAAATTTATTGAAATTGTATTTTATTGAAAAATATTAAATCTGTAGATTTTGATGATGATGACTAATGAGGCATTATGAAATATCCCAAAATTCTCTAGTGTGAATATTCTGAATTGAAATGTAATCAACTTTTACAGGTGCTTTGTGGCGCAAATTCCAATCGTTAAATTGGAAGCTGTGGTGACTCAGTGAGTAGGTCTATGGCATTGGCTCATTAACCAGTAGACTTAATTCTAGTTTTGACTGAGCTAGTTTCTCAGTTTGCTGTCACTTTGTCAATAGACTAGATGTGGCAAAGGGAAAGCCTCTAGATGTGGCAAAGGCAATGTGTCTAGACGTAGGAAAGGCAATGTGTCTAGTCAATTGGAACCACACGGTCCACTTGTGTACATAAGGACCTGCATGTGAAAGTACCCTTGAAGACAACTGACGAGTAGTTGGAAAAGCCACTCACTGTCTCAGCATTATTTCACTCATAGCATTCTGTATCGCATATGCTCATTTTCAGTAGCTTTGACTACTTTAAATTTCCTTTCATTTGTTAATCGGATCATCAAAGGTTGATGAGACTCTGTAAATTCAATTCTAGAATATTCAACAGAGTATTTCCTGGTACTAACATACAATATTTCTAAATTACTATTACAAATGGAATGTTGATCGTAAGTAAATATATAACCATATAATTTGCATGTTAAATTATTTAGCCCTCCACCATATCGACCTGGCTTGAGTTACAGTCTTGATGACCTTCGTGACCCCTCTATATCACCATTACGACAGGGTTTGAATAACAATATGGCTGCCTCCAACATGGAGTTGCATCGTCCTGTTGCTATGCATGATAATTTGCATGATGATCGATCCTTGCATGATGAACATTATCATTCAGGTTTGTATTATATCTTTAGCTTATTTCAAAACTTTACATTTTAAAACACAGTATTTATGACCACAAATTTATTAAAATTATATCCCTCGTGGGTTTTCTCCTGGTCCTGTGGTTTCCAGGGGGTGGATGGCCAAATGGTTAGCAAGTGTTCACTGTATCAAAGCCTGCCATTCAGTCAACTGGCGTGGGTTTCAATCCCTGGTTGTATGTCGCAAGGAGAAGGATTGCCTGTCCAACATCGTGGATTTTCTCTGGATCTTGCACAAGCAAATTATTGAAATAAAATTAAACCATATGTTAGTCCCAAAATGACTTAGTTCGTGTCGAGTGGGCATTAAACCTCGTTACTCTCTCTGTCTATAACTTCTGAAGATTTTTCTTGGTATTTACATAAAAATTCATAAATTGACAACCTGTGTGGGACTGTTCAAACGACAACTGTGGGTGTATTTTACTGTTGCCCGGCAACCAACCTTTAACAATGTTTTATTGTATTATATAGGTTTGAGGAGAGAGGAAGAGGAAACCCAATCATTCAGTAATTCTATAAATAGTAGTAAGTAGTCAAGATTATACCAGATCAAATACACTGTATCTATTAGGGAGTATTAATTCTTAAATAGCAGTAAGTAGTCTAGATTATATTAGGACACTGTATCTATCAGGGAGCTAATGGTGGCCCAGCGAGGAAGGTGCTGACTCGCTAGAAGAACATCATGATTTTCAGTATGGTTTTCATTTGTTAATGTCAGTAGATCAGGACAGCGGTCCCATATAACAAAAAATCAAGGTCCCGAGTAGGAGAACTCTTGAACGTCAAAAATTTCCACCATACAACCTCTTTAGATTAACCTCTATTAATTGTCTATTCGTTTGGATACTAAGGAAAACCAAGGTCACGTGTACATGGAAGTACTGACAAGGACCGTTGTCTAGTCGATTGAATGGGACGGAGAAAACGAGGTTGACCCCGTACACAGTTGCGTAAAAGATCCCTTGACAGTTTGAATTCTTTATAAGTGGAGGCAGAATTTCCCTCATTGTACTCTGTATGGCGTATGCTCGTCTTCATTAGCCCACATGAAGTAGAACAGTAGGACGTTAAACTTCATTTCTTTCCATTTCACCCATATCACTGACTGGAAAATGGTCGGTAGACTGGTGAAGTGAGACTAATTTCCAATCTAATTAAAATATAGATCTACATTTCGTTTCGTTTTTTTATACTTTTGATGGCCTACACTCATGTAGATCTAACTAGTTATAGTGGGAGCTCACGTTCTATGACGTCAGGTATCAAGCACGGGACATTTGACCCGATAACATCAGTCAATCGATTAACCAATTAGCGACCGCCATACTTTTTAAAATCTACTTTTGTTTTGTTTTGATTTCTATCCGCTGGTAATATTTACCTACAGTTCCACACATGAAAAGGTCAAACGGTCGATTCGACAGACCATTTGATTGGCTGACCCCTCATTTCAGGCAGAACACGACTTAAATAACAAGTCTTCCAGATCCAAGAGTAGTAAAGACAAGTAAAAACGAAATTTTGAACTATAAAAAACGAAACGAAATTGGATCTGTGTTTTAATCAGATTGACTAATTTCAAAACAAGGGCACATGACCTATTTTTTCCTCAAAAGTGTCTGGATGTTATGGAGGACATTCAGAGCCAGTTTTCAGTCTATTATTTATAGATGATTAAATGGCCATAGCTTATTAAGTACAACATGATCATTTATTTAGTGACTATAAATGTGTGAAACAGATTTAAAATATGTTATATATATAAATATTGTGGTGTAATTGTTGAGATATTTGGAGATATTTATTTATGGTGGGGCACCCTATAACTGAAATACTAATTTTGATTTTCGTTATAGGTAATTTAGATCAAACAGAGGAGGCCCTTCTTTCCGCACCCTCACGTCTGGGACATCGAGTAACAGAAGTGACCTTGAGGAAAGAAGAGCATCATGGTATAGGAATGACAATAGTAGGCGGAAAGAGTAGCGAAAAGCTTGGGCTGGGGATATTTGTAAAAACTGTTGTACCCCGTGGACCTGCGTATCGAAGCGGCTACATCTTTCCTGGTGATCGTATCGTAGCCATTAACGACAACAGACTTGAAGGAGTTCAGCATCGCGAAGCTGTGCAAATGATTCGTGATTCAGGAGAAAATGTGAAATTGTTAATAGCCCAAGCTCGAGCACCTCCTACTCTTCGCCGGAAACATTTAGAACAAGAACTTAGCGACGAGCTAGATGCTGAGTTGGACGAAATAGCTCGTAGTTACGAAGATATTTATACTAGTAGTTTAGCGGCAGACTTGAAAAAGAACCAACTCAGTCGTTCCATGGATAATCTGGGGTCAAATCCGGGGTCAAATCCTCCGATCAAACCCCCACGAAGTCGCAAAACAAAAGATTCTCCGCCTGTTAGTGACCTAATACGGGAACTGTCTCAAAGGGGTACGTCGTATCCTAAAACTGATCATGTGATCGTAGAGCCGTCCAATAACAGACCAGAACAGAAAATCAGTGTTAAAGCAGAAGTGGAACATTCACCTTTGACCCCAGAGGATATAATATCAGGCAATTTAGTGTATCGGGATCAATCCAGTCTTGTATCAACTATAGATGTTAATGAGGAAGCTGCAAGACCGGATAATCTAGACTTGTTACTGGATGAATCAAACAATTCACAAGAATTAGAAATTGTTGGAGGTAAGTTAGTCAAATTTGTTTCTACATTAGTTTAGCAACAGCTCGCTAACCAGGAGGTCCTCTATGGGTTTCAGGTTTGGTATTTTTGAAACCCAATATTTCAGAATTACTTGCCCACCGCTCTTAGACTGGATAACCTGCGCTAATATGTCAGACTTGCTCCTTTTCTGACTGGCAAACTGAGAAAACTAGTAGGCAACCATCTTTAAATATAGTGTTACTAGAAATAGACAGGCATTCAGCGTATAAAAAAAAAAAACGAGATAGTATTTTTGTTTACATGAGTAATATGTGAGAAAGAGTGACCTCATGACAAGATGGCTGCCCGCTACCTGCCTCTATATTGAAGTCAGAATGGAGCAGTGACGTAGAAACAAACCTGACATAATTTAGAGCAGATTATCCAGTCTTCTACCACTGTTATCCAGTACTGTTTTCATTCATTAATTTATATTTTACAGAAATTGCAGAAATGTCTTTACACGATTCATCGTCCGATTCCGATTTTGATTCTGCTATATATGATGTCATAATGGGTAAACCTACAAAACATGGCCGTAAAACACATGACGATGTAGATCATATTGATACAGGACAAGACAGGTAATAAATAAATACGTGTCAGATCTTGTTCGAACGTCATTGACACACGTAGTGTAGAACACAATAATTAATTTAATTAAACAATGTTTCATTGAGGGTTGAAAATGTTGAGAGAACCCCCAATCACTTTAATTAAAACAGTAATTGTGTATCATATTATCTTTTTGTGTTAATGACATATTAGATACTGCCAAATAATCTATTTATTACTGTTTTTGTTGGTTTGGTGTTGCGGCTATCCTATGGCTGTCATGAGGCAGAACTTGAGACGGGAAGTGACCTAGCTATGCCTATTGGCTTTGAAGTATAACTTCCAGTTTGGGAGTTATCCTTGTGCGATTCTGGGTTCTGCAAGGGGGGAGGGGTGGTGGATAGCTGCTTGGTGTAAAGTAGATTATCCTTGTCCTGTTCTGGGTTCTGCCATGGAGTTGGATAGCCTTATGGTGTAAAGAGAGGGTCATAAGTTCTGTCATTAAGTAGATTGACGTGGTTTCAATTCCTAGCATCTACATAACAATGTCCAATCTCATGGGTTTTAATTGGTCATACAATTCTTCCCTCTCATATAGACCCCGGTGGCTGCGTAATATTGAAATAAAATTGAACCACACGTTAGTCGTGAAACCTCATTTCTCTCTATTTTTTTGTTTATTAGAGACAAGTTACCAACTGCTTCTATAGGAAAAGGTCCGTTAAAATCTGTTGACGATTTTTATTTTTACGTAAATGAAGGTAATTTTATATATTTGTATTTAAATTCGGTCATCTGTTACAGTTTTGCTTGTGTCTGTCCATTGGTCACGATTTCCTATGAACAATCTACGCAACACTTGTTGTCTGATCTTTTTAGGATCCACATTTGCTTATCAGTAAGACACTGGTGTATGTCAATGCCATAAGACGCAAGTAATTACTTGCGCGCACCTTAAGCTCGTGTAAAGCCAAATTTACACAAGTGATTAAGTACAGCCATTAGGCACATGAAATCTACTCGCCACCAATTTGTTCGTGGTGCTCAACAGCAGGACGTTAAACCTCATTTAATTTCATTTGTCATTCATCTATTAAAAAAATTGTTGCTGATAATAAAATGCTTTAAATCATATTTTAGATAATACGTATGAAGTTGATCTGGTCAAGGGTACAAATGGTTTAGGTTTTAGTATTCAAGGTGGTGTAGACGTACATCCAACAGATCCTGCCCAGTGTGTACCTCGTGTTAAAAAGGTCTTTATGTTAGGACCTGCTGCCGAATCTCAGATTATAAGGGCTGGTGACGTTATATTACAAGTACAAGATACACAACTTAGACGACTCACTAGAAATGTAAGTAGGGAGAGAGGGAGGGATGGAGCGGGGTAGATGGCGCTGTGAGAGAGGGGGAGGGAGCCAGATAGAGAGGGAGGGAGACAGCAAGCGTGATAAAAAGGGGGGGAGAGGGAGCAAGATTAGTGAGAGGGAGGTAGAGAGAGAGTGTGGTCGGGAGCAAGATAGAGAGACGAGAAAATGATGTGAAATTTATTGTCCTGTTCTGCGCCGACTGGGATAATGAGGAAGAGCAGACGCCATGAGGTAAATAAGCCTAGACAGCCGCATTTCTGAAGACTCATGGGCGTATTCCAAAGATGCACACCAAAGAGTGAAAGGGACCTTCTTTTTTCCTCCCATTTTGATCAACTGAACACAGTTCCTCGCTAATCCTTTTTCTAGTCCTTATACACATGCACATCGTGCCCTTCTTCCCTAGCAGGTTGTGTGGCCGAATGGTTAGCATGTGCACGGTCTGTCATTGAGTCAACTGGTGTGGTTTCGATTCCACGGTTGTACGTGACAAGGAATAGGGTCGCTTGTCCAACCTTGTGGGTTTTCCCCGGGTCCTCAGATTTCTTGCACCGCTAAAGATCCCTTTGCACAAATGAATTATTGAAATAAAATTGAAACTTATGTTAGTCTTGAAATGGCCTATTAGACAAGGCTACGCTTACTCCAACATAATTAAACTGTAAAAATCACTGATGTTGTAGCCTGGCCATCTCTATATTTAAACCACATATTTAAAGTAAAATATAATGAAATCGTTAAGGTTTCATCTTGTTGATATTTTTGTGTATTTTATAGGAGATCATTGAGATGATGCATACAACACCTAAAGAAGTTAAATTGATCATGTGTCGACCGCATTCTGGTATTTTACCTCCAATAATGCGTGGCGTAAGTTGAATAAATTACATCATATTTATTAAACCAGTGATCCCAGATTATATCTTTGAACACAACAGCTTTCTGAAAATGAAATGAAAAATGTGGTTTAACGTCCTACTGTTCTGCTCTGAATGGGCTTGTGAAGAGGGGCATACGCCATACAGTGTACTATGAGGGACACCTGAAACTTTTACTTCCACACCAATGTGTTCACAGGACCATAGTTTTTCCTCCCATCTGAAATGACAAGGGGAAACCATGTCAGAAAATCCTGACAAACTTTCTCTGCCAACACCGAGAGCGAAACCTACAGCCTCCAGGCTAGTTAGCCAGCATCTTATTCACTTAGCGACCGTGATTCGCACAACAGCACTCTGATTGGGTGACAGTGATGAATAGTTTCATCACATCAATACCTAGACTGAGTTAGAGCTGGACGATATTAGTAAAAGGACGATATATCACTATATCGCGATATTTTAGTTTTATTATAAAAAGCTAACGATATATCACGATATATCACAATATCCCGATATTTTAGTTTTATTATGTGATGTATTTTTAAATGAACGTAACAAGTTGCTGGTGTTGCCGCCTATTGAAGCTACATGACGCTTGCAAAATCTACATAAAACTTTTGTTTGCGCTTCGTTGTTCTCGTCAAAACCAAAAGCCATATACGACTCGTGCAATGTTTTTTAGGCTTTATTATTACTAATGTTCGATCAGTTTGAGCTTCGCAATGTTCCGCCATCTTTCAAAATGTTGAATAACATGTGGGTATGACTATGAGTAGACTCAAAGAACCAGATGTAATTTCCCCTATTCGGTACACTACAACAGCATGTTTGTCTAAATCTCGTATATCAAGACGCAATAAGGTTTTATTTACAAATAATATTTTATTTTTATTTAATTCGGCTACAGTTTAAAAATTGGCAAAAAAAAAAAACACCCAAACACACGCACAAAATGATAGTTAACTAACAAACGGCATCATACATAAAATCGATCGTGACATAATGTCGTAAATATCGTGATAATATCGTGTAAATTGATAGAAAAACACAAGATACGATATATCATTATACCGCGATATCTTAGGTGGTTTATAAAATATCGTAATTCAAATTTTAATATCGCGATATATCGAATTACCGAAAATATCGTCCAGCCCTAGACTGAGTTCGATAATCTGCTTTTTGTCCCCCGCCTTTCGAAGAAAGTTGGGGGACTATTAAAATGGGTTAGTCCGTCCGTCTGTCTGTCTGTCTGTCCGTCTGTCCGTCACACTTTTTGGGACACAATAACTCTCTTCCTAATTGAGCTAGAATGTTCAAACTTGGTGTATGTGTTTATTAGGTCAATGCCTTGATGGAGTTCAAAGATGAGCATTTTCCGCTTAGGGTAAGCAGAGATATGCAATTTGATTGGTTGATGCTTTGGGACACGATAACTTTAGTTCTAATTAAGTGAGAGTGATGAAACTTAGTGTATAGTTTCATTACAGTAATACCTTGACTAAGTTCTATAATGAGCATTTTCCGCTCAGGGTAAGCAGAGCAATTTGATTGGTCGAGACTTTGGAACACAATAACTCTCCTTCTAATTGAGTTAAAATGTTTAAACTTGGTGTATATGCTTATTAGGTCAATGCCTTGATGGAGTTCGGAGATGAGCATTTTCCGCTTAGGGTAAGCAGAGCGATACGCAATTTGATTGGGCGAGACTTTGGAACACAATAACTCTTCTTCTAATTGAGTAAAAATGTTCAAACTTGGTGTATATGCTTATAAGGTCAATGCCTTGATGGAGTTCGAAGATGAGCATTTTCCACTTAGGGTAAGCAGAGATAAGCAATTTGATTGGTTGATGCTTTGGGACACGATAACTTTAGTTCTAATTAAGTGAGAGTGATGAAACTTGGTGTATAGTTTCATTACAGTAATACCTTGACTAAGTTCGATAATGAGCATTTTTCTGCTCAAGGTAAGCAGAGCGATACGCAATTTGATTGGTCGAGAGTAGTCGAGACTTTGGAACACAATAACTCTCCTTCTAATTGAGTTAAAATGTTCAAACTTGGTGTATATGCTTATTAGGTCAATGCCTTGATGGAGTTCGAAGATGAGCATTTTGCGCTTAGGGTAAGCAGAGATAAGCAATTTGATTGTTGATACTTTGGGACAAGATAACTTAGGTTCATCTTGATTGATGATTTTTATGCCAATACAATGACTGCATTCTCATTTAGTAATCGATTCGACAGTAACAGTGTATAGAAACGATTGACTTGGACACGAGGGCCCTTACCCTTGGCCAGAGGGGCCCTTTTGTCTGCCTTTAGGGTCCCCCTAACTAGGGTACATTTTCATTTTTCTCGTCGGTTTTAGCAATTTTCTTTATAAAACACTTTTGGATGACACTTCGTGTACAGTTTGATTGCTCGATACATTGAAAAAAATAAATGTGCTATTAATTAATATGTGTCTTCTATTTATTTTGGGATTTCGGCGGGGGACATCAGCCTCACTGTTGGCTTGTTCCCTTGGAAATTCATCTTGATCAAGCGTTGTAAATAGATTTTACCTTTGTATTTTAGGACAGCATTGATTCACTGGATGCTCTGGTCAACTCACCTCAAGCTCGTCTCTATGCTTCCATGTTACTGGATAATCAAGACTCATTATCAGAATCAGATGACGAAACAATCCAGTCAGACAGAAGTTCTCCACCAATACCAGTCGTAAACAGAATACAAAACAACCCAAATGATCTGGTCTTCTCCCCGAACAATCAGTCGCTTAATTCCACGACTCCGGTGTTGCGGAGATCCTGGACTGATCAAAATATTGTGTCTCCTCCGTTAGAGTATTCTTCTCGGGATAGTTCGGGAATTTTACTGCGATCACAGAGCGAACAGAATGCTATGTCTCCAACAACATCTCCAATAGCAGCTGCTAAAACGGACACAAAGAAATATTTTCATGAGGAGAAGAAATCCGATCATGTTTCGTCGGCTTTTAGATCTCCGTATGGTAACTTCGAAAATTTAGCGATGTTGGGATGGTCTGATGATCAAGCAGCCCTGGATACTTCAGAAGCGGGAAGTGCATGGTCAGACGGTGAGCCAGTTACCAGGGAAACGCTACAAAGTATTCCTGATAATGGGACCGATTCTTATAGATCACCTAAAATCGAACCTAGAAACAGTACACTGTTATCAGACATACATGAGGTTGATTTATTGGGAGGAAATTATCGGGAAGTGAAAAACGAAAGTAGAAATTCTCTGGAAGGGAAAAACAAAAGTAGAAAACAGTTATCTCCTCTTTTCCACCCATCAGCTAGTGATCCAATTATAGTGAATAATAGGGAACAAGACGTTCGGGACAAAATGTCATTATGTAGTTTATCGCCTGTTAATAGTCCAAGGGAAGCAACTCTTGATGGCACACAACAAGGGGAGACCAGTCTAAATAACTTTACGTTTAGTTCTTTTTCTGTGGACCAGTATAAAAGGGACATTGAAAGTTCAGAGGATGAAAATCAAAGGGTGGTAACTCTCGAAGCATCTCGTAGAGGGGAGGTAACTGCGAGTAGAAACAATTCTGATACTAGCTCTGAGTCAAGTATTAGAAATATTCCTCCGTATTTACGACGTCAGGATAAAGTACAGGTGATTAGTGATGACGAACATTTAACTGTGTATAGTGACGTAGATAACGATAAACAAACTGTTAGTTCTCGTGTTAATAAAGTTTATAATAAAGATCTGACTGTAGGTGGAGATGACGCCTACCCTCAAGTAAGTATATAATCTTATTATTTTAACTACATGTAATAGTCAGGAGGTATGGTGTTCGTTTCCGGTTAATTAAGTTACTTGGAATTGTTAGTGGTTTTAGCAAGAAGAGTCTGGCAAAGAACACGTTTCTTCTTGTTCTAGTAGTAGACATCGGTGTGCTTGTAAAAGAACTTGAAAGGGCAATAAACCATAACACATGGAAAACAGCAACTGAAATATTTAGACAACTTATATTTATTGACACTGACAGAAAAAAGGCGATTAAGTTCCATGATTTGAAGGTCATTTATAGGATCTGACTGTTGTTCACAGTATATTAGGATGACCACGTTAACTGTTATTTACAGGAATTAATTATTAATCAAGCAAGTACAGTAAAAAATGTGTCGGGCAAATATTATATAGACAGACAATAACAACAGATCAGAAACCATGCATGACAACAACAAGATTTAATTGTTAATCAGGCATTTAGTAAGTGGACAGAACAATAAAACACATGCTTTGCGAGGACAATTGAAAGAGTATCCTCTCAATGTTTTAAATCAAGTTTATTGTTATTTGCAGGATTTTGAAGTAACATTAAGAAAGCGTGATGGTGGTGGTTTAGGGTTTGCTGTAGCAGGAAGTGGTCAGTCTACGACAGGATGTTATATTAAGGATGTTTTACAGGATCCAGCTCTTTCTGATGGTAGATTACAACCAGGCGATCAACTTATTCAGGTAGGTATCTCTAAAGCACTTCTCAAATCAAGATGGCACGTTCCATTCAGTTTTCTGTATCATGGGTGACCTAGTGTTAACAACCAATAAGCAGTCGAAAAAAGATGAGTCTTTAATTGCTTTTTAAAACAGTTGAGCGATTGTGAATTCTTAAAGGTCAAGGGTAATGAATTCCATTGGTTTGGTACAGTGTATGAGAAACATCAATGACAGAATGTCTTAAGTCTATAGTTGGGTATCACCAGACGTAATTCATGTTGGAACCAGGGTTGTGGTGTTGATGGGGGATTGCAAACTGGTCTAGTATTTTAAATTATGACGAATTATAATTTGTTAAACAGGTTAATGGAGAGTGTATGTTGAATATGAATCATTTCGAGGCTGTGACCTTGTTACGCCAGGCTCCGACCTTGGTGAGAATAAAAGCCAGACGTCCCATGAAGAACTCCCCACAGAATCCTCATGTATCAGGATCTGATAAAACTAAAACAACTGGTGTCATGAAAAATCAACAAGCGTCACAGGTAAGACCAGTGTCTTGTTTTGTAAATAGAGAGAGAGATGGTGTTTAATGTTCAGTTTGTGACTAACACATGGTTAAATTTTATTTCAATAATTTGTTTGCGCGTGGGGGCCTTCAGCAGGGGGAGAAAACTGGAGGAAACCCACAAGGTTAGACATTGGAACCTACTCCTTGTCACATACAACTGGGAAATCAAAACTACGCCAGTTGACTCAATGACAGACTTTATGATACAGCGGGATCGTGCTGACCATTCAGCCATCCAACCCCCTTGTTTTGTAAAGTGTTTGTTTCTATCTTGGAATATTCAGAGACAAAAAGAGCCCTATAATAATATTATATAGCTTCATCAAAATATTTGTAATAGACTGTCAGGAGCTATCATATTTGATTTGATGTCTTCATAAGCCCTTTATAGATGGAGCTAGTGAGTTAGATGCTGGCTCGCTAGGTTGGAGGTCGTGGGTTCAATCCTTGTGTTGTCCGAGAAACTTCCGACCTGGTTTCCCCATGTCATTGGTGCAGGACGGAGGGCCTGACAAAGACAGCTGTCTAGTCTTTTGGATGGTATGAAAAACTGAGGGCGCGTGCATGTAAAAGATCCCATGGTAGTTGGAATTCTATATAAGAGTAGGCCGTAGTGCTGCAGTCCGAGAATAATTTCCCTCGTTGGACACTGTACACCATGTGCCCACCTGCATTAGCCCAGTTGGGAGCAGAACAATAGGACGTTCATTTCCATGCTATTTATGTATTTTGTTTGTGACAGTGAATTAAGGCCCGTGTTTTTAAATGTTATTTATTTATTTACCAGCCTATCAATAAGAATGAAGTTGATGAAGGAGGTAGGATAGAGAGAGTACAGGATATAGAAACTATCAAGATGGGTGTTAAAGATATGATTAAATCTCTAGAAAACAGAAAGATAAGTTTAGTACCAGATGATAGCGATACAGACAGTAGAACATCAGATAAATCAGAGGTTTGTTGATCTTCATTTAAAGTTAAACGGCCAATCTCAATTATATTGTGGAGAATAAAACAGCTTTATTTTGTGTGAAATCTCCTTAAAAACCTTTTATTTTTGAGACTGTTAAAATCAGGATGGTCCATTAAAGTAACTAATATTATAGGCGAGTCAAACGACGGCTAAATGATGTTGTACGTAGAACAAATTGTAAAAAAGGTCTTTTTGTTTTCTATTGACTGGTTATGATGCCCTAAGCAAGGACAGTGGGCGGGGCCAAAACCAAGATGGAGGCTGTTGATCAAAACTCAGGGAAATATTATGTCTCTATGAAGTCATGACAT
Organism: Patella depressa; assembly: GCA_948474765.1. Lineage (NCBI taxonomy): Eukaryota > Metazoa > Mollusca > Gastropoda > Patellidae > Patella > Patella depressa. Next base: position 5,490,869 of record OX419718.1, read on the forward strand.
TACTGTGACATCACAGTGGCATATCAGATCTCACATTTCTTCCAAAATTAGTCCATTTACGCATGTTAACAGTAGAAACCAATGCTGATGCAGAGATGTGGGTATACCCATTGTGGATTGATAAACAAGAACAATGTGTTACAATAACGTAGAAGGAGTCTAAAAGTATATAAATATGGCTGCATTGTCGTAAGGTGATGCTATTACAGTAGATGTAGGAATACGGATCTAATTGTTGAAAAAAATTGTCTGGGTCAAGAAGAAGAAATGAAATGAAATGGGGTTATACATGTACGTACTACCGTTCTGCTCCGACTGGGCTCCATCAGTGTGCAGTAAGGGGAATTTTGCCCTGCAGTGGCACAACGGCACTCTTATATCAAATTTTAACTGCCAAGGACTCTTTTCCTGAAGCAGTGGTATGATACATATTAAACCTGTGTATATTATATTCCAGTGTGGTATTATACGTATTAAACTACGTAAGTCTATAGATGAAGGATATGGTTTTAGTTTAATAACAGCTGATCGCGGTAATACTACAGGTGTTTACGTTAAAACTATTAAAGGAGGTGGCGTAGCGTATAAAGATGGCCGACTACAAGTTGGTGATAGATTAATTCAGGTAATTAACCCAAGCCTCGTACAAGAATATTTATGTATAATTGACCTGTTGTGATATGCAAAAGGTATTTATTAATGGGAACGATTGGAAACAACGAAAACGGAAGTGACTATGACCCAAAGTCAGTCGAACTCTTCACAGTGGGATTACTTTATGTGAGGTTGGCCCTCGTTACTTTATGACATGTGTCTGTATAACATCTGCCTATGAACTTTCTCGTTAACACAGCGAACGAACACGGGGAAGAGAGAGAGAAAAATCTGGGTTTTACAGCCACAAGCTAGGTCACTTCGGGACTAAGATCGAACACGAGTCGTCTAGGTTACCGAGCAGACGTCTTACGCACTGAACCACACAATCCTATGAAGTACCGTTACTGTTGATTACTGAGCAATGATAAGACTAGTCTTCCCTCATCTTGATCCATCCTCGTGGGTTTTCTCCGGGTCCTCCTGTTACCTCCAACTTCTAAAAGACAGCTACGCGCGAGCGAATTATTGAAATAGAATTAAACCATATGTTAGTCCTGAAATGACTTAGTTTGTGTCGAGTGGACGTTAAAACCCAATTTCTCTCTCTCTCCATCATTTTGAGCAGTTGAAACGATGTTCAGTAATAAGCAGTAATAGTATTCCAGTTCCATTAGTATTAAAATTGAAATAATTTATATTATATATGTATTTCCAGGTGAACGATGAATCAGTTATTGGTTTAAATCATAGTAAAGTTATCGCCATGTTACGAGAGACACGACAGGAAGTTCAATTAACAGTAGCAAGGTAAACTATGGACATTCTAAATATTCTCGTTTTCAGATAATCTTTTGAACATGCATTGTGTAAGAGCAGGTCTTTATTTTGGCTTCAAATTTTGAATAAACTATTTTTTAGGCATTTATTAGAGAAATCCATAATCAATTCTACAGACTATTGGATGGCCTAAATTTAAATAGGTTATTGTTTGTCCAGTACCATTTGCTACAATAATAAAAATTCAACGCTACATCTTCCAACAGTCATAAGGGGGATGGATAGTCGAATGGTTAGCACGTGCGCGTTGTATCATAAGGTCTGTCATTGAGTCAACTGGGGTGGGTTTGATTCCAGGTTGTATGTGGCAAGGAGTAGAGTTGCCTGCCCAACCTCTTTAATTCTCTGTGGGTCCTCCAATTTCCTCCCACTGCTTAAGACCACTACACGCAAGCAAGTGGATGTTAAACCCTCTATTTCGATCTTAGACATATATTAAAATTACAAGCCCCTAAACAACCCTCTAGAATACTGAATGGCAGAGATTTAAATAGATTATCTTCATTAACCTACCTTTTCATTGATTCATTGTTTATTCAGTAATTGCTGGTTGTGTTATCCTGTGAACTTGTTTTATCTTTCAAATAGATCTGGTAGACTTTCAAACTTGGAAGAGTTTACCAAGGACAACCAAAGTCAAAAGTCAAAACCAGCCAATGAGGAGGATTCTTTTACACGGTTGATAGATCCAGCCAATGAAACAGACGAAGACATAAATGCCATGGCAGGGGACGCTGAATACTTTCTTAAACAGAATGGCCATTTGAACTCTTCTAATATCTCTCTGCTTACGCCAAGAGACACGCCACGTGATGTTGATATGATAAATTACAAGTCACCGCGTAAAATACCCATAGCAGTACCAGAGGCTCTGACAGACGATTGGTTAGAATCTGTTCCTGTGCTGTCAATCAGTGAGGATGGGGAGGACTTTATAAGTGATGTTCTTCATTTATTGGTTGAAAAAGTAGAGCAGGAGGAGCCTTATGAAGAGTTTAAGGTATTTAATCTTTGAGTAGCATGATTTAATGGGTCAGGTGGCGTGGGTTTGCTTCCCCTCTTGTGGGTTTCTCCAGGTCCTTTGGTGGTCTCCCACTGCTATGAGGGAAATTTTGCTCGGGCAATGGCGCTACAGCCAGTGCTGGATTAACCATAAGGCAAATAAGGCACGTGCCTTAGGGCCAGCCAAAAATCCAGGCCACAAAATAATAAAGTAAAAAAAAATGGCCTGTAGTGTCGTATTGAGTTGCATTCCACTTACATTCTCACATTGTGGTCTGTATCCTGATATGACCACAAGAATAGCCTCCCCTAATAATCCCTTGACAGGAAGAGAGGTAAAGGCCAACATATCTGTATTTTCAGGCCACCTATCAAAATGTGCCTTAGGGTCAGCAGAGCCATAATCCGGCACTGGCTACAGCCTACTTTTATATGTTACCGCTGCCAAGGTATCTTTTACATGCACGTCAATATGAAAAGGATAATCCAAACCTGGAATCACATCAAAGTTATGTATATTTTTTTATTGTTTTAGAATTTACGACTAATAAAAGCCACAGACGAAAGTTTAACTGCCAGTCTTCCAAAAAACAAATTAAGAAATAGATACAGAAACGTTCTTCCATGTAAGTTTGAGGTTTTAATTTACTTTTAAAATGGTGACTGCCTCCAATTATCTGAGTGAGAGAAGAGTTTTCAGTCTGTGATCCTCTCCTCTGAAATAAACTACATATGCAAAGAAACAAACTCTCTGGCATTATTCAAATCGAATCTGAAAATATTATTTTCTGGAGTTTGACACAGCAACTCCGGGTCAATGGGCAGAACTATTTGGAAATTAGACATTATTATTATTATTATAATGTGTCCTTTTGAAAGTAACATATTCCATGATCTCTCGATAATGGAAGCTATTTTCTCATGACTTGCAATATCAGGCCATGAGTTCCACAGAGCATTCCCAACTATCAATCACTGTTTATGAGAAATATCTTTGATCCAGAAACACAAAATAGTTTCTTATTGATGTATTTGATGTATTAAAACAACAAAAGTTTTATAATCTTCTATATTTTAGTAAAAATAAGATGAACAATTTTGATTCAGTTCTTAAGAGTACTCTGGTAACTCGGAGCCTTGACGTAACAGAATGACTCGGCACGACTCAAAATATCTTTTTAGAATTAAGACAATATTATATTTGTTATAATGTGTCCTTTTGAAAGTAAAGTTTCCCATCATTTCATTTATGTTATCGACTATTTATTAATTCCCCAGTTGTATGTGGCAAGGAGTAGGGCCACCTTTCCAACCTCATGGGTTTTCTCCGGGTACTCCAGTTTCCACCAACTCCAAAAGGCCCCTACGCACAAGCGAATTATTGAAATAAAATTAAACCATATGTTAGTCCTGAAATGACCTAGTTTGTGTCGAGTGGACGTTAAACCCCATTCCCCTCTCTCTCTCTATTTATTAATTTATTTGAGATGATTGTAATCATGTTATATTTGAGATGATTGTAATCATGTTATATTTTTTCAGATGATTATAATCGTGTTATGTTATTTCAGATGATTGTAATCGTGTTATATTAAATGGTACAGATGATTATATAAACGCTAGTCATGTTAAAATAGATGTCGGTGATAATCAGCTGTGTTATATCATGGGGCAGGGACCGCTACCCAACACCGTCGATGATTTCTGGTTGATGTGTTGGCAACAACATGTCTCCGTCATAGCTATGTTAACGCTAGACATCGAAGATTTAAAAGTCAAGTGTCACAAGTATTGGCCTGAGTTAGATGAAAATAATCTAAAAGTAATGAATGGGTGAGTAAAAGTATTCTGAAATATTATTGAAATAAAAATTGAACCATATAGTAGTCCCAAAATGACCGAGTTTGTGTCCAAGTAGACACCCAGTGTTTGGAATTGAAATTCTCTCTCTCTCTCTCTCTCTCTCTCTCTCTCTCGGGGATGGGGGTGGGATGGCCTAGTGGTCTAGAGTGTCGCGCTTCGACCTCTAGCTGGCCGGTCACCTCTGGCTTGCTGCTGTGGTTTCGAGCCCTGGTGTGAGCGTATGTGGCATGGAGATAGGGGCACCTTCTCAACCTCGTGGGTTTCCTCCGGGCACTCCGGTTTCCTCCCACTGCTAAAGACCCCTACGCGTAAGCGAATTATTGAAATAAAATTGAACCATGTGTTAGTCCCGAAATGACCTAGTTTGTGTTGAGTGGACGTTAAACCCCATTTCTCTCTCTCTCTCTTTTTGACAAGCCAGTAATTGAATTGGTGAATACTTTCTCAATCTCTTACTCACAGATAGGGGGGGGGGGGAGGGACCGTTGTATCATAAAGCCTGTCATTGAGTCAACTGGTGTGATTTTGATTCCCCGGTTGTACGTGACAAGGAGTAGGGTCATCTGATTTCCTCACACTGCTAAAAACCCCTACATGCAAGTAAATTATTAAAATAAAATTGAACATAAGTAAATAACGAAATGACGTAGTTTGTGTCGAGTGGACGCTAAACCCCATTTTTCTCTCTCTCTCTTTCTCTTTTATTACAGGCCCATTCTTTGTTAGCCTAGTTGAGGCAGTCTAATTAAACTACAGATTTATATTTCGTTTCGTTTTTTATACTTTCGATGGCCAACACTACATGAAGATCTAACAAGTTATAGCGTGACGTCATGTTTAGCCAGTTCAGATATCAAGCACACGATATTTGAATTTGGCTCTATAACCTCAGTCATTCGATTAACCAATCAGAATCGTTGTTGCTTTGTTTTGATAATCTATCGCTGATAATGCCTACCCACAATTCTGTGCAAAAAAGGTCAAACCCTCGATTTGACAGACAATTTGATTGGCTGACCCCTCATTTCAAGCAGAACACGAGTTAAATAACAACTCTTCCAGATCTTAGTGTAGTAAAGACAAGTAAAACGGAGTTTTGAACTATAAAAAGTAAAACTGAACGAAATAGGATTTGTGTTTGAATCAGATTAAGTTGGAGCAGAAGAGTAAAACGATAAACCCAAATTTGACTTGATTTCATTCTGTTATTGCAGGCAATATGACGTCAGTTGTGAATCTAAACAGAGATTAAACGATTTTATGATACGCTATATAAAGATGGAAGATACGACGTCTGGTAGAATACGTAGAATTGTTCACCTGAATTATACAACATGGCCAGATCATGGTACACCTGATACAGCGCTACCTATATTACAGGTAATTATATATTCGCGTGGATCTGCCCCCCGAGTTCACAAACCATTCTCAGACATAAGAATTTACTCAAATTTCAATATTGCTGTTTATGAGAAATATTTTTGATCCACAAACACAAAACTTTGCACGTAGTTTATTACTGATGTATTTGATACATCAAAACAATAAAAGTTTTATAAAGGGGTTAACATGAGGCAAACAATTTTGAGTAAATTATTAGCTAATTCTGAGAATGTTTTGTGTACTCGGAACCTGGTCTACAATTCCTTTTTTCGTCATGCCTTCCCTGTCCTACCTCATCAGCCCTCCCTTATTTGCCTTATATATCACATCTCTCAGTAACGACTGGCCTTTATCGTCTTCTCTTTAGTTTCAACTGGGCTTTCTCGACCTCCCTGTCCTCTCTTATGCTTTAACTCTCAATAACGACTGGCCTTTCGATTGGCCTTTCTTCTTCAGATACTCCTGTCCGTATGATTCCTTGGACCAACCGTGGCTCAGTAAATAAGGCACTGGTACACTAACATAGATATCCCATATACCACCGGACTTCAGCTCAGAAAGGATTTTTCCAGCATGTTGTCCACAGGGCCTGACAAAGGACATCTGTCTAGTCATGCAGATGGGATGATAAATCGACATCCTGTGTCCACATTAGCGTGCATGTAAAAAATCCTTTGGCAGTTAGAATTCGATATAGGTTGTAGCGACTTTTTCCAGGCAAAAATTGCCACATAGCACACTGTATTGTGTATACCCGTCTTCATTAGCCCAGTCAGAGCGAAACAGTTGGACGTTAAACCATATTTCATTTGCATATATTTACCAGTGTCATAGTACATTTATGTCATCAGCCCAGTTAAAACAGAACAGTAGGACGTTATTTGTATATATTTACCGGTGAATATATGTATTGTTGTTTGTATATTTCAGTATTTACGATTAATGCATCTGTTTCATACTGGAGGACCAATAGTTGTACATTGTAGCGCTGGTATAGGTCGATCAGGATCACTAGTAACTATAGATACTGCTCTCTTAAACATGGAAAACATGAATCATGTGAGTTATTCCCCTTGTTTATATCATGATGGGGAGGTTGTGTTACATACTCCATATGTAGGGGTGGGGAATCACGATGGCTTAGTTGCACCCAGATTTTCCGGCGTTAGTGCCTCTTGTCAGTGATGCAGGACTGAGATGAAAAATTGAGGTCCCATGTGTATAATTATTGTACTGTTAGGTTCTTTGAAGACTAAATCTATAGAGTGGACTATGGTTTATTTACGGCATAATTTTTACAACAAAAGATTGAGTAGCGCTAACAACGTGCGCTAGTACAACAACAATGGAGAATTCCCAACCTTGACATTGGATTACCTAATATCATGGATTGACATTCCATTAAACAGTAAACGAAATATAGATATGTTTACACCATGTACACATTGACATGCACCTAAAAGATTCCTTGGCAGTTTGAATTTGATATAAGAGTAGGTTGTAGCGCCGCTGCCTGGACAAAATTTCAATCAGAGCACATTGTATAGTGTATGACCGTTATCATTAGCCCAGTTCGGAGCAGAACAGCAGGATGTTAAACCCCATTTCATTTCAAGAAATAGTGGTCCGACACCATCTGCATTTTTTTTTTGCTAATATCAGTTGCTTCCCTACATTAATAGTTCAGCTTCGATCCTAGAGAAAAACATTCCAGACTTTTAAAGTAAGTTCCTCAATTGTCAAGAGTGGCGTATGGGGGTCTGCTCGCCTAATGCACACATAAACCTAGAACAGAATCAAACCATATGTTACTCTCTAAACTCATTTTATTTACACAACAGTGCTAGTAGTGCGTGCAAAAGATTACTTGAAGGAGCTGTTTGAACAAAATGCTTTCACTAGCATTGCATGCTTACTGTATCCATAGAAATAACCAAAATTTCATACCACTACCGGGAAGACAAAAAAAAATTAGTTTTATATTCCGTAGCTTAATTCTGAAACAAAACAGTTTTCCTTTGTTTTCTCAAACCTACATTCAACAGTTTTACTAGGTTTTTCCAGATAATGGGAGACTGTATGATGTATGCCTGTCTTCATTAGTCCAGTTTAGGAGCTGAACAGTAGGACGTTAAAACGTATTTTATTTTATTTCAGTTTCAAATATTTGATATTGTATCCGAAGTTCGTCACCAGAGATATGGTGTTATTCAAACAAAGGTTCGTACATTTTATATTGTCTCCATGGAAACAAATTTAACTTAGTTTTGGGGATAAAAAGCCAAGGATACTAGAAATATGCATATATAACAGGAAAAAATCAATTGTTATTATAACCATTGAGAAGGAAGGCAGGAGAGATTGTTTCTCATTATGGTTTGCGACCGAATTTGAACGAATGAGGATAAGGTAGTTATCGAGAACTCTTGTTTACAAGGCCTCGACAAACTCTTTAGATTGAAGTGAAAGCATGGATATGTTCATTTGCTAGTCACTAGAGAAATGTACAAACAGAGCTAAATTGTTTGAGTCGACGTTAAACGAAATCTAAATGTATACAATGGGTGTATCAGTCTGTCTGTAAAAAACAATTAGGAACAAAATAATTCTGCCTTTAATCGAAACTGAATTTTTGTAATTGGTGTAGATGTTCATTGAGTGAATATCATGACTATCGTCGTTAAGGAGCATTTTCTGCTTAGGCTAAGCAGTGTTAATCAATTTTAATAGTTGATGATAAGCATTTTCTGCTAAGGTTTTCTCCAGGTCCTCCGGTATTCTTTTATTGCTAAAGACACCTACGTGCAAGCGAATTGTAGTATTACAATTGAACTGTTTGTTAATCCGGAAAATAACCTAGTTTGTATCGAGTGGAGGTTAAACCCCATTTCTCTCATTCTCGTGGGTTTTCTCCAGGTCATCTGGTTTTCACCCACGGCTAAACACCCCCCTACATGCCAGCGAATTGAACAATGTTAGTCCCGAAATGGCCTAGTTTGAGTTGAGTTAAACCCCATTTCGCTCTTTCTCTTATTTATTATATTAACGATATATTCTAATATATATTTCAGGATCAGTATATGTTTTGTTATACAGCCTGCATGCAAGCTCTTCTTAGTGTTGCTAGTTAAACCACACCCATAGCAACCATCAACCAATCAAAAGCTCTGTACTATAAAAAGTCATATATCCATGTGCCATGACATCATTATATATAGTAGTTTTATTTTGGGTTTGTTTATTTATTAGGGGATTATTTGAGTATTTATTTATTTATTTATTTTGAAGCAATCTCATGTCCATGATGGGGAGAAATTGATTTGTTTTCTGCAGTTTAAAATCAGGGACATAGTGTGACTTTAACTAAACTTAATCTCTCCAACTTCCAAAAGGTCAGACAATTTGAGGGAGAGTGGGAGGATTAAGAGCGATGTTTTGGCTATACAAAATGGCAAGATCGACTCCCTCTAGAACAATCCCTTGATATATCCACCCTGAAACCAAAAATTGTCACTTGGTAATATTTTGAAAATGTGCCAAAGAAAGTTCCTGTCAAGTTTCATCCCAACAATAAACCTGTCCACAAAAAGATGGGGGTGGGGCAAAAAGGTTAATGTGTACGCTTTGGATCATAAAGTCTGCCATCGAGTAAAGTGGCATGGTGACGAGAAGTAGGGTTGCTTGGCCTTGTGGGTTTTCTCCGGGTCCTCAGTTTCTTCCTATTGCTAAAGACCGCTTCATGCAATCAAGTTATTGATAAGAAATTAAACCATATGTTAGTCCCAATATGACCTAGTTGTGTTGAGTGGAATTTAAACCCCATTACTCTCTCTCTCGCTCACAGGGGGGTGGGATGGCCTAGTGGACTAGAGTGCCGCGCTTCGACCTCTAGCTGGCTGGTCACCTCTGGCTTGCGGCTGTGGTTTCGAGCCCTGGTGTGAACGTATGTGGCATGGAGATAGGGGTGCCTTCTCAGTCCCGTGGGTTTCCTCCGGGCACTCCGGTTTCCTCCCACTGCTAAAGACCCCTACACGCAAGCGAATTATTGAAATAAAATTAAACCATATGTTAGTCCCAATATGACCTAGTTGTGTTGAGTGGAGGTTAAACCCCATTTCTCTCTCTCTCTCTCTCTCTCTCTCTCACACAAAAAGAGGGTAGGGAAGGGGTAGAAAGTGAAGACAAATGAAATTGATGTTTGAATGAATTAATCAAGTCTGTCTCTAATGACAAGGCCCATCTTCATTAGCCGAGTCATTGCAGAACAGTAGGACGTTAAACCCATTTCTAACAACAAGGGTGGATAACTCATCAATTTCTCTCGTATCTATTCTAGACAGACACAATGATAGGGTAGTTTTATGTAGAATGTCAGATTATTGGAAACCTGATATTACTGTTAAAAATTTAAAACATGGACAACTTATTTGGTCATGAATTAAATATAAACGGACTTGATGCTAGTCAAGGTTTTAGCAGTAATTTTATAGTGACAATAATTCTATATTTAACGCCATGCATTTATTAATTATTATTTATATTTGCTTATTATAATAATCTCATTGTTTCACAAAACAAGCCATAATTATTTTCCATTTTCTTGTGCCGAAAATATTATTTATTTAGTTATCACGGAAACAAAGTTGACTTCCTGTGAATTTAATATTTGCCATATTCTTATTTAGATAATTAAAAAGTTCAAAGTTTGTTCAGCATAATAGTGCCTATACCTTTATACACATATTTATAATATATTTTATATTTCTAACTTTATATTTTATATATCTATGACTTCTTATTTATTATTAAATATGCTACTCATTCATAGATATTGAAAAGATATATTTCAATATATATTTAACTCGTTGATTTGCCCAAACTGATGAGAATAATTATAAATGAGTTGACTGAAAACAGTGCTGACACGACAGATAGTACACAATATAATATATATGTTATAGGAAAGGGCAATTTAAAATAAATTACCAAGAAGAAAAGATCTGCCTTCTGATATTTATGATTCTGATATTTAAAAGATCTTATGAAATAGTTGAAGGATCTGATATTTGATAGAATTTGAACTTGAAAGATCTGATATTTGAAAGATCAGATGTCTGAAATAGTTGACATTTTAGATATTTGAAATTGTTGGTAGATCTGACATTTGAAATGTTGTAAAATGTCTTGTAAATTCTTTAAATAATGATTTTAATAGCAAGTCATAAATATATTAAATAATATTTTCTACAAAACTGTCTCAAGTTTTTTCCGTCCCTGTTCCTTTAATAATGTCATTCATAATCTATAACTATATGCAATTATATAAATCATGTATTCAGATAATGATATTTTTAGTTTATTAAAAATGTTCATATATTCCATCAATTGTTTATAGCTATTCTTTTTTTTAAAAAACTTAAAGTGCTACATTTTACAAGGTATACCGTATGACTTAGCACTTCAAGTAACAATGTCTCATTTGCATTTTCGCTAAAATATCAAATGTTCTCACTGCTTGTATGATTATTTGAAATGTAATGAAGAAAACAAAAGCTAAAATACCTATGCTGGATGACCACCTGACTTGAATTCAATCCGATTTAATTCAAGGCCCATCAGGAGGGTTTGATGGCCGAATGATTAGCACATAGCACTGTATAATAAAGTCTGCCATTGAGTTAACTGACATTATTTAGATCCCCAGTTGTATGTGACAAAGACTAGGGTTGCCTGTCCAACGTTGTGGGTTTTCCCCAGGGTCCTCCGATTTCTTCCCACTGCTTAAGACCCCTAAGCTCAAGTCAATTATTGAAATAAAATTAAACCATATGTTAGTCCCGAAATGACCTAGTTCTCTCTCTCTTTGTTACCAATAAAAGATGGCAGATTTTTGTTAGGCTTGAGTCCATATATCGTTGAACTTTGTAAACACTGAAAGGAATTGAACTATTTGTGGAATGATATTCCTTCTAGAGATCCATCTTTTATAATATTGTAAGAGATTCAAATATATCTTGAAATGACACATGGAACGTATATTGGGATCCACAGTAGCTGGGTGTGTAAACTGCTAACCCAGTTACCTTGAATTCCTCGATTTGATTCTGGTGTTTAAGATCCCTTAACAGTAGGAAAATAATAGACAGAAGCACCACTGCCTGGGCAAAATGTCCCTCATAGCACACTGTATGGCACATGCACACCTTCATTAAACCAGATGGTCCAGAAAGGTCAATCTGATCAAAATACAGATCGATATTTCGTTTCGTTTTTTTTTACACTTTCGAAGGTCTACACTACATGAGGATCTAAGTTCACGTCTGAGGTTAAACGATATTGATTAATCGATCAGCGTTTACATTATCTAGTGGTTTACCCTCAGTTCCGTGCGTTAAAAGGCCAAGAAGTCGCTGTAACAGATGGTTTAATTGGCTAATCGCTCATATCATCTAGCACACGTCAATGATAACAACTCTTCAAGATCCTAGTGTAGTAAAGACAAGTAAAATGATTTTTTGAACTATAAAAACAAAACGAAATAAGATCTGTTTTTTAATCTGATTGCAGAAGAGTGGAATGCTCAAATTCGTTTCACTTTAATTTAATTGCCCACTGGTGAATTTTTCGTTTAAAGTTTATTTTTCTTGCATGTTTTGTAGCCTTGTTTATGTATTTATGACTGATATTATATAATTCTATAGCAAACAACTTAAGAGAGGTATTATGTAAGATAGAGATAAAACATCTGACAGTTCTCGCTATAATAGTTAGAAAAAGAGAAATATTGAAAATTTCAGTCAAATTACTTTATTCTCGACTTGTCATGTTAATAGATGTCTGATTAAGTAATAGGTTATATTAGATTTAAAGCCAAAAGTAAGACTTGAAATAGGTAGATGATCGCTTCAATAAGTTGGCCATTTCACCTCTGGTCCGTCATGTTGAGGGAGTCACGCACGGTGGATCTGTTTGAACTGATAACTTGTCCTGTGTTTGATTCCTAGGATTGCCAGAAATGATAAAAGTTTTTTTTTATGCCGATTGTTTTCCTGGTTCTATGAAAAAGATAGGTTGCCAGGCAGCGAAAGATACGCCCACAACAGCTAAGTCTTCCGGGCAGTCAACAAGGGTTGTCGCATATTTCGTCTTTCGTCAGTAAGGAGAACGTTTACAACACATGAAAATCTTATTACTACAAATAGCCCGTTATGTAATTATCAGAAATCGATAGAATAGTTTCGATTGTTTGTCTCGTGGTGTTGCACGATATTTCAAAATGATCAAGGGCCATCCATAACTCTGGCAGTAATTATCTGAAATCCCTGAAAATGACAAGGATCCTTCGTCTCATGACTGTAAACACTGTGTATAAATTTAAAGTCAATCGGATATTAACTTTAGTCTCTAGAGCGTTCACAAGACATTATGGACGACGGACGGGCGGACAGATGGAAGGGGACGAACACATTTCCACGTGGGCGTACAACAAAACCAGTTACAGGCGCGAGATTTTACAGAGCTTTGGATGCTTGTGGCTGACCCTTGGGTCCATTCACTTGATTTGATTTTTATTGTTTTATTTCCCCTTTTTTTATGATTAAATGTAAAATTAAAATACAGAACAATATTAATGTATATTTATTTAATATCCCCTTGACATTTCGCTAACATCATTATTGTGTTTTTTAACAATATAACTCGGTCTACACAATGATTTGTGTAATTTAGAAAGTAAAAATATTATGTAGTAAACATTAGTCACCAGGGCACCAGGAGAATAGAACCTGTTATCGTTCTATTATTCACCAGGAGAATAGAATCTGTTATCGCACTATTAGTGGAAATTATTCCGTTATTCGTACTTGATATATTCTGGTTAGGGTGGATAAATCGCCACCGCGACGGGCTAGCAGAGGGATTGACGGCCAGGGCCGTACCTACCGGGGGTGCAGGGAGTACATTGCACCCAAGAACAATAAGGCATCGCGAGCAATGGCGCTCCCACCCCTATCCAAAAATATAATTCGACCACCTTTCAATTATTAAATGATACACGAGATTATGATTACACAGTGATGCTCTTAAGGCACTGATCGGTTGGTCGGTTTTAAGGGCGCCCACACGTCAATGGGTTCGTTTGGCCTGATCCAAACTTTCTTATTTCACTGACGTGACGTGGAGGGTATAGTACCCCACCACTCCCCTGCACCCTCACTTTTAAAATCCTTCATACGGCCCTGATGGTGGCCACTCGCATTCATTTCAAGAAGGGGTTGTGGGGGCATCCAATCAAACGATAAAAATATTCGTATTCATATAATAAAACACAACACAAGGTATATATGGATATAATTACTTCTCTATAATATACCTTGTGTTGTGTTTTATTATGAATAGTGATCCGTGCTTCTAGATGTCATTTAAAGAATTAAAAAAAATATTCGTGTCAGTCATTATCAGATATGTTACAGAACACAGAGATCATTGCTACCATAGATACGTGATGAAGCTTTCAAGAAAGAGGAATGAGAGAGGGATGGGGTTTAGCGTCCACTCGACACAAACTAGGTCATTATTGATTTTATTTCAATAATTCGCTTGCGCGTAAGGCTCTTTAGCAGTGGGGGGAAACCAGAGGACCTTGAGAAAACCCATGAGGTTGGACAGGCGACCCTACTCCTTGTCACGTACAACTGGGGATTCGAAACCATGCCAGTTGACCCAATGGCAGGCCGTATGATACAGCGCGCACGTTTTAACCATTCAGCCATCCACTCCCTCCCCCCTTAAATTAGTAAAACGGAAAAGCCTATCGAATTTCTACAATTTTTCTAGCACATTCTGGACCCCCAAAAGACGAAAATCATAATCTGATCTATATGAAATTGTTTATTAAATGCAAAAACCTCCTTCCCCATTACTTACAAAAGATTAAATATGCGACGATTTAGCTACTGTGCGCGCATGTTTTGTTGCCTGGCAACTACTGAAAACTCAGTTTAGACCAAAAGTCATAATGAATTCCGGCAGCATGGGCGACTCCGTGTGTGTTTAGTTAATTTGAACCTTGTCTGCTTTAATATTGTTATTTATTCTAAGACATATTTTCTAAAGCGGGTCACTTTGTTTGAATGGCCTTCAAACGGCGTCAGTGCTTGATTTGTCTGATGAATACTAGAGAATCGCGAGAACTTGTTGTTGTGATTGACGCTCTTTGGATGTGTTGAAGACGACTACAGGGTGTTAACTCATAATAATCGCCCTGGATCAATGATGTTCTCACAGTTAACTCACGGGGATCGAAATATAATATAGGAGAGTTCCAAGTAAAATATATATCGCTTATTGGATCAATTACGTTCTCAGAAAAGCACAGGGGTTCTGAAAATAGCAATCTGAATAAAACATATATCCTATTTCGTTTCGTTTTTATAGTTCAAAATCTCGTTTTACTTATGTTTACCACAATAGGATCTGGAAGAGTTGTTAACATTGATGTAAGGGATTAGCCAATGCAACGGGTTGTTACGACGAGCTGTGGATAATCCACTAGTAACATCAATGCTGATTGGTAATCAAATGTCCGACAGCATAGGATCAAAAGGCGCTCTCACGTACAAGCTGTTATATCTTCAGGTAGTAGAAGCCATCGAAAGTATAAAACGACGAAACGAAATATAGGCCTGTATATTAATCAGATTATAAAAATATTATTAAATTAAATGGGGTTTAACGTCCTACTTTTCTGCACCGACTGGGCTAATGAAGGCAGTCTGTTATATTACACGGGTCCCCTTTGCGTACATAGGACCTTGTTTTTGTCCCATCCGACCGACTTATTTGTGTCGAGTGGACGTTGCCCCCCCCCTCTCTCTCTCTCTCTCTCTCTCACCGAGACAGAAATGGGGTTTAGTGTGCACTTGACACAAACTATTTCATTTTAATTAGCTTGGGTGTAGGGATCTTTAGCAGTGTGAGGAAACGAATAAATCCACGGAGATGGACAGGCGACCCTACTCCTTGTCACGTACCAGCAGGGAATAAAACCCATGCTACTGATCCAACTCAATTCGAGTGTTCGATCGCTGCCTGCATTGGCCGAGAAAGTTCATCCAGATTTTCCTTCACAGTATGCTATAAGGGACAAAAAACCAACATCCCGTATACACATTGGCGTGCACGTAAAAGATCTCTTAGCAGTTGGAATTCGATATAAGAGTAGCTCGTAGCGCCGCTACCCGGGCAAAAGTCCCCTCATAGCATACTGTATGCTGTATGTCAGTCTCCATTAGCCCAGTTTAGGATCAGAACAGTAGGACGTTAAACCTCCATTTCATTTCCACCCCACCCCACCCCTTTGGGACCCTGTATGGTGATCAATACAAGATAGCTGCCCACGACCCAAGTAATAAATCTGCCCTAAACATTTAGGCGACATTTTTAAACACGTTACTTATTTTCTTCGCCGTGTCATCTCCAGCATGGGAAACTGTCACTGAACAAAAAGGTTTTGGCCATCTTCTCCTCGGAAATGTCTTTCTTTTATTTGTACAAGGTTTTTTTTTTATGAAATGTCTACACTGATTCCCAAATGTAGAAGGATCTCTCAAGATTTGTCCCAGTTTGATGTGGTACCCGATACTTCGATTTAAGGACCCCCTTCACATACACAGAAGTAGCTGTCAAGATTTATCTTTGTATGACATGGTTTCCAACACACGTTTAGTAGGAGTTTAAAGGGACAATCCCGATAAGAACAGAGTCTCAAAAATTAAAGTCCGAGTATTTATGAAATTTATGGACTAAAATATAGCGGCATGGTGTATTTACCTTGTCTCAAAACTTCAGCTCAAAATATTGAGTCGTTTGGACGTGAACGTCAACACTGCTTATCCGGACACGTAACCCTTTTAAGATTTCGGGTCAATTTTTTCATTGGGTGACCTGATAATTGATTAATGTTTCTTGAGAGGTCTATACAGTGAATGACCCATGCCCTGTACTTGATAACAAAAGGTAATTTCACCTACATATTATTTTTATAGAAAAAAAGTCTGGTTTTATCCAGATACTGTATAATAAAACGTTCCCCATTTCCAGATGAAGACTGTCAGGTTTAAGTTATTTACAAGCGTATCACAAATATCGGGTTAGTAGGTGGGCTTTAGGTTATGGAT
Organism: Patella depressa; assembly: GCA_948474765.1. Classification (NCBI taxonomy): domain Eukaryota; kingdom Metazoa; phylum Mollusca; class Gastropoda; family Patellidae; genus Patella; species Patella depressa. Next base: position 5,507,728 of record OX419718.1, read on the forward strand.
TTTAAAGGATTTTAACACAAAATTAAGCAGTTTTATTCCCCAAAAAGTTATCGGGATTGGCACTTTAAATCAGAATCACTTATATTTTTTTTATCGAGAATGAAAAGTGATGACCCGATAAATGAAATGAATTGGGGTTTTAACGTCCAACTGTGCTGCTCCTAACCTGGGCTAATGGAAGACGGGCATACACCATACAGTGTGCTATGAGGACAATTTTGCCCGGGCAGCGGCGCTACGGCCTACTCTTATATCGAATTCCAACTGCTAAGGGATCTTTTATGTGCACACCAATGTATACACGGGGCGTCTTATATCGAATTCCAACTGCCAAGGTGTATACGGGACCTCGGTTTTTCGTCCCATTCGATAGATTAGACAACTGTCCTTGTCAGACCCTCAATTCTGCATCACTGACATTTTTATGAGCAAGTAAACCAGGGCGATACCACGCGATCTTCTTTTAAGAAATAATAAATCGTGTGTTATATTTATTAGATTTGTTAATTCTATATTTAACTTGGCCTAGGCATGGAGAAACAATTTCTGTTGAGGAGCAGGCTGAGGCTATTTGCCTGAAAATTTTATTTGTCCCCCGAAATTTCAGAATAATCAATCATTAACTCAAACGAATTTTCCACAAAGCTGTGATGGTTTTTTATTTATTTTTTAATTAACGAAGCTACGTGGCTAATATTTGGGACCTAGAGACTGACACACGTGGGTCGCAACGAATATATTACACTGTAATATGAATGTATATAAACTGATTTACATTCAATCGTTTCCGTTTTTACTCTAATTTCAAATCAGTTATGTTCGGCGAAATAAGCCAGCATTCTAAATCAGATGCAAATTTCTAGCGTTTGGTTATTCCAGTCTGCATACATGTACATAATAAGAACTTTAAAATAGCCATGACCGCACTCCAACTTAGTTCCCACTCACTCCAAATTGAAATGGGCAGATACAAAAATGTCCCCCCAGATCTAAGAATATGCCAACAATGCTCTATGCACAAAACTGAAGATGAAGCACATTTTTTACTAGAATGTCCATTGTATGAAAATTTACGTACCGTTCACATAAACCCAGCATTTACATATAATTATCTACCCTATTCTCTAGAAAATCTATTTAACCCACCCAAAACAGTTGCAAAATCAGTCAGTGCATTGATATTTCATGCTATGAATCTAAGATCATAAATTGTGTATAGATACATGTACATCTATCACTACCTTTTTATATCAAAATTATTATCTAGATTTCCATGTATTAATATATTTCATTCCATATTTTACTACTTAATTTATATAATGCCTCTTGCATTCCAATATCATATTTCCATGTCAACATCCATACTAAGTCTTTCTGCTATTTATGTACTTAAAATATTTATACCCATAATATTCATCATACTCGTGTTGAATGTTGTGTCATTATCGGACCAGTTTGAGATAAATGTGTATTTTGAGATGATTATCATACTGACTGTTTGCCCTTTTAGTACCGGTGTGTTACCCACATTAAATTATCATTTGTCTTGTTTGTAAATATACATATATTATTTATCATATTGCTATATCTCTATGTACACATGTTCATATTGTAATTGTATGCTGAACTTAATGGATGTTTTGATACAATAAAATCTTATCTTATCTTATCTTATCTTACGCCGTTTGATTTGCTGCAATGTTTCTAGTCTCGTTCCTCGAATCTCTTACTAGAACTTGGGCTGAAACGTACCATAATGGTAAAATGTTTATTTTGTCTTAAATATTCGATGTCAGAAGCCCATCTTTGACTTAAATTGACAAATAATTCGTCTTTTCAAAGTTGAAAGTTTTGGATGATATTGAGTTAGAGATTTAGCTACTTTAAATCCACAATTATACAACAATATAAATTTACAAGATTTTAAGCAATGTAAATCTCCAATGTTTATGTGCGAAAAACGGAAATACATTGTCTGAAAAATGGACCGTTCACCGAATCCGGGAAGGGAGAGGGGTTGGGGGTTGCAGCCTATGGAAATTGCCCCTGACCACCTAATTGATTTTCGCAGACCGACTGACATGATAAATATATCGAATCGATATATCAGTATAATCGGTGCAGGTTGTTTCCTTTACAACAGTCTAGTTTCTCAATGATCCAGTTCGTCGAGCTGCCTACTGTGTCCCGGAGCTTTTATCCGCCTCATGCTTAATTTGCACTGAATTAAAAGGGGATTCATTTACAGTCTTCTGAATTAGAAGTCGCCGATATACAATTTAACGTTAACAAATGGGATTCTTTGATTTTATTCCCCAGTCGTGACGGTTTCTTATATATTTTTGTTTGGTCGTCTGTGTTTTCTGTTTTTAATTTGTATGTATTACTTGATAAACATGGAATGTTAGTTGAACGCGTCTCGTTTTATTTCTTTTTTATTTGAAGACGTGAGTGTGTCTGGTTTTAAAGAGTCGACAGTTCTTGCTATGACAGTTTAAAGATACATTATGTAAGATTTAGATACAATACTGACAGTCCTCCCTATAATAGTTTGAAAATAGATAATGAAAAAGGGATGTATTGAAAATCTCAGTCACATTAATTTATTCTGGGCGAAATTTAGAATATAAAATTCTCAAAGAATAGCGTCGACTCGATTTTCAATGCCATGCAATGATCACCGTGAACTCTAAGATTTCGTCGAAGTCGCCAGATGTAAACAGAGCTACGACACACGATTGTTGGCGAGATTGTGGGTTAGGGTAAGGGTAAGGGTTGGGGTTAGCGCTAGCCCTCTTGACATCTCGTAACCTTTGACCAAAGGAACCCGAAACTCAGACAACCCAAAATGTAAATAACACGAGTAAGAGAGAATATAAAACACAGCAGTTAGGGTTTAACGTCCTAATTGGCTTAACGAACTGGGACGATAAAAACTGAATCACGACTTATTCTGTCGTATATAATATATCGATTATCGCTTTAATTTAAGAAATGGAATACCAGTGTTTCGCCTTTGTTTAATCAGGGATATGTTTACGTTTGAAAGGTTATGATAATAATGCCCTCTAGACTCAATCTTTTTCACAGAGAATTTAATACATGCAAAAAATGTTTTAGAATTGAATTTGTGGAAAGAAAAAAAGTTAATATGGGGGACTAATTAAGTAGCTTTGATGTCATTCTTATCAGTGATTGTAGCGGCGTAGCGAATATTCACTGCTCATCAATGTGCTCTAGACTATGATGAAACTAGCCCCACAGGGAACCTAGATAAAATACTAATATGATTTTATAATGAGAAAATAAATGAAACGTAGAAATGGCGGATATTAGAGGAATAAAAGATGATTTGAAATATAATTATTACGTTCATATTTCTTTTATCTTTGTTTCATCTTCCAGTCAGTGCTGAAATGTAAAAAGATGATTAGGATGACCTAATGGTCGAGATTGTCAAGCTTCGAGCTCGAGCAAGCCATTCACTTCCGGTCCCTGGTGAGAGCGCACGTGGCTTGGAGATAAGGAGGATGGGGGCTGCTCAACCTCGTGGATTTACTACTCCCGGTAAGTAAACCAGAGCGCTCCCTCGGGAAAGGCCACTGCGCATGCGCTGAGATAAAAAGAATTAGAAAAATTGTCTGCAATGGAAGCGGACGTTATATACTATAATAAAATAATGTTTTTAGATAAAGAGCTGACTGTTCTCGTTATAATAGTTAAAAACTTAAACAATGAAAAGAGAATTTGTTAAAAATTTCAATCAGATTACTTCACACTGATTAATGTAGTCTTGGTTGTCACTGCTACCGTTGTTACGATAACAAAGTCTCGGTTATCCATTTTTTAATTAAATCATTAAATGCCAGTCGTATTAAAATCTGTTCTGGAGGTTTGATTATGGGCATTATGGCGGGGGAAAGCGGCAAAAACTTAATGCTATGTAGAAATGTCTAATTCAAAACACACATGTAACAAAATGCCATGCCAAATACCTAAAACGTCTAATGCAAAAAACAAAATACAAGAAATCTCTAATACAAAATACCTCATACGTCTATTGCAAAAGACAAAATACAAGAAACCTCTAATACAAAATACATATAACCTCTTATGCACAATTGATTTTACAATCTGAAACATCTACCATAAGCATTAGATGACATATCTCGTTGTCATTACTTACATTTCTCCACTGAATTATCTTTATTTAGGTCAATGTCAAGGTCACCGAACACAACTTGGCGACCTATTCGGCTAGCGAGCTATTCGACCGATCCAGCTGGCAACCTGTTCGTTGGCAACCTATTCAGAATTAGACAACAGTCACCCAAACTCATCTATTTTTAACAACCAATAAAATCCAACGTTACGTCTATCAAATGAAAGTAGAATAATATATTATTTTTATCAATTCCTTTAGCTCAGAATAGAGATGTAATTTCGCATTATCGTACAAAATTCTAGACATCCAACTAAATATATTCCGAAAGGTAATTAAATGGGCTTTCTAAGTATTATCAGTAAAAATTGGCACATTCATATTAAAGGGGTGCACTCTCTTCCTGAACATGACCAATTTTTTAAAAATTTTAAAGGGAAAAACTGTTAATATCCCGTGTCCAAATTCGGACCATCGTACAAAATTCTGGTGATCCAACTAAATATATTCTAAAAGGTAATTAAATAAGCTTTCCACATATTATTAGTAAAAGTTGGCACAATCATATTAAAGGGGTGCACAATCATATTAAAGGGGTGCGCTCTCAACCTGAACATAGGTTGAGAGCGCCCCCCTTTAATATGATTGTGCCAACTTTTACTAATAATATTTGGAAAGCTTATCCAATTACCTTTCAGAATATATATAGCTGGATGCTCCAAATTTTGTACGATGGTCCGGACTTTGACACGGAATATTACCGTTCTTTCACTTTAAAATATTGAAAAATTGGCTATGTTCAGGTTGAGAGCGCGCCCCTTTAATATGACTGTGCCAACTTTTACTAATAATATTTAGAAAGCTTTCAGAATATATATAGCTGGTTGCTAAGAATTTTGTACGATGGTCCGAATTTCGACTCGGAATATTACCGTTGTTTCACTTTAAAATATTGAAAAATTGGCTATGTTCAGGTTGAGAGCGCACCCCTTTAATATGATTGTGCCAACTTTTACTAATAATATTTGGAAAGCTTATTCAATTACCTTTTAGAATATATTTAGTTGGATCACCAGAATTTTGTACGATGGTCCGAATTTTGACACGGGATATTAACAGTTTTTCCCTTTAAAATTTTTAAAAAATTGGTCATGTTTAGGAAGAGAGTGCACCCCTTTAATATGAATGTGCCAATTTTTTTACTGATAATACTTAGAAAGCCTATTTAATTACCTTTCGGAATATATTTAGTTGGATGTCTAGAATTTTGTACGATAATGCGAAATTACATCTCTATTCTGAGCTAAAGGAATTGATAAAAATAATATATTATTCTACTTTCATTTGATAGACGTAACGTTGGATTTTATTGGTTGTTAAAAATAGATGAGTTTGGGCGACTGTTGTCTTAATTCTGAATAGGTTGCCAACGAACAGGTTGCCAGCTGGATCGGTCGAATAGCTCGCTAGTCGAATAGGTCGCCAAGTTGTGTTCGGTGACCTTGACATTGACCTAAATAAAGATAATTCAGTGGAGAAATGTAAGTAATGACAACGAGATATGTCATCTAATGCTTATGGTAGATGTTTCAGATTGTAAAATCAATTGTGCATAAGAGGTTATATGCATTTTGTATTAGAGGTTTCTTGTATTTTGTCTTTTGCAATAGACGTATGAGGTATTTTGTATTAGAGGTTTCTTGTATTTTGTTTTTTGCATTAGACGTTTTAGGTATTTGGTATGGCATTATGTTACATGTGTGTTTTGAATTAGACATTTCTACATAGCATTAGGTTTTTGCCGCTTTCCCCCGCCATAGGGCATGGGGTGTAAATAAATGTCTAATTATAATCGGTAACAGGTTAATATAGGATGAATGTAGAATACCTCAGACCCGTCAACCCGCTCAGAGCTTCAATGTTGTTGGGTAGTTTAAACAAATGCATCAGAAACCATGATTTGGCAATAGATTTCCAAAACCGCGTATATTCGCACTTCTAAGGGTAATTAATTTAGAAATGATGCATTGAACAATTTATGTAATAATCCAAATAACTTTGATTTAAAAAAAATGATACAGCCTGCAGGAAGGAATAACGTCATATATAATTATAATGTACACCAAACATGATTTTCAAATTATCCGTGCATTCCTCATTCTCGATCTTTGTCAGCAACTTTTTTATAGACGATAATTTGTGTGTTTATCGACCAGATTTTAAAGGATTTTTACATGAGTACACTGTGAAAATCATATGTATATTTACAGTTATAAGTATAGTAAAAAATACAGCGTGGAATTACTCAGATCACGTGGTTTGTTGACTTACATTTCAATCATAATCTTTGAGTGGCATTTGGCGGCCGGTAAACACATTAATACACCACAGTTTTTATGGGGTATATAATGTAAGTGTGTATGAATACAAGACTAATGTAAGATGATATTAAACTTAATACAAAAATACAACCACATGCTAGTTTACAAAACACGAGCTTTTTATTAACAGAATTGCCATTTGACATATTGTTATTATAAATTTACTGTCAAATAGTGGTCATTTCGGTTATTCCCCTTTTATCCGCATATCCACATATCTACTGTTCTGTCAGTCAAAGAAATAGGTTATTTCAAAACCGACTGATCCTATAACTGTCAAATGAAGACAGTCATGGACTATACATTGTGTTGAGTGGGACATTTTTCTCGGATAGTGTCAACCCACCTACTCTTTCCATTGGCTAATGTTTTTTTTTACATGTGCGTCTCAAAAGTCTCCCGACGGTTCTGTGTTCTCCAGGATTAAACCTCGGACAGCCCCTCCCCCTTTAGTAGCTTTACCATGACAAATTACATTATAGCCAAGTTGGGACAGCCACCCCCTCTGGCAGTTATACCTTGGCAAATTACATAATATGTAAACCTACACTAGAATGGTAAACTTACTTGTAGAAATATAGTCACTTGTGGTATCTTTACATCAACTCTGTCAAATTACACAGCATGTTTTTCACTGTTATTAAACCAATTTATATAAATTAACATGGTAATTATTTTACATGTACTCCATTTATAGATATGTAATTTTACCTTGGATGTATAATAGCTAGAAGTAAATATACATTACTGACTGTGAAGTAACATGCAATGTTATACTGACGGCATCATTTCTGCCAATTAAAAAAGGGGTAAAAATACATAATAATTTTAACAGTGTAAGACAACCAGAAGAAAAGAGTTAAATTTACATTACTGACAGTTAAACATACATTATGCAAGAGCTAAATCTGTCAATTGCAGATTTTTCTTTATCTAAATTCAGGCCATAATCAATTATTTTCGATGTCAAAGCACGTGATTGAAAAGTTACCATATTCGGCATGAGTGACCAATCACGTGATTAATTACATCATAATTAGCCTATAATTTGAGAGTATATAATTTATAGAATATGCTTTCTAGGGTAGACGATACTAGGTAGATTTGGGAGAGGGAACATCCCGTAGAAATCCGTTAAGAAGAGCCGTTGAGGTTCGAGGGACATCTGGGATGAGCGATAGAAAGAATGGCTTATATATCGGAGTTTAATATAAAATTGTAATCAAGAAAATCTTGTATTTGTTGTTCTTGTTAATCAAATTAATCAAGATACAGTATATTCAATCACATCGTGAAGCCGACATTAATGTCGGATGTCAGAAAGACAGTTAAAGATACGTCCTAACCAGTTAAATAATTACAAATATAACCAGAGACAATTCTAGACGATCAAGGCCTGTTCTAAAATATGTAGTGAGAAATGATGAATGGGTTAGGGCTTATACGCCGGATGTGGCGACCGGTTTTAGTGTGTTGCAGGCGCGGATCCGGGGGGGGGGGCAGGTTTGTTACTGTTGTAGTTCACATATCTGCTCTTTAATAGATGATATAAACATTATTTACGCATTGTTTCCGCCCAAACAACCCAAGGTTGCAACATATTACCCTTTGCTCCGATGTGTGTGCCCCCCCCCCACCTCCTCGACAAAATCCTGGATCCGGGCCTGTGTTGTCCGCTCTTCTCGTAGGACATACGACCGATAGTTGTACAGTATTCCCATCTTGAAAGTATAGTTCCAGGCTGTATTATATTTAAAAATATTTTATTAACATCCTTTATGGAACCGTCCATGTGTAATAACCTTCAAACAGTGTTTTATCTAATTACACATAATTAGAACAAATTGTTCCCATCCTTCCTCTTTCCTTTATATTTGATTTACCTCTTTAGATTATAGATCGAAAATCGGCTTTCACTTATACGACGCCGGTCGGATGTAATACCATAGATCGACTCATTGTTTATCAGAGAGAGAGAGAGAGAGAGAGAGAGAGAGAGAGAGTTGATTATGGTCTAGATAAGTTAATTAATGTCTAATTAATAGTTTAAAAAACATTTCAGAGAGGCTCCTATGCACAAGCGAACTATTGAAATCAAAGTGAACAATATATTAGCTCCGAAATGAGAGAGAGAGCGAGAGGGGGAGAGAGGGAGAGAGAGAGGGGGGTGATTATGATCTAGATAAGTTAATTAATGTTTTATTAATAATTTATATAACATTTCAGAGAGGCTCCTACGCACAAGCGTACTATTGAAATCAAATTAAACAATATATTAGTTCCGAAATGACCACCCACCCTCCCCCTCTCTCTCTCTGTGTTTTGCCGATGATATTACCCACCTGCACAATTAATATTAGATTAGTAATTAAAGTTGAATTCTCTTGGCGGTTGATTTACTAATAATTACCATTCTACTTATATAGAGTGGACAATTAGTACTATCTGAATGATAGTTAAAGCTGTATTCCCCTGGCGACAGCAATTTTACTAATAATTACCCTTATAGACAGGAAAATTAGTCTCTTCTGCTAGCTAATAGAAAGCGAAAGAACTGTTTATCTTATTGAACTATCGCACAATCTCAGCAATCGAACTTAAAGATCAGATATTTTAACTGTCGTTCTTTTGAAATGAAAATAATTTGAGAGGGAGAGAGAAATATAGTACAAGTTTATTTCAATATAATAATTCGCTTGCGCGTCGGGGTCTTTAGCAGTGGGGGGAAATCGGGGGACCCAGAGAAAATCCTTGAGGTTGGACAGGCACCATTAGTCCTTGTCACTTTCAAGCGGGGAATCCAAACCACGCCAATTAGCTCAATGACAGACCGTATGATAGAATGACAGACCTAGTGATTTCCCGCGTTAACCCACTAGACCGTTCCCTATCTCTGTGACAATATTGGTTCTTTATGTAAGTTCTGGATGACAACACCGGCATAACTTCAAATAATACTTTTATTCTGCTTCTTACATATTAGGTACAAACATCGTAATGTGAACGACCCCGGAACTAACTTCTATAGCGGGAATCGTGTCTTAGCTTCGCTCCAGACGATCTCGCCTCGTCTCATCACTTCGAGACCAGACTCCCAGGTACCTTCTATGCGCCCGCCTAGCCTCGACTCACTAATGTCGTTTCCCTTCTGGGTTTATAAACTCTTCCACGCAAAGGGTCGTATTAGACACCTGTATGTATCATATCAGGATTAACACTACTGTCTGTTCCAGGCAACACTACACCGCGAAAATTGCTTGCTATTTCTTCAATTTTTAATTAAAATGGTTAAAACATAACGACCTACCTGAAATTGTCATCCCGTTACTTTCTATCGCACGTTAACCAATTTCCGGTCAAGTTATGTTACCTTTCTTTATTTACTTCGCGGTATTGAAGTCTGCCATGCTTGACCTAATTATTTGGGATAAACCAAATCGATCAGGGGTGTGAATTTGACTTTGAGTCGTTTCGTCTTACCTGAATGTTTAGATAGTTGTTTCAACCTAGTAGAATATAACTTGCTTAAAAGAGCTATTTACGGGAAGTAATATAAATTTGCTATTTGGTTTCAGACCACAGTTGTTTGTTCCACTGCCTTAGATATTAAATTGCCTACTCAAGACCGATCGCTTTTAGATATTGATATAAACTACATACAAAGTGGAACCTGATATTGTAGTGTCACGTCATGAAAATTTGGAAGTAGGCTAAATGGCAATTGAAACGAATTGTCTATCTAACTTTAGGATAGTAGATTTATAACTCTTGGGTTTTCTTTGTCATTGTGCTAGTATTTTCAGACCGCCAAATCGTGGTCTTGTATGACATTTTAGAAAAATATCTACCTTCGTGGACCACCATAATTGGCAATATATTGTTAGTTTTCTTGGAGTTTTTTTTTAAAATGTTTTAATCTAACTGAAAAGGGGAACGATATACACAACATCGTGCACATGCAAATGTATGTGATAAAAGAATATACTATGAATATCTCTAAGGAATATTAAAATACATAAAACAAACCAAAACACGCACACACAAATTGTTGATATTGTAACAATGAATGGATTTATTTGGCATGAAACGTTTAGAAAAAGCTCTGAAAATAATCGAAAATAAGTATCACTGCCGCAAAATGACGGTGCGAAACCTCCCGCCCAAAGTATTATTAACCGAATACACCCGATTTGTGGAATAACCCATTCCCCTACGTGATATACGAGTGACCCAATTTACGCAGGCGCAGTTGGTAATGTTTATATTCTGAGAAATTAGCGTCGAAAATGTGAAATTTACAAGAGAATAGATTTTATTTAAAAACTGAAGAAATAGCAAGTAATATTCGAGTTGTAGTGTTGCCTGGAACAGACAGTAGTAGAGTTTGCTTATCAAATATCAAAGACAGTTAAATAAAACAAGTTAAGGTTACATAATGACATAATGAATGCTACCAAGGACCAGGAATATGCCGAAAACTGTTATGTCAGCATACCATTATCTTTATTTATATAGAATAACTTCTCATCAGAAACAAAGATCAGGTAATATGACATTTCGGTGACTTACTGTTCTGCGACACGTCATTATATAGTAGATATAATACTACTGTGTCGATATGGAACACAATCCTGAGTCACGGGCTCAAATATACATATTTTATACTGTTGTGGGTCACAGCAGCACCTCAAGTTGGACTTCACGCTGTGTACTTTTAAATATTAGTTCAAACTTGGACCAATGACATCCTTCCGTGTTTATATAATAAGTAGGCCTACAGGAAAGCTGCAACAGTTACGATATAATAAAATCCATTATAAGTTATAGTATTGTGCTGTTTGAGCTTGAAGAGTCAAGAGCTCAGACACACTTCTAAATTACAGGACCAGCAAGATTTATCTACTTCGACCACATTAATTGATCACAGCCGTGGGAGTCAGTATCGAGTATCGTGCATATGGTAGGATATACTTGCCTAAATATCGACGGCTTACAATAAACCATATTTACTGTGTCTTGGCTTGTAATCGGGGTCATGAAAAATGTTATTTTAAAAGTTCTTAAACTTGGAAATGATATGAAATTGTGTTTAATAATACGTCACCTCCAACCGGTGAGGGATTGCTTATAAATAATGCAGTGTACTTTAATACTAAACTAATCTCCTATGTTTAGCACTATACAATATGACCATCAAATTCAAATCAACCAACTCTTGAACTCTGGCTTAATTACAAACCTGCATTTCGTTAATTATTTTCAGGATATATTTAAAGAGCAGTCATTTGGGAATCTCTGTAGTTAACTTGGAAATCATCATCTCTAATTCCCTACTCAATTAGTATTAACGTATCCAAGAGTATAATTTACCTAACATAGATCCTTTTTCACAAATTCATGAATTAGACATTTATTCACATGCCTGGCTCACAATCAACTCTCTGGAATTTCGGATGGTTTTAATTTTTCAATAAATTTAAATACGATTGGCAGTTAATGATTTGATATAAAACTGGATAATCGAGACTTTGTTTATTATCGTAACAACGGGAGTCTGACAATCGAGACTACATTGTTCTGAAGTAATTTGGCTGAAATTTCGATTCCTAGTTGTATGTGACCAGGAGTAGGGTCGCTTGTCCAACTTCGTGGGTTTTCGCCTGGTTTGCAGTTTCCTCTCTCTGCAAACGACCCCTTTTATTGAAATAAAATTGAACCATGTGTTAGGCCCGAAATGACCTAGTTTGTGTTGAGTGGACGTTAAATCCATCTTCAATCTTTACATACCCCCAGCCCGTTTTTGCATTACGATTATTGTTAGTTTTTGGCACAGAATTGAAGAAAAAGGTTGCATATCAACACGCGCTCTACCCCTCCTCTCATTTCGGGACTAACACATAATTCAGTTTTATTTCAATAATTCGCTTGCGCGTAGGGGTCTTTAGTAGTGGGAGGAAATCCGAGGACCCGGAAAAAACCCACGAGGTTGGACAGGCCTGACAAGGTTTTGCATTTATAGGCTTGGATGGGACGGTAAAAATGGGGTCCATTGTACACTATAACGTGCATGTTGGAATCACTTGACACAAACTAGGTCATACCGAGACTAACATATGGTTCAATTTCATTTCAATAATTCGCTTGTGTGTAGTGGGGGGAAACCGGAAGATCCGGAGAAAATCCACGATGTTGGACAGGCCACCTACTCCTGCGGGGAATCCCACCCGTAAAGCCATTAGACCGCAACATCAAATCCCACCCCAGGACACAGACAATATATACACGGCGAACAGAAGTAGAACGTTATAGCCTGTATCCTCGGTAGATATATATATTCGGTACTATGGCCTACATCTAGTCTAGATACAACACGATCTTCTATCATGACGTCACGTGTTATCAAAAATATAGTACCACCTCTAAAACACGGCACCGTGTATAATCACGTGTTAAAGATACAGTCCCACGGCGCCGTGTATAATCTATAACAAGGGAGCACAGGTTAAAGATGCAGTCCCACCAAAATATTTATACGGTACTTATTGCCAATAAATTGAAATGAAATAGAATGGTAATGGACACGGGCATATACCATACAGTGAACTAAGATGGATATTCTGCTCGGACAGTGGCACTACAGGCCTACTGTTATATCAATTCTTTTGCGTACACGTCAATGTGTACAGGGGACCTCGGTTTTTCGTCCCATCCGAATGACTACACAGCTGTCTTTTTCAGAATCTCCGTCCTGCACCACTGACAAGGGGGAGACGGAAAAGAAGTTGACAGTATAATCTAAGAATTTTCTTAGACGTGAAAGATAAATTAGTTTGAATATTTTTTAGTCAAAATCAGGGCTGGGTGCGGTGTTGCCTATGATGCAGTCAGGAGCCCCAATATGACCCCCTTTTCACATGCAAGAGATGCAGTCAGGAGCCCCAATATGACCCCCTTTTCACATGCAAGGTTAATCGTGCCTTGGTGGAAATTTATTACCAAATCACACAGTTTGTCTGTGAAAAGATATCTTTAACTAGAAAGAAGAATGACTAAGCTAATAAATAGCACAATGTTTACCCCACCAAAAATCGGTCAATTAGAAGGGTAAATGAACAGTATGGGTGGATTGCATTAACTCCGTGTGGGGTTGGGTGACAGGATAGTCATTGAATCAGGTGGCGTGGTTTCGAATCTCCGCTTGTATATTGTGCCCCCCCCCCCCCTCACCGGTCGTCCGGATTCCTCTCACTGCTAAAGACCAACATGCGCAAACGAAGTATTAAAATAAGATTGAACCATATGTAAGTCCAGAAATTTCATTTTATTTTATTTGATTTACGTGGTCAAGTAAAACTATCGTAGTTAACCAGTACAGTAATTTAATAAAATGAAATTAACCTGGCTTTAACGTCCTACTGTTCTGTTTCGACTGGGCTAATGAAGACCGACATACCTATGAAGAGTGCTATGAAATAAATATTGCACGAGCAGAGACACCTCCGTCTACGTCATACAGTGTGCTCAAGGGGAATTTGCCTTTTGCGACACGTTACGTGTAGGTGTGCCAAATCAAAATGGGTTTAACGTCCTACTTTTCTAACCAGTCTGGGTCAATGAAGATAGTCATGCAGTCAGTGTGCTTTGAGGGAAAATTTGTCCGGCAGCGGCACTACGCGGCCCACTCTTATATCAAATATTAGCTGTCCGGGGGTTCTGATTAATGCACACCAATGTGTACACAGGGCGTCGTTTTAGGGCATCTTGCCTGGCCCTCGATTCTACAACACTAACAAGGGGTGGGGAGGGGGGTGCGGGTAGCCGACGGAAAACAACCACTCGGCAGTCCTCGACAGATTTCGGTACCTACATCTAGTCTCGGCTGTATGACGAATTCCGCCATATTGGAACTACTTAAAAGGTCCCGGATGAAACATGACTGCGCCCATGATGTCTTGGATCTACTTTAAAGGTCCCGGATGAAACATGGCTGCGCCCATGGTGTCTTGTTTGTTTGTAATAGCGTCAAGTTTTTCTGTTTAAGTAAACCGGTTGCCGCATCGCAAATGTATGGGCGTAGGTACATCTCACTTACTGTCATACATCCGAGACTAGATGTAGGTTCCGGAACGTTCCGGAATCTTTTGAGATTTGCCGAGTGGGAACACAACAAGTTACGTGTAGGTGTAACAAGTTTGTTACATCAACACCTGTTGTCTTATCAGCTATCTGATTATATTGAAGAACGTGTTGTTCATTACACCAAATAAAACAAAGTTTTGTCGACTCAGTAATCTTATTATTTATCTTTTAGATTATACAACAGACCAATATGGCAACCCATTTTAATCTGTGTTTGAAGTTAAGTGTTTGGAGGAGCACGCGATGGCGGATGTTTACGTGAATTTGATAAAATACTAATTTCATGGAACTGATTACGGAAGGAGGCTTTCAGACAAATTCTGCAAATTTGTATACCCATAAAATAATTTCAGACAGAAACCTTGGCATTGCTTACGATTTACGATTCGAACGCATTCAACGATCCTTGTTATCAAAACTGTAATGACGTCATACCCAGAACGTTAATTCTTCTGTAATGGAGGTTGGATCGAGAACCGGAAGTGAGGGGAATATTGTTATTTGCTGTACTCTTATATTTAACGCGTTATTATAAAAGCTTGTGAGAGTATAAATGGAATAATCGTGTATGTGTGTTAGTAGTAGACATCATCTGGTACAATCGGCACACTTCGTTATTTTTTTTTTTATTGTCTGTGTTACTTCTGCCATCACCGTTCACCGGATATCTTTGAAAATGTGATTTTATCATCAGACCCACTCGTAAGTTTCTTGACATTCATTTGATATTTTCTTAACTTTTTAAGACAATGACCTTGGAAAGTGCATGTATATTAAATTTAGACTTTATCAAAGTCTTTCTATAGAGATTACGCGCCTGGGTCTTCAGAGGAAGCTCTAAGCAGTCGGTGTCTAGTTATTAAGAACTTTAAAGCGACTGTCCCGACTTGAACAGAGTCTCACAAATAAAATTCCGTGCACATATGAAATTTAAGCCCCAAACCATAGAAGAATGGTTTATTGACCTTGTTGCAAAATTCCAGCTCAAAATATTGAATCGTTTGGACGTGAACGGCAAAACTGCTTACCCGGACACGTAACCCTTTTAAGATTTCGGGTCAATTTTTTGCGTTTTGTTGGGTGACCTGATCATCGATCCCCGTTTCTTGGGAGGTTTAAACAGTGAATGACTTGATAACGAAGGGTAATTTGCCTTTACATATTATTTTGATAAAATAAAAGTTTGGTTTTATCCAAACACCGCATAATACAGCTTGGGACATCCGTCTCTATTTCAAGATCAAGATTGACGGGTTTAAGTTGTTTGAAAGCGTATCGCAAATATTGAGTTAGTTGCTCTGCCCTTAGGTAGAGGATTTTAAGGGATTTTAACACAAAATTGAGCAGTTTCATTGCCCGAATAATTATTGGGATTGGTCCTTTAAAAGAACACGAATCTAATACAGGGTTTAAAGGGACACAAACTGTATCGTTCCACTACCGGGCTAATGAAGATGGACATACGCCATGAAGTGTGCCACGAGCGGGAATTTTCACCGGATAGCGGCACCACGGCATACCCTTATATCGAATTCCAACTACCAAGAGATCTTTAACGTACACATCATTGTCCTGCACCGCTGGTGAAACGTAGGAATATCCTTGTGAATTGTCTTGGCCAAGGCAAGGATTCAACACAGACGTCTTATTCACTGAATCACCGTTGTTCTCAAACAAAGATTTAACCGTATAGAGAATGACCCATCAATTGAATTCAATAGAGATTTAAATTACCTCCCGTTATCAGGTACTCTCACTACAGTGGTTCCTAATGTTAATTAAACCAAACCGGAACTTTCCGGGGGAAATTTCTTGGCGAATGCCTGCTTTAAAGGAAAAGTAAGACAATAAATCTCATTTTATTTAATTTTGAAAGGCACGATAAGCAGCATGGTGTAAGAAAAGAAGGAATTTAAAGCTCATTTCATTTTACTTTATAATACACGAAAATCATCACGTTTCCAGAAAAAGTACATGATTGTGTATGTAATGTAAGTACAGAATCACCGGGTAAATTGTCTATTGTCTTATTATAAAATGTCTACTTTTTATAAACTGTCTACTGTCGTAGTATAGCTAGTGCGGTACTAAACTGTCTACTGACATATTATAGCTAATACAACTAAACTTTCCACTGTCTTATTATAGCTATTACTAAGCTGTCTACTGTCTTATAGCTATTACTAAACTGTCTACTGTCTTATAGCTATTACTAAACTGTCTACTGTCTTATAGCTATTACTAAACTGTCTACTGTCTTATAGCTATTACTAAACTGTCTACTGTCTTGTAGATTTTACTAAAAAGGGGATCACGTGGCTAAAACGCTGATTCGCTAGCCTGAAGGTCGGGTGTTCGATCCCTGCATTGGCCGAGAAAGTTCATCCAGATTTTCCGGCGTGGTTTTTCCCTTGTCAGTGATGCAGGACGGAGGGCCTGACAAGGACAGCTGTCTAGTCGTTCGGGTGGGACGTAAAAAAACCCCGAGGTCCCGTGTACACATTGACGTGCATGTAAAGATCCCTCGGCAGTTGGAATTCGATATAAGAGTAGGCTGTAGCGCCGCTGCCCGGGCAAAATTTCCCTCATACCACACTGTATGGCGTATGTCCGTCTTCCATAGCCCAGGTTAGGAGCAGAACAGTAGGACGTTAAACCCCACTTCATTTTATTTCATAGTTTTTACTAAATAGACCTTAGTTAGTATATATACTTTACTCCACAAAATAAATTTTGAAAATCATTTTCGCTTGATTGCCATCAATCCAAGCACAGACATACTACCCACCATTCTCCGTTAAACTCCACGAAAACCACTTAAACAATTCGACTCTTGAAACGCTTGCTTCAGTTATGGTCTGGCAGAATAGTCTCAAATATTGTACACAATCTAATTTTAATAGATGATGAGATGTTATGGTCAATTGACATTAAGTCGATAATCACGATGGTATTAGGCTTATCCTTTTCTCATGATTATAAGTTTTACAGCCATTTGCAAATTAGATATTAATATGGCCATTTAGAAACAGATTAATATTAGCTGTAAAACTTGTTTTCGATTCTCCCTAATACTTTATTTCTGTTTAACTTCTTACCAAATCCTTCGTTTTTCTCTAATTTTACATTTCACTATATTTTAGTGCACAAGTGATTTATAATCCCCCAAGAACCCAGTTCCCGTGTACTCATTGTCATGTACCTAAGAAAAAGTCTTACCAAGTGGAATTCGCAAAAAGAGTAGGTCGTACCGCCGCTGTCCGGACAAATGCCCCCCCCCCCCCCACCAGAACACCGTATGGCGTAAGCCCGTCTTCATTAGCCGAGTCGGTGCAAGTAGGACGTTAAACCCCATTTCATCTCATCTCTTTTCAATGAAATAAATAATTTTAAATAATCTCTGATTACATTTTGACACTGTCCAAAAAACTACCAGCGAAGATCGGCGACATTAACTTCGCTGGGCTCGAGATGATTGATGTCGATTGATCCATCGAAGGAGATAGCGTTCAATTGAAACTTTATACCATTTATTGCAAAAACACTGATATGGTGGCTAAGTGGGTAAGACGCTGGCTCGCTAGCTAGAGGTCGCGTGTTCGATCCCTGCGTTGGTCTGACAAGGGCAACTGTCTAGTCTTTCGGATGGGACGAAAGACCGAGGGCCCGTATACACCTTGGCGTGTACGTAAATGATCCCTTGACAATAGGAATATAAGATATAAGAGTAGGCTGTAGTGCCGCTATTCTGGCAAAATTTACCCTATAAAGCACACTGTATGGATTACGTCCGTCTACATTAGTCCAGTTCGGATCAGAACCAACAGGACGTTAAACTCCATTTCACTTTATTAGTAAGTGCAGGGGGACCGCACTACACGAAAAACAAAAAACCTATAAGATTAACCTGCGGAAAACATCAAATCAAGTGAATGGATCATTCGCTTGTTTATGGACATATTTATGTCACGGAACATTAAAAACTTTATGGATGTCTCTGTAATCTTGACGGCTTATAAGGGATAAACAGGTTTTACTGTAAAGGAGTGGAGAACACTCAAAACTGATTACCCCTTATCGGTTTTACCATCCTTAGTGTTTATGTTTAGAAACCCGGCTATAAAATATCGCCTTCTTTAATCTGTTAAAGTAGAAATAAAATAAATCTCTGTGTGTGGAAGTTTAAAGATACTATTTTATGGCTATCCATAGAGAAATATCTGCAATGAGCTGTAAGCTTGCATATTCAACATTATTTTGTTGGATTACAAGCCAATAAATGTCAGGAAATTATCCGAAGATTTTCCCTTTAATGGAGCTAAATGGCTAATATTTGGGACCTAGAAATTGATACAGATGTATCGCAACGTATATAATAATGTAATATGAATGTATATAAACTGATTTACATTCAATCGTTTCTGGTTTTAGGCATGGAGATAGGGGCGCCTTCTCAACCTCGTGGGTTTCCTCCGGGCACTCCGCGCTTTCCTCCCACTGCTAAAGACCCCTACGCACAAGCGAATTATTGAAATAAAATTAAACCATATGTTAGTCCCGAAATGACCTAGTTTGTGTTGAGTGGGCGTTAAACCCCATCTCTCTTTCTCTCTATCTCTCTCTTTCTGGTTTTACTCTAAAATCACGTTATGTTCGGCGAAATACACCAGCAGTCTCAATAGAATGGCGTTATTTCGGTCTACTACATAATAGTAATTATTGAGCGTGCTCTCCAGATGAGAATATGGCGTCATCGTTTGACAAGACTTGTTAGAAATGGCGCTGAAACGCATTATGGTACACGATTCGCGTACCAAAGGTAAAGTGTTTATTAAGTCTTAAATATTGGTTATCAGAAGCCCATCTTTCCTCGATAAGATCACAACGTCAATCTTGATTTCAATTGACAAATAATTTGTGTTTTCAATGTCAAAGACTTTGGATGATA
The DNA here is from genome assembly GCA_948474765.1 of Patella depressa. Classification (NCBI taxonomy): domain Eukaryota; kingdom Metazoa; phylum Mollusca; class Gastropoda; family Patellidae; genus Patella; species Patella depressa. The sequence continues at coordinate 5,527,358 of OX419718.1, forward strand.
TTGGGTAAGAGACTTAGCTGCTTTAAGACTAACACTAACAATATATGGTGGATAAAGGACTTCATCGCTATAACAAGACTCTTATCTATCGTAACCAACCTCTCAATACAATTCAATAATATGGAGAGGGGGTCTATAGGCTTCTGCCTGTTCTCCAATCCGGTTTCTGTGAATTAATATTGTTTAAAAAAAAATAAAAATACAATTCAATGAAATGCGACTCAACGTCCTAATGAACACGAGCATACGCCATGCAGTTGCTACGAGGAAAATGGGGAAAGAGAGAGAGAAATGGGGTTTAACGTCCACTCGAAACAAACTAGGTCATTTCGGGACTAACATATGGTTTTTTAATTTCATTTCAATAATTCGCTTGCTCTTAGGGGTCTTTAGCAGTGGGAGGAAAACGGGGTGCCCGGAGGAAACCCACGAGGTTGAGGAGGCGCCCCTATCTCCATGCCATATACATAGGGATTTAAACCACAGCCGCAAGCCAGAGGTGATCGGCTAGCTAGAGGTCGAAGCGCGGCACTCTTGACCACTAGGCCATCCCAACACCCCACGAGGGAAATGGGATTTAACGTCCTACTGTTCTGCTCCCACAGGGCTAATGAAGACGGGCATGGTCATACGGTTTGCTATGAGGGACATGTTGCCCGAACAGCATCACTACGGTGTACTCTTATTTCCAATTCCAAGTGTCAGAGGTTCTTTTACGTGCACACCAATGTATACACGGGACCTCGGTGTTTCGTCCCATCCGATCGACTAGACAGTTGTCCCTTAAGACAGCTCCTCCGCCCCGCACCACTGACAAGGGGGAAAAACTGTTTCAATGGCATTTAGTAATTGGGCTAGAGTATACAGGTCACAATTCTATGGGATATAATTACTGTTTATTACCTAGTGGAAACGCCGCTCGGTTATAAGCAGTAATTGTATTCCATAGAATTGTGATCTGACAAGGGGGAAGTCGTAACACAACGTTGAATCTAAGTGGTGGATTTGAAAGCTTATAAGAAATAGAAGCCTTCATCCTGTTTAAGTGTGAATAACCGAAGCTTTGACCTACGATAAGTTTTTGTGTAGAGAAGGAAGGCAGAATGTAGTATTGAGACTTGAATACAAAAACATTGTAACCCTGGATTATAATGGCATCCATTTTCAATATTAGTATTAGCCATTTCAAGTATTCTGGTCGAGGAAACGTTAATAAGAAAATAAGAATGTCACAGAGGCAGATGTTTTAATGTAACAAATTATTTACTTATTTAGTCCAAAGTGGCGTGTTACTTTTCCCGGAATAACAAACACTAAAAAAATCCAAACACTATTTTGTCTCGTTACGCTCGGAAAAACTTTTCTAGGTACCGCCCAATATGATGAATATCTGCAGATGAACAAAACTGACAACATGAGAAACGTTGAACTATCAAATTTAAACTTACATGGAGTATTATTGATATAATGACACAATTTGTCTAGGTCCACCGTTTTAACTGCATTGGAGATAACTTTTTAAAATGTTAATCTTTTAATGACTGGATAGAGCAATAAAAAACATGTCCGAATGGTTGGCACGTGCTCGCTGTATCATAAGGTTTGTCATTAAGTCAATTTGCGTGGTTTCGAATCCCCGTTTGTACGTGACAAGGAGTAGGGTCGCCTGTCCAGCCTCGTTGGATTTCTTCTCCACGTCCTTTGGTTTCCTCCCACTGCTAGAAACCCCTACGCACGGTTAATTATTGAAATGAAATTGAACCATGTGTTAGGCTACTGTTAGTCCCGAAGTGACCTAGTTTGTTTGAGTTTGAGTGGACGTTAGGCCCCTAAACCCCATTTCTCTCCTTCTTGAAAAAGTTGAGATAACACCCCTCGAAACGTCGCTTATATCAGTAATATTTTTCCATAGGTATGTGTCGTTATAATTTACAAAATTGCTAATCTTTTTCTAGGAAGAAGAGGCCTTAACGTATAAAATGGCGATGAATACGTCACAATTCGACCATACCCTGCCTTGGCTGCACACCATTGACAAAACCGATCCACAACAAGTCCAAGAACTTCTCCAAAATGTCTGTAAACGGATACTCAACGTCAGCCATAACGAATCTGACCTTACATTTTGTAAACCCTTCATGGAGAGAACGCCAGAGACATTTCAGCCAACCAGTATTCCTATTGACGTCATCAGAGACATAAGCAACGTCACAAAAAGCATGCTGGTGTTCCTGTACAGCGTCATAATAACGGTGTCGCTCGTGGGTAATTCGTTAGTGTTTTTAACGTTCATATGTAATCGCCACATGCGTTCTATTGTTAATGTTTTTATAGTTTCGCTAGCTATTAGTGACTTCACTGTAACAATCACGTGCATGCCTATTAACCTAGGCAACATCCTGACCAAATATTGGATATTTGGCGCCTTTTCCTGTAAACTTGTGCCTTTCGTTGATAACTTAACCGTGTCATCAAGTTCGCTGACGTTGTGCTGCATCGCTTTTGATAGATATTACGCCATTGTTCACCCGTTAAAAGCCAATGCTGTAAAAACACCAAAAAGAGCCGCCATTTTGTTGCTAATTGTATGGATTATCGCCCTTGTGTCAAGCGTACCGTATTCGTTCTGTTTTGAACTGTTTGAAGTGTGTATAGATCCCAAAGGTTGTCCGAAACATACAGATCGCCGAACGGCTCATTTCTGTCGGGGTCAGGACCGGAGCCAAATTGACCAATTACAAATATGGCTGACAATGGTCGTCTTGTTCATTATTCCGTTCGTCTTCATGACCGTGACGTATTCTGTTATATGCTATACACTGTGGTCCAAGCGACCGATAGGTTCATCATTCGGACAGTCCGAGGACGTTCAGACTCGCTACAAGAAGAAGGCGGTCAAGATGCTAATCTTGGTTGTGTTATTGTTCGTGGGCTGTTGGTCGCCATTAATCATATTTGAAGTCGTCGCTAAGGAAACAGAATTATTGGCGTCGGATAAATCACTGACGTCAAAGTATTATTTACAATGGCTGGCTCTGAGTAGCGCGTGTGTTAATCCAATTATATTCGCCTTCATGAATGAAAAGTTTCGGAAGAATTTTAATAAAATCTTGTGTTGTCGACGTAACCAGATTGACCCTTTGCCAAAGAGAACGACTCAACCGATTAACCTAACATTAATGGACACGGGTAATAATTCAAATCCCGACTCGCAGCGAGTTAAATCGGAGTCAGTTATGAAAGATACCTTGTCTACACAAGTTTGAACAGATTATCGAGTTATCTGTTCATTGAATTAGCGGCTTGAACAGATCGTGGGATTACACCTTCAGATATATAATGAACTGTTCAAACAGATGAAGTGGTTATTTAATTATTCAAACCTGCAGTTTTACCAGATTTTCGTGGTAGGGGGGGGTGTATCTGTTTGGACACACTGTAGGAACAGATGATGTAACTACGAGACCTCGTGGAACTACATGTTCCGATAGACGATGGGGTTATCCTAATCTGATTCTATTTCGTTTCGTTTTTTATAGTTCAAAATTTCGTTTTTGCTACACTAGGATCTGGAAGAGTTGTTATATAACTCGTGTTCTGGATAATTTGAGGCATTAGCCAATGAAACGATGTGTTACGGCGAGTTCTCGGTGTGCCATACACGGAACTGTGAGTAAACTACCAGAAACGTCAACGCTGATAGATTAATCAACATGTTACGTCATAGGGTCAAAAGCGACCTCCATCGAAAGAACAAATAAAACGAAAGTAAATACAGATCTGTATTTTAACCAAATTTGGAGTTATCATCTCGTATAAACAAATGATAGAGTTATGTGTTGGTTCAAACAGATGGTGGAGTTATCTGTTTATTAGTTCCGTAGGAGCAGAACAGTAGGACATTAAACCCTATTCAATTTCACGTATTAGTTCAAACAGATGTCGGAATTTTGAAGGGAGGGGGGCAAAATGAAGGCATTGACCGCGGAGACGGGCACGCCGCTGAGAGCAGGGGGGAATGTCCCAAGAAAATTATCCGTCATTTCCTTGTATCTGTAGCCATTCCAAGAGCTATTTGGCTGATATTTTCGTCTACGTAAACGTTCGGAACGGACATATTTGGGTCGGAGAAAAGGCACTTTCAGCATTTAAAAAGGGCACCTTCGAGAAATAGGGGGGATGGGCGCCATTGACTGCGCCTCTGGACGATAGAGTTATTTGTTCAGACAAATGGTAGAGGGGTCGGGGTTTGGAGACTATTGCGATGCGGTCTCTAGTTACAGTAATCTGCATTTATATGCCCCTACCGCCTGGGAATAAATCTAATAGCAGATTCTCGGTATCTTTAGCGGAGATTTTCACACAAGAATTTCTAGCTCCCGTAAACTTGCAAGGATGAGCGAGAAAGAAAGAGCGAAACGAATTTATGTTAACTAGGTTGATTCGAGACTAACATATGGTTAAATTTTATTATAATATTTCGCTTGTATGTAGGGTATTTGGCATTTACAACAATGGCAGACCTCATGATGCAACGCACACGCGCTACCCTACCCCCCCCCCCCCCGCATGAATTTGGGGAATCGCTAACGAAAACGAGGTCACATCCTATGGAGTCTTTTGGTCGGGCGTTGAAGATGATTTTTCCATGTGGAGCTATTAGAGGTTATCAAGATTAAGATTGTTAGACTGTTTAACACCAGAGAGAGAGAGAGAGAGGGAGAGAGAGAGATGTCCACTCGACACAAACTAGGTCGTTTCGGGACTAACATATTAATTTCATTTCAATAATTTGCTTGCATGTAGGGGACTTTAGCAGTGGGAGGAAACCGGAGTACCCGTAGAAAACCCACGAGATTGGTCAGGCGACCCTACTCCTTGTCACGACCAACCGGGGATTTTGTTTAACGCCAATGATAAATGTCACGGATTTAGCGGGGAGAGAATTACTAGGCCATACGATCTAAAGCACAGCTACCACCGACCCCATGGTGTATCGAATCTGATTAAAACACAACATCCTATTTCGTTTCGTTTTTATAGTTTAAAATGTCGCTTTACTAAAATAAGATCTGTAAAAGTTGTTATGTAACCCCTGTTCTGGTTGATGTCAGTGATAAGCCAATGAAACTTCCTGTTTTGGCATGATGTGAGCGGAACTGTGGGTAACCCACAGAAACGTCAACGCTTATTGGTTGATGGGACAAAAACTCGACGTAACAGACAGTTTCATTGGGATGAGGGGGGGTTGGGATGGCCTAGTGGTCTAGAGTGCCGCGCTTCGACCTCTAGCTGGCCGGTCACCTCTGGCTTGCGGCTGTGGTTTCGAGCCCTGGTGTGAGCGTATGTGGCATGGAGATTGGGGCGCCTTCTCAACCTCGTGGGTTTCCTCTGGGCACTCCGGTTTCCTCCCACTGCTAAAGACCCCTACGCACAAGCGAATTATTGAAATAAAATTAAACCATTATGTTAGTCCCGAAATGACCTAGTTTGTGTTGAGTGGACGTTAAACCTCATTTCTCTCTCTCTCATTGGCGTGAGGTTCGCGGAACTGTGGGTAATCCACTAGTAACATTAATGCTGATAAGATATTCAAATGGCTGACGTCATAGGGTCAACAGCTTCTCCTATGCCCTCTGGCGCCACCTTTCTCTACAACTGATCAGATCTTCATGTAGTAGAAACTATCAAAATAAAATTTTAAAAATAAACGAAACCAAATATAGATGTGTATTTTAATCAGTTTGGGATCTAATGGGGAAGTTAACTTTTGTTTTGACATAATGATTATCATGTCATCAAAAGGTTAATTACCATCCACCCCCGGTCTACCCTATTAACACTGTATGGCAGACAGACGTGAACTAATCGACATCATCTCGAACAAATTAACAATGACAACGCAAATTAGATAATATCAATTATCGTTTCACTTGACTGACTTCAATAATTTTTGTCTGTCTGAACTGTTTCAACAATCAACAACAAAAGAGTTGAAAATGCAACAACCGAGACCGGAACCATTAAAGTGTAACAGGGTGCGGGCTATAAGAGAGGATGGTCTAACAGCACCGTGACACAGTCATCCTGTCTCTTTCTCATTATTTGCGGAATGGAAATAAAATTGAACCATATATTTGTCCCGAAATGGCGAAGTTTGTGTCGAGTGGACGTTAAACCCCATTTCCCCCTCCTCTCTCTCTCTCCCTCTCTCTCTCTCTCTCTCTTTTTTTGTAATGAGATCCACGTATATAGCAATCCGATTAAAATATACTTTCGATGGCCTACACCACATGACCGGTTGTCGCGATATGTCGCGTCAGAGGTCATGGAAGAGGCTTTTGACCCTATGACATCATCCATTTGATTAACTAATCAGCATTGATATTTTTAGTGGATTGCCCACAGTTCCGTGCACCACACGCCTAAAGCTCGCCGTAACAGACCGTTTCATTGGCTAATCGCTCACACCATCCAGAACATGTCAATGATAACATCTCTTCCAGATCCTAGTGTAGTTAAGATAAGTAAAACAACATTTTAAACTATATAAAAACGAAGCACAGTAGTATCTGTATTTTAATCAGATTGCGTATTTACATATTGACAGTCTTTCAAGGGACAGCGTATAGTCGTTCGGATGGGACGAAACAACGAAGTGCTGAGTACACATTCGCGTACACGTAAAATAACCTTTGGCGGTTGGAATTCGTTCGAATGAATACTCAATGCATGTATATTAGAGTACGCCAACCTTGGGTGCCGGGCTTGATAACTCCCTAGATTCCCTTTTGAAACGAATCTCGGCCATTTAGTCGATCACCCCCGCCCCTCCCAAATCATGAAATATAAGGTAACATAACATAAAGGGATGCTCAGTGGGTCTTTATTGAAGTTAAATGTATTCATAAAATATTTCTCTCAAACAAACATTTGTGATCGGTTGTTCTCAAACAAACATTTCTGATCGGGTATTTCTCACAACCAAACATTTGTAAACAGGACGTATATCACAACCAAATATTTCCAAACAGGGCGTTTTTCAGAGTAACGGTATTTCTACTGTCTATTGGAGCGCACATTTAGTTCCAGGCATGGTCTTTACTAGCTCAGAGCAACGGGGGGGGGGGACTTTTTGCAGGGTCTGGTTTCCGAGTCGTAACTGCTGGGCGCAAAGGGGCGCAAACATCAAAATCCATGTAAAATAGACCCTATTTACAAAAACGACGTATTTGTTCTCCCTCGAACTGGCGTTTAACAAACCCCAAACATACACCGAGTAATTGAATTAAGCATTGATTAATTCCCAGTCAAACAGACCACGTCATCAGTTACATCTGACGTAAAACACCAATTATACACCAAACTTTAACTTGACTCCAACGGCATGATTCTTATCAAAATCTCCTTACGAAAGATCTCAGCGATATCTAAATATGACGAAACCGCCCACAAGTATCTAGAATTCATATCGAAACGTCTAGCTGTTATCTAAAATTTATGTCGAAACGTTATCATGATTTCATGTGCGAAACGCGCCTTTCCTAGTATTCAAGTGTCGTGACGAAATATCCAACTGAAGCCGAATGATCCCTACTGGCGTCTTAATTACATCTCGAAATATCCTGCGGAGGTTTTCCGAATTTCCGGAAAGTCACTGTGTACATTTGAATTTGGTAATTATCCAAAGAAAAAAATAAGTTACAAACATGGTTTATTGAGCACATATTAAACATGGAAGCGTTGCTATGCAAACAGTGGTACAACATTTATCATTTTATATACAAATAAATCGGGCGTATCGTGAAATGATGAATAAAGGGCGCCACCTTTATATAATAGTATATATATATATGTATATTTATATGTATATTTCGTTATGTGAAAGACTATAGTCAGTGATAACACCAAGTTCTTTAAAACCATGGCAACGGAATCCCCAGCGACAATAAGCTCTTAACCTGGTCTACCTTCATTGTCCCATGCATCTATACCAAGCCTCGTGCATGGGTAGATCAACACTTTCTGGAATGCCTCATTTTGGACAAAAGTAAACGATGTTCTCCGAACGCACATTTTTTCAATCGACTTTAGTAAGTTCGGTCATCTCAACTCGTTCAACTTTTGTAATGTTAGTATTGACGGTATGGTTGGGAGTGTGGAGTAGTTCTTCTATCTGAGTCTCGGCTTCTTTCTCGTCAATAACCTCCGGGGCTGGACCCACGGCGTTACCAGCGCCACCCTTGTTGCTCGTAGTCGCTTTGTTATCTTTGGTAGTATCTTTACTCTCCTTTTTCGTTTTCGTTTCGTTTTCGTCGCCCGATTCGTCCGAGTCCGGTTCGTCCTCCTTCTTTTGTAGCGTTTTCTTCAGTCCTTCACAAGGCACGAGCTGATAAAATGCGTTACGGAATTGTTTATTGGTCGCTACGTATATAATAGGGTTCAGTAAACCAGCACATTTAGCCAACAGAGCTGGCAGAGTTCCCACTAGAGGTGAAATGGCATGAGCGCTACCAAATGCTGCGTAGAAGGACACTGCGGTGTATGGCGTCCAGGCCCCGACAAAGGCAGCTGAAAAACAAAGCAATCAATAAATTAACAGACCGATCAATTTTTATTTTTTAGACTAAAGCGTCTACTATCAATTCAACGTATCTAGGGTCATATAAGGGACTATAATAGACACATCATTGGGAAGCCCGGTTATTCAAAACTTGGAAGAAATGAAATAAAATGGGGTTTAACGTCATGCTTTGCTTGCTCTACCTTCCAGGCTTATGAAGATGGTTTGACGTCATGCTTTGCTTGCTCTACCTTCCAGGCTTATGAAGATGGTTTGACGTCATGCTTTGCTTGCTCTATCTTACAGGCTTATGAAGATGGACACACGTCATACGCGCCATGATGTTCAAGAGCGTTGATTATCAGCTTATCATGTGAATAGATGGCTAAATAATTATTTATATAATATTTGAAGACAAAATAAAAACATTGCAACAGACCGATTTAACTCCTATATAATGTATATCACACGGCATTAACCGATTCCAATGTAAAACTGTATTTTTTTATTTTGTTAGCCAACATGGCACCAAGTTCACAAAGCATTTTTAGACTTAAGTTGAGAATTTACTCAAACTTGTTCGTCTTATTTTAACTAAAATATAGCCTTTTATAATAATTTTGTTGATTTAAATTATCAAATACATCAACAAGAAACTATGTGCAAAGTTTTGTGTTTCTGGATCAAAGATATTTCTCATAAACTGTGATTGAAAGTTGGGCAAATTCTCAAGTTAAGTCTGAGAATGCTTTGTGAACTCTGGGCCTGATTAAAACACATATACTATTTCGTTTCGTTTTTTATAGTTCAAAATTTCGTTTTACGTGAATATTCATGAGCCGGTCTAAGAGACGGGAATTAACATTAAAGTCTGTGGCCCGTCTAACTTGTCAGATCTTCATGTATAAAAAAACTAAAGGAAATCATACACATACTCGGCAAACCTCGACAGATTCCGGAACCTACATTTAGTCTCAGCTGTATGACAGAGAGAGAGAGAGAGATGAGGTTTAACGTCCACTCAACACAAACTAGGTCATTTCGGGAGTAACATATGGTTCAATTTTATTTCAATAATTCGCTTGCGCGTAAGGGTCTTTAGCAGTGAGAGGAAACCGGAGTGCCCGGAGGAAACCCACGAGGCATGCCACATACGCTCACACCAGGGCTCGAAACCACAGCTGCAAGCCAGCGGTGACCCAGCTGTATGACAGGAAGTGATATGTACCTACGCCCATACATTTGCGATGCGGCTACCGGTTTACTTTAACAGGAAAACTTGACGCTATTACAAACAAACAAGGCACCATGGCCGCAGCCATGTTTCATCCGGAACCTTTAAAGTAGTTCCAATATGGTGGAATTCGTTATACAGCCGAGACTAGGTGTAGGTTCCGGAATCTGTCCAGGTTTGCCGAGTTATATACACGTAGATGTGTATTTGACTTACCACACATTACTAGAATAGTTTTAAACATCTTCTTTTCAATCCTAAGATTTCTACGAGCTACACGACTCTTCATATCCCACACTTGATTCTTATTGATGGATTTAATCTACAATGAAAATAAAATAAAATGAAATATGGTTTAACGTCCTACTCTGCACCGACTGGGCTAATGAAGACGTACATACGCGATAAAGTGCTATGAGGAAATTTCTGACCCGTCAGCGGTACTACGACATACTCTTATATCGAATTCTAACTGCCAAGGGAAGCTTTACGCGCACCCGGGACCTCAGCTTACCTTACCATCCAAACAACTAGGGGGGGGGGGGGGAGAAATGGGGTTTAACGTCCACTCAACACAAACTAGGTCATTTCGGGACTAACATATGGTTTAATTTTATTTCAATAATTCGCTTGCGCGTAGGGGTCTTTAGCAGTAGGAGGAAACCGGAGTGCCCGGAGGAAACCCACGAGGTTGAGAAGGCGCCCCAATCTCCATGCCACATACGCTCACACCAGGGCTCGAAACCACAGCCGCAAACCAGAGGTGACCGGACTAGGGGGGGGGGGGGCGAATGGTTAGCGTGCGCGCACTCTATCATAGGAATGGTTAGCGTGCGCGCGCTGTATCATACGGCCTGTCGTTGAGTCAATTGGCGTGGTTTTGAATCCCCGGTTGTACGTGGCAAGGAGTAGGGTCGCCTGCCCAACCTCGTGGGTTTTCTCCGGGTGCTCCAGTTTCCCCCCACTGCTAAAGACCCCTGCGCGCAAGCGAATTATTGAAATAATGTGTTAGTCCCGAAAGGACCTAGTTTGTGTCGAGCTCTCTATCCAAACGACTAGACGTTTGTCCTGCATCACTGACAAGGGGAAACTCTGCACAGAAACTAGACCTAAAAATAACATGGTCCAGGGATAAGCAAAGAGATTTAATTAGGATCTTGAATATGAAACGTTTCGTTTGAGGACTGGATGCAAGGGGGCAATGTTCACAGTACCACCGAAATATGTGTTTTAACACAGTAGACTACTGTGAGGGATTTATATTGTCTTTGAGAATCACAATGAATATTTGACACAGGTTTTATGGATGTTGTCGAGGTGTACTATAAAACCAATTTTGGTGATATTATGAACTAAAGAATGTGAACAACGTTCCCTGTTGATGTTCCCAAAAAGCATTACTTCAAGGCCAATTTATAAACCGAAAAAGTTCAAAGGCGCTTCGGGGTTTCACTTAATGGAGTGTAAATCAGTCTTAATAGACCATATATAATATGACCTTGGACGCGTGAAGCATGCGTTGAATAACGTTGCCTTCGGGTACTGCGGTGGAGATCCCGCGTTCGATCCATGGGTTAGCCTGCACATTAAGTTTATGTGTGAAGTTTTTGTGTAAAAAAGCTGGAAGTTAGAATAAAGTATTGATAAATGGTAGCATTGAATAAGAATGTCACAACTGTTTTAATAATGCAAATTGCGCTTTTAATTCCGTCCTTCTCCTGGGAATCGAAATTAAGCTTTTTAGACTCCATGACGGAACTTATCACCTAATGCCCACGCGTTCGACGTTTTGGCCATACAATACCTCGACACAGAGTTTTTTTTTTATCCAATAGACACAGACCTCAAAGAAATAAACGGAGTTTTTGTCACACGCTTTTCGATTACAGTTTTAAACACAGTCGTTTATTTTCCATAATGGCTCACGCGTGACACTTTGTTGCTTGAAAAAAAAATGAATTCTTTATAAAAAATAAGAAAAGTTAGGAAAACAAATAAATCTCGCCAGACTAAGGACGTCATCCGACATGTTTAAGATAATTTGAAAATCTGAATGTCTGAACCTTGTTGATTTATATGTCCGTATTCAATGAAACCTAGTAACGCATCTTTTAAGGATTTTTTTTTTTTTACATTTATTCAGTTTTGTTAAAAATGGTTTCGATAAGATTTGGGATAACAAAAATAGGTGATGAAAATGGGATATATTGAAAATTTCAATCAATTTATTCTGAGCGACTGTAGAGTTGATTGTTAGTAGATATCTGACAGCGGCGCTTCCATCTTATACGTCGAATTCCAACTGCCAAGGGATCTTTTACGTGCACGCCAATGTTTGGTACTATCCAGACGACTAGAGCTGTTCTTGTCAAGCCCCGGCTGACAATGGAGGAACCACGTCGGTAAATCCCCATAAACTTTTCTCCGACAGCGCTGAAATCGAACACGAGCCCTCTAGACTAGCTAGCCAACGTCCTACTGACTGGGCCAACGTGGCTCCCTACACCTCAAATCTACTAACGAAATATGTGAAGGAAATAAACGGATTGTGTGGCATGGAAGCCAGAAATCTCCCGTTTATCGAATCAACACCTTACTGATATAAAAGATGAAAGTATTTTGTGGTTATTGTTACAACCATCGAGATAACGATGTATGAGACGGCCATCACGCGAGATGTAGATCTATTCTCACTCTATAAAACAGTAGATGATAGAAACTCAACAACTTTTAATTACACATTTATAAATCTTTTGATAGAAAAATTATTTTATTTCGTTTTTTTTATGACGGCCGCGTTGTATGTTAAAGCAGCGATAAGTCATTTATAATTTTCGGGAAAATATCAGATTTCTCGCGGCATAATGCACGTTTACACTTTGATTGATTATTGTAACACAACAGATAACAGAATATCAGCATAGTTGATAGACCTTTATTGAGAGCATGAAATAGTCTTCTCTAACAGTAAACTCTGACTTATAAAGCATACAATCAATTAAGAAAAATGATACACGAGCGATGTACATATTTAGTATTGTTTATTTATGAGATTATAGTATCTGTAACTGCACTGCATATGTCCCTTGAATAAATAAAGCAAGGCTGAAGCAAGGCTGACACTTGCACGATTCCGTGGCACGCATTGGCACGACTCGAGTCGGCACGACAGCGTCCGATTTGCGCAAACTCGTCGTGGCAATGCGGGAAGTGCGTAAGCAATGCGCAAACTATGCCTGAACTCGTCGTGCCAGTTCGTGTCAATGTGGCCACTGATGGGCACGACAAAATCGTGGCCAAAAGTCGTGCAAGTCTCAGCCTGGCTTGACACTTGCACGATTCCGTGGCGCGCATTGGCACGACACCCAATCTGTTTCACAGAAAATTACTTACGAATTATCTCTGTAACAGATGACTGTCCACAACATGTGCGTTGACTGCACGCGGCGGTAGTCATTGGCTCAACGGCTCGTGCAATGTTTACTTAACACCTAACTGCTTCGTGCAAAATGATGCATTTTACTCATTTTAATACCCATTTACACTAAACAAGAAATATTTTTTTAACTAAAGATACTTCAAACGTCTTTATTTATTTTTCTTTTACCTCAAAAAAATGTTTGAGAATTTAATTTGTCGGTGTAAAAAAGTTAATATGCCGAACTCATTAAGTCTCGTCGATGTCATGCTTATCAGTGATTGTAGCGGCCACGCGAATATTCACTGCGGGATCAGTTTGCACGACACCGTCCGATTTGCGCAAACTCGTCGTGCCAATGTGGGAAGTGTGTAAACAATGCGCAAACTAGGCGTGAACTCGTCGTGCCAGTTCGTGTCAATGTGGATACTGATGGGCACGACAAAATCGTGGCCAAAAGTCGTGCAAGTGTCAGCCTGGCTTAATATGTTTAATGAGATCGTGCCTTTTGTCAAAACGAGCAGAAGCCATTCGTGTGTAATCCGTAAATAACAAATAGCATATTGAACACACTAGATAAATCGGTACATGAAGAAGTTGTGTCGAGTTGAACACGTTAATATCATTAATGATCAAAATCCAGCAGAGGTGAGAAAGTTCTATCTGTATATGTATATTTCAATATGATGTAGAGATCACTTTGTCACACCATCCGACCTTTAATAAACATACATTATGCAAGAGCTAAATCTGCCTGTTACATATCTTTCTTTAGGACTGAAATGTTATCTAAGTTATTAATTAGACATTATTAACTTATCCAGACCATAATCAGCTCTCGATGTCAACGCTAGCCTGCGATCTTTAGTGGATTATTATCCGATTAACTGCGTAACTTTCCTTCTCAATTTAATTATCAGGTGGATAATCGTGACTATGCTTTTTTTACCGTACTGACTCTAGTTATGATGATCGAGGCTAGGCGGAAATTTCACTTGCTTAATTTTCGATTCATAGTCGATCAATTTGACAGAAATTTTCAGCAAAATGCTTTAACATTGTTTAGTTTCCCATAAAAGATTTTCTCAGTTAATACTTTATCCAAAAGCTAAATCTGCCTATTTCGAATAGGACGAAAAATCAAGTTCCCGTGTAGTCTCGGTCACCCAGAACCTCCTAGTCTTCTACGCACGGAGGGTCTGGGACGGTTCTCAATTTTTGACGAAAATTACTGGATAATCTACCCCATAAAAAACCAAACATTTGGTTACGCATGCGCAATGGAACCTTTTGGCTAAAGTATCCAATGAAAGTATCGGTAAGTGCTAGATCTTATGAAGCCGGGCCGATTTTGCTAGATTCTATACAGCGTGGTTGAAATATATCCCACAATTCACTTGGTACATCTATTATTAGAAACAAAATAGAGACGATGAAGAATTAAGAAGATTGTGAGAAGCCACCCACATAACAACATGACGTTACTTTTACGTAAAATTTACGTAAAAATGGTCAGTCAGTTTACCATCAGTTTGCTCATCTTCTTAACGAAAATGTAACGTCAGGAAATGATGTTAATTTAACGTAAAATTTACGTCATTTTTACGTTATATTTACGACATTTCCTGACGCAAATCTAACGTCAAGTTTACGTCATATTTTGACATAAATCTAACGTAACGTTTACGTAAAGTTTACGTTAGATCTACGTCAAAAAATGACAAAAACTTTACGTTAGATTTGCGTCAGAAAATGATGTAAAAATAAGGTAAAAATGACGTAAACTTTACGTTAGATTAACGTCATTTCATGACATTACATTATCGTTAAGAAGATGAGCAAAATGATTGTAGCCTGACCAACCATTTTGACGTAAATCTGACGTAAATATAACTTAAATTTTTGACGTTAATCTAACAGGATTTAAACTAACCGACCATTTTATGGAAATCAGGGTCATGATCCTCAAAGTAAAATGTTGGCTCAACTAACCTGCAGACCCGGGATTGGTACATGCATTGACTGAGAATCAGGATTTCAGAGCAGTAGGACTTTAAACCCCATTTCATTTCATTATATATCTAACATTGGGGGGTTGGGATGGCCTAGTGGACTAGAGTGCCGCGCTTCGACCTCTAGCTGGCCGGTCACCTCTGGCTTGCGGCTGCGGTTTCGAGCCCTGGTGTGAACGTATGTGGCACTCCGGTTTCCTCCCATTGCTAAAGACCCCTACGCGCAAGCAAATTATTGAAATAAAATGAAAACCATATGTTAGTCCCGAAATGACCTAGTTTGTGTTGAGTGGACATTAAACCCCATTTTTCTCTCTCTCTCTCTATCTGACATTAAATTTCAAAATTTACATCACTTTCTTTTGTGAATCTTTAATGAGTTTGTAGAAATATAACCCTTGAAATGTTAACAGTCAACCAATAACCTTTTGAAATCGCAAATTCATATAATTACAACAAAAAGTCAACATAATATCTAAATTTTATTTTAAAAAAAATTAAAAAAATACAATTGTTAACAGTAATCATACATCGTGAAATAGTGATAATTGACAAGAATACAAACAGGGTGACCATACACAAACCATAACTATAAACATTTGTCTCGGCAGCAGGGCTACGGCATACTCTTATATCTTTTATAAAATTCCATCAAACTGCCAAGAAATGTTTCACACATACATCACAGTGTACATAGTACTTTGGTTTTTGTCCCATTCGTATGACTAGTCACCTATCCATGTCAGGTCCTCTTTCCTGCATCACTGATATTTGAAAATGTCTAAGAAAAAGGTCTACATTAGTCTTGTGGAAGTGTTGATATGCATATCAGAAAGGAAAACTGGGATATTGACCAAATTTGGCCAAAACCTTTATGTGTAGCCTATCTTGTTTGCTCAAGGCACTGATGGAATGAAATGAAATGGGGTTTAACGTGGCTAATGAAAATCGACATACGCTATACAGTGTGCCATCAGGGAATTTTGTCCAGGCAGTGGCTAAGGCCTACTCCTATATCGCATTCGAACTGCCTGGTGATCTTTTACATGCACACCAATGTGTTCACAGACGCACGGTCATTCATACCATCCAACGACTAGACAGCTAAGGCCTACTCATATATCGCATTCGAACTGCCTAGTGATCTTTTACATGCAGACCAATGTGTACACAGACGCTCGGTCATTCATACCATCCAAACGACTAGACAGCTTTCCTTGTCACGCCCTTTGTTTTGGGGCAGGGCACTAGATCCCTGCATTGGAAGTGAAAGTTCATCCAGATTTTCCAGCGTTATTTCCTCTTGTCAGTGATGCAGGAGGGCCTGACAAGACAGCTGTCTATTCATTCAGATGGTAAAGAAAAACTGAGGCCATGTATACACATTGGCATACCCTTGACAGTTGGAATTTGATATGAGTAGGCCATAGTGCAAAATTTCCCTTATAGCATGTATGGCATATGCCTGTCTTCATTAGCCCAGTTCAGAACAAAACAGTAGGTCATTACACTCTATTTTGTTACATTTCATTTGGCTAGCCACAACACTGTTTTTTCACCCAAGACCACATAAATACTTTATTTCGCACTTGTCATTTGTTATTATATCACAGAAGGTTAATGCCTTGAAATTCCTGCTCAAAGTTTTGTAAACGTTATTAGCACTCGCTGCCAAGCATGGAACTTAAAGCTATAATATTATTAATTCAAACATGTATCAACAAGTCTTCCTGTGGTCCAACAAATATTTTGATCGAATTTTTTTATCAAATGTGAATAAATTGGTTAACCAGCTGCAGTTAGTTTTTTGTTCCAAATAGCATATCTACATTTATTAAATGTATATGAAAACAGCCTTGATTCCCTTGTCATCGTGAGAGTAGGGTGGATTAGAGCACTTTTCATCATAACGTCCACCATCATCATTGAGTCCAGTGGTATGGCATTGATCCTACATTTGTACAAGGAGTAAGCTGGTGTCACCTGGCTACCATTTACGTAAACAAAGCCTTCAAAAAATCTTTTTGTAACTTCTTTCACATTAGTACCATCAATATTGCTCAAATTTAGGATCTGTAAAAAAGATTTTGCTTAGAGATAGAATAAAGAACATATTCAAAGTGAAAAATGTTTGATTCCCGTGATTTTGAAACAGGATGTTTTTCGATTAAAGTAGTTTAGATTGTGTATAAATCGTGCAGCTACAAAGTTTTACATTCAGAAAATAACAGGCCATCTAATCTTGTGACTTTGTTTTACCGTTAGGTTTATTTTAGCATTTTTACGGTGATTGTGTAAAATTATCAACGGCCATTATTTGCTGAATTTGTAGTTCTACAAATTATATTTAGACGGATGTTTGTATGTAAAAAAGACACTTACTTTCCTATATGCTTCTTCTAACTTTAAATCAGGGCACCATTTCTTTTTTGTGTGAAATAAATAGTATTTTGTCCAAAATCTCCGATATTCAATCGCTTTTGGGCGCCATCTTGCTATACCCACAATTCCGTTCGCTTTTATTATTCCCCACACGGAAGCCGTCGATACGTATTTTTTTTTGATAATGGAATCTATAGAATGTAATCTGTTTCTGTGCGCTCTGCTAGATTTTATATTAGCTATACTTAATATTATACGAATAATCCAATAGAGAAGTTTTAATTTTCAGATGTCTTTTATCGGGGACGATATGTCGACAAGATCTATAAATTCCGGAAATAACTGGTTCGAACTGGTTCTTGACTCAAAGTGAAAGTCTTGTAAAATGTGTTTTCGGTTGAATTTGATTGTACATTCCAATTCACCCCTATTATTATACGTGGCCCTATATACAATAAATTTGATAAGCTTTATATTTGTCGGGTTTTACACCTTATATATAATAATAAATACAAGCGTAAAATTTAAAAAATCTGATATAAACAAACCAACGAACGAGTCTGGGCGTCATGGCCTTTTTCATAAACCGCCACAAGAATTTAAATCATTAAATTTAATGTTTTAATCAGATAAGATTCATTCTAAGAACATATTATTATATTATATGGGAAGATGTAAAGACAAGCTAAAATCTTTTAATCAACCCATCTCCTTATAATATTGGGTCATACAAAATGAAAATACAAAATGTATACATATATTTTGACTTTAACATTGACTTTCTAGTTTTTTTAAGGATGATTATTATAAAATATAAAAAAAAGGGTTGGCATACGTGTATGTTGCTCCACAACATTTGGGCTGGAAGATCTTTCAGGCAGTGCAAAAATTACGTACTGGTATATAATATTTGTGGAGATTTTTGTTTTACCTTTCATCTAAATGACCTAGTTTTTGTTGAGTGGATATTAAACCCCATTTTTTTTCTCGCTCCCTTTTTGATGGTGCCACAGCCAGTTTTTTGTCTGTGTGGGTAAGACGCTGTCTTGTTACCCTGGAGGTCGGGTGTTCGATCCCTGCATTGGCTGGGAAAGTTCATCCAGATTTTCCGGGGTGGTTTCCCCTTCAATGATGCAAAATGGAGGGCATGACAAGGACAATAACTGTCTAGTCGTTCGGGTGAACGAAAAAAAAACCTGAGGTTCCGTGTACACATTGGCGGTTGGAGTTTGATGTATAAGAGTAGGCCGTAGTGCCGCTGTCTGGGCAAAATTTCCCTATAGGCCCATCTTTATTAGCCCAGTCTATGAGCAGAACAGTAGGACGTTAACCTCATTTCATTTCATTTCATCCAGATTTCCTGACGAGGTTTCCCCTTGTCATTTGAATGGGACAATAATACTGAGGTCCTATGTACACATTCGCGTGCACGTAAAAGATCCCTTGGCAGTTGGAATTAGATTAAAGAGTAGGCCATAGTGCCGCTGCCCGGGCAAAATAACCCTCATAGCACACACACTATATGATGTAGACTCGTCTTCATTAGCCCAGTTTACGAGTAGGACGTTAAACCTTGTTTCATTCAATTTAACTTTTTTGTTAATTTTTGTCTATAAATAGTCTACAGGTTCCAGTTAGTAACAGTTTTATGATTCCCCCATTGTACCTCTTAATTAAATAACCATACCAGTGTGTGCACATTTTACCAATTGATAAATAATCAGAATTGTTTCATGTCTGAGTCCCAGAGGCAGAGCCACATCAACTTTTCGTGTTTTTTTGTTTTTTTTTTAACTTGGTATATTTATTCCTTATGCCGTAAGGATATTAACAACTATCAATTTCGGTGCATGGCTCAACACAGGGGTGGTGCCACACCCACTTTTTAATGTTTTATCCATAAATATTATACAGGTTACAATTATTAACAGATTTTGTTCAAGTTGCCCAAAAGAACGCTTAAAATTTAGTAAATTTGGTTAACTTAAATGGTTTTTTTTTTGATTATGGTTGGATAGCCAACAATCAAAAACTAACATTTATTTAATCGTTGTTATCCTGATATTAAACTGACATTTGTTTACGTAATTGTTAGTATCCTAACATTATAAAACTGACATTCTTTTCTGTTAGACAATGTGGGTAAGGCGCTGGCTCGCTAACCTGGTAGTCAGGTGTTCGATCCCTGCATCTCGATTTTCCAGCGTTGTTTCCCCTTGTCAGTGAAGCGGCCTAGTCATTCGGATGGTCCAAAAAACTCAGGTCCCATGTACACATTGGTGTGTATGTTAAAGATCCCTTGGCAGTTGGAATTCGATATTAGAGTACGCTGTAGTGCTACTGTCTGAGAAAAAGTTCCCTCATAGCACACTGTATGGCGTATGCCCATCTTCAATTAACCCAGGTTAGGTGCAGAAAAGTAGGACGTTAAACCCCATTTCATTGCATTTCATTTTCGATAGAGAACAAGTATTAGGTTTATGTTAGATTCACATTAGAAACTTATGTTAGAATTATGACATAAAACTAACGTTACATTAACGTTAGATAACTAACGTTATGTTAACGTTAGAAAATTAACGTTAGATTTACGTCAGAAAACTAACCATAATCTAACGGTTAGAAACATGACGTAAAATTTATGTTAGATTAACGTTAGAATTATCACCAATAACACATATATAATTATTTTGTCTGAATTCCGACTATTTATCAATTGTTAGACTGTGCACACACTGATATGGGTACTTAATCAAGAAGTATTTAAAGCGACAAAAATTGGTAAGAAAACCGTCATAAAATTTACGTTAGATTACACCTAGTCATTCGGATGGTCCGAAAAACCCAGGTCCCATGTACACATTGGTGTGCATGTTAAAGATCCCTTGGCAGTTGGAATTCGATATTAGAGTAGGCTGTCGCGCCGCTGTCTGAGAAAAAGTTCCCTCATATGTTAGAATTATGACATAAAACTAACGTTACATTAACGTTAGATAACTAACGTTATATTAACGTTAGAAAATTAACGTTACATTTACGTCAGAAAACTAACCATAATCTAACGGTTAGATACATGACGTAAAATTTATGTTAGATTAACGTTAGAATTATCACCAATAACACATATATAATTATTTTGTCTGAATTCCGACTATTTATCAATTGTTAGACTGTGCACATACTGATATGGGTACTTAATCAAGAAGTATTTAAAGCGACAAAAATTGGTAAGAAAACGGTCATAAAGTTTACGTTAGATTTACGTCATTTTCTGATGTAAAAGTAACCATAACCATTATGACGTAAAAGTAACGTAAATTTAAACGTAAAATTTTACCATTATTGGACGCTAACCATAATCTAACCATAATGACGTAAAAGTAACGTAAATCTAACCATCCATGTTTACTGGGCATACGTCTGATTCATGACGAGAGAAAATTACCATTTCAATTGAAACCTTGACAAACAAAATTTTAAAGAGTGTCATTGTTGACAAACGAGCTGTTTTGATAGATTCAGTGCGTGGTAACTTAAAAGACTGGATAATCCAGACAATGACCTATTTTCCGTCAAATTTTGAGGACCCATCCAGACTAATATTCGTAGAATATTTGTGTGGATGATAGAGACTAGTTCCCGTGTACAAAATGGCATGCACGTAAACGATCCCTTGTCCGTTGGAATTCGATATTTGCCGCTGTCTGGGCAAAACTTGCCTCATAGCATACTGTATTGTGTATACCCGTCTTCATTAGCCTAGTCGGAACAAACACTAGCACGCTAAACCCCATTTCATTTCATTTGTAAAAACTGAACGGAATTAAACTGATATTTCTATTTAGGCATTTAATTTGAACAATTTCACAAGTGATTCTTAAAACGGTAAAATAACGCATAACAACAAAAGCAAAAACAATTTTTACTTAAAGGACAATATTAGTGCCAGCCAATGTTACATATGTGATAAAACTGATTAAAAACACATTCCAATTATAATTTTAACACAGAGATTATTGCTGTGTATCCCCTCTCAGTCTAATTTTACAACGCAAATTTTGCTCCTGATTTCCTTTTACTTGCGTCACTTCCGATTTCTTCAAATCTTCGTCATATCAAATCTCTTATACGGACAAAGCTCACCAATTATTTCTCGCCAAAACCAAAGCAAAGCTACTTTTATTAGTAATTCACTTCCTTTTCCCTATCGTTTACCCCGTGCTTGATAACAACAAGAGGACACGTGTTGAAACGTTGCACTATTAAAGTTGCTAGTGATTGTTATCCAGTAAGTTGTGTTTGTGTTTTTTGCAATGTTAGTTCTATCACTAAATGCCTTATAAACAATATACTGGAGAAATCATTGATGATCTGTGGCCATGCCGAAACACGAACTGAGCCAAGGGAGTTAATTTGGTGATTAGTAGTTTTATCATCAGCCTGAACGACTAGCCGAGCAAATTGTTAGCTCAGTCGACTCTACAATGTCTGCATTCTAAATGAGATTGGTTAATCCTCGAGACTCCGACCAAGCCTAATAACATCCTAGTAAGTAGGTAACTTTCACTTTCTAATAATAAGTTCAAGCGGACCGTGAAATAAAATGAAATGGGATTTAATGTCCTACTGTTCTGCTCCGACTGTGTTAATGAAGACGGGCATAGGCCATACAGTGTGCTATAAGGAAAAGTTTGCCCGGACCACGGCGCTACGGCCTACTGTTATTTCGAATTCCAAGTGCCAAGTTCTCTTTAACATGCGCACCAATGTGGATACAGGGCCTTGGGTTTTCGTCCCAAGATATCCCGGTGAGTCAATGAGTCACTAGTAAGCAGGTCTCAGGTTCGATCCCGTTGTTGGCCCAGAAAGTTCCCTAGGGTATTACAACGTAATAGAACTACGGAGGAACGGGGGGGGGGGGAAGCAAAGGCGTCTGACAAGGTAACAGGGTTACGGAACGGGCTGGGGGGGGACGACGTCTCTTCGTTCGGGACAGGCAAAAACCGAGATCCGTACACGTTGCTTTTCACGTAGTAATCTTCATCCACCAGGAGTAGGATCGCCTGTCTAATCTCGTGGGTTTTCTCCGGGTCCTCCGGTTTGCTCCCACTGCTAAAGACCCCTACGCACAAGCGAATTATTGACGCGCACTAAAAGATCCATTGATAGTTGGGAGGGAAACCGAGGTCCCGTGTATACATTGACGTGTACTAAATACCCCTTGACAGTTGGAATTCAATAAAAGAATAGTGCCGCTGCCCGGGCAAAATTTTCTCACACACCTAGTCGGAACAGAACAATCTGACATTAAACCCTAATTTTATTTCATTTTTTTGGTGGGGGGGGGGAGTGAGTGCGTGGCCGAATGGTTAGCACACACGCGCTGTATCGTAAGGCCTCTCATTGAGTCAACTGGCGTGATTCCGAATCGCCGGTTGTACGTGGCAAAGAGTAGGGTCGACTGTCCAACCCTGTGTGTTTTCTCCGGTTTCTTCCCACTGCTAAAGACCCCTACGCGGAAGCGAATTATTGAAATAAAATTGCACCTGTGTTAGTTCCGAAATGATCTATAGTTTGTGTCGAGTGGACTTTAAACACCCCATGTCTCTCTCTCTCTCCTCTCTCTGTCTCCCTCTCCTTCTCTCTCGCTCTCATTTCATTTCATTTCATTTCTTATCTGTTTGGTATTGCATGTAACGCGACCTTCTTACCCTAGCTATTGATTGGTTTTGAGTCCAGTTACGTTACTAAATAACATTGAAATGATTTAAGCAGCAAGAGCTAATTGATGTCAAGCCGAACAATTGACTTCTCTTCCATTATATCAGCCTCAATTATTAACCTGATTAAATACCACTGACAGGAATATTACGTCATATACTTCCTCTTTCATAAAGTTGAAAAGGGTATTCGACTCACAGATGTCAATGAAAGCCCAAATAACTGCAATGTGCAAATCCTGCAATTTTCATTTGTATAATATTAGCAAGATTATGTGCTTTATTGATTATGACACAATTAAAGTACTTGTAAATGCCTTTATCACCTCAAAATTAGACTACTGTAATTCGTTGCTTTCTGGCCTTCCTTATTCTTATATCCAACCGTTACAGTTAATTCAAAATAAAGCTGCCCGAATAGTGTCCCGATCTAACAGGAGTACACACATAACACCAGTGCTGAAAGTTTTACATTGGCTTCCGATCCCATTCCGTATTGAGTTTAAAATATTATCATTAACATACCTTTGTTTAAACTGTGACAATGCTCCAAAATATCTTAAAGACCTAATTCAACTGTACAGGCCATCAAGATCTTTAAGATCAAGTGATCAAAATCTTTTGAAAATACCAAAAGTCACCACTCAATTTGGACAAAGAGCCTTCTCATTTTCTTCCCCGATGCTGTGGAACAAACTTTCCCAACAAACCAAATCCAGCCCAAACTATGCAGTATTTAAGAAAAACCTTAAAACTGAACTCTTTTATCATGCTTTTAAGTAATGTGTAAATCGTGTTTAAATTGTTTTATTCATGTAATGATTTTATTTTATTAGCATTTGCTCATTAACTTTTCAATTTATATATATTTTTAATTTTAAGCAATTTTAAGTCTTGTATAAAAAATATTTATAGATTTGATATATTTTAAATTTAAAATGTATTTTATCTTGATGTAAAACCAGCGCCACTGAACAGCTATACTGGCTGGACGTGTGCGCTTTATAAATGTATTAAATTATATTATTATTATTATTATATTTATATATTATTATTATTATTATATAAATTATTATATTCTTTATACTTTATGTATCCAATTCATTTCTGTAAACTGAACACAGCTTTTATTGGATACAATTATCACTAGTTTATTCTAAAAGCACGACGTTTCGACAAGTTAGTATCCTCTTATCGTTATCAAGCTCAAATGACAATTTAGTAAACTTGAGAGCAATTTATATGAAATTATTAAGAAACCATCTACATGGATTAAAATAACAGTAACAGAAATAATATAAGGAGTATATATAAAACATACCATTGTCTAGTTGACGAGGTCCATGGTACAACCAATTTATACATAAAAAGACCAGTATCTAGTCGCATGGATGGTACAAAAAACGAGGCCCCGTGCACATTTTAACCAGATAATTACGTCATATTCAGGTAGTTTCTTACAAATGATATTTTCTTTATGTAAACACATGCAATAGATATGTTAAAAAGACCAACAGAGAGAGAGAGGGTAGGGACACAGAGAGAGAGAGAGAGAGAGAGAGAGAGAGGGAGGGTTTATCGTCAACTCGACACAGACTAGAAGGTCATTTTTTCCGGGACTAACATATGGTTTAATTTTTTTCAATAATTCATTTGCGCGCAGAAATCTTTAGCGGTGGGAGAAAACCCGGGGACCAGGAGAAAACCCAGTTGGACAGAGTGAAAAGTTTCCAGGACAGCACACTTCATCATATGTTGGGGGGGGGGGGGGGGGCAATGGTTAGCGCGTGTGCGTTGCATTTTAAGGTCTGTCATTGAGTCAACTGGCGTACGAGTAGGATCGCCTATCCAAACATATACGGTTTTCTCCGGGTCGTCCGGTTTCCTTCCACTGCTAAAGACCCCTACGCGCAAGTGAATTATACGAATAAAATTAAACCATATGTTAGTCCTGAAATGCCCTAGTTTGTATCAAGTGGACGTTAAACGCCATTTTCTTTTTTTCTCTCTCTCTCTCTCCTCGTTCTCTCTCTCTCTCTATCCACGTAGATAACAGAAAAATATTAATTGCATTCCACTTACCGTCATATACACGTTAAAATAAGAGAAAAACATTACACCTACAGGAACAACCAGACAGGCGAAAAAAATAACAAATATGTAACTCATGTCTGTTGGATCATCACTCTGCCATACAACACTACAAGATATCTCAGCACCTTCTAGAGCATACCGATTCCATCCAAATACAGGTAACGCCGACCACAAGAACCCCAGAAACCAACAGATACCAACACTTATTCCAGCAACACGGTGGGTTATTTTAGAAGCTTGTAATGGCTTGGCTATAACAAAGTATCTGTCGAATGATATGGCTGCCAAAAGATACATAGATGTCTGTCCGAGAAAATATACCATGAAACCTTCGTATAAACACCCGATGTCTCCGAACATCCATCCGTGAGACAGGCTTGAGAAGGCCGAGAACGGAGCTGCTGCAGACGCCATGAGGAAATCACAAATATTTAACGCCAGTATGAACATATTGGTGGGTGATCGGAGATTCTTGTTCTTGATAAAAACCAGAATGGAACAACTGTTGAACGTAAAGCCTAGACAACAGTAACTCAACATTACTATCCCAATTATCGTGTAGGCCAAGGGGGACATGGGGGGAGGCTTCGGCCCAGTGGAGGACACCTCTGGGACTAGAGATGTCATCTCGTCCGATGATATTACCATGGTGGTGAGATCGCTGCTGGTCGCCATGTCCGACAAGCAAGAACTGTAAGAAGGTTCTGGACATGTGGACGTTTTCTGGCGGAGTTTTGTCCTTCACTTTTCCGTCTTGAGTTGAGTGGAGAGGAGTTGAGAAAATCCAGAGATGTGAATTGATCACATAACGTTTTATCTCATACGACAAAATCACTGATACTCACGAGAAGACCAGATTCCCTCCCCATCGATGAAATTAAATCTATTTTAGCTTGCTTCGCTGGTAGGATCTGTTACCACATTGGGATTAATTCATCCAGTAATGTCCAATATGTTGATTGAATCGACGTCCATCAGATTTAATCTAGAAAATAAGTAAAACGGTATAAAACACGCTATTTGATGATATAAAAGGGATTCAATAATACAAGATGATCGGGTCGTGTTATAAACAATAACAAATAACCGGTCGTGTTAATTATATTAGCTGATTATCAGCAGAACTTAATTAACAAATCATGGCAGGCTAGTGTCTGGATGACAAAATAATGAAATACGGTTTAATGTCCGGATTAATAGGGCTTTTGAAGACGGGTATGCGCCATGGGACAATTTTGTCCCTGCCACGGATTTTAGAACAACTTTTCATCGAAATTCAACTGGTTAACGAGCGACTATACCTTGTCCCTTGCGATACCCACAGTATAGTACTACTAACCGCGTCGGATAAGAAAGAGAGAGAGAGAGATGGGGTTTAACGTCCACTCGACACAAACTAAGGACTAACATATGGTTTAATTTTATTTCAATAATTAGCTTGCGCGTAGGCGTTTTAGCAGTGTGAGGAAACCGGGTTGCCCGGAGGAAACCCACGAGGTTGAGAAGGCGCCCCTATCTCCATCCCACATACGCTCACACCAGGGATCGAAACCAAAGCCGCAAGCCAGAAGTGACCGGCCAGCTAGAGGTCGAAGCGCGGCACTCTAGACTACTAGGCCATCCCAACCCCCCTTATTTCACGGTTGGCTTGAGCTTATTTTTTGAGAAATGCCGGAAGTGAAAGTTACTTATTAACAAGTTATGTAAAACTATCTGACGATTTATGCGAAATTGTATTAGACGAATATTAGTCCACCAGAGGACAAGATTTATAATTTCATAAATATATATGTTTTATTTCTATTCTCCATCGTGAGTATATCAGCTATGGTATGAGTTTTTATAAAACGCAAATGAAAAGCACGTGATCGGAAAGTTCCCATTCCATATTTGACATGGGTGACCAATCACATGATTTATTACATCATAATTAGCCAATAGAATAATCGATGTCTATTACGAATCTGAGAGTTAATTGAATGGACGCTCTAGGGTAGACACCAGATAGATATTAAGGGAGGGGAGTCTGGGTTAGGGGAAAAAGAGAATGACTGGTTTTATTCTGAAATTATCTTGTATCACGAAGAAATATTTTGCAGCAAATCGAACTACAATTCAACAAATATCGCAGGCTTGCCTCGACATCGAGAGGCGATTATGATCTGGATAAGTTAATGAATATCTAATTAATATTTTTTATAACATTTCAGGCCTAAAGAAAGTTCTGCAATTAGCAGATTTTGCTCTTGCATAATGTTTGTTTAAATGTGATATTATGGACAGGCTGATTTAATTAAATTATTTACACTTGAAAATTATTAAAAACACAAAATAAAAAAGTCGTCGGATATTAAAACGTGAGTGATAAACATATGACGTATTTGTTGATTGATTGATCGATATCGTTATTACATATACATCACCAATCTGTTTCACAGAGAATTACTTACGAATTATCTCTGTAACAGATGGCTGTCCAGAACACGTGCGTTGACTGCACGCGCCGTAGTCATTGGCTCAACGGCTCGTGCAATGTTTACTCAACACCTAACTACTTCGGGCAAAATGATGCATTTTACTCATTTTATTACCCATTTACACTAAATAGGAAATATTTTTTAACTACAAATACTTCCAACGTCTTTATTTATTTTTCTCTTACCTCAAAAAAATGTTTGAGAATTTAATTTGTCGGAGTAAAAAAGTTAATATGCCGTACTCATTAAGCCTCGTCGATGTCATGCTTATCAGTGATTGTAGCGGCCAATCGAATATTCACTGCGGGATCAGTTTGATACATCACAACACAATCGATAAATCAATAAATCTATCAGACATCAGCAGTCATTTATTATATAGATCTGAATAGACGGAAACAAGTTTATCGAACTCAACAATAAAATTGTCTGATTTACAGCGGTTAGCACAGTGTATTTGGTTACGGGCACTCGGCAAACCTCGGCAGATTCCGGTACCTACATCTAGCCTCGGCTGTGTGACAGTGATATGTACCGACGCCTAGACAGTTGTCAGCCGTGTACACTCCCCACCCTTCATACTCCGTCTCTATAAAATAGTCTATCGGATGGGTGGAAAAACCAAGGCCCCGTGTACATATCGGCCTGCATGTAAAAGATCCCTTGATAGTAAGAGTAGGCGTAGTGCCGCTGTCCGGGCAAAATTTCCCTCGTAGCACACTCTATGGTATGGCCGTCTTCATTACCCGAGGACAGTAGGACGTTAAACCCATTTCACTGCACGTCCCGATAAACACAAACACACTCCTCTACCCGAGAAAAAGTGGAAAAATCGAAGTGGCATTGGTCATTTTCCCAATCAATTTCGAATTTACCCATTTTAATAGGAACAGAATAATAAGTAAAGTTTTGATATTGTTATTTCCGGTACCCTAACCACGGCTGTATGACCAATTCTGCCATTGGAGCTATTTTCAAGTTCGCGGATGAAAAATGGCGGCGCCTTCTAGGACGTCTGTGAAGAGTGTTTTATCTAAAGAGCCTATACATCATACAAAGGTCTCAATGTCTGAAACTGTTTTTCTTTTAAAGTTTATCCGATTTTCTTGTATACAAAGGACAGCTTTGCACTGAAAACTCTACACATTCTTCTACTAGAGTAGAGAGTCGAGCTTCCAGCTGTAGCTGCCTCGGGGGGTTGGGTGGCCAAATGGTTAGCGTGCACCCGCTGATTATACGGGCTGCCATTGACTCATCTGGCGTGGTTTCGAATTCCAGGTTGTACGTGGCAAGGAGTTGGGTCGCCTGTCCAACCTCCTGGGTTTACTCCGGGTACTCTGATTTCCTCCCACTGCTAAAGACCCCTACACGCAAGCGAATTATTGAAATAATAAGTCATATGTTAGCCCCGAAATGACATAGTTTCTCTCTCTCTCTCTCTCTCTCTCTCCCTCTCTCTCCCTAGCTGCCTCGCTGCATTAGGCTTGCAGTCATTGTTGTTATCTCTGGCGTGAGCGTATGTGGCTTGATGAAAGGGGTCAATTCTACCACCCCCCGCCTCCCCAAACACACACATCAACACAAAAGACCTTTGTGCGTGCGCTGATATAATAAAGATGAAAATATGACAACTTGTCTACGATACGACCAACAATGGAAGAGGACGAGAAAACCCACACTGTCTATTATTTATGCCCCACCTGAGCCCGTCACCTTTTTTTTATCTTCGTCTCCGTGGAATAAAGGAAATTAGAATCAGCCCCATTCTCGAACACTAATTACACAAAACACATACACGAATAATTATCTTCATTTGATACTAATTAACAAGTTGGTTACGGTATACTTTACTTTTAACTAAACATACTAATAGAATTGGCTTTCATCCAAGACATTAAAACGGTTTGTAATCTCCGATTAATCGCAAAAGTGGACCGCATTAGTTTCTTTTGCAATGGTTTTAAATTTATGTCATCAATTCGCTCGCGCGTAGGGCTCTTTGGCAGTGGGAGGAAACCGGAGTAACCGGAGAAAACCCACGAAGTTGGACAGGCGACCCTACTCCTTGCCACGTTCAACCGGGTTTTGAAACCACACCAGTTGACTCAATGGCAGACCATATGATACAGCGCGCGCATGCTAACCATTCGGCCATCCGATACAAATTAGTGGAACCACGGTGGTTAAGTGGGTAAGTCGCTGGCTCGCTCGCCTTGGGTCGGGGTTCGATCCCTGCATTGAACTAGCAAGTTCATCAAGATTTTCCGATGTGGTTTCTATTTGTCAGTGTCAGCTGTCCAAACGTTCGGCAAATACTAGTATAGATATTAAAGACGCGCAAGTAATTTATTGAAATAAAACATACCATATGTTAGTCTCGAAATAAAAATTCTACCATATGTCAAATGGAATTTACCCCCCCTCTCTCTCCCTCTCTCTCTCTATCGCTCTCCCCCCTCCCTCTCTCTTTCCCCCCTCTCTCTCTCTCTCTCTCGCTCTCGCCCCCTCTCAATCGATTTCATTAGGCCAAACCCAAGAATTAATTAAGGGTGTGAATGAACAATTAGCATAATAATCGTACACACGACGCGTTACTCTTTAAACACTGCTATAATAACTGTGAGACCTATTTTCAAGACACTGGACTCGAATTCACAACTAAATTCATGCCAAACTGTTTAAAACAGAATCACTTACTTATCTGCAAACTGTGATGATATGCGTTTTAAAATATTTTTACTTCCGCATAGCGCGAAGAGGGTATTATTTGTAGAATACCATTCACCAACATTTCGAATAAACATACATAAATAAATATGCAAGAGCTAAATTTGCATGTTGCAGGTCTTTATTTAGGTCTGAAATGTTATCTAAATTATTAATTAAACATTAATTACCTGATCCATGCCTTAATCAAACTTTCGTTGCCATCTTTTAACCTGCACAATTTATAAAGTTTGAATGAGACTGCTTTTTTATCGTACCGACTTTAGTAATTATATGATCGAGGGTAGGCCGAAAAGTCAATCGTTAATATCTCGATTCGTAGCGAAGCAATTTGACTGAAATTTTTAGCATATTTTCTTTACCTTATCTAGCGAGAATTATTAGCTCTTTATATAATCTAACATGCAATCGTTTTAAAGATAAATTAGTTAAGAGTTTTATAAAGAGTTGGCCATTCTTGCTAAAATAATTCAAAAACAGATGATAAAAATACAGAAAATATTGAAAATTTCAGTCGGTTTTCTCCGGGTACTCCGGTTTCCTCCCACTGCTAAAGACCCCTACGCGCAAGCGAATTATTGAAATAAAATTAAACCATATGTTAGTCCCGAAATGACCTAACTTGTGTCGAGTGGACGTTAAACCCCATTTCTCTATCTCACTCTATGAATATTTCAATGGTATTTATTATCAAATACATATAACATATTCTGAACTACGTTGCCAAGGTAATTATTAATTAGATTTCAGTCCAAACAAGGAACAAGGTTATTAATTA
Organism: Patella depressa; assembly: GCA_948474765.1. NCBI lineage: Eukaryota > Metazoa > Mollusca > Gastropoda > Patellidae > Patella > Patella depressa. Next base: position 5,558,763 of record OX419718.1, read on the forward strand.
AATTATCATGTAGAGAGGTAAGAGATTAACGGGGTGGTACATTTGACAGATTCCATTAGGTCAATAGTACAGCGGTGTAACTTGGTCGTGTCTATATACAGTGTATCATTATATTCGACGATAACAACTCAATTATTCCAACAAAAGACATCAAGGCTTGTAAGCGAGCTGGCCTTCAGACTTACGTCAGTGTCTTGAAAATAGGTCTCACTGTTATTATAGCAGTGTTTAAAGTGTAACGCGTTGTGTGTACGATTATTATGCTAATTGTTCATTAACAATCTTCATTAATTCTAAATGTTTGGGTTTGGCCTAGTGAAATCGATTGAGAAAGAGAGAGGGGAGAGAGGAGAGGGAGATAGAGAGAGCGAGCGGTGGGGGGGGGGGAGAGTGAGCGATTTCCAGGTTTTCTCCGGGTACTCCGATTTCCCCACACTGCTAAAGAACCCCACGCGCAAGCGAATTAATAATATACATTTAAAACCATATGTTAGTCCCGAAATGACCTAGTTTGTGCCGAGTGAACGTTAAACCCCATTTCTCTCTCTCTCTGTTTTTAGATGAGGGTTTGGGTGTCTAGTGGCGTAATGCGTGCGCGTGAAATTACAGTGTCTATCATTGGGTCAAGTGGTGCTGTTTCGATTTTCCGCTTGTACGTGTCAAGGAAAAGGGTCGATTGTCCAACCTCGTGGGTTTTCACTGGGTCCCCCGGTTTCCCCCAACTGCCAAAGATTCCTCCGCGCAACAAATTATTGAAATAAAACTAATGTTAGTGATGAAATGACCTTGTTTGTAGAGTTCGATGCCCCCCCCCTCTCTATCTCTCTTGTCGTCAGCTCCCATATGGCATCTCTATAAATAATTAAATAATTATGTAGATATTTATTGAATAATTAGTTTAAGGTAAAAACGATCGTAGTATGGACCAGTCAGATTATTTTCATGATGATCGGACTTTATCGAAGAGTGTAACCCCAAGAAGAAGGAGAGCAAGAACATTCTACTCTTCTGCACCTAACCTGGGCTAATGAAAGACGGGCACACGCCATACAGTGTGTTATGAGGGAGATTTTGCCCGGGCAGCGGCGCTACGGCCTAATCTTATATCGAATCCCAAATATCAAGGGATCTTTCACGTGCACGCCAATGTGTACACGGGACTTGAGAGCAAGAACAATTAGAAGAAGATGACGGGTGGCAACAAGTTACTGTTGTGTTTGTAAATATAAAAGTATATTTGAGAGGAGCATGTCCCATCCGTGTATTGACCAGTTGCTGTTTTTAGGAACCTGTCCTATCATTGCATTGATTCACATATTGTCAATCTCTATAGTTTACCATAGTCACTCATTATATTTAAGGTCTCTAATAGATGTTCTGTTCTGTATAATATATTGGACAGGCTATTTAAGGTCTCTAATTGATTATCTGTTTAATATATTGATGTCGCTTAACTGGCACAGGTGACAACGGGAACTGGGGTAATTACATATAGCTTACAGATAATAGCCTAGTAATCCAAATATGGTATTCCTTGCGTACACTGTGTTTACATCCAGGGTAGAATCTGGGCAGCTGACCAATCAGATAAATGAAGGAAGAACGGAGTTAAGACATCATTAAAACATCATTTGGGGTTCGCAGATAATCGGGGAGATGGGTGGCTGAATGGTTAGCGTGAGCGAGCCTTATCAATACTATCATACGGCCTGCCATTGAGTCAACTGGCGTGGTTTATAATCCCCAGTTGTACGTCGCAAGGAGTAGGGTCGCCTGTTCGACCTCGTGGGTTAACTCCGGGTACTCCGGTTTCCTCCCACTGCTAAAGACCTCTGCGCACAAGCGAATAATTGGATTAAATTAAACCATATGTTAGTCCCGAAATGACCTAATTTGTGTCCAATGGACATTAAACCCCATTTCTCTCTCTCTCTCTCTCTCTCTCTCTCTCTCTCTCGCAGATAATCTATTTTGTTTTTCATATAGTTCAACATTTTGTTTTACTTGTATTTACTACACTAGAACCTGGAAGAGTTGTGTTCTGTTTAATATATAAATTCTTTACATACATGACGTGTGACCAAAAACTAGGGTAATGAAGTAGCTTGCATTATTCTACTACTATCTTAGACTAACTCACCGATAGTTATGTCATTATCCATTGCTAAAAGTAAGGTTTTATCGTCAAGTCATGCCGTGCACGGATTAGTACAATTAAATAGAATACGGCTAGACCCCGTGTATACATTGGCGTTCACGTAAAAGATCCCTTGGCAGTTGGAATTAGATATAAGAGCAGGCTATGGTGCCCAGTCCGGCACTACCCCATAGCCCACTGTATGGCGTAAGCCCCTGTCTTCAGGGGGGGGGGGGGGGCTAGTGGTCTAGAGTGCCGCGCTTCGACCTCTAGTTGGCCGGTCACCTCTGGCTGGCGGCTGTGGTTTCGATCCCTGGTTTGAGCGTATGTGACATGGAGATAGGGGCGCCTTCTCAACCTCGTGAGTTTCCCCCGGGAACTCCGGATTCCTCCCACTGCTAAAGACCCCTACGTACAAGTGAATTATTGAAATGAAATTAAACCATAGTTAGTCCCGAAATGACGTAGTTTGTGTCGAGTGGACGTTAAACCCCATTTCTCTCTCTCTCATTAGCCTAGAATAGGATCAGAGCAGTAGGACGTTTGATGATTATGTTTGTTGATTGTGCTCTAGATCAAATCACATGTCATTAACTGAGCTGGTTAAATTCTATTCCAAGAATTAAAGAAGGCAATGACTTCAATTATTGTTACTAATTAACTGTATAAAAGTGAAAGAAAACATTACCTATTACATCATTATTACAGGTAACTGCATCATTACTTTGATTAATTTCATACCTTTATTGTTTATTGTGTGTACTGACTGTGTAGGCCTATCTAATTGAAATTCAGAACTATATTTCGTGTCGGTTTTTATAATTTCGATGACCTAGTAAAGACAAGTAAAACGAAATTTTGAACTATAAAACGAAACGAAACAGGATCTGTGTTTTAATCCGATAGAGTGTACAAGTAATTTGATTCCTCACTTGTACGTGACAAAGAGTAGGGTCATTAATAGCCCGTCTTTGTTAGCCCAGTCGGAGCAGAACAGTAGGACGTTAAACCCCATTTCATTTTATTTCACGGTCCGTTTGAACTTATTATTTTAAGTAAGTTTGAAAGTGAAAGTAACCTACTTACTAGGATGTTATTATTCTTGGTCGGAGTCTCGAGGATTAACCAATCTCATTTAGAATACAGACATCGTAGAGTCGACTGAGCTAACAATCTGTTCGGCTAATCGGTCAGGCTGATGACAAAACTACTAATTATCAAATTAACTCCCTTGGTTCGTGTTCTCGTCTTGCATGGGTCAAAGGGGGGGGGGGGGTATGTGGCGAGGACGTGGGGCGCACAGGGGCGGATCCAGAGGGGGGGGTTTGGGGGGGTCCAACCCCCTGCTCAGCTACATAAAAAAAATAATGCCTTGCATCAATGAAATTACATCACAAAGTGATCCTACATCAGTATAAAACGATTTCTCTGTTTACCAACCAATCACTAGCTGCCAACATTGGACCAAATATGTTTACATAACGTTACGTCATGACTCACGATTTTATTATGCCTAATTAACCCGTGCATAGCAGAGTACTGCAGTAAAACTAATTGCGTGACAAACGAGGCTATCAAGTCGAATGAAATGTAAACAATACTGATGGGAAACGAACATACTTTCACCGTTTTTAATACCTTAAATCACTGTCCAAAGTTTTAGGGACGACTCAGATTAAACGAAGGACTGTCATGTTGCTGTACTTAAGTGATAGCTTTCATTGAACGGAAAGAATAGACACACTCCTGCATAAGTTCAAGAAACAGACGCTATTCCAGCAATGTTCAGAGAGGGATTTCTCGGGCCATTGCTTCAGGAATATGTGTGTTATGACGAAACATTATTCCAGGACAGCAATGATACGGCCTACACTTTAGTTGACTTCTAAGCCCTCTTTTACGTTGACACCAATCTCCCGTAATCTTGAAAAACGTAGTAACTCTGTTGAATGTAGTTTTGAGTAAACAAAGGAAAACTGTTTTGTTAAGCTACTGAATATATAACCAATTTGATTTTGTCCTTTTAGATGGAGATAATTAGAAGTCCTTTCCGTGAAGGAGAAAAAAAACTATTATTATATACATGTGTACTAAGTCCAAATATGGGTCTAACTCGATTTCACCAAAATTTGACTTGCTAGGTTTTTCCAGATTACGGGAGCAATGTATATACCATACAAGTTTACAAACTTGGCCTTTTTATGTCAATGGTTCGTCAAAGTACACGTGATTTGTAATGGAGAGGTGATGTGTATAAGCACGTATCAATAACTGTATAGAACATTATTGATTAACAATTATATCGATACTCTCGTCATAGACAACAAACAAGTGACTGAAATATGGAAGCTCGCTTAGACCGAGGTCATATCGCAGACCAAAATGAGAGTCTGGCAGGGAAATACTTCTAGTCCATCGAAAGGTCCAAACACAGATTTATGTAACATACGAACGACTAATTGTCACTAACGCCGTGATTGAACGCGTTTCGGACCAATAGCCAGCCATTTTGTAATTGTTTTCGAATGAAATTTGAAGAAGGAAAACGAAATTGGGTTTAATGTCCACTCGACACAAACCAGGTCATTTCGTGACTAACACATGGATCAATTTGATTTCAATATTTCGTGTGTCCGTTGAGGATTTTAGCAGTGAGGTAAAACAGGAGGACCCAGAGAAAACCCACGATCGTCGACAGGCAACTCTTGTTCAGGCGTCACGTGCAAACTAGGGAATCGAAACCACGTCCGTTGACTCAATGAAAGACCGTATGATATTTAATGCTCCCGTCGGAAAATCCCGATGAACTTCCTCGGCCTTATTACCACTTACGTCAGTTCTACTGAACATATTGAAAATATCGATGAATTGTAAACAATCTCGACTAATTTGAATGGCAAATAAACTTTTAAATTTGAAATATGTGTTTAATCGAAAAGTATATATACATTTACATACCCTACACAATCAAAATATATACACAAGGCCTCGACAAATGGTTGAAAATTTAATAATATATGAGACAAGAAACATGTTCGTTTACATGCCAACGTGAATCCAGCTCCATTCTCGTAACGTTTTTCACTGACCGAACACTCATTACGGATTGACGTCACAAGTACACATGAATCGATGACGTTTTAGTTTTAGTATTCGTTTTCGTACCGATGCGAAAGGTCCCTAATATGTGTCTGTAGATAACGTAGCTAGAAGTTCGGGAATTCTGTGACGTAATATAACAACGTCCCGGTGTTATAAAACCCGCAATCGTTGCTTCATGAACATGGCATAAATAGGTCTTGTTCGAAGCTCAAGGATTTATTCGTAGGTCAGAAAATTTACAAACCATTAGAAAAATTTTCCATTTCACATGAAAGAATTTAGCTTATGAGTATAAAACCCCAGGATACATCCATCGACTAGTATGACTCAGTCTTTATCCTTTAAAAAGAACTGTAATCATTAGTCGTTACGAAAAAAGCTGTAATTAAATTAACACACCATAATAGGAAGGACTGTTGCGGACTGACCGGATGTGTTTTTAACGAGCACCGATGCCATAATGTCAAACGATTATCTATGGTATGAAAATAGTTTCTAATTAAAAAAATATATCTTTATGTTATGTATGTCTTAACATCTGATCAAAGTATGACGTATTGTCCCTGGGCGCCAAACTATCGTCTGCGTGGTAGTACGAGTATATAAAAGTACAACATTCTTCTACAGTACTCGTGTACTTTACACATTAAATGGGTGCCTTAAATACGACTCTCTTAGATTCAGCGGACACGATGCTTTGGAAAAATTTTGAAATTATATACTTTTTGAATATCTGTAAGAGAAAGAAATTCTAAACAATACTGACGGTGTCAAACATAATTTTCTGTTTGTGATCTCGTTTTAGAACTTTAACAATAATACCCAGGCGCGGATCCGGGGGTGGGGGCCCTACTGCTGTAATAACATATCTGCTCTTTAATAGATGATATAAACATGATTTACGCATTCTCTCCGCCCAAGCAATCCAAGGTTGCAACATATTACCCTTTGCTCAAATGTGTCCCCCCCCCCGACAAAATCCTGAATCCAGGCCTGATACCTCGCGGCCAAAGATTCACCTTACTATTATCATTCGGAATGGTTTGGTGGCCCGGTGTTTAAACTCCCACTGATAAACACCTCTAAGTGCAAGCGAATTATTAAAATAAAACGGAAAATGTTAGTCCCGAAATACAGGCGGGTTGGATGGTCGAATGTTTAACACGTGTGTGCTGTTTCGTAAAGCCTGTCATTGTGTCAACTGGCGTAGTTTCGAATCCCCAGTTGTACGTGACAAGGAGTAGGGTCGCCTGTCCAACTTCGTGTGTTTTCTCTGGTAACACCGGTTTCCTCAAACTGTTAGAGACCCCTACGCACACAAGCGAATTATTGAAATAAAACTGAAACATATGTTAGTACCGAAATGACTTAGTTTGTGTCGAGTGGACGTTAAACCCCATTTCTCTCTCTCCCGAAATACAGTTTATCTGGAGAGGACGTTCTCTCTCTCTCTCTCTCTCCCTCTCTCTCTTTATCCCCCTCTCTCTGTCTCTCTCTCCCTCTCTCCCTCTGTCTGTCTCTCTGTAACGGTTATATATATTATTAGCAACGCGACATAATTGTCTTCCTAGACATTTAATATATCTTTAAAAAATTGTCACGCAATTTCGACGCAATTTTCTCCAGTATCTTCCTCGATTCCAAAGATGTAAATGTATGCGTTTCTCGAGTAGCATGGTTCAATTTATTGTCTGGTAGCCTAATTTCTCCAGCTTTCTCTTTGATAATTGACTCGAGTTGCGATGCTCCTTCCTTCAGATTTGTCAAGATCAAATCACACTTCCGCGTTGTATTCCCTGATGATAGAGATAGAGAGAGAGATATTGAGTGAGAGAGAGAGAGAGGGGGGGGGTTAACGTCTACTCGAGACATACTGTATGATTTCGGGACTAACATATGGTTTAATTTTTTTCAATAATTCGCTTGCGCGTGGGGTCTTTAGCAGTGGGGGGGGGGGACCAGAGGACCCGGAAACCCAAGTGGTTGTACACGCGACCCTACTCCTTGTCACGCGCAACCGGGGAATTGAAATCACGCCAGTTGACTCAATGACAGACTTTATTATACAGTACGTAAGCTTTAAGTATTCGGTCATCGCTTCCTAAGTATTCGCCTTCCAATCTCCGGTTACTCCGGTTTCCTCCCACTGATAAAGACCCCTACGAGCAAACGAATTATTAAAATAAAATTGCACCATGCGTTAGTCCCGAAATGTGTCAAAGACGTTAAACCCCATTGCGTTAGTTCCGAAATGACCTAGCTTGTGTCAAGGGCGTTAAACCCCATTGCTATCTTATCTTGATTAGTGCTCTCCGGACATATCTATACGGGGTTTCCGCAAAGCTAGGGGATATCCGTTAAATGCCCTGGACAAACTGTGCCACGAGTTTAGTGTAGGCCTACCGGGATACAAGATTCAATGCCAGGACAAAGCCCAATATCGTGAAATGAAATAGGTTTTAACCAGGTAGTAGTCTGGAGGTTTAACGTCCGCTTCCACATAAGTGATACCGCAGACTAGTTTAACCAAGGGAGTTTTATGGTTTATCATGGCTGAGGCTATATATTATATTGAGGGCCCTCTTTCGCGGGGGTCCGGGTCTTCATCGATGATTTTCACCAGTGCAATGACTGCATTCTCATTCAGTAGTGGATTCGAGAGTAACAGTGTAAAGAAAACGATTGACTCGGGGGCCCTTTCCATTGGCCAGAGGGTCCCTTTTGTATGCCTTTAGGGCCCTCTCTAACTAGGGTACATTTCATTTTTCTCATCGATTATAGCAATTTTCTCCCGTTTTATTTGTTCAACTTCTTTGATTTTTTTCGCGAGGAGGCTCATGCCTCAAGCGCCTCAGCTATAAAACGCCTTTGGGTTTAACGCGCTACTTTTCTGCTAAGACTGGGATGATGAAGACAGGCGGTGTGCTGTAAGGGAGTTTTGCACCGGACAGCAGTCCTGTGGCCTACTCTTATTTCGAATTACAAAAGTTGGAGAGTTTTTTTACGTCCACGTCAATGTGTTCACAGGACTTCGGTGTTTTATCCCACACGAACGTCAATACTTTTTTCCTTGCTAGACTCCCCGTCCTACACCACTAACATGGGCGAACCATTCCAAAAAGCCACGATGAGCTTTTCCGCCAAACACCGAGGTCGAACACGGGACCTCCAATGTCTTACTCACTGAGCCACGGCGGCTACTACTTATTCCATATAATAGAATCGGCGAGTAATATGTCTTGGCCTCGGTATATGTTTACCATACATTAAAATGTGATAAGGATATGAAATGGAATGCAGTGTACTATGACGGGGTGAGTTTTTAACAGATACTTACTTCACTGATGATAATCAGATAAATTGATGTAGATTAACAGGCAACTCGTTTCCTCTTCTACTCTCGACACACAATATGACACAATAATGGGTTAAATTTAAGGCCACTTTCAGCTTAACCCCTGCGCAAACACGTTGACCGAAAAACCACGGCGGCAACAAGATGTAAGCGATCCCAGACACAAATGGGTGATTAGATACATAATTTTATTCAAATACGATTAAACCACAGCTCCAAACTGGTTAAACTACAGATGTATATTTCGTTTCGTTTTTTATACTTTAGATGGTCTACACTACATGAATATCTAACCATACGAGGGCTTTTGACCTTATGACGTCAGATATTAATTTGATTACCCAATCAGCATTGATGTTTCTGGTGGATTAGCCACATTACCGTGCAAAGCTCGCCGTAACAGACCGTTTCAATGGTTAATTCCTAACACCATTCGGAACACGTCAATGATAACAACTCTTTCAGATCCTAGTGTAGTAAAAACAAGTAAAACAAAATTTAGAACTATAAAAAACGAAACGAAATAGTATCTGTGTTTTGATCAGATTAACCAAAGCTTCATATAAAAATGCAACTTTCCACCCCCACAATTTCGGGCAATTCATTTCCGTTTTTAAGAGCACACACATCATAGAATTAGATCATATATAATAGAATTATAATTATAGAATGATATCGCTCGTGGTTGACATTTGAAAACTATAATACTTAAAACAGCACGCTAGGACATTTTACAGTGATAAAGATTGAATTATTCTAATAGTAGGTGTAGGAGGACCGCACTACACGCAAAAAGAGATAAATAGACATTTCCAATAAAAAACAAAACAATTATCAAATCAAGTGAATGGATCCGGGGGAGAGGGGGGGGGGGCAGCCGTAAAATGATTTTCAAAAAAGACGTGACAGAAATAATACAACCAGTCTTGACATTGGTCGTCTGTTCAATGGCGATAGTCCGCCAGTCGATGTCATGGGTTAGAACGTCAAAAATTCGGATGACAAAAAAAAATAATTTTTAATCACATGAAGAATGTTGCTACTGTCTCAATTCCGTTCTATTTACAGCCTTATACCCGACGTTAAAAAACTGACAATGAATAAAATTCTCGCTAGACAATCATGAATCTGTTCCCCCACAAATGTTAATGATAATGTCGTGGGGTCAAGGAATACACATTGTATCCGCACAAGGCTTAATCTTTGGGAACAAAAATCTACCCATATCTAGAATAACTCATCCCATCAACTCAGTACTTTGAGTGCTGTCATCGGGTTCATGATGTAGTATATTCATTAAACCACAGCTTTAGTCGTAACCACTGTATTTACAACTACAGATAAGGTTTAAACCAACAATCCCCCTCAATTAAACGGTGTTATGGCGGTGAGATGCGAACACGTCATTGCAAACACAACTTATTGGTCAATTTAAATCACCGTTGATAATGTTATCTTACCGTGAAATGATGGGCTTCTGATATCCAATATTTAAGACAAAATGTAAATTGTAACCTTGGCACACGATTCGCGTACCAGAATGATTTCGAATGTCATTTGTAATGAAGCGACTCGATGAAAGTGGCTAAACATATACTACAAGGGACTACTGTCGGTGTAGACTTGAGTAACCAGATCCGAAAGACTGCAGTCTGATATTACGTCGAACATAACTGATTCGAAATTATAGTAACGATTGAATCTAAATCAGTTTATCTACATTCACAATACATTATTGTTTTCGTTACGACCCACTTGTGTCAATTATTATATGTAAAGGAAAGGTTGTTGTTAATGTTTTTGGTGTTTAACGTCCGCTTCCATCGACGGTGATATCGCAGACAAGTTGTCTTGTTTTCATTTTAATGATCTTAGCGCATGCGCAGGGGTCTGTCCTGTGGGAGAAAACGGAGTAGTCGCAGTAAACGCACGAGGTTTGGGAGCTACATACGTTCACACCAGGGACCGCAAGCCAGAGGAGACCGGCCAGCTAGATCTAGACCATTAGGCCAACCCCCTCCTAAGAATAGCAAAGTAGCTCAGTTACAGTGCGGGGACTGAATGGTTAGTACATACGCACTGTATCATAAGGTCTGTCATTGAGTCAACTGGCGTGGTTTCGATTACCCGGTTGTACGTGACAAGGAGTAGGGTCGTCTGTCCAACCTCGTGGGTTTTCTCCGGGTCCTCTAATTTCCTCCCACTGCTAAAGACCCCTACGCGCAAGCGAATTTGTGAGATAAAATTGAACCATATGTTAGTCCCGAAATGACCTATTTCTTTCTCACGGACACAGCTCACTAATTGTTTCTACGTCAGAACAAAAGCTATTTTTGTCCGGGTTCCCAAGTTTTCTCCCACTGCTAAAGATTTCTGTGCGCAAGCGAATTATTGAAATAAAATTAAACCATATGTTAGTCCCGAAAAAATGACCTACTAGCTATATAGTCTGTGTCTAGTTGACGATAAACCCTCCCTCTCTCTCTCTCTCTCTCTCTCTCTCTCTCTCTCTCTCTAGGTTATCAAGGGGTATAGGCTGTATCATTAATATTACTATACGTCTAGTTAACGGTTAATTAATGATAAAACAAATGGGATAAGTTCATGTGGCATCTGTTAACGAGTATTTTAAATATTAATCACTTATCCTGCATTCAATATTTACTCACTAATCAATCAAATATAGGATTAGTAACTTACTAGTACTGTATAAAGATATTGGTTACATCTTCGTGTACGATTTATTCCTTAAGCGACATTTCAGAAGAGTTGAACACCGTAAAAGTAATCTAAGAATCAAACTGTTGGTGAATGCGCCACAGATAATTTGTGGGTTTAAGATTTGATTTTAATATATTTTTTTTGTCGTTTTTCTTCGTAAAAAAAACACAAATAAGGCTCCATTAATTCAGGTTCGATCGATAGGAAAATTGGCAAACTTCTGCTTTGACCAATTCTGCATGGATTTGTCGAATTATGTTTTTGAATTTCATCCATCAATATAAACAGTTCCTGGGGCCTTATTCACGAAATTTTAACTAAAATAAAATCCAAATTTTAGTTATTTGATTGGATAATATTAGATTGATTTTAGTGCTTAGCCAATCAAAATCGAAGTATTTACTAAAATTTGGATTTTATCTTAAGTTAAGATTTCGTGAATCAGGGCCCAGGTCCGTAGTACTTGCAGGTTGTCTATTCCATGTGGTAAACTATATATAAAGATGGCTGTCGACGAGTTCTAAACGTTAAATGAAATAGGGTTTAACGTCCTAATGTACTGCACCGAACTGAGCTAATGAAGACGGGTATATGGGGGAACTTTGCCCAGACAGCGGCACTACGGCCTACTTTTTTTTTTATCCAATTCCAACATCATGGGTGTGAACGTATGTGACATGGAGATAGGGGCGCCTTCTCAACCTCGTGGGTTTCCGGTTGTACGTGACAAGGAGTAGGGTCGCCTGTCCAACCTCGTGGGTTTCTCCGGGCACTCCGGTTTCCTCCCACTGCTAAAAGACCCATACGCACATGCGAATTATTGAAATAAAATTAAACCATATGTTAGTCCCGAAATGACCTAGTTTGTGTCGAGTGGACGTTAAACCCCATTTCTCGCTCTCTCCAACATCATGGGTTTGCCTCGAGTCGTTCGGTTTCCTCTCACAGCTAAAGACCCTCTACGGGCAGTCAAATTACTGAAGGAAAATTGAACCATGGGTAAGCCCCGAATGTTTGTGTCAAGTGGACGTTAGGCTAAAGACCTCTATCCACAAACGAATTATTGAAATAAAATGGAAAATGTTAGTCCCGAAATGACAGTTTATGTCGAGAGGGCGTTACAGCCCCCCCCCCCCTCGAGACAGAGAGAGAGAGAGAAGGACGTTAAACTCCATTTCTCTCTCTCTCTCTCTCTCAGGGTCACTGTTGATAACAAAAATAAACTACTTACGTGATGTGAGATAGAATCCGTGTAGAGTGATGAGAAATAGAATCCGTGACTTAATACACCTAGAGTTGCTAGAGAAGCATGAGGTATATAGGAGACAGTGGTTGACTGATATCGTTAGAGGGGACGCTATCAATGAATGATATAAAGAGCATCACGCCACTACTATAGCCCACATAGATCAATACATTCCGATAGTCATTCTAATCTGCAATTATAAGTTATTATTTCATATTGTCGTAGAATAACTATAACTGTTGTGGCTACATTACTTAGTTTCGTTTCTGCGGTTGTACGTGACAAGGACTAGGGTCGCCTGTCCAAATCCGTGGGTTTTCTCCAGGTCCTCCGAGGAGCGAATCTTGCTGATTAAGTTAATATTTCTATATTCTTTGGTTAAACATACATTATGCAAGAATTAAATCTCCCTATTGCAAGTCCTTCTTTAGGACTGAAATGTTATAGAAATTATCAATTAGACATTAATTAACCTTTATCACCCAATAACACATTTGACAGTAGATATCGCTGAGATATCGCATTACACGAATTTGATTGGTCAATCAAAAAGGAACTACTTTCTTTTATTCTAAAGAAACCACTAATTCTAAATAAAAAGCAACTTCTATTTTTGTTAAAATGAAACTGCTTTTATTTAATTGTCCTTGAAGGAAATTATAAATCGTGGGCGGATCTATTATGAAACGAATGAAGCTGATCCCTTAATCACGAATGGGGCCGACATTGCTTAAATATGAATAATGTAAGGGCTTTAAGGGGCTTTTGTTATGATTTGATAAACAGCTGGCAGTTCTTGCTATAATAGTTACAAAAAAGATAATGAAATGAGAATATGCTGAAAATTTCAGTTAAATCGCTTTACTCGAAATCGAGATACCACCGATTCAATCCTACGCTAGACTCGATCGCCATTTCTGCCGTTGTTACGATACTGAAATGCATTCAAATCCACTAAACATCGCAGTCATCCGATAGCATCGAGAGTTGCCATGGTCTTAGTAACTTAATTAAGTCTAATTAATAATTTAGATAACATTTTAGGCCTAAAGATAGGCCTACAATTGATCGATTTAGCTCTTGCATAACGTATCGTGAAATAATTGATTATACATTTAATGACATCCGCATATAACAAGTACATTAACAACTCCCAAGGCCATCGCATCAGGTTAGAAAAATTTAATTATTTAATAGTTTAGCTACGAAGTTAATCGCCCACTTTATATATGGATTTTGCATTATCTATTCTTGAAATATCATAGCAAGAAACGACCATCTAAACCTTATATAATGCATCTTTAAGCAGTTGAAAGTTTAAAGGTAGATATATTCACTGTTCTGTAAGAGGATGTCCCAGTAATATCATAGTAGAACTGGAAAGGAATGAAGGAGCTAGAACAAAGCTTAGTGCTCCCCTTCCTGATACCACAATTGTACCACGATCCGGAAACTAGACGAAATGTTTTATAAAGATACATCAGCTTCAGGGTAAATTTTTATAAACAATGTTCTATTGAATTTCATGTGAATATTTCAGACAAGTGGATATATGTTATATAAATACATCATACAGGCCAGGAACCAGGAAACAAACATTCCAGAAGATGACGTCCTTAGGCGAATCTGATCAGCTGGAGTCTGGAATTGCTGTTCGATTCCTATTGTTCTTCTCCTAAACTGGGCTATTTGAAGACGAGCATACGCCGGCCATACAGTGTGCTATGAGGGAAATTTGCCCGGGCATTGGCCCTACGGCCTACTCTTATATATATCGAATTCCAACTGCCAAGGGATGTTTTCCGTACATGGGACCTCAGTTTTTTTTATCCCATCCGAACGACTAGACAGCTGTGCTTATTAGGTCCTCTGTCCAGCATCACTGACAAAGGGAAACCACGTGGGAAAATTTGAATGAACTTTCTCGGCTATTGCATTGATCGAACACCCGACCTCCAGGCTAGCGAGGCAGCGTCTTACCCACTTAGCCACGTGATCCCCTCTTGTGGAAACGTCGTGTGTATGTAATATAGTGATTGTTACTCATACTGTTCTGTATTATAATATGCTCAATGTTCAGTCGTTAAATGCCATTCAAAGATCGTAAATAAACCTGTAATCTATTAGTTTTTGCACACTTGTAGGATGTAAGTAAGATTATATTCTATCGAGAATTGTTTATCTGTTTATCAACCTTGTTTCTATTTAGTTACACGAGCTGCCTATAACGTTCACCCTTTCAGTATAATAGGAAACAAGATTTGGTTTCGCCAATTTAATGGATGCTCTGAGATCAACGGGATATTATTGATCCGGGGTCCCGGAAGAATATCTTTGTTTTTGTTAAAGCGACATTAGGTCAGATTTAGATAATAAACAGCTGGCAGTTTTGGCTATAATAGTTGTAAAGTTAATATACCAAGTCTCGATTATATCGTTTTACGATAACCGCATTCGCTACAAAACGTTTTTAAATCAACTAAATATCGCAGGCTAACGATTGATGATTATGGTCTGGATAAGTTAATTAATGTCTAATTAATAATTAGATAAGATTTCAAGCCTAAAGAAAGACTGCAATAGGCAGATTTACCTTTTGCATAGTATGTTTAATTTTTAAATTATATTTTAAATTGTCCGGTAACGAAGCAGGCCTTGCCCCTCCCCTCGCCCCACCCCCACCTTCCCCGCCATGATGCCCCAAGCAAGTGTTTATTATCCTTCCACGGAGTTCAAATGTCCAAAAGTTTTACTCCAACTGGGACATACGTCATGCAGCGTGCTAGGAGGGGAAACTTGACCCGAACAGTTGTTTTTCTTTTTCCATCCGTCCCGGGGTGTTTTACGTGCACGCCAATGTGAACATGGGACCTAGGTTTTGTGGACCAAACGAAGAATTAGACACTGCTCTTATCAGGTTTTCCGCCCTATACATTTGACAAGGGAGAATCATATCGAACAATTCAAGTCGATTGTTCAACCCCGTGGGTTTTCTCTGGGTCCTTCGGTTTCCACCCACTGCTAAAGACCCCTACGTGCAAGCGATTTGTTGAAATAAAACTGGGCCATATATTAGTCCCGAAATGACCTAGTTTGTGTTGTGTGGATGATAAACCCCATTCTTCACTCCCTTGCTCGAAAAATTCAAAGGGACTTTCTCAACCAACCACGGAAGTAAACATCTTACACACTGTATCACAAACAAATATATTATCATTATTATGCATAGAAGAACAGGTCCCAAAAGACTGCGTAGGAGTGGATATTGGTATATTTACCCTAAAAACAAACGGTAGCATCCGGAGTACTAATAACATTGAAGAAATGCGTCTCTTGTTGCTGAGACCGAACATTCATCAAATAAAGTGAACGTATTTACAATACGTATTTAAAGGCGCCATGCTAAACGATTATTTGACTTTTAATTAAGAAAACAGCATAAAATGTTTCCCGATATAATTTCAGACGGATTAAATCGGGGTTCCTCACAAGATCACAGGGGACATTGCTTGTCTGCAGTGGATCCTAAATGTTTGTCTGCAGTGGATCCTTAATGTTTGTCTGCAATGGATCCTTAATGTTTGCTTGCAGTGGATTCTTAATGTTTGTCTGCAGTGGATTCTGAACGCTTGTCTGTAGTGGATTCTGAATGCTTATCTGCAGTGGATTCTGAATGCTTGTCTGCAATGGATTCTGAACGCTTGTCTGCAGTGGATTCTGAACGCTTGTCTGCTGTGGATTATGAACGCTAACAGTTTTTTTTAAATAATCGTAGCCTTATAACAGTGAATGGTGTTGGACCATTTTTTTAGATGCCGAACTGCTAATATACGGTTATTTGCGAAGGGTTCCACGGGTCCTTAAATAGGGGTAGAGGTGGCTCATTTAATAATACATAGACGCACTAATCTGGATTTCCCGGCGTGGTTATCCCTTGTCAGTGGCATTAGACAGAGTGGTCAGGCACGGGATAACGTACAGATTATGACTCATGCTGACATTATATAATTATTTCTTTAGGTTGTATTCCAAATTATTTTCAAATATGAGTGAAGTCTGTGTCGCTACAGCCCCGGACTGTACAGCGCAGTGGACGCTTACGGCTAGCCCCCCGGATCCATTCACTCTTTTTGAATTGTGTTGTTTGTTTTTTCTCTGAGTATTATGTCTTGTCCTTATATTTGTTTTGTGTAAAATTGTGTGTGGTGCAGTCCCCCTGCACTTACTATTAGGTGGGAATAAAAACCCAGATCACGTGTACACCTCGCGTGAAACCCTGGGAGTATGAATGGATACAAAATTCCATGGGATGGCTTATGTCCGTCTTTATCAGCACAGTCAGGTCTTAATACCTTATTTCATTTCACAATTCCGTAACAGAGACCTTGAATTATTATGAGAATTTACTGTGGTAATCTGACAGCTTTCATTTCTTACAAAACAAAAATATATCTTCAGTTTATTTCTTAAGAGACTGGATAGTCCACGGCATCACAATATTGACGCCGGGACTGTCATGGGTGTAAACTACGTGACTGGGCGCATGAATACGATGATTTTCAGCAAGAGGTTGCCACACGTTGCTCCATCTGTGTTGGAAGGCGTTCAGCCCATACAAATGTCCAGAAAAGTCAAAGAGATGAGCATTAAGATTCAAGTTAATGGAAAACTAATAGCGACAATCAGATCCATTAAACCTATGCCGCATTTGGAAGCGCAATGGCACGCTTTCATCCCAAAGGGTTTCAACAAAGCGTAATAATTATCGTTCTGTTGCTCTGTTAATGCTGCCTTCGGCATCGTAAGTTCAGCCAAACATCTCAAATCGGCACGGTAGCTATATTCTTCGCACTGCCGTGTCTAATGAAGGATGTTTAGCACGTAACGGCAAATTAAATACAACCGTAAAGGTGATCGCGCGCTGAATTATTTCTCAACGGTTTGTCACAGCCATAATAAACACTACATTAATTCAAAGTCAAAGCAACAGGTATTTATTCAAATCACTTCTTTTATGGTTTTGTACAGTTTTTGTTGTTGAAGACCTAAAACAGAGTTGTTAATAAGGATTGTTGATATAAGATTCCCCGAAACACGTAATTATTTCAACAAATCAATTTACTCAAGAAGAAATCCTGTATCAAGAACTGACCCAGAGGTCACAAAACATTCTAAGTTGAGAATTTAATCAACTTTCAATCACAGTTTATGAGAAATATCTTTGATCCAGAAACATCAAACTTCGCACATAAGTTTCTTATTGCTGTTTTGATACATTAAAACAACAAAAGTTTTATAATATAAAGGGTTTTATTTTAGTTAAAATAAGGCAAACAATTCTGAGTAAATTCTTAACTTGCGTCTGAGAAAGTTTCGTGAACTCAGGACCAAGTGTACTAAATAAGACCATTTTTGGCTTTCAAACAATTTACTATTGTAACATTTCTTCACAGAAAGAGAGAATGAGCGAAAGAGAGAGTGGGGGCGAGAGGGAGAGAGTTTATCTTTTTCCACTCGACTAAAACGACTATTTCAAGCGCATAATTTTCTCACGTTAACCAGATGTAAATAGGGCAATTATTCAACAGGACGGTTCCTGAACGTACAGGGCGAGTGTCAGGAGATCTACATTCAGAGCTGAACTACACCCCGCCATGCCTGTGCCATACAAGTCGAATTTCTTTTTATTTATTATTGATTTTTTTATCATTAACCTTGGAATAAAATCACAGGCTAGTTAAATTGATTTCAACAAGTTTCTTGTGTTCTAATTTGCAACTCCTTAGTTCATTTGTACGATTACGGTCGATTTTCCTTTCTTCAATGTCTCTTCGGGGTATTTTATCGCATGGCTTCCTAGAATTGTATAACAAATTTAAAAGTATTCGGTACGTATTCGGAGGCTTCTTGTTTATCGGGGATCGTTGCGGCTCAAGGAGTAGGCGGTAAACATAATGGCCCAGACTCGATGACGTTTTTGGCTGAGTGGTTCTGGGTTTTCAGTGGTACAGGACAAGGAAACCTTGGGGCCCATGTAGACATACCAGAACCCCTGGCAGTAGGAATTAGATGCAAGAATAGTCCCCAGTGTCGCCTTCCAGACAAAATTTCCTCCGGGCACTCCGGTTTCCTCCCACTGCTAAAGACCCCTACGCGCAAGCGAATTATTAAAATAAAATTAAACCATGTGTTACAGGCGCGGAACCAGAGGGGGGTCCAGGGGGTCCGGACCACTCCCTGCTCAGGCTTGAAAATTTTTTATGCGATTTTATTGGCGATTTTTAGACCTGTAATTTTGGAATTTACCTTCCGGAAATACGTCAGAATGCACCAAATTGAATCTAATTTACCAAAGGGCCCCCAAACCCCCCGGTATTGGTGGCGGTGGCAATTATCAAACCTGCCCCCCCCCCCGCAAAAAATCCTGGATCCGCGCCTGTGTTTGTCCCGCAATGACCTGGTTTTTGAAGAGTGGACGTTAAACCCAATCTCTCTCTCTCTCTCTCTCCAGACAAAATGTCCCCCATAACACAATGTACCGCATTTGCTCTTCTTCATTAGCCCAGTTCCGGTTAGCCTCGGCCATCATTACTAAAGTTGGTGAGACAAACCCGTAGTCTCGGTTATCCACTTTTTTTGGTAAATCACGAAGAAAAATATGTTAGCGAATCGAACTACAATCCAACAAAAATCTCATGCTAGCCTCGACTTCGAGAGTTGATTATGGTCTGAATAAGTTAATTAATATCTAATTAATAGTTTTTATAACATTTCAGGTCTAAAGAAAGACCTGCGATAGGCAGACTTTGCTCTTGCATAATGCATGTTTAAATAAAAAATTTTTGGGTTGTTTTGGGCTAAACGTCGTTTTGCTGTGTTTAATGCTACTGGAGGATTCATTTCATTTGTCAGCCATCGTCACGTGACACGTCAAATTAGTTTCTAACTGTATAGGCCGGGGGGGGGGGGGGGGCTGAATGGTTAGAACGTGCGTGCTGTATCATTAAGCCAGCCACTGAGTCAACTGGCGTGGTTTCAAATCCCCGGTTGTACGTGACAAGGTGTAGGGTCGCCTGTCCAATCCCGTGGGTTTACTCCGGGACCTCCAGTTTCCTTCCATCGCTAAAGAACCCTACGCGCAAGCAAGCAAATTATTGAAATGAAATTAAACCATATGGTAGTCCCGAAATGACCTAGTTTGTGTCGAGTGGACGTTAAACTCTCTCCCCCCTTCCCCTCTCTTTTGTCTCCATACTGTCCGTGTATACTTGTTATATTCCGGGTATACTTGTTACAAGTTTTACACACACTGGGGCCTATTTCACAAAATTTTAACTAAAATAAGATCTGAATTTTACTTATTTGATTGGATAATATTAGATTGATTTTAGTTCTTAGCCAATCAAAATTGAAGTATCTGCTAAAATTTGGATTTTATCCTTAGTTAAAATTTCGTGAAACAGGGCCCAGGTCTATAAATGGTGTTTAACGTCGAGTTGGAATTCGATATAAAAGTAGGCCGTAGTAACGCTGCCCGGCCAAATTTCCCTCATAGCACACTGTATGGCGTATGCCCGTCTTCCATTAGCCCAGGTTAAGTGCAGAACAATAGGACGTTAAACCCCATTTCATTTCATTTCAGAATTATAACTTATTTAGATATTTATTCAAGACCGGTTTCCCCAAATTGGACCACGCCCTATAAATTAATGGTCCCACAGCTCACCAGGTGCATAGTTAACCTTAAATGTGAATGAATTAATATAGGCCTAGTTAAATTTATTCATATCCTGCAATGTATTCATATCCTGGAACTTCGGGCATCCCAAAAAGGGTCCCGCTTTTTCTACATTCGGTCTTATATCTCTTACATTCTTACTATAATAGGTCAAAAAAAGATAATGTAAAATGAATAATTTGAAAATTTTATCCAAATTATTCTATTGCGAGCGAATATATTAGTTTTTGAAGGTTTGACAAGACTTGTGCAATAATTTCAACCACCGCACTGGTTGTTAGAAGCTAAGTCTCGTCCCTCCATTTTTAGCTTCATTCAAAATATTGCTGAACCGTTCTAATCTATTGAATATCGGAGAAACCGATGCAATCGAGAGTCGATTATGTTCTGGATAAGTTAATTAATGTCTAATGAATAATTTAGATAACATTTCAGATTCAAAGAAAGAGACTGTAATAGGCAGATTTAGCTCTTTCATAATGTTTTTTTAAAAAATTCTATTTTTACGCAGTTATCTTTCTTTGTCTTAGATTTATTGTTAAAATGACATTGAGGCTATAATAATTGAAAGATTTGTTGTCTACAATGGCCAAATTGATATTATTTGGTTTTCGCGGGGGTTAATAATGATCACGTGTCATCAATTTCACCTCCTACGGATACAATATATAGTTCATTGCCTCGACATCCACGTCAGTTTGCTATAGAACAACAATTTGTTTCTACAACATTGTAGTTTGTTACTGCATATTTAGCATTACTGCCATGTCGTCTCCTTTATTGTTAAAATCGCAAAAAAGATTAAAAACAAAAAAAAAACAAGCCATATTTCATTTCTTTATAAAAGAACTTGAATATGTTTCTACCAATTTAGAATTATCCGATGTCTCGAAGCGCTTGTTACAGCATGACATTTACCATGAAAAGGCATGTGGTTTCCTTAATAATAGATGGGACAACATGTGGCAACCTTTTTACATTATATTTCATAACCATTCTAGTTATATTTATTAATGACTCCTGTTTCCTGTTTGAAAGTACAATTGACCCAGAATCGGATTTTAGGTCGCCATTTTGATTTTTTGAGTGGTGACAAACCGAAAATAAAAATTATTTTCACGAATCCACCAACCAAATTCGAACGTAGCACTGCATTTCGTTTATATAAACCTGCTGGGCGTTAAAACGGTTTGAGAATAAAGCCATTATTGGTGTCGTACTATGTTCCAATACCATGTTCCAAATAACAGTCTGTTTTACATACTAAACTTATAGACCGTCTACATTTAGCTCGAGAACAGACACGAGGCTAGTTGACCGACATTTTAAGTCCTAAATCAACGATTTCAGTCGAAAGCAGTAAGAATATTTCCAGAGTTTTGAGACCTATTTATTCTAATTTCATCTAATAAAATTGAAAACGATTTATTTAGTCGTTTTTGTGTAAAACAAGTGTGTACCGGAGTAGGACCCCGTCAAAAAACAGAATACTAATTGATGGATATGGCTGTCAATGAGGGCCGAGGTCTATTCTCGAAGGCGAGTAGAAGAATGTGCGTAGAATATATTTTTATTCTGTTCCACCCCCACCCCCACCCCATGTTCCACTATGTGAAAAGCCAACATATTTAGTTACGTCAATTGTCAAATATTGTTTTAAAATAAAGGGTAAACATCACGTGATCCTAGATCATGCGCATCAATACTAGTCTTTCAATCTCCCACAGCAACCCTGTTCGCCCCCCCCCCCATTATAAGGTTCACTTTTCGTGATTTTGTAGTCTGAAATCAATGAATGTTAAAGGGACATCAGATAAGATTAGATAACGAACTAACAGTTTTCACTAAAATAGTTAAAATATTCGATAATGTAAATCAAACTGGTTCACTAGGAACCGAGATTAGCGATTGCAATTTCTGCCTAGCCTTGATCATCATTATTAAAGTCAGTACGATAAAAAGCATAGTCTCGATTTTACATTTAATTATCAATGAGCCTTAAGCAGCATATAGGGTTGTAATCCAGTCAATATCGAAAGCTAGCTAGATGAGTAGTTAAAACCTAGAAAATGTTAAGAGAAATTCAAATTGATCCACTTTGAACTAAATATCGCAGGCTAATAATGACATCGAGAGTTAATTATGGTCTGCATAAGTAAAAGATACATCATGGGAGATTAGATAAAGGGCTGACAGTTCTCGATATAAACGGTAAAAACTACATAATGTAAAGGGAATATGCTGAAAATTTATGTCAAATTGCCTCACGCTAAGCCGAGAAAAACCTTATTTTAAAATAAAATCTTTGTAGCCTCGATTGTCATTGTTAGCGCTGTCACGATAAGTATGCAAAGTCTCGATTATCCAATTTTGCATGTTTAATCATCAACAGACGTTGATTCAAATTCAATAAAAATCGGCCAGATAAGACGGATATCGAATGTTGAAATTTGTAAATTGCACGGCGAATTAAACCCCTTTTTCATTTGTGTCAAGTTTTGTTGGGTTTTATGAGGTCTGTAATTGAATTTTAAAAAAAGAAACTGACAAAAGTTCGACCAAATAAATTTCTACCATTTTCTGGCGGATAATTTTAGATGGTAGATCAAAAACCAATCAAATGTCGATCAAAACCTTTCATGTGTGAAGGACCGTTTATTAGAGCAGTCTGGAACGGAAGAAATCATTTATATAAATGTCAGTCTATCCCGGAGATTTTCCGAATCGAACAGTTTTGATGAATTTTTGTAGGTTATCTTTATTAAGAGACAGAGAGAGAGAAATGGGGTTTAATGTCCACTCGTCACAAACTAGGTCATTTCGAGACTAACATATGGTTTAATTTTATTTCAATAATTCTCTTGCGTGTAGGGGTCTTTAGCAGTGGGAGGAAATCAGAGTGCCTGGAGGAAACCCACGAGGTTGAGAAGGCGCCCCTATCTCCATGCCACATACGCTCACACCAGGGCTCGAAACCACAGCTGCAAGCCAGAGGTGACCGGCCAGCTAGAGGTCGAAGCACGGCACTCTAGACCACTAGGCCACCCCAACCCCCTATCTTTATTAATGACTATAAATGGTTCTTCAAATATAATGGATGCAAAGACGTGTTTTGGAATTGGACGGGTGTAGACTGTAACGTCAAGTTTGGTATTGGGTTGGTGGGATTACTCGAGAATTGGATCCGAAGCTCTGAAACAATACATCTCACTTATTTAGTTGTATACGTGATTAGTGGTAATAAAATAAAACCAAGTACGAACAATCCAAACCATTAGACAAAATTCGAAGTCCTAAAAAACGTTATAGGGAAAATAATGTAATCAGCAAATGGACTGTTCATCGTATACAAAATACATGACAAACAGTGGTAAAGAGATCAAAAGAGGATTCGTCCGGTATTATTTCGATGAATTCTGGAAGTAATTTACAAAATCTGATTAAATATATTTCCTTTCGGTTTTTTTTATGCTACTACTCTACTACATGACGTCATACGAGCGGCTTTTAACCCTATGACTCAATCAGCGTCGGTGTTTCGAGTGAGTTACCCACAGTTCCGAACACTTCGCGCAAAACCTCGGAACACCGTTTCATTGGCCAATCCCTCACCTGCTCCAGAACGCGGGCTTTATAACAACTCTTTTTTTTATCCTAAAAGACAAGTAAAATGAAATTTTGAACAATACGAAACGAAATAGTATCTGTTTTTAATCAGATGAGTCCGCTGCTGTGTTGCTATGGTAGTATATTTGTGAGTAGAAAGCAACTGACATGTTTGACGTCACACTCCGGTTAGTCTCTATCATTCACTCGGTTTGTCACAGATGTATATAGTTAGATCTAAATAACATGGCCACATGCAGATTTCGCGAGAGAGAGAGAGAGGGGGGGGGGAGAAATGGGGTTTAACGTCCACTGGACAAACCAGATAATTTCGGGACCAACATATGGTTTAATTTTATTTCAACAATTCGCTTGCGCGTAGGGGTTTTTAGCAGTGGGAGGAAACCGGAGTACCCGGAGAAAAAACCCAAAAGGCTGAACAGGCAACCCTACGCCTTGCCACGCACAATCGGGGATTCGAAACTACGCCAGTTGACTCAGTGGCAGGCCGTATGATACAGGGCGCGCACGCTAACCATTCACCCCCCACCCCGACACTAATGTGAACCAATTAAACGACACGCACTATATCAATAATGAGTTTATTTGAAAACGCGAATTAATTATTGTATGACATACTGTAAGAACCAAACTGTCAAGAGTTATCTGTTATCGTTAGATTATTTATAGAGACAAATTTACACAGTCTATATAAGGGTGGTTCTTGGGTTTATCAGCCTCAGTTACCCATCATCATTAATAACGTAATATTTGTCCAATTAGATAAACTGCATGAATGCCCCAGCCCATGTTAAAAGACTGTAACGGGGAGAGTATGCGTCACACGTCGACTGTGGAGAGTTTTTTACAGGTGGGTTATCCACATCTTACCAGCAACGCATAACCCTACATAAAATATACCCTTACCCACAATCCTTGGCAACAATCACGTACACTAAACCGGGTTAGACCTCGTGACCTTGACGAAATCCATGTTACAACTGGCATTACTTTCAAGGCTCGCAATAAGCGGGTGGTGAAATTTGTCCAATTTTAGTAGTAGTAAGTGCTATTTATTTTTCAAGCTACATAAAGAATAATATTTTCTCATTTCCTGGATATGTTACTTCTAAAAATACATATTATCTGTACCGTTTTAGACGGGATAATCCAGCCTCTATCGGAGCTATCGGGGACTGCAACATTCGGTCTGATACCGTCTGTGAGCATGTCTGTCGAAGCAATATCCCAGCAAAGTGTGCCAGGATTATGTATATGGAATAATGATGACGTTATGTGTATGATAATGATGACGTTATGTGTATAGAATAATGATGACGTTATGTGTATAATAATGATGACGTTATGTGTATATGATAATGATGGCGTTACGTGTATATGACAATGATGACTTTATGTGTGTATGATAATGATGACATTATGTGTATAAGATAATGATGGCGTTACGTGTATATGATAATGATGTCATTATGTGTATGAGATAATGATGTCATTATGTGTATGAGATACTGATGACGTTATGTGTATGATAATGATGACGTTATGTGTATGATAATGATGACTTTATGTGTGTATGATAATGATGACTTTATGTGTGTATGTTAATGATGTCATTATGTGTATGGGATAATGATGACGTTATGTGTATGATAATGATGACGTTATGTGTATGATAATGATGACGTTATGTGTATATGATAATGATGACGTTATGTGTATATGATAATGAAGACGTTATGTGTATGATAATGATGACGTTATGTGTATAAGATAATGATGACGTTATGTGTATATGATAATGGTGACGTTATGTGTATAAGATAATTATGGCTTTACATGTATAAGATAATGATGACATTATGTGTATGATAATGTAGGCGTTATGTGTATAAGATAATGATGACGTTATGTGTATCAAATAAAAGTCATAAATGAAAATATAGGACACTAATAGATCAAAGTCGTCACACGTCGACTGTGGAGAGTTTTTTACAGGTGGGTTATCCACATCTTACCAGCAACGCATAACCCTACATAAAATATACCCTTACCCACAATCCTTGGCAACAATCACGTACACTAAACCGGGTTAGACCTCGTGACCTTGACGAAATCCATGTTACAACTGGCATTACTTTCAAGGCTCGCAATAAGCGGATGGTGAAATTTGTCCAATTTTAGTAGTAGTAAGTGCTATTTATTTTTCAAGCTACATAAAGAATAATATTTTCTCATTTCCTGGATATGTTACTTCTAAAAATACATATTATCTGTACCGTTTTAGACGGGATAATCCAGCCTCTATCGGAGCTATCGGGGACTGCAACATTCGGTCTGATACCGTCTGTGAGCATGTCTGTCGAAGCAATATCCCAGCAAAGTGTGCCAGGATTATGTATATGGAATAATGATGACGTTATGTGTATGATAATGATGACGTTATGTGTATAGAATAATGATGACGTTATGTGTATAATAATGATGACGTTATGTGTATATGATAATGATGGCGTTACGTGTATATGACAATGATGACTTTATGTGTGTATGATAATGATGACATTATGTGTATAAGATAATGATGGCGTTACGTGTATATGATAATGATGTCATTATGTGTATGAGATACTGATGTCATTATGTGTATGATAATGATGACGTTATGTGTATGATAATGATGACTTTATGTGTGTATGATAATGATGACTTTATGTGTGTATGTTAATGATGTCATTATGTGTATGGGATAATGATGACGTTATGTGTATGATAATGATGACGTTATGTGTATGATAATGATGACGTTCTGTGTATATGATAATGATGACGTTATGTGTATATGATAATGCAGACGTTATGTGTATGATAATGATGACGTTATGTGTATAAGATAATGATGACGTTATGTGTATATGATAATGGTGACGTTATGTGTATAAGATAATTATGGCTTTACATGTATAAGATAATGATGACATTATGTGTATGATAATGTAGGCGTTATGTGTATAAGATAATGATGACGTTATGTGTATCAAATAAAAGTCATAAATGAAAATATAGGACACTAATAGATCAAAGTCGTCTGTTTAAATACATAATATTATGTTTTAGTTAGTTGAAATTATTGGTAATTAGGCTGAAGTCACCAAGTAATTGTTTTATCATTAAGGTTATCCATGTTGGTGTAGTCAATAGCGATATGTTTTATAAATAGTGACGCTTTTACACCAGTAGTGACATCTTTTACCAATCTAATATCGATGTGTTTTCAACACGTGCAATCACATCACGTGGCGACAGTCATTGGCTCAATGGCGCAGGTACGGTTTACATCAGACGTAAACTGCTTCGAGCAGAATGATGCATTTTACCCATTTTAATACCCGTTTACACTAAACAGGAAATAATTTTTACCTACAAAATACTGTAAAACATTTTTTTTTATTTTATAATACATAAAAAAAATGTTTAGAATTTAATTTGTCGGACGAAAAAAGTTAATATTTTGGGACTCATTACAGACGTGGTTCCGATTCCCCGGTTGTACATTATAAGGAGTAGGGTCGTCTGTACAACCTCGTAGTTTTTTCCAGGTTCTCAGGTTTCTTCTCACTGCTAAACACCCCTACACAACAAGCGCATTATAGATATAAAATTGAACCATATTTTAGTCTCGAAATTTGCCGAGTGGACGTTAAACCCAACCTCTCTCTCTCTCTCCCTCTCTCTCTCTCTCTCTCATAAATTTAGTCTCAAACATCCGGCATCATCCTCGGTTTGGCTCAATCGTGTTCAAAAGTTATTTCCATCTTCCTGTCTAGTCGCCAGATAGGGGGCTTGGAAGAGACCTTGAAAGTTGAATAGCCTAATTACTATAGTTAGTGTATCTCTTTATCTCAACCCGGCAGTGTTTGACGTACCCAATCAAAGAGTTCTAATAGCCATTTTGATTCCTGAGATTAAAGTCAGCGCCAAGTCAAAACAGATCATCAGAAGCCATTTTATCGTAATGGCCCTTGTCGATGATTAGAGGCTCCAATTATTTTACTCTTTTTTCCCACACCTGATGTTCACGAGTCGACAAAATTCCATACAATTACGACTTTCTAAATAATTCTCCAGGCGACTAATTTCTACACACCATGTAAAAGAAATCTTAATTTAGCGAGTATTCAGATGATATGTAGTTTAGAACTAGTAGGTTGCCAGGCCACGAAACGCGTGTCTCTATCGGGCTAGGTCGACCGGGCTGTCGATTATAGCTTGTAACTAGCGAGTACTAGGGGATGAACTGTATTTGTAACTGATAGGTTGCCAGGCCACGAAACGTATGTCCCTATCAACCGAGCTGTCGATCATAGCTTGTAACTGAAACATTTAAAAATTGATAAAGGAAAAAAATTATCTTAACATGGTAGCCTACTTTTCTAATGCCATTTCCCTGGCATTACTCCCGATTATAGTTATGAATATTATGTCGATGTGGTGGAAATATCACCTTCCAGCGGACGACCATTCAAACAGGCACTATGTCGATAATTCTTCAGGCCAAGAATTGTTATATAAACTATGAATAAGACATTTATTAACAGAAAAGATCATAATCAACTCTCGATGCCATCTCGTCTGTCCGATTTTCACTGGATTTAAATCCGATCTGCTGTTCATCGTCCCAAAATGGTTAATCGAGACTTTGTTAATTATTGTGAAAGCGCTAACAATGGCAAACATATTTTAAAAAAACCCAAGCGAAATAGGATCTGTGTTCTGATTAGTTTGATTAATACCATGTAAAAGCTGATTTAAACGGAGAGAGTCTCTGCTGTGTCGAAAACAAATAGATTGTTATTCGTAGGATGTATTGATGTCTGAAACTCTAAAATTACATTTCTTATTACTAGCAAATTACTGCTCTTTATTTTAAATTGGATCTGCGTGTGTATAAAAAATTTGTCGAAAATAGTAAACTGTAGCTTCGAGTTGTCGCGTACTCTTGGACATATTGTTTTTAGGAGACAACCAATTAAAGCTGCGATAGGCAATACGGTGGCCATTTTGAATGCGCTATTTCATTAAATATAAAACGGATGAATAATATTGTCTACGATATCACCTTAGGTAGAAGTGGACGTTAAACCCCACGAACGAACGAACGAACGGATGAATAAAAAAAGAGACGTACGTTGTTTTATTGTACATGAGTAATGGCGTAAAAAAAACTGTGAATAAACTACATTTTTTTATTTTCTACTTGCAAGGCTTTGAATAAAATGAAAGGGGGTTTAACTTTGTTACTGAAATGAAATGAAGTGGGGGGGGGGGGTTAAAACAGCCTACGAACCCTTGGCTAATGAAAACGAGCATACGCCATACAGTGTGCTATGAGGGAGATGTTGACTCAAATAACGAATTCCAATTGTCAAGGGTTCTTGGGAAGATCAGACATTTTAGGTAGGCGATTCTAATAATTCGGAGAGGTTGTTTCCATTCGATAAATTCCACGGGACGTCTGGATACCACATGCATCTATCCATCACCATAGTGTTGCACCCTTCACCATGGTGGTGCTTAACTCGTCACGTTGCACCCTTCACCACGAAGGTGCTTAACTCGCCGTGTTGCACCCTTCACCATGGCTGTGTCTATCCCCTTTTTCATCCTTCACCACGGCGGTGTCTAACTCATCGTGTTCCACCCTTCACAACGGCGGTGTCTAACTCATCGTGTTCCACCCTTCACCACGGCGGTGTCTAACTCATCGTGTTCCACCCTTCACCACGGCGGTGTCTAACTCATCGTGTTCCACCCTTCACAACGGTGGTGCCTAACTCATCGTGTTCCACCCTTCACCACGGCGGTGTCTAACTCATCGTGTTCCACCCTTCACAACGGTGGTGCCTAACTCATCGTCTTGCACCCTTCACCATGGAGGTATCTAACTCATCGTCTTGCACCCTTCGCCATGGTGGTGTCTAACTTATCGTGTTGCACCCTTCACCACGGCGATGTTGCAATTTCCAAACTCCCAACCGGCCGGAATATTAGCTTTACGAATAACATGGCCATCATAAAGTCTCACAAAAACATATCCCATGTTCCCCAAGTTCTGTTAAAACTGCAGCAGAGCAAAATACAGGGGAAATTATTGTTTAATTGTTTCATTTGTCTTCCAATAACAAGTCGTTCGTCAATTTCCGGTACAATGTCCGGAAACAAACGACGGAAATTAATCTAATGCGTATGCATGTGATAAACCTTTAAGACGTCTAGATTATCAACCAGTATAAAAGATGGCTTGTATTTTTACAAATAAAACATCAACAATTGTTTCCTATCAATTTATCAACCAGGATAAACTTTAGATAGATTTCGTTCTGTTGAAGACGTGAAAGAGATGAGCCCCAGGGAAATCGATTTGTTCACGAGAAAACAATATTAATAAATATGGTGTCAACGGAAGTTACAACTCACCTGAGGCAGAGAATCTCAGATGTTAGACAATTCTTTCTCAAATAACATTTTCATACGAACAAAATATAATAAATAAAGTAAAGAAGAGAAAATATCTAAGTTGAACGTCTTACAATAACCGACTCAAAATTCCACTTTGCTCATAATTTAAAAATGAAATGAAATGGGGTTAAGCGTCTTATTTTTCTGTTCCGAAGTGGTCTAATAAAGAGAGAGAGAGAGCGAAATGGGGTTTAACGTCCACTCAACACAAACTAGGTCATTTCGGGACTAACATATGGTTTTAATTTTATTTCAATAATTCCATGCGCGTAGGGGTCTTTAGCAGTGGGAGGAAACCGGAGTGCCCGGGGGAAACCCACGAGGGTGAGAAGGCGCCCCTATCTCCATGCCACATACACTCACACCTGGGCTTGAAACCACAGTCGCAAGCTAAAGGTGACCGGCCAGCTAGAGGTCGAAGCGCGGCACTCTAGACCAGTAGGCCATCCCAACCCCCCGGTCTAATAAAGACGAGCATACGTCATACAATGTGCTTTGAGGGAAATTTTACCCGGACAGCGGCGACCTACTCTTATATTGAATTCCAACTGCCAAGGGATCTTTTACATGCATGCCAATGTATACACGGGACCTCGGTTTTTCGTCCCATCCAAACGACTAGATATCTGTCCTAGCCAGAGTCCTTCATCTTGCAACACTGACGAGGAGTAACCATGTGGGGAATCCCGATGAACTTTCTCGGCTAATTCAGGGATCGAACTCGCGACCTCTCGACTAGCGAGCCAGCGTCTCAAACTCATAATTTTAAAAATCCCGGTGTCCACTTGGATGTGGAGCATCATATGGTAACCCAGATCGATCATAATTCTTTGACTTGTTACTTCTATCTTTGATCCATTCGTCAAATTCGAAATCTAATCACAAACGATGCCGTCCGTACACAGATTTGCTGTTTAATAATGTCAAGCATTGGATACCACACCAAAACTTATTAAATCACATTATACATACACAAAACGGGCTTTATGGATGCAGGCGCGGATCCAGAGGGGGGGGGGCAGGGGGTCCGCCCCCCCCCCCCCTGCTCAGGCTTGAAAAATTTATTATGCGATTTTATTGGCGATTTAGATCTGTTATTTTGGAATTTACCTTCCGGAAATACGTCAGAATGAACCAAATTGAATCTAATTTACCAAATTATCGGTTGAGCGCAATTAGTTAAGCAATTATCAAACCTAGACCTCCCCCCCCCCTGCAAAAAATCCTGGATCCGCACCTGGGATGATTAGATAATGAAAATGAAGTAAAATGGGGTTTAACCTTCTACTTTTCTGCACCTAACCTGGGCTAATGGAAACAGTGGCGGCGTCAGCCGTCGGTGGTTGGTGAGGCAAAGCTGGGGCAAAGTCCAAGGTTAAGGCGACAAAGGCACGAGTTTCAACTAGGGCTTCCCCAGAAAATTTTAAAAAACAGCCTGTCGGAAATGAAGCCTGGCAGTATTTCAGGCAATGATCGTTGATGTAAAGTGTCAAACGAACGGACTTACGAACCTCGACGAATAACACTCACGAGCGCCAATGTAGGATGTACTTATTTTGAAAAATAGACTGTTGGAAATGCTGCCTGACAGTATTCAGACATCGATCGTAGAGATAAATGGAGCTGATCGGATGTCGTCTGTGGCCGGATCACTAGTCTTTCCGACCCCAGAGAAGAAAGTGTCAAATGAAACTCAACAAAGTCCCCAATAATTTGAAAAGTAGACTGCCAGAAATGCAGTCTGGCAGTATTTCAGGCATTGATCGTCGAGATAAATAGAGCTTAACAGATACCGCCCGTCGCCAAATCACTAGTTTATCCGACCAGAGAAGAAAGTGTCGACCAGGCGGAGTAAGAGTGATTCAAAGTGAATGAATATTTTCGCCAATATATTTTGTAAAATAAACTACCGGGAATGCAGACAGGTAGTATTTCAGACAATGGTCGTTGAGATAAATTGAGCTGACCAGATCACATTTTTTTTTCGAAAATAATTTGGGGGTGGGGGGCAAACAGAGGGCAGCCAGATTTTTGGTGGTGTCCCTCACCCCTTTGGCGCCGCCCCTGACCACATGTTACTCCCAAAATGGCCTAGTTTGTGTCCAGTGGACGTTAAACCCATTTCTTTCTCTCTTAGTCTTGAATAATGACTTAAGCGAGTGCGTGCTATGTTGAAGATGTTAATTATTTATAAATGACAGCTAATCCCAAAACATTTGATATGTATGTGTGTGTGTGGGTGTGTGTGTGTGTGTGTGTGTGTGTGTGAGAGAGAGAGAGAGAGAGAGAGAGAGAGACTTGCGGGATTCGAAACCACGCCAGTTGGCTCAATGGCAGGCCGTATGATACAGCGCGCGCACGCTCACGTGAAGTTTTTTTTTTACCTGGCATCATTTTTAAATTACCCCTGCCTTGAAACACTCTCATGGAAGGATCAAAACTTTTACATTTCCCGGGGGGGGGGGGGATGGGAGACACACGGACCATTATCCTGAAGTTGGTTGAGAAATTTACCTGGTGAGAGAGAGAAATGGGGTTTAACGTCCATAGGTCATTTCGGGACTAACATATGGTTTAACTTTATTTCAATAATTCGTTTCCGCGTAGGGGTCTTTAGCAGTGGGAGGAAACCAGAGTGCCCGGGGGATACCCACGAGGTTGAGAAGGCGCCCCTATCTCAATGCCATCTACGCTCACACCAGGGATCGAAACCACAGCCGCAAGCCAGAGGTGATCTGCCAGCTAGTTTTCGAAGCGCGGCACTCTAGACCACTAGGCCGCCCCCTCCCTCCCTCCCTCCCAGTTGATATGTGAACATGACGTATGTTTGCAGCCATTTCAAACTATTTATAACACAGAAATCCTAACTTTACAACAAAATATAACAACAGGCCATTAAATATAGATTAGCGAAAATTGGTCATATTATTCCATAAAAGTATGATATTTGAAAGGGTCAGGCCAGCATATTACGTGCATAATTCAGTGGGTTCGGGGAGCCACGGTTGGATACCGGTTTTGACCGAGAGAGTGCATCGGATTTTCCGACGTGGATTCCCCTATCTCACTGGAGCAGGACGGAGAGCCTGACAAGGACAGCTACCTAGACGTGTGTGTGGGGGGGGGGGGGGGCATGACGAAAAACCGAGGTACCGTGTACTCATTGCGTGCACGTAAAAGATCGCATGGCAGATGGAATTCGATATAATAGTAGGCCGTAGCGCCACTGTTGGGGAACAATTTCCCTCAGCACACTGTATGGCGTATGCCCGTGTTCATTAGCCCAGCCCGGGGCGGAACAGCAGCACATTTCGCTTCTATACAATTCTGCCATGGCGTTTTCAGTCAGGGAGATCGCTATTTTACTAGGCACAAAGGAAAATGCTGTTACTTTAACACGTGCGCGTGAAATCATATGGTCTGCCATAGAGTCAAATGGCGCGGTTTCGATTTCCCGCTTGTACGGGATAAGGACCCCCCCCCCCCTCCAAACTTACCAACGTCCACCTCCTACGAATCGGCAAATTATTGAGATTACATTGAATCATATGTTAGTCCCATAATGACCTAGTTTGTGTCGAGTGGATGTTCAATGTTACTGTAATTTTAAAATCATTTGACTTATATGAACTCACACGTAAGAAAGCGTGGATGTTCAATGTTACTGTAATTTTAAAATCATTTGACTTATATGAACTCACACGTAAGGAAAAGATATCTTTATATAATTCCAGTAAATGGATATTATCAACTGAGCCTACACACTGTCTAAACCATTTAGCTGTAATATAATTAT
Source organism: Patella depressa (assembly GCA_948474765.1). Taxonomy (NCBI): domain Eukaryota; kingdom Metazoa; phylum Mollusca; class Gastropoda; family Patellidae; genus Patella; species Patella depressa. The sequence goes on from OX419718.1 coordinate 5,593,001, forward strand.
TGTTGATATATTTTAGGGGTGAACTCGAAGCGTTTATCTCATTTATTCGCCATATGATGCCAGACATTTTTAACACTTTTAACAGCTATGGCACTGGTATGACTGTTTTAAAGATGGATACACCCACTCTGGGTTTAAAAGTGCTAATGTTGTTTTGGGCCGTGGGGGGGGGGGGGGTGTATAATTGTTCGGACGACGTTCTGGTTAGTTTGCAGTCGACTTAAAACCGGACACGCGTCATTGATTGGCGTTACACGTCTGAGATGGCCTCTTCACAACAGTTTCAACTAAAATATGTTAAAAATTTTGTAATGTCATTGACCGTAAAGCTACAGTTTTTACTATGGTGTAAACCATCAACCAATGAAATGAGGTTTAGCGCCCTACTGTTATGCTCCTGTACTCAGCTAATGAAGACGGGCATACGCCATACAATGTGCTATGAGGTAAATTTTGTCCGTATAACGGTACTACAGCCTACTCTTATATCGAATTCCAAATGCCAAGGGATCTTTCAGATGCACACCAATGTATAAACGGGACTTCGGTTTAACGTCCCATCCGAACGACTAGACAGCTATATTTATCAGGAGCTCCGTCCTGCACCACTGAACTTCTCGGCCAATGTAGGGATGGAACACGCGACCTCCAGGCTAGCGAACGGGTGTCTCATTTTAGTTTGTGACTAAGGCACTAATTCAAACATCGTTTACCATCGTTTACCATCGTTTTGCTCCTTTTTTTTGGGGGGGGGGTGTCTTAAGTTCAAATTTGATGGTAATATGAAGCACAATATATCTGTGTTGTGTTATACTTCAATCCCTATAACAACTAATGCCAAGGGAAGATGTAGCGTATTGGCGGTCTACTGACGTGTACCGAATGTTTTCGAGACCTTCTTTCTAACAGCGGCAAATCTTCATCATTGTAAACCGACAGCCGCATCACAGTTGCGGGCCCGTAGCCACGGGGGGGGGGGGGCTGGGGCTAAAATCGAATTAGTCCCCACAAATATTCCGCCAACAATAATGATTTCTTAGGAGTGTTCTTAGCCGGCCATATCCGTAGCCCCACCAAATTTTATGAGTGGGCTACGGGCCTGCACAGTTGTATGGGTATAGCTACATATCCCACCGTCATACAGCCGAGGCTAGATGTTTAACGAATGATTATCCAACAGCCGTGTCATCTGCAAGGGGCAATAACACTGCGCGGGAGAATGAGTACGATGGTACGTATTTTTAAAATTGACGCAACATTTTGTAAGATAAATGTAATGACCTTTTCTGCCAACCTTTTAACGTTTTATTTATTGCAATATCACAAATGTTTGACAAATGGATAAACGCAGATGTAACACACAGGATAACTACGCTATTTATTTTTAACAATGACGCGCCATTTTCTATGATGAATGATTATACAGGTGAGGGAATAAAATCAGGTGAAATAAACCTGGTTTTTAGACAAGTGATTTATTTAATGGATGGGAAAATATTTAACAACTAATATGTTATCTTCTATTTATATTATACACCTCATATTTCACTTGATCTACTTATATACAAGCTCTGGTCCTACTACTACAAGCTCTGATTCTATTTCTACAAGCTCTGATTCTACTGTCGAACTTCTGATTCTACAACTTTGATTCTACTTCAACAAGTTCTGCTTCTATGCGATCTGGTTCTATTTTTACACGCTCTGGTTTTATTCTACTTTCAGAAGCTCTGGTTTTACTTTTACAAACCCTCATTCTACTTCTACAAGCTCTGATTCTACATCTACAAGCTCCCATTGCTAAAGACCCCTACGCGCAAGCGAATTTTTGAAATAGAGTTGAACCATGTGTTAGTCCCGAAATGATCTAGTTTATGTCGATTGGAGGTTGATCCCCCCTGATTTTGTCGTCTTCGTTACATTAAAATGTTAAGCGATCAATTCAAGTACATTTTATTTTAGTACTTTAGACATGTTGATAAGTATTACAATCCCGACTACTAATGTTTTAAAAGTACCCCCCCAAAAAAACATAAAAAAACCAACTGGCACGAGAGTTGATATAATAACATGCTGGTAGTTAGTTCTAGTTGATTGATGTGGATACCAGGTGAGTTTCTAATCATAACATTTATATATATATACCAAAATACTTAGATTTGGAGGGAAGGGTCGATTTTCATTATATTTACACATTTGCCAAGATCTTTCGGCGTCTTTAATATTGTTGGTATATAAACCAGAGAGTTGAATTTAGAAACTTTTAAATATATATAAATATAAATATATTGTATATAGGGGAGTCGGGTACTGAACCAGGTGCACCTGGTTGCTTTTAATACTAACATCGTATACGCATAAATCTTACATCTGGACATTTAAAAACATGTGCTAAATATTTAGATATAAAAATTATAAAAAGAAAATGAAAGAAGCCGAAACCATTAAAAGGGGGGGGGGGGGGATGGGGTCAAATTTCATTGACTAATTTGCCCCCCACCCCACCATTTTAAACTTGTTGATATAAATATGTAAATGTGTAATATAGACTTTTTAGACGATGTATTACAATCTGTATAATATTTTCCAAGTTTATCAGTTTATCTACCGTAAACATACATGTGCTTTTAACACTTCTACTTTAAAGATGCATTATAGGAGAGGGGTGTTGGGGTGGCCTAGTGGTCTAGAGTGCCGCGCTTCGACTTCTAGCTGGCCGGTCACCTCTGGCTTGCGGCTGTGGTTTCGATCCCTGGTGTGAGCGTATGTGGCATGGAGATAGGGGCGCCTTCTCAACCTCGTGGGTTTCCTCCGGGCTCTCCGGTTTCCTCCCACTGCTAAAGACCCCTAAGCGCAAGCGAATTATTGAAATAAAACTGAACCATATGTTAGTCCCGAAATAACCTGGTTTGTGTCGAGTCGACGTTAAACCCCATTTCTCTCTCTCACATTTTAGGAGATTAGATAAAGAACTGGTAGTTCTCACTATAATAGTTAAAGATACATTATGGGAGATGAGATAACGAATTGTCAGTTTTTCGCTACAATAATTAAAAACTAACTAATGTTAAGGCAATTTGCTGAAAATTTCAGTCAAATTGATCCACTATTAACTTAGAACTAAGCGATTGAAAGTCCCGCTTAGTCTCGGTCATTATTACTAAAGCCGGTAAGACAAAACCAGTAGTCTCGGTTATCCATTCTTTATTGGTAAATCACGAAAGAAAATATTTCAGCAAATCGAACTACAATCCAACAAAAAATCTCACGCTAGCCTTGACATCGAGAGTTGATTTGAATAAGTTAATTAATGTCTAATTAATAGTTTTTATAACATTTTAGGCCTAAAGAAAGACCTACGATAGGCAGAATTTTTCTCTTGAATAAATGCATCTTTAAACATCAGATAATGTAAAGTGTAATGTCTGCCAATTTGATTCACTCTGAACTCTGAACCGAGATTTTAGCGATTAAATTTTTGGCCTACTAGTCTTGGTCATCATTACTAGCGTCAGTACGATAAATAAAAAAAACATAGTCTCGATTATCAATTTCATGATTAAATCCTGAATGAAAGTTGAGTAGCAAATCGGGTGATAATCTATTAAATATCGCAGGCTAACCTGACATTGAGAGTTGGTTCTGGCCTGGATAAAAGCCCTGACATTGAGAGTTGGTTCTGGCCACGATAAATCAATTATTTAATAGTTTTTATAACATTCCAGACCCCAAGAAAGACCTGCAATAGGCAGATTTAGCTCTTGCATAATGCAGGCGCGGATCCAGAGAGGGGGGCGCACCCGGCGCACGCCCCCTCTATTTTTTGAGGTTGCGAACAATTTTTAGCTCCATGTATATTCTCGCGAGAAAGGAGAACAAAAATAGTTTAGGTTGGAAAACGTAATTTACAGTACTAGTATAAAATTAGTCCTTGTGGGCATTTTTTACACTCAAAGATCACGGTTCCGGGCTTCGCACTCCCAAGTTTGTGCAGCACGCCCCCTCTTTCTGAAAATCCTGGATCCACCTCTGTAATGCATGTTTTTTTGTTTACCTCCAAACGACTAGACAGCAGTCATGCTAGGTCCTTCGTCATGCACCACTGACAAGGGGAAACCACGCAGGAAAATTTCGAGAACCTTCTCGGCCAAACACCCGCAGTGGTTAAGTGAGTAAAACCTTGCCTGGAGAGCGTCGGTTTCCACAAAAGGGAGAGATAGAGAAAGAAATGGGGTTTAACGTCCACTCGACACAAACTCGGTCATTCCGCGACGAAATTGGACAGGCAACCCCACTCCTTGCCATGTACAACCGAGCAATCGAAAACAAGCCATGGCAGACCTTATGATACAGCGCCCACGTGCTAACCATTCGGTCATCCAACCCCTCTTCCACCAAAAGAGATTACAACCCCATATCTATAAATGATGTTAATTAACTTGTCAGAATAACACGTCGGTTATTTACAAACAAGTAATATTTACGTCTGTATCATATTGTAACAGTAGACGCCATTCTCCATTCCTCGACACACAACAAGACTGTCATTTCCGACTTGGGAGTTCGGTTCACGACCCTTTCAATATGCTATCAGTATGTAAATTGGTTCGTATTCATGTTAAAATTGACCTTGTAAGTCGTGGGATTACACGGCCATTAGTTGTAATGTATGGAAGGTCTCCAGGGTAGGTATCAGTCCTAGCCGTTCATCAATATATGACATTCAATGGGATTTTAACTTTGTGACATGTAATTGGATGATTAATGGGGGATGACCAGGGAATATTGACGAGTCAAGATTCAAATGTGTCGTTTGACTGTGTTACGTTTATGGAAATTTACACGTGTTTCTTAGCTAGTTTATTTTCTTAATACAGATGTCATGGATAGGATGTTAATCTTAGTCTTGATTTGAGAGAGAGAGAGAGAGATAGAGAGAGAGAGAGAGAGAGTTGGGGTTTAACGTCTACTAGATACAAACTAGGTCATTTCGGTACTAGCACATGGTTCAACTCTATTTCAACAATTATATAAAATTCCCGCGGATAGAAAGCACCCATGCATCGAGCTAACAATGCCCGTCATGTGCTATGCAGGGGATTATGCAAGTGCAGGGAGTAAGGCGCCAGCGCATGGAGCATTATCCTGAAGTTGATTGAGAAATTTACCTGGACTTGAACTACCAAGGAGCAGGGTTGAGTAGTCTCGGTTATATCAATTTCTTGATTTAATTATCAATGAACGTTGAGCAGCATATAGGAATCTAATCCAGTCAATATCGAAGGCTAACGTTAACATCGAGAGTACATTATGGTCTTGATAAGTTAATTAATGTCTAATTAATAATTTAGATAAAATTTCAGTTCTAAAGAAAGACCTGTAACAGCCAGATTTCGCTCTTGCATAATGCATGTTTAATCCAGTTTATGTGTATTCAATTGTTTTCCAATTCACATTAGAATAAAATATAAACTTTCATCAAAGATGAATTATAAAAAAATAATTTCTTACCTACAATGTTCGTCCTTTATTACATACAAATTTGTTTTTATATTCTTTCTCTCAGGATACGCGTATCACCATCACTTTGAAATGATTTCTCAACGGCACGTTTACAGTATCAGCTTCTATCTAGATATCATGGAAATCGCCAACATTTCAACACTCTAAAAAATTACATCGTGAGCTTCCACAGGCACAAGGGAATAACCATTTTTAGCGAGATAATTTGCAAACATTTCGATCAAGGAAGCTACAAGATTCAATAAGAAAATAAATATATTATTATGGCGAAGGAGAGAGAAAGAGGGGAGAGAGAGAGAGAGAGTGAGATAGAGAGAGAGAGAGAGTGAGATAGAGAGAGAGAGAGAGAGAGAGAGAGATAAGGAGAATTGGGGGTAACGTCCGCTCCACACAAGGTCACGGTTTTTTTAGGCCTGAAATTTTATCTAAATTATTAATTATCTTGTCCAGATCAAATTGAACTCTCAATGACATCGGTAGCCTGCGATATTTGCTGGATTAGGACAATTTTTGCTGCTCAACTTCCATTCGAGATTAAATCGGGAAATGGATAATCGGGACTATGTTATTTTATATCTTACCGACTTTAGTAATGATGATAGTGGCTAGGCTTAAAATTCAAAAACTATTTTCTAGCAGTCAACTCTCATAATGTATCTTTTATTAACTTATTTACATATGTAGGAGTTAGATATAGCAAAAACACACAAAATAAAAAGTTTTTGTATTGTGCTCGATATGGATTTTTATATAATTAGCCCGCGGCCATTTTGTTGGGGAACAGAATTTGTAGAACCGGTTGAATCCAAATTTGATATTTTAGCGAAAAGAGAGATACATGGGGTTTAACGTCCACTCGACACAAACTAGGTTATTTCGCGAATATTACATAGTTCAATCTTATTTCAATAAGTCGCTTGCATGCACGGGTCTTTAGCAGTGGGAGGAAACCGGTTGGACAGGAGACCATCCTCCTTGTCATGCAAAACGCGGATTAGAAACCCCAACCAGCTGACTCAATGACAAGTTTTATAATACAGCGCGCATGTGCTAACCTTTCAGCCATACAATCCCAGTTTTTGGCGAAAAATACAAATGACGAATTGTCTTTTTAAGGAGTATTAAGATCGGGGTTTTTTTTTTGTGGGGGGGGGGGGATAAATTGAGAAAATTGGGTGTGAAGGTTTGGATCACTGTATTTTGAAACTCCGTGAATTTTTAGCAAATTTTCTCAGTTGTGTAGGCTATCAATATAAGAAACCAGTATAAAAAGCGTGTGGTGTTTCTCAATGCAGCGTGATTCAATTTTGTTTAACTGAATGAACCCTAAATTATAAGAAAATTCTGAGTGTTTTCTGGTTTAACCTAGGGGGGCGTTCTTTCATTAAATCATGCTCAACGCGACATAGAGCCTGTTAATTCTCGGATAGTATTTTTTACAAGTATCGCACTTTTAGTGAATATAAAATCAGATAATCCTCGATCCAGGAACTATTATACCAATTGAATTATGGTATCTCATCAATAGATAAATGTGTACATGGACCGGTAGCTTGTTGGGTTACTATTCTCAACAAATCAAATTATGGTACTTGTCTCCGCTTGGTAAATTATCGATCTCCGTCAAGATAAATAAAATCTGCACCACGCTTGACAAGGAGTTAGCTAAAGACGTGCAAGAGAATTATTGAAATAAAGCAAAACATGTTAACTCTCCCTCTTCTCTCCTCCCCCTCTTGCATTCTCCTCCCATCTCTCTCCGTCTGTCTGTGTCTGTCTGTCTCTCTCTCTCTCCCACCCCCTCTCTCTCTCTCCCTCTCTCTCTCTATCTCTCATCGTTAACCGGGAGATCCGGTGTTCTCCGAGAAAGTTCATCAGGTCTCTCCTTTGCCAGAGATGTAGGATAGAGTTCCTGACTGCCTGGTAAGGTATATCGTATGTGTACACATTGACGTGCACGTAAAAGAACCTTTGACAAAAAATTGCCCTCATAGCACATTGTGTGGCGTATGCCAGTCGGTGGGTGAGTTTCGGGTATTTCCGGAGACCAAAATGGCCGCTTTATATAAATGAAATTTTGGAGAATAATGACCCGAGCCCTAATCTTAACCCCTTTAAGAGGGGTTAACGGTGAGTTGGAGCCAAGTGCAGTTTCCTAAAAAGGTTTAGGGTTAGGCCTAATATTCCCCCAAAAGGGATAGAGTTAGGCCTAATTTTCCCCACAATTCTCGTTTATATAAAGCGTCAATTAGCCTCTCCCAACATTTCAGTTCTGTCATTGAATCAAGGAGCCTGGTTTCCATCCCAAGCTTGTACGTGACAACCTCTTGGGTAAATTCCGGGTTCTCCAGTATCCTCCCACTGCTAAAGACCCCTAAAGTTAGGTACAAGTGAATCACTGAAATACATTTGTACCACGTGTTAGCCGCGGAAGGGCCTGGTTGGTACCATGGGTTAGTAGCGGAAGGACTTGGTCTGTACCATGGGTTAGTAGCGGAAGGACCTGGTTGGTACCATGGTTTAGTAGCGGAAGGGCCTCGTGGGAACCATGTGTTAGTAACGGAAGGACCTGGTTTGTACAATGTGTTAGTAGCGGAAGGACCTGGTTTGTACCACGTGTTAGTAGCGAAAGGACCTGGTTTGTACCATGTGTTAGTAGCGGAGGGACCTCGTTCGTACCACGTGTTAGTAACGGAAGGACCTCGTTTGTACCATGTGTTAGTAGCGGAAGGACCTGGTTTGTACCATGGTTTAGTAGCGGAAGGGCCTCGTTGGTACCATGTGTTAGTAACGGAAGGACCTCGTTTGTACAATGTGTTAGTAGCGGAAGGACCTGGTTTGTACCACGTGTTAGTAGCGGAAGGACCTGGTTTGTACCACGTGTTAGTAGCGGAAGGACCTGGTTTGTACCATGTGTTAGTAGCGGAGGGACCTCGTTTGTACCATGGGTTAGTAGCTGAAGGACCTGGTTTGTACCATGGGTTAGTAGCGGAAGGACTTGGTTTGTACCATGTGTTAGTAGCGGAAGGGTCTCGTTCGTACGATGTGTTAGCCGCGGAAGGACCTGGTTGGTACCATGGGTTAGTAGCGGAAGGACCTCGTTTGTACCACGTGTTAGTCATGGAAGGACCTCGTTTGTACCACGTGTTAGTAGCGGAAGGACCTCGTTTGTGTCAAATGGAAGTTAAACCTAATTTTTCGCCTCCCGTAAAATAAGAGATACGACCTGTTGTATTTAGCAGTGTATCATATTGTGTACTTGGTAATTTCTAAAAATAACCTAACATCTGTTTCATTCAGCCAATCAACAGAGAAAGTGAAAACCATTACTCTACGTTCTACTAACACCTGTCTGTCAAAATAACAAATATTTCTATATAAACATCTTACAAACATCTCCTCCTCAGCTTTACTGAAATAAAGTGAAATGAAATGGGGTTTAACGTCCTATTGTTCTGCTCCTAAAATGGGTTAATGAAAGACAAGCATACGCCATACAGTGTGCTCTGGGGGGTATTTTGCCCTGGCAGTGGCACTACGGCCTACTCTAACATCAAATACATGCACGCCAATGTGTACAGCGCCCTCGGTTTTTTGCCCCATCCGCACGACTAGACAGCTGTCCTTTTCAGGCCTCATTCTTACTTGTTGGGAGAGTGAAAGAGGGGTTTGAGATTAAATCGCTTGCGCGTAGGGCTCTTTGGCAGAACGGGGGGGGGGGAAAGAAAGTTCATGATGTTGGACGAGTGACCATAGTTCTTGTCACGTTCAAACGGGAAATCAAACCAACGCCATTTAATAGCAGATCTTAGTGATTTCACGCATGTCAATGTCACCCCTCCCCCTCAAATAAACACACACACACACACACTTCTTTACAAAAATTGGCGGAGTGATTAATGTGCTGCCGCTTTTCACCAGGTTCGTCTACAGTAGCCCAGTCAGATCAGAATAGTGGGACGCTAAACTCCATTTCATTTCATTTCTTTTAACCATGACCACAGGCACTCGAAGGGATTAAAATAAATTAAAATAAAACTTCTTACTACTGCTTGACTATATAATATAGTATGATACTACTGCTTGACTATATATTTCGACTATATAGTATAGTATGATACTACTGCTTGACTATATAGTATAGTATTTTAATTTATATTAATCCCTTCAAGTGCCTGTGACCATGACGTCCCGGGTTAAAACCCACGAAAGCTCCGTGTTATCCCCCAGCGTGGTTTCCCTCTTTTGGTGTAGCGCTACAGGAGGCAGAGAATGACAAGGAAAGGCGACAGTTGTTCGGTGGGAGTAAAAACAATGTCCCCTGCCAATAAATGACCATGATTATAATGATGACGGGACTGGCAAGGAAAGAAGGGAGTTCTATATCTGGTGTGTTGGACGATTGGAAAAATCAAGGAATCTTGTCAGCCTGTTTCCTGTTTTTATAAGACAGCCTGCAATCTTATCTTCCTAGTCAATCAATTAATTCTTGCAACAAACACTTATTATCTTATTCCAAAAATAATCCATAATCATTAGGGTTGAATACACTTTCAGAAAATATTATCGCCATTATGGTGTACTTTAAACATTTAAAACATACCATTGTCAATGACATAAGATCAGCTATTCAGAGAGGGAAAGAGAGAAAGAGAAATGGGGTTTAACTTCCACTCGACACACACTAGGTCATTTCGGGACTTATTTCAATAAGTTTAATTTTAAACTAAAACATTGTCTACACAATCAATGAATATTGTAGGTATGGATAGAGTTATAATAGAGACTCGTATCGCCGTTATAGATCCAGTCTATAAACAACCTAGCTGTTCTACAGTCTGAACGTGTACATTCCTGGGGGAAACCGGACATCATTAATGTCTTCGCCGGTTACGAATACCCTACAAAAAATATTGGGCCCTAATAGTCTCTACCCCCAACCCCACCCTATCCTGTCCCTTTTTGCATGACGATTTTTGTTGACTTTTTGGCACAGAATAGAAAAAAGGGGATTTCCGTCCAGGTTGTGGTGAATGAAATTAAATATATTCCACAAGTCATGTCAAACTTCGACTCATATTAATATCTGAAGAACATGTGCAATAAATTCTATCGGTGTAGACTAGAATAGCCAGACGCTAGAGATTGCCTTCGATTAAAGCAAGGCTGACACTTGCACGATTCCGTGGCACGCATTGGCACGACTCGAGTCGGCACGACACCGTCCGATTTGCGCAAACTCGTCGTGCCAATGCGGGAAGTGCGTAAACAATGCGCAAACTATGCGTGAACTCGTCGTGCCAGTTAGTCTCTATCATCCAAACAAATATTCTACGAATATTAGTCTAGATTGGCGGGCCCGTATCTACAGGGGGGCGCTAGGGGGTCATGCCCCCCCCCCCACATGAAATGCTCGCCCCCCGCCCCCGCTCAGAAATTGCTAACAATCATTAAAGTATTTTTTTGTACTAATCTAAAATAGTTTTAAATAAATTTAAAAAATAACGATTTTTTTTTGTTTGAATACTTATTTTAAAATGATTATTAGACGCCTAGGTAACTACATAGCATGATGATTACAACAGTCTGTTAGAATGACCTTTCCGAAAATTTCCTCAAAATGTTAACCCCCTACCGAAAGGTAACCCCCCCCCCCCCCTCACGGCTTAATGGTGTTTAGATACGGGCCCGCTGGATGGGTCCTCAGAATTTGAAGCAAAGCCGGTCATTGTCTGGATTATCCAATCTTTTAAGTTACCACGCGTTGAATCTATCAAAACAACTCGCTTGTTAACAATGACACTCTCTAAAATTTTGTTTCTAAAGGTTTTAATTTAAATTGTAATTTTCTCTCGTCATGAATCAGACGTATGGCTTCTCACAATCTTCTTAATTCTTCATCGCGATTCATGTTTTATTCCTCGTATCTATTTTGTTTCTAATAATAGATGTGCCAAGTGAATTGTGGGATATATTTCAGACTTATGTAGAATCTAGCAAAATCGGCCCGGCTTCATAAGATCTAGCACTTACCGAGACTTTAGCTATTGCCCATGCGTAACCGGGAGTTTGGTTTTTTATGTGGTAGATTATCCAGACTACGTGCCAGTTCGTGTCAACGTGGACACTGATGGGCACGACAAAATCGTGGCCAAAAGTCGTGCAAGTGTCAGCCTGGCTTTAGACTCCTGGCGATATATTTCGTTGAACACCGGCGCGTCGAATTACCCAATAACACCATATAAATGCCCAATAACACCCAATAACTGCCCAGTAACACCCAATAACTCCAAATTAAGAACCAATAACTACAAAATGTTGGCTTTGGAAACACAAAATAACAATTTAGTTGAATTTCAGAAGCATCGCAGCTTTGTGTCCATATCGGAGTTTTACGCTCACTCGCCTGAAGGGAGATAACTCGTATATGTGATTTTTGTTGACAAGAAAAATTATGTACGTTTTCGTTGCAATTCGCTTTAATTATACATTGACGTCAAATATGAAATAACTATTTCAACCCCTCCATGGGTATCGTCAGGCGGTTGCAATAACAAAACGTTATTACAGATGTCCCCGCTATAGTTTTTCATGAAATTGAAATTAACTTCCAATAATTTAGCGCAAAATGCGCAACCCGACGACATAACGATTAGTCTGTAAAGAAATTCTAATTAACTGCCAAACATTCTACGCACAAAGGCGCTACCTGGCGAGGTAACGAGATACTTGGCGTTAGATTTTAATTCCTTTGCAAAATATAACTGATTTGAAACTAGAGTAAAAACAGAAACGATTGAATGTAAATCAGTTTAAATACATTCATATTACATCATTATATACGTTGCGACACATTCGTATCAGTTGCTTGGCCCAAATATTAGCGATTTACCTGCTTTAACATTAAAGTATACGGTGTCATGGAGGGGTATTCTCACTGTGCCACCCGCTATTGTTCTCATGATGGGATTAATCAAACAAGGGGATTATCGAATACGATGGTGTTAAAAGCATAGTCCGTTTTTAAAAACTACTAATCATATATTTGATTGATTTATGAGTATTGTCTGAATGAAAGATATAGGTGAGTAATATTTAAGATACTCGATAACCGATGACACGTGAACTTAACTTAATCATTAAAATAATTATAACTAGGTGAACAGTACTAATAAGGATACAGTCTATAATCCTTTGTTTATTTAACTTTTCACACCACTACCCCATAACACCAGTTGATTGGGTGGCACAGTGAGATTAAACCGTCATGGATCGTATAAAGGTTAAAAGGTGAAAGGTTACGACTTTGTCTACGATATCACCTTAGGTTACGACTTACATAATCGAACAAGTATCGTGAAGATATAAGTTTCGAGGTCATATAGTCGTATAACGTTATAACTAGCCAACGTTGTGATACAAGACAGATATTATAATGAAGTTTGATGACGTTCTCGAGACAGTTGGACCGTTTGGGAAATATCAGAAAATACGATGTTTTTTATTGTGTATGTTTTCTCTAGTGTCTGCGTGGCACGCTTTAAATATGGTTTTTGTCGGTGCCGTGCCAGAATTCCACTGTGATAATCAGAATATGAATATTTCTAGTAGTAAAATACATGTATCTAATATTAGTGATGCTGGTTTATTAGAGTTGTTGGTACCTGTTGATTCCTGTCAACAATATGATGAGAAAGATGTTATCATGTTATACGACAATTCTACAGGTGTTCATAGACTCCTGTCATCCAATATGTCCACCACAGATTGTACCAGGGGATTTTGGTATTCTAAAGAAAAATATTCATCAACAATAGTTTCACAGGTTAGTAGGACATATACATGTGTACAAGGTCTTGGGCAGCGTAATTTAAATCACAGAGATGCTTGAAATCGGATCCGACACCACTAATATGAGGTGTTTAGGGGATGGGGGCAGTGTATTAATGTGATAACCACGTCGTCAATAAGAGGAGTTTAGGGATGGGGGCGACAAGGGAGGGGCGGGGCGTCATTGTTAACTGGCTTAAATGTGTAACGGTATATCAAAGTTACATTATGGGAGATAAGATAAAGAGATGGCAGTTCTCACTATAATAGTTAAAAACTATATAGTGTAAAGGTAATTTGCTGATAATTTCAGTCAAATTGATGCACTATTAGCCGAGAAAAAAGCGTTTGAAATATTCACATAGCCTCGGTCATCATTAATATAAACATCATAGTCTCGATTATCCACTTGATTGATTTAATTATCAACGGCTATCGAGCGACATATAAGAATTTAATCCGCCAACATCGAAGGCTAGCCTTCACATAGAGAGTTTGTTATGGTTTGGATATGTTAATTAATGTCCAATTGATGATTTAGATAACATTTCAGGCTTAAAGAAAGACCTGTAATAAGCAGGTTTTGCTCTTGCATAATGCTATTTTAATCTAGAGACCGTCAATTAGAAATGCTCCTGACGATGTTGTCATTATATATAGCCTGAATGTTACATAAAAATGTGGGTCGTTCCGCCCTATTTAAATTTTATTCAATGTCATGTTGATATAATGTGACTGCGAGACTCCTTATCCGATATAACTTATTTAATATTACCATGGAAACTTTGTGTCTGGTAGTCGTGACGGGGGAAGATGACCAAATGGTTAGAACACGCGCGTTGTATTATAAGGTTTGACATTGAGTCAACTGACATGGTTGTACGTGACAAGGAGTATTGTCGCCTGTCCAACCTCGTGAGTTTTCTCCGGGTCCTCCTATTTCCTCCCACTGCTAAAGACCACTACGCGAAAGCGAATTATTGAAATAAATTAAACCAAACGTTTGTCTAGAAATCAGAAATAACCTATTTGTGTCCAGTGGACGTTAAACCTAGTAGCTTTATACTAACATGGTTTTATTTTATCACTCTCTCTCTCTCTCTCTCTCTCTCTGTCTTTCGTTTGTGTTGTATAGAATAAATGTTTAGTTTGTTTAGTATATGATTTTAATCTAAATGTCTTTTAATATTTTTATTTCTGTAATCCCCAAATGTTTCACTGTTTTATTTTCTGTCATTGACAATAGTTTGATCTGGTGTGTAAGAGAAAGTTTTGGAAGAGTACGTCCAAGTCAGTGTTTTTCTTTGGAAGATTATGTGGAGCTATTGCATTTGGCCAGCTGTCCGACAGGTAAATTTAAACATACATTATGCAAGAGCTAAATCTGCTAATTGCAGGTCTTTCTTGAGGTCTGGAATGTCATCTAAATCATAATTATAGACATTGATTAATTTATCCAGAACATAATCAGTTCACGATGTCAGCGGCAGCCTGTGATATTTATTGGGTTAGGTTCCGATTTGCTGCTAAACTTTCATTCGTAATTTAATCATGAAATGGATGATCGAGACTATGTTTTTTATCGTAACGACTTTAGTAAGGATGATCAAGATAAGGCCGAAAATTCGACCGCTGAAATCTTGGTTCAGAGTGAATCAATTTGACTGACATTTTCCGCAAATTGCCTTTAACTATTATAGTGAGAACTGCCAGCTGTTTATCTAATCTCCCTTAAGTTATCTTTAAACAATATTTTTTTCAAGATATTTGAATGGGATTGGGGAACAAGCTTAGCCTATGTAAAACCCCTCTCCCTGAAATGTTGAAATGGGATTGAACGATGTGTTAGTCTCGAAATCACTTGGTTTGTGTTGAGTGGATGTTAAACGACATTTTGATCCGAGTTCCCAAAATGTATCATTAATTGAAATTGTTTTAATCGACCATCTACGATTGAAATGCCATAGCACTTTGGTTTTCTGTTTTTTGGGGGAAGTCGGATCATAAATGCCAATTTCTTCAAGAAAAATAATAATGCAAAAAAAAAATAAATAACTTAGTTGCTCTAATTTTTGGAGGGTGAGGGGCGTGAATGATTGGATCATTAGGCCTGTAATTGAGTCAATTGGCATGGTTGTACGTGACAAGGAGTAGGGTCACCTGTCCAACCTCGTGGGTTTTCTCCGGGTCCTCTGGTTTCCTCCCACTCGTAAAGATCCCTACGCGCAAGCGAATTGAGTATTAAACCACGTGATAGTCCCGAAATAACTTAGTTTGTGTAGTGTAGACGCTAAACTCCATTCTTGTATCTCTTTTAAATTCGTTTAAAATATCTCTGATCTCATAGGCGTACGGGCCCGAGTTACAGGCGACGTATAGCCCCCCCCCCCCCCCACACACACACACGCACACAAAAGGGTTTTCCTGAAAGTAGTAACCTAGCGTTAAGGCGGTTGTAATAACATCATCTATTTCTATGTAATTATTGTAACACCTCACTAGTTTACACGAATAGTCAGACCTTGTATGCCCCTGAACGCCGTCACATTTATAAAAAATAAAATATATATGTGAGTAACGTTCTTGTTGAATAAGTAGGCCGATAATAATATATAAAGAAGACGGTGTGTGATATTATATACGTATGTATAACATCAACGATGAATAAATTCACTATTTATACATTTGAATCATGACGTGATATATAGCTTTACGGTGACATATCCGAATTACAAATCCCGAATAACCAATCAGCCGTCGTGGAGCATGGGGTACTTGCGCTCCCGAGAAAATTTTGAAAATTAAACCGCCGCAAATGCGCTTTTCTTTTCTGTTATGCCCGTGAATTAAGCGAAATCCCACTCTATGCCGACCCCAATTCTAATCATTGAATCAAACTGTTGCAGCTGCATTCACAAACAATGATCGATGTCCGAAAAATGGCTCCAGACAAATGCTCTAACCCATTCAGCACAAATTCGTGGTATTCAATTGAAAGAAAAGTAAAATTAGTGTTTTATTAGATTTCTGCCAATTAGATGAAATAATGTCATTTGTTTTCACTTCACTCTTCTGTCCGAAAAGTCAGATTGCCCGAAAGTTAGGGGTACAGAGCTGCCCCCCACCCTTAACCCCACCCTCCACCCCCACCTGGTACGTACGCCTATGCCTGATTTAATAGTTTGTGGTAACATTTTTTGAATTTTTATTGTAGATTTGGTCGACGTCCTATTATGTTATTTGATATTCTTTATGTTTTTATTGTAGATTTGGTCGACGTCCTATGATATTATTTGATATTCACCTTTTTTTTATTGTAGATTTGGTCGACGTCCTATGTTTTTTGTTGGTGCTGCTATATTATTGGTAGCTGGAAGTGTTGCTGCTGCTGCCCAGAACATATATATGTTTTTACCCATGTATTTTCTACAAGGACTAGCACAGGCAGGAATATTTCTTGTAGCATTTACACTGTGTAAGTTATATTTCTCACAAATTGCAAGTAAGGATAATGGACGTACAATTGTGTTGTGTACAAGTCTGCATATATACGTAAAAAACCATATTGGAATTCGACATCGGACGTTAAACCCCCATTTCATTTCCATTTTAATTTTGTGAATAAACTGGTCTGAAGGAGAGAGAGAGAGAGAGAGAGAGAGAGAGAGAGAGAGAGAGAGAGAGAGCGAGAGAGAGAGAGATGGGGTTTAACGTCCACTCGACACAAACTAGGTCATTTCGGGACTAACATATGGTCTGGATTATACAGAACACACAGTGGGTTTTATGTGTTTTTTAATGGGCGAGAGTGTGACATTAAAGCTGAACTCCGGTTACAAAAATACCGAAATAACTTAATTAAAAAAAAACAAACTTAAAGCCCCCAAGCCAACATACTTGTTTCGAGTTTGTGGAATAAATATGGCGGACATGGAGGCTTATGACCTGGAAAGGTTAGCCTATTTCACTTCCAGTTTGTTTCTTGTCAGCCAACTGTACACACTCGGCCTTATTCTCTACTCGCGCTTCCCTGATTACTCTATTATTTCCCAACAGTATACCAAATTATTGAAGATTGCATAATGTCTGATCAGGTCAGCCTGTAAATATTGTAAGAACACGAGGGGCGTAGTTCCGAGCTGTTGTTTCAATATATTACATAATGTCCCAAGCTCTAGACCATTAAACAACTTAAAATACAGACACTCGCACATGAATTGTAATGAAATATGTCACCCGCGTCCAATATTTCAACTAATATAAATAATGTACGCTTGGCACATTGTCCGTGCCATTATTTTGGTAATAATGACTCACCACCATCAAAGGAAGACGTCACATCTGTAATTTATTTTTATTTTTTTCAGCTACAGAACTTGTTGGACCAAAGTATCGCCTGTTTGTTGGTATAATGATTTTGATGTTCTATTCTGTTGGATACATGACACTATCTGGTATGGCGTATTTATTACGAGATTGGAGATATCTAGAACTAGCTATAACACTACCTGTTGTACTTTTTGTTGCATACTTGTGGTACGTATATTAATGGAGAGAAAGAGGGCTGAGAGACAGGGGAGAGAGAGGGGAGGGGTATCAGGGACGGATCCAGGATTTTTTGCAGGAAGGGATTTGCCAGGTTTCTGTTACGGAAATATGCCATCATCGTCTCTAAATTACATACGCATACATACACCCCCCCCCCCTGATATGCCATCATCGTCTCTAAATTACATAGGCATACATACAAATGCCCCCCCCCCCCCGATCCACCCCTGGGTATTTATCGGTCTTACTGATCGCCAACATGGCCAATTACAACTTGCATATCACCATTCATTTATCGTTTATCCAGTGTATGGCAAGAATTGTTAGCCTTTGTGTGGAATTTGTCGCCAGAAGAGTTACACTCAATATTCAATTTTAACTTGTAAAATGGTTCGACTAAATGGATCTTATTAAAGAGTCTGTGGAATGTAATTTTGGTCATATAACGTCTGGCACTCATGTGATAAAAACAAACATTGACAAAAACACTCAATCCAAATTATTCCACATAGTGAGATAAGGGGGTCTGAGAAGTCATACGTTATATAAAAGCATCATTACATTATCATGAGTTGTTTGTCTACGATATCACCTAAGGTGGAAGTGGACGTTAAACCCCACAAACGAACGAACGATCATGAGTTGCTACGAGTCATGTATTATGTGTTTGACTTTACGTCATGTTTGACTTCACGTCATGTTTGACTTCACGTCATGTTTGACTTTACGTCACGTGTTTGACTTTACGTCACGTGTTTGACTTAATGTTGAGTTTGACATCGTGTATGATCATATTATAACAGTAGCTTACGTTTAGTAGAGGCCAGTGTACGGCGTCATGTATAATTAATCGTGAGTTGAGTCATGTATTAGAAATATAAGTATGATTTTCTATTTTCTAGGTTTCTACCGGAATCTGTTCGTTGGTTACTGTCTCAAAATAGGAACGAGGACGCTCATAAATATCTCCAGAAAGCAGCCGCTACAAATGGCACTGTACTTCCGACATCGATCACGGAAAATCTTCACGATAGTAACACGGTTAAAACGGATAGAAAATATTATTTCATAGATTTAGTTAAAACATGGCCGATGGCTAAAATCTCGCTTAACCTTTGGTTTAATTGGTACGTAGTTGGAATCAGTATTTCGTCATTACTGTTGAATTTGGTCAGTTGTGGTAATGCGACAATATATTTAAACCAACACCAACAGAAACCCAATAAAGGATATGCCTATGTTAATGCCAGTCAAGGTAATGAGAAGAGGTGCAGGGGTGCTATTTCACAAAATTTGATCATCCTATGTTATACTTACAGATGCATTAAGATAAGATTTACATCAAGTTTTACATAAGTGGTGCGTTTTCTATGGCGCTCAGTGTAGTTTTGATACTGTTTTTCATTTAATCCTTTCAGTTTCATTTAATTTTTATACGCCCACATTGAAATGTGGTCGTATATTGTCGTCGCCCCCGTCCGTCCGTCCGTCCGTCCGTCGGTCCGGCGTCCACAATTGCTTGTGGACGCTCTAGAGGCTAAAGTTTATATCCTATTGGCTTTAAATTTATACACAGTGTTTAAGCTCATGAGACGAAGAAGCCTATTGTTTTTCAGCGATTTCCGATAATAACTACCAGAGTTATGGCCCTTGATCACTTCAAAAAATCTTGTGGACGCTCTAGAGGCCAAAGTTTATATCCGATTGGCTTTAAATTTATACACAGTGTTTAAGGTCATGAGACGAAGAAGCCTATTGATTTTCAGCGATTTCCGATAATTAGTGCCAGAGTTATGGCCCTTGATCACTTCAAAAAATCTTGTGGACGCTATAGAGGCCAAAGTTAATATCCGATTGGCTTTAAATTTATACACGGTGTTTAAGGTCATAAGACGAAGAAGCCTATTGATTTTCAGCGATTTCCGATAATTAGTGCCAGAGTTATGGCCCTTGATCACTTCAAAAAATCTTGTGGACGCTATAGAGGCCAAAGTTAATATCCGATTGGCTTTAAATTTATACACGGTGTTTAAGGTCATAAGACGAAGAAGTCTATTGATTTTCAGCGATTTCCGATAATTAGTGCCAGAGTTATGGCCCTTGATCACTTCAAAAAATCTTGTGGACGCTATAGAGGCCAAAGTTAATATCCGATTGGCTTTAAATTTATACACAGTGTTTAAGGTCATGAGACAAAGAAGCCTATTGATTTTCAGCGATTTCCGATAATTAGTGCCAGAGTTATGGCCCTTGATCACTTCAAAAAATCTTGTGGACGCTTTAAAGGCCAAACTTATCATCTGATTGACTTCAGATTGATACACAGAGTTTAAGGTGTTGAAACGAACAAGTATATTGATTTTCAATGAATTTTGATAACTGAACAGCTAAATCCATGATTTTAAATGTTTCATGTATATATACTAATTCAATTGTTAGCGTGGGGTAAAACTTTATAAAAAGCAATCAAATTCTATTGATTTTCTGATAATTACATAATGAGTTGTTACTCTTAATCAGTTTTTAGAGTATTACAAATGTTTCATTACCGAAAAAAGTAAAAATATGCGACAACCCTTGTTGACTGCCCGGACGATTTAGCTGCTGTGGGCGTATGTTTCGTTGCCTGGCAACCTATCTTTATTTAAAGGTTTGTAAATGCTTTGGTCTACTATGGGTTGTCGTTGAATACAGAAAATTTAGCTGGTGATCCGTATCTGAACTTCTGTATAGCTGGAGCAGTAGAAATACCAGCGTTGATATTGTGTATGGTATCTTTAAACAAAATAGGAAGAAGGGTACCATTATTTATATCGATGTGTGTTGGTGGCATTGCCTGCATATTATCAGGAATTATTCCAATAAATGGTAATTCAGGTCAGTTGTTCGGAATGTTTTATTGTTATTTTAAAGATTGTAATATATGGCTTTTTCATTGATATAAATATAGTATGAAATATTTAACGAGAGAGAGAAATGGGGTTTAATGTCCACTCGACGCAAACCAGGTCATATGGTTGCGCGTAGGGGTCTTTAGCAGTTGAGAAGGCGCCCCTATCTCCATGCCACATACGCTCACACCAGGGATCGAACCCACAGCTGCAAGCTAGAGGTGACCGGCCAGCTAGAGGTCGAAGCGCGGCACTCTAGACCACTAAGCAATCCCAACCCCCCAAATATTTAACGACATTGCTTTGAGCCTTCTTTTCAAGTATGACCACTCGCATTTTTACACCTCCCCAGAGGGGGATGACAATTGGAAATCGAATACATTTTGTTTCTCTTCATTTTTTTAGATTTCGATTTAGAAACATTGAAAGTTGTATTGGCTATGATTGGAAAGTTCTTCATAACCGCATCTTATGGAATTATACATTTAATGACTGCTGAAGTGTTGCCTACTGTAGTGCGGTAAGAAATGGCGGAAGCGGTATGACGTCATGGTCAATCGTCTTACTCCTTTTGGTCAGACAGGTTTCCCTGTGAGGACGGCATCCGTGGCGTGTTAATAGCAACCGGGGTGTCTGGGTTATGGCCTAGGGCCCAGAAACTGTGTATGAAAAGGTGCGACTACCTGGATCGGGGTTTCGGAGTCTTCAAATTTCTGCCCCACGCTAAAATTACCCCTGGCTTCAAGGTAAACACGTCTCTGTATCACCCTCCCTGGAAGTAGACGATAACCAGTGAGTTCTACGGAATCGATTTTTGCCTTTATCGAGATATACATGTAAGATAGAGTTGATAGACCAATCAGAAGGATTAATAGTATCATGGGGAATCCCAAGGAACAGTTTGACAATGTTTCAAGGATGTATTCGAGGTGTGTTATAAAAACCAATTTGGGCAATATGATGAACGGAGTCCCTTGTTATTTCTTAAGGGGTATCGAACACATACCTACTAATTCCGGGCCTCAAATCAAACTTGTTATACTCGAGATATTGAATAATCTTTGCTACTCCTCCCCGCCCCCCCCCCCACGACCACTAGGCTTGAAAATAACGACTAGAGAAGCAGAAATTTTGACACGGGTATTTCAAGTCCAATTACTAAATGTCATTGGAACAATTTGTTACAGGAATATCGGGATGGGAGTGGCATCAATGTCTGCACGTATTGGTGGAATACTGGTGCCTACCATGTTAGACCTAAAGTCGATCTGGACGCCATTACCGCTAGTTATATTTGGTAGTCTGTCTATAACATCGGGTATTTTGGCGCTGCTGTTACCAGAAACAACGGATAAACCACTACCTCAACTTTTGGAAGATGTCTCAAGCAAAAACAAAAAACTGTAAGTTCCTTCTTATTTAAGCCCACATTCTTTCAGCGATGATATCTTCATCACGTGATCAGCAACGCCTGGTAACCAAGTAAAGGGGAGATCACTGACGCTAAAGATGTTATTTATCATTAATTAAAAAACAAAAAAAATATATATCAACGGGAGGTAATTCAACGGGCTTGCATTCAACCGAATGAAAAGTGTGTCCATTTTAGATAATCCGATTAAAACACAGATTATAGAGTGAGTTCGCGTCAGGGGTCAAACGAGCGGCTGTTGATCCTATGACGTCAGACATCGATTAATCAATCAGCGTTTACTTTTCTAGTAGTATATCCACATTTCCGTGGGTCTAAAGGTCATTGGCTAATCCCTCGTCAATGATAACAACTAACAACGAAATTTTCAACTATGAAACGAAATAGCATATGTGTTTTAATCAGATTGCAATTTTGGACTGATAGGCCTATTACTTTAAAGGTAAATTTTCACACTATTATAGCATGCAAGGGAATTCATCAAATCCGTCGAATGGTGACCAGTTTATTTAACATTATTTAATCTTTTGAAATAGGAAATTCGAAACTGCGGAGGAAGAACAGAAGATGTGTGACGACACGCTGTTGTAATTGTTGAATGGCGTTGGGGCGTAGACTGGCCCTACAGTGTTACTAAACTGTTACTGATGAATGGAGTTGGGAGCATAGACTGATCCTATAGTGGTACCATACTGTTGTTACTGTTGAATTGAGTTGGGGCGTAAACTGGTCCTACAGTGATACCAAATTCTTGTTATGAATTGAGTTGGGAGTGTAGACTGGCCCTACAGTGATACCAAACTGTTTGTTTCTGTTGAATAGCGTTGGGAAATGAAGTTGAATGTGGTTTAACATCGTTCTGTTCTGATCTGAGCTAATGATGACGGGCATAGCCATACAGTGTGCTATGGCGTACATTTTGCCCGGACAGTGGCGCTAGACCTACTCTTATGTCGAATCACAACTGCCAAGGGATCTTTTACGTGTACGCCAACGTGTACACGGGGCCACCGGTTTTCGTCCCATCCGAACGATTAGACAACTGTCCTGCACCACTGACAAGGGGAAACCAAGCCGGAAATTTCGATGGACTTTCTCGCCCAACACAGGGACTGAAATGGGGTTTAACTTCACTTGACACGAACTAGATTATTTTGGGACTAACATATGGTTCAATTTCAAGAGAGGAAACCGTAGAAACGGGGATTCGAAACCACGCCAGTTAACTCAATGACAGGCTGTATGATACAGCGCACACGTGCTAACCATTCGGCCATCCAGCACCATCAAATTGATAGAGCATAAATGTAAAGGCTCGCAGATACAAGGGCGGATCCGGGGGGGGGGGGCATAAAAAAAATAATGCCTTGCATCAATGACATTACATCACAAAGTGATCCTACATCAGTATAAAATGATTTCTCTGTTTAAAAAGCTTAATTTGTATGTATGCCTATGTAATTTAGAGACGATGGTAGATTTCCGTAACAGAAACCTTGCAAACCCCCTCCTGCAAAAATTCCTGGATCCGCCCCTGTTGTACTATCCCTAGGTCGCAATCAGCCAAATACGGTCAGATCTATTTCAGAAGGCCACCTTCCCCAACGTAACAAGATGTAAACAGGGTTAGTGCACGTGATTGTTGCCGAGGATTGTCGGTTAGAGTTAGGGCAAGGTTTATGGCTAGGTCTGGAATTATATAGGGTTAGCGCTAGCACTGTTTACATCTCGTGGCTTTGGATCTAACCCATCCTGTTTCACAGAAGACGAAGAAGGTTTTCTCTTATAACTTTAAAAGATGACTCACTGTCATCAACAGGTGACGTCACATCACGTGGCGTCAATCATTGCCTCAATGACGCGCCCATTGTTTACATAAGACGTCACTGGTTCGGGTAGAATGGTGCCTTTTACTCATTTTAATATCCATTTACACTTAATAGGAAATAAATTTACATACAAATACTTCAAACTTATTTATTTATTTTTATAATACATCAAAAAAGAAATGTTTTAGAATTTAATTTGTCGAAAGAAAAAATGTTAATATTTTGGACTCGTTAAATCCCAACGATGTCATCCTTATCAGTGATTGTAGCGGCCTAGCGAATATTCACTGCTCAGTGTGGATTTAACCGTCAAATACTTTTTCCACGGAGAAGAAAGATAATTGGATAATTTTTAAGTGATGTGCATAAAATAAATGATGCACGTCGGGGTTTTTAAATTATTGAAGGGATATAACTCTTATATGCTTATCATAGGAGGCAGACCCCCATTAACTTCCACCCTCTCTTTCTTTTCCCCCCCTTTTGCATGACAATTCTGTTTCTTTTTTTTTGGGGGGGGGGGGGTTGTTTTGTCTAGAATGGAAAATATTCGTGATTTAGAAGCGGACGCTGTCGTGCCGACTCGAGTCGTGCCAATGCGTGCCACGGAATCGTGCAAGTGTCAGCCTCGCTTTAGACTTTTCCTCGCATCCTGTCTAGGTGTATTGTACTGGCTGCACGGATCTTTTACTGCCCTTGTAGCGATTTGGTTTCTTTCAATCGCTGTTGTGCAAATTAATGGAATAAAGTGAGGTGTAATGTCAACACAATATTTTGGCCCATTCGGGACGTTAGCTGGCCGCTCGACTCTCGCAGTCCCCATATAATCTCGATACAGCACTGCAATTGCCAATGTGTTCGCTATTAAAATGTTACTTTGCACGGCAGCCACAATCGATGTTTTTATCGCCACTAATATGCAAATCAAATTATTTATTTATTTTATTTATTTATTTATTGCTTTAGATAAGAATTAGGTTTATGGGATCACCGGTCACGCTTCTCTGACCCGAAGCGTAGAAGCCTTCAAATGACTTACAATGAAATAAGCACAATAGAATGTGTTTATTTTTGATACAAGGCAGCCAAAATGAAGTTTGATGACGTTCTGGAGACAATTGGACCGTTTGGGAAATATCAGAAAATACGATGTTTTTTATTGTGTATGTTTTCTCTAGTGTCTGCGTGGCATGCTTTTAATATGGTTTTTGTCGGTGCCGTGCCAGAATTCCACTGTGATAATCATAATATTAATATTTCTAGTAGTAAAATATCTAATATTAGTGATGCTGGTTTATTAGAGTTGTTGGTACCAGATGATTCCTGTCAACAATATGATGAGAAAGATGTAATCATGTTATACGACAATTCTACAGGTGTTCATAGACTCTTATCATCCAATATGTCCACCACAGATTGTACCAGGGGATTTTGGTATTCTAAAGAAAAATATTCATCAACAATAGTTTCACAGGTGGGTAGAAAATACAATAATGCTTAAAGTAGCTTAGTCTCTAACTCATTATCATCCAAAGTCTTGGACATTCAAAACACGAATAATTTGTCAATTTAAATCAACATTGAAGATCTCACAAGTTATGTTGGGAGTTCACGTCAGGGATCAAGGAGAGGATTTTGACCCTATGACGTCAGACATTGATTCACCAATCAGGGTTGACGTTTCTAGTGGTTTACTTCCAGTTCTGTGCATTTTAAGGCCAAGAAGTCATCGTAAGAAACTGTTTCATTAGCTTATCCAGAACAGGTCAATGATAACAACTCTTTCAGATCCTAGTGTAGTAAAAACGAGTAAAACAAAATTTTAAACTATAAGAAACGAAACGAAACAGGACCTGTGTTTTAATCAAATTGATGCTGATAAAAATATATTTGCTAATCCCTCGCATCATCCAGAACGTGGGTAATATAACAACACTTCCAGATCCTAGTGTAGTAAAAGACAAGTAAAACGAAATTTTGATATATAAAAACGAAACGAAATAGGATCTGTGTTGTAATCTGATTGTAAAATGATATAAACATTCGATATTATTACAATAAGTCTAAATGTCTTCTGGCGGGGGGGGGGGGGGCTAGTGGTCTAGAGTGCGGCGCTTCGACCTCTAGATGGCCGGTCACCTCTGGCTTGCGGATGTGGTTTTGAGCCCTGGTGTGAGCGTATGTGGTATGGATATAGGGGCGCCTTCTCAACCGCGTGGGTTTCCTCCGGGCACTCCGGTTTCCTCCCCCTGCTAAAGACCCCTACGCGCAAGCGAATTATTGAAATAAAATTAAACCATATGTTAGTCCCGAAATGACCTAGTTTGTGTTTAGTGGACGTTAAACCCCATTTCTCTCTCTCTCTCTCTAAATGTCTTCTGTTGGTAGGTAAATATCGTTTCTGTTTCAATAGATCCAATGGGTTTTTTTTTTTTCTTAAATTTCTTTTGTTTCTACAATAGTTTGATTTGGTATGTAAGAGAAGTTTTTGGATCAGTACGTCCAAGTCAGTGTTTTTCTTTGGACGGTTATGTGGAGCTGTTGCATTTGGTCAGTTGTCCGACAGGTAAACTTAAACATACATTATGCAAGAGCCAAATCTGCCTATTGTAGGCCTTTCCTTATGCCAGAAATGTTATACAAACTATTAATTAGACATTTATTTTTAATTATTAACATGGTAAGACCATAATCAACTCTCCATGCCATCTTATGTTTCCAATTTTCATTAGATTTGAATCCGATCTGCTGTTCAACGTCTATTGATGATTAACCGCAATAATAGATAATCGATACTTTCTTTTTTAAAATTATAGATTTGTTCGACGCCCTATTTGATCATATCACATAGATTTGGTCGACGCCCTATTTGATCATATCACATAGATATGGTCGACGCCCTATTTGATCATATCACATAGATTTGGTCGACGCCCTATTTGATCATTTTACCTAGATTAGGTCGACGCCCTATTTGATCATATTACCTAGATTAGGTCGACGCCCTATTTGATCATATTACATAGATTTGGTCGACGCCCTATTTGATCATATTACCTAGATTAGGTCGACGCCCTGTGTTATTATTTGACCCCATCTTCATTAGCACAATAGGCCGTTAAACCCTGTTTCATTTCCATTTCATAAATTATTTGATATTCACCTTTTTTTTAATTATTGTACATTTGGTTGACATCCTATGATATTTGATATTCACGGATTTTTTTATTGTAGATTTGGTCGACGTCCTATGATATTATTTGATATTCAACTTTTTTTTTTATTGTAGATTTGGTCGACGTCCTATGTTTTTTGTTGGTGCTGCTATATTATTGGTAGCTGGAAGTGTTGCTGCTGCTGCCCAGAACATATATATGTTTTTACCCATGTATTTTCTACAAGGACTAGCACATACGGGAATATTTCTTGTGGTTTATACATTGTGTAAGTTTTATGCCTCATGAAATTATTAGTTAACACATTTTCAATGTAACATGTAAGGATCACAATCAAACGGGTGCCATAATATTGTACGAGTGCATGAAGATGCAGATATTGAAAATGATATTGATTTCGTTTAAATTTCGATGAAAGATGACATTCACCCCAAATGTCTAATATTACCGGCAATTTTTATTTATGAAACTGTGACATTGTGCTGAGGGTCAGCGTGTTCCATTCTTTGTTTAGAAATTGTTATGGCGTTCTCAGTTTTTGTATGGCGGGTGGAATGGCATTTCCGTTCTCTGGCTTCATCTTTTCACAATTTATGAAATGCAATCCTATAAATTATAAGTTCCAAGTAGAATATTGTCATATGTTGGCGAACAGGGTATGTTCGGGAATTTGAGATGGGGATGGGGGTGCACGAGATCTGTGGTATTTAACATTTATTAAATTTATTAAATTCAGGAGCTCTGGTACAATATTTCTACTCAATTAGGTACATGCATGTATGTGTAGTATTAGGGTGGGCGAGGCCAAAGCAGCTGACGTTATTTCGATAAATGTAGTAGAATAAAAGGGTTGGTCCGCCATGTCCCTTCACGACACACACCTGTCATTTCAGTTTTGTAAATTATACAGCAAGTCCAGAGGGCTTAAAGTTGATTTATTTTTTCCAGCTACAGAACTTGTTGGACCAAAGTATCGTTTTCTAGTTAGTGTTACGATCCAGATGTTTTATTCTGTTGGCTGCATAATTTTATCTGGTATGGCGTATTTATTACGAGATTGGAGATATCTAGAACTAGCTATAACACTACCTGTTATACTTTTTGCCTCATACTGGTGGTACGTATATTAATAGAGAGAACGAAATTTTTGTTTTGAATTACTTGAATCAAGTATCACACATTATTCTAGTGGTACGCATATTATATTTATCTATCTTACTCACTGTGCTCCACCGACACTGTGTTGCCGCTCGCAAAACCCTTGCCGTAACGTTAGACTTCAGTACGCCACGCGTTTGACTTCACGTTATGCTGACTTCACGTTATGTTTGACTGTACGTCACGTGTTTGACTGTACGTCACGTGTTTGACTTCACGTTGTGTTGACTTCGCGCCATGTTTGAATTTAATAGTTTGAATCCAGCTATGGCGGTTGTGGCACCCGGCAGAGTAGATTTACTATCCCTGACACCTGTTACCACTGTTTGTCGTGTATTTTGCTGATTACACTGTTTTGCCTATACTGTTTTATCTAATGGTTTGGATTGTTCGTACTTGGTTTTATTTTATTTTACTTCACGTTGTGCATGAGTCATTATTATAAAAGTATCTTGCGTTTGCTGGAGACCAGTATAGAGCGTCATGTATAATTATAATAACAGCATCCTGAGATATAAGTTATGTATTAGAAATACAAGTTTGATTTTTATTACAGGTCTTTACCAGAATCTGTTCGCTGGCTGTTATCTCAAAACAGGTATGATGAAGCTCACAAATATCTCCAGGAAGCAGCAGCTACAAATGGCGCAATACTCTTGCCATCAATTATGAAAAGTCTCCAAGACGAGGACAACAACAGTTTAAAAAATAGTAAAAAATATGGCTCGGTACTCCCAGGCCACCAGGGCGGCAAGATCATCACTAAGGGAAGGAAGTATTATTTCCTAGATTTAGTCCGAACATGGCCAATGGCTAAGATCTCTCTAAATATTTGGTTTAATTGGTAAGTATTTGGAATCACTTTCGTTGATTAAGGTGCAGGATGGAGCGTTCGACAACAACAGCGGTCTATTCGTTCGGATGAGACGCAAATCCAGGATACCGTTACACTATAGCATACATATAAAGAAACCCGCGGCTGTTGAAATTTGAAAGTATGCCGTTGCGCCGCTGCCCGGACAAAGATTTACCCATAGTAATCTGATTGGAATACAGATTAATATTTCGTTTCGATTGACTATACTAATACTAACCGTTTGTTGCGATAGGTCACGTCAGAGGTCATGCTAGCGGCTTTTGACCCTATGCCGTCAGACATTTGATTAACCAATCAGCATTAATGCTGCTAGTGGATTACCCACAGTTCTGTGCAAAACACGCTTAAAGCTCGCCATAACAGACCGTTTCATTGGCTAATACCTCATACCATGAAGAACATTTTTGTTGTTTTTATTCTTAAGGTTTGCAAATGCTTTGGTCTACTATGGGTTGTCGTTGAATACAGAAAATCTAGCAGGTGATCCGTATCTGAACTTCTGTATAGCTGGAGCAGTAGAAATACCAGCGTATATATTATGTATAGTATTTTTAAACAAAGTGGGACGAAAATTAATAGTAGTAACATCAATGTGTGTTGGTGGTATTGCCTGCATATTATCAGGAACTGTTCATATAAATGGTAATTCAGTTATTCCAAATTTATGTGGTGTAATGGGACACTATTCAGCGGGGGGCTTTTTCACCCTTATTCTGAGTTACGACAACGTAACTAACACCGTTGAGATATATCTTTTTATCTACGACTGGATGCCTTTAATTCCAAGTGGCAAACTCAATTTCTTTATTAATACATGTGCCATCTTTAAAATAAGTTAGTTTTATACTATAATAACTCAAAAGAAGTTAAGGGTCAAACCTTTTTTTCTACCAGGTAATTGTCTGTGCACATATCAGATATATATATAAAATTATTGGCGGAAATCGTGTCAAAATTGGTTCACGATATCCTGACTACAAAACCTGTGTACAAGGCATATGTCATTTTCAAACAAAACGATTTGACAGTCTCCTTAGAAACCATAAACTGAAGCTCAGAACAAGGCTCCACAAAACTGTTTGCACTATGCATCTTCCATGAACAGTTTTGACATAAAAAAAAACTCCCACGACCGTGCTGCTCTCAGTTGAAATTTCAACACGGTCAGATGTCATCTGAATGAACCAATGCCGGACTGGTTGACTTAAGGCCCACCTGTCAGGTCAGTGACGAAGGCCCACAAAAGTGGTGGGGGGTCTCCCCACCCCCCCCCCCAGGAAAATTTTGAAAATTGACAACCGCAAACCCATTTTCCAAGCATTTTGGAGCAAAGCAGAAGAAGGCATGTTGACAGGTGTGCCCAGTCCGCCACTGGAGTGAACTTGACAGAAAGAGCCATTGCGTGGCTTCAACAGGGTTTTACACAGAGGAATGTGGCACAGAGAATCGGTTGTAGCCAGAGTGTGATTGGAAGACTATGGCAGCGTTTCCAGGCAACCAATTCAATTCAGGATCGCCCACGGTCTGGTAGGCCAAGATCAACGTCGCAAAGTCAAGACCGGCATGGGGGCGGGTACTCTTCATTGATGAGTCCCGATTTGCATTACAGTTCAATGATGGTAGACTTCGCGTCTAAAGGCGACAAGGAGAAAGATTTGCTGATGGAGGTGGTACGGTAATGGGGTGGTCTGGAATTTAGGTACATCACATGACTCTTCTTTTCGTCGTCTAAGGACATTTTACGGGTATCAGGTACAGAGACGAAATTTTACACAGCCTTTTGTCATCCCAAGTCTTCGTCAAATTGGAGCATGCTAATGACAATGCTAGACCGCATAGAGCACGAGCTGTTAATGATTTTCTCACCCAAAATGGTATTGAACGAATGGATTGGCCTACATACTCTCCTGGCTTGGCACCAATTGAGCATGCGTGGGATGAGTTGGGCAGAAATGTGAGAGACAACCATAGGCAGCCTGGTAATATTCAAGAATTGGAACAATTCCTTCAGGTAGAGTGGCAGACCATTCCCCAGATGTTTTTCAGACGTCTGATCGACAGCATACCTCGTCGTTGTGTCGACTGCTTACGAGCACGTGGTGATTTCACTCGTTATTTACAAAGTTATCGAATTTGAGACAGTTTTTTGTTGGACCTCATTATGCTAAAAATGGCGAATTTTCATCAGATCCTCAAAATAATTGTGTATAAAAAGTGCATATGCTTTGCATAACAGACTCGACAGTGAGACATATTGAACTCGTTCTGGCCAAAAGTGTGCTTAAAAGTTTTGATTTATATGTTCCCTGTGTCTAATAAAATGTCAAACAAAAAAAAAAAGGTTGACCCTTAACTTCTTTTGAGTAGTATATTAGCACTTATTACACATACACAACCCAATCTACTGAAATAAAATAAAACCAAGTACGAACAATCCAAACCATTAGTCAAAAATCGAAGTCCTAAAAAAACGGTCGAGGCAAAATAGTGTAATCAGCAAATGGACTGTTCATCGTGTACAAAATACACGACAAACAGTGGTAACAGGTGTCTAGAAGAGTAAGCTTACCCTGACTGGCGCCACACCCGCCATAGCTGCATCCAAACTATTAGTCGAAATCTCGGTAAAATAGCGTGATTAGCCAATGAACTATCAGTATGCAAAATGCACGTGATGAACAGTGTTAACGATGTAGTAGAGATAATCAGAGAGATAGTAAATGGGATACGCCTCAATTAAATATATACTATTCAAAAAAAGTAGGGGATATTTGATTTTGGGGGCATAATACTAAAATATGCAAAGGACTACGAAAAAAGTCACTATAGAACCTAACAGAAGAAACATTTCCAGTAACATGTGACGCCCAAACGCACCAATAGCTACCGCATGGAATGCAGGTGATGCTTGGGATCATCATGGGGGTCCAACCCAAGATTTGCACGACTCTGACTTTGAATGTTACAGTCATTGTGGCATTGAATTCCAGGGTGGAAACATCAGTTTAATTGTTTTAGTGACCAGAAAACAAATTTTGATATGCGTCGGCTTACCCAAAATGAAAGGTTACGTGCCCTTGGCATGCTACAGATCGGCACAACACAGGCGGTTGTGGCGCGGACGATGAATGTTTCTCAGTCTGTCATAAGCAGGCTATGGTCCAGATACCGTGATACACAATCTGTACAGGACAGACCACGCTCAGGTCGACCAAGGGCGACAACACAAGCCCAGGATCGATTTATCCGTACCTTGGCCTTGAGAAATCGTGTCATCACAGCAAATCAGATCAGCGCTCGTCTTCAAACAGACACTGGTGTGAGAATGAGTGGCCAGACGATTCGGAATCGACTGCATAGGGTTCACCTTCGCGCCCGTCGTCCTCGCGTGATCCCTTGTTTGAGAGATCATCACATTCAGGCAAGACGTCGTTGGTGTAGGGATCGTCAACACTGGGATAATCGACGCTGGAGCAATGTGATGTTTTCAGATGAGTCAAGGTTCACTGTTGATTTTTTGGACAGACGTAGGAGGGTGTGGCGTCGTCGAAACGAGCGCTTCCAAGACGTTAACGTCATCAGACATGATCGATTTGGGGGTGATTCTGTTATGGTGTGGGGAGGCATCACTGTTGCTGGAAGAACGGCTTTACATGTTGTTGCAGGGCGTGTTACAGGCCAGTACTACCGGGACAACATCTTGGCAGTCCATGTTGTGCCGTTCGCACGACGTCATTGCCGCCGTTTCATCTTCCAGGATGACAACGCAAGATGTCACAGGGCCAGGATCGTTACAGGCTACCTCCAACAACAGAACATCACCACATTACCTTGGCCAGCACTGAGTCCCGACCTCTCCCCCATCGAGCATGTCTGGGACATGCTTGGACAGAGGTTACGTCAACGTCAACAACGTCCTGCCAATGTCCAAGAACTTGCTGCTGCGTTGCAACAGGAATGGGACAATCTGGACCAAAATGACCTTAGACGTCTCATTAGGAGTATGCCACGTCGGACCAATGCTTGTTTGGCAAACAGAGGAGGATTTACCCGTTACTGACTTTGTTGTGACGCTGTGTTAACTTTGCTGTTTGACCCCAGGTATCATTTTACCCTTATAATGGTCAGTCTGTGCCTTACTTAGTCTAACGATCATTTGGAATAAATCGATGAATGTGAACTTCATTTCATTTTGTAATTTGTTTCTTCGTCAGTTTCATTAGGTGACTTTAATAACACTTAAAAATCAAATATCCCCTACTTTTTTTGAATAGTATATCTAGAATAACAACATTCATTTATCAGCAAATATTGACAATAAAGTAAATCATCCGTTGTTTTTATGTGTTAACTACGTAAATTCAAAATGTCTACTATCGCTTTGATTTAAAATGGTGATTTGTACCCGTGCCAGGTAGGATTTTATGCTTTATTGTAGTTGGATGTGGCAGAAATTTTATAAATAACAATAATCAATCGTTGTTTTGATGAAAAATATTGTCAATTCTGCTTACTTCTTGCGAGTTTGATACGCGTTCGGCTTTGCTTCGTGGACTATCTGTTATGTGGGGTTTGTTATCTACCTAAGTCTAATGTACTAGTACAATGACACCACACTCGCTCAAATAGTTATTGTGTTGCAAAATGTGTGATTGGTGAGGCAAGGTGCTTTATCTCCAGCCTTCTCCAAAATGCGGGATAAAATTGCATTAAATTCAAGTATTTGCAAATTTCAAACGTTGCCTTATTATTCTTAAATAAGTAAAACTTCGAAAATATCGTCAAAAGTTCAAACCCATCAATAATTGATCAAATATGTATGTTATTTCACGAAATGAAAAATAAATGTTACAAAATATAGATCTAGGAATGAATAGACACCCAATTAGCATTATGTTTAGCATGTGGATTGACATATCCCATCATGCATTATTAAAATGTTCTAAAGCTCCCTTTATACAACTCATTTAATTTCGTTGAGTTTTTTTTGTAGGAACAGTGACAACTGTATTGGCCATGATAGGAAAGTTCTTCATAACCGCATCTTATGGAATGTTATATTTATTGGCAGCTGAAGTGTTTCCAACTGTTGTGCGGTAAGAAATGACTGAATGTTCCTGAATATATAGCCAAAGTATACTTAAAAACAATCTCTGTGGAAATTATCTTTTGTTTCCGTAGTTAAAGCGGGAATTCCATATTTACCAAGAAAGTCAAAACATAATTATTTCTATG
The DNA here is from genome assembly GCA_948474765.1 of Patella depressa. NCBI lineage: Eukaryota > Metazoa > Mollusca > Gastropoda > Patellidae > Patella > Patella depressa. The sequence continues at coordinate 5,627,500 of OX419718.1, forward strand.
TCTTTTGCTCAATAGGTTTTCAACTCACTATTATACGATCATGGGCATTATTTCCTACACCTACAAATCATTCACACCGGAAATAATGACACAATTACCCCCCCCCCCTGTTTTTCTATGCAAAAGCTATCTTCAAACGTTTGAGTTTGAAATTGAAAATGACATTTTTGCCAATTTCTCAACTGATCATAGTGATTTATAGGGTTAATAGGATTATTTTTTAACAAGGTAGGACTGTTTATAGATATCACCTATTTTAAGGCTTTAATTTAATATAACTTAAAATTAAGAAATGGTCGCTTTAACCCTGTGCGTAGGTAAACAATGTGTGTAGGTAAACAAAATCTATGGATATGATTTCTTGTTTCCCATGGTAACACTGTGCGTGGCGATTTTCCGGTTTATCGATGTCAGTGTTGCAGGACGGAGGACCCGGCAAGGGCATTGCTTAGTTGTTCGGGTGGGACAATAAACCGAGACCCCATGTACCCACAATTGATGCTAAAAAGGTGGGCGTTAAACTTTATTTGACGTGGTTTTCCCGTCTCAACTGTCTAGTCGTTCAGATGTGACGAAAAACCCAGGTCCCGTGTATACATTGGCGGACACGTAAAAGATCCCTTGGCAGTGGGAATCCGATATAAGAAGGGCCAGTGTGTATAATTGCACTCATAGCACACTGTATGACGTCTTTCCGTCTTCATTAGCCCAGGTTAGGAGGCAGACAGTAGGACGTTAAACCCCATTTTATTTAATTTATTTATTTACAGGAATATCGGTGTAGGAGTATCATCCATGTCTGGAAGTATTGGTGGAATACTGGTTCCTACTATGCTAGATTTAAAGTCGATCTGGACGCCATTACCGCTTGTTTTATTCGGCAGTTTATCTATAACAGCTGGTAGCTTGGCGCTGCTATTACCTGAAACAACGGACAAACCAATGCCTCAACTTTTGGAAGATGTGTCTGCCAGTGACTAACATTTGTCATTCTTTTATCATTTAATGGTTATTCATCGCTGATCTCTATAAAAACCTGTGGGATAACTGGGGATACTGGGGATGACTAATGGCTTTATCTTAATAATTACTACCCCCCCCCCCCCATTCCATAGCAACCCTTACAGATATATGAGTAACCGTCTTGTTTAATAAGTATGTCAATGATAATATATAATATAAAGAAGACGGTGGGTGAAATTATATACGTATGTATAACATCATCGATAAATAAATTCATTATGGCGCAGTAGGTATATGTTGCAACCTTGGATTGCCTGGGCGGAGACAATGCGTAAATCAATCATGTTTATATCATCTATTAAAGAGAAGATATGTAAACCTCAACAGCAAACGATAATGAAAATCAACTATGTCACTGGGCCCCGGGACTGTAAATCTTCTAAACAATATTGGATTGTTATATCTGTTTGAATATTAATAATTTATACCAATATTTATATCTATAATGGGATATTTATATGTATTGGTGGAACAGAGAACAAGCTGTTCGTCCCGTGGTTTTTATCAAGAATTTTCACATAAATCTTGATAAAATTATCATAAATTTAAATGAATCATGCGCGGATATGATCTTACTGGATTTTTTAAAGAATTTTCTCATAAAATTTGATAAAATTATCATTAAAATAAAAGCAATCAATTTCTTGTCGGGACTAACAAATGGATCAATTATATTTGATAATTCGCTTGTGCGTAGGCGTCTTTCGCAGTGGGAGGAAACTGGAAGACCCGGAGAAAACTCACGAGGTTGGACAGGCAATTCTGATCCTTGTCACGTACAAGCGGGGAATCGAACCCAAACACCTCATGATCCAATACCATTCGACCAGCAAACCACCGGACCAGTGAAGACGGGAGATAAAAGATATTTCTACTCAATAGGGAGAAAGAAAGGGGGGGGGGTAACGTCCACTCGATACAAACTAGGTGATGTCGGGACTAACATATGGTTTTAATTTTATTTCAATAATTCGCTTGCGCGTAGGGGTCTTTAGCAGTGGGAGGAAACCGGAGTGCCCGAAGGAAACCCACGAGGTTAAGAAGGCGCCCCTATCTCCATGCCACATACGCTTACACCAGGGATAAAAACCACAGCTGCAAGCCAGAAGTGACCGGCCAGCTAGAGGTTGAAGCGCGGCACTCTAGACCACTAGGCAAGCCAGAGGTGACCGGCCAGCTAGAGGTTGAAGCGCGCCACTCTAGACCACTAGGCAAGCCAGAGGTGACCGGCCAGCTAGAGGTTGAAGCGCGCCACTATAGACCACTAGGCAAGCCAGAGGTGACCGGCCAGCTAGAGGTTGAAGCGCGCCACTCTAGACCACTAGGCAAGCCAGAGGTGACCGGCCAGCTAGAGGTTGAAGCGCGCCACTCTAGACCACTAGGCAAGCCAGAGGTTGACCGGCCAGCTAGAGGTTTAAGCGCGCCACTCTAGACCACTAGGCCATCCCAACCCCCGTCAACTCAATAGGAAAATCTTGATCAATGGTGGATGGAAATGGAATTGTGTTTAACGCCGCCCCACCGTTCTGCCACGATTGAGGTAATGGAGACGGACAAGACGGTAGACAGTGTTATTCAACAATTTTATTGATTCTAGCAGCAATATACAAACCAGAATAATTTGTTGGCATAAATCAGTTTTATATCCGACTAAATGTACAATTTAGAAATTTTGATAATCTGAGGGTCGGTACTTTCAATATTCTTCAATAATACACAGACTGCTTATCCCTCCATGACGTCACTTCCTGTTAACAAGCGTTTTTGTTGTAGCCAACCCATTTCAGAATTTAAAATTTCAAACGTTACATATGAGATTCACCGACATTATAGTTCACCACTATATATAAGTGGTATTTATAGATTTAAGAATTGAAGTTTCAAACATTGTATTATGAGATTCAATGAAATTATACCTCACCTTAATATAGTACGAACACTAAGCGTTGGTTGTATTTGTATACATTTAAGAATTGAAGTTTCAAACATTGTATTTTGAGATCACCATAATATAGTACGAACACTATACATAAGTATTATTTATACATTTAAGAATTGAAGTTTCAAACGTTGTATTGTGAGATCACCATTATATAATATAGAATGTTTTAACATCTCAAACGCAGGCTGGGCACAGTTGTTATTTTATCAATCAGTAAAAATATTAATACTTTAAATTCACAAACAGTTCCACATTCAAAACAGACAAATATTGCACAGAAAATTTCACAATTGTCTCGTTTCGCAGTCTACGCTCCTAGTTCGACAAATATTAGTCATAGTCTAGAGGCCAGTCTACACTCAAAGTACAGTTAATATTATCAATGGACTGGAGGTCGGTCCTTGCCACAAGTTCTATAAATATTATCAATGCAGTGGAACCCAGTCCATGCCCCAAATTCCATGAATATTATCAACGTCCTTGCGCGAACTTCGACGAATATCATCAATGGACTGGAGGTCAGTCTACACTCTAAGTTCATTGAATATCATCAATGGACTACATGTTCACTCCAAACTCATTGAATATTATTCATAGACTGGAGACTGTTCGTGCTCGAAACCCAACGAAATGTACCAATAAACTGGACGTTCCACGCTCTCGCATCAGTTACACCTTTGAACTATGAAATCTTTCCTTTTCGTCCGCTACAGTTTTTAATTCCCTGTTTGAAAATAGTAAAACATATTTTAACTGATTTACTTTAAAGAACTTAATACTGTTTGGGTTTAATACTTGTAAATATTTCTGGGTCCACTTAGGTCACCTATTATCCGTGATCAGTGGCGGCGCCGGGATATTGCAGTTGTGGTGGGAGGGGGGATCCCAGAAAATTTTCAAAAATTCCCTACGAGTATAGATTATTGCCATATAGCTTCATTCATTACGGGAGAAATTGGCCCTTGGAGTGGTCATATAACAGAAAAATATCCATCGGTTCTAGATTGTCATTTCAGACAAGAATTTATTTAGATTTGGTTGTATATTATCGTAACTAATATTACTAATAAAGAATATGGTTTAAATTAGTTATTATAATAGCGGATTTTTCAGAGATAGAGCGGAGTCGAAACAAATTTTCGTTACTTGAAGTAACTAGGTTTAGATAATACAGTACTTACAGCTTTTTACTTTTATTAGAGACATCTTCCAAAAGTTGAGGTAGTGGCTTATCCGTTGTTTCTGGTAACAGCAGCGCCAAAATACCCGATGTTATAGACAAACTACCAAATATAACCAGCGGTAATGGCGTCCAGATCGACTTTAAATCTAACATGGTAGGCACCAGTATTCCACCAATACGTGCAGACATTGATGCCACTCCCATCCCGATATTCCTGTAAGAAAGAGAGATAAATGAGTTTAGTCATCCTCGGTACCAGGGATGATCATTATTGTTCATAGAAAAGTATCAGTGCCATGGTGGTTTTATTTACTAAATTTACTAAAATCTGGAACAAGGGGGGTTGTCAAAATACAATTTTACTACCCGCAATTTCCCTGAATAAACAGTCCTATGTCAGTCCTGTCGTCATTTCTCTCAGATCTTGAACGCGAGCATAAGCTTACATTAATACGTTGGTTGACGTGACAACAGGACCCAGGGATGGATGTAACACATACAACGGACCACGATTTACCAACGTCTTCCATTTCACATAGATATTGTTTTGAAAATGAAATGAGGTTTAACGTCCTACTTTTCTGCTCCTAAACTGGGCTAATGAAGCCCTACAGTGTGCTGTGAGGGAAATTTTGCACCGCGTATGACCTTCTCTTACTTCGAATTCCAACTACCAAGGGATCTTTTACGTGCATGCCAATGTATACACGGGACCTCTGATATTCGTCCCATCCGAACGACTAGACTGTCCTGCCGGAAAATCACTATGAATTTTCTCGGCTAACGCTAGTGAGCCAGCGTCTTACCCAACTAACCACGGTGGTTCCATATTGTTTTGTAGTATACTGCTTATAGATATAGTGTTAGGAAACTAAAATCATTTTCTTACCTTACAACAGTAGGAAACACTTCGGAAGCCAATAAATACACAATAGCATACGATGCGGTTATGAAAAACTTTCCAACCATAGCCAGAACAATTGTCAAGGTTTTTATATCTAAAATATAATGAAAATATTGAATAAATTATATAATAGAGTTTTAGACCTTATAATGTAGAAGGTTCTCGTTGTTGGGATTAAATACCGTTTGCTCACTACAATTTATCAAATCATAGCGTTTTCCGAAAATATATCACTATTATCGCCCTTGTTGTTAAAATTTGTGACCTTCTAATCGATGACGTAAGCTGGCAAAATTTTTCCATTCAGGAGACAGGTTGCATATTTTCTATTATGTATTTCATGTAAATCACGCAAGGTTTTGTATTTCATTTTGAGTGAAGCTTGTTTGTCGTGTCCGCGATTCTATCTTGAAGGTTTTGTTTTACAAGTAGAGCTCCCCTGCCCCCGCACCTGCTATTAGAATCATGTAGTTGTTTACTCACAAGAAACTTATAAATAAGAATATGTGTAACTGAAGAGTCCATAAAACAAAATTGCTTGGTGGGATATAGAATGGGGTTTAACGTCTGCAGCAGTAGTATAAATAGCACTCTAGCACATTGTTAAAGGGCCAATCCCGATAACTTTTTGGGGAATAAAACTGCTTAATTTTGTGTTAAAATCCTTAAAAATCCATAACCTAAGGCCCACCTACTAACCCCATATTTGTGATACGCTTGTAAATAACTTTAACCTCACAGTCTTCATCTGGAAATGGAGAACGTTTTATTATACAGTATCTGGATAAAACCAGACTTTTTCTATAAAAATAATATGTAGGTGAAATTTACCTTTTGTTATCAAGTACAGGGCATGGGTCATTCACTGTATAGACCTCTCAAGAAACATTAATCGATTATCAGGTCACCCAATGAAAAAATTGACCCGAAATCTTAAAAGCGTTACGTGTCCGGATAAGCAGTGTTGACGTTGACGTCCAAACGACACAATATTTTGAGCTGAAATTTTGAGACAAGGTAAATACACCATGCCACTATATTTTGGTCCATAAAATTCATAAATACTCGGACTTTAATTTCTGAGACTCTGTTCTTATCGGGATTGTCCCTTTAATACATGTACTTATACATCACGAAATCAATTAGGGTGAATATTTTCTGCCTTGAATTTTTAAAGGCGTGTGGGAGATTGGGATTAATGTTTCACTGGCAATGCGAGGTAGGAGAGTGTTTACGAGGACAGTGAAGTTTCAACTACTGATTATCGCCCCATCTAAATGACTAGGCAAACATTCCACGTGATCTCTAACAAGTGACCTCATGGGTTTTCTCTGAGTCCTCCGGTTTTCTCCCACTGCTAAAGACACTACGCGCAAGCGAATTATTGAAATAAAATTGAAGCAACTATCTATTGCAATCTTTAAAAATTGAATACAAAAATCCGATTAACTGACCTGAATTACCATTTATAGGAATAGTTCCTGATAATATGCAGGCAATGCCACCAACACACATCGATATTACTAATGGTATCTTTCTGCCCACTTTGTTTAAAAATATAATACATAATATATACGCGGGCATTTCTACTGCTCCAGCTATACAGAAGTTCAGATACGGATCACCTGCTAAATTTTCTGTGTTCAACGACAACCCATAGTAGACCAAAGCATTTACAAGCCTTTAAATAAAAATTAAATGAAACTAAAGAGATTAAATGAACCTCTGTGAGCCACGAAAAACAGTATCAAAACTATACTGAGCGCCATTGAAAACGCATCACTTAGTTTTTCGTATAACAAAATGATCCTGTAAACATATCTTATTTATTTTGCTACTGACTTTGTACCGTTCATTACATGTTAAACATCCATAAGTGTACAAATGTGTTGTTATTGATGTGTTCCCATTTGAATATTGTTCACAATAAGAAGCAAAATAAATAAGATATGTTTACAGGATCATTTTGTTATACGAAAAACTAAGTAATGCATTTCTATGGCGCTCGGTATAAAAACTGCTTGGAGATACATGTACACTAGAAGTTCTCAATATAATAGTTAAAAACTAAATGATGTAAAGGTAATTTGCTGAAAATTTCAGTCAAATTGATCCACTATGAACCGAAAAATGAGCAAGTGAAATTTCCGCCTGCCCTCGATCATCATAACTAAAGACAGTACGGTAAAAAGCATAGTCTCGATTATCAATGAGCGTTAAGCAACATAATCCAGTCAATATCGAAGGCTAGCGTTGACATCGAGAGTTCATTATGGTCTGGATAAGTTAATTAATTTCTAATTAATAATTTAGATAACATTTCAGGCCTAAAGAAAGACGTGCAATTAGCAGATTAAGTATCCTGTCTATTTCAACGAACAAACGCCAATCTTAAAACAACTTTAATGATCAGAGTGATTAAAACACCTCACCAATTAAAGCAAATATTAAGAGTGATTTTAGCCATGGCCCATGTTCTAACTAAATCTAGGAAATGGTACGTTCTGTTCTTTTGTACTGTCTTGCCGTCTTGAAGGCTTTCCATAATCGACGGTGGTAGATCTGTGCCGTTTGTAGCAGCTGCTTCCTGGAGATATTTTTGAGCGTCTTCATTCCTGTTTTGAGATAGCAGCCAACGAACAGATTCCGGTAAAAACCTAAAATAAACATAAAAGTCATTATATTGTATTAATGTATAACTTAGTAGATTGGCCCCCGTGGCTCAGTGAGAGAGGGTTGGGGAGAGGGGGGAGGGTGGGGGAGCAAAATGGTTTTCCATAGTTTAGGTATTGAATGAACACGCGTAAAGTCCAACAATGCGTGAAGGCGGCACATGTTGAAGTGAAACACGACGTGACGTCAAACACAACGTGAAGTCAAACACAGCGTAAAGTCATATTGAAGTCCGTGGTGAATTCCAGCGTTGTGTGTCAAGGATTTTCAGAGCTGTTACACAGTATCGTTGGAGCACAATCAGCAAGATCTATAAATATAATAAACGTACCACTAGAATAAAATGTGATTGGTGTTTCAAGTAATTCATATCAAAAATTTCGTTCTGTCTGTTAATATACGTACCACCAGTATGAGGCAAAAAGTACAACAGGTAATGTTATAGCTAGTTCTAGATATCTCCAATCTCGTAATAAATACGCCATACCAGATAACGTCATGTAACCAACAGAATAGAACATCTGAATCATAAATCCCACAAATAGGCGATATTCTGGGCCAACAAGTTCTGTAGCTGAAATAAACAAATATCGAACCCATTATGCGTTCTGTATAATTAAGTTTAGTTACACAATCATAACGGAGTGGTGTGTTTTTGTTTCTAGTCGACAGGGGACCAATATCATTTGGAATAGTTGGTGTTTGTGCCTACTCAATAGGAGAAAAAAGCGGGAACGATAACAGCACATCACCACACCACTACTTTGACCATTTAAAGGCGTTTATAGTCTTTCATAGGAATTTAAAATTATCGATTTTGGGATTAAATGTACACTGACCCTAAATCATTTTCAATATCTACAATTTCAGGCATTCGCAGAAGGACGTCTATTTGTTTTTGATCTGTAAATATCGCGTTAAAAATGTATTGACTTAAGAAAATGGCGAGGAATATAACTTACACAGTGTAAATGCTACAAGAAATATTCCTGTATGAGCTAGTCCTTGTAGAAAATACATGGGTAAAAACATATATATGTTCTGGGCTGAAGCCGCAATACTTCCAGCTACCAATAATATAGCAGCTCCAACAAAAAACATAGGACGTCTACCAAATCTATAATTTAAAAAACAACAGCAAATACGATTATAAGATGATAACATAGGGTGTCCAGGGGAGGATCCAGGAATTTTTGCAGGAGGGGGTTTGCCAGGTTTCTGTCACGGAAATCTGCCATCTTCGTCTCTAAATTACATAGGCGTACATATAAATTGAGCTTTTTAAACAGAGAAATCGTTTTTATACTGATGTAGGATCACTTTGTGATGTAATTTCATTGATGCAAGGCATTATTTTTTTTTTATGTAGCTGAGCAGTATATTACGTTCATTTGGTCGACACCAGGGGCGGATCCAGAGGACCCCCCCTGGTGTCGACCAAATGAACGTAATATAATAACTAGGACGCCGATGAAAGCTACAAGTTATAAAAATACATAACTTAAAGTAGCTAAGGCTCTAACTCAATATCATCCTTCAACATTGAAAACACGAATTCAAATCAACATTGGTGTTGTGATCTTACCGAGAAAAGATGGACAAAGATATCCAATATTTAAGACAAAATCAATAATTTATCATTGGTACACGAATCGTGTACCACAATGCGTTTCAGTACCATTCGTAACAAGGGACTCGGAGAACGAGGCTAGGCATATTTCACAAGTCATGTCAAACGATCACGATATATTCTTATCTGGAGAGCATGCGCAATAAATACTATCGGTGCAGATGCTAGAGATTGACATTCGATTGAGACTTCAGGCGTATATCGCCAAACATAATTGACTAGAAATTGCAATAAAGACAGAAACGATTGAATGTAAATCAGTTTATATACATTCATATTACATCATTACATACGTTGCGACCCAATTTTGTCAATGTCGAATTCCCAAATATAAGCAATTTAGCTCCTTTAATATAATAAATTCCTTCTATGGGCTACTAATCACTGACAAGGGCCCCTTGTTGCTAATATCACTGAAATCATTACGTCGCAAAAATCGACAATGAATGCATATTATGTATATCATATCCAAAGTCTAAATAATCTTTTTTTTTTTTTTTTTTTTAAAAATGGACATAATAATAGGTTTATTGCATCAACAAAAAAAATTTGTATGCAGTTGATACAAGCAAATGTTATTCAAACTTATTAACGCTGAACATTTCAATGAAATTGATCCACTATGAACCGAGAATTAAGCGAATGAAAGTTCCGCCTATATAGCCTTGGTCATCATTACTAAAGCCGATAAGACAAAAATAATAGTCCCGATTATCCATTTAATCATTAAATCGTGAAGGATAGTTATGAAGCAAATCGGATCATAACCCAACAAATATCGCAGGCTAGCGTTGACATCGATGGTTGATTAAGGCTATTACCTAAATCTTTGATGCCCGTCTTGATTTCGTCTGGGAGTGAATGGGGCGTGAAACCCCACACCATTTCAATTGCAGTTTGCCGATTAAAACATTCTTTATTAATGAAAACTAAGTTTACCTGTCGGACAACTGACCGAATAAAACAGCTCCACATAATCGTCCAAAGAAAAACACCGTCTTGGACGTACTTTTCCAAAACTTTCTCTCACATACCAGATCAAACTATTGTCAATGATAGAAAAAAAACATGAAGTCAAACATTTGGGAAGTATATGTTTTTATAAAAAAAAGATAGGCTGGCACTGCCAGGCAGGATACGCCCACATTTTCAAGAGATGGATAGAGAACAAGCAATACCGAAAGTGATTTTTCCTATATCATTAAGTTAGAATTTGATATGTGCAAATATTGAAATGAATTAAGATATTTGGGTTATAAAGGTTCATTTCAGTAGGCTTCAAATTCGACTGGGGATCATGTTGCTAAGTGGCTAAGATGCTGGCTTGGTTGCCTTGAGGTTTGGTGTTTGACCCCAGAGGGACCACAAGCTAAAAAAAAAGGTCATTTTTCGTACAATCAGGGGCCATAATTCAGGAAGTTACGATCCAATGAGCGCAAATATCAAAAAGAACCAAGATCTTTGGGTTATAAACATGCATGTCATGTTTCATCAAAATCGGTTCAAAATTGTGACCTCTATAGGGTCCACAACCTTGACATAAAATACTTTCACACTAATCGCGTACAAACGGCGGCCATTTTGTCTGTCAATTTTGGTCCGATTTTCACGAAATTTTACCTCAATCTTCATTACCATGTAACGGTGATATAATCAAACGTTTTTTTAAATCGGATAATAATTTTGACCTCCAGTGGGACCACAAGCTAAAAAGGGTGATTTTTCGTACAATCAGGGGCCATAATTCAGGAAGTTACGAATCAATGAGCGCAAATATCGAAAGGAACCAAGATCTTTGGGTTATAAACATGCATGTCAAGTTTCATCAAAATCGGTTCAAAATTGTGACCTCTATAGGGTCCACAACCTTGATATAACATATTTTCACACTATTCGCGTACAAACGGCGGCCATTTTCTCCGTCAATTTTGGTTCGATTTTCACGAAATTTGAACTCAGCCTTCATTACCATGTAACGGTGATATAATCAAACGTTTTTTTAAATCGGATAATAATTTTGACCTCCAGAGGAACCACAAGCTAAAAAGGGCAATTTTTCGGACAATCAGGGGCCATAATTCATGAAGTTACGATCCGATTGGTGCAAATATCGAAAGGAACCAAGATCTTTGGGTTATAAACATACATGTCAAGTTTCATCAAAATCGGTTCAAAATTGTGACCTCGATAGGGTCCACAACCTTGATATAACATATTTTCACACTATTCGCGTACAAACGGCGGCCATTTTGTTTGTCAATTTTGGTCCGATTTTTACGACATTTGAACTCAACCCTCATTACCATGTAACGGTGATATAATCAAACGTTTTTTTTAAATCGGATAATAATTTTGACCTCCAGAGGGACCACAAGCTAAAAAGGGCGATTTTTCGGACAATCAGGGGCCATAATTCAGGAAGTTACGATCCGATGGGCGCAAATATCGAAAGGAACCAAGATTTTGGGGTTATAAACATGCATGTCAAGTTTCATTACAATCGGTTCAAAATTTTGACCTCTATAGGGTCCACAAGCTAAAAACATGATATTTCGTACAATCAGGGGCCATAATCCATGAAGTTCTTATCCGATACATGCCAATATCGAAAGGAACCGAGATCTTATGGGGATAAACCTATATTTCAAGTTTCGTCAAAATCGGATAAGAATTGTGACCTGTAGAGAGTCCACAAACAAATTGTGGACGGACGGACGTCCGGACGGACGGACGGACGTCCGGACGGACAGGGGCGACGACATAATACGTCCACATGAAAATGTGGGCGTATAAAAACACACAAGCATTAAAGATGCATTATGTAGGATTTAGATAAAACATGCCCGGTTCCAGGATTTATGTTTATATCATCTATTAAAGAGCAGATATGTGAACTACAACAGTAACAAAGCAAACGAAAATGAAAATTAACTATGTCACTGGGGCCGAGGGGGTGGGGGTGCTTGTAAAGAACTGGCTGTTCAAAAAAGATAATAAATATATGGAACTTTTCATACAAATTGGGGGATTGGATGGCCGAATGGTTAACCCTTGCGCGTTGGATCATAAAGCCTGTCATTGAGTCAACTGGCATGGCTTTGAATCTCCGGTTGTACATGGCAAGGAGTAGGGTCGCCCGTCCAACCTCGTGGGTTTTCTCCGGGTACTCCGGTTTCCTCCCACTTCTAAAGACCCCTACGCGCAAGCGACTTATTGAAATAAAATTAAATCATGTTAGTGCCGAAATGACCTAGTTTGTGTCAAGTGGACGTTAACCCCTCCCCCCTCTCGCTCTCTCTCTCTCTCTTTTCGTACAAATTACTTTATTCTGAGCGATTTTATGACCGTTTGAAGATATACCGTAGATTGTTTATCATCGCAGCAATAGTGCTGGACAAACGAGACTTAATCTCGATTATCCAGTTTATCTTTAATCTTTTAGATCCCGTGGGTGTTCTAATCCATTAAAATTTTGGTCATCGGATATATAGTCTCGAGAGTTGATTCCATTTCAATCTTGGGAATCCGATGGTCCAGTCTCCAGACAGTTGATTATTGGCTTGTCATGTGATTAAATGTCTAAATAATAGTTGATATGTCTAAATAATAGTTGATATAAAATTTGAAGCCACATCAAAGAACTATAATAGGTAGATCTAGCTCTGGAATAATACAGCTATAATGAATATTTAGAACTATTGAAATCAACATCTAATACTCGCAAACAAAGCTTTGATTCCTTGCTACACAATGCAATGAAATGGGGTTTAATGTCCTACTGTTCTGCTCCGACTGGGCAAATACAGGCGGGCTTATACGCCATACAATGTGCTATGAGCGAAATTCTGCCGGAGCAGCGGCATTATGGCTTACTCTTATATCGAATTCCAATTGTCAAGGGATCTTTCACGAGCATACGTGAACCTCGGTTTTTCGTCCCATCTGAACGACTAGACAACTGTCTTTGTCTGTGGCCACTTATCGTGACTAACAGACCTTATGATTTAAAGCGTCACCCAAGCCCACCAAGGTTAACAGTAAAGGAAAGGAACGTCTGATATAGCAACATAACTGTTGTACAGATATAGGAATGGAATGAGGTTTAAAGCCTCGTCAACACTGTCGTCATTTTGAGACTAACATATGGTAATATCATCAGTTGTTATTTTACATGCGCTGCCAATGTACACACGGGTGAATCTCAGTTTTCGTCCCATCCGAATGCGTAAGCATAGTTTCGTCATTTAAAACACCAGGGGCCTATTTCACGAAATTTTAACTAAGATAAGATCCCAATTTTAGTAATTTGATTGGATAATATTAGATTGATTTTATTGCTTAGCCAATCAAAATTGAAGTATCTACTAAAATTGGATTTTATCTTAAGTTAAGATTTCGTGAAACAGGGCCCTGCTTAATTAACGGGCTAGAATAGTAGAAAAACGCATCTGCAACGGTTACATGTTTGGAATTCAGGTAAGCCACCTGAGATAGGCTATATCGGAACATGTTGAAGTTGTCATATTCATGGGCTTGGATTGAAGGAAACGCGTTCGGGGCTAATATATGTTCCAAATTTTCCCACGGCGGAGAGAGAGAGAGGGGGTTTAACGTCCACTCGACACAACCTAGGTCATTTCGGGACTAACATATGGTTTAAATTTAATTCAATAATTTGCAGTGGGAGGAAACCGGAGTGCCCAGAGGAAGCCCACGAGGTTGAGAAGGCGCCCCTTCCCACGGCGGTTGGATGATGGAGTGGAATAGCAGGGAAACGCGTTTATGCTGCCGTCAATCTTTCCAAATTTTCTTGGTGAGGCCCCTACACTGTTACGGCGCTCGCTGATAACCAGTCTGTAAACTGGAAATTATTCCTGTATTTCAGCTCTGCCACCTTAACATTTACCGGGCCCTTTCGCCCCCACCCTTCATCTCATCCAACCCTTTTGTGTTGGATCCGATTTGAAACATCTCCGCGGTTTAACCCCCCCCCCTCCACCAAGACCTTGTACACATGTATGTCCGACTCACCTGTGAAACTATTGTTGATGAATATTTTTCTTTAGAATACCAAAATCCCCTGGTACAATCTGTGGTGGACATATTGGATGACAGGAGTCTATGAACACCTGTAGAATTGTCGTATAACATGATAACACCTTTCTCATCATATTGTCGACAGGAATCAGCAGGTACCAACAACTCTAATAAACCAGCATCACTAATATTAGATACTTTACTACTAGAAATATTAATATTCTGATTATCACAGTGGAATTCTGGCTCGGCACCGATAAACACCATATTTAAAGCGTGCCACGCAGACACCGAAGAGAAAAGACACAACAAAAAACATCGTATTTTCTGATATTTCCCAAATGGTCCTATTGTCTCCAGAACGTCATCAAACTTCATTATATCTGCCTTGCATCAACATTAAACGCAGACTGTTATACCTATTTGATGGCAACTGTATAATATGGCGTGTTTCTAGTCAGAGACGCGTGACCGATGACCCCACCTGCCTGACTATAATCTAAATCATATAAATAAATGCATAATTTGGTTTTGCAAATTTGTCGTTTAACGTGCAATGAAATGGGGTTTAACGTCCCACAGCTCTGCTCTTGACTTGGCTAATAAAGACGGGCATGCTCCTAGACTGGCCCAGTCTCTTCTATTTATTTTACATTTCGATTTATATAAAAGTAGTAATTTTTAGTAAACCAACACTTTCGTTTCCATTTGTATAAAAAAAATTTTGAGTAAACCTGTAACCAGCACCAGGACAGTGCAAAGCAGTCATGCTGAAACCCAATCTGTTTCACAGAGAATTACTTACGAATTATCTCTGTCACACATGACTGTCTACAACATGTGCATTGACTTCACGTGCCGTCAGTCATTGGCTAAACGGCTCGTGCATTGTTTACATAACACCTAACTGCTTCAGGCAAAATGGTGCGGTTTACTCATTTTAATACCTAGTCTCGGTCACCCAGAACCTCCTAGTCTTCAACGCGCGGAGAATATTTGTATGGATGATAAGAGACTATTTAATACCCATTTACACTAAATAGGAAATATTTTTTAATTACAAATGCTTCAAACCTCTTTATTTATTTTTCTTATACTTCAAAAAAATGTTTGAGAATTTAATTTGTCGGAGTAAAAAAGTTAATATGCCGTACTCATTAAGCCTCGTCGCTGTCATGCTTATCAGTGATTTTAGCGGCCAAGCGAATATTCACTGCGGGATCAGTTTGGCTGAAACCGTCTGCGGGCTGATGTCACGTTTTTGTTTCCATTCGCCATTCGGCTTCGTCCCGATACGCATGAACTGGCTTCGTTAAGTTGTTATAATGATGTCGTGTGTAATTATTTATGTTCATTCACCTCATCCCATACGTCGTATCCGTTCATTCGACAGATATTATCATATTGTCCGTCAACAAAATTCTTAGATCGTTAAAGTATCACTAAATAACAATAACTGTTATCGACAACAAACATCTCGCACCTACACCAGTTTGCCAGTGCAAATGCAGTAATCCCGTGCACGACGTCACACGACCTACATAATGCAGATTGACCTACTAGATGAGAATGAAGCTCTATTTGCCCAGTCTCTAGAGATTACGTTTTTTTTTCGGTTTTTTTTTTGAGAGGACAGGCCAATTTTTGGTGTGTGGAGAAGACTGGCCACCAGTCTAGCATGCTCCATACAGTGAGTGTGATATGGGGTAGATTTTGCCCAGGCACCGGGGTTATAGCCTACAAATTGCCAAGGGATATTTTACGTGCGTCCACATTTGTACACCGGCCCTCGTTCGGAAAGGGATAGGGATCAAAAACTGAGGTATATTCCCGTCCGTACAGTGAGTGTGCTATGGGGTAGATTATGCCCAGGCAGCGGGACTGTAGCCTACCAATTGCCAAGGGATATTTTACGTGCGCTCATATTTGTACACGGGCCCTCGTTGGGAATCGGATAGGGATCAAAAACTGAGGTATATTCACCTTGCATTACTAACATAACTATAGGATTAAATTTGTCGGGTGTTGCAAGGAGAGTGTTCGTAGTCGTTCGGAAGGGACCCATATAAAGTGTTGATTCTGCTTGCATTGTTGTGAAATGAATTGCCAAGTATAAACTCAATAATGATAAACATAACAGAACGAAAAATAATAAAAAACAAAAGTCAAACAAATAGATATTATACATATTTGAAATTGGCGAAACATACTTCAAGTTTTGATAATACAATTAAATGTAAACCAATTATAAATATATACATTATTTACATAAATCATTCAGTAAATGCAAGGACATGAATATTTTGATAAGTACAAGACCTCGTTAAAATAATTGAGTTTTGAGCAACCGCTCAGAGGACGACATAATGACAATAGCGTATGGTACAAAGGTTCATAAAGATTAACATCATCATAAACTAATATCTCAATGTATAGAATTCAGAGGCGGATTCAATGGGGAACGCGAGCCCCCCCCCCCCCCAACCCCTCCCAAATTTTAGACATTGTACTTTTTTACTGCTGAAAGTGCCTTTTCTCAGACCCAAATATGTCCGTTCCGAACGTTTACTTAGACGAAAATATTAGCCAAATAGCTCTTGGAATGGCTACAGATGCAAGGAAACGACGGATAATTTTCTTGTGGGAGCCCCCACCCCCACCCCGGACAGCGACATGCTCCCTCTCCGCGGTCAGTGCCCTCATTTTGTGGCACTCCCCCTTTTAAAAATTCCTTAATCCGCCCCCGTAACTGGATTCTAACACGTGTAAAATAACTATAAATATGATAATATGACAGCGACATGCTCCCTCTCCGCGGTCAGTGCCCTCATTTTGTGGCACTCCCCCTTTTAAAAATTCCTTAATCCGCCCCCGTAACTGGATTCTAACACGTGTAAAATAACTATAAATATGATAATGAGAGACTGCCTATCTCGCAGTCTTTAAACCAGAATTAGATTATGTCTTTATTACCATATTTATCTACATCTGTTCACGGGCGATATCAATGACCCGCTTGGAATTAATAAAGTCGGGTTTAACGTCCTAGTTACATGTAGGACTAATGAAGACAGGCATACACCATATTCGAATCCCCGGTTGTACGTGACTAGGAGTAGGGTCGTCTGTCCACCCTGGTGGGTTTTCTCCGGGTTCTCCGGTTTCTCTCCACTGCTAAAGTCCCAATTATTGAAATAAAATTAAAAACCATATGTTAGTCCCGAAAAGACCTAGTATGTTTCGAGTGGACGTTAAACCTTATTTCTCTCTCTCTCTCTCTCTCTCTGTCACTGAGTCAAAAATAGTATTGCTGCAACAATATCGTGGCCTCTAATTAGTGGTTCAAAATGGATGAATAAAAAGTATATCACGTGATTCAACGACCATGGGTGATAATTTGATACATTATTTACCTTTTTGGCTGTCATAAACATATCATATTCTCTCTTGTTATAAAACTGCAACACGGGTGATGGCGTTTATTTTGTTGACCTAAATAGGTATAATAATCCCTGTCAATATGACCTGATGGAAATGAAAAGGTATCGGGTTTACCGTCCTATTTTTCTTCACTTACCGGAATAATGAAAAAGAAAATACGGGATGCATCTATCGGGATGGGGTGGGGGTAGGGGTGGGTGTGGCCGAATTGTGTAATGGTGGGCGATAGATAATAAGTTCGCTCATTGAGTCAAGTGGCACGGTTTCGATCTCCCGCTTGAACAGGGCAAGGATATGTCGCATGTCAATTCACGTGGGTTTTATCGCGGTCCTCCAGTTTCCTCATAAAGATCCCAACAAGTAAGCGGATAATTAAAATATAATTAAACCATATTGTTTGTCCCAAAATGGCATAGAAAACGTCCCCTGCCCTGTACAGTTCTGGACCTGTAGTGACACAGACTTCACTCAAAAATGAAAACTAACAATAAAGAGGGATATATATGTGTTATTGTTTATTATTCTCTTCAGTTTGTAAATGCCACAAGAAGATTAGATGACGACTGATGGCGTTGTTTAAAGGAGCTAAATCGCTAACATTTGGGACCTAGAAATTGACACAAGTGGGTTGCCTGTAGTAATATGAATATATATAAACTGATTTACATTGAATGGCTTCCGTTTTTACTCTAATTTCAAATCAGTTATGTTCGGCGAAATAAGCCAGCAGTGTCAATCGATTGCAAATTTCTAGCGTCTAGTTATTCCAGTCTACATGCGCCGTTTGTTTTGGTGCAATGTTTCTAGCTTCGTTCCCCGAGTCTCTTGCGAGAACTGGGTTAATGCATTCAAGTACCAATGTTAAACTGTTTATTTTGTCTTAAATACTGGATGTCAGAAGCCCATCTTTTCCCGGTAAGATCAGAGCATCAATGTTGATTTAAATTGACAAATAATTCGTGTTTTCCATGTTGAAGATTTGGGGTGATATTGAGTAAGAGACCTAGCTACTTTAAATGTTCACCTATATTTGTACGTGGGAGTGTCAATCTCTTGTTGACATGGTGATAAAACTTTCTGTCATCAATGGAAATTGCTAGTTTCAAGGATTAGAAGAATCCCTTTAAAAACATCAATATGGAGAAATATTCATTTGGCATGGTGACATCTTTTATCAGTCGAACTTCTGATAAATATGTATATTTCTTTCACATGAAATGAAATATTTTATGCACTATTAATATGAATCTGAGATAAGCTAACATGTAAAATAGATCTAACTCAAACAGGGGGGTGGGGTGGGGAGGGGGGTAACGTCCTCTCGACGCAAACTGCCATTTCGGGACTAACATATGGTTTATTTTTTTTTCAATAATTCGCTTGTGTGTAGGTGACTTTAGCAGTGAGAGGAGACCGAATGACCCGTAGAAAACTCACGAGGTTGAAAAGGCGGCCCTACTTCTTGTCACATACAAACGGGGAATTTAAAGCACACTACTTGACTCAATGACAGACCTTATGATCAGATGCGCACGTGTTAACCACTCCTCCACCAAATCACCAACGCCAACAACGCTTCCGGCAATTTATTGCTAGCTGATATTGAGTGCAGGAGGATCACTCTACACGAAAATAAAATTTGCGGGTACGCCACAAACTAAACCGATACGGGCCCGTAGCCAGCTCATAAAAAAAATTTTTTTTTTGGGGGGGGGGGGGCTAATTATTTTTTGGAGGGGCTGAGGGTGTGGCCGGCTAAGAAAACCCATAAGAAATCATTATTTTTGGCGAAATATTTGGGGGGCTAATTGGATTTTTGGGGGACTAAGCTACGGGCCCGAACCGACATTGTCATAAACAACAAATATGAAATAATTTAGGTTGGATAAATCATAAAAAAAAAAAAACATTTTTAAAAATATGGTTAAAAAATAATTTCTTTTAGGGTTGGGGAGTAAAACGAATAAAAAAAAAAACGATTGTTAAAACAAAGAGTTATACATATGTAGTCTGAATCCTGGAGTATTGAACGACTTGTCTCCCTTGGTAAAATCCGGAAGTCGGCCTTTTCTAAAAATAATCACGTAAGTGAAAAGGTGGTGTTCACGTTGTCCCCTCAAAAATCTGTTGAAATCTTCACCATCCCTAAATAAATAATAAAAGTCATGTAATAAATGTATTATAATATGGTTGTGTTATGTTTCCCTAGAATTATTTCTACTATAATTGGAAAAATTTACGCTTTTCTTCAAATTTTACTTTATTGATATTGTTTCAATTTGAATTTCACGTTATTAAAACTACGAGACTGCTTTTTGCCTATTTGAACATTTCTTTAAGAAATAATAAACTATGTGACAGATATTATTTGTTAAATTGATGGTAAATAAATACTTGTACAAGTTCATAAAGAAATGAATAGGCCTAACATATAGTTCACCGAAACAATGAGTAGGCTTGAGTCGCCCCTGGAAGTAAATCATTGAAGGTTTGATTTCCTAACTCGCATCTATTCTCATTTTCTAAAGAGCGCTATGCGCAATGATGAGGGTGTCGGATGGCCGAATGGTTAGTGCTTGCACGCCGTATCACAAGGTCAAGGTCTGTCATCAAGTCAACTGGTGTGATTTTAATTCCCCAGTTGTATGTGACGAGGAGTATGGTTGCAGAGCTGCCAACCTAAAATGAATTCAATGAGTGAGATTTAACCACCCCTGGTCAAGACCAGGACGAAGTCCTGGCGAGGGGCCTAGGGGGGCGGAGCCCCCCCCCCCCAGCCGAAAAAGGATTTAGCACATTTAAAACACTTTTGGAGACCGGAGAATAGAGATAAAATTATTCACAAAAGTGATACATTTTAAGAGTTTTAATGCATATCATTTAAACACACGGAATTAAACTATGAATCGTACTTAGCTGCACCAGTAATTTTTTTTTTAACTTGAGGATTACAATCTGAATCGTTGTCAGTGTCGCGCATCTTGCAGGCTTTTCTCTCACTGAAACGCGCGGGAAGGATATTCCAGTTTCAGAACAGTATTAATGGAACAAATAATTTCATTGGCTGATCTAACTTATCCAGCCAATCAGTGGTGTCGTACTTAAAACAAACCGGAAACAAGCGACTCGATATTCGGAATACATCGCGTTCGACTATTTGCATCTGATCAATGTGCACCCGAATGTAACTCGTACGTGGAAATCCCTTATATTTTTTTTTTATACTATAGTTTTGAAAATGCGTGAGATTTCACTATGTGCTCGTGAGAGCGTGATTTTGATTAAAAATGCGTGATTCTCACGCCAAATGCGTGACAGTTGGCAGGTATGTGGTTGGCGGTCGGTAATTTTTCTCCGGGTCCTCCGGTTTCCTCCCACTGCTAAAGACCCTTACACACAAGCGAATTATTGAAATGAAACCATATGTTAGTCCAGAAATGACCTAGTTTGTGTCAAGTGGACGTTATTAATCCCCATTTCTCTCGCCCAGTTGTATGTGACCAGGAGTAGGGTCGCCTGTCCAACCTTGTGGGCTTTCTCTGGTTCCTCTGGTTTCCTCCCATCGCTAAAGACCCTTGCGCACAAGCGAATGCCGAATTATTTAAACCTGTTTTGTGTTGATTGGCCATTAAACCCCATTTCTCTCTCTCTCCTATTCGCAATATTTGAAATAAGTTCATTATATCCCTTCCCTCTTCTCCAATCTATAATACGTATGTCTAAAATATGCCCCTTTTGGAAATAAACTCAAATGGCTTATTGTTTTCCTTTATTTTTGTTTTGTAGCAATGGCGGACGCAGCCCCAGCAGCAGCACCAGCCGGTGGTCCAGCAGGAGGAGATCGTGGAAGAGGTGGATTCCGTGGAGGATTTGGCTCCGGAGGCAGAGGTCGCGGTCGTGGCCGTGGAAGGGGTCGTGGTAGAGGTCGGGGAGCTAAAGAAGATAAAGAATGGGTTCCTTCTACAAAGCTAGGACGTCTTGTAAAAGATTTAAAGATAAAGAATTTGGAGGAGATTTATCTCTTTTCACTTCCCATCAAGGTTTGTATTTATCTCCCTTCCAATAAACTTATCCTTTCTGCACATAAAAGATTTCTTGATAACTGTTGCAATTTGAAATAAGAGCATGCTGTAGCTCTACTTTCCATGTAAGAATGTCATAATGACGTATGCCAACAAAGTTATTCTTTGTGCACATAAAAGATAATTTTTAAAACAAGGGCACGTAACCTATCTTTTACTCAAAAGTGTCTGGATGTTATGGACGCTACTCCAAACCATTTTTCAGTATTATTTATGTATGGTTCAATGATCATAGCTTATGAAGTACAGCATGGTCGTTTATTTAGTGACTATAAATGTGTGAAACAGATTTAAGGCTTTCTAAATATATTAGTATTGTGGTGTAATTGTCGAGATATTTGGAGATATTCATTTAGGGTGGGGCACCCTACCTGTAAGAACATGCCAAAGCTCCACTTTCCTCCCAAAATTTCTATAATTAATGTATGCCAGTCTTCATTAAGCATTGTCCAAGAAGAAAAGAAAGACGTTGACCCTCATTTCATTGTGTTTTCACTAAGTTTAGAAAATTTAATTCCTTATATCACCACAACTTTGAAATATTCACCATGGTCACCTGGGCGTCTTTGGTAATCATTCAAGATGATGAGAGCTTTGATTTAGTCATTTGTTTTATAAATGATACTCCTCCGGCTGACTGAATTGAATGATTAACTCCTTGAAGTTGGTGTAGATGTTCTTTTCCCTTATATTTTATATTTCCATAATAAAGTATTCATTTGTTTTTGTTACAGGAGTTCGAAATCATTGATTTATTCTTGCCACCAGGAACATTAAAGGACGAAGTTTTAAAGATTCTACCTGTACAGAAACAAACTAAAGCTGGTCAGAGAACCAGATTCAAGGTAAATTAAATATTTAAATATACAAGGGGAGTCGTATATGTTTCTGAGGCTTGCCCACCTGTCTGTGGTGCTGTACAGATGGCCTGTCAAGAAATGAACAGTGTCTTTTTGTTTGGATGGGTTAAAAAAAAAAACCTTGACTGAAATTGAAATAGTCACAAAATCGCTGTCCTGGCAAAGTTTTCTTCATAGCAGACTGCATGGATTCCCCATTCTCTAAATGACTATCAGTGTTTTAGGGAATATACCTAGTTATTAGTGCGAGTTTGATCTATCTGATAAAGCCGACTTCAAGTTAGGTTAAAGGTCGCGAGATTTAAATAGGGCTAGCGCAAATCCCATCCCATACCCTGGACCGACTCTTATTGCTTACCCCTACCCTAACTTCAAGTTTTGTCAAAAATCACCAGGGGCCGGTTGCTCAAAGCTCTGTTAACTTTTAACGATCCGTTAACATGGAGTAAACGGATCGTTAACTTTAACGGAGAGAAAGGTTGTTGCTGGAAGCCCCGTTAACTTTAACGGATAATGAAATTGACTTTCCAGCAACAGAAATTTAACGGACCGTTACCAAATGACACATGAAAGATAACGATCCGTTAGATTAACGGATCATTAAAATAACTTAATTTTTGAGCAACCGGCCCCAGATGTAATCTGGGCTAACGCTAATTTCAACCCTAATTGTGGACCTAGCCCTTACTCTTACCCTAACCTACAATCTTGCCAACAATTACGGGGGTCATGGTGGCTAAGTAAACCAGGTGCTGGTTCGCTAGCCTGGAGGTCGGGTGTTTTGATCCCTGTATTGGCCGAGAAAGTTCATCTCGATTTTCCCGCGTGATTTCCTCTTGTCAGTGATGCAGAAGGAGGGCCTGACAAGGACAGCTGCCTAGTCGTGTGAATGCGACGAAAAAAAACGAGGTCCTATGTACACATTGGAGTGCACGTAAAAGATCCCTTGGCAGTTGGAATTTGATATAAGTAGGCCGTGGCGCTGCTGCCCGGGCAAAATTTCCCTCATAGCACACTGTATTGCGTATGTCCGTCTTCCATTAGCCCAGGTTAGGTGCAAAAGAGTAGGACGTTAAACCCCATTTCATTTCATTTTCATTTCTGCCAATCACGTGCCTTAACCTTATTAACATCTTGGTGTCCTTGACGAAGTACATCTAGCCATTAATGAGGCCCTTGTTAATAAAGTATTCATTCCAATGGAAGGGAGATAACCAATATTTGATACTGAATAACTCCTAGTCAAAAATTACATTTTCTTTTTAATTTACAGGCTATTGTTGCCGTTGGAGACTCAAGTGGACATGTTGGTTTGGGTGTAAAATGCTCAAAGGAAGTTGCCACAGCTATTCGTGGTGCCATCATTGCCGCTAAACTATCAATTGTTCCAATCAGACGAGGTTACTGGGGTAACAAGATTGGTAAACCACACACAGTACCCTGCAAGGTATATATAAACTTTCAACCATTTTCTCGCGACAGTATGTCAAGCTTTTCATACGCAGGCGGTTGATTGTGAAATATTCACCATGGTCACCTGGGTTTCTTTAATAATCATTCAAGATGATGAGAACTTTGATTTAGTCATTTGTTTTATAAATGATACTCCTCCGGCTGACTGAATTGAATGATTAACTCCTTGAAGTGGGTGTAGATGTTCTTATGTGAAAGGGACGGGGTTGTCTCGTCATACGCCAACAATTTAGTTCCTAGTTTGTGTTGATTGGACGTTAAACCCCATCTCTACTATAGCGCGAATTGTCGGCTCTTTATCTATTCTCCCATAATGCATCTTTGACATGCTCGTCTGAATTGGCTAATAGTGTTTTGTAATGTGATATATTTTTATTTACTTACAGCTAACTGGTCGATGTGGTAGTGTACTAGTACGATTGATTCCAGCCCCAAGAGGAACTGGTATCGTCAGTGCTCCTGTTCCCAGAAAGTTATTAACTATGGCCGGTATTGATGATTGCTATACCTCGTGTAAAGGTGCCACTTCCACCATCGGAAATTTTGGTAAGTTGATTTTATTCTGATGATGGATCGGTCGATTCCATTTGTTTTATGTGGTCACCAGCTTTCTGTGGCCATTGTTATTCTAGAAGGCTGATAATAGATATGTAGTTTTCGCTAACCTGGCTCTTCCGTATTAAAAAGAACAAGAAGGGAAGTAGTCTCTATCATCCATACAAATATTCTACGAATATTAGTCTGGATGGGTCCTAAAAAATTGACGGAAAATAGGTCATTGTCTGGATTATCCAGTCTTTTAAGTTACCACGTACTGAATCTATCAAAACAGCTCACTTGTCAATGATGACACTCTTTAAAATTTGGTTGTGTAAAGGTTTCAATTGAAATGGTAATTTTCTCTCGTCATGAATCAGACGTATGGCTTCTCACAATCTTCTTAATTCTTCATCGCGATGCATGCTTATTCCTCGTCTCTATTTTGTTTCTAATAATAGATGTGCCAAGTGAATTGTGGGATATATTTCAACCACGCTTTATAGAATCTAGCAAAATTGGCCCCGCTTCATAAGATCTAGCACTTACCGATACTTTCATTGGATACTTTAGCCAAAAGGTTCCATTGCCCATGCGTAACCAAATGTTTGTTTTTTTATGTGGCAGATTATCCAGTAATTTTCGTCAAAAATTGAGAACCGACCCAGACCCTCCGTGCGTTGAAGACTAGGGGGTTCTGGGTGACAGAGACTAGAAGGGAAGAGTTTTCTGTTGTGGGGGGGGGGGGATATTGGTGTGTCTAGTCTTTGGATGGAATAGAAAACAAAGATTCAGTTTATTAAATGATATTCTGTGTGAAAAGAGTAGGTCCTTTGCCACTGCCTGGGTATACCCCTTTCCCCTTTTAGCATTACACAAACGACCGATGCCCTGGTTGTAAGTGACAGGGAGTAGGGTCGCCTGTCCAACCTCCTGGGTTTGCTGTGGGTCCTCCATTTTCCTACCACTGCTAGTTATTGAAATAAAATTAAACCATATGTTAGTCCCGAAGTAAGTTTGTGTCAAGTGGATGTTAAACAATTCTTCCCTTTCATTCACTATACCATTGTGAAAAAAACCCAACAAGACAATATTTTCCCACAAAAACACTGGTTGGATTAAACCATCGCAATATTGTAGTTATTATTAAGGGCTTCAAATGAACAAAGGTTTTAATTCCATTATCTTTTTATTTCAGCCAAAGCAACCTTCTTTGCTATTATCAAGACATACAAGTTCTTGAGCCCTGACATGTGGAAGGACAGTGTTCTAACCAAGGAACCGTTCCAAGAGTTCTCTGATCATCTCAACAAGCACCATCAACCAGTCAGGGTGCAGAAACAAGAACAGAAAGTTTATTAAATTAACACATGACTTTCTGATACAAAATTCAAAATAAAAAATGAAATATTGATGTAGTTTTGTCTCAAACATGTTTATATATAAATACGGCTAGGAGAAGGTCCTCAAGCTGGTTGTTCCGACAACTGTCCTTAGCATTTTCCTGTTTCCCATTTTTGCAGCACAATGGCTTGGCAAAAAATTAGGTAAAAAAGAAAAGAGTTCCCTTGAATAAACTGAGCCAATTATTAAAAGATCCCATCCCCTGATAATTTGAGTAAAATTACAACGTCTGGAGGTTGCTACATTACTATACAATTGCATTACACACAGCTACGTTATCCGCGAGTTTTACAACATCTGGATGTTGCCGGATTACTTTACAATATCCGAACTTCAAGCTACGTAATCCAATCAGGGGTGACATAGCGACCTTCACAGAAACCTTGATATTGAACGAACCTTGAACGTAGATGATTCAGCTGGAAAGTGCCAGACTTGGTATTTGCCATGACCGAGGAATCTGATTGGCTCGAAAGCTGGGTGAATACCAGAAAGCTGAGTGAATACCATTTCGATATTAGTGCGGAAATATGCAGGGTATTACGTGAAAGCCTTGATGAAGGGAGATCGAGCCTTCTATTGAAGATGCAAAACACTATGTACGAGATACGCCTGTGTAAATTTGTTCCGTTACTGCCCTTCCAACTAACATATGAAAGCTTTAGAACCGCAATAGATCGATTTGAAAGTTACCAAAACCGAGGCGTGTGGAAAAAAACTCTAGATGGTGGATACCTCAAAACAGTTAATTTGTGGACGAAAACCATGCACAAATTGAATAAGATATTAATTTTGATCAGTCCCGGTAGCTGAACCTTTGACAATTTTGCTCGCACAAAATCTGTATTGGGGATTGGCAGCAGATGGAAAGGCTCTAGTTTTCTAACTTTCAAAAGGACAATATTGGTGTCAGTCATTATTTCATCATACTCCGCGCAGCGTTTCGTTTGATTAGAGGTAATCCCATTGGTTTATTCCCGCGAAGGCGCAGTTATTGACCGTAACGGATTAAAAGAAGTCGTTAGCATCATTTTTATACGCCCACATTTTCATGTGGACGTATATTGTCGTCGCCCCTGTTCGTCCGTCCGTCTGTTCACAATTGTTTGTGAACAGTCTACAGGTCACAATTTTTATCCGATTTCAATGAAACTTAAAACATAGGTTTATCACCCTAAGATCTCGGTTCCTTTCGATATTGGCATGTATCGGACTGTAACTTCATGGGTTATGGCCCCTGATTGTACGAAAAATCACGTTTTTTAGCTTGTGAACAGTTTAGAGGTCACAATTTTGAACCGATTTGGACGAAACTTGAAATGCATGTTTATAACCCAAAGACCTTGGTTCCTTTCGATATTTGCGCTAATCGGATCGTAACTTCCTGAATTATGGCCCCTGATTGTCCGAAAAATCGCCCTTTTTAGCTTGTGGTCCCTCTGGAGGTCAAAATTGTTATCCGATTTAAAAAACCGTTTGATTATATCACCGTTCCATGGTTATGAAGGTTGAGTTCGAATTTCGTGAAAATCGGACAAAAATTGACGGACAAAATGGCCGCCATTTGTACGCGAATAGTGTGAAAATATGTTAAATCAAGGTTGTGAACAGTGTAGAGGACACAATTTTGAACCGATTTGGATGAAACTTGAAATGCATGTTTATAACCCAAAGATCTTGGTTCCTTTCGATATTTGCGCCAATCGGATCGTAACTTCCTGAATTATGGCCCCTGATTGTCCGAAAAATTGCCCTTTTTAGCTTGTGGTCCCTCTGGAGGTCAAAATTGTTATCCGATTTAAAAAACCGTTTGATTATATCATTGTTCCATGGTTATGAAGGTCGAGTTCGAATTTCGTGAAAATCGGACCAAAATTGACGGACAAAATGGCCGCCATTTGTACGCGAATAGTGTGCAAATATGTTATATCAAGGTTGTGAACAGTGTAGAGGACACAATTTTGAACCGATTTGGATGAAACTTTAAATGCATGTTTGTAACCCAAAGATCTTGATTCCTTTCGATATTTGCGCCAATTGGATCGTAACTTCCTGAATTATGGCCCCTGATTGTCCGAAAAATTGCCCTTTTTAGCTTGTGGTCCCTCTGGAGGTCAAAATTGTTATCCGATTTAAAAAAACGTTTGATTATATCACCGTTCCATGGTTATGAAGGTTGAGTATGAATTGTGTGAAAATCGGACCAAAATTGACGGACAAAATGGCCGCCGTTTGTACGCGAATATTGTGAAAATTTGTTATATAAAGGTTGTGGACCTTATAGAGGTCACAATTTTGAACCGATTTTGATGAAACTTGACATGTATGTTTATAACCCAAAGATCGTGGTTCCTTTAGATATTTGCGCCCATTGGATCATAACTTCCTGAATTATGTCCCCGGATTGTCAGAAAAATCGCTTTTGTTCGCTTTTGGTCCCTCTGGAGGTCAAAATTATTATCCGATTTAAAAAAACGTTTGACTATATCACCGTTACATGGTAATGAAGAGAGAGTTTGAATTACGTGAAAACCGGACTAGAATTGACGAACAAAATGGCCGCCGTTTGTGAAAATATGTTATATCAAGGTTGTGGACCCTATAGAGGTCACAATTTTGAATCGATTTTGATGAAACTTGACAGGTATGTTTTAAACCCAAAGATCTTGGTTCCTTTCGATATTTGCGCCCATCGGGTCATTACTTCCTGAATTATGTCCCCTGATTGTACGAAAAATCACCCTTTTTAGCTTGTGGTGCCTCTGGAGGTCACAATTATTATATGATTTAAAAAAAAATGTTTGATTATAAAAACCAAACAAATTCTAATGATTTTCTGATAATTCCTTAATATGCGACAATTCTTGTTGACTGCCCGGACGATTTGGCTGCTGTGTGGGCGTATGTTTCGTTGCCTGGCAACCTATTTTTAGCATAGATATTAAAAACATAACTATACTAAAACAAAAATTAATTTAATTTCGCCAAATAAAAAAAAAACACAACTGTACTATAACAAATAAGTTTAATTTCGCCAAATAAGACACCCTGTCTAAATACTCGTCTTCAAGTCGTCTTTCTCGTGTCTTCCTTTTAATTCTTGGGGCTGGCTTTGGATTTGGGTATATTTATGCCTCTTCCTTGGTGGTTCCTGTCCCCCTGCATACTGGACGATTTTTATCTCATTAATATTTTGTTCTTGTTGCAAAAATGCGATCATTTCAAACACATTCGGGTGGGCTTTTCCAACTAGTTTCTTGAATCTTGAATGCAATCCTTCCAGATTGTTGTTGGTTCTATGCTCCTCGGTTTCGTAGTGGTTCAATAGACGAATTGAAAATTCACCTTCGAACCATTGATTTGTTATGTAGTCGGCACCATTATCGATTGGGTAAAATGGCTCACCACCAATGGTATGCCTTAGATTATCGGGTATTTCAAGTTCACGTTTTGTTGATGATATTTTTGGATATATTGATCGTCTGGCGCGATTCAGGCTATTTTTAGTACATGCAAAGGTTGGAAATTAGTTGCCAATTGGTGAATAAAATTCAGAGTGAATACAAATTCATAAAATCTTTAACACCGTTAATTGGGTTCTAATAACAACATGTCTCTTCAAACGAAAGCCGACAAGGGTTGCTAAGGTAACTGGATATCAAAGTTAACAAAAAGAAGTCTCAGTGACCCGTGCTCCAAGAAATAGTTTGAATACGGAAGAAATGGGTGGTTTGGTTACCAATAGCAATTATGTTTGAGCTTTCCACAGATAAAACCAAAGAAAAGAAACAATGTTTTGATGGTGGTGGGGGGGGGGGGCAATATTCCCGAGATAAATCATCCGATGGCCTTCCCTGTAGCATGCATGTAGCCTATATTGACATGAAGAACCCATTCTCAGCCATGGACCTAGTCGAGATGATGGCAAAAGCGGCCGTCGACGCCCGGGTCTAACTTTTGGTCTAACGTCGTTCCTCTGCCGGGGCAGTCGAGGGATAGGCTACAACACGCCTGGCAAGTTTAACACTTAGGCAAACTTGAAAACGGACCATCTGCTACGCCACAGAATAGCTCCACTACAGCTTCCGTCTAGTGCCTCCAGCTCCAGCCACAGTAGTAGAAGGCTTTGCGGACCTCCTTTGTTATATTATTTTTATCCATTAGATAACAAAAAATGTTACTGGCCTAAAGGCTAAAAACTTTCCTAATTTTCAATTAATCTTACCCAAAAGGTAGGCCTACCACACAGCCTAACCCAATGACAAGGGAAATACTAAACAGCCACCAGAAAACACAAATACACTATTAAATTTCATGCCCTGAAACAGTTATATATCTATATCAAATATTATACATTATAATATCTATAGTATATTTCATATACTAAACTGGTGTGTCTTTATTGACAGACTTGGAGTTAGTTCCTTTAGGAACTGTCTGTGAGCGGACAGTGTCCACTGGACTTCGTCCCCTCAGAGACAGTTCCTATAGCCTTTGCTTAAAGGAATACTATAGTTTGGACTTGGAGTGTGCTTTGGAAATTTGTCCAGATCGCGGTACTACGGCCTGATCTTTATTTCGAATTCCAAGAGTATCACGTGAAGAGTATTAGGCAAGAGGGTCAATTTTTACACGGAACCTCGAGTTTTTCATCCCATCCCAACGACTTTACATAGGCCCTAGTATTTCGTTAAATCCGTCAGTCCCTTCTTGAGTCCTCCGTTTTGCTGTCTGTACCACTGACACTGACACGGGACCTCAAGTTTAGCGAGCCAACGTCTTACTCATTGGGGCACGAACATGGTGCATATTCTACGAATGATTACATCCAAAGAATTCAATATGAAATTACCGGTGCTTTCCTGTAGAAATTACCTCCCTTAATTTTGCCACGTTGAGGTGTGTTGCGCATGACAAAATGTTACAAGGTACTTCCGGTTTGATACCGTGTACAACGCAAAGACAGCCAACAATATGATTTTAGCGTAGCATTTTAATTGTTCCATTCATAATTAACCAGAAAAAAGGACATATTGTTAAGAGATTTTATTACTGTGATCAGAACAGTTAGTATTTCGAAGTAAGATCAATGATATTTAAGTGATATAGACAGATATGGCGGATAACAGACAGCCAAATCCAACGACATTTGGATCTAATTTTCAACAATATCGACCCCCTCCTGTCCCACAACCGGGAGGTTCCGGCCCTCCCCAACAATGGATACAACAGAATCAAGGTATATACAAATATAAGATACATATTTTATACTAAAATCAAGTATGAGGGTTAATAAATTGATATTCTAACCAGGAGAGAGAGAGAGAGACAAAAGATCTAGAAGACAATTAAGATGATATGATGGTCAGATGGCAGATAATTATATAAGTGACTGTACATATTCAATGATATTGGAGTGTGATCTTCATATTATGTCTGGGAAATCACTTCTGGTTGCTGTAGGCATTGTGTGATAACATCTCTAAATTCGATCTATTTAAATTATTTTGTGAAATCACTTTGCTGTAGGCATTGTATAATAACATCTTTCAAAATGTCGTCGAATATATATATTTAAATTATGAAGCTAAAATGATACTACAAACAACATGTACGTCTACATCAAAGAAAAGTTACATTAGAAAAGTTCTGCCATTGAAGACGGGCATAGTGTGCTATGTGGAAACCATGTGAGCGGACCTGAGTCGTCCTAGTTAGTGGGCCAATGTCTTACCTATTTAGCCACAAGTTACCGTACATTAGGAATGGTAACATTATATAGTCAGTTGCCATCTCACAAACGGGTAGCAATTTGATTGTATTGGAAGACCATGTTGATACAGACGACAAGAAACAATCAGCCTGTAATTTCACGACATCTGTCAAACATTTTCTCAAAACAATGGCCTACTCATTTTTTCTGAACATATTTAGGATGGCTACTGTAATACATGTACAGTAGCTGATGGACAGGCAAATGTTTACGATTCAAATAATATGTATGACTTACATGTACATTCTCACTATATATACACTGTCGGGAAGCTGACCTTTCGAAAGATGTATATCTAATTGTTATTTATTGATCCAAACTATCGTTGTGCATAAAGCAATAGACCGCCAACGCGATAACCCAACATTTCTTCAAAATGTTTCGCTTGTAACATGTACATGAATTATCAACAGGCAGTATTGTTTTGTAGACATCATTCACCTGCCAACCGTACAAATATCTGTGAAAGGCCTACTGTATAATAGAAGGTGACCACTGAGTGGTTCAGAAATGGAAGCCGGGTAAAAACTGGGCCTTAGCGTTTA
The DNA here is from genome assembly GCA_948474765.1 of Patella depressa. Lineage (NCBI taxonomy): Eukaryota > Metazoa > Mollusca > Gastropoda > Patellidae > Patella > Patella depressa. Next base: position 5,660,007 of record OX419718.1, read on the forward strand.
GACTCTCTCTCCTGGATGCCAGTCACTAACATAGTCATATAAAGTAATGGCATGGGAAAAGAGTTCTACGACAACACCATAACATGAAAGTAGATACATGTACATTATGTAACATATTAAATCTAGTCCATTATTAAGACCATATCCGATCTCAAGTCTAATTGTATTCTTGTTGTGTTTTTCAGGTCCAGGAAAAATGACCCCTAATTCTTATGGCCCCCCAGGTCAGTTTCAGACGCAACCTACGGGTGGGCCGCCTCGCCCTGGTCCCCCTCCTCCAGGTGGAGTAATGCCCCCAAACTTTAATCAGCCTCCTTCAAATATGGGCATGGGGCAGCCCGGAACGTTGAATGGACATTCACAAGGAAACTTTATGCCAAACAGTCCACCCCGTGGTGTTATGAATGGACCAAGTGGAACGCCACCCCCCGGCATTCCCACATCAATGGGCCAACCTGGAACGCAGTCCAACTTTTCTAATTCAGGAATGCCACCACAAACAATGGGGCAGAGGCCTCAAATGGGTCCTGGTGCACACCCCAATCAACAGAGAATGCCACCTCCCTCAAATTCATTGCCAAGAATGCCCCCTTCAATGGGACAATCAACTGGATTCCCTCCAACTTCAATGGGACAAAGGATGCCACCGCCTCAGGTTGGTCAAGCTCCTCCTCCTCAAATGGGACATGGGCCACCTCCAGGGCAAGGAATGCCACCTTCTTCAATGGCACAAGGAATGTCACCTTCTTCAATGGCACAAGGAATGCCACCTTCTTCAATGGCACAAGGCATGCCACCTCATCCTATGAATAACCAAGGGATGCCACCTCAAATGGGAATGCCCCAAATGATGGGAAGAGGAATGCCACCAGTATCATCATATGGTCAAGGTCCACCACAGACGAGACCTCCAGTTTCTAATAATATCGGAGCACCTCCAACATCTTTTGGTTCCCAGCAACCTCCTGGTCCACCATCTATGATGAATAATACAGCAGCATTAGGATCAAGTGGTAAGCTTTTAGATTTAATTTCTAGATCCATATTTAGATAAAGAGAGGCTGATCATCCATTGCTGCCATAGTCCCCATTTTCTTACAGAAGTTCAATTGACCAACGTGAGAAAGAAAGAGAGAAATTTGGTTTTATGTCCACTACGTCATTTTGGGACTAACATATGGGTCAATTTTATTTCAATAATTCCCTTGAGCGTAGTGATTTTTAGCAGTGGGAGGAACCTGGAGAAAACCCACAAAATGGGACATGTGACCCTACTCCTTGTCAAATACAACCGGGGAATCGAAACCACACCAGTTGACTCAGTGACAAACCTTATGATACAGCGCACACTTGCTAACCATTCGGCCATGCAACCCCCCAGATCATGAGAACAAAACAAATATAAAATACATGTAACAAGCATCAGAGGAAATGAATTGAATACTACATGTACATCTGATTTCCTACCACAACTCAAGACCCCACACACAAGCAAATTATTGAAATAATATTGAACCATATGTTAGTCCCGAAATGACCTTGTTTGTGTGGAGCAGACGTTAAACCCCATTTCTCTCTTCCTAGTTCTGGGTCAGTGGCAGGAACTGTGTAAGAATTTGTAATTACAAAGCCCTAAGATTAGACGAAAAAGCCATTTAGATACATAAATCTCAATTGGGACAGCGATTGATCAGACTCTCTCTATATATGGCTCTGGGTATAACAACAGATAATGATATAAATACTGTGTTTTGCTTGCATTCTTATTTGAGCATGATTGACCGCTTTAAGCATGCTTCCTTTTAATACATTCATTTACTGGCTATATATCATTTGTTTCAGTTTAAAAGTGGTTTGTTAAATTTTTTTATTTAAAACCAAAGATGCTTTTGTCTTCTGTAAATGTATATTCTTTTTTTACACTTTTTAGCTCTTTATTTTCTTGTTGAAATCTCCACAATATGAACGGTCGGTTCTCCCGACACAATATTCACTGAGAGGGGAACATTGTAGAGCCTGCAATACAAGCGTCTTTCAGACATTTGTTGTCTTAGTTCCAGTGACAGTGTAGAGGTTGCAAAACTGTCAGAGGTGTTAAATTTTATTTTTGTTCAAAATTAAATGGGGTTTAACAACTGCCAAGGGATCTTTTAGCTGCACGCCAATGTGTGAACAGGGCGTCGTTTTTTTCTCCCATCCGAATGACTATACATTACCCCTACACAGGGAGGGATCATGCCGGAATATCCCAGTCAACATGCTTGACCAAGGCAGATGTCGAACACTGTACCTTCTTATTAGGAGGCCATTGTCTTCCTCACTGAGTCATCGTGGCTTGATGGATCTGCGAAATAATTTTGTTTTTAATATTACATGTACATGTAGTACCGGTACACTTCATTTCATCCATCATCCTTGTCGGGGACAAGGACAGCTGTCTAGTCGTTTGGATGGGACAAAAACTGGCGTGCATGTAATAGATGCCTTGACAGTTGGAATTCAGTTTAAGAGTAGGCCGAAGTGCTACCGTCTGGGCACAATTTATGGCCGTCTTCATTAGCCCAGTTCGGAGCAGAACGGTTTAAACCCCATTTCATAGCTTCACATGTAGGATGGTAGGCCTACATGTACATTGTTTTAGTTTGCATATATGAATTATATCATTTATTTACATTTTACACAGTGTATCATTTTCATCGTAAAGACTCACTGTATTAATAGTATTTCTCTTTTTTTTGTTTTGTTTTTGTGTCAGATTTATACCAGTCGATCGTGAAAATAAAGATTAATAGTATTTTGTTTACTCTGTGTTCTAGATCGACCTAACGAGTTACCAGTTCCCTATCATGGTCAAGCACAATATTCCCATCAAATAGGGCCGTCCATGCATCTTTCCCCTGGCGTAACTCCCGGATCAGGTTAGATAACTCTTCCTATCTTATACGCATCTTATTTCTCTTAGTTACGTTTACACAGCAGATAATTTCTCTTCTATATATTACAGTTTGTGTAGTCTACTTTCATTTTTGTTTTTGTAAAACAAAGGTTCTATGACTTCCTTCAAGCTGTGTATTGAGGATATAGTAAATAGTTATTTTTAGAATTTGAATATTTTTCTTTTGATTAACAAGTTTCTTAACTAACCTTTCTGTTCTTCATTAACACATATACATGTACAATCTATACATCCTGATTCTAACGTTAGAGTAGTCATTGGTCAACATTTTGATATAAAAATCACAGATAAGATGTTCATATGCAGTCATTGTTTTTTAAGGGGCGCAATCGAGCTCGAGTGTCAATTCTTGTCAAGTAGAGATTTTTATTAGTGAGCACCAAAAAGATGAAATCACTTTCCATAATTTCAATATTTTATATCTTTAACAAAAACTCCTGAGTGACAGAAAATTGTGTACATAACATATGTTCTAACTCTCCTTGATTACCAAGTTCCTTGCCTTAACCACAATGTGGGAACATTTTTCTGCAAATTACGACAGGCCTTTTTTTAAAGGTCACCCCATCTTCATTAGCCGAGAGTTAAACCCGATTTCATTTTATGTTTTAAGCTCACCAGCGCAATATAGAAAAACAATGACTGCATATGGATCATGTTTATATATTCATTTAGGTTTTCCTAATAATTTCTCTTATACATATCTATGTGGTGTAGTTCTCCTTGGCCCAATTTTGATGGATGATTTTTCTGCACTATTTCTAGTCAGTGATTCAGACTCTATCTAATTTTTCTACAGATTGATTCATGATTCACGAATTGATTATTTAACATTTGATAAGAAAACAATCAAAGTATCGGCAGCAGATAATCCTACATTCAATGAGATTAAATAGAGAATTTCCTACGAGTGTTTTTTTGATATAAAAAAAATATCAGCGAGTGTAAATAAATAACTATAATTCTTGGTATAGATTTCACTTTTACTGAATCTAATTACATTACAGCATTGTGATACATCAGTTTTTTGACAGCAGTTTAGCTATTGCAAAGTCCTATATATTGACCCAGTATTTCCTTCAAGGTCAATTAAATAAAAACAGTTTCTTTTTGACCAAAAAAAAGTCAATTTTTATTTAAAATAAGTGGTTTCTTTAAAATAAAAGAAAGTAGTTCATTTTTGATTGACCAATCAAATTCATGTAAAGCGATATCTCCTAAAGAGATATCGCAGTAGATTATGTAATTTATCATACAAGCCATATCTACTGTCAAATGTGTTATTGGGTGATAAAATATCATCTAAATGTTTTATCCAATAAGTTATATGGTCAGATCTATTTGACAAGACCAAATGTATATTTCCTCAAGGTCACAAGAAGATGTAAACAGTGTTAGAACACTTCATTATTGCGGATTAGGATGAGGTGTAGGTCTTGGGTTAGGGTTAGCGCTAGCCCTGTTTACATCTCATAATTATGCATAGGTTGCAAGGTCTCGTCAGTTTCAATTCCTCTTCTTACATACTTTGTAAATACTGAACCGAAATGAACAATTTTTGTACTCATATTCAAGTTGCACAAGACTATTAATTGCAAGGGATTCAAAATCACTTAATAGCCGATCAGCGTGTTTAAAATAAAAGCGAGGACACTGTATTAACTGGAAATATCCAATTCTTTGTTTTTTTCTGATTGTGTATATCACACATGTAGTTGTAAAGTTTTAAAGAATTTGTAGTTCATTTGACATTTCATTCTGTATAATCCCTAGCACTAACCATTGACCAAACTTTAATATGTAGAACCTTTCCTGCTAGAATAATAATTTATATTTGCTTTGAAAAGTCTGCATGTTTTGTATTTCTTTAAGATAAAATGTTTTTGAATGAAAATCGAATGCTATGAGCTAATAATTATTGATTGACCTATTTATTTCAATATTATTTTTAGATACCTATGTCTTATTATGCACTAACCATTTGCGCTAGTGGTTTGGTGAAGAAAAGTAAATTGTGTTAACCTTATTTTCTTTCCGATTGAAGATGCACACATTTTGTGGATGTAGCGCTTTATTTATGGACAGTGTATAAATACATGTACATGTATTTCTATTTTATTGTATATAAAATGATGACAAGGTGTAGTGTTGCAAGTCAAACCTGGTTTCCAGCTCTTCTGGTTTCCTCCATCTGCAAAAGACCCCTACACCAAAGCAAATTCTTGACATAAAAAATTTAACCATACATTAGTTCCAAAATGACCTATTTAAATATTTTGTGTCCAGTGGACATTAAACCATCTCTCTCTCTCTCTGTAAAAGGTACATGTAACAAAAAGGCTCTGTAACAAACAATATTAAAATATAACCAAATTTTTATTGAGGATTTTTTTTTAAAAAGTTGATAGATATTTTTGTAATGAACTATTGATTTATTTGTATGTTATTAGTTTATGGTAAATTTTAAAGTTTATACAACTGGTGTTAAATCAGGTTTTTAAATATTGAGTTTAGCTGAACTGATTAAATATAATGGATAGTTCATGGTGCATATTTATGGAATGAGCTTCCTCAACAGATACGTTCGACAATTCAATTTTCAAGTTTTAAGACAACACTAAAGACGCATCTGTTTACCAAATATTTGTGCAAGAACAATTAGTTGACATCACTGTGAAGCGCTTAGAAATGACCAGCGGACATAATTTAGAGCTATATAAGACAATTTATTATTATTATATTTGATGGGTGTTGGTGGCAGCCCGAGAGTCGAGTTAATTTATTGGTGTGAATGGTTGTACATGTATAATCCCAATAACCTCACCTTCAAAACTATGACTGTCAACTCATTAGAAAACGTTTGTTTATATTAGAGTAATTAATTCTTTCTCTTTGGCTTTAACATGGAATTTTCTTCTATGAATTTATGACCCTGTGCAGCCATAAATCATTCTTTGACAGTGAGAGAATTCCTTTACTTGTTGATTTTTTCAAACTGATAATTTGGATTGCTTTCTTTGTGTCCAATATAATGCATACAGATTTTACAAAAGAAATTTAAAAAAAAAAATATTTCTTTATTATTCTCTTGACTGACTTACATAGTCATAATCCTTAAGTGGCATTTAGCGATTGTGCTTGAAAACGATAAGAGAATACTTGTCGTAACATTGTGCTATATGTGTATAAACCAGCGATTGTTTTCCATATAAATTGTGTTGTGTTTTTATCGGAAGTTTTAACCAGATCAACATGTAATGTTTTTTCAGGACCACCATCTAACAAATCATCTCGTGCAGCAACACCAGTTAGCGGACAAACGTACGATGCTTTAGAGGGACAATTTACACCAAATAAACAAGGTGAGTCCACTCAATCAAATAACGCTGATAGGGTATGTAAAAAAAAGTCCCACTTAACTAGGGATTTACAAACCAGAAGTCCAGTGTTTTGATAGTGATTGTTGTCAAGATATTTCCTCTAGACTTTTCACGATGGTTTCCCCTTGTCCGACTTAGACAATCTCTACATGTATATTTTAAGATGTTTATTAAAAGGTTTCAAAGTGAAATACATGTATATGTAAATACTCAAGAGAATCCTGATAAAGGAGTGTTGTCCAGTCTTTTAGTGGTGTACACATGACAGATCCCTTGACTGTTAGTATTTGATATATGAGTAGGCTGAAGTTTAGCTGTTCGGGCAAAATTTCCCTCATAGCACACTGTATCACACATGCCCACATTAGCCCAGTCAGAGCAGAACAGTAGGACGTTAAACCCCATTTCATTTCATTGTGTTCCCATTAAAAACTTGACTTATTTTCTTTTTGTTTTCAGGTGGTCCATCCCCTCCACAAGGTTATAACCCTTCTCCCCTCGCTAGTCAGCCTCCCACTGTTCAAGATATGGGTCAAAGGTCAACAGGAATAACTGGAAGAAGACAGTATCCACAAGCAGTAGGTTTTATTTATAGAAAATATTTGACTTAGTTAAGTATCCACAGAGATAATTATCACATCCATGTTACATTGTAAACTGGGGGGTTGAATGGCTGAATGGTTAGCCCGTGTGCGCTGTATCATAATGTCTGTCATTGAGTCAACTGGCGTGGTTTCTATTCCCCGGTTGTACGTGAAAACGAGTTGGGTTGCCTGTCCAACCTTTGTGGGTTTACTCCACGTCCCCCGGTTTCCTCCCACTGCTAAAGACCCCTGCATTCAAGCAAATTATTGAAATAAAATTAAACCATATGTTAGTCTCGAAATGACCTAGTTTGTATCAAGTGGACGCTAAATCCCATTTCTGTCTCTTAAATTATTAACACCATTCTAATTCATCCAGAAATAGCTTTTATATTTTGTCTACCTCAAGAGGGGGGCCTCGGTGGGTTTAGTGTATTACTTCTTGCTCACTAACAAAAAGGTTCAATGATCAATCCCAGGGTTTCCTATTGTCAGTGTTGCAGAACAGAGGTCTGACAAACAGAAGTGTCTAGTTTATCGGATAGAAGAAAAAAAGTGAACTTGTGTGCCATTGGCAGTATGTTTAACAATCCTCTGACATTTACAAAACAAAATAAAAGTAGGCCGCAGTCCTGGCAAAATTTCCCTTAAGGCACATTGTATGTAATATCTCTGTCTTCATTATCCCAGTTGATGCATGTACATGTATTCATCTTTTTGTTTTTTCCTTAAAAGATCCTTTGAAATTTGATGTAAGAGTAGGTCATAGTGCTGTCTTTATTATCCCACTCAGAGTAGGATGTTAACCCCATTTTTTGTTATTTCAGGCTGGAAGTGAAAGTCAAATGGCACCAAATTATCCTGGTAGTTATGGAAATAAAGCAGGAGATCAAATGTATCAGCCTCCTACTGGAATACCTCCGTACGGTAACCTGCAGTCACCTTCGATGCCACCAACGTTACCAGCGCCAAACTCTGGTTATCCAAACCCTAATCCACAAAATCCTGATCATTTAACATCTAATTTTAATAAACTGGGATTAAATGTAAGTTCTTCTTATTCAGGGGGGAGCGGGGTGGATGGCCGAATGGTTAGTACATATCATAAAGCCTGTCATTGAGACGACTGGCGTTATTTCAAATCCCCGGTTGTACGTGGCAAGGAGCAAGGTCGTGGGTGGGTTTTCTCTGGGTAATCCACTTTCATCCAACTGCTAAAGACCCTGACGCACATGCGCATTATTGAATTAAAATTAAACAATTTGTTGTCCTGAAATGACTTAGTTTGTGCCGAGTGGACGTTAGACCCCACTTCTCTCTCTCTTGTTATTCAATAGGGAAAGCTCTTCCAACATTTTGGTGCTGACAAGTGTGTTGATTCATTCAGATGGGACAAAAAAAAGAATAGGTCCTACGAATTCCTCGTACACATTGGTCTGTAAAAGATCCAGTAACAGCTGGAATATGATTAAGTGTGGGTGCATTGCCACCGTACAGACAAAATTCTCATCCATTGTGCTCCTGATCATACAAAACACACGTCTCACTTGAATGGTTAACGTGTGTGCTGTATCATAAAGCCTGTCATTGAGTCAACTGGCAAAAATAAAAATATTAGATATAGATAGACTGTTGTGATTGGTTAAATAAACAATTGATTAAAGTCCTGGATAATCAATACTTATTCTTTCAATACTTTGTGTTTTTCAGGAAACTCCCCAGAATCAGACGGCAGTGAATCTGTTGAATGAACGACATCTTATCCATCATGAGGGTTTAGAAACAGTTAAACCAAATTTACAACATGATTTTAAAAAAGTACATTGTAACCCTGAGTAAGTATTGACAGTCTGTTACAGGGATACATTCTTTAGGAAATGATCCGTTTTGCGTGTTGCTGAGTGTCGATCCCAGTGTTGGCCAAAAGAGTTCCATAGGATATCTTGGTTTTCTTTTGTCAGTGGTACTGGACATACCCTGCCTAGAAACGTTGACTATTGAAATTGGAGGAGAGTACCAAGAAACCCTGCAATCTTTCTACGCCCTCAAGCACCCAGGCATTCATAGTTGTAGCTAAATAGATAAAAAAAATATATGTTAAGAAATTTCATAGTAAACACTCTCTTGTAATGTATGATATTCCCACCATTTCTTCAGTTTGAAATGTAAACTAAATTTATATCTAGGATTTACCTGTAACAATACTTCTCAGAAATATCAATAGTTGTTTTAAGAGAGATAAGTCTCTAACTCAATATCATCCACAGCCTTCGACATCGAAAACACAACTTATTGGTCACTTTAAATCAACATTGATGTTGTCATCTTTATGTGGACGTATATTGTCGTCGCCCCTGTCCGTCCGTCCGTCCGTCCGTCCGTCCGTCCGTCCACATTTTTTTGTGAACAGTCTACAGGTCACAATTTTTATCCGATTTCAATTAAACTTAAAATATAGGTTTATCACCATAAGATCTCGGTTCCTTTCGATATTGGCATGTATCGGACTGTAACTTCATGGGTTATGGCCCCTGATTGTACGAAAAATCACGTTTTTTAGCTTGTGAACAGCGTAGAGGTCACAATTTTGAACCGATTTGGATGAAACTTGACATGTGTGTTTATAACCCAAAGATCTTGGTTCCTTTCGATATTTGCGCCAATCGGATCGTAACTTCCTGAATTATGGCCCCTGATTGTCCGAAAAATTGCCCTTTTTAGCTCGTGGTCCCTCTGGAGGTCAAAATTGTTATCCGATTTAAAAAACCGTTTGATTATATCACCGTTCCATGGTTATGAAGGTCGAGTTCGAATTTCGTGAAAATCGGACCAAAATTGACGGACAAAATGGCCGCCATTTGTACGCGAATAGTGTGAAAATATGTTAAATCAAGGTTGTGAACAGTGTAGAGGACACAATTTTGAACCGATTTGGATGAAACTTAAAATGCAAGTTTATAACCCAAAGATCTTGGTTCCTTTCGATATTTGCGCCAATCGGATCGTAACTTCCTGAATTATGGCCCCTGATTGTCCGAAAAATTGCCCTTTTTAGCTTGTGGTCCCTATGGAGGTCAAAATTGTTATCCGATTTAAAAAACCGTTTGATTATATCATTGTTCCATGGTTATGAAGGTCGAGTTTGAATTTCGTGAAAATCGGACCAAAATTGACGGACAAAATGGCCGCCATTTGTACGCGAATAGTGTGAAAATATGTTATATCAAGGTTGTGAACAGTGTAGAGGACACAATTTTGAACCGATTTGGATGAAACTTGAAATGCATGTTTATAACCCAAAGATCTTGATTCCTTTCGATATTTGCGCCAATCGGATCGTAACTTGCTGAATTATGGCCCCTGATTGTCCGAAAAATCGCCCTTTTTAGCTTGTGGTGCCTCTGGAGGTCAAAATTGTTATCCGATTTAAAAAAACGGTTGATTATATCACCGTTCCATGGTTATGAAGGTCGAGTTCGAATTTCGTGAAAATCGGACCAAAATTGACGGACAAAATGGCCGCCATTTGTACGCGAATAGTGTGAAAATATGTTAAATCAAGGTTGTGAACAGTGTAGAGGTCACAATTTTGAACCGATTTGGATGAAACTTGAAATGCATGTTTATAACCCAAAGATCTTGGTTCCTTTCTATATTTGCGCCAATCGGATCGTAACTTCCTGAATTATGGCCCCTGATTGTCCGAAAAATTGCCCTTTTTAGCTTGTGGTCCCTATGGAGGTCAAAATTGTTATCCGATTTAAAAAACCGTTTGATTATATCATTGTTCCATGGTTATGAAGGTCGAGTTTGAATTTCGTGAAAATCGGACCAAAATTGATGGACAAAATGGCCGCCATTTGTACGCGAATAGTGTGAAAATATGTTATATCAAGGTTGTGAACAGTGTAGAGGACACAATTTTGAACCGATTTGGATGAAACTTGAAATGCATGTTTATAGCCCAAAGATCTTGATTCCTGTCGATATTTGCGCCAATCGGATCGTAACTTCCTGAATTATGGCCCCTGATTGTCCGAAAAATTGCCCTTTTTAGCTTGTGGTCCCTCTGGAGGTCAAAATTGTTATCCGATTTAAAAAAAACATTTGATTATATCACCGTTCCATGGTTATGAAGGTTGAGTATGAATTTTGTGAAAATCGGACCAAAATTGACGGACAAAATGGCCGCCGTTTGTACACGAATATTGTGAAAATATGTTATATAAAGGTTGTGGACCTTATAGAGGTCACAATTTTGAACCGATTTTGATGAAACTTGACATGTATGTTTATAACCCAAAGATCTTGGTTCCTTTCGATATTTGCGCCCATTGGATCATAACTTCCTGAATTATGTCCCCGGATTGTCCGAAAAATCGCTTTTGTTCGCTTTTGGTCCCTCTGGAGGTCAAAATTATTATCCGATTTAAAAAAACGTTTGACTATATCACCGTTACATGGTAAAGAAGAGAGAGTTTGAATTACATGAAAACCGGACTAGAATTGACGGACAAAATGGCCGCCGTTTGTACACGAATAGTGTGAAAATATGTTATATCAAGGTTGTGGACCCTATAGAGGTCACAATTTTGAGTCGATTTTGATGAAACTTGACAGGTATGTTTTAAACCCAAAGATCTTGGTTCCTTTCGATATTTGCGCCCATCGGGTCATTACTTCCTGAATTATGTCCCCTGATTGTACGAAAAATCACCCTTTTTAGCTTGTGGTGCCTCTGGAGGTCACAATTATTATATGATTTAAAAAAAAACGTTTGATTATAAAAACCAAACAAATTCTAATGATTTTTTGATAATTCCTTAATATGCGACAATTCTTGTTGACTGCCCGGACGATTTGGCTGCTGTGTGGGCGTATGTTTCGTTGCCTGGCAACCTATTTTTTCACAAAACATAACTGCTTAGAAATTATAGTAAAGACAGAATAGATTGACTGTAAATCAGTTTATATACATTCATATTACATTATTATGTGCATTAAGACCCATTTGTGTCCATTTCTAGGCCCCAAATATTATTGATTTAGCTCCTTTAAATGACACTTGTGATATTTTTATTTTCAGCGTGTTTCGGTGTACATTAAACGCGATGCCTCAGACGTCTACATTATTGAATAAGGCACGACTACCATTAGGGATCCTTATTCACCCCTTTAAGGACCTTTCCGTGAGTGAAATATTACCTATTTCGTTTCTTATTAATATGTTCCTGGGTAGAAAAAACGTTTGTTTCTTAAAGCTTTGAATGTTTAACTTTTCTGTGTAAACTTTGTTACTTTGGTTGTAATAATTATTGTTTATTTTATTAGAGGCTTTAATAGATGAGTATTTGTTCATGTTAAAGTCTATTTATTATCCTTGTGATTTTAATGGATCAAAGGTGGGTTTGGATGGCAGAATGGTTAGCATGTGTGCACTGTATCATAAGTTCTGTCAACTGGCGTGGTTTCGAATCCTTGGTTGTGCGTGACAAGGGGTAGGGTCACGTGTCGCATCTCGGGGATTTTCTTCAGTGTCCTCCCACTGCTAAAGACCCCTATGCACAAGTGAATTATTGAAATGAAATTGATCCATATGTTAGTCCCAAAATGACCAAGTTTGTGTCAAGTGAATATTAACTCCATTTCTCTCTCTCTGTGTTTATCATCTAAATCTAATGAATTGAATGATGAATAATAATATTTAAATGTCATCATTGAACAATGACAATAAAACCTTGTGGGATTATTTCAATGAAACATCTGGTAAAGAGATAAAACTACCCATAGACTTTATACGGCTTGCATGTCATTACTACTAGAATTAACACTATGGAACATGATCAAATTACATTTAACTGACCTGATAATCACATGACCTACATTGTATACTAATTGATCTAAACAAATATAACTCAAAATAGTATGAATGAAACATTTTAATCAATCATGAATTTTATGTTCTGTCGACTTGGGTGATTAAATTTCAGTTTCAAACAAGATAGAAATCTTTATGAATAATTAAAATAAGATTAAAACCATATGTTAGTCCCGAAGTGACCTAGTTTGTGTCATTGGTCGTTAAACCCCATTCCTCTCTCTCCCAGTTCAATATTCTTTTGTGTCTCATAGAAACAAACTTGAGGCGGTTGACTTTTTGTGCAGCGGGTCGTGATTGTTGAGTCACTTTTATTTATTAAATTAGATGAATTATACTAGATAGAGATATTTTTATAGAATTATTGATTTATGTTGATGAGAATATATATATATAATTATTGTAGGAGATCGAATCAGATAATGTGAGTAGTATATAATATATACAGGGGTATAGGATCCAAATACAAGTTTTACATACAACTTCTGTTTAACCTAGTCTAACAAAACATAATAAAATAAACATGGAAGCTGATTGACTGATATAGGTCATTTGGGTCTGGGGGTGTTATGGGTGGCTGAATGGTTAGATGATAAGATCTGCCATTGAGTCAACTGGTGTGGTTTTGATTCTCGGCTTGTATATGACAAGGAGTAGGGCCACCTGTCCAAAGAAGATCCCTAAAAGCAAGCTAAATATTGAAATAAAATTGAACCGTATGTTAATCCCAAAATGACCTAGTTTGAACACTGGCAGTTGTCCTATTGACAGTCTCCCTCGCTGCCTATTTTGACAATTAGAGAAAAGTCACTTCTCCCTAAAACTTGACCCTTCTTGAACCTTGGTCACATTAAGATACATGTATCGGAGGTCGGTGGAAATGAAATGTGTTCTAAAGTTCTGCTATTCTGCTCTTACTGGGCTAATGAAGACAGACAGGGTGGGTCTGTTTGATGGGGGACTTTGAAAGGCTTTCGAACTGATTATGTTTTGTTACAATGGTTAGATGGAAGTTACATGTAGGCCTATTTTATTATAAGATGACCGATATTTGTTGGTAGTAGACTATTCAGTAGAATCTCAATATTATATAGTATAATTACTTTAAGAGTGGTGTATATACTCAGAACTTCAATATTATATACATACTAGGAGCTGTGCTTATACTCGCGGAGAGCACTAGATCGGAGACAATCCTAGGCATATTATAACGTCATATGTGGATTGTGGGTTAGGGCAAGGGTTGGGCTTGGTCCAGGGTTAGGGTATGGGCTATTCCTGTTTACATCTTGAGACTTTGACGATATCTACAGATCCTAGCCCTTACCCTAACCCTAACCCACAATCTATATATGACGTCATATGTGCTAAAATGCGTACGACTGTCTTCAATCTAGCGTTCTCCTATATTCACACCTGTCTTGTAGTTAAAGTCTCTCAACTTCATTTGAGGAATTGAAGAATAGTAGGTTGAGAGGCTTTAATGTGTTGAGACCAATGAAGGTGTATATTATATACATGTAGATACTATTCCTTCTCTTCCGTGCCTCAGTTTCTCTCTCCTTTCGCTAGTAGCTTGTCACAACTTTTAAACACCTGTTCTAGCAATAAACATATTTGACTATTACTGGGTCTTGTTGTAGAAAGCATGCATGACGTCACACATGCATAAACAAGTCCATTATAAAACATGTAATAAATTATGTCCATTTTCAATAAGCTTTGTTCAACACGACCTAGGATTTATACCTGTGTACACACATAGATATTTATTAATTATTTTCTGCTTGCCTGCTACAGGATAACAAAAAATTACAAACTACATTTATTTTATCTGATACCATCTTAGAATGTTAGATAACACTTGAAATTATTATCCTAATCTTGTTTGGTTATGTGCTAATAAATATATATTTTGTTAACTGTTTAAAAGTAATATAAAATAGAGAGAAAACAAGGCTCCAAGTTCACAAAACATTCTTGGACTTAAGTTAAGAATTTACTCAAAATTGTTCGTCTTATTTTAACTAAAATATAGCTCTGTATAAAACATTTGTTGTTTTAATGTATCAAATTCTTTAATAAGAAACTATATGCAAAGTTTCGTGTTTCTGGATAAAAGACATTTATCATAAACAGTGATTGAAAGTTAAATAAATTGTCAACTTAAGTCTGAGAATGCTTTGTGAACTCTCATGGCATAATGTCCCTACCCCATCTTGTAGATGTTATTATTTTATTCTAAGAATTGAACAACTCGTACAGAAGTTTATTTTCTGGGTATCTGGTTGTATATGTCTGGTTTCGGTTCTCCTGCAATAATTGTATATATATTAGAATAGATAGGGTTACTTCTATGATTACGGTAGATAAGTATGTAAATAAACAAAAAATAATTCCTGGTAAAAAATTCCCCACTTCTTTATGATATGTACATGTATAAGCGATTAGAGATATGTTGTGCTTGACTGGCCCAGCTTGATTTGTCCATACCGGCTGACCACAGTTCGACAGTTGACCTGGGGAGTGGGGGGATGAACTTCATTTAGCTAGTAGGCGACAAAACATGTCTTGTATCCGGTTTGATATTATAATATTGTCCGAAGCCATATTGTTTATAAACCAGGTTGTCAATTGAATATGTGTGTTTATTTTATAATTTCAGCAATTACCTGTGATTCAGTCGAGTGTGATAGTACGATGTCGATCGTGTCGAACATATATCAATCCTTACGTACATTTTGTTGATCAGAGACGATGGAAGTGTAACTTGTGTTACAGAGTCAATGATTGTAAGTATCAGTCAGGGATGATGACTCCAGGGGGTGGGTGGCCAAATGGTTAGCATGTGTGCGCTGTATCATATGGCCTGTCATTGAGTCAACTGGTGTAGTTTCGAATCTCCGGTTGTACATGACAAGGAGTAGGGTCGGTTTTCTCCCACTGCTAAAGACCCCAACCCGCAAGTGAGTTATTGAAATAAGATTGAACCATTTGTTAGTCCCAAAATGGCCTAGTTTGGGTCAAGTGGATGTTAAACCCCATTTCCAACCATGTTCTGCATCAAGGCTCATAAACACACTCACATTGGCGTGCATGTAAAATATCCCTTGGCAGTTGTAATTCGATATAAGAGTAGGGCATAGTATTTTTGTCTGGGAACAATTTCCCTCATAGCACACTGTATGGGAAATGCCTGTCTTCATTAGCCCAGTAGGACGTTAAACACCATTTCATTTCATTTCTTACTTGAATGGAAAAAGCAAAGCATTTATAAAGTATCCATATTTTATTTATTATTTTTTTAGTACCAGAAGAATTTACTTTTGATCCAGTTACTAAAACGTACGGGGATCCCCAGAGACGACCAGAAATACGCTCAGCTACCATAGAATTTATAGCTCCTTCAGAATATATGGTAAGTACATGTATACAGATATAGGGGGAGCCGCAGTAACTCAGTGAGTAAATTGCTTGCTAACTAAACTAATTTTATATTACATCGCTTCAAACGTAATATAAAATATTAGTTAGACATTTATTATAAAGATAAGCCTATAACGATTTATATAGATTTAAACATTAGCAATGTTTGAAAATTTAACCATAAACTGAACAGCCAAGGCTAAGTACCTTTGCTACAATAATGAAAAATTGAAGCTATATCTTCGATCATAACTTCGCTCAGAATGAAGAAATTCAAATGAAATTTTCAATATTGTATCCAGAACTTCTAACTGTGTACCTAAATTTTACATAATGCATTTTTAATTGTGAATATTTATTTTCATTTTTTGGCTATTATATTTCCAACTGTATATCTAAATCTGTTGTATCTGTAATTGTATCTATTTATTTATTATTTTAGTTACGACCCCCTCAACCTGCTGTATATTTATATCTATTAGATGTGTCTTTCAATGCTATAGAAACTGGTAAGTTCATTCAATATTGTTTATATCTATATAAAACCTGGTTAGGGTGGGGGAAATCACTGGTATTAGACATGTGCTTTAGGCCGCGAGACCTGTCATTGCACCAGGTGGTTTGGTTTGGATTCCGAGCCTACACTGTATTACATATATAGGAATAAGACCACCTGCCCAACTTCGGTTTCCTCCCACTGCTAAAAAAAAAACTCATACACATAAGTGAATTATTGAAATCAGATAGTACCATCTGTTCGTCCCAAAATGATCTAGTTTGTGTCTCTTTTTCTTTAGTTAGTCAACATAGTTTCTGTTTTGGACGGAACTTTATTTTTGATGATTAAATTATGATTTAATTTCAGGTTATTTAAATCTGTTCTGCCAAACATTATTAGAAGAAATAGATAAAATACCAGGAGATGCGAGAACACAGATCGGGTTTCTCGCATACGATAGATCACTGTATTTCTTTAACCTAGCAGAAGGTCTTTCACAACCACAGATGTTAATAGTACCAGATTTAGATGGTAAGTTCTAGTTTCGAGAATTTCTTGAAATCATTTCTATCATCATATTACCTTAAAAGGCTGTATACAGGGAGTTAGATCATAAGGTCTATTATAGAGTCATGTTTAGTTTTCAACCTCAGGCTTGTACATGACAAGGAGTAGGGTTGCCTGTCAAACCTCGTGAGTTTTCTCCTGGTCCTCCGGTTTCCTCCCACTTCTCAAAAGCCATACGCACATGCAAATTAATGAAATTAGATTGAACTATACAACGTATCATTACTTTAACCATGTGATATATTTATTGTAGATGTATTTTGATTAATGTTTTGTTTCGGCATGGTTACCTCCTTGTCAGTGATGCAGGATGGAGGACCTGACAAGGACAGCTGTCCAGTCGTTTGGATGGGACCAAAAACCGAGGTACCATGTACACCTTGGCAGAGTAGGACGTAGGGGAAAATTTCCCTAATAGCACACTGTATGGTGCATGCCCGTCTTCCATTAGTCCAGGGGTGTTGGGATGGCCTAGTGGTCTAGAGTGCCGCGCTTCGACCTCTAGCTGGCCGGTCACCTCTGGCTTGCGGCTGTGGTTTCGAGCCCTGGTGTGAGCATATGTGGCATGGAGATAGGGGCGCCTTCTCAACCTCGTGGGTTTCCTCCGGGCACTCCGGTTTCCTCCCACTGCTAAAGACCCCTACGCGCAAGCGAATTATTGAAATGAAATTAAACCATATGTTAGTCCCGAAATGACCTAGTTTGTGTTGAGTGGACGTTAAACCCCATTTCTCTCTCTCTCTCCATTAGTCCAGTTTAGGATCAGAATAGTAGGACGTTACATACCATTTCATTTTATTTAATTATGGTTTTAAGTATAATGAACGGTTGAATATATTTATTTATTTTAGATGTATTTTTACCCTTACCTGATGAATTATTGGTGAATTTACACGAGAGTAAAGATTTAGTTATTGATTTATTAAATCAGTTGCCAACGTTATTCGAAGGAAATACAGAAACAGGAAGTGCCTTGGGTGCTGCTTTACAGGCAGGATATAAATTAACTGTAAGTTATAGACACCGATATCAAATAAAACTACTTTACAGGCAGGTTAGAAATTAACTGTTATTTCTTAACAGAGAGGGAGGCTATGGTTAAGGCGTGCGTGCTGTATCATAAAGTCTGTCATTGAGTTAAGTGGCATGGTTTTGATTCATGGATTGTACGTGACAAGGAGTAGGGTCAGTCACCTGTCAAACCTTGTGGGTTTTCAACGAGTCGTTCACTGCTAAAGACCCCTGTGTGCAAGTGAATTAATGAAATAATATTGAACCATAGGTTTGTCCCGAAATGATGTAGTTTGTGTCGAGTGGTTTAATTCCGCCTTTGACTGCAAAAGAAGAAGGTCTAGTCATTTGTATGGGATGAGTAACTCAATATAACAAACCCTGGTGTACTGGCCGAGTGCATTAAAACCTGTTTCATTTTCATTTCACTCCTGAAACACTACCCTCTCTTTACATGGTTTATCACCATGATTTCTAGTGACCCAGTCAGCAGACCCACATAATAAAAAGGCCAAGAACAATATTTCATACCATGCTACCTTCAGTTAGATTAATGAATCTTGTGGTCTAAGGGGAGATAATATAGCTTGGATATCAGAATCACAGAGTAGTCTCCCCTGAATATTTCTTTTTTTGATTCATCCAAAAGTACATCCTTCTTGATTGGGGATGGCCAACTACTGGCATTTTGGACCATTCCATTTGGTATATTGGACCATTCCATTTGCCACATTCACCTAAAGATAATGATAAAAAAAATACAGGTGTGCCCTTTAATCGTTTGTGAATTCCCGTTTGTGTTACTGAACACAGTGGTATCACAGACTTTTACACTGACTGATGTTTCACCCATAAATGTTTCAGCCACAGGAGTGTTTCTGTTTCTGTTTCTAAGTTGAACAATAATATTATACCCCCCCCCCCCCCCCCCCGATAACATGTTTTTATTTAATTTGTAACCGTATATTTTGATATATTGTAGAGTCCGACAGGAGGTCGTATAACTGTGATGCAGACTGTTTTACCTACCGTTGGTCAAGGAGCTTTACAATTACGTGAAGCAACATCTCAAACATCAGCTAAGGTAAGTTTCTGATATTACTATTTCTAATATTTTCTAGATGGAGAATAAACAAAATAGTTTTACATTGTTTTGGGGGCATTTTAGTCATTGGTTCTTATTAAATTGAATAATTGTTGAAATGTGACTCCTATTATAGTCGGGGGTTTGGATGACCGAATTGTTATAAGGTCTGTCACCTAGGATCTAGAAGAGTTGTTATCATTAACATGTTCTGGATGAGGTGAGGGATTTGCCAATGCAATAGTCTGTTAGGGCGAACTTTAGGCATGTTTTGCACGGAACTGTTGGTAATCCACTATAAACATTAATGCTGATTGGTTAATCAAATATCTGATGTCATAGGGTCAAAAGCTGTCGTATGACCTCTGACACGAACTATTGCTACAATCGGTCAGATCTTTGTGTAATGTAGGCCATCGAAAGTATAAAACGAAACGAAATATTAATCTGTATTTTATGAGATTGTGATGATCATGTTTGTTTTATGTTTCTTCCAGAATATCCCACATCTTGGTCCAGCAACAGATTTTTATAAGAAGTTAGCATTAGATTGTTCTGCTCAACAAGTGGCTGTTGATTTATTTATGTTAAACGGACAATATGCTGACATGGCATCTATATGTAAGTAATAATAATAAATTATAAATAATAATAATGTATTTATATAGTGCCTATTATCCATTAAACTGCTCAATGTCAACATAAACACTCAAGGTTTTCATGGAAGCTCAAAATTATTAAATCGTGGTTGATGTCAACTAAAGAAACTCTGAATTTCATGGAAACATAAAAATGATTAAATCTTTGATATGTGTGGCATATGCTGCAGAATAAAATTTATATTATCTCTGCCTAAGATTTATTTGGTGCAAGATATTAAATAAGTGTAAAATTCAATTATCATGAAATTTTCTCAGTCCGAATTTGTCAGTTTTAGTGTTAATAAAACATCCAATTGTCTTGTTGTCATAAAGTAGAGAATTTTGATTTAATTTGATATGTTAATAATTTTAACAGAATTTCTGGAGTAATTTGTATACAGAGCATTTTTTGCTTGAGTGTTGAGGTAATTAATGGATGTCATCTTTGTATTTCGTGATTGAGCCGAGGGATATCAGCTGCACTGTTTGCACTTTTGAAAGAGCCTTGTATTTGAGGTAGTTATAATTGTATATTTTCACGATAATGAATTTTGTTATGAATGTTTTTATTTTTACCATTTTTCAGCTTGTATATCCAAATATTCAGCGGGTTGTATTTATTACTACCCATCATTCCACACAATAAAAAATCCAGCGTTATCCGATAAATATGAGGCCGATTTACGTCGATATTTGACAAGAAAGATTGGATTTGAATCAGTGATGAGAATAAGATGTACAAGAGGTGAGTTAATCCGGTTTCTGTCTGGGTAATCTCACCAGAAGCCACAGTGGCTCAGTGAGTTAAGTATGGTCGAGTGTTTTAATGCGTGGGCATGAAATCATAAGGTCTGTCATTGAGTCAAGTGGCGTAGTTTCGATTCCCCATTTGAACACGGCAAGGAGTAGGGTTGCTCGTACAACTGTGTGGATTTTCTTTGGGTCCTCGGGTTTCCTCCCACCGCCAAAGTCCCTGATGCACTAGCTAATTATTGAAATAAAATTGAACCATGTGTTTGTCCTGAAATGACCTAGTTTGAGTTGAGTGTACGTTAAACCGCATCTCTCTCTCTCTTTAGTGACTCCATGAGTAAGGCGCTAGGTCACAAACTAGGAGATTCTAGACCAAGATATTTCTCCAGGATTTTTGAGCATGGTTTCCCCCCTTCTCAGTGTTACACCATGAACAACCAGTGTAATGTTTACTGATTGGCATGTTTATAAAGAACCCTTGACATTTGGCGGGGTAGGGGGGGATGGCCTAGTGGTCTAGAGTGCCGCGCTTCAACCTCTAGCTGGTCGGTCACCTCTGGCTTGCGTCTTTGGTTTGATCCCTGATGTGAGCTTATGTGTGATGGAGATGAGGGCGCCTTCTCAACCTAGTGGGTTTCCTCCCGGGACTCCGGTTTCCTCCCACTGCTAAAGACCCCTATGCGTAGGCAAATTATTGAACTAAAATTAAACCATATGTTAGTCACAAAATGACCTAGTTGTGTCGCATGACTTTTGCTAAAGATTAGGCAGAACCCAGTTGTATCAATGAAGTAGGAATACAGAGCCATGTAGAAACTATAATAAAGTGATATCGATGTTATTATAACTTTGTTAATTACAGGATTAAGTATTCATACCTTCCATGGTAATTTCTTCGTGAGATCAACTGATTTATTATCGTTACCTAATATAAATCCTGACGCTGGGTTCGGTATGCAGATGTCTATAGAAGATACGCTAACGGAATGTTCCAACGTCTGTTTTCAAGCTGCTTTACTCTACACATCTAGTAAAGGTTCGTAGTCTTCTTCTTTTTGTTTTTCCGGCATTCGATATCAAGCTCCTGAATCTGAATCAAGGAGAAGTTTTGTATCGAGCACCGTTCAGCTGAAAATTTATTACCATAAAATCATTGACAAATAAAAAGTGAAAAGTAATGTGCAACTATTTAGAATGAGTTCCTGGCCATATAGACTCTTGAATGACCATATGTTTACCTCAAATTGACTGAAGTAGTATGTTATCTGTGACAATTACAATATCATGGCAAGAAAAACGTCACAGGTAGACCTTTGGCATGACGTTAAAGATCCCCTTGACAGTATATCGAGTTGACCGCACGTTACAGATCCTGACAATATATAGAGATGACATTTAATGTGAGACGTTTTTTTCTTCATGAACCGAGTAAATGCAGACATTAATCCCAAATTTTATATTCATATTGTACAAGATATATCTCTTATTATGTTGTAGGTGAAAGAAGAATTCGTGTCCATACTTTATGTTTGCCAGTAACCAATCAGATATCAGACGTTTACGGCACTGCTGATCAACAAGCTATAATAGGGCTTCTCTCTAAAATGGGTAAGAAAGTTGGCCAACAAAGTTCATCCAGATTTTTCCATGTGGCTCCCTCTTGTCAGTGATACAGGACCGAGGGTTTGACAACGACAGCTGTCTAGTCAATCAGATCGGATGAAAAACCAAGGTCTCATGTACACATTGGCATGCTCGTAAAAAGATTCCTTGACAGTTGGAATTCGATAAAAGAGTAGGCTTTAGTGCTGCTGTCTGGACAAAATTGCCCTCATGCCGTTCTTTATTAGCCCAGGTTAGGAGCAAAACAGTAGGACGTTAAACCCTGTATTTCATTTCATTTGATTACCTAAGCCCAGTTGGTGCAGAAAGTAAAACGTAATACAACATTTTATTGATATGGAAAGAAATTTATTTGAAATGGTTTTTTTCCTTCGATGTTTTATCAAGGGTTCTCCCATGGAAACTTCACTAGAAAAAAAAACATACAAGTAAATTATATTCCATATCATGCTTAAACAATTTATACCGATAACATCATCTGTATTACTTACGCCATACTGTCAGTGTCATTGAAAGAATTAATATAGCGTAAAGTAGTATTTCAACAGATCACTGTCTTTGAAAGAATTTATTTAGCGTAAAGCAATATTTTAACAGATGATGACAAATGGCAGAGTTTTAAATGGTTCAATGATTCCAATAATGCAACTATCCAAACCTGTTTGTATTGATTAAATGTTGTTAGCTTGGTTAAAATAAATCGATTTCATGGTAACATTATAAAAAAATAAATAAAATAGGTTTAAAAATAGTGAAAGCAGTGTATAATAATACAGACAGAATTATGTATAATATTCCCTAGGCTTATAAACTGCAATGTTATCAGGCAAACATAGGGTGTAGGGTTGCCTGTCCAACCTCGTCCGTTTTCCTTGCGTCCTTCAGTTTCATCCCACTGCTAAAGACCCTACAACGTGCAAACAAATTATTGAAAGTAATTTAAAACGTATGTTAGTTTCGAGATGGCCTGGTTTGTTTGGAGTGTGATAGCTTGACTAACAAATTACAGAAGATTATATACAAACGAGTAACAATACATTTATTATAATATAGAAGCTATTCAATATAACATGTCTGACCATGTATAAATTATAATATTTAATATTTTATTTACAAAATACAATTTTATTGGAAAATGTTCACTCATTTTATTCGTTTTGCTTAATAACCATGAGAGGATACTTGTCGAAAGGAATCGAGTGTTAAGCTTTTGGAATAAAACAAATGATTGTATCCTATGTGTTTCTCAGTAGCTAAATGCCATTATATGTGTTTGATAACAGTGAGAGGATACATGTCGAAAGGAAATGTCAAGCTTTTAGAAAAAAAACAATGATTGTTTCCTATAAAGTCTTTTGTTATGCTTATTTCCGTCGCTAAGTGCCACTAATATTTTTTTGTTTACAGCTGTTGACAGGACGTTGACTTCTTCTATGGGCGACGCTAGAGATGCCTTGATGAACGCAGCTGTTGATAGTCTAGGAGCATATATGAGCCAGTTACCGGCTTCACAGAAGATTGGATCATTAATATTACCATTTACATTGAGAGTTATCCCTCTCTTTATTTTATCCTTGTTAAAAAGTGTAAGTTGTTCAACTCAACCAATTTATTTTTTAATTGGAAATTTAAAAAACCCTCAAAACTTTGGAGATTTTGAGAGGATTTAGTTTTTCTACTAAGAAATAGGAGGCAAATTTTAGTGTGGCTTTATTCCTTGAAACTGTTTCGTCACAACATGATATTTTTTATCGGTTGAATAGAATGCTTCATGATGTTGTCTCAACCAATCACAATTCTCCTCAACCCACATGCTTTCTGGACCGGCAGAACTGTGACAGGACTAAATTCCATTTCAGTCGATTGTAATTCCAATAATTTGCAACTTTCTGCTCTAACAAAAGTGAGCAAGCAGTAATAGATTTTTGTTGTCACAAATCATGATCAATTAAATATTTATTCTCCGACAGCGCTGATGCCTCTAAATGCTTTCATTAATACCAGGCCCCGAGTTTAGAAAGTAATCTCCAACTTAACTTAAGAATTTACTCGAACAATTTTGAGTAAATTCTGAACTTAAGTCTGAGAATGCTTTGTGAACTCAGGGGCCAGGTTTTTTGGTTTATAATTTTAAGTTGATATTGAAGATATTGATATAAAGAGATTTGAGGATATGATTGATCTTGATCACATGATTCGAGTTGGGGGTGGGGACTGGGTATTATTATTTATCACATGAATTGTATGTATCCTATAATTACAGATGGCGTTTAAAGGAACAGCAAGTACGAAGACAGATGATCGTGTATTTGCGTTACAACAGTTTAAAGTGCTACCCATCTCCTACCTCCTACAATCAGTGTACCCACATTTATATCCAGTACATGCCCTCGATGAGAAGGTACGTATATATAAAACATTAATATCCCACATTTATTGAAATTTTTGTGGTTGTTGAATTGACGCCGGGGGGTGGGGAAGGGGTGGTCTGTTTGATAGTCGAATGTTTAACACATGCACCTTCTATCATAAGGTCTGTCATTGATTGAACTGGCATGGTTTCGATTCCTTGGTTGTATGTGTCGAACCGAAAGAGCCCTACGTACAAGCGAATTATTGAAATAACACTAAACCATACGTTAGTCCCGAAAAGATCTAGTTTTTATCGAATGGACATTAAACCTCATCTCTCTATTCACTTAATTGTTATCGTAAATTGATGTTCTTTGTTTTGTGTTTTATTTCAGACACCAGTGACAAAAGGTGGTGTATCAGTTCATATTCCACCTTTAATCCAGTTGTCGTCTGCTAATATAGATCGTCATGGTGTATATTTAATGGATACAGGTGATTGCGTGTATATGATCGTAGGAGGATCTGTGTCCGATCAGTTCTGTCAGAATGTTCTAGATAAGCCCAACTTTATGTCTATACCCGAAACCATGGTAAGTAGACTGTTTGCCCACCCGACCACCTCCACAGGTATTTCTTTAGGCCTGAAATGTTAAAGTAAATAATTTGGCCTCCTGACCCCCTACACAGGTCTTTCTTTAGGCCTGAAATGTTAAATAAACTATTAATTAGACATTAATTAGACCTGTGATGTTTGCTGAATTAAGATTTGATTTGCTGCACAATTTTCATTCGTGATTTAATCATGAAATGGATAATCGAGACTTATGTTTTTGTGTCGTACCAACTTTAGTAATGATGATCAAGACTAGGCCAATAAATTCAATTGGTAAATTTTCGGTTCAGAGTGGATCAATTTGACTGCAATTTTCAGCAAATTCCCATTACATTATCTAGTGAGAACCGCCAACACTTTGTCTAATCTCCTATAGCGTATCTTTAAATTGATGCAGCTCCTAAAAATACGATTTTGATAATAAATTATTTCATGGCATTAAACAAATTTTTGTGATGGCCATTTTTGTATTTAACTGTTATGTATCTATCTTATTTCAGACCGATCTGCCAGAAATGGAAAATCCAACGTCAGAAAATTTGCGTAATTTTGTTAATTATTTGTTAGATAGTCGGCCAAATGGTACAACTTTCTTAGTCATGAGGTGTGTATAATAACATACAAAGACTTTTTTTATCTTTTTGCTTGTTGAATCAGAAGAGAGAGGGAAATGGGGTATAATATCCACTTGACATAAACTAAATCCTTTCGGACTAATATATTGTTCAATTTTGCGTGTGCATCGAGGTCTTTATCAGTGGGAGGAAACCAGAGGACCTGGAGAAAACCCAGTGTCCAGTGCTCTATAAAATGATTATGATTATTAAAATGGTTGTGATTGGTTTATTTATTTATTTATTTATTTATTTATTTCAGAGATGACAGTAAATCTCGTCATTTATTTTATCAACATATGGTAGAAGATAGAACAGAGTCGAGTATGAGTTATTATGAGTTCTTACAATATCTTCAACAACAGATAAAATAATATGTAAATAAACAACGATAGTATATATATATATATAGATCATCTTGTAATATAACAACCTAATTCTCATAAAAACAATCGTTTAATCAGATTATTTCTCAACAAATTTCTATCCAACACCTTGTATTTTCATTGGTTGAATATATCTGTGCTAGGATTTTAATTCTTGGCCAATCAAATGGCAGGATTTGTATATTATTTGATATTTATGAGAATTAGGCCCCTGCCATTAGGTTATTGTATGTATAGAATTTTAATATATATTGCAATACTGTTTATAGCCACCTCGTTGAGCCGTTATTTGTTTTAATAACTTTGTCAGGATACGACTCCTTGACACCGAATCCGTTATTTACATGATAGACTGTACGCTTGTTTTAAGTTACTCAAGTAAGTACAACATGTTTTTTTTTATGAATGGGATGTGTTTATTTTTGTAAGAGTGTTTAGAAATTATTATTTAAGGCTTTAAGATAAGCTGATCACTACATCCGATACTCCGCGCAGCGTTTCGTTTGATTAGAGGTAATCCAACTACACACTGCTATTATGAGTGGATATTGTTGTTTTACATTTTGATTGGTCAGTAGTCCGTCTACCAACCAATCACTAGCTGCCCTACAAATCTTTACATTTAAAACGAGTGCCAATATTGGACCAAATATGTTTACATAACGTTATGTCATGGCTCACGATTTTATTATGCCTAATTAACCCGTGCATAGTAGAATACTGCAGTAAAACTAATTGCATGACAAACAAGGCTATCAAGTCGAATGAAATGTAAACAATACTGTTTGGAAACAAACATACTTTCACCGTTTTTAATACCTTAAATCACTGTCCAAAGTTTTAGGGAAGACCCAGATTAAAAAAAGGACTGTCATGTTGCTGTACTTAAGCGATAGCTTTCATTGAAGGGAAGGAATAGACACACTCCCGCATAAGTTCAAGAAACAGACGCCATTCCAGTAATGGCCAGAGAGGGATTTCTCGGGCCATTTCTTCAGGAATATGATGAATGGGATGTGTTTATTTTTTGTAAGAGTGTTTAGAAATTATTATTTAAGGCTTTAAGATAAGCTGATCACTACATCCATACACGAGGAGAGAGTGGAAATATAGATTTTGATAATAGGATGTTAATTAACCTAGCGAAATATATCAGTCAATTTATCGTAGATGATTTTTATTGAGGGAGCATTAGGTAAGATGAGCCACTTTTTGATCCAATTGAATACAGAAGAATTTTTTTTTTATCATGATAATTGTTTTTATAATTAAAGATACATTATGTAAAGTTTGATAAAGTGTTGACAGTGATCGCTATAACAGTTAAGAACAAGATAATAAAAACGGCATATGCTGAAAATTTCAGTCAAATTGCTTCACTCTGAACTGAGATAATAGCGATTAAATTATAGGCTAGCCTTGATCGTCATTACTACCATTAGTACAAAGTGTATTCAGATGCAATAAATATCGCAGGCTAGTGATGCCATCAAGTGTTAATTAGGGTCTGGACCAGTTTATTAATGTCTAAGAAAGATCTGCGATAGGCAGATTTAGCTTTTGAATAATGCATGTCTAAATAAAATATAGATTATGATTTATTTTAGGTTGCTTTTTGCTCAATTATCGACAGGTATTATTTTGGTTATATGATATTATAATTTAGACAATATATAAATACAACAATCACGTTCATATCATGGAAATATTAGGAGTGGTGTAATCCTGGCCCTTTAGGTGTTACATAGTGGCATGGTTTTAATCACAAAGATTAGGGTCGCGTGCCAAACCTCATTCGTTTTCCTCCCACTGCTTAAGACATGACAAGGAGTAGGGTTGCCTGTCAAACCTTATTGGTTTTCCTCCCATTGCTAATAAAGACTTGACAAGGAGCAGGGTCGCCTGTCAAACCTCACTCGTTTTCCTCCCATTGTTTAAGACCGCTATGTATTAGTTAATATTTAACGTCAATTGAATGGAACTGAGTGTTCTGTGTATCATTCTACTGTTGGCAATCTTGTGGATGATTTTCAACAGTTATGCTGAGTTGAACAATGAAAATTGACCAAATTTGTCAACTAAAGACTAAAAAAAACCCATTACAATATTATCAATAAACCATGTTTCATCATAATGACTTAAAAAGTTGGCTTCAAAAATGATCTCTACAAACAAACTGCCATTTTACTAACCACAAAAAGCTCATCACATGATATTTGATATTTCTTAGATTAATAATGGCTTTCTAATGTATTTCTTGCTTGCTGCGTGAAATATAACAACGTAAAGTTTTAATGAATACCGACGTTTAAACGGCTTTATCCAAATGTTATAGGTGAAGGGGGTTCGGTGACCGAGTGGTTAACGCGTGCATCAGTAGCTTTAATTCTTATCTGCTTAAATTTCCTCCTGGCTTTGTCCAACTTAGTTCTTGGTATCCACAGTGGTGTTGTTCCGTTTTACTCCACTAACCTATGGGTCAAATTATCTGCCTTTGATCGTACCTTGATTCTACGAACCAATCAAAAAACAGTTTACATACCTGTTTTTGCGTCATTGGTTACGCTCATCATAATAATCTTAGCTACAATAAAATGAAAATTACTTCCCTTTGCTCATTTGATTGGTTGATATAAATAGCGACCAATTCTACGAACTAATCAAAAAAACCAATTTAATGTCATTGTTTACGCTCCCCACATTAATCTTGGTTAAATAAAATGCAAATTACTTCACTTCACCCTTTTGATTGGTTGATGAAAATAGCGGAAATATCAGGGGCGGATAATTTGACAATGTGTATCTCCTGTGGATGGAAGGAACGATACCACTGGAGATACGGAGAATGTGTCCAGCCTAGTTCTGTGTATTGTGCTATAGATTGTGTTAATATAACGTAGGGTGTCGATGAATTGATAATTGTATCTCATCCAAAGATTTCAATTTGCGTGTGCCAAACTCTTGACAGCAAAGATATAATACAGTAATAAAATGTAGTGAACTTTCCATAAATTTATGTCTGCCATATTGATTGTTGCCTTATTCCTTGTTTATGTATCATGTGTCTGTGTATCTTATGTAACTGGAATCGAGGTTTATGTATCATGTGTGTATCTTGTGTATGTGTATCTCAAATCGAGGGTTATGTTGTGGTATAGAACACTGTAATCGAGTATCATTTAATCTTGTGACCTGTTTATAGTTAACATTACAATTTTGTCCAATTTATAAGCGTTTAATTTCTCGATTAATTGATTATTGATGTATAATGATTAATGTTTTGACAATGATCAGGAAAATAAATGCTTGTAAATTGGATGCTCGTTACCAAAATTAATCAGTCAGCTTTAAACTGGACACAAGTAAATGTACAAATTTTACAAATTTTCAAACAAAGATTTGATTTAAATGAATGTGAAAGAAAGTAGTGCTAAATACCCAAGATTGAATGATATCTGGGTTACAGTGATAGTTATACATATGTCTATTATAGTAAGCTCGTTGTAGGGTGAATCGATCACTGACTTTATTTGTACTTGTCACATCCGTCTCATATTATCTTGCTTAGTATATAATTTGAAACAGAAGTTGGTACCAGGTGTTCTGGTAAGGGTAATGTTTACACAACAACCAACTACGCCTAGTAATAGTTTGAACTTGGATTTTAGAAGCCACATCTTGTGTAAATTGTACTTTCTTATAACTCAAGAGACAAAATAGACTTCTTAAGTCCAACTGATATTTTGGCATTTAGTAATTGAACAGGAAATACATTACTGCTTATTACTGAGCAGCAACGTTTCCACATTACTTCTTTTAAGTCGGTTTTATTTTTCTTGCCATAACTAAGATCTGAATGGCTTTCTCATATTGTTGATATATCAAGAACGGAATGTTAAAGAGTTAATTGTGTACTAAGCTGTAAATTATAGTGTATTTTCAATGTCTACTATATTAATCTGTACATAGCTTCATTTATTATCTCCCCTTATAACCATATATAGACGTAGGTGGCACACAATAAACAACATGTTTGTTTTCTTCAAATCATTCAAGTTATCCGTTGATACTTTATTATTCACATTCAAATTACACATATTGTCACGCTTAATTTTCATGAATAAGGCCCGTAGAATTAATTAGATTTTAAATTAGACTTTTTCTTTATTTATAAAGATAATTTGAATGTGTGTATAAAACAACATAAAATGAGTGTATTATAAAGCAGTACAAAAGCTGTCAAACTGAATGTTTTATGCTCCAGAGAATAATAATTATTATTATTTTATATAATGTTTATTCATGTAAATAATATTATATATGCATAAACATGTCCAGCTGTAATATATATATATAATAAATAAATTCATGATAAATAAATAACATTAGATATAGGATGATTGTCATGACTCTAGATACATTAGTTTTAGGACAGAACTTGTGTTTTTTTTGTTTTGTTTTTTAGTTGAAAGTAAAAAGCTTTTTGAACTGGCTGTTTAAAGAGCTGTGTATATGATATTAATATTAATAACGGACACCTGATTGTCTAGATGCTAGGTAAATTACTTTTCAGATAGAACGTATACTGGTTTTTTTTTTTGTGTTACATTTTTTTTTATATTAGTTAAAATTTTAAATGTTATTACTTTTGCTGTTGCTAATAAAAGGCTGTGTATGTTTTCATATTGTTGTTGTGAGGAGTAGTGACGGTCAGACATTTTTTTTTTTTTCACATTTTTATTTTATTCAAATAACTGTTTCCATCTTTATTTCAATGTAAGCGTTTTATGCGTAAACTAATAGGACTTAATTAAGTGTTCTATTATGACCCTTTCCATCTATATTTCAATGTGAGCTGAGCGTAAAACGTACGACTTAATTAAATGTTTTATTATGACTCTTTCCATTAATATTTCAAAGTAAGGTGAGCGTAAAACGTATGACCATTAATTACCTACCATAATGTATAATGCTAGTATTAGATAATATTGGTCAGTTTGAAGTCAGTCATTTCAAGGCTGATAAATATGTCTGTCAAATAGCCCTGGATCATTATTTTGTGTAACAATGTTAGTTTACTTCTTATATAAGCACACTCATTAAATAATGGTGGTGTCAGATAATAGAAAATATATATCAGTCAATTTTTGAAACCTGTCATTTTGGACATTTTAATATGACTGTAAAAATAGCCGTGAAGAATGTACAGCGTATTAATGTAAAAGAATAATAATTGTATTATAATTCAATTTCTATTAATAATCAACATGTAGATAAATCAACTTGCATTCAATTTAATTATTTTGTTGTTAAAAACTTTAAATATATTGTTTTTATTTGTATGTATTTAAGGGAAAGGGTGGGTTCTATTTGTTATACTGTAAGCGTTGTGTGAATATATGTGGAATACAAGAATTCATTTTGTTTACGCTGATAAATAAATAAACTGATATTTAAATAATCTTTTTTAAATCAATTCAGAATTTGTCTACGATATATTTATAGAATAGAGAATTTGTTCACGGCATATTTGTGAAAGAATGCATTTCATTTAAAATAAATTTATAAAATCAATTCAGAATTTGGTTATAAGAATTCATTTCATTTAATCAAATCGATTCAGAATTTGTCTAAACACTATTGGAATATAGAGTAAAAATATAAGATTTTCTTTTATCATAATGAGTGAAATTGTCTTGATCGTTTTAAATAATGGATGTTAATATGAAGTAATCCTTGTTAATAAATTGTACATTGTGAAATTAGTTGAATATTATTTCATTCAAGTTATTTTACTCAAGTTAAAGCCAGTATTTTTTTTTCTTTAATTATTATTTTCGGGCTGTGGCCTACATATCTCAACACACCCGATTAAGATGTTAAGTATGTGAAATCAATATATAATTGTTTGTCCCAGAAAACCCCAAAACAAGAACGCATGTACGATATTTCACCCAGAGAGGATTTGAACTCTTAACCAATCTTATCTCAAACATTATTCATAAACATCTAGGTTTCTGCTTTGGACATGGCAATTTGCGAACTGATCAGCAGTGAATATTCGCAAGGCCGCTACAATCACTGATAGGGATGACATCAGTGCAGTTTAATTAGCTTGCAATATTAACTTTTTTCTTTCTGCAAATTAAATTGTAGATTATTTTTTTTTTAATCTTTAGAAAAATTAAAGTGTTTGAAATATCTGGTTAAAAAAAATATTTCCTATTTAGTGTAAATGGATATATAAAATGAGTAAAAGGCATCATTCTACCCGACCAGTTTACGTTACTATGGCTTATGGAAACAATGCATGTGCCATCGAGTCAATGATCGACGCCTTGTGATGTGATGTCACATGTAGAACTTATAAAGATCAATCATCTTATACAGAGTTATAAGAAGGCTTTTGCGATACCTTTATGAAACAGATTGGGCAGTTTGGACTTGAAATAGTGTTGCTCTCTAACCAAAATTTGACTCCTAGAAAACTGCAGAATGAAAGTCGTATCAGCCCAGTTGGGTGGTTAGTCTGTCATAGAATCAATCCCACGCTTGTAAATCTTGTTTTTTTCTGGGGCCTCCAGTTTTCTCCCAGTGCTAATAATAAAGACCCCTAAGCACTGCAAATTACGGAAATAAAATTGCAGCAGATAGTCCCAAAATTTCTGGGGTTTGTGTTAAGTGGACATTAAACACAATTTCATCCCCCCACCCCATCTCTTTAAAGATATTTATTTATATCCCGACTATATCTTTGGGACTGATAATAAGTAAAATGTGCTATAGAGTCGTAATAATATATAAATTGTTTTTGTTTTTGGTTGATGTGTAAGACTAATTCTGTGTATATTTACAGTTTATTACACGTAATGACTGTTGTTGATAATTCTCTCTGTAAAATACCACCATACCCTGTAATATGTTAATAAAATACATCATGATAAATATCACACAGGTTTTATTGTTGTTTCACTTTAGATCTCGAGGTCTGTCATTCAGTCAAGTGATGTGGTTTTTCGATCCCCTACTTTTATGTGACAAGAGGGTAGGAATGTCTGTCCAACCTCGTTGTGACAAGAGGGTAGGATTGCCTGTCCAACCTCGTCAGGACAAGAGGGTAGGATTGCCTGTCCAACCTCCTCGGTTTTCTTCCTACGACCTCTCACTACTAAAGCCACTTACACACAAATCAGTTCCATGTATTGAAAATTAAACCATGATAGTCCTGAATTGGACGTTGCATTTCACTGGGGGGGGGGGGGGAGGGGGGATGGTTAGCGTGAGCGTGTTGTATCATAAAGCCTGTCATTGAGTCAACTGTCGTGGTTTCGAATCCCCAGTTGTACGTGACGAGGAGTAGGGTCACCTGTCCAAGCTCGTGGGTTATCTCCAGTTTCCTCCCACTGCTAAAGACCGGGATGCACAAGCGAGTAATTGAAATAAAAATGACCTAGTTTGTGTTAAGTGGACGTTAAACCCCATTTGTCTCTCTCTACATTCTATGTTCATTGTGTGGGTATAGAAATGGCTGTGAATCTAAGATCTTCAGTAGAAGGCTTGATATCGCTTTAACTCGGTACACCTAATCAAGCCCTGTACATAATACCCTGCATATTTCGGCACTAATTTTCATTTGATACTGACCCAGGACGGGTCTAGCAATGTAAATTAATAAATAGCACCATTAGATAAAATATAAAATTTATTTACTTTTAGTACATACTCATTTAAGTCAAACCTGCGACCAAAAATAGGAAATCATGTCAAAAATAGGAAATTTGTCCAAAAAAGATCCAACCCAACCTTGCATTTTTGATAATGACTGACACCATGCAATATTGGCCTTTAAATTAAGAATTTACTCATCTTTCAATCACTGTTGATGAGAAATATCTTTGTTCCAGAAACACAAAAACTTTGCACAAGAGTTTCTTATCGATGTATTTGATATATTAAAACGACAGTAAGTTTTATCAAGATCTATAGTTAAAATAACACAAACACTTTTGAGTAAATTCTTAATTTAAGGACAAGAATAGTTATGTAGCTGATCACTAAGGGGGTGATCATTGTCTACCCTGAATTGCAATCGAACTAAGCTGAATTCAATCCTGTCACAGTTCTGTCAGTCCCGACTACGGAGGTGGTTTGAGTAGAATCGATATGTACCGGTAATTAACACGATGAATATGGTTGGTTGAGATATTTCCTCATGCAGTCAGCCCATGCGTTGTGGCCCGAAATCCCCTTTTTCCCTTGATTGTCACTATTCCCCTATGGCTTTTCAACCTTTTTCACTTTATCGTCACAATTCCCCTATGGCTTTCAAAGAATAAATATCATAAAAACTAAAAATGATCTGGACTATATTTTCTTGAACACCATGTCATTTTTATCAGTTACGACTGAAAATTCCATCTTGACCGGACACTTTAAAAAATGTGATAATAGTTCTTCCGAGTAGCCAATCAAGAAGTAGTATTTTTTCGGATCATGTGACATACGCTGCTGATAACTGCCAAGAAGTAAACCACATATTATTATCATGTTATGGCGGCGTTTTATGATAACCTCCGATGCCAAGAGATAATGAAATGTTCCTTTAACAAATCTGCGTATAAACATGTCATCAATAGTAGTTTCACCAGTCTTCCCTTCATCCTTTAAATTGCCTGAAAAATAAAATATTTAATAATAATATTACTCGTTTTCTATAGCCCTGAACATTCAGTCAGTCTGACTCTCTTTTAACTGAGAACAAAATTGTATGCCAACATCATTTACGGATATATTATGGGAGATTAGATAAAGAGCTGGCAGTTGTCACTATAATAGTTAAACACTAGATAATGTAAAGAGAATATGCTAAAAATGTCATTCAAATTGCTCCACTCTGAACCAACAACACTTTTTTATAATCTTTGTACCCTCGATTGTCATTCTTAGCGCTGTCACAATAAGTAACAAACTCTCGATTATCCATTTTTGGGTTTAATCAACAGACATTGAACAGCAGATCGGATTCAAATCCATTGAAAATCGGACAGATAAGGTGGCATCAACAGTTAAACATGTTGTGTTATAATAATTGGTATCTGACAATGTTGGTGACAGTGGCCTTATGTCCAGGCTTGTATATAAGTATTGTTTAATGGTCGAGAGCGAGTCATTAAGCAATATATTGTAACAACATGAGGGCCGTACGATTATTTGAAATAATAGTACGTCAACATCAAAGGGTGACGTCACGTCTGTATTTTAAGTATGTTTATGTGTGATAATTGGTATCTGACAAAGTCTATGATTGGAGCGCCAGATCCTTATGTCCAAGCCTAGTTATAACTTACTTGTATTCCAGGAATTCCAGGCTTTAGTGACTCCTATTCTATAAGGCGGCTGAGCTTCTTCGTAAGATAAAGGTTTATTTTTGAATGGAGTAGTTTTCGGTACGCCTGACCTTATATTTTTACACTGACAGGATGTCGTCTGGATTCCTCTCTTGATCATCCAGCCCCATAGTTGATTATATAAAACACTCTTCTGAAACAAACAATAATTACAGGGACAAGTGAAAAAGAAAATTACGATCGGAAAGATCGGTTGCCAGGCAATCAAACATACAATTTTTTCGCTGGGTGACATGATAATCAATTCCCGTTCCTTTAGAGGTCTATACAATGAATGACCCATGTACTGTACTTGATAACGAAAGGTATACTTCACCTACACATTTTTTTTTTATCAAATAAAAGTCTGGTTTTATCTAGACACCGCAAAATACATCTTGGGACACCGTCTCTATTTCCAGATGAAGACTGACAGGCTAAAGTTGTTTGAAAACGTAACACAAAATTCATCAGTTTTATTTTCCAAAATATTATTGGGGTTGGCCCTTTAAGATCTAGTCCCTTTAACTATAGATCTGACCCCTTTATCTTATCTTTGTATCTGGTATCTTCACCTTTTTTTTGACATACTTACTATCATACAAGGTTCACAGG
The DNA here is from genome assembly GCA_948474765.1 of Patella depressa. Taxonomy (NCBI): domain Eukaryota; kingdom Metazoa; phylum Mollusca; class Gastropoda; family Patellidae; genus Patella; species Patella depressa. The sequence continues at coordinate 5,696,378 of OX419718.1, forward strand.
GTCAAACCACATGTAACCGGGCCCCTCAGTTCACAAAGCATTCTCAGACTTAAGTTGAGAATTTACTCAAATTTGTTTGCCTTATTTTAACTAAAACATAACCCTTTATAATACTTTTGAAACTTATGTGCAAAGTTTTGTATTTCTTGAACAAATATATTTCTCAACTTAAAGGAGCTAAATCGCTAATATTTGAGACCTAGAAATTGCACAAATGGATCGCAACACATATAATAATGTAATATGAATGTATACAAACTGATTTACATTCAATCGTTTTCGTTTGTACTCTAATTTCAAATCAGTTATGTTTTCGGCGAAATAAGCCAGACGAATCAATCGAGTGGCTATTTCAAGTGTCTGGTTATTCCAGTCTACATAGACCATTTGATTTGGTGCAATTGTCTAGCCTTGTTCTCCGAGTCTCTTGTTAGAACTTGGGCTGAAACACATTATGGTACACGATGTTTATTTTGTCTTAAATATTGGATATCATAAGCCTATATTTTCCCAGTAAAAAGACAACATCAGTTATGTTTTCGGCGAAATAAGCCAGACGAAACAATCGAGTGGCTATTTCAAGTGTCTGGTTATTCCAGTCTACATAGACCATTTGATTTGGTGCAATTGTCTAGCCTTGTTCTCCGAGTCTCTTGTTAGAACTTGGGCTGAAACACATTATGGTACACGATTCGTGTACCAATCGTAAAATGTTTATTTTGTCTTAAATATTGGATATCAAAAGCCAATATTTTCCCGGTAAAAAGACAACATCAGTGTTGATTCAAATTGACAAATAATTCGTGTTTTGAATGCCGAAGATTTTGGACGATATTGAGTTAGAGACTTAGCTACTTTAAGTCTGAGAATGCTTTGTGAACTGAGGGCCAGTCCTTTAATTTATTCTCAGATTAGTTAACACAGTGTTAATAGTCACAGGAGGATATTAGAATATATCTCCTACATATTAAAGGTGCTAAATTGCTAATATCTGGGACCTAGAAATTGACACAAATGTGAGAGTGAGAGAGAAATGGGGTTTAACTCCGCTCGAAACAAACTATATCATTTCAGGACTAAAATGGTTTTTAATTTGATTTCAATAATTCGCGAGACAGAGAAATGGGGTTTAACGTCCACTTGACACAAATTAGGTCATTTCGAGACTAACATGGTTTTTAATTTGATTTCAATAATTTGCTTGCGCATAGTGGTCTTTAGTAGTGGGAGGAAACCTGAGTGAACCCCTTGAGGTTGGACAGACGACCCTACTCAGGACTTGTCATGTACAACCTGGGGTTCGAAACCAAGCCAGCTGACACAAATTGGTCACAAGGAATATAGTGATGTAATATGAATGTATATAAACTGATTTACATCCATTCCTTTCTGTTGGGGGGTTGGGATAGCCTAGTGGTCTAGAGTGCCGCGCTTCAACCTCTACCTGGCTGGTCACCTCTTGCTTGCGGCTGTGGTTTCGATCCCTGGTGTTAGCATATGTGGCATGGAGATATGGGCGCCTTCTCAACCTCGTGGGTTTCCTCCGGGCACTCCGGTTTCCTCCCACTGCTAAAGACCCCTACGCGCAAGCGAATTATTGAAATAAAATTTTAAAAAAAACAAAAAAAACACTATATGTTAGTCCCGAAATGACCTAGTTTGTGTTGAGTGGACGTTAAACCCCATTTCTCTCTCTCTCTCGTTTCTGTTATGTTCGGCAAAATACACCAGAAGTTTCAATCGAATGGCAATCTCTAGTGTCACGTTATTTCAGTCTACATTGTGGAATATGTCTAACCTCGTTCTTGGAGTCCCTTGTTACAAATGCCGCTGAAACGCATTATGGTACTACATGATTTGTGTAACAATTGTAAAATGTTTATTTTGTCTTAAATATTGGATATCAGAAGCCCATCTTTTCCCAGTGAGATCACAATATCAATGTTGATTTAAATTGACTTGATGATATTGAGTTAGAGACTTAGCTACTTTAAACTAAGTGAATAATCTGAAGTTTGACCCAGTGAAGAGTGATACTGTCAAACTTTGCTCGGATTAAAATAAAGGAATGTTTACATGTTTGATTCTGTGGGTCGTGATACTATCCATGCATATTCATTAGAATCATTCTAATAGGATCAACATTTGCCATAGACATTTTCAAATCGTCTTTTATTATCGGGATCTTTGAGGATGCTTTATGAACTGACAGCATTGCAATCGACACACGAAAATCGGGATTCAGGTCCCATTTCTTTCAGACGTTGAACTTGAAAGACATGTGGTGCAAGGAGAATTGGTATCAAACCGTTTAGCTAATGCAAGTCACATTCAATGGATGCTTGTCCCCTTACAAACTAGATCATTTTGGGACTAACATATGGTTTATTTTTTTATTTCAATAATTCGTTTGCACGTAGAGGCGTTTAACACGAACAATGGGAGGAAATCAGGGGGCCAATAGAAAATCCACGAAATTGGACAGGTGACCCTTTCTGTAGTGGGTGTTAACTGTACTAGGTCATTTCGGGACTAACATATGGTTTTAGTTTTATCTTAATAATTCGCTTGTGCGTAGGGGTCTTTAGCAGTGGGAGGAAACCCTGTTTGATGGAACTTCAACACTTCTTTTTGACCCATCTCCATCAAAAAAAGATTCGTTATATATATAAAATCAGATAAAGACCAGGCAGTTCTTACTATTTAAAAACTTGATAATGTAAAGGGAATTTACTGAAAATATCAGTCAAATTGATCCACTATGAACCATGTTAATGAAAGATAAGCAGCAAATCGGAACATAATCCCATAAATATCTCAGACTAATAATTCAGATAAACTACCAGGCCTAAAGAAAGACGTGCGATAAGACAGATTTAGCGCTTGCATAACGTATGATCAATCTAATTAATATTCAGATCTATATTTCGTTTCGGTTTTTATAATTTCGATGGCCTACACGACATGTAGATCTAACAAGTTATAGCGGGAGGTCACGTTCAGCCAGTTCAGATGTCAAGCACGCGACATTTGACCCTATAACCTCAGTCATTCGATTAAATCAGAATCGTTGTTGCTTTGTTTTGATTTCTATCGCTTATAATGCCTACCCACAATTCCACGCAAAAAAGGTCAAACCCCCGATTCGACAGACAATTTGATTGGCTGACCCATCATTTCAAGCAGAACACGAGTTACATAATAACTCTTCCAGATCCTAGTGTAGTAAAGACAAGTAAAACAAAATTTTGAACTATAAAAACGCAACGGAATAGGATGTGTGTTTTAATCAGATTGAATGTATGATTAACTACCCATCAAACTATATTAAACAGTTTTATTTGCACTAATGGAACTAACAATTAATAAAAACTAGATAAATTTAGCAAACAGACGGAAGTCAAACAACAAATCAACTATAATAATAATAATAATAATAAAAATCTTTCAAAACAAAAATCATCTGGTTTATATTATACACATAGCACTACATTCCATTATCAAAAATAAATTGGACGTCGCTGTAGCTCAGTGAGTAAAACCAATCTAATTAAAATATAGATCTATATTTCATTTCATTTTTTATACTTTCGATGGCCTACACTCATGTAGATCTAACAAGATTTAGTGGGAGCTCACCTTGACGTCAGATATCAAGCAGGGACATTTGACCCGATAACGTCAGTCATTCGATTAACCAATTAGCCAACGTCATGCTTTTCAAAATCTACTTTTGTTTTGTTTTGTTTTCTATCCGCTGGTGTTAGTATAGACGTCGTTGGCTGGTAATATCTACCCACAGTTCCACGCATGAAAAGGTCAAACGGTCGATTCGACAGACCATTTGATTGGCTAACCCCTCATTTCAGGCAGAACACGTATTAAATAAGAAGACCTCCAGAAGACAAGTAAAAACAAAATTTTGAACAATAAAAAACGAAACGAAATTGGATCTGTGTTTTAATCAGATTGTGAGTAAAACTTGCTCACTACTCAGGAGGTCGAGGGTTCGATCCCACTGTTGGTCAAGAAAGTTATAAACAAAGACTTGATTATCCATTCTTACGGTTAATCATCAAGTTGTTGACCAGCAGATCGGATTCAAATCTGTTGAAAATCGGACCCAAGAGTTGATTATGGTGTTGTCATGTTAATAATTCATAAAACATTTCAGGCCTAAAAGAAGACCTAAAATAGGCCGATTTAAAGCCCATAATCTATTTGAGTAAATTTGGTCTTGTTTTGTTAATTTGGTTTTGTTTTGTTAATAAATGTTTAATTAATAGTATACATGTATATAAAGTTTCAGATCAAAAGAAAGGCCTGCAATTTCCTACAAAATGCACGATCAAGAAACATGATCAATAACCTTACATGTACAATTATGCTAGCATTCATTTCTTGATTTACACAAATCTTTGGTGTGATCATTTCAACATATTTATCATAAGATTATTCTGTGTCGATAACTATAGTAAATAAATTATTTTTGAAAATATATCTTGATTATGACAATCTATACTTACAAATTTTAAATTAGATTCTAATCTATAGAATGCTGAATAAGACCTTAATATATCTAGAACAATGTTAAATTAGATGAAATAAATACAACAGTTCTATGGATAACAATTACTATATGTCTATTAAAGCTACGTTTCAACAATGATTCTCTTGTCGTTATCTTGCACATGAGAATCATAATTAAAATGTAGCTTTAAAAGAAATATAGTAATTGTTATCCATAGAACTGTTGTGTTTATTTTAAGGTGTTCAATTACTAAATGCCTTCAAACAGTATAATTATATCATGCATCAAATTAGATGCTCATCTATATAATAGTATCATTGAATTATATTCTAATCTCACAAACAATTGAATTACCGTAGATACTTATCATTGAACTAGACCCTCATGTATATACATATCCCGTAATCTGGAAAAACCTAGCAAGTCAAATATTGGTGAAAATTGAGTTAGACCCATATTTGGACTGAGTACACATGTACATGTATGTATTAATAGGATTTTTTCTCCTTCACCGAAAGGGCTTCTAATTATCTTCATCAAATTGGTTATATATTCAGTAGCTTAACAAAACAGTTTTCCTTTGTTTACTCAAAACTACATTCAACAGAGTTACTAGGTTTTTCCAGATTACGGGAGAAATGTTGAATTACATCCCTATATATATGCATGTATAACACTGTTGAATTAGAGCCTTATATATATATACATGTAAAACACTGTTGAATTTGAGCCTCAATAATTTACATACTCATCTAAATAATGTACATTGTTGAATTAAGTCATCTATATAAAATTCTGAATTAGATCTATACATGTATATCTATATTCTTGAATTAGATCCTAAATATAACATTGAATTAGATACTGATTGTATATGTAACATTATTGAATTAGATTTTCTTCTATAATTGTACAATTTTAAATTAGATCATATTACACTTATAACATTATATATATACATGTATAGAGAGAGAGAGAGAGAGAAATGGGGTTTAACGTCCACTCGACACAAACTAGGTCATTTTGGGACTAACATATGGTTTCAATTTTATTTCAATAATTCGCTTGCGCGTTGGGGTCTTTAGCAGTTGGAGGAAACCGGGGGTTGTGGAGAAAAACCCACGAGCTTGAGAAGGCGCCCCTATCTCCATGCCACATACGCTCACACCAGGGATCGAAACCACAGCTAGAGGTCAAAGCGCGGCACTCTAGACCACTAGGCCATCCCAACCCTCATATATAACATTGTTGAATTAGATCATCATAAACAATTGTTGAATTACATACTGATCTACATCTAATATTGTTGAATTCCATCCTAATCTATATTTAACAATTATATATTAACCATTTTCAATTAGATCTTATGTGCACATGGAAGACATCAGTGGTCTCATTCTGTTATAATCCACTATGTATACACTGAGCTAATCCATGGGGTATTCACATATTCAAATTATCTGCCCTTGAACTTAGCTTGATTCTACGAACCAATCCAAAAACAGTTTACAAACCAATCTTAGCCTCATTCACATCAATATGGCAGATTGCTCGCTCTATTATAATAAAAAGTTTGCAAGAAAGTTAATATGAAAGAAGTGACATGAACACACAAATATATCCTAAAACATCTTTTTCATGGGAAAAATGTTTTTATGTCAGTTCTTATATATTTAACAATATTTATGATTGGTCGATAAAAATAGCACAATCATCAAGGGAAGATAATTTGAACATTTGTCTCCCCATGGACTAACCCAGGGGTTAGTGGAGTGGAACGGAATGAAACCACTTGGGGACAACGAGGATGGGAAGACATTTAATCACCTACATTTTCATATTCATGCATATTTATTTGTAATGTGTACATACATTTATATATCCAACGTGCTACTGCCATTTTATAAACTTATTAACAGAACATAAATAAACTGATCCATGAAATTTCTGTTAAAAACTAACTAACCAACTTTATAAAGCTACATCATTTAATAATCCTACCTACGATTAAACGCAAGGGCAGGTGACACTTCTCGCGTATCTGTCAATGAAAATGATCATCTATGTTATTCATCTGTTAGACAATTATAAGCCTTATAATTTCAACAAGTTTAACTTTACCCTTTGTCCATGTCTGTAAAAACTTGTCGGCCATTAATCAGCGTGAAATCGACCCGTGATTGGCAGGATTTGTTAGAATGAAATGCTGCTGATTCCTCGACAATTACGCATCAGTTCGTTGCATGATCCTTGGAACATTTTTCATATCTTGACATCAATAGTTCTTTCGAAAAAAGCTGATTTGAACTATTTTTAGCGCACAATATGAGTGATTCGGCTAAGTATGTAAAGATTTCTGAAGAAATGCGAGTTTAAGTCGCCATCTTGGATCTGTCTGAAGCGTCCACCAGAAAGATACATCACGTGACATTCAAAATGGCTGACATATGGCCTGAAAGTTTTCCCAGAGATAAACATTGGAGTTTAACCTAAAAGCTAAATGAACTTAGTAATTAAAGCCTAACATTACATGCACAAGGCAAGGAGGGAACTGTGGTTACTTAAGGATAAAAAGTACAAAAATATACATAAATTTTAGCTATTTTTACAATCCACTAGCGTCGTACAGCCTTTAATATCGATGCTCTAAAGATTAACATGCATTCGATTAACATGTTTTCGTTTATTATAACTTGAAGAAAGAGTTATCTTGGTCGTCACACCTTCAGGTGACTGAGCATCGGCATCTTGCCATTTATTCGTGGTTATAGATAACTGAAAATCTGGCTTCAGATGAGCTTTTTTACCCTTTCTACTCGGTTTGGAATGTTTCGAGGGGATGGATTCAGTTTGGACGAAATTAAATTCTGGCAGATGATCGTCTGGAATATCAGTAATGCTGTGTTCAGAATCAGGTGGTCCAAAACTATAACTGCCCTGATTGTTTTCAGCTGGCGTACGTCCCAATTCCAAAGATGAGCCACTTTCTCCAAGGGATTCTTTTTCGAAAACAATTTCGGAATTATGGTCAAGACCCTTGTCCCAAATAGTATCAGTAGCAGCAACATCATTTAAGTTTAAGTCAGTATGTTCAAGATTTGATGCACCTATTTCATTCACATCATCACTTAACGACAAAAGTTTAATACCCCTACAACTTTCATCAGGAACTATTTCATTAGATGATTGAACACTTCCTACATAATTTATTGGATTAATATCATCCAAAACTAATTCATCAGATGAAGAAACAGACTTGTTTTCATCGACATCAACAGATTTAAAATTCTCCTCCTTTTGTTCAGTTTTATGAACAAATTCATCACTATCGGTACTTGTTCCTAAATGTGATGCTTCATTTGAGTCAGTGTCATCAACACCTTGTTCTTCAACCTCCTCGTGGACATCCCCATTACATGTACCTTCCACAGAATCACTAATACAGGTAAAGATAGAGGAGACTTCATGATCATTTTCATCATCACTGCTACAGACTTCTTCGATCTTTTCAAGCTTGGTCACATCATCACTAATTTGAGTTGGGTCAAAATTGACTTGTAGTGATTCTGCCTTTATTAAATCCACAGCATAAGGTTCAGAGCTCAAACAGTTGTCATTTTCATTTTTACTGTAACTTTCATTGAAGTTCATATCAACAAGCTGAAAGTCTGAAATATCAGAAGTGCTGTGTTCATCATCTGTGTAACTAGCTGGAGGAAGTTCAAGAGATGAATTGGATTGTACATCAAGAATTTCGGGATCAGATAACTTACTTTGATCCTCATTCAGTTGGTGGTGTGATGCTGACAAAAATTCATTGAAGATTTTCAGTTCTTCCTGCTGATCTCTCTTTCTGGTCATCTGTTGATTGGGATCAATACTAACAGTCACTCCACCAGGTCCTTGAAATGATGAACTTACTGCTGGATTATCCTTGGATGTTCCAGAGCCTTTACCATTTGGGAAAGAACCAGATAAACTCTGATCCAGATTGGACTCTTTATGTTTCATAAGGATTCGGTTGTTTAATCTGTTTAATTCTTCATCAATAGCATTAAACTGCCACGTCCATGAGTTGTTGTAAAGAATCTGTCGATGGTCAAATCGGTTGTCGTCAGGACTGTACGATTCAGCATGATAGGATGGTGTGAGTACTGTCATCTTGTGTCTATTGATAGAGTAAGACCTGAAGAAATGTTTTACTTTGGTTGCTACCTCACTTGGTGAACAGCTATTACTCCAGATGTATATCAGTTTACAAAACATGCTGTATGGCCCACAATATTTCTGCTTCCTAAGTTTTCCATAAACTGAAAGCTCCTCGTAAGTCATTCCCATATCTTGTTCATCTGTCTGGGCAATCTGTCCATCACTCAATGGTTCAAGTTCAGCTGTTGGTGAAGCAGCATAAATCTCTTTTAAAGAATTAAACCCAAACTTCCTTGTACAATATTTAATGAAATGTCTAAGATCCGTTTTACTGATTCCACCAATTGGGTTGATATCTGCACTGGAGCAGTCGTACTTGGTCATGTAGCCTCTCAGACACTCATCAACATTGGAAGATCCTAATACTAACAGACCACCAGGTTTTCCTCTAGCCCAAAGAGTGAGCTGAGCAAACAAGTAAGCTACAACCATTCTTATTCGTGCCTGGAGATTTTGAAGAGCTAAGTTTTCTCTGATGCTTCCACCATGAACTTTAAATTTAGGGACCAAAGTGGTAGCGGCCGTGAAGATGCTCATTACAGCTGCACATGCAACATCAATAGATACACTTAGATGATAACTTCCTACTTCTGAAGCCAAGTCTTCAGCTCTCTTTCTTGTCAAGTTAGAACTATTTTCAGAACCCATGTAACAAGTGGTAAAGATTCTTCCAGCAAGTTCTCTTGCATCTAAAGGATAGTAGCCTTCCTGTCCAACAATTCGCCTCACGTCCTCTAAAACTTGAACATCTCCTTTAGCTACAGCTTCGCAAACAAGATGACACATGGATGATACCAGACAAGCTGTTGATGAACTGTCAATTCCTCCACTTAACGGTAGGAAGAAGCCACCCTGTTTACTCCGTCTCAAATAATCCCAAAGCCAGCAAGCAGGACCCATCGCAATTTCTTCTTCTGCTTTGTGAATCAACAGCGGCACTGGCTCGGTCACTGGTCTCCATTCATTTCCGGAATCAGTTAAAGCAAAATCTACATCAACTCGAGGAAAACTGGGTAAAGTCGTTGAGATTTCTGATGTTGTTCTCAACCCATTTCTGTAACTCCTTACATCTTCAAGATCAACTGTTGCAGTTGTTACGATTACTTCTTTCAGGGAAAACTGAGGCCCATGAGCGACAAATTCTCCATTTACTGAAATCATGGATCCCCCGTCAAAATATAACCTCTCTCCATCACCACCAATAAGATTACTAAACAAATAAACTCCGCCACATTTGTATGTAGCAGATTTGACCAGATCTCCACGAGTGTATCCTTTCCGTAACTCATGATGACTTCCACTTCCATTTGTAATAATCTCAACGCCATCCATATAGAGGTCTGAATGACAACTCTTGGCTGACCATAATTCTTCACAGATCTCGGTACCTAGACATGTATCTTGAGTTGAAATAACCCCATCACCAAACAAAACTTTCTTCTGCTGGGTAATTCTTTGGATCATTCGCGGCAAATAATATTCTTCACATTGTCGGGACTTTCTCCACGGCACAAACCATCTGACCTCTCGATAGTTACCCGTGTTGCATAGGAACATTTTCGGTCGGATAAGAAGTACCTTTCCATTTAAAAAATAAATTCTGCAATTGTAGGCTACACCTTTGTGCATCACAGGCATACCAATGTCACAAAGAATGTCCTGGGTTTCTGGACTACTCAGAAGCTCTGACAATGCTTCCCATGAATGAAGGAAAGTATCGCTTTCCAGAAAATGGTCCGCACAACCATATCCTGTTATCTCCAGTTCTGGACCGGTTCTGTATTTAGCGCCATTATCTTTTGCTTCACGGATGCTTTGTTTGATTCTGGTTAAATTGCCTTCAAAGTCCATTGCCCACTGGTTAAGGCTACACACCGCTAACGTAGCTTTTCTCCCCATTTTACTATACAAAGATTTCTTTTCACAGTCAATGTTTTATCAATCTTTGATTCAAAGCAAGTTTATCACACACTATCAGATGTCAAAGTCTTTTTTCGATGAATGACAGATCTGGTTACAGTACTTGGAGGCGTTATCTAAACAATCCAATTAACACTACATTTATGCGTGTCAAGCAAACCTGGTGTTAGAGGTCTTATCTTCATCAATCTCTTCCGCAAGATTAACGAACAATCAATCTCAATTGAACACAACTACTTTATGGCATCAAACTGTCAATTTATGATCTATAACTTTTTATTTCATTACACATTAGTTTGAGATTTCAAAAGTTGTCTGCTTTTGGTTTCAAAACAGAAATACAAGATCAAGATGGTGTTTTTCTTTTTTATAACTGGAATGAGCAATGTCAATAACAGCTGAAATGTGTCATGTAAATGACAATTTCTAAGTCTAATTCACAACGAGAAAAACATCCATTTCTGCTAAATAGACCACAAGTTTACAATGATACATAACATAAATAGACCATTAGTCATGCTTCTGGAAATTCTTTTTAAGATATTTTTTCCTTTATTATTGGAGAATACATAATGGGAGACAACTCAAAATAAAATCAATAGTTGTTTCCCTTCCAACGTTTTTTTTATTTTTGCATAATCACAATTCATGCTATCTTTATATTATGCCCCTTTGTATTCCCATTAGACCTGTCCCCTTCGATATTAACGCAACACCTGATATCTTATGCGTAAATTGAGCTTGCTTTAATTTACAATCAACTAAAGAATAACGTCAATGACAATATTCATTCTGATTCTGACTGATTCCTGACACAGTGACTGACAGTGACACTGCCAGATTATGAAAAGGTCAAAGTTACACTAGATAACCTCATTCATAATAATCAAAATATTGTCTAAAAATAGCATGCACGCGCTTTTAAATAAATATTAACGCTAATATGAAATAAATAAAACTTCAATAGTAAATAAAACGTTGTACCTGACACGCCAAGAAAGCCATGCTTTGACTTAATCTTGTCAGAAAAATAAATACAAATCTAGTTTTGCAAAATTGTATTTGATTGGACAGCTTTCCGCGCTTAACCAATGAAAGATGGCCTTGTTTAGCAGGAGAGACGAAACGTCATCAACATCCATCTTGTTTGGTACACGTATCTCAAAAACGAAAATTACGTTTGACGTATTTTCAGCTTAGATTAAATAATTTGTATTGTAAAGATCGCCGTTTTAAATAGTAAGTATGTCAAAATAGGTTTTATGTAATTGGTGTTTGTTTAGGAGTAAACGGAACGGCGAAAACCTCAGATTTGATGCGACATTTGACGTTGATTAATCGAAGGAAGAAGAGTGAAACAGACAATACACAACATTCGATTCAATCACTGATTGGAATTTGGAACCAGTTCTAACAGATCCTCGGGTTATTTTGGATAGTTCAGTCACATTATTGTTGAACACTACAGGTTAAAATTGTCTCTCATTTGAGGAAAGTACTGAGTACTGACTCGCAGTGGACCATGACTTGGATCCAGTTATATAAGTTGACCAATATAATTGCGAACTGGAAAATGGTTCAGGTTGACTATATAAATATGTACATGTATTAATGTGATCTATATAACTATTTTAAGATTATAATACATCTATAGATTTAATTTTATTTTAATGATTACTTAATTAGTTGGCTATATGATATTATTATGAACCTTACCATAAGATATTGTGAAGTCAAAATTAGCCATACTATTAGTATGGCTTATATGGCCCATCTGGTTCGTAATTTTAACTTTCCCAACGTTTAATTTTGTTTTAAATTTATTATTACTAGTATAAAGAATATTATGAGGAGACGATGGTGTTCGGTCTCTTCTGTTTAATAGTCACTTTAGTCTGTTGTACTTGACTTCTATCTTTTTATTCTTTATCAATTGAGTTTGAGATACATCTGATGGGTTTGATTTTAGCTACGAGGGAGGTTAGGCAGCTGCTTAAGATCATACAATATGGTTGGATTCTTAGCATACTTGACAATGAGTAGGGTCACATGTCCAACCTCCTGGGTGTTGTCTGATTGTCAGTTCTATTTTTCAGACAATAATGGACTTATCTCATTTTTCATAGCTTAATCCTAAAACTTATTCAGATTGGTTATTTAACATTTAATTTAGAAAACAAAACCAATAAGATTATACATGTAAAAAAACAAACAGCTGTAGATAATCTTCTAGCTTGAATTCAACTGGATTAAGAAGAGGCCCCGTAACATTATTTATGTATATATTATAATATACATGTACCTGACATCTTCAACTTAGTGCCGGACATTTATAAATGATATCATGAAAAAAGCGAAATCTGTGCCTGACATTGTCAGTGACAGGTGCCTTATTTCCAGGCTTGTACTGTAGGCAGCTTATTTCTAATCAGCTTGCTGTCCATCAGTGTATGTCTGAAACTAGTGAAACAATAGCCATGCTTTTGTCATTACGTATGTTTATGAGTAGTTTTAACCTGTACAGAATAATAATAATCCTCTAATTATATAGCATGATAATACTAAATTAAAGTTTCTATTCTAAATTAAAGTTTCAAGTTTTCTCGATTGAACTACGGAAACGCTTCTGTGACCAGGAACGTCTTTAGCTGAGATTTAAATGCATCTAGGGAGTCAATGGTTCTAATGTTGTAAGGCAGCGAATTCCATAAGAGAATGTGAAAGACCTTTTTGCTATTTCAAGATTACTAAGCTTGTCTAATTTAAATAGACATTATAATAATAAATAAACTATTTTTTTTTTTGTATTTCCAGGTACAGAGAATGTTTTTATGGGATTGGTTTGCCAGTGCACTTAATTTTCTAGGTAAATTTTACTTCTGTATATTGATCTTTAGATTTATTTTACTCTATAAACATTACATTGTACAATATAAAACCATTAGATTTAATCCACAGACACCTTCATACCTAATATTCATCCATTTTGGTTCATTCTTGCCAGTGATGCAGGATGGAGGGCCAGACATGGACAATTGGGACGAAAACCGAGGTCTTGTGTACACATTGGCGTGCATATTAAAGATCCCTTGGCATTAGGAATTCAATATACGTATAAGAGTAGGTCCGCAGTGCCACTGTCCAGGCAAAATTTTCCTCATAACACACTGTTTGGCATATGCCCATCTTCATTAGCCCAGTTTGGAGCAGAACAGTAAGACGTCAAACCCCCATTTTATTTCATTTCATCCATTTTGAAATTTGTACTGTATTTCGTGTCAGAGGGAAATATAGATTACAACGATTTCAGTTATTATCACCACGGTTATTTAAAAACGGTTTAAATTATCTCCCCTTATTACCGACTGACTTAACCTTCTCTAGTCTTTATTATTCGGTGGAGCTGGATGTTAAACCTTTAAGGCAACACATATAAAATAAGTTGTTTCAGGGGCACCATCCGCACCAAAAATTGATTGCCCATATAATTTTCAACAATAACCAAATTTTATTTTTCACCGTCGTGTAGCCAACATTAAAATAAAAAAAAGGTGCCCTCCCCCCTACATTTTCAGGTGCCAATTGCCTGAGAAACAAGACATTTATTTTGTATGGCCTAAACTTGTGGAACTAATACTCTAAAAGCCAAAGAAATGCAGCTGTTTTAGAAAATGTCCGTTTATTTGAAGATTTTATGTCAATATTAGATTTAAACCTTTCTGACATTTCTAAAAGTTGATTGGAATATATTCTTATGTGCTGTTGAAACCTTGGCATATGGCCCCTTAATGAATAGCGTTCTCCAAGCAAGCGGTTGCACGGCAAGGATTGAACAACACAGGATTAGCTTTTCTCATTTCCATTTTGGAAATTTAATGTCGTATCCATAGTAATGAGAGATTGGGTGGGCAAATGGTTGAAGGCGTTGACGTTAAATCATTAGGTATCGGTATGTCATCGAGGCAAGAGGAGTAGTTTCAAATGCCCACTTGTAAATGACAAGGTGTAGGGCTTACCTGTCTAACCCTGTGGGTTTTCTCCAGGTCCTCTGGTTTCCTCTAACAGCAAAAGGCCCCTACGCTTAAGCGAATTATCAAAATTGAACCATATGTTAGTACCGAAATGACCTAGATGGTGTAGAAGGACCTGAAATAAATTCTCTCTCTCTCTCTCTCTCTCTCTCTCTCTCGCTCTCTCCACAGTCAAGCCTATTTACTTATATACATGTCGTGAAGACTTTGTATATGTCGGTCTTCATTAGCCCAGTTTGGAGCAGAACAGTAAGATGTTAAATCCCATTTTATTTCATTTCATCCATTTTGAAATGTGTACTGTATTTCCTGTCATGTACAGTACCCTAGTGATATCGCTAATAATGTGTGAAGGCCTTGTATACAAATGTATATATACATTTAGATGTAGCTATACTAGTTTTTCTGAAGGCCTTATTCATGTACATGATGTAGATCTAGATGTACTATTAGAGTCAACTAAATCCCAATGTAGAATAAAACTATGTTATTGTTATAGTGTCCCACATCTTGACACCATTACATTATACAGATCATGACACAAGCATATCTTAAATAAAACAAATATTTACAATATCAACATTTTACTTTTATAATACATTTACACACATGTACATGTATGGCGTCTTGACGACTTTATGATTGAAAGTAACAACACTATTATTTATTTATCTATAAAAACCAAACGCAACCAGTCTTTGTATGAAGTTAGAATACATTTGAAAAGTCTTAATTCTTAAATTGGTTGCCCGTGCACATAGATGTCAAGATCCTCAACAGTTAGAATTTGGTGAAGAATTGTAGGAAGTCCAGTATCTAGGGAATATTTTTCTCTTAGCACACTGCATGTTGTATGCCTGTCTTCCCTAGCGAGGTTGAGGTAGAAAATAAGGATGTTAATCCCCATTTCATAACTCAAATAAAAAAAGCTGCTGAGTATGAAAATGAATTATTATCTTTCTACACCCCAGGCCTGAGAAGAAAATCGGGTAAATTGATATTCTTAGGCCTAGATAATGCTGGCAAAACAACTTTATTAAGTGTTTTAAAAGAAGGTCATTTAACACAGCCAGTTCCAACTCTCCATCCGAGTAAGTCCAGTTCTGATGTGTATAGGTGTACGATAGCTCCACCCTACCCTAACTTGTACGATAACTCTAAGTCTAGATGAGACATCTCATCTTGGTATTATAACCACGCCAGTGACTATAACCACACCCTTTCCCCAACATTATGATAGCGCCACCTTACCCCAACATGTACAATAACTGTAGCTCTAGATGTGACGTCCCATCTTGGTACTACAACCACGCCCTTAACTATTATAACCATGCTCTTGCCCCAACTGTAGGTCAAGATGTGACGTCTCATCTGGTACAGTAACCACGCCTTAGTTTGAACCTTTGTACGAATAGTGGTTACTGTCTCCGTATTGCACATTCAATTGTATACATGTACTTAAGGAATCATGTAAATCTTTTAAAA
Source organism: Patella depressa (assembly GCA_948474765.1). Lineage (NCBI taxonomy): Eukaryota > Metazoa > Mollusca > Gastropoda > Patellidae > Patella > Patella depressa. The sequence continues at coordinate 5,712,554 of OX419718.1, forward strand.
TGATCGCCAATGTGATTCTCCTAGCGACTGTCAGTCTTCGTGAATATGTGAAAAATTATTGAGCGTGGTTATATTATACCTAGATAGATTATTCTCTGCTTAAAAAATGATTGAAATTTACTAAAATCACCCATTCTTCAGGACCATGATTATTTCGGATGATTTGGGTTGATTCAGAAAGTATCGTACACCTATTACGACATTTATGAATGCTGGTTTGAAACTACATTAAAATAGTCCTGCATGGTTTGGTGTATTTGAAATAGAATAAAATTGATATATTTAATAAGTTTGCTTCATTAACAGTCATTGCATGGCTGCGTGACAATTAATTTATGACATAATTATAATCTAATTAATATAGTCATGTATATATGCAGTATATCGTTATGCTCTATAGATAATATTATATACATGTAGTCATATACCTGTATAACTGTAGTATTCGTATTTATCACTTGTAAAGTAACAACAATAAATTTTAGCGTGGATTAATTCGTGAAAAATCTGATATTACGAAAAATACATAATAACCAATAACTATTTTTGTTGAATACTGTATTTTGTGATATCGGTATGGTCTATAGATAATTTTAATATAATATAGTCATATACATTTGTGTAATATTACGTGTTTATCACTTAGTAACAACAGACGAAAGTGTCCTCAATCTCAATAAATTTTAGTGAGATTAATTTGTGAAAAATCTAATATTACAAAAATTACGTAATAACCAATAACTATTTTTGCTGAATACTGGTTATGATAAAGGGAATGGGCGTTTAATTTCCATACTATGACCTCCTTTGTCTGTTTCAAATGGATTAAGAACCCAAGCGTGACTATTTTAATTCAAATGCAACAAGTATTAAAGTTACCCCCATACTTAAATATAGAATATTAAATTTGTATGACCATGACGTACAAAGACATTTTGTGGGGTTACTTTTGCATCTGTTTAAACTTCATTCAAATATAGGAAATAAAATTATGTTTCAATATCCAATAATTCAAGTTTTGAAATAAATTTGGATAGATACAAATTTTATCTTGTTATTAATTGTATTTAATATTTTAAACGTGACGTTCACAGCTGTAAGTGTCGAATGAAACAATTATAGACTCTGTCAACCAGTTTTTACGTTGATATTACGGTATACATGTACTTTATTGGGAGCCAAGGTGCAAAATGAATCTCACTAACCAGACAGGAGGTCTCGGGTTCCATCATAGTTTTAGCTGAAGCTTAAAGCCTGGTTTCTATTTGTCAGTGGTGCAGGACTGACAGGGAACAGTGTCGAGTTCACATACATGTAGGAGGAAGGACCAAGTCCTGTGGATACTTCAACATAGGCAGCACAGAACCATCAGCTGTTAGTGTAATTTCCCTCATTGCACACTGCGTGACATACATGTCTATTATTTAAACCATATTTGAAAATTAAAATGTTGAGGAAAGAAACACAGTATTATGCGACTCGTACTTTCAGTTCCATTAATGGAGAATATATTATAAAGGCCTAATGATATTCCAATGGATCTGAAAGCACTTGCCGCATAATACTATGTTTCTTTCCTCAATGTTTTAAAAAAAAATTTTATACAAGCAAAGAGCAGACCATCAGTTACATTTTAGCTTGTGTATAAACAAGGAATAAAAATGTTGCGGAAAAACATATACATGTATATATATAACGAATAGCGATATTGAAACAGGAGCACCTAGTCCATGTATAGATGTATATAACATGAGTTATTATATGTATTGTAACAGTATGTGATGTATATAACATGAGTTATTATATGTATTGTAACAGTATGTGATGTTATCTGAGTTGTATATCTATTGTTAGTATTAATATGATGTGACATATGGTCTGATGATATACATAGTAACATACACAGGTGCTCACCTCATTATTATCTTTACTCTATAATCACACCTGGTTTAATTAATTAATTATATATTGACTCGACAGAAAACCGGAATTAATTAGGGTTTGGGACGTTAAGTCCCATTTCTATCACTCCTTATTTGTCAGTGGTTCAAGCTTGAAAAAACATGCAGTCCTTTCTACAAATTGGCATGTAAACAAAAGCCCCCTAACAGTTCAAATTCAATAAAGAGATAGGCAAAGATGCTGCTGGCTGGAAAAAATTTGCCTCATGTCGCACTGTATTGTGTATGCCTGTTTTCATTAGCCCGATCAGTGCAGAACAGTAGGACGTTAAACAGCAATTCATTCCATTTAAAGGTCTTTAAATTCCACCGGGTTTTTCTTGCTTAAAAGGAGAGGGGGTGGTGGCCAAATGTTTGTACAATGTAGTGACAAGCAGTAGGGATGCCTGTCCAACCTCATGTGTTTTCTCTGGGTCGTAAAACCCTCAATGATCATTGCAAATTCTCAATTAAACTTAATACAAATGTCTGGGTGCATCTCCTGAATTGGTTTATTATGTCACTCTTTCGTGTTCAGACTAGAACTCATGTAGCGCAAAGATATTACACCTTAGAATACTGTACCATGTAAATAAAGAAGAACTTTGTTGCACATAAAAATACTTATAATACTGCTTTTAAAAAAACACTTATAATACTGCTTTTAAAAAAAACACTTATAATATGAGAATACTGCTAGAAACATGTAAAATATGAGAATACAGCTAAAAATATGGGAATACTGCTAAAAAAAATACATAAAGTATGGAAATACTGCTAAAAAAATACTTAAAATATGGAAATACATTTACTGCTAAAAACTCATAAAATATGGGAATACTGCACCCCCCCCCCCCAAAAAAAAATATGGTAATACTGCTAAAAATATAGGAATACTGCAAAAAAAATTAAAAATACTTCAAATATAGGGAATACTGCTAAAAAAAACAACAAAAAAAAACCCCTTCATACTGTTACATTGTAGATTATGGGTAATTTTAGAACATATGGACTTTATATGTATCAAGACTTGATATTTAATTCTTCCAGTTTCATTTAAAACAATTCATTCATTGTCATGTCAATGAGTTTGCATGTTGTTGTGTTTGTAGGTTTGTGGAAAAAATCAGGAAAATTAGTGTTCCTTGGTCTCGATAATGCTGGCAAGACAACTTTACTTCATATGTTGAAAGATGATCGAATGGCACAGCATGTTCCAACCCTACATCCAAGTAAGATATTAACAATATTTATTCATCTTTCTACTCCTCGTTTCAAATTTAGATTCTTCCACAATGGACCAGAGAAGTCAAGACTACATCCATTAACCTGCAACCAATCTTGAAATGACAAAAAGATCATTTTGGTATTCGGCACCGTTCGTTTGGAATTCACTACCTGAAAGCATTAGACGTTCAAGCTGAAAATGATTTTCAAAAAAACCCCAATTAAAAACTTTATCATTCAATGAATCTTTCCCTTACCAGGACTGAAACCTTTTGTGAAAGCGCAATAGAAACATCAACAGAATGTTTTTGCGCTATATAAATTCAGTGTTTATTATTTATTATTATTATAAAAAACAAACTGTTCCAGGTCTATATTTAGATATAAAATGGATTGGAAATATAAGCACACAAAAGAAGGGCACGAAAATAGTTAGAAAATAAAAAGTGAAGAGTTGACCACGGAAAATAGAAATGTTAAGTCTGCATGAAGAAATTGAAAAGATAGAAAATTTAAGAAAAAAAATATTTAAGTTTGAAAAATAAGATCTTTTTGGCGAAAAGTAAAATTTCCTAATTCATTAAATTTATGGGTAGGATAAAGCTTTATCAACCCAATCAGCAAACCATGGAAATTTATTATCTGGAAATAGGAAAACAAATGATATGACCAGTATATAGACGTTGGATCATTCCTGGAGATTTTTGATTTGTAGACAATGTGTTTAAGTAGATTAGGAATGTTGCTATTTATAGAAAAAACTGGAGAAAGGTCAGATAATGGTCAGTAGACATGTTTCAACTATTTGGCACTGTTAATGGTTTCTGTATATTTGGATCAGTGTCAAACATGTCGACTTAAGACTAGTCATTAGTGTTACTAGTAAATCTCTTAATGTACCAGGGTTCAAAGTTCAAAATGGAGACCTGAAGAGATGTACAAAAATGAATTGAATATTTTTAAACATTCAGGGAGAAAAATGAATAAATAACAAATGTTTCCTTCCCCCACCCCTTTAACATTGATCTAACATTGTGATGATATTAAGTAAAAGTGTTTATTTGCATGGACTTGAAATACTTGAATTATCAGTTAAGACAAGACATTAATTTACATTCAAATAATGTGGGGCAACATGTCGATCATATTATATTTATGCTGGATGAAATATTGGACTCGTGTGACATATTTCATTGAATTGCACGTGCATGATAGTGTCTGAATATCAAGTTGTTTGATGATCTCAAGAAAGATAGTAGGATTGCTGGCTTCGCCCGGGGGCCCTAATTCGATGACATAAAACATTTGCAGGTTATGCTAGTCAAATTGATATATATGTAGCACATACATGTGGGTGGAACGCAAGGATAAGCATGATGGGCAAACACACCCACGGACATTTTTGATGTTCTTTATATGCAATGTAGATTAATGTCTTTTTCAACCTTAAAACGGAGCATATCTTTATACATACATGTATATATATATATGTGTGTGTGTGTAATACTTATATTTTTTTGGCATGTATCATTTTTATAGTGTTTGTGCATTTTCTAATTGAATAATATTCATGCAGTTGTATATTTTTTTCCGTAACATTTTAATATTTATTCCATTTTATATAAGTATAAGGAGTTTCAAATGCAATGAACAAGAATAGTATAAAGTCATATGAAATGAAATAAACACAGATGAAAATGAAAATGAATTGTTTAGCACTTAAAGAAGTTTTCATTTATTAAAAACATTTAAATCCTTTTTCCTATAGTAATATATTTAATATAAAGTAGGCCCAGATTTCTAAGGGTATGTGTTATTGTTAATTAAGGTGGATTTAAAAAGCTGTTGATCGTCATTTTGGAGAATTTTGATTATTTTACAAACTACATGAAAGTTAAATCTCTCGTAGGAATATCAGTCCACAAATTAGTTGAATTCCATTCAGTATTTACTAAAGTTAAATGATTTTAAACAAATTTCATAATCAAACCAGCGCCACCTAAAAGTGTATGTTGTTATGAGTATCTTTTAATGCGATAGAGTCGAAGCTGGGAAATTGTCTATTTTGGTCTGTTTTTTTTAATGGCATGTTGAATAATCAATTTGAGTAAGCTTACATTTTACAATTAGCAAGGAGTAAAATATTGTTTGAAAAATTCTAATGACGATCAACAGCTTTAATAAATTAGTGTACATAATTGTTTTTATTGATATTTATCAAGTTAGGTAAATGAGTGTCCGGTGTTTATCAAGAACTTGTATTAAATATTTATTATTTATAAATTTCAGCATCAGAAGAATTATCTATGGGTGGAATGAGATTCACAACGTTTGATCTTGGTGGACATAGACAAGGTGAATACATCAAGAACTTATTACACGACCAATCTGATTATAACACAGATCCTAGTTCAGTTTTAATAGTTCAAAATTTTGTTTTACTTGTCTGCAAGATTTGTTATCATTGACGTGTTTTGAATGATGTAAGGGATTAGCCAATGAAACGGTCTGTTACTGCGAGCTGTAAGCATGTTTTGCATGAAACTGTGGCTGATTGGTTAATCAAATGTCTGACGTCAAAGGGTCAAAAGTCACTCGTATGACCTTTGACATGAACTATCGCTACAACTGGTCAGATCTTCATGTAGTGTAAGCGATCGAAAGTAAAAAAAAAAAAAACTAAAATGAAATAATGATCAGATTGTGGTTCCTGTTGTTTTGTCCAACTGCTAGACCCCTACGAGCAAGCGGGTTATTGAAATAAAATTGAACCATATTTTTGTCCCAATTTGACTCTATCCACTGGGTATATATTTTTATATATGGGTTATTTATATTTTAGCGCGTCGAGTATGGAAAGATTATTTCCCAGCAGTGGATGGTATTGTATTTTTAGTGGATGCGTGCGATAGAGAAAGATTTGTTGAAGCCAAAGCTGAATTGGATGTAAGTATCACTTATCATTCAAAAATATTTGAAATAAGATAGACGTAATTTTGAATATTGTAAATGTTGAATCTCTGATCTCTGATTGTTTATAAATGTTTCTGTTCCATTGAGTACATAGATATGATGATTTCACAATTTCCCAGCTTTCGCCATCTTCTGTAGACAATATACACAAATCTACAAGACATATCAGTGTTGTGTAAATCTTTGAACTGTGATTTAAGGTATTAAAAACGGTGCAAGTATTGTTCATCTCCAATAGACATTGTTATTGTCTATTTGAAATGTGAATTAATCATTCAAATGAAAATACCTCGTGTTGTTTACCTTGTATCTGTGTTGATAGCCTCGTTTGTCAAGCAATTAGTAATGATATTGTTACGTAGTTAGTCACTGGTTGTTGATCGGACTGTTGACCAGCCATAATTTGAAACAGAAATTTGCTTCCATTACACTGCGCAGTGTTAATTGAAATTAGCTCTAATCAAATGAAACACAGTGAGGAGTATGCAGAAAATCAACTGGCACATTTTGTAAATCATTTTCTTGTCGGGAGGAGGGTGGGGTGCAGGTTTGTTTTAAAAGAAGACTAAAAAGGTTTTGATGGTTTTATGTTTTTATTTTATTTCCAGAGTTTATTAACAGATGAGCAGGTCGCGAATGCTCCTATTTTAGTTCTGGGTAATAAAATAGATAAACCAGGAGCAGCCAGTGAAGAAGAAATCAGACATTGGTTCGGACTTCATGGTCAGACGACAGGCAAGGTAAAAAAAAACACTCTTCTTATATGTAACGGGGTGTAAAGTGGTTTGGTTTTAGACTATTAATGTGAACTTTCCTGTGATTGGTGGACAATATATCCCTTTAAGAAATTGGCAGCATGCTAATTAATAGTATTTTGGTAAAATTATTTTGGAATTAACGTTTGGTTTAATTTTGGACAGGCGACCCTATTCCTTGTCAAGCACAAGTCGGGAATTGAAAACCATGCCACTTATGATTTCATGTGCAATATAGTGATACCATGTTAGTCCCCAAATGACCTAGTCTATGTTGAGTGAACATTAAGTCTCTCTCTCTCTCTCTCTCTATATATATATTCCCTTCCTATCAATATTAATAACAAATTAATTTTAATTTTTTTTTTTTTTTGAAGGGTACAGTTTCACAAAATGATTTACCAGGCCGACCGATGGAACTTTTTATGTGTACTGTGTTAAAACGCCAGGGGTATGGTGAGGGTTTCCGATGGTTAGCTCAGTATATCAACTGAATAGGACAGATTTTAGGCAATTTATTTGTGACTGTGTGTGGAATCAGGGAGACTGTGTAACATTTTGGTATCCTGCTGCTCGTCTCCTTGATTTGAATTGCGAGAAAAAAAACGTGATTATACAGTGATTCTATCAAGAGATACTGTTTCATTTAAGTCTGTAAATACGGCTAGAATTTTGATACAATAATTTTACGGTGAGAATGAGATATATATATATATATAATACATGACTCATCATTACAAGGTAGGTTAGCCATAATTCAACAATTCAATAAAACAAGAATTTAGCAATATTGGAGCAGAGACGACATTATACTACAACTACCACACTGTTATTATTAAATTGTGGCTGACTTTACCATCAAAATAAATTCTGTGTCAACTATCTATTTTTAATTTGAGATTTTTGTTTTGTTATTCCCGGGATGATCGATGAAGATAGCATTTGGGAGACGCGAGGGAAAAATTATTATATTGAATCAATAGCATTTCTGCTTGATAAAAAAAAATCTCTATTTTCCCCGCGAAATCAAATCCTATCTACATTCCTGTCAGTGTAAAATCTAATATCGTCAAGCTGAGCAAAAACTACACAAGTCATTACAGAAAATACATTCAGGCCACATAATTAATTGTTAAACCTTACTGTCTTGTATTAGGGGTGAAGGGGGCGTGGGACGTGTGAATTGTTTAACATGTGCGTATTAGATCCTAAGGTCTGTCATTTTGTCAACTTGCGTTGTATCAATTCTCCTGTTTTACGTGATAAGGAGTAGTGTTACCTGTCAACCTTGTGGGTTTTCCAAGTTTTTCCCACAGCAAAAATGTAATACAATATCATACAATATCATTTGTGACCTAAATGTTATTGTATTACAAAAACCCCTACCCTCAATGAATTATTGAAATGAAATTGAGCCATAGTTCAACTCCGAAATGACCCCCTCTCTCTCTCTCTCTCTCTCTCTCTCTCTCTCTGCCTCTGGTTAGAAATATTACAAGAGTCCTGTCTTGTTCTGTTGTCAACAGAATTTGACTAAGGTTTCGAATAAAATTTTGATAAACAATGTTTTGTGTCTTTCATTATTTCGAATCCCGGATGGTACGTGACGAGGAGTAGGGTTGTGGGTTTTCTCCATGTCTTCCGGTTCCCTCCCACTGCTAAAGACCCCTACGCACAAGCGAATATTTGAAATAAAATTAAACCATATGTTAGTCCCAAAATTACTTAGTTTGCGTGGAGTGGATGTAAAACCCCATTTCTCTCTCTCTACCTTTCATCAAATGTGTTAAAAATAGCGTGCTCTAAAAAGAAAACTTGGCAAAATTAACTCAAAGCACATTGCTTGGTGTACGACTGTCGTCATTAGCCCAGTTGGTGCAGAAAAGTAGGACGTTAAAATACTTTTTATTTCTAATGACTTGGGGCAGTATTAGCTTCAGCTTGACGATATGTATATATTTATTGAAATCTTAAGTAAAAGATAAAACCCAAATTCTTATAGATACTTTGATTTTGATTGGCTAAGCACAAAAATCAATCTTATGTTATCCAATCAAATTACTAAAATTTGGATTTTATCTTAGTTAAAATTTCATGAAACAGGCTCCTGTATCCATAAATAAATAAGAAGTACGTCCAAGTAAAAAGTTATCCACTTTACTTCATTCTGACATACATTAAATCCTATAAGCTAGCTATCTGCCTTCTATAGGTGTCTTCAGATATTAATAATGTATTCATATATTTAAACTGTTCACTGTATATCTTGTGTAGATATTGCATCGTCCATTGAATATTCCTCACTTTTATAATGGAATGTTATATTAATACCTGACTAATATCTTAATAAACAATCAGCCTTGACATTTCTCGTGGTTTACCCAAAGTTCTGTGCACGTCACGCCAAAAACTCGCGGTAACAGACCGTTTCATTGGCTAATCCCTCACATCATCCAGAACACGCCAATGATAACGACTCTTCCAGATCCTAGTGTAGTAAAGGCTCTGTGTTCTAATCATATCGGCCACCAGTAAGCTGTAGATGGGCTCCAATGTATTCATAACAGTGTCTTATCTATACTAATTCGCTTAAAAATATATTGGTTACATGTATGTCAGGTTAAAACAATTTTTGTGTTTCCATGGACACAGATTCCGTTATACAATTTTATTCAAGCCAATGTATTTAACCCGTTAAGCATGGCGTTTTTAAAACGTTAACTACCCTCTATTGTGTAATTAATTTGATGAAAAACGTCATTTTTGGACCTTTTTATTCCTGATTGGGGAATACATGTAGGCTGGGTAAAATACCTCCAAGGCATTTTATTACGCCATATACACAGTGAGTGGCAGTTGTCCAGGACGTTATTTAACGACCTACGCACTTAACAGATTAACACAGCGGCTTATATTGCTAAAATAATTCTGTGACCAGTATTTAGCCGACCTAGAATGGCAAGCAGTAGAGGCGTATCCATATATACACACTTAATGTTAGTAAAACATGTACATGTGTGTTTCTTTAGGGAAAACAAACTAGCAAAATTTTGATGATAGGAGAATTCTTACTTCTTTCCTGGCTTCGTTTGATATATTTAGGTACCAGGGTGATGTATCAGTAGTTTTAATAAATTATCACCTTGTTTTTTTTTCTGATTTCTGAGAGGTACATAACTTTGAGTAGCTACAACAAGTACTGAGCAACTACAACAAGTACTGAGCACCTACAACAATGCTGAGGAACTACACAACAGTCCTGAGTAGCTAAACAAAACAGTCTAATAGCTACACAACAATACTGAGTAGCTGCACGACTGTGCTGAGTAGCTACACAACAATGCTCAGTGGCTAAATAACAGTAATGAGTAGCAACACAACTGTTCTGAGTAGCTACATATCTGTGCTGAGTAACTAGCTACACAATGTGCTGAGTAGCTACACAATAATATGGAATAGCTAAAAAAAATTGCTGAGTAGCTACCTAACAGTTCAGAGTACGTGTAGCTCAATAACACCGCTGAGTAGCTAAACAGCAATACAAAGTAGATAAATAATTGTGACAAGTAGCTTCAAAACAATGCTGAGTAGCTATACAACAATGCTGAGAAGCTACAACATTGCTACACAACAGTACTGAATAGCTACACATCAATGTGGAGTAGCAACACAACAAGATTTAAAGACACTGATTAGTAGCTCATCTGTTCTTCCCCTTGGCCATTTATGCAGCATTCAGGAATTCAACCGCTGAAGAAATACTGTACCAAACATACTATGAATATTATGGTTCTTCTCATATGCTGGTTTTCATTACTAAATAATGTCTTTTTCCCTTAATTTTTTGAAAGTTATAAATTTTGTGAAACCATGAATTGATATTTTATTTATGTTATATGTTAATACGATGTAGATGAGTCAACTATTAAAACATTATGTAATTAACATAAACTCTCATCTCGTTATTACATATCAAATAAAGTAGGATGTAAACTCCATTTCATTTCTTATCAACGGGGGTGGATGGTCGAATATCATACGGCCTGGTTGGAATTGGTAGTAAGAGTAGGCTGTATAGCGCTGCTGTCAAGACAGGATATCCCCCATAGCAGTGTGCAGTATGTTGAGGAGCAAGCCTTGTTTTATACCACTGGGCATAGGACTAAACTCTCAATCAAGTTTTGACTGTTTCAGGAGAGTCCCCCTACACCAACTAAGATACCACAAGAGTTAGGTTTAGGATCAAAATCTTAACTAAAGATAAAATCCAAATTTCAGTAGATACTGAATTATGAGTGACTAAGCAATAAAATCAATCTAATATTATCAAATTACTAAAATTGTACGTGGCAAGGAGTAGGGTCATCTGTCCAACCACATGAGTTTCCTCCCACTGCTAAAGACTCCATATGTTAGCCCCGAAATGACCTTGGATTTGATCTTTGTTCAAATTTCGTGAAACAGGCTCCAGATAAGGTTATCATACACCAGAATTACCAATAGATGAATTCTTTGTATGGAAATTAAACCAGAATTACCAGAAATGACCTCTTGAACCATCTGGATCACCATGAACTGGTCTGATCTCAAATCTCTTTCCCAATTGACTAAGTCTCCCAATCAGTTTGATCTCCCCCAAAATTGACTGGATTTCTTCGCCAATCAGTTTGATCTCCCCAAGTGACTGGATCTCTTTCCCAACCAGTTTAAAATTAGACAAAGCAAACACACAAGATCCATGCAAAAGGGGAAAACAGGTTACCAAATAAATCACAGGGATTTATCTTGGTACAGTCTCCCTGCTGAATTGTAGCAGGGACATGTTTCATTTCAAAACAAAATAATTTTTAAGAGAGAAGGGGGGGGGGGGGGGTACAGCAGATAATTGAATTCTCTCCTCTCCACATTCAATCTCCCGGTCTTAGCTCAAAAACTATTTTTCTATAAAAACTTTATTAATAAAAATTTAGTCCTGGTATATATAAAGTTTATCATACAATTTCAGCAGTTAATACCAACTATGACTAATATGTATATATGTAAGTATAAAAATAAAACTTTCTACAATTTACTTTGAGTGGATTAATTTAACATCAGAGATATACATTCTATAAACATTGAGATATACAGATTATCACTGAGACATTCTAACTATAAAATAAAACACATAAAATATTTTGCTCCTGTATACATTTAAAATTTTGTAATAACTGATCGCAAATACACATGACACAATTAAATGGATTACAAATATTGGTTATTACATCACATCAATGATCAATGCTTGATAAAGATCAAAGAAGCCAAGTTGAAACCTATTTTATCAATCAACGGTAGCTAATTATATTCCATAGAATCATGCCCAGTACCGGTATACATTTTGCAATCTTTGTAAAATGTATATAAATGTCTGATTGTCTGTTGTTAGCAAGCAGATTGAGAGAGTGACATTTTGATTTTATTCAATTTGTGATAAGTGGGTAGCAAGGAAATTGAGAGAGTGAGATTTTGATTTTATTCGATTTGCGATATCATCCCAGACAGTCAATAATTGTAATGAATACAACAAAATATTGACAATAGTTCAAAGCCCACAGAGAGACAGTCTTCAATTTCATTAATTAATTTTGATCACGTTTCTTGAGCTTCAATCTATTTCGAGGAGTTAACAGTATTATTTTGATTTCTTAATTTTTTTTCAAGATTTTATTAAATGTTTATAAAGAAGTAAAATTCCAGTAGATAGGGATAAATCAGTGAATAATTTTGTGGCTTTTGTTTTATTCTTGGAGGATTTTATTAGGATGTAAGTACTTAATAATTAGTCAAATCAAAATTGGTGTAATGTACAAAATAAGCAACTATGTGCGGTATATGTATAATATCTACCGGTATGTATTGTATAATATAGATATATATATATATGCACATGTAAATATATATACAAAAGTTAACAACCTACGATTTGAGATACAGTGTCATAAAGAATTCTTAAAACTCAACAAATAAATGGAATGTTGTTTAAAGTCAACACAATCCTGGTCATTTTGAGACTTACATTTTCCCATTTCTTACATGAGCAATGTGAGGCAGGAGAATTTTGCCTGGAAAGTGGCATTTCCGCCTATTTTCTTTGAATTCCAACTGCCAAGGCATCTTTTCCATGAGCAATGTGAGAGAGGAGAATTTTGCCTGGATAGTGGCATTTCCACCTATTTTTCTTTGAATTCTAACTGCCAAGGTATCTTTTATGTGCCAGACTGATTTTTGTACTGGACACATTGTCCTTGCTACCCTTGACAAGTGGAAACCGATGCTTGAAAAATCGTAAAAGATTTTTTGCGACCTCGGCAGGGGATTCAAACCTATCACATTCTGGTTGTCCTAAACACCAAGCAAAACAAAAAGCTCCTGTATTCCATAATAACTTGATTTACAATTAGTGTCTTAAAGTTCCAATAGCATTTTTTTAAGTTATATTTTTAAAATTTATTAAAATAAAGCCCCAAAATAGATTGAACCTATAAACAGTCCTACCTTGTTAAAGAATAATCCTATTAATCCTATAATTCACTATTGCCAGTTGAGAAATTGGCAAAAATATCATTTTCAACTTCAAATTCAAACGTTTGAAGATGGCCGTCCATGGAGAAGAATGGGAAAACAAGGGAGGTAATTGAGTAACTATTTCCTCAATCAACCAGTGTCACCCTTTCTAACCCCCCCAAAATTTTGTCCATGATCGTATAATAGTGAGTTGACAACCTTTTGAGCAAAAAACATAGAAATAATTATATTTTGACTTTCTTAGAAAAAGTGAAATTGGAACTTTAATAAACTTAATAAAATAATTTGTATCTAAAACAAAACTTTATAGTATCAAAATTAATAAAACAAAAAAATATTCTAATAAACAATTTGAGCATTTAAAACAAAATTTGATCGTATCAAAATTAATGAAACAAAATAAACTTTAAACAATTTGATTATTAACAGGGTACAGTTGAGAAGGGATGTATGTATATTAAGGGCTTAAATTTAACTTTGGGATAGATTATTAAAAATAGTTATATTGAGCCCTAATGACATATTATTAAATAGGTCACGTTGAGCCTTCATGACATATTATTAAGTAGTTCATGTCAAGCCCTCATTACATATTATTAAGTAGGTCACGGTGAGCTCTCATGACATATTATTAAGTAGGCCATGTCAAGCTCTCATTACATATTATTAAGTAGGTCACGGTGAGCTCTCATGACATATTATTAAGTAGGCCATGTCAAGCTCTCATTACATATTATTAAGTAGGTCACGGTGAGCTCTCATGACATATTATTAAGTAGGCCATGTCAAGCCCTCATGACATATTATTAAGTAGGTCACGGTGAGCTCTAATGCCAGTTTATTATGTAGATCACGGCGAGCTCTCATGACAGTTTATTACATAGCATAGACCACATATATATATTTTATATTTATTAAATATTATCCTTGAGTTGAGATTCAGATAAGCCAGGTGTCATGCATATACTGAGCATTTACTACAACCTATATACACAAATTATTTTGATTACATGAAAAAAACTAAGCTAGGACCTTACAATAATGTATTTGAAAGTTAATTAATTTAAACATACTATCACAAGTTAATTAGGGTTCATCCATTCATTTTTACCTTAATCTTTTGACAACAATTATTTCTTTGTCATATTCTGGACAGAAATGACTTTTTTGAAATAGCAGGGAGATATTTGATTTACCCCAGAATAGCAAAATTTTTTGGGGGAAAAGATTATGCAAATATTTACTACTATCAAAAATTTTATATATTTTTTACATATAAAATTTTATATATTTTTTACATATAAAATTTTATATATTTTTTAAATATAATACTAACGATATTTATTGCATTTAAAGGTAAAATTCTTATGGTATTCAAATTCTGTCAGAGCAGATGACTTACATGAAGGACCAGACCAGGAGTTCACAATGCATTCTCAGACTTAAGTTAAGAATTTACTCAATTTTCAATCACTGTTTATGAGAAATATCTTTGATCCAGAAACACAAAACATTACACATATTTTCTTATTCATGTATTTGATACAATGAAGGAACAAAAGTTTTATAAAGGGCTATATTTTACTTAAAACAATTTTGAGTAAATTCTTAACTTAAGTCTGAGAATGCTTTGTGAACTCGAGACCTGCTCTCATCCCTCCAACCATGTACAAGTAATAAGATTATTACAGTAAGGTCCAGGTGTATATTATAATATAAAAGCATTATGACTTTTGTAATGGAATTAATTATCACAAAATGTTTTTACAACGAAGTGCGTGGTTCTTCTTCCTCTTGGATTGGGGGAGTGGTGTGACGACGATTTATTTCGGGAGAATCTGCGATTATCACTGTGTCTATTTCTTCCTCTTCTTCCAGGGGTGGAGGTAAATCGTGGAGATAATGTTGTTCTGGTTCATCGTCAACAACCGTTTCTATGACAGGTTCCGGTTCCTCGGCAACAGGTGTCGGGGGTCTGTAGGACGGCTCGGGTAGATCATCTTCGGGTTCAATAGTCGTAACAATAACTGGCTCTTCTGTTTCTGGTTCGTTAGGTGGTGTGGTGTGAACGGGTCTCTGCACTGCAGCATATTCCTGTGGTTCCACGGGTTGTGGGGTATAAACAGCAGGATCATCAACATCATCATCTAGTAAGACAGGAACAGGAGCAGGGGTTGGGGCAGCAGCAGGAACGAACGCAGGATTATCATACACTGGGTTAACACTCTTTCCCACATCAACAGGCTGTAATTAATATATCATATATATAGATGTTAATCATACAGGTCATAGGTCAACAGGCCCTGATCCAGGACTTTGTCGAGGGGGGGGGGGCACACATTGGAGCAAAGGGTAATATGTTGCAACCTTGGATTGCTTGGGCGGAGACAATGTGAAAATCATGTTTATATCATCTATTAAAGAGCAGTTATGTGAACTACAACAGTAATCAAGCAAACAAAAATGAAAATCAACTATGTCACTTGTGCTGCAACGGCCCCCTGCACCCCCCCTCCCACACCTGGATCCGCTCCTGGTCAAAACATAGTGTTGAACTGGGATAATCTAACTTGAAGGAGATTATAACTTTATTGGATTTTTAGTCCACATGTAGACCAGATAAAGTATTGAATCAGGATGATCCAATGTGTTATTTCGATTAGTGATGGAAACAAAATTTAAACTGTTGAATTCTATTTTTGAATATGCCATACAGTGAGCTATGAAGAATTTTGCCTGGGCAGCAACCAAATTTTAACTGTTACATGTACGTCAAAGTGTATACAGAACCTCAGTTTTTTGTCCCATCAGAGAAACTAGACACTGTTCCATGCCAGGGCCTCCATCCTCCATCACTGAGGTACTTTACCAGCCAACATCAGGATGGAAGTGGGCAGCACCTGGCTAGTGAGCCAACACCATATTCACAGAGACATTATGGTTCTGTTCTTTATTATACTAATATATAGACGCCATGGCTCCAACCTTTATTATACTAATAGATAGACATCATAGCTCCCGATCTTTATAATACTAATATATAGACAGCATGGCCCCAATCTTTATTATACTAATATGGACATCATAGCTGCGATCTTTATTATACTAATATGTGGACATCAAAGCTGCAATCTTTATTATACTAATATATAGACACCATGGCTCCGATCTTTATTATACTAATATATAGACACCATGGCTCCGATCTTTATTATACTAATATATAGACATCATGGCTCTTTATTAATACTGACATGTAATATATAGACACCATGGCTCCGATGTTTATTAATACTGACATGTAATATTGACACATCATGGCTCCAATTTTTATTAATACTGACATGTAATATTGACACATCATGGCTCCGATTTTTATTAATACTGACATGTAATATTGACACATCATGGCTCCAATTTTTACTAATACTGACATATAATTTAGATAGACATCCTAGATCATGTATGTAATATCAAGTGGAAGTTGAATATTTACCTGTGCTACTGGTTGAATTGGAGCACCGACCATATGTTCTGTAATAAAACATTCATTATATAAATTAATACATTGGGTTATTTCATTTATTCAATGTTAAAACTAATTTGAAAAGTAAGGTGTATAAATTATTGTGCATAAATGTTCTTTAATTTTTGGGCCCGAATGAATGATTTAATTAACTTAGAGGAAATTCATCTTTAATCTTTAGGTCTGAATGAATTACCTAATTAACCTTGATAGAATACATCGTTAATTTTCAAGTCTGAATGAATGACCTAATTATATTGGTGTGGTAATACATCTTTAATTTTGTGATGAAGTGACCTAATTAACATTGAGACAATACATCTTTAGGTATGAATAAATGATCTAATTAGTGGTGAGGGAATACATCTTAAATTACACAAAATAAAATATGAAATACGTACCATTTCGATATTTTTTTATCTTCTTCTGTTTTCTGATGAAAGAAAAATAAATAATATTTGAACAAAGAAAATAATTTTAAAGAAAAAGAGAGAGAGAAATGGGGTTTAACGTCCAATCTCGATGTAAACAAGGTAATTTTGGTATTAACATTTAGTTTAATTCTATTTCAATAATTCACTTGCGCATAGGGGTGTTTAGCAGTGGTAGGAAACCAGAGTACCCGTAGGAAACCCACAAGAGTAGACAGGCATCCCTACACCTTGTCACATACGAGCGGGGAATCAAAACCACGCCAGTTGACTCAATGACAGACCTTATGATATGTCTTGTCAACACAATATACTATGGTTATTTTGAGACTAACATTCATATGGTAACATACTAATAACAATTTATGGAATAACAAGTACAGGCCCCAAGTTCACAAAGCATTCTCAGACTTAAGTTTAGATTTTGCTTAACTTTCAATCATGGTTTATGAGAAATATATTTGATATAGAAACACAAAGGTTGCACATAGTTTCTTATTGATGTATTTGATACACTAAAACAACAAAAGTTTTATGAAGGGCTATAATTTAGTTAAAATAAGGAGAATAACTTTGAGTAAATTCTCAACTTAAGTCTGAGAATGCCTTGTGAACTCGGGGCCTGGTTTATTTTATTAACATGCACTGTTTTTCGACGATGATACTCTCGTCTTTATCAAGTAAATGATATTCTAGGTAAAACCCTAGGTATTTAGCAAAGTGACATGAAATAAGGTTTAACGTCCTACTGTTTTACTCCGACTGGGCAATTGAAAACGGGCATACGCCATGCAGTGTGCTATGGGTGAAATTTTACCCAGGCAGTGGCGCTACGGCCTACTCTTATACATCTTTTATGTGCACGCCAATGTGTTCACAGGACCTTGTTTTTTCATCCCATCCAATCGACTATACATTGTCCCTTGTCAAGCCCTCCGTCTTAACCAGGTTGGAAAATTCTGACAAACTTCCTCAGTGAACACCTGGATTGAAGCCGCGATCTCCAGGCTAGAGAGCCAACGCCTTGCTCACTCCACCACCCGCTGTGACTCTCCACTCAAAGATTAAAAGTTTAAATAGAAAAATACTTACGATTCTCGGATACAGAAACAGGCGAGACAGAAGAGAATTAAGGCCAGAATGATAAGTAATATAATAATAATTAGTACAACCAACACTGGTGTGTCATCAAATATTGAAAGAAGTGAACTTGATTCTCCCTGTAATAATAAAATCAGTAATATGATTATACATGTAATTAATATACAGATATGACGTCATTCTTTCATGTTGGAGGATCATTATTTGAAATGTGCAAGAGAGAGCGAGAGAGAAATGGGGTTTAACGTCCACTCGACACAAACTAGGTCATTTCGGGACTAACATATGGTCTGGAGTATACAGAACGCACAGTGGGTTTTATGTGTTGTTTAATGGGCAAGAGTGTGACATTAAAGCCGAACTCTGGTTTTTAATTTTATTTCAATAATTCGCTTGCGCGTAGGGGTCTTTAGAAGTGGGAGAAGTGGTTGAGAAGGCGCCCCTATCTCCATGCCACATACGCTCACACCAGGGATCGAAACCACAGCCACAAGCCAGAGGTGACCTCCTTTATTTGAAATGTATACTAGTTAAAATGTTGTACCCGTGTGACATATTTCATTCCAAGCATGTGCGAGTGTCTCTATTTAAAGTTGTTTAATGGTTTTGAGCTTAAGATATTGCATAATATATTGAAACAACACTTTGTGACAAGTGTCTTGCTGTCGACTATTCAACTATACAACCAGTACTTGTATTTTACTTAATAATGAACTTGACGTAAAAACAAATATGACAGCAAGGTTCTCAACCCAACAGTTACAGTAACATTACATCTAGGTAGAGAGAGAAATGGGGTTTAACGTCCACTCAACACAAACCAGGTCATTTCAGGACCAACACATCGCTTGACCCCGTTTCAACAATTTGCCTGCGTGCAGGGGTCTCTAGCAGTGGAAGACCGGGAGAAAACCCACGATGTTGGACATGCGACCCTACTCTGTGTCACGATCAACAAAACCATGTCAGTTGATTCAATGACAGACTTTATGATACAACGCGCACATGCTAACCATTCAGCCATCTACCCCCTCTAATTAAAGTCACTGATAATTATAATTACTTACCGTTTCACCCATGCTATCAATATAAAGTGCATCAAAATCACGTTTGTTTTCAGCCTGTGCTTTTGTAAGTCGAGTGTTAAGATCAGACGTTGGTAGAATCGTAAATGTTGGCGAACCGTCTGCTGCTCGACCTTCGGATATTCCAGTCACATACACGTCAGTTCTAAAATAAACAAGAAACCGTTATTATCAACAAACGATTCATATACCACTTACTAACACGTCAGTTCTAAAATAAACAAGACGCTGTTAATATTAACAAACGATTCATACCACTTACATACTCGTCAGTTCTAAAATAAAGATAGGCTGGCACTGCCAGGCAGGATACGCCCACATTTTCGAGAGATGGATAGAGAACAAGCAATACCTAAAGTGATTTTTCCTACATCATTAAGTCCTGTATTTCATACTGTATTGGGAGCAGCCATTTTGTTGGTCAGTTCCAGTCTGATATTCATGAAATTCAAAGCCGACAATGATTATGGTGTGACGTTACACAACCTAGAAATGTGACTTTTCGGCAAAATCGGATAAGAATTGTGACCTGTAGAGAGTCCACAACCATGATATACCATAACTTTACTCTATTCGATTACAAACGGCAACCATTTTGTCCGGCAATTTTGGTACGATTTTCACGAAATTCGAATAATTCAGGAAGTTACGATCCGATATGCGCAAATACCGAAAGGAACCAAGATCTTTGGGTTATAACCATGCATTTCAAGTTTCATCAAAATCAAATTAAAATTGTGACCTATACAGGGTCCACAACCATGATATACCATTTTTTAACAGTATTCGCGTACAAGCGGCGGCCATTTTGTCTGTCAATTTTGGTCCGATTTTCCTGAAATTTGATCTCAAACCTTCCTTAAGGTGAAACGGTGATATAATCAAACGGTTTTGTAAATCGGATAATAATTTTGACTTCCAGAGGGACCACAAGCTAAAAAGGGCAATTTTTCTGACAATCAGGGGCCATAATTCAGGAAGTTACGATCCGATGGGTGCAAATATCGAAAGGAACCAAGATCTTTGGGTTATAAACATACATGTCAAGTTTCATCAAAATCGGTTCAAAATTGTGACCTCTATAGGGTCCACAACCTTGATATAACATATTTTCACACTATTCGCGTACAAACGTCGGCCATTTTGTCCGTCAATTTTGGTCCGATTTTCACGAAATTTGAACACAACCTTCATTACCATGTAACGGTGATATAATCAAACGTTTTCTTAAATCGGATAATAATTTTGACCTCCAGAGGGACCACAAGCTAAAAAGGGCGATTTTTCGGACAATCGGGGGCCATAATTCAGGAAGTTACTATCCGATGGGCGCAAATATCGAAAGGAACCAAGATTTTGGGGTTATAGACATGCATGTCAAGTTTCATCACAATCGGTTCAAAATTGTGACCTCTATAGGGTCCACAAGCTAAAAACATGATATTTCGCACAATCAAGGGCCATAATCCATGAAGTTCCGATCCGATACATGCCAATATCGAAAGGAACCAAGATCTTATGGGGATAAACCTATATTTCAAGTTTCGTCAAAATCGGATAGGAATTGTGACCTGTAGAGGGTCCACAAACAAATTGTGGACGGACAGGGGCGACGACATAATACGTCCACATGAAAATGTGGGCGTATAAAAACACAAATATTGTTAACAAATGATTCATAAAACATATTTGAAACAACGAAATGAAGTTAAATTGAGAGGTTTTACTTTTCTGCTCCATCAGTTAATAATGATGTGAATTTTGACCTGACAGCGGCACTATGGCTTACTGTTAGTTCTAAAATATAAATTCAATGATTGATAAAAGCTATTTAAATCAATGAGGTCTTATTTTTCTGCACCAATGTTGGTTGATGAGGGAGAGAGAGTTTAAAGAGAGAGAGAGAAAAGGGGTTTAACGTCCACTCGTCCACAAGAGAGAGAGAGAGAGAGTTTAACGTAAAGTTTATAACTGAAATAAAATGGAGGTTTAACGTCCTACTGTTCTGCTCCGACTGGGCTAATGAAGACAGACATACACCATACAGTGTGTTATGAGGAAAATTTTGCCCTGACAGCAGCTCTACTTGCACGCCAATGTGTGCACGGAACATCGTTTTTTGTCCCATCCAAATGCCTTGACAGCTGTCCTTCATGCATCACTGACAAGTGGAAACCACGCCAGAAAATCTGGATGTACTTCCTCGGCCAATGCAGGGATCGAAAACCTGACCTCCAGGCTAGTGAGCCAGCGTCCTTCCTACTTAGCCACAGTGGCTCCCTACAGTATATAACGTGTATTATTAATTATAACTTACGATGTATCTGAAATTGTTCCATCGTCCATCACATGATCACGAATATTCGTCACACATATATATTTAATACCAGTAGAATTCATAGATAAAGTCCTGAAAATATATCATCATCAAAATATTACAAAACAGATCCTATTGAGGGATTTGCAAATATATTTATTTCATACACAAAGGTATACATAGAAACAAAATGGCGTGAGGTGTACAGCACTGTGGGTAACCCACTATAAACATCAACGCGGATTGGTTAATCAAATGTCCTACATCATAGGGTCAAAAGTCTTTAGTATGACCTCTGATGTGATCTTCGTGTAGTCCATCGACATTTTTAAAAAATGAAACGAAATACAGATATGTACTTTAATAAGATTACATGCTCAACAAGTGAGATATCCTGTCTAGAGGGTTAGTGTACCAGCGTTAGGATAATGTACTCTCCCAACAGAATAAATAACCCAAATGGCCAAATGGAAATGCTAATTTCAGTTTTAAATTAATAGAAATGGGGTTTAAGGTCCTACAGTCCTGTTTCTTGCAATTTCTGTGAAAACGTTTATTGTAAATTTCTGTAAAATCTTATGAATCCCCAGGTTCTGGGCAACTGTTTATGAAATGTAGTAGGTTCGTGCCAGCTCATGCGTTACCCCCCCATCGTGGTAAACTATATTAACATACCTGATGAGTTGTGGTACAGAACGTCGTACTTCAGATTCTGGTTGTAAAATCACCAACTTCTCTTCATTATCATCAGTTGTCACAAAAATCTGAAATTAAAAAAAAAAACGTTCTTTTTTTGTTTGATCAAAAAAGTTAAATAAATTCATTTGTATCATCTATGGTAGATTTTACTATAGAAATACTTTTTGTGGGTGTGTTTCTGAGTGACGATTTGATCATTAAATAAAATCCTTATATATTGCAGGGGTGGGGGTGGGGGTGGGGGTGGGGCGATCACTGAATGGTTAGTGTTGTATGATACGATCTGTCATTGAGTAAAATGGTGTGGTCTCAACACCTGATTGTATATGACAAGGAATACGGTTGCCTTCCAAACTTTGTGGGTTTTCTCCGGGTCTTCCAGTTTCCATCCAATGCTAAAGACTCCTACACACAAGCAAATTTATGAAGTAAAATTGAACCATATGTTAGTCCCGAAATGACCTAGTTTGTGTACAGGGAATTGACACCTTCCCCCCCCCCTCCCATGTAAACGTGATATTTTAATATACTTACATAAGCCTCGGCTGTATCCACAAGACTGGTATCATTAGCATTAACCATTAAATCATAAACCCGTCTAGCATTGCTACTGAGGAAGTTACGATTTGAAATCATTCCAGTTCTAGAATTAATAGTAAACATGTTGTCTTGGTTACCGTCTATAATACTAAATCTAACACCGGCAGGACCTCCCGAATCATCATCAGTTGCCGAGACTTGTAGAATACTCTGTCCATACGGAGCATTAACGGACACACCTATAGAAAAAAAACAAAGTCATTACATTACATTTAACAGTTGAGAGAGAGAGAGAGAGAGGGAGAGAGAGAGATGGGTTAACATCCACCCAGCACAAACTAAGTCATTTTGGGACTAACACATCTATCTGTTTTATTTCATTAATTCGTTAGCCATACATGTAGGGGTATTTAGCAGTATGAGGAAACCGGGGGACCCGGAGAAAACCCACAGGGTTTGACAAGCGACCCTACTCCTTACCACTACAAAAAGAGAATCGAAACCATGCCAGTTGTTTAAAGATGAACATGTAAGACATAAATCTGCCTATTGCAGGTCTTTATTCTAGCTTCAAATGTTATAGAAATTATTAACTAATAATTTATCAACATGATAAGCTAATAATCAACTGCAGCCATTTAACAATAAAATTATATCGATCCCTTACAATGTTGGAAGTGACAGAGTCCACTGTAATATCAAGACCTAATCTCAATTGTCCAGTGTCGTTGCTATGATCTAGTCTCAATTGTTCAGTGTCGTTGCTATGATCTATTCTCAATGTGCATGGGACCTGTTTTTCTTTTTGTCAATTCTAAACGACTTGGCATTGTTCCTTGTCAGACCCTCTGAGATGGAACCTACGTTTGAAAACCCCAGGGAACTTTATTTCTCGGAAAACACCAACATCGAACCATGGATTTCCTGCACAGTGAACCAGCTTCCCAATCACGGAGAGAGGGAGAGAAATCAGGTTTAATGTCCACTCGACACAAAGTAGGTCATTTAGGAACTAACAAATGGTTTAATTTTATTTCAATAATTCGCTTGCAAGTAGGGGTCTTTAGCAGAGGGAGGAAATCGGGGGTCGTGGAGAAAACCCACGAGGTTGGACAGGCAACCCTACTCCTTTCAACGTACATTGACTAAAATGTTTGCACTTACATCCGTGGTATTTTGTAGCTCCAGCAGGGTAGATAAACCTTGGTTCTACATCGTTTCTATCCCGAACGTTGATACGAACTGTTGTCATGCTGGGACTGGTAGCACGTTTTCTACGATTACGAATAACGCTGTAATCGTTGACGTTATTAGTGGCGTTGATGAACAGTGTATACATAGCTTGATCTTCTCGGTCAATGATGTTGTTGGATCGTATCTCTCCTGTGGTTTCGTTAATTCTAAACTTGCCTTTTTCATTACCAGCTGAAAGATTCAGAAAATTACGTTTCGAGTTGAGATTCAAGACATTAAAAATGAAATGTAGTTTAACGTCCTACTGTTCTGCTCTGACTGGGCTATGAAGACGCCATACAGTGTGTTATTTGGGAAATTTTGCTCAGACAGCGACACTACGATCTACTCTTACACACAGAACCTTGTTGGGTTTTCGCGTCTGTTTGTCAGACTCCTCGTCCTACATCAATGACAAGTTTTACTATAGAAACACCAACAAAAGCAGATGACAAGAGTTACTATAGAAACAAGAAAGACAACGTACCCAGTATAACGTAATATATTTTAGAATATTGGGGTAAATCTCTGTCAATGGCTGTGACACTGCCAATAAATGTACCAGCTGGACTGTCTTCATACACTTCAAAATCATATGGTATAACAACGCCATTCTACAAATACAGTTAAAGTCATAGTTTATTAGTCAAAAGAGGGGTACTGCTAAAAATTGTCACATTCATTGAGAAAGAGTCTTGTTAATCCAAAGTAAATGAAATAAGTCAGTAAAGAGAGAGAGAGAAATGGGGTTTAACATCCACTGGGGTTCAATTTTATTTCAATAAATCACTTGCGTGTACTGGTCTTAAGCAGTGAGAGGAAACCGGAGTACCCAGAGAAAACCCACGAGGTTGGACAGACGACCCTACTCCTTGCCACGTACAACCGGGGATTCGAAACCACGCCAGTTGAATTAATGACCATTTGACCATCCATTCCCCAGTGTAAGTCACTAAAACCTCCTAGTTAAATTTTAGTTTTATGTGTAAAACATCCTACTTTTCTGATCCCTAGAAGGGGTAGAGGGCACAATGCTTGTCTGGGTGGCCTTCCACGGAAAATACTATTTCCAGTAACCTATGGCAAGAATCTGGTTTTAAAATCCACCTTCTAGATCCACATAGAGGGGGCTAGGGACGAAGGTGCTTCCACTAGATCTGTCCTTGAACTTGGCTAATGAAAACTGACATTTCTGCCCATTCTGCTTCAAATAATAAATGCCCTGGGTTCTTTTACGTGCACGCCAACAAATTACATGGGACCTGCTCGACCTTCTGTCCTATACCACTGACCAGCAGAAACAACGCTAAAAAAAACTGTTTGCTGAGAGAGCGATGGAGAAATGGGGTTTAACATCCACTCGACACAAACTAGGTCATTTCAGGACTAGCATATGGTTTAATTTTATTTCAATAATTCGCTTGCGTGTAGGGAGTCTTTAGCAGTGGGAGGAAATGGGAGGGCCCGGACAAACCCCCCCGAGATTGGACAGGCAAAAGAAAAACCTGCGTTAGCAGATATTCGGAATATAATAAGATCTTAACTAATAATAATAATAATTTATTTACAGAGCGCCTATCATCCAATATTTTGATTGCTCTATCTATGGCGCTATTACATTATGGTAAAAATACAAAATGTAAAACATCTCAAGAAAAAAGTTTAGAAATAAAAGAAACAACCATTAACATTGCACAATTAGAATAAAATGGTATGTTATAATAAATGTAAACTCTGTTAAAGCATTTAACAATTAAAATGGCTTTTAAAAATGTGGGTCTTTAACTTTTTCTTAAAAACAGGCAAGGAAGGATATACTTATGGTACACTCATTAAACAGGCAAGAAAGGGTATACTTACACTCATTGGGAATGTCGGTGCATTGTCATCAACGTCTAAAATCTTCACAGTGACAAAACGTGACGTACTTTGCGGATTGACATCATTATCTCGAGCTATGATTTGTAACTGTAAAGAATACAAATATAAAATTCTATTTTTGTAACAAAAAACTGGGTATTTATTCACCTAATTTTAAACTATAATATATTTAGAAAGATGCGAGAGGGAGCGAGAGGAATGGGGTATAACGTCCACTCGACACAAACTAGGTCATTTTGGGACTAATATATGGTTTAATTTTATTTCAATAATTCGCTTGCACATAGGGGTCTTTAGCAGTGGGAGGAAACTGGAGTGCCCGGAGGAAACCCATGAGGTTGAGAAGGAGCCCCTATCTGCATGCCACATACGCTCACACCAGGGATCGAAACCACAATCGCAAGCCAGAGGTGACCAGCTAGCTAGAGGTCGAAGCGTGGCACTCTAGACCACTAGGCCATCCCACCCCCCCCCCCCTTTAGAAAGATGCCTTTTCATTTAGTACATGTTAATTATCCCACAAAGTCCATCATATCCGTCTCCTGCATGACATTCATACACAAACATTACGTAATACTCACTCTATTAGTAAGTGCAGGGCGACTGCACCACACACAATTCTACACAAAAACAAATATATGGACAAGACATCGTACTCTGAGACCACAAACAAAACAATTCAAAAAGAGTGAATGGAAGCCGGGGCTGATACAATATAAAATTTTTAATGAAATTAAATGCTGTTAAATGTCCTACTGTTCTGATCCAACTGGACTAATGAAGACGGACATACGGCATACTGTGTGCTATTGGAGAAATTTTGCTCAGACAGCGGCATTGTGGCCCATTCTTATATCAAATTCCAACTGCCAAGGTATCTGTTACATGCACGCCAATGTATACATGCGATCTTGGTTTTTCGTGTTATTTGAACGACCAGACAGCAGTCCTTGTCAGCCCCCCATCCTTTACCAATGACAAAGAGAAACCATGCCCATGGAAATTTTATCATGCCAGACTTTTTAAAAAATATCGAAAAACCAGTATTTCTTGACAACCAAAATTATCGCTATATGATAAGGGAAAACCACACCGCAAAATCTAGAGGAATGAACGCTAAATAAGATCTGTTGTACTTACGAAATATCTATCGACTTGTTCTCGATCATAAACTATCTCAGCTCGAATCACACCAGTAACACGGTTTATATGAAATTCTCTTGTCTGATTGGTAAATATTCCACCATGCATAAAACCATAATCAATAACACCGCTAGGGCCGTCATCTCCATCTTCCGCGTGACAATCATACACGAACATTCCATAATACTGACTCTACAATAAAACATATGAAAACATGCATACGCCATACAGTGTGCTTGCTATAAGGGAAATTTTGCCCAATCAGCGCCATTCCTGTCTAGTCTTATATCGAATTCCATCTGCCAAGAGATCTTTTGCATGCACCTCAGTGTTTGTTCCATCCGAATGACTATGGTATCCCTACTGGTTCAGCATCATACACAAACTGATCCTTGCGACATAATATTAGATAATAGTAGAATAATTCTGTTAAATTCTCTGGTCCTCATTTGACAGATTTTCAATTCCTTGGAGCAAGCATATTAAGTCATGGGACTACGTAACCTCTAATACATCTTTTGTAATAAGGTGGGAAAACCCATCTTGGTCTAGACTACGTACCTCTAATACATCTATTGTTATGTTTTCATGAGGTGGGAAAACCCCATCTTGGTCTAGACTTGTACCTCTAATAAATCTATTGTCATAAGGTTGGAAAATCCAAGTTGGTCTAAACTACGTACCTCTAAAACATCTATTGTCATGTTCTCGTAAGGTGGGTAAACCCATACTGGTGGTGAATTGGTGGCAGGTAATACGGTAATAATAACAGTTGCTGTTGCCGTTAGATACAGAGGTACACCATCTTTATCTCGAACTTCAACTTCAAATCTATATTCACCAGATCGTCCAACTAGTGATTTATCAACTGTTACTTTACCAGATTGCTTACCAACAGCAAAATAATCTAAAACAGCGAGGCGACAAATGGGTATTAAAGTTACATTCCCTGGTACAAACTGGGTGATTTGATAATATATTCGGACTAAAAACATATTCAAACTAATTAATTTATCATAATTTTGCTTCAAAACCTTCTCAAAACATTGTAATTGCCAAGTATACCCTGCTATAAAAATCGATCAAAAGGGGCCATGTTTGCGTCAGGGGATTACCGCAACAGCGGGCGGAGACGGGGGAAAATTTATTGCATACACAAGACGATGTCGTGTGTTATCGCTGGCTATTTATTACAAATATCGAATCCTAGTTAAATTCTCGGATTATCCACTGCCCACATTTTTTTCCGTGATTTTTATCTCGGAAAGTGTTGTACCTCTAACTCTTCATAAAGTTTATCAACATGTTCACAAAGCACTCAATGTACTTGTGCAGCCTTCGACGTCACACATGCAGATAATCCTAATCGTCGGGCTGTTGATTAAGGGAACCCTTACATTTTTGTCCTGTAAACACTCCATGAGTGTTTTTCAGGGAATCCAGTATTTTTCTAGTAAGATTGGATATCTCTTCTTTGCATATATACCAAAATTGTCAAACTTTTATTGGCAATAACCACCCGTTAAAAATACTTTCCTGGGAACCCATCTTTAACTGATAACATCTAGTTTTAGTCCAATATTACTCGGCAGAACCAGGAGGGCTCATCCCCCTTCCTCGCACACACCTATAAATATTGTTTTTTTGGGGTCATACGCTCCTGCGCTCAACACATCTCTAACGCTACATACAGTGGGTTTTTCGTGCCCCCTCAAGGATACCATTCTTGACAATATATTTAAACATCTCTATCAAAAGAAATCAAATTGCTTATTGCTCGCTCCAACCCTTCCTCCGTGTACGAATTGGCGAGGATGTCGGGAATTCCCACACGATGATTAATACACCACAAGAGCTAGCGTAAGCAGCAGGTAGCGTTAACATTAATCCAGAATTCCCAACAGATGAATTTTCTGTATGAAGAAATCTAGACTGGTGGCCAGTCTTCTCCACACACCAAAAATTGGCCAGTCCTCTCAAAAAAAAAAACCGAAAAAAAAACGTAATCTCTAGAGACTGGGCAAATAGAGCTTCATTCTCATCTAGTAGGTCAATCTGCATTATGTAGGTCGTGTGACATCGTGCACGGGATTACTGCATTTGCACTGGCAAACTGGTGTAGGTGCGAGATGTTTGTTGTGGATAACAGTTATTGTTATTTAGTGATACTTTAACGATCTAAGAATTTTGTTGACGGACAATATGATAATATCTGTCGAATGAACGGATACAACGTATGGCATGAGGTGAATGAACATAAATAATTACACACGACATCATTATAACAACTTAACGAAGCCAGTTCATGCGTATCGGGACAAAGCCGAATGGTGAATGGAAACAAAAACGTGACATCAGCCCGCAGACGGTTTCAGCATGACTGCTTTGCACTCCATTCGAGACGCATGATTCATGAAGGTAAATATCGAACTTAATTTATCTTAGACATCACATTTACAAATTCGTGTCACGTGACTCGGGGCTTGCTTGACAACTGTCAATCATTCCAAATAAGGAACAACGTAAAACAGGACAAGAAACGCCCATTTTATTGTGAAGCTCGCAAATTGTCCAGTCTCTGGTGCTGGTTACAGGTTTACTCAAATTTTTTTTTTATACAAATGGAAACGAAAGTGTTGGTTTACTAAAAATTACTACTTTTATATAAATCGAAATGTAAAATAAATAGAAGAGACTGGGCCAGTCTAGAAGAAATCCTCCCACCAACAGAGACGAAAATAGGTAACCCACACTTTTATCACAACAAAACATCTCATTAACAAGTCTGGAAATAAGGCCTGACATTTTGTCAGGCTTTGTCAAGCACAAAACCTGTCATTTTGTCCTGCGCAGGTTTGTCTATTTAAATGGTATTATCAATACATGTCCAGCACTAAGTTGAAAATGTCTGGTTCTATTTCATTAGAGCCTGACATTTTGTCAGGTACATCTAAAACCGTTATTTCCAGGCTATCTCATTAAGCCCGTTTGCCATGTATGTGTTTTTGCAGACTTTCTGCAAGTGTTCATCGGTTACACAGAGACTGTCTTACTACATTTGCTTTAGTCTGTCTTTTTCGTCGGCGAAAACATGTACAAAAGACAGGCCTTAGACAGAATAAAATAACAAATGATATACTTACCATTAGGATCTAAAATATTTTGTGTCTTATAGAAAGCCAGATTAGCATTTTCACCAAAATCCAAATCAGAGGCTATAAGGGGTACCACCTCTGCTCCCAAAACAATGGTCTCTATAATGGTGGCGGAATAAATACCACGAGAAAATTTTGGTTCGTTATCATTCGCATCCAATATAATAAAGTATACCTGTAAAAAAAACCAATGCCTATTTATAGAGAACAAGGGAGAGAAACAGGGTTTGCTTGCGCATACGTGTTTTTAGCAGTGCGAGAAAAACAGAGAGACAGAGAGAAATGGGGCTTAACGTCCACTCGACGCAAACTAGGTCATTTCGGGTCTAACATATGGTTTAACTTTTTTCAATAATTCACTTCTGCATAGGGGTCTTTAGCTTAGCCATGGGAGGAAACCAGAGGACCTGGACAAAACCCATGAAGTTTGAATGCGGGGGAGGACCCTGAGAAAACTTCCTTTTTTATTTTATCTTTAAATTCAAGATATGACAAAAATCATTTACTAGCTATGAGAAATCCTAGAAAAAAAGGAGAGCGACATGGGGTTGAATGTCCACTCGACACAAACAAGGTCATTTTGGGACTAACATATAGATCGATTTTATTTCAGTAATATGGTTGTGTTTAGGGGTCTTTTGAAGGGCAACCCTACTCCTCGTCATGTAACAGGCAGGGAATCAAAACTATGCCACTTAAATTGACAAAATTTAGGATCCAACACACACACGTTAACCCATTCAGCTACTGAAAAAAAAAAACCCAAAACAAAACAGCGTCAGATTTGCTAGAATTGTAATATGTAAACCTACTGGAATGGTAAATTCTCTGCGGACTTCAGGTGTATTGGGACTGTCATACGCAGTAACTTGAACGGCAACTATCGCCTCGCTTTCTCTGTCTAATTCTTGACCAGCTCGTAATTTTATTTCGCCCTTAAAAGTAAATAAAGCGAATAAATATATGGAAGCATTTTTATAAACAAATCTACATATAATCAATAATCAATGCTTTTGCCAGCCTGTCCTTTTGACTTATTTCGTTTTCTTCTGATTAAAGATGCATTATGGAAGAATTAGTTGATATGTTATGTAACTTTATCTAAATCTCACAGAATGAATCTTGAAAGATATGCTATTAATTCTACTAAGAGAAGTGCTATAAATTTTACACATGGAATTGCTATCAATTTTACTTAGGGATGTGCTATAAATTTTACTTTAAGAAGTGCTATTAATTTTACTTAGGGAAGTGCTATAAATTTTACACAGCTAATTTATTTATTTTATTTTTAT
Source organism: Patella depressa (assembly GCA_948474765.1). Taxonomy (NCBI): domain Eukaryota; kingdom Metazoa; phylum Mollusca; class Gastropoda; family Patellidae; genus Patella; species Patella depressa. The sequence continues at coordinate 5,744,422 of OX419718.1, forward strand.
TTATTTATTCTTCAAGTAAAGGTTACAACATGACAACAATAAATATATATGTATATGAAATAAAAACTATGTGCTGCATCTTATGATTGGGAAGGTGAAAAACAATAAATACAGATTATATGAAATAAAGTGCTATCAATTTTACTTAAAAAAGCTCTATTAATTTTTTTACTAAGGGAAGTGCTATTAATTTTACTAACAGCTATGCTATAATATTCTACTTACAGTCACGTCTTGAATTTCAAATTGAGTTTTCCTGGAGTCAAGTCGATATCGAACCACTCCGAAATCTTCTAAATCTATGTCATTTGCTGATACTTGTAGCAATACTCCACTGGGACCCTTCTGTTCTCGAACTTCTTTCGTATATGTATCCTAATAATATAACAAGCAGATTCAATCATCACCATAGAAATACAAAAATAACAAAAAATAGGTTGCCAGGCAACGAAACATACGCCCACACAGCAGCCAAATCGTCCGGGCAGTCAACAAGAATTGTCGCATATTAAGGAATTATCAGAAAATCATTAGAATTTGTTTGGTTTTTATAGTCAAACGTTTTTTTTTTAAATCATATAATAATTGTGACCTCCAGAGGCACCACAAGCTAAAAAGGGTGATTTTTCGTACAATCAGGGGACATAATTCAGGAAGTAATGACCCGATGGGCGCAAATATCGAAAGGAACCAAGATCTTTGGGTTTAAAACATACCTGTCAAGTTTCATCAAAATCGATTCAAAATTGTGACCTCTATAGGGTCCACAACCTTGATATAACATATTTTCACACTATTCGTGTACAAACGGCGGCCATTTTGTCCGTCAATTCTAGTCCGGTTTTCACGTAATTCAAACTCTCTCTTCATTACCATGTAACGGTGATATAGTCAAACGTTTTTTTAAATCGGATAATAATTTTGACCTCCAGAGGGACCAAAAGCGAACAAAAGCGATTTTTCTGACAATCCGGGGACATAATTCAGGAAGTTATGATCCAATGGGCGCAAATATCTAAAGAAACCACGATCTTTGGGTTATAAACATACATGTCAAGTTTCATCAAAATCGGTTCAAAATTGTGACCTCTATAAGGTCCACAACCTTTATATAACATATTTTCACAATATTCGCGTACAAACGGCGGCCATTTTGTCCGTCAATTTTGGTCCGATTTTCACACAATTCATACTCAACCTTCATAACCATGGAACGGTGATATAATCAAACGTTTTTTTAAATCGGATAACAATTTTGACCTCCAGAGGGACCACAAGCTAAAAAGGGCATTTTTTCGGACAATCAGGGGCCATAATTCAGGAAGTTACGATCCAATTGGCGCAAATATCGAAAGGAATCAAGATCTTTGGGTTATAAACATGCATTTCAAGTTTCATCCAAATCGGTTCAAAATTGTGTCCTCTACACTGTTCACAACTTTGATATAACATATTTGCACACTATTCGCGTACAAATGGCGGCCATTTTGTCTGTCAATTTTGGTCCGATTTTCACGAAATTCAAACTCGACCTTCATAACCATGGAACAATGATATAATCAAACGTTTTTTTAAATCGGATAACAATTTTGACCTCCAGAGGGACCACAAGCTAAAAAGGGCAATTTTTCGGACAATCAGGGGCCATAATTCAGGAAGTTACGATCCGATTGGCGCAAATATCGAAAGAAACCAAGATCTTTGGGTTATAAACATGCATTTCAAGTTTCATCCAAATCGGTTCAAAATTGTGTCCTCTACACTGTTCACAACCTTGATTTAACATATTTTCACACTATTCGCGTACAAATGGCGGCCATTTTGTCCGTCAATTTTGGTCCGATTTTCACGAAATTCGAACTCAACCTTCATAACCATGGAACGGTGATATAATCAAACGGTTTTCTAAATCGGATAACAATTTTGACCTCCAGAGGGACCACAAGCTAAAAAGGGCGATTTTTCGGACAATCAGGGGCCATAATTCAGGAAGTTACGATCTGATTGGCGCAAATATCGAAAGGAACCAAGGTCTTTGGGTTATAAACATGCATTTCAAGTTTCGTCCAAATCGGTTCAAAATTGTGACCTCTAAACTGTTCACAAGCTAAAAAACGTGATTTTTCGTACAATCAGGGGCCATAACCCATGAAGTTACAGTCCGATACATGCCAATATCGAAAGGAACCGAGATCTTAGGGTGATAAACCTATGTTTTAAGTTTCATTGAAATCGGATAAAAATTGTGACCTGTAGACTGTTCACAAACAATTGTGAACGGACGGACGGACGTCCGGACGGACGGACGGACGGACGAACAGGGGCGACGACAATATACGTCCACATGAAAATGTGGGCGTATAAAAAAAGCTCAATTTCTAACAAGCTAATCTGATTAAAACACACATCCTATTTCGTTTCATTTTTTATGGTTCAAATTTTCATTTTACTTGTCTTTACTTCATATACAGATATTGTTATCAAGCAAATAATGATATTTAACCCGTCACGGTCGCCAACAGTTCCATACAAAACATGTCTAAAGCTCGCTTTAACCCTTAACCAGTCACGGTCGCATATTTGAACCACGACGTTATATCCAAAAGTGGTCACAGTTGCATATTTGTGACTATAGCAAGAACCTTTTTTATAAGCCGCATTTGAGTATTTAGTTTCGTATTTATATGATATCACCATGCATTCGTCACAAACAGGAACTTGTCTTGTCAATTACATTGAGAAAAACATGTCTTTGTTCAACATTTTTTGACAAAAAACGTAATTTAACAATGTCATTGTCATTGAAATGCCTAGATATGATTCTGACTCGGATTATATCGATTACGCCGATTCTGAAGATGATATTTCTGAAGAAAATGATTCAAAATGATTTGCAAATTATAGATCAATTTATCCTCTTCAACTTTTTTATTGGTGTCAAGAGTCTATCACTTATAATTATCTGGCAGTAGTCGATTGTAATAGGCATACAAAATATTTCACATTATTTTTTTTATCTTGACCACTTGACGTCATAACTTCAAAATGACCAGACGGTTAAGGGTTAACACAAATGTGGTGCAATACATGTATATAGATAACAATTGGAATCCATATTACAAATTAATCATTCATTTTTGTTGACTCATCATTATTTGCTTGATATCCATATGTGTATTTAAACGTAGCATGTTAATAAATTCAGAAGTAGTCCTTATAAGTGTTTTTAATTCTATATGTCTTAGGATTAAGGATTAAGGATTAATCCTGTCGTTCTCGAAATAAAATCTTGCTGTAATCAACTTACATTAATGAAACGCGGACTGTTATCGTTGATATTCCTTATCAAAACAGAAACTGTGGTTGATCCACTGAGTTGAGGAACACCATTATCATAGGCCTGAACAATGAACTCGGTTGCATTCATCCGTTCGTAGTCCAAACGTCCATTAATACTGATAACACCTACAAACAATACATACAAAATAATAAAATATGACATGAATTGACATGGGTATTAATGTCCTACAATCCAAGCTGGGGGTTGGGATGGACTAGTGGTCTAGAGTGCCGCGCTTCGACCTCTAGCTGGCCGGTCACCTCTGGCTTGCGGCTGTGGTTTGGAGCCCAAGTGTGAGCGTATGTGGCATGGAGATAGGGGCGCCTTCTCAACCATTCCTCCCATGTTAGTCCCGAAATGACCTAGTTTGTGTCGAGTGGACGTTAAACCCCATTTCTCTCTCACTCCCTACAATCCAAGCTAATGAAGTCGGGCAGATTTTTATTTTCAATTAAAATGGTTAAAACTTAACAACCTACCTGAAATGGTCATCACGTTACTTTCTATTGCACGTTTACCAATTTCAGATCAAGCTATGTAACCGTTCTCTCTTGAAAAATCCTTCTTTATTTACTTCGCGTTATTGAAGTCTTCCATGCTCGACCTTATTATTTGGGATAAACCAAATCGAACAGGGGTGTGGATATGGCTCTGAGTCATTTTGTCCTATCTGAATGTTTAGATAGTTGTTTCGACCTATAACTTGCTTAAAAGAATTGAGTCCTGTCACAGTTCTGCCAGTCCCGACCGCTGAGGTGGTGTGTGTGAAATCGTGACGTATTTTAAGTAAAAAATATGTTTCAGCTGCCATGATTGGTTGAGATATTTTTTATGCAGTCGGCACATGCGTTGTACTCCGAAATTCTACTTTTCACTCGATTGACACTTTTTTTGGAATTGAGAGAATTTAATTCCGGAACGTTCAATCGAGTACGCCCATGGTCAACTTATGTTAGATCAAGGGCAAGTAATTGCGTTTTTGTGTTCAGACCACGAGTTATTTTTTTTTACATTTAATTTATTCATTTTGATTAACCCTGAACTTCATTAAATTTCTGCAAGTCTACCTTTTAAACAAGAAAGCAGAAATAAACTGTTTGATAGAAATCATTTATTTACACAAATTCACAGAAAATGCTCCATCTATATACATCACTGAAGTTGTCTGGCCTACATTCACGCCATCTATTATACAATTTACGTACACAATCTACACATTTCACAACACTTGCGCTCACATCAATCTCCCTGCCAGTATATTTCGCATGCATCCACCTTTCACACAAATCACAGCCCACCCAATCAACAATCGCATCCGACTCACTTCCTGGTGGGTTCTCACAATCACATACACTAAACGCGTCTATATCATGAGCACTCAAATCTTCATTCGCAACACCACCGTCATCCATATTCTCAGCATCATTTTCACTCTCACTCTCTCCACTGACATTCTGTTCACTCTCATACTCGAACTCACTGTCACTTCCGTATGAATTCAGGCAGATTTTTTATGAGAGAGGGAGAGAAATGGGTTTAACGTCTACCGGACACAAACTAGGTCATTTCGATTAAATTTCATTTCAATAATTCGCTTGCGTGTAGGGGTCTTTAGCAGTTGGAGGAAACCGGACCCGGAGAAAACCCATGAGGTTGGGCAGGCGACCCAACTTGAATCCAATTAACGGCACTTGACTCAATGCCAGATCTTATGATCAAAAGCGCACACATTAAACCACCAGACCACCCATGTTCCTTAAGCAACGTTCTCGAGTTTTACAACATCTAACCGTTGCTTGACTACTCAGCGATTCACGAACTCTGCGCTCGTTGTTTTTACAAGTGACTAATTAGCATTGTCCAACCAGAGTTCGTGGCACTATAAACAAACAGGTTTTTTAAAATTGAGAAACTCGTGGAAAACCAGCAACCGTGACATTGATCGATCTTTGAACTTTGCAACTCAATTGTCACATGTAGACATTTTAGCTAAAAGCACGAGACTTGGTATTCACGACGACCGATGAATCTGATAGGTTCCCAAGCTGGGCTTGTGCCAATCGAACTTAGTGGCGAAATATGCAGGCTACTACGTGAAGGGCTTGATAAGATGTATGTAGTTAAGGCGAGATCAAGCCTACTATTGAAGATGTAGACCACCCAACCCCGTTAATATATTAGTAGAAAGACTTACCGGTGCTTTGTGAAATAGCGAAATAGTTGTTTGGATTGGATATCATCTCGTAACGAGCAATAGTATTATCATCATCCATAGCAACAAGAGTTGTAACAAACGTTCCTATTGGTCGTTCCTCATCAATAGTTAGAGTGTAAACAGGCCGTTCAAAGTATGGAGGACTGTCGTTATACTCTAATACTGTTATAATAATAGTTCCTGAAATTAGAATCAGATAAAATGAAATAGGGTTTAACTTCTTACTGTTCTGGTTCACAATCGTTTTACTCGTCTTTACTACACTAGGATCTAAAAGAGTATTGATGTGTTCCGGATGATGTGAGGAATTAGCCAATTAAACGGCCAGTTCTTTTGATGCATGGAACTGTGGCTAACCCTCTAGAAACGTCAATGCTGATTGGTTAATCAATATGTCTGAAGTTATAGAGTCAAAAGTTAATTGTTTGGTCTCTGTCGTGAACTCCCAGTATAACTTGTTAGATCTTCATGTAGTGTGTCGGCCATTGAAAGAATAAAAAAACTGAAACAAAATATAGATCTGTAGCTTAATCAGGTTGGCAATTGTCTAGAGAGAGAGAGAGAAATGGGGTTTAACCTCCACTCAACACAAACTAGGTCATTTCGGGACTAACATATGGTTTTAATTTTATTTCCAGAATTCGCTTACACGTAGGGGTCTTTAACAGTGGGAGGAAACCGGAGTGCCCGGAGGAAACCCACAAGGTTGAGAAGGCGCCCCTATCTCCATGCCACATACGCTCACACCAGGGCTCGAAACCACAGCCGCAAGCCAGAGGTGACCGGCCAGCTAGAGGTCCAAGCGCGACACTCTAGACTACTAGGCCATCCCAACCCCCCTGGCAATTGTCTAGTTAATTGGGTTAGAGAGATATTTAATTAGGCCTAGGGGTGAGTGTGTTAATTAGGCCTAAGGGTTGATTACGTTAATGAGGCCTAGGGGTGAGTGTGTTAATTAGGCCTAGGGTTGAGTGTGTTAATTAGGCCTAAGGGTTGATTATGTTAATGAGGCCTAGGGGTGAGTGTGTTAATTAGGCCTAGGGTTGACTGCATTAATTACCTGTTCCACTTTGACCAGGTGAAGCTGTATCTTCTACGATCATCTGATAGGTAATAACAGAACTTCTATCTCGATCTAACTGTCGAGCTGTTTTAATACGACCCGTGTTCGGCTCAATAGTAAATAAATCCTTAAAAGAGTATAAAATAAACAACTATTCAGACCATGTCGTAAAAAGGTGACGGATAACTCACCCTCAACCATCATCTAAAGGAGGCATTATGTAAGGTTTAGATAGAAAGCTGTCCATTTTCTCACTATAATATCATAAATATACATTAAGCATGAGCACAATCTGTCTATTACAGGTCTTTCTTTAGGCCTGAAATGTTATCTAAATTTCAATTCGACATTAATTGACTTATCCAGAGCATAATCAACTCCCTGTGGCATGCCTAGCCTGCAATCTTTGGTACATTATGATCCAATTTATTGCATAACTTTCCTTCATGATCTAAACATTAAATGGATAATCCAGATTATGATTTTTATCGTACCGAGTTTAGTAATGATGATCGAGGCTAGACAGAAATTTCAATCGCTCAATTCTCGGTGGATCAAGTTGACGGAAATTTTCAGCAAACTGCCTTTACATTATCTTGTTTTTAACTATTATAGTGAGAACTGCCAAGCGGACTATGGCCAGCTACTTTACACAATAAATACTTACGCCAAAGTTGTAGGCGTTGATATCAACATCAGTTCCTTGTGGAGTAATGGCTGACTTTGGTCCCTCAAATTTATATCGTAACACCGCTGACACGTCGGGATCGGTGGCCTTAACGGTGTATACAACCGTATCCAGAGCAACATCTGAAATACACATAAATATATATATAGAACCAACGGTTGCCATGTATCATACGCCCACATTATACAAGAGATGGAGTGGGAACAAGCTAAAAACAAAACCACATTTTGTATAACAGGGGGACATAATCCAGTAAGTTATGACCCAAAAAACAAGCGGTTGCCATGCAAGATACTCTCACATTTTGCAAGAGATGGATAGAGAACAAGCTATAAAGAAAAGCCATTTTTTGTACAATACATAAACAATTTTGTTAAGTTTATCAGCTGCTGTGTCCATTAATAAAAGTCTGTCCAAATCGGACAAAAATGTGACCTGTAGAATGTCCACTAACAAATTGTGGACAGACTGAACGACGAGGGCGATGACAATATATAAAATATTTTGTTTGCCAGCTAATTGAAGCACCTATTATTGGTTTGTGTCCATGAATAAAAGAAAGACTTACTTTCATTAACTTCAAATCGTTGGGTTGTAGGAACAAAATAAGGTAGTCGGTTATTTTTATCACGTACAATAACAGTAACCATAGAAGTTCCAGTTCTCTGAGGTTTGCCTCCGTCACGAGCCAATATCTACAACCAACAAATAATTAACTGTTACAATGTCATTTAGTAATTGAACTGGAAATAACGGTTTTAGCTGTACCTGACAAAATGAAATAGTACTTGAGATTTTTTAACTTAGTGCTGGACATGTATTAATAATATCAAAAAAAAAAGATAAATCAATCAGTGCCAGACAAAATGACAGACACCAGAGGTTTTGTGCCTGACAAAGCCTAGATGTGTGCCAGACATTGTAGTCACAATGCTATGGAATACGATTGACAAACGAAGACTGGGCTTGAAGCATGTACATGAGATTTATATTCACTTCAATCGATCATTGCTTAAAATAACCTCACAACCAAATGCTCTTGAATGAATGAGGTATCTGGCAGAAATAATACAATAGTTAACACGTCAATGCTGTTAGTTCCAGCATTGGCCCGGAACTCACATCACATACGGCGCAGGTTATGCAACACTTCTTCCAGATAGTTATTTAGGGAGGACACAAGTATATCCAAATTTTTTAACTACAGGAACAGCGTTTTGATCATATTGCAGAAAAGTAAACTGTTAAACCACATTTCATTTATCCTGTAGAACTAACAGAGTGAAATAGGGTTTTGACGCCCACGCCACACAAACTAGGTCGTTTTGGTACTAACAGACGGTATAATTTTATTTCAATAATTCGCTTGTGCATAGATTTCTTTAGCAGTGGGAGGAAACCGAGGACCCTACTCCTTGCCACATACAACCAGAGATTCGAAACCAAACCAGTTTATGATACAGCGCACATGCTAACCACTCAGCTATTCAACCTCTCTCTATATGATCTAACGGGGATTAATCAATACGAACCCTCAATTGATATGATCTCTGTACATCATAGTCGAAAGTGGCTACAGATGAAGTCGAAATCTGTCCAGAGTTTCGATCAATGACAAATTTACCCTGTGAACCACTGACAATCGTGTATTCAATTTGACCGTTCTCTGATGTCGGTGAATCTTGGTCAGTAGCCGTAATCAATATGACAGGGGAATCTGAAATAAAAAAATTTAAATCGTATTAACCCAATTATGTTAACTACACACAGTCGCCCTCCAAAGCTTAGAAGTTTTTTGAGCAGAACACAATGGTAGGTGCATCGTTTAAGATCAATTCAATAGTTCAATTTCATTTCATTAATTCGTTTGCGTGTAAGGGTCTTTAGCCAGAGAAAACCCAAAAGGTTGTTAATTTGATCTTACTCCTTGTCATGTACAAGCAGGGAGTCAAACCCATGCCATTAGACCACCCAACATTAGGTGAAAGAGAGAGAGAGGGAGAGAGGAAGAGTGAGAGAGGAAGAAGAGAGAGGAAGAAGCGAGAGAGAGAGAGAGAGAGAGAGAGAGAGAGAGAGAGAGAGAGAGAGAGAGAGAGAGAGAAAGAGTTTAATATACTTACTAAATGCAATATCTTCATCAATAAATTCAGTATAATTGGCTGGAACAAATGTGGGATTAAAGTTATTTTTATCCTGAAAAAATAAACAATTATGATAATTCTAATAGAATGTAATTCAAGATAAATTTTGCATGGTTTGAAAGATACTATAGAAATGAAATGGTGTTTAACGTCCTACTCTTCTCCTCCTATACTCGGATAACCAAGAAGAGCATACGTCATACAGTGTGCTATGACTACTATGAGGGAAATTTGGCCCGGGATCAATGCTACGACTTAATTTTATAACAAATTCCTACTGTCATGAGATCTTTTACATGCACGCCAATGTGTACACAGGACCTCTATTTTTTGTCCCATCCGAATGACTAGACAGCTGTCTTTGGCAGGCCATCCATCTTGCATCAATGACAAGGAACCATGCCGGAAAATCTGGATGAGCTTTCTCAGCAAATGCAGGGATCAAACATCCTATCTCCAGGATAGCGAGCCAGCTCCTTACCCATTTAGCCACTTAGTCCGGTGGCTGAAGGGGGGGGAATCGCCACCCGAGCTGTGAATTTATGAGACCAGGTTTTTCTAGACCAGTTTTTTGTGCAGATTCCGAATCTGGGTGGTGATCAGGCATTTGAGGAGAATTTTCCGAGATATAGGTCCTGTGTACACATTGGCGTGCATGTAAAAAATCTCATGACAGTAGCGAGTCAGCTCCTTACCCATTTAGCCACTACAGCTCCCCTATACATCTTGTGTGCCTACAGAGAAGCCTTACTGGTTCTCCTCTTATAAAGAAGTAATGCCAAGCGAAGCGAGGTGCTACCATTTAATTATTCTTTACTGAATGAAATGAGTTTTATTTTAAACCGAAAGAGAGAAAGAATGCATTGATTTCGTTTCGATAATTCCCGTCGGTGGAGAAGTCTTTAGCAGTGGGAGGAAAGTGGAAGACACAGAGAAAACACATGTGATTGGGCAGATTGGGCGAACGACACTACAAGACTAACACGATAGGTTGAAATTTCTACAATTTGGGCAAATTACATGGTCACAGATGCTGACGAAGGCCCTGATTCACAAAATCTTAACTTTAGATAAAATCGAAATTTTAGTAGATACTTCAGTTTTGATTGGCTAAGCACTAAAATCAATCTAATATTATCCAATCTTATAACTAAAATTTGGGTTTTTATCTTAGTTAATATTTTGTGAATAAGGCCCCAGATCAATAATTTGAATTTTAATGGAAATTTTCTAAAAATAACGAATGGATACAAAATGCTAAAAAATCTTAAAACTTACTATAACTATGATGTAAACTGGTACAAAATTAGTGTTTGGTCTGGGTCCACTGTTGGTAGCAGAAACGGTAAAATTAAAACTAAAAACGAAAAGAAATCAATAATCCAATTGGTGTTTTATATCCTACTTTCTACACCAACCTGACCAATGAAAACAGGTATACAACATGCAATGTGCTACCAGGTAGATATTGTCCTTGTTTGTGTATCGTGTTCTACAACAGATACTGACACCGACTCAACCTGGGTCGATCTGGGAAACCTTATCTACAAACCAAACCCATTTTTAACCATTACAGGAAACAGAAACCTTTTTTGGGGATCTCAGCCCTTTGGCAATGAGACTTCCAACATGACAGAACAGTAACTTTACACCAATCTACATAAATCACTAAAGCATTACTATAACCCCCCTCTCCCAAAACGACAAGTGAAAAGTCAATGGGAAGAATCATCTTAGTCACTCTTTCAACGAACCCATATTAATGGCACCATCTGGTAGCAAATTGTATAAGCTGTCTGTGGAACAATCAATTTTGGGTAAAAACGAACCAAGGCCCTTGTGAAATGGCCTCCCGGACAAATACATGTGACTTAGATCGTTCTTCCCCAGGATTTGAACATTCTAAAGGTTGTATTTGGTCCACACCCATGAATTGATAAATACTTACTATCCATTCGCAGAATCTTCATATTTAATAGGTGCTACAGCTGTAATATTCCCCGTTCGGCTATCAATACGCCATAAAGTAGTTCCTTGTATGGCAAACGTCGTAGGAGCGCCAACAGTATCACCATCTTTGTTATCAGCATCAGTTATCTAAACAATGTAGAAAATAGAATCTCATTTCTAGCTACCAGAAGCGGACTAGCTATACAGCATGTCTACCCACAAGAGGCTGACTAGCCATGCAGGCATCTCTACCCACGAGTGGCTGACTAGCTATACAGCATTTCTACCCACAAGAGGCTGACTAGCCATGCAGGCATCTCTACCCACGAGTGGCTGACTAGTCATACAGGCATTTTAACCACCAGTGGCTGACTTGCCATACAGCATTTCTATCCACCAGTGGCTGACTTGTCATACAGGCATTTCTACTCGCCAGAAGCGGACTTGCCATACAGGCATTTCTACCCGCCAGAAGCGGACTGGTCTAAAGGCATGACTAGCCATACAGGTATTTCTACCCACAAGAGGTGGACTGGTCATACAGGCATTTGGATATTAGCATGTGGGCTAGGAAAGCAAGGTAAAAAAACGGCCACGGAGCAGGATATAAATACAGCAGTTAAAACAATAAATGAAAAGTGGGTTGACATTGCAGGTGAAAAATACTTGAGCTGGTTTCAAAGGAGCTGAAAACCTCTAACTCAATTTCATGCATAATATTTGAAATTAAAAACCAAATGAGGATTAAAAATTGGTGAAAATGTGGTTTCTAATAACCAATATCTAAAGGGGGGGTTGGGATGGTCTAGAGGGCCGCGCTTCGACCTCTAGCTGGCCGGTCACCTCTAGCTTGCAGCTGTGGTTTCAATCACCGGTGTGAGCGTATGCGGCATGGAGATAGGGGCGCCTTCTCAACCTTGTGGGTTTTCTCCGGGCACTCCGGTTTCCTCCCACTGCTAAAGACCCCTACGCGCAAGTGAATTATTGAAAAAATTAAACCATATGTTAGTCCCGAAATGACCTAGTTTGTATCAAGTGGACTTTAAACCCCATTTCTCTCTCTCTCTCCCAATATCTAAATCAGTGTGAACGCTATAGACATTATGTAGGAGATCCTTTGAAGTTTTTGGAAACCAAAGAACCCAGGGAAAGAACATGGGTTTGAACAGTTGACCATACTCCATGTCACATACACGCTGGGAATCAAAACCACGCCATGTGACTCAATAACAGACCTTATGATCCAAAGCTAGGGAACTCAATGACCATTGAATACCGCTCGGGTTATTCAATGGTTCAGGAGATGGTGTCCCTGCGCAATGATTAAATATACATATATTCATTGAGAGAGAGAGAGAGGGAAATGGGGTTTAAAGTCCACTCGACACCAACTATGTCATTTCGGGACTAACATATGGTTTCATTTTATTTAAAGGTTGGACAAACAACCCTAATCCTTGTCATGTACAACTGGGGATTCAAAACCACGCCAGTTGTCTCAATGACAGGCTTTATGATACAGCGTGCACGCTAACCATTCCGCCATCCACCTCCCCTTGTAGGTCTTGTATTCAATGATATTTGCATGCATTTGCATGTAGCTATAGAATAAAATAAAATATTTACCGACACAACTAAAGGATCAATAGTAAGTATCTCTCCCTCGTTGATATAGCGGAGATAACTGGGTAAACGGAACTGTGGTTTGTTGTCGTTGATGTTTTCGATATTGACGGTTAAAGATCCTGTGCTCTCTCGTCCTCGGCCGTTCTCGTCTCGGGCCATAACTGTTAGCTGATATCGTTTTCTATCTTCGTAGTCAATACACGGTCTGAGACCAGGGGTAGGACAACTCTTCACCGTTACTGCTCCCGTTCTACTCTCGATAGCAAACTTATCAGCACCGTTACCCACCAATGAAAACACAATATCACTAACTTGATTATTGTCCGCATCTGTCGCCTAAAATATATCGCAAAAAATGTATCTTTTATACACAATAGAACTGTATATAACATATTGTCTATACACTATACATAATATTTATACAATGTACATAATATAATACCATAATAAAATATTGCTTATACATGATACATAATATATACCATAATAACATAATGTGTATATATATGATACATAATACATACCATAATAAGATATTGTCTATACATGATACATAATATATACCATAATAACATAATGTACATACATGATACATAATACATACCATAATAACATAATGTATATACATGATACATAATATATACCATAATCACATATTGTCTATACATGATACATAATATAATATACATACCATAATAACAATGTATATACATGGTACATAACACATACCATAATAAGATATTGTCTATACAAGGTACCTAATACATACCATAATGTATATACAAGGTACATAATATATACTATAACATGCTGGTCTGCTCTGACTGGGCAGATGAAGACGAACCTACGCTATAAATTATCCGACTGGGCAGATGCACAGAGATACAAGAATATTATTTTATATTTATAACTTACAGTAACCGTGACAACTAGCGTATCACCCACAGCGTCTTCAGGTATTGTTCTTATATAATCTGGAGGATTAAATATTGGCAAGTTATCGTTGACATCCAGGATGTTGACAGTAACACGAACAGATCCTGTCTTTGGATTCGTTGTTTGCGTTTCAACTGCTAATACCTGCAAGTAAAATACAATGAAATAATAATCCTCAAATTATATAGCACGATAATACTAAAACTAATTATTGGTGGAAATCATCAAAATTGGTTCACGATATCCTGACGACAAAACCTGTGATCCCCTTGCATACGTAATAATAATAATAATAATAATAATAATAATAATAATAATAATAATAATAATAATAATAATAATAATAATAATAATAATAATAATAATAATAATAATAATAATAATAATAATAATAATAATAATAATAATAATAATAATAATAATAATAATAATAATAATAATAATAATAATAATAATAATAATAATAATCCTCTATTTATATAGCGCTATAATACAAAAACTAAAGTTTCTATTGCACTTTTCAAGTTTTTTCAACTGAACTACGGAAACGCCTCTGTAAACCGGAACGTCTTTAGCCGAGATTTAAATGCATTTAGGGAGTTAATGGTTCTAATGTTATAAGGCAATGAATTCCATAACATAGGAGCAGAGAACGAGAAAGATCTTTTTGCTATTTCAAGATTCATTGATGGTTGATACAGAAATTGTTTATCTGTGGATCTAAGGGTTCTTGTGGATTTATATGGGGTAATCAGCAAATGGCACGATCATGATCTGAGATGCACGCAATAAACAACTCAACACCATACAAGGGAGAAGGGTTTCACATAGGCTAAGCCTGTTCCCCAATCCCATTCAGACATCCTCAATAAAATATTGTTTAAAAAAAAAAAAAATCAGTTAATGGTCCGTGGTCTAATGATCCAAACCCCTCTTGAATACAAATTGTGACCACAATGCCCAGAGGCGGATCAAGGCAGCACGACCAGCTGGGCCCTTTGCGGAACTGGTTTGCAGTAGTAAAAGTGAGACCGCTGTAAGAGAAACATTAATTTCTGAGGAAATATTGATGGAATAATATCAAGCACTACAACTTAGTCAAACATTATCATGTCATTCGACCAGTAACAATCATTTGAGCAAAGCAATACCCAATTGTTGGATAAAACGAAAACAAACCTAATTTATTATTGCTTAAAAGAAGAGAAATACACAATTAGGACCTTTCACATATCTGAATTGATTTTCAAACATCTGAATTCACTTAAAATGTAAAACATCAAATTTAAAAAGGTCATCCAAACTTTTATGGGCCCTTTTTTTTCTTGGGCCCTAGGCAGCTGCCTACACTGCCTATAGTGTAATCCGCCTCTGATAATGATGCCCCCCACCTACATAAATTGAAAGAACTTACATCAAGAAAATATTGTCTGGGTCCAACTTCATAGTCTATTTTTGTCGTGTTGATGACTTTTATACTAGCTGTAGTCTGAGCTTGTCCGCTATCTGGGAAAATAGCGAAGATATCCGTATGGTTTAACAACACAAACTTGTAGAAATTAGCTGTACCCTGTCAAATAGAAAATAAAATCTGATTTAATGTTCTATTCCTCCACATCAATATTTGCGACAGTCGTTCGTTTCTATGCCTGTTGAGGGTTGGTGGCGAACACTAGGCCCGTCACAAGGCAGAAATTTAGGTGACATTGGCCGTGTCCATTTTCATAGTAATGCTACTTTCAAGTCCATGGCTATACCTGTGCTACCCGAGGTCAACTGTTTGTACTGTTTTCCTAACTACTAAAAGTAGCGAGAGAGAAATGGGGCTAAACGTCCACTTGACAAACAGGACTAACAAACGATTCAGTTTTATTTAAAAAATTCGCAAGGTTTAACAAGAGAGAGAGGAATAGAGTTTAACGTCCACTCGACACAAACTAGGTCATTTTGGGACTAACATGTGGTTTCAATTTTATTTCAATAATTTGCATACACGTAGGGATCTTTAGCAGAGGGAGGAAACCGGAGTGCCCCTATCTCCATGCCACATAGGCTCTACGCTCACACCAGGGATCGATGTACGGCAGTCTAGACCACTAGGCCATACCAATCCCCCGTTTAACAAGAGACTCTATACCTCGTCACATACAAGCGGATAATCGAAACAACGCCACTTGTTCTCAATGCCAGACTTTGCAACCTAACACAAACTTGTTTAACTACTCGGTAATCAACCCCCGAAAAAGAGTCGAGGCTAGAAAAATAAAATTACTCACCGTATCTTCGTCAGTAACGGTCATAATCAAATCTGGTAAAGCTGATTCATTGGGTATATTTTCATAGATAGATACCACGTAATTATTCTCCTTAAACTTGGGAGCGTTATCATTCACATCCAAGATGCTAATCCTAATAGTCGTATCAGCTGTCGTATCACTCGTATTACCAATTTGCCCCGTTGTTGGATCTATTAATTCACTTGCCTGCAACAAAATAAGTGAAATGAAATAAAATGGGGTCTAACTTAACGTCCTATTGTGACTGCTCCGCACCTAAACGGGGCTAATGAAGACGGGCATAACCCTGGCAGCGGCACTACAGCCTACTCTTATATCCAGTTCCAACAGCCAAAGGATCTTTTACGTGCATACCAATGTGTACACGGGACCTCGGATTCCGTAACATCTGCAGGACAAGACAGCTGTCATTGTCAGGCCTTCGTCCTACATCACTGACAAGGGGAAACCACTCTGGAAAATCTGAATGTACTTTCTCGGCCAATGCAGGGATCAAAAGAAATGAAATGAAATGGGGTTTTACATCCTACTGGGTCTAAGTCCTGCGCTGACTAAGCTAATAAAGACAGGCATATGCGCTGACTAAGCTAATAAAGACAGGCAAATATGTCATAGAGTGCGTTATATTAGATAAATTTTGCCCAGGCAGTGGCACTACTGTCTACTCTTATATCGAATTCCAACTGCCAAGATATCTTTAACAAAAACTTGTAAATTGGACATTCATTATTAAAATTGAATGGTCAGTTTTAAACTTGACAAATTAGATGACTTTTGAAGATTTGGGGTGATTTTAAATGACTTTTACAAATTTTAAAACAAAGATTTGATTTTGTATGAATGAAAAAGAAATTAATGCTAAAGATAAAATAAGAGAGGAATCTAAGAACAGTCTACCCTACTCATTGTCACGAGATTCAAATCGCGCATGGGGACTACACCACATATAATTTATATAAAAACAAATATATGGACAAGACATCATATTCAAAAATCATAAAAAACAATTCAAATAAAGTGAATGGATCCAGGAGTTAGCCATCAGATCTTATGATCATTCGGCCATCCCCCCAAAATACTTACTCGGATACATAGATCAACAAATCCTAGGGCTAGATCAGGATTTTCACGATTTAGAACAGCTATATTTGTTATATTTCCGCTTTCATAGTCCACAGCAAAATATTTACCATCAGCTGTGAATAGAGAAATCATCTTTAATTTAATTTATTTGGTATCGGGGTGTATAAACAGACCTCAGGATGGCCTGGATTGTTTATGACAAGCAAAAGGTCTAATATAAATCTGCCATCTTAACTTTAATTTATCAAGCTAAAAGCTTCTCCTTCGGAAAGAAAGGGTGGGGGTGTTGTTCAAGATAGCTTTCGTCTCAGTTTATCCTCAGAAAAACATGAACCTCAATAGTGGAGGGAGGGAGAGAGAGAGAGTGAGAGAGAGAGAGAGAGAGAGAGAGGTCATTTTGGGACTAACATATGGTTTAATTTCAATTCAATAATTCGCTTAGGGGTCTTAAGCAGTGGGAGGAAACCGGAGAACCAGGAGAAAACCCATGAGGTTGTCACGTACAACTGGGGATTCGAAACCATGCCACTTGACTCAATGACAGGCTTTATGATACACTGTGCACACATGTTAACCATTCGGCCATCAAACCCTCACGGACAGGTAGAGTTGTCTTTCATGTCAGTCAATCATAAGACATCAGATGGACTATTAATGGGAGGGTCGAGTTGTACAACCGGGGTATCGAGAGAGAGAGAGAAATTGGGTTTAACGTCCGCTCAACACAAACTAGGTCATTTCGGGACTAACATATGGTTTTTAATTTTATTTCAATAATTCGCTTGCGCGTAGAGGTCTTTAGCAGTGGGAGGAAACTGGAGTGCCCGGAGGAAACCCACAAGGTTGAGAAGGCGCCCCTATCTCCATGCCACATACGCTCACACCAGGGCTCGAAACCACAGCCGCAAGCCAGAGGTGACCGGCCAGCTAGAGGTCGAAGCGCGGCACTCTAGACCACTAGGTCATCCCCCCCCCCCCCCGGGGTATCGAAACCACGCCAGTTGACTCAATGACAGACATTATGATACAGACGATTTGGCCATCCTACGCCCCCAAAATGACGATAAACAAAACTGAGTGTGCCAAGGCTTATATCTTGAGACTTAGAAACTATTATACAGCTTGATCCGAGGCCTATATGTAAATTTAGCACTGCATAAACACTAAAATAGTGTTTTTTCTATTAGTACCGACTGATATAAATTTATACTTACTACAAGTGAGTCTGTATCGAATTTTACGGGGATTATTCTTATCTCCATCTACTGCGATGACATAGTTTACAACGGTACCCTAAAATAAATAACAATACCCTATTAAAGATACATTATGGGAGATTTTGACAAGGAGTTAGCCATTCTTGCTATAAAAGTTCAAAAATAGATGTTGAAACAAGAATATATTGAAAATTTCAGTCAAATAACTTTATCCAGAACAAAGTTGTTACCACTATAATTTTTTACTAGAAATGGTAGTTAAAATTCATCGACACCCTTTTCCCACTATGGCCGATTGTTGATTGACAGGCGTTAACTCCACCTACATAGTCTCGATCATCAAGTAATGTTTAAATGGTATCTAGTGAAGCTTGTGTATAGCCTCGGTCATCACTGTCTTTTATGAATAATTTCTGGAAGTATGATGACGACAATGTCACAGAGAAACCCCACCCACGACGCCATAGTGATTAAATCTGTCGACGAAATCCTGTTTTAATCCGAGCCCAATCCAAGCCATCCGTGGGTCTACAGTGTTCATTTTGGGCTTGTTGTTTAAATAAAGATCGAATTTATAATTTCTATGACATCTGAGGCTCAAAGGAAGACCGACAAAAGTCAGTTTTTGCTCTTCCATAATGTATGTTTAATAAACAACAATACCCTATAATAAACAACAGCACTCCTCTATAATAAACAACAGTACCCTATAATAAGCAACAACTTAACCATACATTATATAAGATTTAGATAAACAGCTAGCCATTCTTGCTATAATAGTTGAGAAATAGATAATTTAAAATGAATAATTTGAAAATTTCATTCAAATTACTCTATTGCGAGCCAAGATATTAGCCTTTGAAAATTTGACAAGACATGTGCGATAATTTCAATCACGTTACTGGTTGTTCGAAGCTAAGTCTTGTTCCTCCATATTTGATTAAATCAAAATATGGCTGACCTGTTCTAATCTGTTTAATATCGGAGAAATCTGATGCCATCAAGAGTTGATTATGGCCTGGATAAGTTAATTAATGTCTAATTAATAAGTTATAAAAACATTTCAGACTTAAAGAAAGAATTTGCAATAGGCAGATTTAGCTCTTGCAGAATGTGTCTTACATGAAACTTCGAAACTACCATTCCTGATCATGAATTGTTCGGGCAATATGTAAGAGAGAGAGAGAAATGGGGTTTAACGTCCACTCGACATGGTCATTTCGAGACTAACATATGGTTTAATTTTATTTCAATAATTCGCTTGTGCGTAGGGGACTTTCGTAGTGGGAGGAAACCATAGTGCCCAGAGGAAAACCACGAGGTTGAGACGGCGCCCCTATCTCCATGCCACATACGCTCACACCAGGGCTTGAAACCACAGCCACAAGCCAGAGGTGACCGACTAGCTAGAGGTCGAAGCGCGGCACTCTAGACCACTAGGCCATCCCACCCCCCCTACAATATATGATAGAATATTACTGCTTAATTAAGGAAAACCTGTAACTATTGAGGAATAATATTATTGACATGAACGTGAATTAAACATGTAGAACATTGAGATGAACCAATTTTTTCCTTATTTTTTTGCGTTAATTATAATTCATAATAACAAAAACGTTGACTCAATGACAAGCTTTATGATACAGTGTGCATGTGCTAATCATTCGGCCATCCAACCCTCTCTTTTAATTGTACTCAATTACTAAATGTTCTTTGAAAATCATGGAGATGTTCAGGTTTTGCAAGAATATAGTCTCGGTCACCCAGAACCCCCTAGTCTTCAACAAAGGGAGGGTCTGGGTCGGTTCTCAATTTTTGACGAAAATTACTGGATAATCTACCACATAAAAAACCAAACTTTTGGTTACGCATGGGCAATGGAACCTTTTGGCTAAAGTCTCGGTAAGTGCTAGATCTTTTGAAGCCGTGACGATTTTGCTAGATTCTATAAAGCGTGGTTGAAATATATCCCACAATTCACTTGGCACATCTATTATTAGAAACAAAATAGAGATGAGGAATAAGCATGAATTTCGATGAAGAATTAAGAAGATTGTGAGAAGCCATACGTCTGATTCATGACAAGAGAAAATTACCATTTCAATTGAAACCTTTACAAACAAAATTTTAAAGAGTGTCATTGTTGACAAGCGAGCTGTTTTGATAGATTCAGTACGTGGTAACTTAAAAGACTGGATAATCCAGACAATGACCTATTTTCCATCAAATTTTGAGGACCCATCCAGACTAATATTCGTAGAATATTTGTGTGGATGATAGAGACTAGCAAGAATGGTGATGAGAGTACTTACAACTGGGGTGTCCTCACTGACAACAGCTGGCACTTGACGAATATAATAAGGTGGTGCATCATTCACATCAATGACTTGTATTTCTATACTCTGAGCGTGGTTATTTCTACCATCCTAAACATACACAAAACACATGTATTATTAAACACATTATCTCTTGTAACGATGTTACGATAAATTATAAAACTGTGAAAGAGAATCAACCAAATTACATAAAATCTGACCTCATCTCTATCATATAACACTAAGTCTCTGGTTATCTCTATCATATAACACTAAGTCTCTAGTTATCTCTAACATATAACACTAAGTCTCTGGTTATCTCTATCATATAACACGAAGTCTCTCATTATCTCTAACATATAATACTAAGTCTCTGGTTATCTCTATCATATAACACAAAGTCTCTAGTTATCTCTATCATATAACACAAAGTCTCTTGTTATCTGTATCATATAACACAAAGTCTCTAGTTATCTCTATCTTATAACACAAAGTCTCTAGTTATCTCTATCATATAACACTAAGAATCTGGTTATCTCTATCATATAACACTATGTCTCTGGTTATCTCTATCATATAACACAATGTCTCTGGTTATCTCTATCATATAACACTAAGTCTCTCGTTATCTCTATCTTATAACACTAAGTCTCTAGTTATCTCTAACATATAACAATAAGTCTGGTTATCTCTATCATATAACACGAAGTCTTACTCAATGTAGTAATTCTCTGTTGAAATAAATTGTGTGGGAAAAAACATGAAATGAAATGGGGTTTAACATCCTATTTTTCAGCACTGACTGGGCTAATGAGGGAAATTTTGCTACTACCTGCTATTATTTTGATTTCAAACTCACAAGACCTCTTTTTATAATGCTTGCCAATGTGTACACAGGAAACGTTTTTACATCCCATTCAAAGGTCTAGTCATATTGCTCTTGCCATGCCTCCATCCTGCACCGCTGCAAAGGGGAAACTGCGTCAGATAAATCCGGAGAAACTTTCTCAGACAACTCCAGAAGCGAACCCTAGGACTCCTGGTTATACAGCCATCATCTTAGTCACTGAGCTATTGGCTGGTACGAACACATAGTTAAAATAATTTTCTTCAAATTTAAAATAATTACTTACATTAGTTATCAAACCAATCTGGTAGGTTGGTCTGGATTCAAAATCAAGACTTTGATTTAAAATTAAATCACCCCTCCAGGACCGGGTTGAAAAGGCTAAAACTCTTAAGAGGAAAATATTGCACGAGTCTTTATACTGAAAAATATAATCAAATCAAAATCAGGACCATCTTCAATTGAAGGCTTTATCTCGCTTTAACTACCTACATCTTTTAATATGAGAGAGAGAGAGAGAGAGAGAGAGTTCAATTTAAAATCTATAATTCACTTGCTATGAGAAACCAGAGAAAATCCTCATCATATCAGCCTGTATCTTATGCGAAAGTGTTAAAGATAAATTATGGGAGATAAGATAACGAGTTGACAGTTCTCACTATAATATTTAAAAGCTACATAAAGGCAATTTGCTGAAAATTTCAGTCAAATTGATCCACTATGTACCGAGAACGAAGCGAATGAAAGTTCTGTTTAGCCTTGATCATCAGTCTCGTTTATCCATTTTTAAAATCGTTAACCACGAAGGAAAGTTTTGAGCGTTAATCGGACTATAATCCAACAGATATCGCAGGTTCGCTTTGACATCGACAGCTGATTATTGTCTGGATAAGTTAATTACTTTCTAATTAATAGTTTTTATAACATCTCAGGCCTAAAGAAAGACCTACAATAGGCAGACTTTGTTCTTGCATAATGTATGTTTAAATAACGCCGACTATACATTTTGAATAAAAGTGGTTACAACCTACCACAACATCAACTCGACTTGTATCACAACTGACTCTCAAAAAGCTGTTTACGTAATCTTTGTCGACTACCGTTAAATTTGAAAATATAACTGTTCCAACTGGAGTAGACTAAAAATAAAATAAATAACATGGAAAAACAATTCTTCTAAAAACATGCAAATTTTGCATGGACAAATAAATGGTTTAGTACACTAAGGTATTATTTATAATGAAAGAAACATTTTTGGCCAACGACATGATCGAAACCTAAATGGCACTCCTAGTTACTGGGACACAAAGAAACAGTAAGTTAGTAAGCTTGTCTCTAGTTCTGTGAAAATGTATCTAATAGTTGCTTTAGGCTAAGACAAATGGTTCTTTGAAACGAAGAGAAATAGGGTTTAAACGAATGACTGTTCTGCTTCGACTATATCTTCGATATCCCCAATGGTCTCATTCCATTCAACTCCAGGTAATCAAATTATCTCCCCTTAATGACTATTTTTATCAACCAATCCAAAAAATGGAAAACCAATCATATCACTTCTCGCTTACATAAACTTTTTCACTTGTAATACAAAGAGGATTACATGTACAGTGTATATCCATATATGTAAATAAATAAAAAATACGTCCAGTAAAAAGAATTCTCAACTTTACTTCATTCTGACATACATTAAATCATACAGCTAGCTATCTGCCCTCTATAGGCGTCTTCAGATATTAATAATAAATATGAATACATATATAAGGCTTATGGAAACCTTGTTGAAAATCATTGATCTTCAACTATGTATGCCAGCTGACAGATCAGATTTCTAGCAGATTTGAATTCAAACTGCAGTTCACCGATAGTTTATGATTAACCAATAAATTTTACAGGATCCCTGAGAACACTTCCCCCACCCTCGTTGCTCTGAGCTAGTTAGAGCCCTGGTTATAGAAGGAATAGCCTGTCCCCCCAATCAATCCTCGTTGCTCTGAGCTAGTTACGGCCCTGCGCTCCCCCTCCAAATTGTTGACAAATAAAAAAAATGGAGAACAAAAAATATCAAATTATAAATACCTCGGGAACACGAATATCATAAGTACTTCGCGTGAAAACAGCCTTATTATCGTTTGCATCCACTACATTGACAGATACGCTTTCAACGATCTACAATAATAATAGAAAATTAAGAGAAATTGTTGATGCAATGTAATATGAAGCTCATTTTGTCCAGGTAGCGCCACTCCAGCATAATCTACAGCTGTCAGGAGATATGTTTCATGTCAATTATCTTACAGTAGCACTTTAATTCAATCTGCCCTCATAAAATAAATCAAGGTTTAACATCCTACTTTTCTGCTCTGGCTGGGATAATGAAGACATGCATACGCCATACTGTGTGCTATGAGGGATATTTTGCCCAGACAGCGGCGCTACGGCCTACTGTTATATCGAATTCCATCTGTCAAGGGACCTTTAAATGCACGCAAATGTACACACGGACGGGACGCTGGTTTTTTGTCTCATCTGAAAGACGAGACACCTGTCACATGAGGAGGAAACGGTGTCAGAAAAACGTGATGACCTTTCCAGGCCAATCCAAGGATGGAACAACTGGCAATCTCAAGACTAGCAATCCAGTGCCGTTCTCACTTAACCAACAAGAAGCATCGATCAGTCATCAGCATCCCAGGGAAACAAACATACTTAAATGGGAGAATTTCTCATTAGAAATGGTTTATGAGATATGCTCCGGATACAAAACCAAGATAATTCCATTTCAACATACTTTCCTTATTTACATTACTACGTTCAGCATGCGTAAAGGGAATAATCTATTAATTACGTTCAGCATGCGTGAAGGAAATAATCTATTGATTACGTTCAGCATGCATGGAGGAAATAATCTATTGATTACGTTCAGCATGAAGGAATAATCTATTAATTACGTTCAGCATGTGTGAAGGAATAATCTATTAATTACGTCCAGCATGGAGGAATAATCTACTAATTACGTCCAGCATGGAGGAATAATCTACTAATTACGTCCAGCATGGAAGAATAATCTACTAATTACGTCCAGCATGGAGGAATAATCTACTGCATGCATGGAGGAATAATCTATTAATTACATTCAGCATGCATGGAGGAATAATCTATTAATTACGTTCAGCATGCATAGAGGAATAATCTATTAATTTCGTTCAGCATGCATGGAGGAATAATCTATTAATTATGTTCAGCATGCGTAAAGGAATAATCTATTAATTACGTTCAGCATGCGTAAAGGAATAATCTATTACTTACGTTCAGCATGCGTGAAGGAATAATCTATTAATTACGTTCAGCATACGTAAAGGGAATAATCTACTAATTACGTTCAGCATGCGTGAAGGAATAATCTGTTAATTACGTTCAGCATGGAGAAATAATCTATTAATTACTTTCAGCATGCGTGAAGGAATAATCTATTAATTAGGTATTTGACAGATTATCTATTAAGTATGTTTTATCAATCACTCACCTCAAGGTTATTAGCATCTCTAGCAATTACATCGAAATACAAAGCAATTTCACCAATGTCGTAATCCAATGGTCGAGTAAGAGTCACAACCCCCGTGTTTTCGTTGACTTTAAACATGTCAGCTATTATACCATAGGTTACCGGACCACCATCAGGATCCACAGCATATAACGTATAGACACTACTACCTAATGTAACAAATTCACACTACAAAACTCTTTGTACGGAAATAAACAAGGGACATTTTCATGTATGATATTCAGAGAGAGAGGTACAATCTAGACAAACTTGGACTAACATATGGTTCGATTTTGTTTCAATAATTCGCTTTTGCGTAGGGGTCTTTAGCAACGGGAGAAAAACAGATGACCCAGAGAAAACCCTTGAGGCTGGACAGGCGATCCTACTCTTATCAAAACCACGTCAGTTGACTCAGCGATACAACACGCATATGCTAACCATTCGGCTATCCAACTCCACTTTTAATTCTAAAACAAGCCAACAGTGAGGCTGATGTCCCCCGCCGAAATCCCAAAATAAATAGATGACCCACGCCAATCAGCAGCACAACCCATAAACTATAAGCAACAACACCCAACGGATAAAGATGGTATATTTTATGACATCTTACAAAACATGTTTACATTTCGTAAAAATGGTGGAGAAGGACAAGAGAGGGTTTAAGGGAGATAACTACTGTTAACAGGTCGCTTACAACACTACAACTACGCAGTATGCCAACTGGCGCCACATTAATTAATCGCACTTTAATTTTTTTCAAAAGTATTGAGTAATCAAACTATACACTAAGTCTCATCACTCTCTATCAGATAGAATCAAGATTATCTTGTCACAAAGCATCGACCAATGAAAATGCTTAACTCTGCTTAGCTTTAGCTCGAAATGTTAATCATCAAACTCAGTCAAGACATTCACCTAATGAATATCTACATCAAGTTTAAACATTCTACCTCAATCAAAAGCAGAGTTGTTATGTTCCAAAGTCTTAACCAATCAAATTGCTTGTTACTCTTTAGTCTAAGCAGAAAATTCTCACAATTAAACTTAGTTAAGGTAATGAGAGACTGAATCTATATTCTGAGTTTCATCGCTCTCACTTCATTATAACCAAAGTTATCATGTCCCACAGCATCAACCAATCAAATTACTTATCTCAGCTTACCCTAACCAGAAAATGCTCAAGGCATTGACCTAATAAACACCTAGACCAAGTTAGAATGTTCTAGCTCAATTAGAAAGAGAGTTATTGTGTCCAAAAAAGTGTGACGGACAAACCGACGGACGGACAGACGAACCCATTTTAAAAGTCCCCTGCTTTCTTCGAGAAAAATGGGGGAC
Organism: Patella depressa; assembly: GCA_948474765.1. Classification (NCBI taxonomy): domain Eukaryota; kingdom Metazoa; phylum Mollusca; class Gastropoda; family Patellidae; genus Patella; species Patella depressa. The sequence goes on from OX419718.1 coordinate 5,771,022, forward strand.
AATAAAGCTGTTTGGTGCTATGTATTTCACAACTTGATCCGTGCTACTTGTAGCCGTTGCTATGGAAATATTCAGTAGCCTAGCAGAAACAACCAGTATTAGGCCTATCTTGCATATTTTTTTCTCACTATTACTGAATGAAAGCATTTACATACCAACTACAGCATCTTCTTGTATAACTAATAAGTTCATACTATCAACAAATCTTGGTTCAGCTGCCTCTACTATACCTGTAAAAAAATAGAAAAAAACAGAAAAAATAAGTAAAGGATCCATTAACCCAAGAAGAACAGAGGCTATTGTAGATAGCGTAAGACAGGATTCAATCGACCTTCATCAGATATTGTTTCGTTTTTAGCAATGTTTCTCCAGTCTACCGCTTCACAATAGAAAAAATAAGGCTTCTTCTTCTGATAACCATAAGGCTTAAAGACTAAGTATGATTCCATTTCATTTCAATAATTTGCTTGCTCGTAGTGGTGTTTAGCAGTGGGAGGAATCTGGAGAACTCAGAAAAAACCCACGCGGTTGGAGAGAGAGAGAGAGATAAATGGGGTTTAATGTCCACTCGGCACAAACTAGGTCATTTCGAGACAAACATATGGTTTAACTTTATTTCAATAATTCGCTTGCCCATATTATGAGCAAAGATATTAGCCCTTGAAGGTTTGAATAGATGTGTGCAGTGATTGCTACCACCGTACAGGTTGTTTGAAGCTAAGTCTCGCTCCTCCATTTCTAAATTAAATAAAATTATGGCTAAACTGTTCTAATCTATTTAATATCAGAGAAATCTGATGCCATCAAGAGTTGATTATGCATGTCTAATTATAACTAATGCGGGTCTTTCTTTAGGCCCGAAATGTTATCTAAATTATTAATTAGACATTAATCAATTTATGCAGACCATAATCAACTCTCGATGGCATTGCTACAATGTAGCTATCAATCTTTCGTGGATTACGATCAGATTTACTGCATAACTTTCCTTCACGATTTAATTATTAAATGCATAATTGCGACTATGCTTTTTATCCCAACGACTTCAGTAATGATGAACGAGGCTATGCGAGAATTTCTATCACTTAATTCTCTGTCTAATTTAACATCGTTCCAGGTTATTATCGTTCCGGTTTGTTTACAGAGAAAGAGTTATCTGCAAGACGACAAAACAGTACACTTACCTTGATAGAAGCACAAGGCCAGCAATATTTTTATTATCATGGTGGCCATGATGAATTAAAGAGATCTTCTTCTTGATCTCTGAAATATAGAAACACAGAGTAAATAAAGGCCCAGTCAATTACTCAATTCCGTCTGGAGAAGTAAATAATTGTGTAACACACCCATTATCCCATCTAGACACTAGACAGACCATTTCAAACTACGAGATAGTAGCGACCTAATATTTTACGATGACGGACATATGCCATACAGTGTGCTATGAGGGGATTTTTGCCCGAACTGCAAAGGTATCTTTTACATGCACTCCAATGTATACACACAAGAACTAGTTTTATTGTCCCACCGAAACGACTAGACAGTTTTAATTGTCAGGCTCTACATGTACTTACAAGGGGAAACCGAGCCATAAAATCTTCATTAACTTTTTTGGCCTTCACAAGGAGTGCCAGCGTTTTACACACTTAACCACAGTGGTTCCACATCGAATTCAGAAACTTACAATAAAATAGCACAACTTCACAATATACCCAAGTTGTGTCGATATCTGACTTTGAGACTAGAATAATCTACTGTGAGTTCAAATCCCAGAGTGGGATTTGCAGCTCATTTCGCCAAGGCAGCTCTAAGAGGGGTTGACAAGACAAGTGTCTTTAATCGTTCCAATGGAACACAAAAAATGAGTAAACTGATTTATTTAGGCGATGTTTCAAAGAGTATTCTCTCAAAGTTATCAACTTTGCCTAAATAAATCGATAGTTGTTTTTCCATAAATATATCTTTATAGTTTATTTATCTACCCAGTTATAAGTGGGTTAGACACTGGCTCACTAGCCTGGAGGTCGGGTGTTCAATCGCTGCATTGATCAATGACCGAGTAAGTTTATCCAGATTTTCTTTAGCAGTGAGAGGAAACTAGATCTGCAGGTTGGACAGGTGAGAGAGAGAGCGAGAGAGAGGGTGAGAGAGAGAGAGAAATGGGGTTTAGCGTCCACTCGACACAAACTAGGTCATTTCGGGACTTACATATGGTTTAATTTTATTTCAATAATTCGCTTGCGCGTAGGGGTCTTTAGCAGTGGGGGGAAACCGAAGTGCCCAGAGGAAACCCACAAGGTTGACAAGGTGCCGGTTGGACAGGTAACCTTACTCCTTGTCCTACATGTATGTGTGAAAAAGAAGCCTTGAATTTATTCCAGAGTGGACAGAAACGCCCCAACAGGCCTACAGGCGAGTGTCCAGTTGGAGGGTGGTCCGAACCCACATTCAATGAAAAAAGTAATGTGAAATGATATAGGGTTGGGGCTTGTCAGGAAATCTGAAATTCTGAGACAATATTTAATATTTACAGTAGATACATAAGCTTACAAGTACACATATAGGATTAAGGTAGAATGAAACCAAAACACAATTTGTCTCTCTCCTGACATAAGAGAGTTATTCTACTTAATATAATCATATAGACTCTATGCTTATATCAAAAAACAAATAACAGTTTTAGACAGAAAAATTGAATATAGACAACATGATTCATTAAAGAAATAAAAACAATACAAGGAGGGTTATTATGTCTGCCATGTGTGACAACCGTGCGGGTCTGTGCCTTTTTCCTGCTCAAACAAAACTAACAATAAATCATCATAATAACCAACAAATAAACTTCAACGTTATTCAACAAATTAGAAAAATGGTCTCCACAAAATTATTATCATGACAATTCAAAACGAAAACCAATATATACCAGGCCCTAGCACAGCACGACCATTAATAAAATAATGCCTTAATATTCTGTTATAACATCAGCATTAATACTATATTTGAATAGGCTAACACTCCAGGATAAACTTAATTTTATTCAATAAATAAATAATAGTTCCATTAAACTCTTTATATTATATAGTTAAAACTAATATATAGCAGGCTATCTGTGCTGTGTCTTACCCTTAGGGCCTTAAGGCCTACCAGACAGTATAAGCTTATATATCTAATTCATTCCTTTTATCTGTTCCAACTAATAACACTAAGAGATAAGCTTGAATTCAATAAAAAGCATAAATCTATTGCCTCCATAAATTAATTATCATAAAAATACTTTTAAACAACAAATCGTCGATAATCTACCTGCCCTGGCTATTTTAGTTTTTATTGAGTAATTACCGAAAATGTTAAACCTTACCGTGTCCAACCACCGTTTACCAGCCCTTATTCACACCCTGTTATCCAACCCTATAAAAATTTCTATACCGTATTGTCAAGCTAACTATTCACTACTACCTGTGCATGGCTATATTTAGTTTTCAGCAAACCGGTCTGACGGGTCTATTCAAAACTTTATCGACCCATTCATGCGAAACTTGTTTACAATAGCCGCCATTGAAGACTTAGATACTAAAAATTTTCGCATTCTAATACTATCTAAGTGGAAAACGAATTAGCAGCAACATTGGTATTGATCACAGATTTTTTCCTCTACAAGTCAAAAATGTTGTTAAATAATTTGTGTTACTGAAATCCAGAAATTATAAATCACTATTTTTATCTACGGGAAAATAAACGTAAAAATATCAATATTTAGACGTTACTTTGTTTCGTTTATTCTCCGATGCTATATTTACGTCTTTGGGTTCGGCAGCATACAAAAAGTGGGCGGGGATTGAGATGTTATGATTGTGAAGCGACAATAGGTCTATTTTTATACTTGTAAAACCGGTCCTTCATACAATGTACAGTTACAGTGTAAATTGTATTGGGTGTGCACGGGCCAGGTATGATCACGTTCTATATGGAGTTATAACACACAGCATATCAGGTAGAATCTTTGATCATTATAAAATTGTTGAATATTTCTTTTTTGTGGGGAGCTGCTAATTAAATAAATGATAATTTAATAGTAAAAAATTATTTTACTTTTATTAATTGTGATTTTATTGAGGTTATATTTATTATGATAATAATTGACAATATCTTAGCATATACAGCTTGATTCACACTTTCCACAATCAGTTTATTTCTAAAATTGCAAATATCATTCAATAAAAATGAGAGATAGCATTATAGGTAGTGAAATTAATTTTAATGAATACAAAATTGTAAAAATAAAAGCTAGCCAGCTCGTTATCCCATGCGCAAGCAAATTATTGAAATAAAATTGAACCATGTGTTAGTCCCAAAATGACCTATTTTGTGTCGAGTGGACATTATCCATTTCTTTCTCTCTCTCTAGCTCGCTTGATTAAGATCAGGATGATTAAGTTTTTGTTGGTATTGTTGATAATTAGACAATTATAATGTGATTAATCTTGATTGATCGACACTGTCTATTACAATAGTTTAACAACTTAATGACGACACGGATTATATGGACACCATTATTACCTGATTAAATGGTGTATTATTCAGCTATTTAAGCTCCCAGAATATTTCCTTGGAAAAGAAATTACAATCATGGCTCATGGCATATCATAAGTTCAAATTAATATGACCTTCTCATGCACTTTCATTAAGATATAGCGTAAAATACCGGGTGGTACTACATAGATAGATTTTATTACATAAAACACCCATATCGTGCAGCATGTAAAATATTACATGTCCATCAAGATTTCTTTTGTTATTGTAATCCATTTTCACCAAGAAATGGCTTAATTTCCCCCATATTTGTCATGAATTTGAAAAGAGAAATTTAATCTGATCAATGTTTGTTTTGTTTTTTTTCTAGATTTTCGTTAAATTAGTTTGAAGATGGAGCACAAGCTCCTGTGTTTGTTATTTTTAATAGGTAGGTCTCACCATCTCTCGATTATATTCCTAATAGGTAGGTCTCACCATCTTACAATAGGTAGGTCTCGCCATCTTACAATAGGTACATGTAGGTCTCACCATCCTACAATAATGTGCTGCTCTGACAAAATTCACATTAGGTGAATAATTCGAATACTAATAGTTATTTAAGGCTGTTTGAACAGGTATCTTATTACTATTCCATGTCAGTTCAGGGCCATACATTGTATGTAAGTGGGGATGCAGCAGAGTGGGGGGCAAATGAAACCATTGCCGTGTGGCTGCCCTTAAAAACAACCGACTGATCATTGCCTTAAGACCATCACTGTGTAATGATAATCATGTGTTTTATGTTGTAATTGAAAGATTGTCAAATTATCTTTTTTTGGATTGGGGGGGGGGGGCGACAAATTTCTCGGGACACCTTATTTTTCTGGGGCTGTAACTAGCTCAGATCAATGAGGTGGGGGAGGGGTTCTCAGGGGTGATGTAAAATTGACTGACAATTTATATCTATTCTATTCGGGTCTCATACGATTTTGATATTATTTTTTTACAGGATCATTATCCCTTTCATCTTGTCAAAACGGTGAGTAGAACTTTTCAATCTCTTTCACAGAGCTATCGTGACAATCTCTAACTCAATATCACCCAAAATCTGTCAACATTGAAAACACAAATTATTTGTCAATTTAAATCAACATTGATGCTGTGATCTTACCAGAATAAGATGGGCTTCTGATATCCAATATTTAAGACAAAATAAATATTTTACCAGTGGTACACGAATCCCGTACCATAATGCGTTTCAGCCGCACTTTTAACAAGAGACTTTAGGAACGAGGCTAGACAAATTCTAACCAAATCAAACGGCGTATGTAGACTGGAATAACCAGGCGCTGGAAATTTACATTCGATTGAGACTGCTGGCTTATTTCGCCGAACATAGCTGATATGAAATTAGAGTAAAAACAGACACCATTGAATGTAAATCAGTTTATATACATTCATATTACAGTATTATATGCGTTGCTACCCATTTGTGTCAATTTCTAAATACCAAATGTTAGAGATTTAGCTCCTTTATACAGGCTTTATACAAGAGCGAAATCTGCCTATTGAAAGTTTTTCTTTAGGCCTGAAATAATATACACTATTATTTAGAAATTTAGTAACAGGACAGGCCTGTAATCAAGTCTCAGTGAGCGTATGTGGCATGGAGATAGGGGCGCCTTCTCAACGTTGTGGGTTTCCTCCGGGCCCTCCGGTTTCCTCCCACTGCTAAAGACCCCTACATGTAAGCGAATGATTGAAATAAAATTAAACCATATGTTAGTCCGGAAATGACCTAGTTTGTGTCGAGTGGACGTTAAACCCCATTTCTCTCTCTCTCTCTCTCTCTCATAATCAAGTCTCTAGAATATCCGATGGCCAAGATTTAAATGGATTTGAATACCACCAAGATTTAAAATTTTAGCGATAAAATGGATAATTCGTAATGATTATATTCGTTATAGCCTAAGGACAGCAACTATTGATGTTGGTGCATGCCCCAACTGCCAGGGACAGAGCCACGCCTATTTTTTATGTTTAGCATCTGAAGATCACAATTCCGAATGAATAATCTTGGTATATGTATTCCTTATACATGTACGCTAAGGACGACAACTATTGATTTTGGTGCATGATCAGCCCCACTTGGACTGTGCCACACCCACGTTTTGTTAATATTGTCTTTAAATAATCTACAGGTTGCAATTTTTAACAGATTTGGATCCAATTCGACAGGATCCATCAAGGGTTGTACCTACTTGTATTCTTCCATATCCAACCCGCAGGGGCTGATCCATGCCCAAATTTTGTGTTAATCGTCAATTCTGAATGAATCATCTTCGAACTTTGCATATTTATTCCTTATACTGCAATTATGGTGTATGCCTTGAACCTCCCATATAAAGGGGGGTTGGGATGGCCTAGTGGTCTAGAGTGCCAGGCTTCGACCTCTAGCGGGTCGGTCACCTCTGGCTTGCGGCTGTGGTTTCGAGCCCTGGTGTGAGCGTATGTGGCACGGAGATAGGGGTGCCTTCTCAACCTCGTGGGTTTCCTCCGGGCACCCAGGTTTCCTCCCACAGCTAAAGACCCCTACGCGCAAGCGAATTATTGAAATAAAATTAAACCATTTGTGAGTCCCGAAATGACCTAGTTTGTGTTGAGTGGACGTTAAACCCCATTTCTCTCTGTCTCTCTCCCATCTTCAATAAAAGGCTTGATCTCGCCTTAACAACGTACATCTTATCAAGCCCTTCATGTAATACCCTGCATATTTCGCCACTAAGTTTGACTGGGTAACAAGCCCAGCTTGGGAGCCAATCAGATTCATCAGTCGTCGTGAATACCAAGTTTCGCGCTTCTAGCTAAAATGTCTACAATCGAGTTGCAAAGTTCAAAGATCGATCAATGTCAAAGTTACTTGTTTTCCGTGAGTTTGTCAATTTAAAAAAAAAAAAACTTTCAATGGCTATATACTTGTTTGTTTACAGTGTGTTATGTGCCACAACCTCGGATTGGACAATGCTAATTAGTCACATGTCGAAACAACGGGTGCAAAAGTTCAGGAAGTATTGAAGCAACGGTTAGATGTTGCTTAAGGAACATGTGAACCCCCAAAAATGTGGACGTATATTGCAGCGACTATTTCAAGCCATACAGCCTTTAAGACACGATAAACTTTTGTGGATTATATGGATTATGAAAATTATTTTAATCTTTTTATTTTTATTTTTGTAGCTGCTCCACAATTTCGGACGTTAGCACGAGATGGTGTCGATGGAAACCTGTATGATCGGCTCACTGTCAAAGGAATTGAAGAAAACCTTCCTACTGGTACGTTTGGTTTTTTTTAAACAATATTATTATTATTATTATTATTAAATCATTATTATTATTATTATTATTATTATTATTATTCCAGGTAGTTTACTTGGTCAACTCAGATGTGTCGATAGGGACGGAGATGCAATAACATACCGGGGTGAAGGCAATACTTTACTTGTCAATAGCACTGGGACTGTTATTATGAATCGTCAGCTAGATAGAGAGGTAAAAACACATCTTATAGTCTCAATCACCCGGTGCCCTTTATCGACCTTTATTGACATTTGTTTGAACAATCCGATGATCCCCAAAGAGCTCAGCATGTCATAATCACTGGAAAGGGATTGACTAGATCAATACTTTGCTGGGCCTGGTCAAATCAAGGGAATCTATAGACAGTGACATCATTTCGTAGATGATCACCCAAATCCACATCTGTTTGGGGTACTGGATGGCTGAGCAGTTAGCACATGCTTGCTATATCATAAAACCTGTCATTGAGTCAACTGGCGGGTTTTGAATCCTCGGTTGTAGGTGACATGGAGTAGGGTTGCCTGTCCAACCTCGTGGGGTTTTCCCGGGTCCTCAGCTTTCCTCCCACTGCTAAAGACCCCTACGTGCATGCGAATTATTGAAATAAAATTGAACCACATGTTAGTCGCAAAATGACCTAGTTTGTGTTGAGTGGACATTAAACCCCATTTCTCTCTCTCCCTCTCTCTCTATGTCTCTCTCTCTCTCAGACTCTATCTCTCTCAGTCTCTCTCTTCGTCTCTCTCCCTCTCTCTCTGTCACTCTCCGTCTCTCTCTCTCTCTCTCTCTCTGTCAATGTCAAAGACTTTAATGTTCTCTTCCCCCTAGGGTGATATAACGCTCACAAATGTTTCCTTAGTAAAAAGTGGATCCATTATTCGTATATGGCATTAGGTACTGTTATCTACTAACTTGAGATAAAACTAATATAAGGCATTATGTATTGTTTAATGGTCGAGAGAGAGACATTAAGTAATATATTGTAACAACATGAGGGCCGCACAATATATTACGCATTGTCTTAAGCTCCTGACCATTAAACAACTTAAAATACAGACACTTGCATGTGCTTTTACAGTGAAATACATCGCACAAATCCAGTATTTCACAAGCATAAATAAAGTACGATTGGCAAGATGCCTGTACAATTATTTGAAATAATGGTAAGCCAACATCAAAGGATGACGTCACATCTGTAGTTGAACTACCGTTATCCAATAAACATGAGATAACCATGGCGATGTAATAAAAACACACCTAAAAAATAAGTCCTTAAATGGCTGGGTGAGATAACCATGGCTTAATGGCGAAAAACTTGAGTTTTTAAACAACATTTAGAAATATTAACTGTTTCAGATTTTGATCTCTGATAATTGATTTTCTTAATTTGATATATCTATAATACATATGACCAGATCGAATGTCTATTTTTGTTTTTATAATTCTGTTTTTCAGAACTCACCAGCTAATTCTGTATCCAATACTGGAGCCCAAATTTTAGTTCATAGATTCTTCTGTAATGACGGTAGATTAACGGTAAGTTGAACTTGGTTTCCACTTAGAGATACTTTCCTTAGTTTCCATTTAGAGATACTTTCCTTAGTTTCCATTTAGAGATACTTTCCTTAGTTTCCATTTAGAGATACTTTCCTTAGTTTCCATTTAAAGATACTTTCCTTAGTTTCCATTTAGAGATACTTTCCTTAGTTTCCATTTAGAGATACTTTCCTTAGTTTCCATTTAAAGATACTTTCCTTAGTTTCCATTTAGAGATACTTTCCTTAGTTTCCATTTAGAGATACTTTCCTTAGTTTCCATTTAGATATAAAATAAAACCAAGTACGAACAATCCAAACCATTAGGCAAAAATCGAAGTCCTAAAGAACGTAATAGGCAAAATAGTTAGGCAAAGTAGTGTAATCAGCAAATGGACTGTTCATCGTGTACGAAATACACAACAAACAGTGGTAACAGGTGTCCGGATTTAGAGATACTTTCCTTGGTTTTCATTTAAAGATACTTTCCTTGGTTTCCATTTAGAGATACTTTCCTTAGTTTCCATTTCAAGATACTTTCCTTAGTTTCCATTTAAAGATACTTTACTTAGTTTCCATTTAGAGATACTTTCCTTAGTTTCCATTTAGAGATACTTTCCTTAGTTTCCATTTAGAGATACTTTCCTTGGTTTTCATTTATAGATACTTTCCTTGGTTTCCATTGAAAGATACATACCTTAGTTTCCATTTAGAGATACATTCCTTAGTTTTCATTTAGAGATACATTCCTAAATTTTCATTTAGAGATACATTCCTTATTTTTTTTTAGAGATACATTCCTTAGTCTCTATTTAAAGATGCTTTCATTTAAAGATACATTCCTTAGTTTCTATTTAAAGATACTTTCTTTAGTTGTCATTAAGAGATACATTCCTTAATTCTATTTAAAGATACACTCCTTAGTTTTCAGTTAAAGATACATTCCTTAATTCTCATTTTCGTGATGATGGTTTTGGTCTGTGAAAGTGAAATACAATGTACTCATATTCTGTTATTATATTTGTTGGTGTTTATTATATAGTTGACCGACATTTGTCTTATTATACATGTAGATGTGACATATGTTCTACTGTATATATACATGTACTCTGTCCTATTATAGATGTGACATATGTTCTAATACTCTGTCCTATTATAGATGTGACATATGTTCTACTGTATGTAAATACACCTTGTCCAATTATAGATGTGACATTTCTACTGTCTATACTCCCTGTCCTATTATAATAGATGTGACATATGTTCTACATCCGTTTGTTTTTTTCTCCGCCAGGCGACAGCAACAATAGAGATAACAATAACAGATAAGAATGACAATGCTCCAACGTTTCTTAGTTCGACAGCTTATTCTGGTAGAATGCGAGAAGTAAGTAAATATAATATACACCACTAGTTATAAATATATACATATTGATTTATTCCAATAGTCTCGTATTGATTTATTCCAATAGGTCTAGTATTGATTTATACCAATAGGTCTGGTATTGATTTATACCAATAGGTATTGATTTATACCGAGAGAGAGAGAGATGGGGATTAACGTCCATTGGACACAAACTACATGTTGGTCATTTCAGGACTAACATATGGTTTAATTTTCGCTTGTGCGTAAGGGTCATTAATAGTGGGAGTAAACGGAAGGACCCAGAGAAAACCCACGAGGTTGGTCAGTCAACCCTACTCCTTGTCATGTACAACCGGGGAATTGACACAACGCCAGTTGACTCAATGACAGACTTTTTGATACAACGTGCACATGCTAACCATTCAGCCATTTAACCACTGCAGTAGGGGTATATATTGATTTATGCCAATAGGTATAGGAATTGATTTACATCAGTAGGTATAGGAATAATCATTGTCTCTCTGTCACCAAGGAAATAAGAGAATAAATATAAGGCGATTGTTTGATCTAATCAAATTCTCATGTAATTCCACAGATCTCACGTCAGACTTGAAGGAGTCTGCGCCCCTGGCATCCCCCTTTACAAAATCCTAAACAAGCCCCTAAATGTTTTAATATATTATTAGTCGTCAACAACCTATATCTGTTTTATAAACTTCAAATCAGATTAATATACTGATTTATATTGCGTATCGTTTTTATACGCCCACATTTTCATGTGGACGTATATTGTCGTCGCCCCTGTTCGTCCGTCCGTCCGTCCGTCCGTCTGGACGTCCGTCCGGACGTCCGTCCGTCCGTCCACAATTGTTTGTGAACAGTCTACAGGTCACAATTTTTATCCGATTTCAATGAAACTTAAAACATAGGTTTATCACCCGAAGATCTCGGTTCCTTTCGATATTGGCATGTATCGGACGGTAACTTCATGGGTTATGGCCCCTGATTGTACGAAAAATCACGTTTTTTAGCTTGTGAACAGTTTAGAGGTCACAATTTTGAACCGATTTGGATGTTTATGTTTATAACCCAAAGATCTTGGTTTCTTTCGATATTTGCGCCAATCGGATCGTAACTTCCTGAATTATGGCCCCTGATTGTCCGAAAAATCGCCCTTTTTAGCTTGTGGTCCCTCTGGAGGTCAAAATTGTTATCCGATTTAAAAAACCGTTTGATTATATCACCGTTCCATGGTTATGAAGGTCGAGTTCGAATTTCGTGAAAATCGGACCAAAATTGACGGACAAAATGGCCGCCATTTGTACGCGAATAGTGTGAAAATATGTTAAATCAAGGTTGTGAACAGTGTAGAGGACACAATTTTGAACCGATTTGGATGAAACTTGAAATGCATGTTTATAACCCAAAGATCTTGGTTCCTTTCGATATTTGCGCCAATCGGATCGTAACTTACTGAATTATGGCCCCTGATTGTCCGAAAAATTGCCCTTTTTAGCTTGTGGTCCCTCTGGAGGTCAAAATTGTTATCCAATTTAAAAAATCGTTTGATTATATCACCGTTCCATGGTTATGAAGGTCGAGTTCGAATTTCGTGAAAATCGGACCAAAATTGACGGACAAAATGGCCGCCATTTGTACGCGAATAGTGTGAAAATATGTTAAATCAAGGTTGTGAACAGTGTAGAGGACACAATTTTGAACCGATTTGGATGAAACTTGAAATGCATGTTTATAACCCAAAGATCTTGGTTCCTTTCGATATTTGCGCCAATCGGATCTTAACTTCCTGAATTATGGCCCCTGATTGTACGAAAAATTGCCCTTTTTAGCTTGTGGTCCCTATGGAGGTCAAAATTGTTATCCGATTTAAAAAACGTTTGATTATATCATTGTTCCATGGTTATGAAGGTCGAGTTCGAATTTCGTGAAAATCGGACCAAAATTGACGGACAAAATGGCCGCCATTTGTACGCGAATAGTGTGAAAATATGTTATATCAAGGTTGTGAACAGTGTAGAGGACACAATTTTGAACCGATTTGGATGAAACTTGAAATGCATGTTTATAACCCAAAGATCTTGATTCCTTTTGATATTTGCGCCAATCGGATCGTAACTTACTGAATTATGGCCCCTGATTGTCCGAAAAATTGCCCTTTTTAGCTTGTTGTCCCTCTGGAGGTCAAAATTGTTATCCGATTTAAAAAACGTTTGATTATATCACCGTTCCATGGTTATGAAGGTTGAGTATGAATTTTGTGAAAATCGGACCAAAATTGACGGACAAAATGGCCGCCGTTTGTACACGAATAGTGTGAAAATATGTTATATCAAGGTTGTGGACCCTATAGAGGTCACAATTTTGAATCGATTTTTATGAAACTTGACAGGTATGTTTTAAACCCAAAGATCTTGGTTCCTTTCGATATTTGCGCCCATCGGGTCATTACTTCCTGAATTATGTCCCCTGATTGTACGAAAAATCACCCTTTTTAGCTTGTGGTGCCTCTGGAGGTCACAATTATTATATGATTTAAAAAAAAACGTTTGATTATAAAAACCAAACAAATTCTAATGATTTTCTGATAATTCCTTAATATGCGACAATTCTTGTTGACTGCCCGGACGATTTGGCTGCTGTGTGGGCGTATGTTTCGTTGCCTGGCAACCTATTTTTTTATACTTTCGATGGCCTACACTACATGAAGATCTGACCAGATGTATTGGGAGGTCACGTCAAGGGTCAAACAAGCAGCTTTTGACCCTGTGACATCAGACATTGATTAGTCAATCAGCGTTGAAGTTTCTAGTGGTTTACCAATAGTTCTGTGCCGAGCACACCAAAAACTCGCCGTAATAAGGCAGTTTCATGGGCTAATTCCTCACATCAAATAGAACGCCTATTATATAACAACTCTTCCAGATCTTAGTGTAGTAAAGACAAGTTAAACGAAATTTGGAACTATAAAAAATGTAACGAAATAGGATCTGTGTTTTAACCAGATTGAAAATCTACTTTTTAAGCAAGAGAACAGTACGGACAGATAAAACCAAATTGCCTGATAGCTATATATAAACATAATTATTTAAAATAAAAATACAGAACTAAAAATCCAAGATAGATCGGAGTGTCTTAAAATGTAACGAAATAGGATCTGTGTTTTAATCAGATTGATAAACGTCATTCAAACTGAATTCATGTAGACTAGTAAAATGGTGTATTTTTTTTTCTATTTTAGGATGCTGTTCCTGGACTGACAACACGTATACCAGGTTTGGTCATCCAGGTAACGGATATAGATCGTGGCTTAAATGCTGTCGTTGATATTACCTGCTTTGCAGATGATGAGCAGGTAAATCTAATTCCTTTAATTTATTGTTGAGGGACAGAAGTTAAATGAAATGAATTTGTAAATTTTTATATTTCACACTAAACAAAAACGAATTGCAGGGAAATTTGGTCCGGACAGTGGCGATTCTATTTCAACTGCCAGGGGATCTTTTACATGCAAGTCAATGTGCACACTGAACCTTGGTTTATCGTCTGATCTGAACGATTAGAGACTGAGCTATGATGAACTTTCTCGGCCAACACTGGGAGTGATTGGATTAGCCAACACCTCCAGGCTACCCAACAGGCAATTTACTTAACAGCCGTGGATCCTTATTTGAAAAGCTATTTATATAAATTGGATGTATATGGTGAAACTATTTTCCTCTGTCATTTCTTTCTTCTCAGCACAATAAACACCATGAAGGCTACAGTTTTTAATTCGGCAATACTTTATACCGTAAAATATCAAAAAACAATGGAAAACAAACTGAAAACACCGGAAAACAACCGGAAAACACCATGTTATACTAAATACTGGTAAAACACTAAATACCGGAAAACACACTATTTAGGGTGTTTTCTGGTATTTAGTGTGTTTTCCTGTATTTTGTTTTCCGGTTGTTTTCTGGTGTTTTCCGGTTGTTTCCCCGTTGTTTTCTGGTTGTTTTCCGGTTGTTTCCCCGTTGCTTTCTGGTGTATTCCAGTTGTTTTCTCAGTGTTTTCCGTTGTTTTTTTGGTGTTTTCAAGTATACAGTATAGCCCTTTTTAATTTGACCTTGTTATATGCGTGTATTTTCAGGCTAAAGAGGCGTGTGATCATTTTGATGTTACATCCGTTCAAACAGGAGAAGGAAAATACAACTCTACAATCTATCTGAAAAAATCTGTTGATTATGAAACTCAACGAGGTTATACGATGACTCTCTTAGCTCGGGTAAGGAACTGCTTCAACCAATCTCGTTCCCAGAGGCAGCCGCGGAGCCGAAGGCCTCTGGGACATTAGACCGTCCATTTTTTCCATTTTTTTTCAAACCTAAGCCCCGCCCATTCTTACCTCTGATTGGTCAATGTTTTTGGGTCGATTTCTCGAAAACTAGAGGTCGGATCGTCGTTTCGTTTGTTGTAAAATGATCCTTGAGTCAAAGTCAACTCGCTGACATAAAAAATTGGATCCTAAACGAACAAATTCAAGTTTTTGTAAAGATCTATTTTTCTACGCGTGGGTATATTTTTAAGTGATTTGGTCATCCAGGCACGTAAAATCAGGGGCGTACGACGCAAATAAACGAGAACTTTCGCGCGTAGGAATTACATATCATTTTTCGGGAAAATGGCTACTCCGATTCACCAGAGAAATTTCTTCAAAAATTTTTCTGGTTTCGAGATTGTGCTTCAACATGAAATAACTATTAGCTCTTTACACAATGAAATGAACGTCTATACATGACATCTGTACACAGGCCTGCAGTTAGAAGGGGAACGTCTCAGGGTCAAAGGGAGATAACGTGGCTTTACCTGCGTCAGGGTAATTACAAAATGAAATGAAATGAAATGGGGTTTAACGTCCTACTGTTCTGCTCCTAACCTGGGCTAATGGAAGACAGGCATACGCCATACAGTGTGCTATGAGGATAATTTTGCCTGGACATCGGCGTCACGGCCTACTTTTAAATCAAATTCCAATTGCCAGGGGATCTTTTACGTGCACACCAATGTGTTCGTCCCACCCAAATGACTAGACTGCTGTCCTTGTCAGGCCCTCCATCCTACATCACTGACAAGGGGAAAACCATGCCAGAAAATCTGGATGAACTTTCTCAGGCAATAAAGGGATCGAACACCTGATCTCCAGACTTGCGAGCCAGTGTCTTACCCACTTAGCAACGTGATCCCCTAATGTGGTTTAACGTCCTACAGTTCCTATCCAACTGGGCTAATAAAAAGGGGTTGTTAGTACTGGCGTCATAGTAAAGTTATAAGCATATTTGCAGTTGCCTCCCTTTAGTTGTAAAGCACTCTAAAGTCATGCTCAGTTAATCTTGTTCGTGCGCACCTCTGTCATTAGTGTCGACCATTTTAGCATCAAAGCCATCTCAGTCACATGTTTTGATCGAAAGGGAGTGAGATCGTCTACAAGGGCCTAAAATTATGGTATGTCAATTATCGATCTTGTGAGGTTGAATTATAAAAGGTATATGCCATACTTTGAGGAAATTTTGCCCGTGCAGCAATGCTACGGTCTACTCTTCAATCAAATTCTAACTGTTGAGGGATCATTGTTTTTTATGTCCTATCCAAAACTTGAATATTTTGATTGGTATGTTTATAGGATCGAGGTGTAACAGGAGAACCTCGTTACAGTTCAACAGTCAATGTTTTGATAGAAGTCGAAGATACGCAGGATACCTTACCAGAGTTTCTTAATGTTCCTCTTACAATTTATGTACAGGAAAATATTGCTGTTGTAAGTATTCAGTTCATGAAAATATGGCTAGATAAAGAAAAGTCTGGCTCTCCTTTCTTTGTGTAAAGTAATAAATGAAATCAAATTCATCTTTGAATACTTGGAGAGAGAGAGAGACAGAGAGGGAGGGAGGGAGAGAGAGAGAATCTAATTCTGAATAATATGTAACAAGCAATTTAGTTTTGAGTCTGGATTTGAACACAGCTAATGTTTGAGAACACTGTATCTCCAATGGTAAGTTATTCCACAAACAGCAGTCCATTTGTGAATGAAATCTATTAAATTATTTTATTATTTAGGGAACATCTTTAACTCCCTTAATATCCGCACAGGATCAGGATCAAGGTAATCCGAGAGCTATAGAAATCTCTATCGTTAATGGTAAGTATATATATATGTGGAACCTTTTGATAAACGTTACCTGATTTTATATATAATCTGTTGTCATGGAAACCTGTTGGAGGGCTGAATGGTTAGCGTGTGTGCATTGTATCTTCTGGTTTGTCACTGAATCAACTTAAAATATAGGTTTATCTCCCAAAGATCTTAGATCCTTTCAAAATTGGCATGTATTATTAACAAATGATTTGGAGAGTGGGTGCTAAAGAAAGGGCTGAACACCCCCCAGCCCCACGGCACTAACAGTAGTCCTGATACCATAGCATTCATACATAGTGTAACAGTACCCAATAATATTAATATGGAAACTTCAAATGTTTGAATTTTTAGTAGTGAAAACAAAAACCCTAATAATCGTTTTTTGTTGTTTTTAGATACTAAGGGCCTGTTTCAGATGGGACTATCAATGCCCATTGATGCCACCAATAAAGCCTATCAAGCCACAGTTGTAACCAGACAAAATATTGACAGAGAAGAACTACAGGGGAAATATATTTTCCAAGTCAGGGTAAGTCCATCAGTATTTTTAACTTAACAGTTTTAATTTTTGTAAATTTTTTAAACAGTCATTATGCAAAAGGTACATCTGCCTATTGTGGGTCATTCTTTAGGCCCCTAAAATATGTTCCCAGAAAATTATTTACAGGTAGTCATTCTCAATACAAGTATGGCAATTTTTGTTTAGATGGAAAGTAGAAATATTCAATTTTATTGCCTCAAATTAATAATTTGCAACTGGGCTAGTATTGACAGGCATAAACCATGCAGTATGCAATGTTACTCGGCTGTTTTCAACTGTGAAGGATTATTTTATAAATGAATAGACGTTTGTTGTTGGGGCCCACCATCAAACACCACAGAGAAATGAAAACCATGCTCCTCCACTGAGCCACGATCGCTTCCATTTCTCGCAGCACATCATTCGATTCCTGCATTGGCTGAGAAACTTCATCCATATTTCCCACAGTATTTTCCCCTCGTCAGTGATGCAGGTCGGTGGGCCTGACAAGGACAGCTGTCTAGTTGTTCGGATGGGGCGAAAAACCAAGGTCCCTTTGCAGTTGGAATTTGATATAAGAGTATGCCGTAGTGCAAAATTTCCCCCATAGCACACAGAGCAGAACAGTAGGACGATAAACTCCATTTCATTTCATTTATAAATTTTGTGATATTTCAGGCAGAAGAGTTATTTCCCAATGGAACTAAAAGCGGACTTTTCACAGTTTCTGATGTCACTGTCAACATACTGGATGTGAACGATAACCAACCTACCTTTCAAAACACAAATTATAATGTCAGTTTAACCGAAATGGATTCAAATGGAACTCAGACCAACAGCCAAGTACCTAATTTGAATATTCAAGTCACTGATATAGATGATGTTAGTTAAGTTTATATATTTTTTTTGGAGAGAGAGAGAGAGACAAAGAGAGAGGGGGAGAGAGAGAGAGAGAGAGGGGGAGTGTTTAATGTCCATGCAACAGAAACTTTGAGACTAACATGTGGTTCAATTATATTTAAATAATTCACATGTATGTAGGAGTCTTTAGCAGGTTTGAGGAGTTTTAAAGAGGGCTAACCTGGACTAAAACTTTAACCTGAATCGGCTTCATGATACTAGTATGGTCTTATAGAATAGTTCTTATTTATTCACATGCATAGAGATGATTGAAGCGCTGGAGGGTTGGTGTGACTTCGATTCACCGGTTGTGTATGAGACAAGGAGTAGGGTTCGCCTGTCCAACCTCGTAGGTTTTCTCTGGGTTCTCCGGTTTCCTCCCACTGCTAAAGACCCCTACACACTATCAAATTATTGAAATAAAATTTAACCATATGTTAGTCCCAAAATGACCTAATTTGTGTTGAGTGAACATTAAAACCTATTTCTCTCTCTCTCTCTCTTGAAGTATTGAGAGAGTGATAGTCTTGGCAGTTTTGGGCACTGCAGTCTTAATTACTATTCTTCATTACACAAAAATGTAAGTCACAGTAAGGTTCCAGCTTAAAGCGGTAATTTCATATTTTTAAGTTGTATTTTTAAAATATATTAAAATAAAGACTTAAAATAGATGTTATTTTTGAAATGTATTAAAATAAAGTCTTAAAATAGAATGTATCTATAAACAGTCACATATTGTTAAAGAATAATATTAATCCTATAATTCACTATTGCCAGTTGAGAAATTGGCAAAAAAGTCATTTTCAACTTCAAATTCAAACATTCGAAGATAGCTATTGCATGGGAGAAATAGAAAAACAAGGGAGGTAATTGTGTTATTATTTCCGATGTTAGTGGTTTATAAGACTGTGAAAAAATGCCTATGATGGTATAATAGTGAGTTGACAACCTATTGAGCAAAAGACAAAGAAATAATGATGTTTTGACTTTCTTAGAAAATATGAAATTATCGCTTTAAAGGCGGGTCAGTACTGTAAGTTTAGATTATTACATCAGTTCAGGTTCTGGAGTATTTTAGGTGAGTTTAGGAGTATTTTAGGTGAGTCCAGGAGTATTTTAGGTGAGTTTAGGAGTATTTTAGGTGAGTCCAGGAGTATTTTAGGTGAGTTTAGGCCTTAGGGTGAGTTCGGACAATTGTATTTGTTCTTTTGAAACCATGACTTTGTTTTTAAGATGTGTTTTTTTATAACTTTCAGTCGAGTAATGCTAATTACTATGTGACGATCGGCAGACAGACGTATCCCGGTGCCTTCCGTGTCTCCCCTAGCGACAATTCTACAGGAACAACAGCAGTTAACATGCTCATTTTGAATTCCGACTTCCTGGATTTTGATAATCCAAATTACAGAAGACAAATTGTGGTGGTAAGTACCACTACAGCAACATATAAAAACAGTAATACTTTCTTCATGACATCTTTTAAAGGCATTTAGTAAACAGACAATTTTTATAACCTTCTGTAACATGTTTGATTGTATCATTGTTTGATAACAGTGAGAGTATCCTCATTGAAATGTTGCTGTTAATAAACCTAGTGAATGTTATCCATAAATTTGTCTATTTATTATCTTCATGATATTAACATGTAAACAATTGCCCAACAGCAGTTGACTACTCAGTCTGATAGTAGAAATGAAATAAAATGGGGTTTAACATCCTACTGTTCTGCTCCGACTGGGCTAATGAAGACAGACATATGTGTGCTATGATGAACATTTTGCTCGGGCAGCGGCACTATGGCCTCCTCTTATATCGATTCCAACTGCTAAGGGTCTTTTACGTGCATGCCAATGTGTACCTTAGACCTCGTTTTGTCGTCCCTTCCAAATGACTAGACAGCTGTCCTTGTCAGGCCCTCCGTCCCGTAACACGTTAAAGGGGAAACCAAGCAAGGATTGGACATGAGACCTCCAGATTAGCGAGTCAGGGAGCGTCTCACCCACTGTGACCCCCCCCCTCCCCCATAAGAGTCCTGTGGATGTCATAGACATCAGAAAATCCTGATGAACTTTTTTTGGTCAATAATATGATTGAAAACACCACCACCGTGCTAGTTATAGAGCGTCTTACTCAATTATCCACTGTGGCTGCCATGCGAGTCATGTAGCTTTTTATTAATCAAAAATATGAAATTGATTTAGCCTTAGATGAGATTTATGTCAGTTATTTGAATTTATTATTTCAGATTGAAGCGAGGGAATTAACTTCTCTGTCAACCCCGAAAACATCAAGTGCAACAGTTACCATTAATTTACTGGATTTGAACGATAATTCACCTATTTTCGTGCAAGGGCAATATGAACGAACGTTACGAGAAGATTCAGCTATTAATACACCTATTATCACTATTACGGTATTTATTATTTTTATTAAATTTATAATGACCTGCCACTGCAAAATGATTGCACTGACCTCGGAGACGGGGCCACGCCGCTGAGAGGGGCGTTGGGGGGAGGGTCCCACCAAGAAAATTTTCCGTCATTTCCTTGCATCTGTAGCCATTCCAAGAGCTATTTGGCTGATATTTTCGTCTAAGTAAATGTTCGGAACGGCCATATTTGGGTCTGAGAAAAGGCACTTTCAGCAGTAAAAAAGGGCACCGTCGAAAATTAGGGGGGAGCCTAACCGCCTCTGTCAATCCAGGACTTCCATTTCAAAATTGTCACATATAAGTAGATACAGCTTAAGTACTATAATTAAGTACTATATGGTTTTATGTTAGTCATTTATGAGAACAGGTAGGAGCATAATAATTTGAAATTGCCTATATAAGCATAAACGAAATCGAGTTTTTAGGATACAGAAACATACTACCATTTCTATCAGTTTAAACAGACTGGCTAAATTCATTAAATTATAAAATTGTTTTATTTTTTTAAAGGCTACCGATAAAGATATGGGTGAAAATGGAAGAATTACGTACAGTTTGCGAGGAACCGATCTAGACGTGTAAGTTTAAGCTTAGATAAACTTTACTTTGATCTGAAAAAAAGAATTACCCCCATTAAAAAAAATCAATTTAAGCAAGTGTCAGATCAACCACTGAGAATCTTCCGGCATGGTTTCCCCTTGTCAGGGATGCAGGATGGAGGGCCTGACAAGGACACCTGTCTAGTTGTTTGGATGGAATGAAAAACAAGTTCCGTGTACACATTGGTGTGCTTGTAAAAGATCCCTTGACTGTTGGTATTTGATATCTAAGAGTAGACTGTAGTGGCACTGTGCAGGCAATATTTCCCTCGTAGAATGGAAAAGGACAAAAACACTAAAAAAAAGATTTTTTTTAAAGCAATGTTACATGAAAGACGCAATACAAATAATGTAACCGGCTTGTTCACTGAATGGCGTCTCTTAAATATTTGAGATAATTATTATTATTTATGTTTTAAAAAAGGTTCAACCTAAACAGTGCTACAGGTGAAATCAGGCTCAACAAGATTTTGGATTATGAAACGCAGACAGAATATCCAATTATTCTAGTAGCTCGTGATAATGGACAACCATCAAGAGAATCCACCAAAACTTTTACACTAAAAGTTTCTGACTTCAATGATCTGGGCCCACGGTTTGATCAAGATTCATATCAAACTTATGTATTTGAAACGAGCCTACAGTTGCAACCAGCAGTAACGGTTAAGGTAAGATGTAAAAAGGGTCTCAGTGTTGAGAGAGAGTGAGAGAGTGAGAAATGGGGTTTAACGTCCACTTGACACAAACTAGGTCATTTCAGGATTAACATGGTTTCATTTTATTTCAATAATTTGTTTGCCCGTAGGGGTCTTTAACAGTGGGAGGAAATCAGAGTGCCCGGAGGAAACCCACGAAGTTGAGAAGGCGCCCCTATCTCCATGCCACATACGCTCACACCAGGGATTGAAACCATGGTCGCAAGCCCGAGGTGACCACTAGGCCATTCCACCCCCCACCCCTCAGTGTTTAGACCAAATAGTTAAACAAGTGAGCTTTAGATCATGATGGTCTGTCGTTATGTCCGGACCCCTGGGGGTTGGATGGCCGAATGGTTAGCATGTGCGCGCTGTATGATAAAGCCTGTAATTGAGTCAACTGGCGTGGTTTCGAATACCTGGTTGTACGTGACAAGGAGTAAGGTCGTCTGTTCAACCTCATTGGGTTTCCTAACACTGCTAAATACCCCCACCAACAAGAGATTTATTGAAATAAAATTGAATCATACATTGTATGTTAGTCCCAAAATGACCTAGTTTGTGTTGACTGGACGTTGAACTCTCAGTCAGATTGATCCACTATGAACTGAAAATTAAGCAATTGAAATTTAGGCCTAGCCTTGGTCATCATATCTAAAGTCGGTAGAAAGCATAGTCGTGATTATCCATTTAATGACTAAATTGAGAAGGAAAGTTATGCAGTAAATCGGATCACAATCCATCAAACATCGCAAGCTTGCGATGTGATCACTAATTGATTATCGCCTGGATAAGTTAATTAAGGTCTAATTAATAATTTAGGTAACATTTCAAGCCTAAAGAAAGATCTGCAATAGGCAGATTTGGCTCTTGCATAATGTATGTTTAACAAGCTCATTCAGTGTATTTACCAACCAGTTATTTATTTGTTTTATCTATCGTAGGCAGAAGATCCTGAAAATAAAACTGGTGTAACGTATCGAATTGTTGCTGGCAACATAAACAACGCATTTAATATTGATCCCAATACAGGGGTGTTAACTCTAACGAAGAATATTGATTATGATGACACACCTGGTCAATCGGGCAAGTAAGTAAATCATCAGTTATTCCCTGATATGACATACTTTTTCTTGAACGAACTTCAAAAAAAACATTTGTGTTAGACAATTTATAAGGAATAACATGTTTCTACTAGATAAATGGTGACCGGCTCCCACGAAACGAGACGCTCGGTGCACAACTTCATTTTGTATTTTTGGCACAAAAGCATAAACTGTATGTCTTCTTGTTATTATTTATGAGCCATACTCAACTCCAGATGATACGACAAATTTTAAAAGAATGTCATTTTCGGATTTTCAGAAAGCTTAAACATACATTATGGAAGAGCAAAAACTGACTTTTGTCGGTCTTCCTTTGAGCCTCAGATGTCATAGACATTATAAATTAGATCTTTATTTAAATAACAAGCCCAAAATGAACACTGTAGACCCACGGATGGCTTGGATTGGGCTCGGATTAAAACAGGATTTCGTCGACTGATTTAATCACTATGGCGTCGTGCTTGGGGTTTCTCAGTGACGTTGAAATTATTCATAAAAGACAGTGATGACCGAGGCTATAAACAAGCTTCACTGGATACCGTTTAAACATTACTTGATGATCAAGACTATGTAGGTGGAGTTAACGCCTGTCAATCAACAATCGGCCATAGTGGGAAAAGGGTGTCGATGATTTTACCTACCATTTCTAGTAAAAAATTATAGTGGTAACAACTTTGTTCAGGATAAAGTTATTTGACTGAAATTTTCAATATATTCTTGTTTCAACATCTATTTTTGAACTTTTATAGCAAAAATGGCTAACTCCTTGTCAAAATCTCCCATAATGTATCTTTAACGGTGGACTAATCAAATATAGCACCAGCTCTATTTTTATACAAATGACCAACCGTCTGGTTTTGTGAGAGCAGCTCACAATTTATAAAGAAAAAAGTTGTTTTTTTTTAAAATCAGAATTTGTACTAGACAATTTACAAAGAATCTTGATGTTTTTTTAAATTAGAATTGAGCTGATTGTTGAAGCTAGTGATGGAGGTTTGAATGGTGAACCTGGGTTAAGGAGCAATGCTACAGTCATCATTGATGTACAGGTTAGTTATCACTGTTAGAAAAAAACGGGGGAAGGGGCAGCAATACTCCCTAAAATAATATCATACGGTGATAATCCCTCAGATGACGTTCAGAGATAATTGAGATAATGTTAAGAAATTATGATGACGTATAAAGCATATTTCACCCCAAAAGGAAAACTGTTTTGTTATAGAATCAAGTTACTGAATATAAAACCAATTTGATTTGATCTTTTTAGATGAAGATAATTAGAAGCCTTTTCAGTGAAGAAGAAAAAACCCTATTATTATATACATGTGTACTAAGTCCAAATATGGGTCTAACTCAATTTTCACCAAAATTTGACTTGCTAGGTTTTTCCAGATTACGGGTTGCGCATGTGCATGATGATGATAAGGATATCTAAAGCATATTTCACGACAAAAAAAGTGCAAATACATGAATGCGTGTTGTACATAGAGCAGACAATTATTATGCTGGATTTAAAAACATCACAGAATAAAATAATAAAATAGAAAAAAAAAAGTTAAAAAACATTGATAAACAACATGAAGCTTGACTTGTGACTTAGAAACACAAACTGATTTGATGTCTCTGATATAAAGAGGGAGTTTGTTTTACAGCTCCAATGCTCGTATAGAAAAGGCGTATTTATCATATTTAGACTGAGTCTTTTACTCAAATATCAGTCGAGTGAGTCGACCATAGCACTGTGCCGTAACAACGGAAGCAGCCATTCACCGTCAATAATTTGTTCTAAAGGTTACCTGTTTTAGAATTCCAAAATAAAAGCAGAAAATAGACAAATCTGTGTCAGGCAACAATGATTTGGACCTGACAAAGCCTGAAATTGCAGGTAATGTTGTCATAGTGACCGATGTCTTATTTCCAGATTTCGTCTTATGCATAGTTGTGGCCCTTGGGCAAAGCAATGCACTTGTGCCCCTAATTTCCCAACACATTAAGATTTAAACATGAACTGCTATGTAACAACAACTTTAAATTTAATTTTTCAAATTGAATCTGGCTCCCCCTGGGCAACTGCCCAGTGTATCCATGCGATAAACTACATTTCAAGCCCCAAACTATTCATCTAGTGTCTTATGGTCAGCAGTACCGTGGTTAAAATTATTGCACACTTCTTGTCGAACCCTCAAAGGCTAATATCTTGGCTCGCAATAGAGTAATTTGAATGAAATATTCAAATTATTTATTTTACATTATCTATTTTTGAACTATTATAACAAGAATGGCTAGCTGTTTATCTAAATCTTATATAATGTATGTTTAAGTTATTTTGTTGTTTATTATTTTAACAGGATGAGAATAATAATAGTCCTATATTCAGTCCTCCATCGTACAGTAAAACCATATCAGAAGTGGCTATTTCAGGTAATACATAAAACAATTACACGTTTTACTTCTTTACCCTTTTCTAACCTCTGGTGTTTTCTCTGTGTCCTCCACTTTCCTCCCACTGCTAAAGACCCTACATGCAAGCAAATTGTTGAAATAAAATTGAACCCAAAATGACTTAGTTTGTGTCCAGTGGACATTAAACTCTCTCTCTCTCTCCCTCCTCAGTGAGAGATAGAGGAAGAGAAATGGGGACTCATGTCCACTCAACATAAAGTAGGTTTAATCGAGACTAATTGTGCACATGGGTCTTTTGCTGTGTAGAAGGAAACTCAAGGACCCAGAAAGAAATCCACCATGTTGGACAGTCGACCATGTACAAGTGTGTTATCGAAACCATGCTATTTGACTTAATGACACGTGTTAGACAATCTCGACCCTCAAGTTAACCCTTTAGGACCTGTTACATATGGATATAGACTACTCCAATTAACTCTTTAGTAACTGCAACATGTAAATATAGACTACCCCCAGTTAACCCTTTATCACTTGGTAAATGTAAATATAGACAACCCAAGTTAACCCTTTAGTATCTGGTTCATGTAAATATAGACTACCCCCAGTTAACCCTTTAAACCCTGGTACATGTAAATATAGACTACCCCTAGTTAACCCTTTAAACCCTTGTATATGTAAATAGTGAATACCTCAGATAAATATTTTTCCGTCATTAAATTATTGAAACAGACTATAATGACATTTCTCTGTGATTTTGCCATTTGTAAAGGTACGGAGATCGTCGTGGTTACAGCTAGTGATAGTGATAATGGTGAGAATGGATTAATAAGATATACTATTGATCGAGGAGGATTGGATAACTTTGAGATCAATGAGGACTCCGGTATGGTTACCATCAGTGAAAGAGCTCAACTGGATTTTGACCTGTTTAAACGCTATGAATTAGTTGTAAGTACCAATAATGCTCTAAACATATGGGCATGCACTGAAATGCAATGAAAGAGGGATTTAATATCCTTCTCTTCTGCATGGACAGAGTTAATGCAGAAGGGCATACAGCATGCAATTCACTTTCAAGGACATTTTGTCTGGGCATAGAGGATGTGCGCTCAATAGGGTATAGATGATGTGCACTCAATAGGTTATAGAATGTGTGCTCAATAGGGTTTAAAGAATGTGCACTCAATAGGGTATAGAATATGTGTGCTCTCAATACATTATAAAATGTGTGCTCTCAACAGGGTATAGAATGTGTGCACTCAATAGGGTATAGAATGTGTGCACTCAATAGGGTATAGAATATGTGTGCACTCAATAGGGTATAGAATATGTGTGCACTCAACAGGGTATAGAATGTGTGTACTCAGTAGGGTATGGAAAATGTTCACTCAATAGGGTATAGAATATGTGTGCTCAATAGGGTATAGAGAATGTGTGTACTGAATAAGGTTTAGAATATGTGTGCTCTCAATGGGGTATAGAATGTGTGTGCACTCAATAGGGTATAGAATGTGTGTACTCAGTAGGGTATGGAAAATGTTCACTCAATATGGTATAGAATATGTGTGCTCAATAGGGTATAGAATATGTGTGCTCTCAATATGGTATAGAATGTGTGCACTCAATAGGGTATAGAATATGTGTGCACTCAATAGGGTATGGAAAATGTTCACTCAATAGGGTATAGAATATGTGTGCTCAATAGTGTATAGAGAATGTGTGTACTGAATAGGGTTTAGAATATGTGTGCTCTCAATGGGGTATAGAATGTGTGTGCACTCAATAGGGTATAGAATGTGTGTACTCAGTAGGGTATGGAAAATGTTCACTCAATATGGTATAGAATATGTGTGCTCAATAGGGTATAGAATATGTGTTCTCTCAATAGGGTATAGAATGTGTGCACTCAATAGGGTATAGAATATGTGTGCACTCAATAGGGTATGGAAAATGTTCACTCAATAGGGTATAGAATATGTGTGCTCAATAGGGTATAGAGAATGTGTGTACTGAATAGGGTTTAGAATATGTGTGCTCTCAATGGGGTATAGAATGAGTGTGCACGCAATAGGGTGTAGAATGTGTGTACTCAGTAAGGTATGGAAAATGTTCACTCAATAGGGTATAGAATATGTGTGCTCAATAAGGTTTAGAATATGTGCGCACTAATAGGGTTTCGAATATGTGTGCCCTCAATGGGGTATAGAATGTGTGCACTGAATAGGGTATAGAACATGTGCACTCAATAGGGTATAGAGGATGTGTACTCAATAGGGTATAGAAAATGTGCACTCAATAGGCTATAGAGGTATAGGGTATAGAATGTGGGCACTCACTTGAGTTTTGAAGGTGTGTAGTCAATATTGTGTGCGCGATATTATTTAAAGTTACATTATGGGAGATAGAATAAAGAGCTGGCAGTTCTCACTATAATAGTTAAAAACTAGGTAGTGTAAAGGTAATTTGTTGAAAATTTCAGTCAAATTGGTCCAGTATTAGCCGAGAAAAAAGCATTTGAAATATTCACATAGCCTTGGTCATCATTACTCAAATCATTAAATCAGTCTCGATTATCCACTTGATTGATTTAATTATTAACGGCCATTAAGCGGCATATTGGAATTCAATCCGCAAACATCGAAAGCTAGCCTTGACTTTAAGAGTTTATTATGGTCTCGATATGTTAATTAATGTCTAATTGATTATTTAGATAACATCTCAGGCCTAAAGAAAGACCTGTAATATGCAGATTTTGCTCTTGCATAATGCTATTTTAATAAAAGTAATTATTAACAATGTTTATTATCAGGTATATGCCATTGATAAAGGAGGTCCACCAAAGACTGGTACCACGACTGTTACCATAACGGTAACTGACGCCAATAATAAACCCCCTCAAATACCAAGTGAGATATACAGTGTTAACGTACGAGACGGTAGGTACACCATTATCTCTACACCATACTTTCAATTTCCTGCTTGTACGTGACAACGTCATGGGTCCAACACCAGGGATCACATGCACTTAGTGATCCAGTGCCTTACTCACTCTGCCACTGTGGCCCTAAAAGTATACTAGGGTATTAGTATTAGTACTAATATGTGTAGCAGGTTTCTACTCCAAAATTTGGGGGTAACGGCGGCTTAGTGTATAATAAAGCTGGCTTACTAGCGTGGAGGTTGTGTGTTCGATCCTTGCATTGGTCGAGAATGTTCATCAAGATTTTACAGTGTGCTTGCCCTTGTCAGTGATGCAGAATGGAGAGTCTGACAAGGACAGCTGCGAAGTCGTTTGTATGGGATGAAAAACCAAGGTCCCACATACACATTGGTGTGCATGTAAAAGATCCTTTGACAGTTGAAATTCGATATAAGAGTAGGCCGTAGTGCCACTGTCCGGGCAAAATTTACCCTATAACACACTGTATGGCATATGCCCTTCTTCATTTAGCCCAGTTCGGAGCAGAACAGTTGGACGTCAAACCCCCATTTTATTTCATTTCACTTCAAAATTTTCTCTGTCAATCATGTTTCGTCTTTTTTATTTATATCTGTGGACTAAGAAATAAAATATAAGTAGGGCCTATAATAATATTTCCTTTTGGCTATTTAAATAGGTGTTAGTATCAACATTTTTTCTTTGGTTAAAGGGCCAATCCCAATGATTTTTTGGAAAATAAAATTGCTCATTTTTTTGTTAAAAGTCCTTAAAATCCTCTATCTTGGGGCCGAGCAACAAATTAATATAATACATGACACAATTATATGGAATACAAGTTATTCAGTATTTTGGCGCCTAAACTTCATACGTTCTCTGACTTTTATTTTTGAGACTCTGTTCAAATTGGGATAGTCTGTTTAAAGACAAGTAAAGAGTTGAAATGCGTGGAATACAAGTTATTCAGTATTTTGGCGCCTAAACTTCATACGTTCTCTGACTTTTATTTTTGAGACTCTGTTCAAATTGGGATAGTCTGTTTAAAGACAAGTAAAGAGTTGAAATGCGTGGTGTATAAACTGTGATATATTTCAGATGTTTCTATTGGTCACGTTGTTATAAAGATAAACGCTACAGACCCTGATAACGGCAGTAATTTAAGATATTCGTTATATGGAGCTGAAGCCAGAGACAGCGGTGGAAACATTATATCGTCTGTTAGCCAGTTTGATTATAGGGTAAGATATTATATTATGTAGTATATTTGGGGCTTGGTGTCATGGGTTTAGATTATTATATTTGGGGGTGGGGGTCGGATGGCCTAGTGGTCTAGAGTGCCGCGATTCCACCTCTAGCTGGTCGGTCACCTCTGGCTTAAGGCTGTGGTTTCGATCCCTGGTGTGAGCGTATGTGGCATGGAGATAGAGGCGCCTTCTCAACCTCGTGGGTTTCCTCTGGGCACTCCGGTTTCCTCCCACTGCTAAAGACCCCTACGCGCATACGAATTATTTAAAAAAATAAAATTAAATCATATGTTAGTCCCGAAATGAACTAGTTTGTGTTGTGGACGTTAAACCCGTTTCTCTCTCTCTCTCTCTGTCTATTATATTTTGGGCTTGGTGTCATGGGTTTAAATTATTATATTTGGGACTTGGTGTCATGGGTTTAAATTATTTGCATCCTCGCCCCTTGAGTTTTTGCATCCCCTTTGTAATATACACATTGCTCTTATCGAATCCACGTTATGGAGTCCATGATCAATTGATCAGGCATACGCAGATACACTTCGATACCACGCTGTTCGGATATGTTTTGGTCAACACGATTGCTACGACTGACGTCAATAAATGATAAGACCTGATAGAATCACCACGATTACTCTACAATTAAAACAACAATTTCAGTCGTAGAACCACCCATGAATAGTCGACATTAATGAAGAGGCGAGAGTTTATTGATTTTTTACTTTTACAGGAAGCATTTAAAGTAGACCCATCAACTGGTGTTGTTCGAACTAATTTACAATTAAGCCGAGACCAGGCCGCCCAGATTGGCTTTAGAATAGCAGCCAATGATACGAATTCAGTTACGGGAATTCAAACAGCTACAAGTAAGTCATGTGATATTATTTGGTGTGTAAATTGATGGCTCACTAAATAGTCATGATTTTCAATTACCAATGTTACGATAATAAATAGTCTTTATCTTTATCTTTATTAAATTACACTTGCCAAATGTCTCAGCTCATATTTGCTACAATTGTAAAAGCATCTTATTCAGCTGGAAGCCTCGGGGGCTCACTAGCCTGGAGGTCGCAGGTTTGACATAAGTTTTGAAAGTTCTTCAGGTTTTTTCGGCATTGTTTCCCCTCGTCAGTTGTTTGGATAGGACAAATAAATGAGGTCCTGTGTACATATTGGCGTGCATATAAAAGACCCTTTGGCAGTTGGAATTCGATATAAGAGTAGGCCCTGTCTTCATTAATGCAGACGGAGCAGAACAGTAGGATGTTAAACCCCATTTTATTTCAATTTTATTTTTCAGCTTCTGTACTGGTCTCGATTCTCGGAACTCAGATATCTGCAATCACCTTCAATTCTCCGTGGACCCCCAGTAATCCCTTTTATAGGTTTACCGTCAACGAAGGTCAGCCGGTCCTTTCAGATATTGTAACACTTAGTGGGCGGGATCCAGCATGTGGATGTGCTTTAGTCAACTTCACCAAAATAAAAGATACAGGCAATTACTTTCTACTGGATGGATCCATAGGTATGCATATGAATTAAGATTGTCAGAATTAGTCGTAGTCAATTTGATTTATAGCTCAAACCGAGTCACATTTTTTAAAATCGGTAGTCGTTTCGTGCTGTTTATATTTAGACAGTCACATGTCTAAATATAATGTTTGATTCACGCATCATTTTATAATTTACTTACCAACACACACACATAATCACAAGAGAAAATCCTCACGAACCCTTACCGGTAATGACATAAGAAAATGAAAGAAACGTTTAATTTACATGGCACCGATATGATTTTTGGCTAGATGATTAACTGATTCAACAATTTTGTTTAATCCTCAAGATCGTTGTAATTATCTCTTTGACATTCTGAGAAGGATATATGGAGAATTGTAGTTTCGGGTGGTTTTGAAACTTTCAATTCATCATATTGAACGGATTTGAACCACCTTCTGAGTGATATGGATTCACACATTAGCATATTTTAAATGTTCCCATAAAACTTTACTTTTTAAAGAATACTTTTCCTCAAATTTTTAATTGTGAAATATTTTTATAGCTTTTTTAGTTGTCCTTTTTTTTGTTTTATATTTTGTTTTGATTCTCTAAAGTCAGATAATATCTACATGTGACTGACTGTAAACAACAAATTATTGAATTAAATTATTATAAGTGATGCAACCTTCCCAAGAGATAAACAACAGTGATTGGTTAATCAAATGTCTGACATGATAGGGTCAGAAGCCACTTGTATGACCTCTTATGCAACCTTCCACTACAACCAGTCATTTATATATCATTAGTTCCAAAAAGCTGTAGAGAGTTGTAGTTTCGTGTGTTTTCGAAACTTCCAACTCATCATACAGAGCAGAATTGAACCACCTTCTTACTGATATTCCTTTGAGAGTGGAATCACTGTGGCTAAGTGGATAAGGTGCTGGTTCGCTAGCCTGGAGGTCGGGTGTTCGATCCCTGCATTGGCTGAGAAAGTTCATCTCGATTTTCCCCCTGTCAGTGATGCAGAACAGAGGGCCTGACAAGGACAGCTGCCTAGTCGTTCGGAGGGGACTGAAAACAGAGGTCCCATGTACACTGTAAAAGATCCCTTGGCAGTTGGAATTCTTTATAAGAGTAGGCTGTAGTGCCACTGCCAGGGCAAAATTTCCCTGATAGCACACTGTATGGCGTATGCCCATCTTCCATTAGCCCAGGTTAGATGCAAAAGAGTAGGACGTTAAACCCCATTTCATTTCATTTCATTTGAGAGATGCAACCTTCCCAATCCCTCAAATTTTAAGAGACATTAAATTAATTGCGATACATACTTTTGATTTTTCAGTAAGATTGAATAGGACTTTAGACTACGAGAGATTGAAGAGTCTGGAGATGGAGGTTAGAGGATTTTCTCAAGATGGGCTACGATCTGTCACTGCTACTATAATAATCACTGTCGGAGATGATAATGATAATAGTCCTGTATTTGGCCAGGTGAGTTAATTAATTACCAGGTAGCTGTATCGCAGACACTCAACTTAGATTATAAGATGTTCCATGATATCGGTGCGAGTTAGTCAGCTCCAAATTTTAACTATGCTTCTTCCGACAAATTAAATTCTAAATTATTAAGAAAAGAAATTAATGTGTTGGTAAGACGTTCCATCTGAAACTGATCAGCAGTGAATATTCACTCAGCCGTTATTATCACTGATAGGGATGACATCGTTGCGAGTTAGTGAGCCCTAGATTTTAACTCCGTTTCCTCCGACAAATTAAATTCTAAAGCAGTTTTTTAGATTATTAAGAAAAGAAATTAATGCGTTTGAAGTACAGCTGGATAAAAATATTTCCTATTTAGTGTAAATAAAATATGTAAAAGCTACCAATTCTGTCCAGATCAGTTTGCGTTACTACATCTACTGTAAACAATGCTCTTGCTATGAGGTGGCACGTGTTATCGAGGCCGTAAGATGTGACGTCACACATGGACCTATACTGCATGTGACCTTAAATGTCAGTCATCTTCTAGAGATTTAAAAGAAGGCTTTGCTATATTACTACAAAACAGACTAAACTTTTAGCCATATATAGAATAATAGAGCGATAGAGAGAAATGGGGTTGAATGTCGAAACCCCACCAGTTGACACAATGATAGTCCTTATGGTACAGCATGCACATGCTAACCATTCGGTCATCCAACCTGGCCAGCCTCGACTACTCTTTTAAGGGGGTGTTGCCGTTACCTCTCTCCTTTCTTTTTTTTATTATTATTATTATTTAGTTGATGATTTTTTTTTAATGTTTATTTCAGCCGGATGGTTATACCTTCTCCGTGGGTGAATATGAAAAATTCCCTTTTACTGTCGGCACAATCGATGCATCGGACGCTGATTCAGGAAGTTATGGCAGTGTAGAATATTCTTTAACTGGACAAAATGTCAACGATTTTTATATTCATCCGACAGAGGTACGTCATTTTATAAGATCATTGTTTCTAGCCGTCACAGGTTTATTTAAAGGTCACCGCTTAAACAAAATGAAATGAAATGGAGTTTAAAGTTCTTCTCCCAACCTGGGCTAATGGAAGACGGGTATAGGCCATACAGTGTGCTATGAGGGAAATTTTGCCTGGGCAACGGCGCTAGGACCTACTCTTATATCGAATTCCAACTGCAAAGGGATCTTTTACGTGCACTCCAGTGTGTAGACGGGACCTCGGTTTTTCGTCCCATCTGAGCTACTAGACAGCTGTAAGTATTACACGAACCTGAATGGCAATATTACTTGCAATAGGTAAATTTCAGCGTTTCGGTCAATAAACAAACAATGATGTCATTTTAGTCCTTCTGCTTATAGAAATACTGACTAAAATATGACCAGATTGACTGTAATGACGTCATGGATTTGGGATTGTGTTATACTTATGGAAAGTAAGTCTTGACGTAAAAGAACCCTCTAACGTCCCTGTGAGGGCAAACTTACCCCCCTAACACACTGTATAGTGTATGTCCGTCTCCATTAGCCTTGTCGGATCAGAAACGTAGGATGTTATTAAACCCAATTTGATTTCTAATATCAACGATGTATATATTCATTCGTTACTATTTTTAAACTTATGTACATTAATTGAATTCTACAATTTTATTTTAATTGATGAAAATCTTTGCAATCACTGTCAATGGATCATTACTCTGTAACAAATTGACAAAATACTTGCACCTGAAATGCATCCTGGAATTAAACGACTCTTCTTATGATATTTGTCTTGTCAAGTTCGTTCCTTGGTGAATTTCTTACATTTAAATGTTATTGACTTTTGTCCAGGGTAAAATATTAGTCGCTCAAGGAACGCAGTTAAACTATGAAATGAGAAAAAGTTACAGTTTACAGGCCATAGCCAGAGATAATCCCAGAGCCAGCACATCAGGTTCAGAATTAAGACGTCAAACATCTGTATCGGTAAGTTATAAACCTTTAATCCTCACTCCCAAACCTCGACAGATTCTCTCTCTCTCTGTCTCGATTTTGCTCAAACCATCTCCATTGTCTGGACTGACAGAACGTTGACAGGCCTGTGACAGTACTGCGACAGTACTGAATTCTGTGTCACTCAAGATTTTGTTTGTGTTTTACTAAACGAGAATTAAATTAACTCAAATGAGACACCAAACAAGCCACACATAGCCATGGGGAGCCAATCACGGTTGAGGAGATTGGAAGAGGGGGCAGAAGCTATTTGTCCCAAAATTTTCTTTGCCACTCGAATTCCATTTGTAACACATTGCATGACATGTGCCCATCTTCAAGGAGTAGGGTCACCTGCCCATCCTCATGGGTTTTCTCTGGGTGCTCAAATCTCTTTCCACTGCTAAAGACCCCGAAACCCAAATTATTGAAATAAAATAGTGAAATATATTTGTGGCAGAGAGAAAAATATGGTTTAATGTCAACTCCTGACAAACTACATTACTTTGGGGCTAACATATGGTCCAATATTATTTCAATAATTCACTTGCGTGTTGGGAAGAAAACCGGACATAACCAAAGAGATTTGACATCTAACCGTACGCCCTGTCAAAGTGGGGAATCGAAGCCACACCACCTGAGTCAATAATAGACCTGATGATCATATTTTTATATTTCTAGTTAACTATTCTGGTTGAAGATGAGAATGATAATGCCCCAACGTTTGGTGAGAATACTGTGTATGCCTTCTATACAGTAGAGAGTTATCCAGTAGGCTCGATAGTTGGAACAGTGGTTGCCACGGACGCTGATAGCGGTACCAATAACCAGATTTCGTATTTCATTCAAAGTGCAACAGCAGATGGTACGTTATACATTATATCAAACGTCAATCATGATTTATCATCGTTTGTCGTTGACAGTATCATTAAAATTAGATTTGTACTTTGTTCCAACTTGGATATATTATTGGTCTAATTTACTAAGCTCTAAATAAATCTCTACTAGTTTTGGGGATGAAATAAAGATCTAATTGTAATCAAAATGTAGCAGATAACTGGTCAATAAAATGCAAAGTACAGTGGACTCTGTCACATCCGACATTGTACAGAATTGTTCAAATATTTCAGTATATACACTAGGCCGGAATACTTAATACCGGAAGTATTATTGTACCTTCGAATACGGAAAGTATTTATGTTTCTATAGCGCTCACATTTTTTCTCACAATGATCGGTCGGGTAATACTCTAAAATGTTTTCCAGAGAATACCTGTAAGTAATAGACGGAATGCGCATGATGAATTATCCAACGGTACTGAGCTCAACACTTGCACTTTCGCCACTAACATTAAAGGCTCATTCGAAAAACCTCGGCAGAATCTGATAACTTACTTTCATCGAATTAGCCGTGGTGTGCCAAATGTTTAAAGGTTTTGATGTTGAAACAACTCATACGTCATTCTGTTGATATCAAGGTAATAAACAAATACGGACACATGTATTATGGAAAGGGCTTTTCTAAGTTTCTGAAACTTGTGATCAATCCTTTTGATATTTGTCAATAAAAAATGTTTAAAACAAGTATTAATCTAAACAATAATTGATTGTTGATTGCTTGTCAATCTTATTAAAGTGAATACTGACAGATTGAATGCAGAATTATACCATGTTAGTTCATTGAAAATCATGAGACGGGACTGCTGATTGATGTCGTAATTCGTAATATTCAGAATCCGTGCATTACTCAAAAAACTTTTTGGGCTCAAGTAATAAGGAAATAAACCTGGACATGAAAATGATGACGGATTTCACAGATTGCGGTAGTATGCAGATGTCGGATGTGACCGAGTCTACTGTACTAAATATAACTTGATTATCATACTAAATACAACTATTACCCTATACTAAAGATATCTTTATTATCATACTAAATATTGATTACACCATACTAAATATAACTTGATTACTGTAGTAGATATAACTTGATTACCATACTAAATATAACATCATTACCATACTAAATATATAATCCAAATCGTACTAGTTTTTTTTTTGAATTGCACATTAATATTATCATACATTTTTAATAGTTTGCGATAATTTCTATAACATCGAAATTTTCTTCTGGCATTGCACGTATAGCCATTAAATTTAGATGTAGCTATCTGTCAGTCCCAACATAATGGAAGTATTGTATTGATTTACTTTCAACGCTAATGAGTTCCAAGGGTTCGTGGTCGAACCCAAGTTTCGTCTGAAAAAGTGCCTCGCAAAGTGTGGCTTCCAATTGTCAATAGTGCAGGATGGGGAGTTTGGCATGGAACAGTGTCTAGTCATTCGGATGGGTCAAAAAATCAAGGCTCTGTGTACACGTTGTTGTACAAGATAAGGAACCCTTAGAGTTAACACTTGGAATTTGAAATAAGTTTTGACTGTTGCACCGTTGTCTGGGCAAAAAACGTCCCTCATAGAAGAGTGCATGGCGTACGTCTCTGTCTTCCTTCATTAGCCCAGTTGGTGCAGAGAAGTAGGACATAATTAAGATGTCATTTCATTTCATTTAAACAAAGACTTTTTATGCTTTATTTTAATGATAACCATTTTTTACTTGCTATTAACATCAAATATTTCTACTCTCTACCTCTTCTTTTACAACATTCTAGGTCGACCCGGTGTAAATGGTAGGTTCACTCCACGTAGAATGGCTACGATTTACCAATTAAAATATATACCTTCATTTCCGACGTAGTTTTCACTTCTCAGTGATAAAGGACAAAGGGCCTAACAAGAGAACTGTCTAGTCATTCCGATGGGACAGAAACTAAGGTCTCATGTACACATTGACTATCCCTTGGCAGTTGGAATTTAATATAAGATATTGCTGCTGCCAGGGCAAAATTCCCTGACCTTAAACCCATTTCGTTTCCATTTATTCTTGGGCTTTGGACAAGATTAGACATGTTTAAGTTTTATTAAATGGTCAAGAGTGAGCCATTAAGTAATACATTGATACTGCACGAGGGCATATGACCAAGTGATGTTTCAACATATTATGCAATATCTTAAGCCTATCCAATATTTCATCTCATATAAATAATGTGCAATTGGCAAGTTGTCTGTACATTATTTGAAAGAAATGGTACGCCAACATCAAAGAAACATGACGTTACATCTATATTTTAATTAAGATTAAATTACTTTTGAAAATATTTTTAATTGGTAAATCCATGGCCATATTTTATGTATCACTACTCACAATTTTTATCAATTAAGATAATAAAGTAGTTTATTTTATGATCAGTAGTGGAATAGTGCGTTTTATCAGTGAAATAAAAGTGTTATTCCACTAGCTAGCAAAGTAGTCCATGTTGTTTTACCTAAAATGATTGTAAAATCATAAAATAAATAGAACATTTATCGTTTTGTCGTGAATAACATATTTTATTTCATCTCTAAGCAATAAAACGTTTATATTTTCATTTCTTGCTTCTCGATGAAATAAAATATGTTATTCACTCTAAAACGACAAATATCCTCTATATATTGATTATTGATTATACTGTATCAATAGGGCCTATCACTTTATTAGGTCTAACAATCGGATTTTAATACAGATCTATATTTTGATTCTATATTTTATATACTTTTGATGGCTGATATTACACGGAGATCTGATCGGTTGTAGTAGAAGGTTGTGACAAAGGTCATACAATAAGCGTTGATGTTTCTAATGGGTTACAGACCGTTTCATTGGTTAAAGGGGGGTTGGGATGGCCTAGTGGTCTAGAGTGCCACGCTTCGACCTCTAGCTGACCGGTCACCTCTGGCTTGCGGGTGTGGTTTCGAGCCCTGGTGTGAGCGTATGTGGCATGGAGATAGGGGCGCCTTCTCAACCTCGTGGGTTTCCTCCGGTCACTCCGGTTTCCTCCCACTGCTAAAGACCCCTACGTGCAAGCGAATTATTGAAATAAAATTAAAACCATATGTTAGTCCCGAAATGACCTAGTTTGTGTTGAGTGGACATTAAACCCCATTTCTCTCTCTCTCTCTCATTGGTTAAACCCTCACATCATCCAGAATGCAGGTTATATAACAACTCTTCTAGATCCTAGTGTAGAAAAGACAAATAAAGCGAAATTTTGAACAATAAAAACTGTACGAAATAGGATCTGTGTTTTAATCAGGTTGACCTATTGTTGAAATTGACAGACAAAGATAATCGGAGGTTGGGTGGTCGAATTGTTTATCGCATACAAGTTGGATTTTAAAGACTGTCATAAAGTCAAGTTGGATCTTAAAGACTGTCATAAAGTCAAGTGGCGTGTTTTCAATTCTCTGCTTGCACGTGACAAGGAATAGGGTTTTTTCTATGTCCTTTGGTTTCCTGCTACAACTAAAAAAACCCTGCACGCTAGCGAATTATTTAAAGGGACAATAACATTCTTGCTGGCTTGGTAGCTCCAGAAAATAAATAATACCCTTATTCTAAGTACTAGATGTTTAAATGTCCTACCTGTTGTGTAGATTATCCATTACAACCTATTTTATTTGTCCAGAGGGTTCGAAAATATTTTAAAATCCAAGTCACATTTGAAAAGGTTTACGTTAGACTTTTCAAATCAATTGGTTGAATTTTTCCAATTTTTTAAATTAGGTGTGTTAAGATGAAATTTATATCATCATTTAATTGGAATATTCTAAAATAATACAATTTGTTGACCAGAATGAAGATTGGGACATATTTTTCAGTTACAACAAGAGTGTTATTGGGGCTTTAAATATTCGTGCGGAAATGACCTGGTTCGTGTTGAGTGGATGTAAAACCCCATTTTTCTCTCTCTGAATCAAACATGGATCGTGATGATTGAATAAAATCTACATGATTGCATTTTTGCCTAAGTGGATTAAATAATTCCATCATAAGGTCTGTCATTGAGTCAAGGGACAGGATTTTGATTCCCTGTTGCCTTCCTGCCCATCCTCATGGGTTTTCTGAGTTCTCAATTTTCCTCCCACTCTTGAAGAATGCTACGCAAAAGTTGGCACTAAGGTAACACCTTCTTCAGTTTTTGTTCATGTTTCCAATCTATTCAATCCAATTTTTTAAAAATTAACCATTTCACCCAGAAGAATGAATAAATAGATCGGTTTGAGAGCTTAAACTAACATTGTTCACAAGACTGGAGTGACTGTTTATTCATCTCGACCCTGAATAACTAAATATTCAATTGATGTGACTTGCGAAGTAGATTATTATTGACCTACACATTCGATTTTATTTTTCAGCTGCCAATTTTTTCAGTATTAACGAGGCTAATGGTCAAATAATAACAATTGGCAGTTTACGTGAAAAAGCTATAAACAGTCCGTACAGATTAAATATTACGGCGAGAGATAACGGTAATCCACCACAATCTAATATGGTTTCCGTTACTATTCATGTTAGTGACGGACAACTTAACGATGGTTCTCCACTTTTCTCGTATCCTGGCAACGGAGAACGTATTACTGTTGTAGAGGTAAGATATAAACTCGTTTGGTTTTTTTGTTTTGCCCAGACAGCGGCGCTATTGTCTACCCTTATATCGAATTCTCACTGTCAAGGGATCTTTTACGTGCACGATGTGTACACGAAACCTCGGTTTTTCGTCCCATCCAAACCACTAGACAGCTGTCCTTGTCAGCAGACCCTCCGTCCTGCATCACTGACAAGGGGAAACCACATCGGAAAATCTGGATGAATGTGTTAAAGAGACATGATGGACGATTAGATAAGGAGCTGGCAGTTCTCACTATTATAATTGAAATTAACTAGATAATATAAAGGGAATATGCTGAAAATTTCATTCAAATTACTCCACTCTGAACCAAGATATCAGTGATCAGTGATTGAATTTTAGGCCTAGCTTTGATCCTTATTACTAAAGTCAGTAAAAAACAAAGACTTGATTATCCATTTTTGTGTTTAATCATCGATAAGCGTTGAACAGTAGATCGAATTCAAATCTAATAATATATAAGGTGGCATAAAGAGTTGAATATGGTCTTTTCATGTTAATAAATGTCTGACTAATACTTGAAATAACATTTCGGGCCTAAAGAATGACCTTCATTAGGCAGATTTACCTCTTGTATAATGCATGTTTAATCATTGACTGGTTTATTTCATTACAGAATTCACCAATCGGCACAGAGGTTGTAACGGTTAAAGCTACGTCTAGAATAAAGGCACCAATAGAATATCTTCTTACAACAACGACTGGTGGTAATGGTGACGTATCTAAATTTGCTATTAATAAAACCACCGGGAGTATAACTGTGAATGGTTTGATTGATCGAGAAATACAATCGCAATATACAGTAAGTAAGAGTATTATACACAGGGCAGGTATTATACACAGAGAGGGTATTATACACAGGGAGGGTATTATACACAGAGAGGGTATTATACACAGGGAGGGTATACACAGGGAGCGTATTATACACAGAAAGGGTATTATACACAGGGAGGGTATTATGCACAGCGAGGGTATTATACACAGCAGGGTTCAATTTAGTCTAAAAACAATGAGTAGCAAATTTTTGTGACAGATTCACATTTTGGCTAATCAAATCAAAATTTGAATAGCATTTGCTCAGATTTGAGGAGCAGTAAAACGTAGCCTAATCACAAAAATTTGCAATTCTAATTTTTCGGGGTATAAGTAGATTCTTTTTCTGTCTTTCGTTTTCCGCCTTTGTTTTCCGCCTTCGTTGACCGTTGTATACCCTGCTTCGGCTTATGTGGGGATGATGAAGGTAAAAAACACTGACATCTCCAAAAAAAAAAATCAGTTACCGTCTCTCCACGATGCCAGACGCACTAATCGTCTAAAACAAAACAGACGTGGCTTTGCTTGTTTATTTCTTTATTTAAAACCATCCCCCTAACCGCCTTCAAAATATTATCAACCTGTGAATATGCCATCGTTTCACGCGTCTCGCGAGATGTCTACTTTTAGTTTCCAGTTAAGTTAACCAATCAGGGAGGGTATTATACACAGAAAGGGTATTATACACAGAGAGGGTATTATACACAGAGAGGATTATTATACACAGGGAGGGTATTATACATAGAGAGGGTATTATACACAGAGAGGGCATTATACACAGGGAGGGTATCATACACAGGGAGGGTATTATACACAGAGAGGGTATTATACACAGGGAGGGTATTATACACAGAAAGGGTATACACAGGGAGGGTATACAGTAAAAACTGGTTTTATACGCAGAAATACAATCACAATATACCACATAATACCGTAATGTTGGCAACATGTTCAAGCGTAGGCCTGTGTAGACCACAGACCACCAAAATGACAATAGAACTGTTATTTTTTCACAATTGACACAAAGTTCAGTAATGAATGTCAAGGATTCGTTTACATTCTAACATTTTCACAGGACCATTTCTTTTTTGCCCCATCCAAAAAACTAAATTCTGTTTCTTTCCCATCCCTTCATCCTGCATCACTGAGAAGGGGAAACCCTACTGGAAAATCTGTCCCAGAATCCCCTATGGTCTCTACTCCTGATCGAGAAAATGCCTTTCTGAATACACACCCCTCCTCCCCACCCTCAATGATTACTTCTGGAACCCTTGTATATCTTGCACATGCTACGCCTTTCTTATGCCTAAAGACTTTTAATAATTATTTTGTGTGGTTTTTTTTCAGTTTTTAGTGATAGCAAGAGATACAGTTAATAAATCGCAGTCGTTGAAGAGGTTATTTATAGATGTTATAGACGTAGATGATAATCCACCTTCGTTTAGTCCAGACGTAGGATTAAGATATCCTGCCTGTAAAGATAAGGGGGTACGTTCAAAAAGTGGTTATATTTAAGTCCCAGGCTAGGTATCTATATATATTGACGTTCAACAGTTTCACACCTCTGCCAGTTCCCGTGGTCGTAGAACCTTGAAATTTTCAAGTCCCTGGCTAGGTTTATATTAGCGCTATCTGATATTCGCACCTTTGCCAGATCCTGTGGTCATTAAACCTTGAAATTTTCAGTGGGTGTTAAGAGGGTTTAGCTGTGACCGCACGCCAAATTTCAGCCCAATCGATCATCAGCCTTTCACTTTAACACCTTCTAACTTCTACTGAGAAATTCGTTAATGCACTAAACGCCATTTTGTTGGTTGACTATTTAGAGTGGTCTAATGAATTCATGGTTTGTTTAACGCGTGCACTTGAAATCATACGATCTGTTATTGAATCACTTGTCATGATTTCGATTTCCCGCTTGTACGTGACAGGGAATGGTACAAGACAAAGGATCTGACAAGGACAGCTTTCTCGTCATTCCTATGAGACGGAAAAACAAGGTCTAAATGTATAAGATCCCTTGGAGTATACATTGGTCTAAATGTATTAGATCCATTGGCAGTTGAAGTTCTATATGACTATAGGCCATAGTGCCACTGCCCATGCAAAATTCACCCATGGCACTCTGTATGGTTCTGTCCGTCTCTCAAGTCAGAGTAGGATATTAAACCCCATTTCATTTCATTTCCAGTTGGTTGTACCAGTAGAATTACGTATGCCTGAAGAAAGACCTATAAAAACCTATGTTTATACTGTAAAGGCGTGTGACCCTGATGAAGATTCGGTCAATGCAGCAGAATATTTCCCTGTCTTGAGTGATGGAATGTGTAAGTATTGAAATCTTATATCCAAAATTTTATAGTTTAGAAGCAAAGTTTCATAGTCAATGAAATGAAATGAAATGAAATGGGGTTTAACGTCCTACTCTTTTGCACCTAACCTGGACTAATGGAAGTGTGCTATGAGGGAAATTTTGCCCAGGCTGCGGCGCTACCGCCTACTCTTATATCGAATTCCAACTGCCAAGGGATCTTTTACGTGCACTCCAATGTGCACACGGGACCTCGGTTTTTCGTCCC
This sequence comes from Patella depressa, assembly GCA_948474765.1. Taxonomy (NCBI): domain Eukaryota; kingdom Metazoa; phylum Mollusca; class Gastropoda; family Patellidae; genus Patella; species Patella depressa. Next base: position 5,814,739 of record OX419718.1, read on the forward strand.
ATCTGAACGACTTGGCAGCTGTCCTTGTCAGACCCTCCTTCTGCATCACTGACAAGGGAAAATCACGCCGGAAAATCGAGATGAACTTTCTCGGCCAATGCAGGGATCGAACACCCAACCTCAAGGCTAGCGAACCAGCGCCTTATCCACTTAGCCGCCGTGACACCTTCATAGTCAGTCGTTATGTATTAAGGGACTTATTTTAAAGAAGTTTGTAAAATTCAGCTTCTATAGTCCAGGAACCAATAAGTGTTTTCTTGCATAAAAGGGCACCAGATTCTGATAGTGGACCACCTGTGACACACCATTACCACAAGGGTGCACCTTCTTAAACCTGGCATTTTATGGTCTTGTCTTCATTGCTCTGGCTCGAAACCACAGCCCAAAACAGGGGAAACATACTGGTTCATTTCAAATAAAATCCCTGCTATTTCAAGATTTGTGGGGCATCCCGTGGCTAAGTTTGATAGATACAGCCCCTGTTATAGTATCAACATATTTGATTTTTAAGACGTTTGAGAAATTCATCCTCCTGTTATATTTTGTAAACAGGTATTTATTTTCCAAGAAGTTTGATTAATTCAGCACCTGGCATATTTCAGATTTGATAAATTCAACCCCCTGTTATTTTCAAGAAGTTTGATAAATTCATCCGTTGGTATTTTCAAGACATTTGATAAATTCAACCCCCTGTTATTTTCAAGAAGTTTGATAAATTCATCCGTTGGTATTTTTAAGACATTTGATAAATTCAAACCCCTGTTATTTTCAAAAAGTTTGATAACTCCATCTGCTGGTATTTTCAGGTAAACGAGAAATGGAGAAGAATAATTTTGATGTGAGTTCAAATGGATCGATATACACGAACAAGAGGTTAGATCGAGAGATTCAAGAAACTTATTTAATTTGTGTCGGTGTCCGTTCTGTTGTTGGCGGTAGAAAGAAGCGAGCTGTTTTTAATGTATCAGAGATGGTGAATACAGACAGAATAGCTTACATTGAAGTGACTGTAACTGACTTGAACGATAATCGCCCAACTTTCCCTGTTAAACAAATGCAACAAGGTATTGGTCATATCTTTTTATTGTGATTGTAACATAACAATTCTGTTTTTAATTGAGGTAGAATGTTTAAACTTGATGTCTTGAATGTGTTTGTTAATTAACATTTTCCATATTGGTCGATGCTTTGGGACAAGATAACTTTGATTTTAACTTATAGAGAGTGGTGAAACTTTGTGAAGAGTTTTACTATCAGGTACTCCAAAACCTTGACAGAATACGTTCATGATCATTTTTATTAATATGTGTCATCATTTATTTTGGGATTGCGGCACGGGACATCACTATTGGTTTGTTTAAAATATCATTTAATTACCGTAATATTTAATTAATACATTTCAGGTTTACCATCAGTGCCTAAATCAGAAGCTGTCACTACAGTATCAGCGAAGGACAATGACCTGTCGCCATATAACCGAATTCGATATTCGATCACTAACATCCAGTACTACGATGGTGAAACAAACTTCCCGTTACCTGGTGCGTTCACTATACATCCAGACACTGGCATAATCAGCGTCAAGCTCCCGTCTTACACTGATTTCTCCGGCAATTATTTTGTCGTGGATATCTTAGCTCAAGATTTTTATAACTCCGCCATGAATGATTCTGCGTCCGTAACGGTAAGTTTATCGTAAATTTATGTAAATTTTCAGCAGGTATATATGCACCTATTTGTCATTGTATTTTGTGGTAATCATGTGTATTAGCCTATTCGGAAATATGACATTCTACATAAAAAAGCAAGAATTATTTTCCGGCGTGGTACCCCGTGTATGTGGTCTAAAACGGGGGGCATGACAAGGACAACTGTGTAGTTGTTTGGATGGGACGAAAACCATGGGTCCCATGTGCACATCTTTGTGCTTGTAAAGAATACCTTTACAGTTGGATTTCAATATAAAAGTAGGTCATAGCGCAAGTGTCTGTGTAAAATTTGCCTCATAGCACACAGTATGGCGCATGAACCCAGTCGAAGCAGACCATTAGGATGTTAAACCATATTTCATTTCATTTTTATGTGCATTTCACCCCACTAAACAACTAGATCCTTTATCACTGACAAGGAGAAACCATTGGAAAATCCTGAGAAATTATCCTGGCCAACAACAGGGTGATCCTTGGATTGTCACTGTCACTGTCGATCACAGAGCTCCCTTCAGTGTTATTTCTCAGACAAAGCAGGGTTTGGAAGCCAATGTCTTAGTCACTGAGCGGGGGGTTGAGTGGTCAAATGGTTAGCGTGAATGCGCTGTATCATACGGCCTGCCATTGAGTCAACTGGCGTGGTTTTGAATTCCTGGTTTTCCGTGGCAAGGAGTAGGGTTGCCTGTCCAACCTCGTGGGTTTTCTCTGGGTACTCTGGTTTCCTGCCACTGCTAAAGACTCCTATGCACAAGCGTTTTAATGAAATAAAATTATACCATATGTTAGTACCAAAATGACCTGGTTTGTGTCGAGTGGACGTTAAACTCCATTCTCTCTCTCTCTCTCTCTCTCTCTCTCTCTCTCTCTCTTTACTCACTTAGCCACTGGACTCGCGCAAAAAAAGGAATATTGTTAATGCTGATTAATTTCTTCTCTTCAGATATATATATTTGACGAACCAGAGATTTTAAGATTAGTGCTCGACTCTCCTCCAGATGTCAGCATTGAAACGGCTGGAAATATTATCACGTAAGTGAATTATTATAAATGGCATATAGTGGAGGTTTGGTGATACCCCGGGCCAAAAAAAATAATAATTAGTAATTTATAAAGCATGGATAATTAAGAGTAAGGGTTAGCCATAGGGGAATATCATAGTATTGATACCTAATCTGATTAAAGCACAGATCCTACTTTCGCTTTACTTGTTTTGACTACACTAGAATCTAGAAGAGATGTTATGTAACCCACGTTCTGGTTGATGGGAGGGATAAACCAATGAACTGGTCTGTTGTAGCGATTTCTTGATGTATAGTACACGTAACTATGGATAGATATTCACAGCGAAGACAAGGCAATAGTTGTATTTCCAAATGTCCAATTGAAACATCAACACTGATTGGTTAATGAAATGTCTGACATCATAGGGTTAAAAGCCACTCGTATGACCCCTGACTTGACCTCCCACTATAACCTGTCAGATCTTCATGTAGTGGAAGCCATCAAAAGTATAACGAAACAAAACGTAATGTAGATCTGTATTTCAATCAGATTGGAGAATTCATAAGATTACCGTCCACTGACGAGAAGAGGTCATGCTGGGAAATCCAGGGGGAACTTTGTCGGCCATTGGCAGGATACTCATATCATTAACACTGGTAATACAGTAACTTGTGTTAACCTCTTTGTATTAACCTCTTGTCATATCAACCTCTGATATATCAACCTCTGTCATATTAACCTCTGTGTTTTAGCCTCTGTCATATTAGCCTCTGTCTTGTTAACCTCTGTCATATTAACCTCTGTAATATTAACCTGTGTGTTAACCTCTGTCATATTAACCTCTGTAATATTAACCTGTGTGTTAACCTCTGTCATATTAACCTCTGTAATATTAACCTGTGTGTTAACCTCTGTCATATTAACCTCTGTAATATTAACCTGTGTGTTAACCTCTGTCATATTAACCTGTAATGTGTTTATATATTGTAGAGAATTGAATGCCGTATCTGATGAAAGTGATTTTAAATTACAAGAGATATCGTATCATACCAATAATCAGGGTAGTAAAGATGTTTCAAAGTAAGTCATTCTAATTATCCCTATTTCTGTCCCGTTTAAATCCGGTGGTTGCGGCAGCCCCGTAAACACCAGTGGAGTGGAGAAGGAGTAGGGTTGGGTGTGGCCGAATGGGTTAATGCGAGCATGTTAGATCATAAGGTCTGCAATTGAGTCGAGTTGTGTGATTTTGATTCACATACGTGACAAGGAGTAGGTGGCTAGTCAAACCTCATGGGTTATCTCCAAGTCCTCTGATTTCATCTGACTGCTAAAGCCTGCCCTATCGTCCAGAGTTCATGGGAACTAGTTTTATTGCTGTTCTGTGCCAGTCCTTCTGTCCTGCACTGGGCCTTCTGTCTTGCATCACTGGAAAATCTAGAGAAGCATTTTCAACAAACACTGGGGTCGAACAAGGGTTGCCTGGTTAGCACGCCAGCGCCCAATTCCCTGAACAACCAACAGCTCCTTCGCAATTTAATGATAAAATGGATATTCAAGACTATGCTTTTTATCGTAATGACTTTAGTAACAATGATCGAGGCTAGGCGGAAATGTCAATCCCTTAAGTCTTGGTTCATAGTGGATCAATTTTCAGCAAATTCCCTTTACATTATATATTGTTTTAACTATTATAGTGAGAACTGCCAACTCTTTATCTAATCTCCCATAATGTATCTTTAATATTTTCTAGGACTGATGTATGTTTTGTGGTAGTGAGAGAAAAAAGAGTTTTATCTGTTCAGGAAGGTGAGCGTATAATGGCGGAAAGAAAGAACTACCAAGACGTCCTTTCAAAATATGGTGTCACAGACACAGGAGTAAGTTGAATTTTAAGATTTCAATAATTTTATTTATGAAAATGAAAAGCAATTAGGTTAACATATATTAATAAATTAAACTTCAGTTCTCCCGTCGAAAGGCAACACCTAGTAACTCAATTTTTTCTTATTTTAAGAAAACAAAGGAAAACGTAATGAATGAATTTCAAACCCCAGCTTATCCACTGATTTGACTATTGAGTTACTAGGTTGTTCCGTAGTATAATAGGTAAATAAAGGAAGTTGCTAGGTTGTGTCATGGGTGTAACTGCTTACAAAATCAAAAGATAGGATTATCTAGTACAACAACAGGAAGCACATACCCTAGAAACTACAAGTTTGGTCCTAACTCAATTTTGATAAAAAAAAAAAAAGTGAGTTACTAGGTTTTGACTTTCGACGGGAGAACTGAACAGTGGGAATGGCTCATCGACCAGACTTCGGAATTAATATATGTACTTTCCAGTTGAACCCTTCAATTATTTCTGTTCTTTATCCAGGAATTAATCCAAATCACATCTTTTGTCTTGAATTTGTTTTTGATTTTCTGGGAAACGTTCTGGTGAAGTCATTGCAGCTAGTATTAAAAATGAACTTTCATACTTTAATTATGTATGATTTTAATAATGTATGATATTTGATATCTTAATAATGTATGATATTTGATAATAATGTATGATATTTGGATGATATTTGATATTTTAATAATGTAAGATATTTGATATTTTTTAGAATTGTTATAGAGCTAGTGCATCAGCTGATCGAGTCCACTGGGCTGATCTCTGGTGGGTTCTGGTGTTTGTGGCTGTTTTTATCTTTGTGTGTTGTGTCATCCTCATCATAGCTATGTGTATATTACACAGAAAGTAAGTATAGATCACCTCGCACTCGGCAATTCTCGACAGATTCCGTAACCTACATCTAGTCTCGACTGTATGACAGTAAGTGATATGTACCTACGCCCATACATTTGCGATGGGGCTACCGGTTTACTTTAACAGGAAAACATGACGCTATTACAAACAAACAAGACACCATGGGCGCAGCCATGTTTCATCTGGGACCTTTAAAGTAGTTCCAAGACACCATGGACGCAGCAGTGTTTCAACCGGGACTATTAAAATAGTTCAAATATGGCGGAATTCGTCATACAGCTGAGACTAGATGTAGGTTACGGAATCTGTCGAGATTTGCCGAGTGGTTCATCTCGATCCTTACACCCCTAAATAACCAGAGCAATATATCCACGATTAACTGTCTAAAGTCCTTGACTTTTTTAATAACAAAATAATTTAAACATGCAAAGGAATTAATATTAAAAATATAGATATGAATAAAAGTATCATTGAAACGATTAATTAAATAATCCATTAATTAAATAAATGTGTATCAGAAATCAGAATTGGTTCATTCAACACAAAAAATTCCAAGAATATTTACTTGACATTTTTGCTTCCTTTGTATAATCGGAATAGCTATACACTGTTTTCTTTGAGGGTCGGGGTGGGGAGGAAAACAAAATATTTAAAATTAATATTAAAGATTCATATATTATGTAAGATTCATACGGTCGATCATACTATAATAGTTCCGATATTGATACCGTAATCAAAAATGAATATGTTGAAAATTTTAGTCAAATTACTTCATTATAAGCGAAGTAATCAGTCTTTTAAATCCATTTAAATCTCTGCCATTCAATATTTTAGAAAGTTGATTATAGGCATGGCATATTAATAAATTTCTAGATAAAAGTTAGAATAACATTTCAGGCCTAACAGAGGACCTGCAATAAGCTGATTTAGGTCTTACATAATGTATTTTTAAAATGATATTAAAATAGTGAATTGTATAATTGATTCATTAAATAAATCGTGTGAAAGAATTTCAAATTATAAAATTTGTTTTTACTTTCACAGTTATAAAAGATACATGAATACAAGAAAAACATGTAAGTAAAAAATATTAGTTTGGACTTGTGAGAAACATCTTGTTGTTTGGATAGAACAAAAAAAAAACCCTCCACCTAAAAGTGGGAACTCAATGAAGAATATAAAAAGAAGACACCGTTTTGCCAACCTGCCCTCATACCCAGAGGTTGGAACTTAAGTCAGAATCGAGTCCAACTCAATGACGTGACTTGAAATAGTTATTACGACCCAAGCCTTGTCTCAGCAGAGGAGTTGTGACGATTCACAAAAAGGAAGAACTTTTAGGATTCGAGTCGCGGCAAGAGGGCATAACTCTAACTTAGTGTATTTGCCATGAATTGCTGACTCATTTGATGAGCCGTCTTCATCAGCCCAGTTTAGGGGAAGAATGGTAGGGCATTAAACTCCATTTCAATTCATTTGATGAGTTGGTGACTTGAATGACACTTGGGGGATGCTCGATTCACAGTTCCGGAATTGAATTCCAAAACTGGTGTCAATCGAGTCAAAAGGAGCATTTCGGAGTACAACGCATGTGTCGACTGTATAACAAATATCTCAACCAATCATGACAGCTGAAACATATTTTTTACATAGGAAGATGTTACGATTCTACTCACTCCACCTCAGCTGTCGGGACTGGCAGAACTGTGACAGGACTGAATTCTGCGCCACTCGATTGTAATTCTATCGATTCGGGACGTTCTGGACTGTGAATCAAGCATCCCCTTGGGCTTTGTGAAGACTTGGGACTCGACTTGATTCGGTACTAAAGTCAGCGACTTGTGATTCGACTTGACTCAAACTCGACGTGCGGTGACATGAGACTCCAGGTCCCACATCTTGTTCCCACCTCTGCTCATATCGCAATGCCTGTCTTCTTATTTCTGATAATTACTTCACAGGTTGTTAGTTTCATTACTCATAATCTGTAGTGTCTTGTAATTGCTCTGTATTCTACAAAAGAATAAAAATTCAACAACTTTTGTGGAGTGATCCGAAAAATTTAGCTGCTGTGAACGCGTGTTTCGTTGCTGGACGACCAGTCTTTTAAAATGATTTTTTAAAATTTCAACCAAATCTTAAAATCTTGTAATCTTGTGAATTTCTTGTGTTTATTTCAGATATGATTCCACAGTAGAGTAACTGGAAATAGTCTCAGAAATGGATATATGAAAATTCTTTATTTTTTTACATATTTACATTCTAGTTGATAAAAGTAAATCCAAAATACAAACTAACAATATTGTTATTCACTTAGATTCAAATATACCAAATCAAAACACAAACCCCAACCTTGAATCAAATATACATACCTTTTTCTTAAAAAAAAACAAAACACTTGAAACTTTTGATTGAAACAAAAATCTAAACCTTGGAATAAATTTCTGAGGTGAGTTTAAAACTACAATGTTTTTACATACATTAATTTTTTTTATATATTTTTTACACTACAATCAAAACCATTAAACAAATTTATCTTTTTCTTTTTCAATTATTGTTTGGGGTTTTTTTTGCAAGTACAAGTCTCAAATGTAAATTAATGCATCATAGATAGTTCCATTTAGCGCTCAGATTTTTATGTTGATGTTGACGATAATCATAAAGGTTTAACCCAGGCCTGGAAATAACCGGTTTTAAATGTACATGACAAAATGTCAGGCACTAATGAAATAGTTCCTGACATTTTCAAATTAGTGCCGGACATGTATTAATACTATCAATAAAAAAGACATATTAGTGCCAGACAAAATGACAGGCACCAGAGGTTTTGGGCCTGACGAAGCCTGAATTCGTGGTAACATTGTCTGTGACAGGTGCCTTATTTCCAGCCTTGATTTAACCAAATTTATTTTATACCTATAGCTGTTAATGAAATAATTAAATCTTCCTGTCTCTATGAAAAAAGAAAAAAAAATGGAAAAGAACCTCATTTAGTTGAATCTCATTCTTTCATTAAAGAGGCAGTCAGCACATACACTGATCACAATTCCATAACGCGTGCTTTAGATCACCAGGTCTGTCATTTAGTCAAGTGGTGTGGTTTCGATCCAGGGAGTAATGTCACAAGGAGTAGACTCGCCTGCTTAATCTTGTGGGTTTTCTCAGGACCTACACTTTAGATATATTTTGGCTATCCGAGGTAAACAAAATCCATAAAAAATTGACCAATTGGAAATATTTTTGAGTGGAAGTCCTAAAAGAAACTGCGCCACTTTACTCAAATGATAGATAGAACCAAGCGCCCTTTGTGTATGTATGACTGCCTCTTTATAAAGTACAAATATTGCATAATATACTGGATCTTTAAGTTTCGTTTTGTATAAACTAGATATTTGTATATTTTTATTGTCTAATGTATATAGTAATTGTAAGATATCTTTATACCTGTAGTTTATTGTAAAATATGTTTTTATATCCATTTTAAACTAGGTCACACTTATCATTAATACAGTGATTTTATAGGCAGATTTTGTTCTTTTAGCAATAACAGATACACCAGTTGCCAGTACACATACATGTATATACATTAAATGTCTTTTATGAGCAGATCAAACACGACTGGCATTTGCCTTTTATACACCTATTCTTGAAGACAGTGTTTCCCAACCTTTTTCCAGTTGTGGAGCCCTTGGAACATTTTACAAATATCGGACAACCTCCTCCATTTGTGGGGGGTTGGGATGGTCTAGTGGTCTAGAGTGCCGCGCTTCTACCTCTAGCTGGCCGGTCACCTCTGGCTTGCGGCTGTGGTTTCGATCCCCGGTGTGAGTGTATGTGGCATGGAGATAGGGGTGCCTTCTCAACCTCCTGGGTTTTCTCAGGGTCCTCCGGTTTCCTCCAAGTGAATTTTACTTGGCTAACATTGTCTCATAGACCTCCCATTTTCCTCACTGACCTTTTGCAAACCACTCAGACTTGGTGACAAAAAAGATTGGGAAACACTGCTTTTTAAATTAGTTTTACAAATATTTTTAGCAAAGTCTCTTTTATACTTGAGGTTTGTTTTATATAATGAGTGTAATAACGGTTGCTATGGCAATTTAACATGTGATATTTTTAATATACTTGTACACAAACATTCCAAAATATATTGTAGACCATAGTACTTAATAAGATTTTAATTTTATTTTTTAAAATTTGTTGATAATAAAACAAGATATTCCTGATTCCTTTGAAGTTGCTGGTGGGTTGACATGTTAATTTTGGTATTTGAGACAGCAACCTGTGTCTAGCAACAGTATATAAAGGGGTTTTCAGGGCTTAAATGGCTGCTTGAAGAAAATTATTATGATTACTAAACATATATTGATATACTATAGTTCATATTAAAGTCTTAGATCTATGCAGCTTTTATTTTAGCTGAAATGACTCAATACTGGCCTTGGGTGTCTCATTGCCTGTAACTTAGTAGGGGCTTGAAAATATAATTTATAGTTAATTAAATTGTTCTCTTTTTTATATATATATTTACAAAATTTTATTTTGTATGTACTTGTGTTGAATATCCTAATTAAATAGAGATAGGGACGTCGCTGAACCGCACAGCTGTATAGAATTCTCAGTGTATTGAAGCTACATTTAACAAGTTCACAATTTTACTACCCAGTTGCTGCTGATTATTATATTATATTAATTCTTTGTATTATTGTATAGAATTCTATATTTTTATACAAAAATAAAACCACATAAAATTGTACATATATTTCTTGTCGTTTTTTCCCGGAATATAAAATCTTAACCCTAACCCAACCCCAACCCTAATAAAAGATATCGGTTGACTAATAAACTGTAACCCTTGCCCAATACTCTCCCTAATAAAAGATATCGGGGACTAATGAACTGTAACCCTTGCCCAACACTTTGCCTAATAAAAAACTGTGGACTAATGAAGCTATAGTTGGGGGCTTAGTGCTAACCAGGTTATTCATTGTGAGTTGTCTATAACGACACAAACTGGTAAACGCATGCTAGCTACTGTTATGATTTCTAGGGATTTGGGGCTAGATGGGAGGCTAGGGTGCAAACCAAATTGTTCTTGTGAGTTTTCTGCAAGAATACTGATGCATTATGAAAGTCATAAATCGGCCCATTGGATGTCTTTCCTTTGGCCCCCATCTCCATTAGCCTAGTCAGGGTAGGACTTTAAAACCCTGTTTCATTTCAGATGTACTTTCAGTTACTCATTGATTCACACAATCAAATTTGCAGACCATCGGATGCTTGGGATTATGAACGGATTGATTCGAAACATGGTCGTCATTTAATAATTGAATTTAAAAATGAAAATTGTGTCCTTGAAAACGATAACGAAATATTTTGAAACGTAGTGCTGTATGTGTATAAGCCAGTGTTTGTTTTCTAATGTTTTGTATTGTGCTCAACCACTACATGCCCCACATGGATTCTGACTGGCTGTATTTACGTGTATATCATTTGGTTTAACCAATGCGCCCAGTACTTTCCAGCAACTACTGAACAACAGAAACCAGCTTTTCGAAACGGGTAATTTAAGCAATAGTTGATAAGAGTGACCGCAGAGGAAAAAAATTGATGTTTTAATTATATGCAAAATTGATAAAGAAAGACAAGTTTCGGAAATGGCAGCAGGCAAGAACTATTCTGCGATGTTGACTTGTCATAGTAAAAAATAGAACCGGGACTCCACTCCAAGGGATTTCTTTAACAGCATATCTTTGAAATTGTGGCTAGCTTAAAAATTTGTGTATTATTGCTTCTATGAATTAGTTGGGAAGGAAAACAAATCACAAAATATTTGTTCGATACGATATATTTGCATTCCGACATATATACATGTAGTTAGGTTGTGATATTAATCCTGGATTGCTGGCAAGCAGTGGCTTAAAGTCTTTTTAAAGTCTTGTTTTCATGAAATGCTCTTTGCAAAGAACAGTAAACAAAGACATGTAAAATATTATTTTTATTACTAACAAATTAATTGACAGCACATGGGTCTGTGTAGTCTTGGGTTGTCTACTATTATTTATAAAGGATATATCCAAAGTCGTTCAATGTATCCATATGTTCAATATCTTCCCTACCTTATACAAACATGGTAATAAAATAAAAACAAGTACGAACAATCCAAGCCATCAGACAGAATTCAAAGTCCCCCCCCCCAAAAAAAAACGTCATAGGCAAAACAGTGTAATCAGCAAATGGACTGCTCTCTGTGTACAAAATACATGACAAACAGTGGTAACAGGTGTCGGAAGAGTAAGCTTACCCTGCCTGACGCCACACCCGCCATAGCTGCATCCAAACTATTAAGCAAAATGTCGGTAAAATAGCGTGATTGGCCAATGAACTATCGGTATGCAAAATGCACATGATGAACTGTGTTAACGATGTAGAGCAATAGTATACGTGTCAGTTAAATATATCTAGAATAATAGCCGCGAGAGACACGTTATATTTACCAATCAAGTCAATAAGAAGAAGAACGGCCATAAAACTTTTAAAGGTTTTTATAAGTTTAGTGCGCACGTTGAAGCTTAGATGACAAACGCCTCGATCTACCCAAAAAAATCAGAATAAAAGGAACAAGCTCTCGCGTAACAAATTAGCTGAGACACAAACACTCCATAAGCTGGTGATATTGGAATGTTACTAATAAATGGGGAAGTTAACAATCGGAAAGTCAAAGTCATCACGTTTATCGCACAATTCGTGTTCTCTTATCTATAGTGGCAGTCAATTCTTTTTATGAATTGTCAGATATCCTCTCACGGTCTCACACAACAGCTTTTGGTCTTCGAAGGAATTGTTAGTGTGCAGAAATTCGCCCGTGTATCTGTTATCACTCGTCACTTCAGTCAGTTAAATAGTGGGATTACTGGTGTTTTCCTTTGGCGTTCGTCATTGTTGATTCATGAAACCTTTATTACTCATCTATCATAGCAATGATCTCTGTGATTTTCTGATAATTACTTAATGAGTCTTACCTAATTTATCTTTAATGTAATATGTAATTAAGTAATCACCCATTAAAAATATTAAATGTGCTTTAAATTTATATTAAATGTAATATGTAACTGATAACCATATTATTTTGCCATTAGCTCCTGGTCTATAAGTAATTAAATAAATCAAATAAAGAATTGGTTACGTACATAAAGGGTTTGGGTTGGGGGTTTTTTTTAAAAAAAGAAGATAACCGAGATGTCAATTTTGTTAGTAACCAAGGGAGTAGAAATGTATATTTCACGTGTAGATTTTGGTTTTAAGCAGACAGTTATGGTTGACAAGTTATGTATATATAGACCAGTTACAAGTAAACTTAGTGTCAGACAGTGTGTTAGTTTAAAGGTGCGCTATTCAATGTACTATATAATTTGATACTATAATAAAGCCTACCAATAAACATGTATTGAATTGAACATGCCGCGCGTTGTAAAAAGAACCGGCTATAAATAATCTCGATTGCCACGACGCGTGGGTCGTGAGACCGGAATGTATCATGTGGATGACGCATGTTCTAAAGCTTCGCTTACCAGGACTTATAAATCGAATGACAAGTTGTTAGCTGTGTGGTAAGTATTTATACGAGTAGTTTAAGATATCGGCCCTGTATATAGACCTACTTTCATCGTGTAGGCTATGTCGGTGATTATTAAATTAGACAGCAATTCGACCTGATCTTAGTGAGGCTGTTCGTAATTATCATCCGATATATTTCACCTTCTCTTTACTATTGTCATATCGAAACTAGTCACCATGAACACCTCCCTGATCTACGTACATTATGAATATGGGCATTCCCATTTTTGATACGGCTTCCATTTTTGTGTTGTAGGTTTAAATCTTAAATTTCTGACCCTAATCCCAATCCTAACCCTAATAGAAAGTACAAAAGTAGGAAGTTCCATGTGGAAACAGTACGGACGATTAACCGCTATTTTTTCGGTGTAAATGTGATGGAACTAGAAAAGGTGGTCGGATCAAATGATCGATTGAATGTATCAATATATTATTATATAGGCCTACAATACTCATGACTCGCTGTTGTCCATGATTTAATTTTAAAATTAGATAGAAATTACGATGTGATATCGGTGAGACCGTTCGTAAATATTATATTCTCTTCGCTGTTATATCGTCACCGGGCCTATATGAATATGAATACCTTCCTGGTCTAAGTTATATATACATAGAGCTGTATATATATACACCTCCATGGTTATATATGACCTAAATCATGCCCTGCTTCAGTGAATATGATAATATTTACGAGTTAGATCGGTTATAAAATGAAATATTATACAATATAACACCATGTTTAAACAGGTGCCCCCTTCTTTATCCATTTTAAGGTACCGGTACCTATCCGTCTCTACTTATAAGTCTTACATTATGCTTATTTTTAGACAGTTGGCGGGGAATTTCCATATGGAGGACACACCCTCCGTCATAGTTCTCTATGACATCACCTTTGTTTCCTTAGAGATTATTTTTAAATGTTTAATTTACAGATTTGAAGAAGAAGAGGGTACCTCTTCGAAACGTTGGTCGAATAACATCTGACGATGAAAACATTGTTTGTTTCTCTTTTATTTATCAACTTGAAGACACATTTGTTGGGAATTCTGTATTAAGGTTATCCCTATCCTTTAATCTTTGGGTGTTTAACTAGGGCGTATGTTTATTAATTTTAAGGCAACGGTGTCCACTTTAGTCTCTTCTTGGGTTTTCACCGGGTCCTCTTGTTTCCCGTATCTTGAAATAAAATTTGACCGCATGTTAGTTCCGAAATGACCTACTCTGTGTCGAGTGGACGTTAAACTTCACCCCACCCCCCTCTCTCTCTCTCTCTATTCCTCACACAGAAATCACTATAATAGTGTCTTATTTTTAGTAAGGTGTAATGGGCGGGGCAGTGGGAATTTCCATTGGGAAAAAACATCTATCGTGAATATTTTTAGGATTACCGATCCGTTGCCCTTGGTTAATGTGTGAGAGAGCTCGATCTGTTTCATACTTGAAAGAATCGACGTTCAAGTCAATACCCCCCAGTTGACGATTAGAAAAGCCTTCAAGCCACAACCTGTTATTCAATCTTTATTTGCATATCACGTGACCTCATTCATGCTGTTGCTATAAAGACAGATTGAACAGAAAACGCATATATCACGTGGTTTCATTCATTCGCTTGCTGTATGAAAACTGTTCAAAGAGCATGTGGCTCTATTTATGTAATAGAATACATAACTCTTTTTATTAAACAGACGTTTTATTACTGCATAATATATATATACATACAATTATGGTGGTTGGATCAGGAGATATCTAACTAAAGATGTTCTCCCTAGGTCACAGAAAACCCAACTCTCCGGGGAGTCTGAGGGCAGACCCCCATAGTCCAGGACGGACCGACCTTTCCCTTGGTCTCCCTAAGACCTGACTCTGGTCTCTGGTGTCCTCCCGTCTCCTTTTTCGCCTAACTCTAAACGAGGCATTATATACTATCCAACGATGCCTGTCAAATAGCTGAGGCACGCCATAGTTAATAGCATTAAAATGAGAACAATGAAAACGATTAATTAAGATAAACACATCTTAGCTCTAAAACAACAAGTGTTAAGCTTACAACTTATATCAAATAGACACTTCGATGATACAAGTTTGTACGACCAATACATCTTACATAATACTATGTCAGATAAGCTCGCACCTGCAACGGATTAAAGCTCGTCACTTAATATGTCCAAAATGAGTTATAATTGAAATTACAATATAAAATATGAATTAAGAATATGAATTCAAAATACAATATTACATTTTAGATCCCAAATGATATTGTATTACATTTATTGAAACCCTAAAATAGACGAAATAGAGAAAGAGAAATGGGGTTTAACGTCCACTTGACACAAACTATGTCGTTTCGGGGCTAACACAATTTTATTTCAATAATTTGCTTGCTTGTATTGCATGTAGGGGATGTTTAGCAGCGGGAGGAAACCGGAGGACACGGAGAAAACCCACGAGGTTGGACAGGCGACCCAACTCCTTGTCAAGTATGACATACCTTGTGTACAGACGTAGCTGCATTCGCAAATAATAATCGATGCCCGAAAAATGTCGCACAAAGTAGACCAGACCTAATTCATAGCAAATTCAATACAAATTCGTGGTAGGCCTATTCAATTAAAAGAATAAGTAAAATTAGTGTTTATTAGATTTCGGGAACTTTATATTGCTAACTAGATGCAATAGTATTTTTTGTTTTCACTTTACCCGTCTGCCCGAAAAGTCAGATTGCCCGAAAGTTAGTGGGGGCAGCTGCCCCGCCCGCTTGCTGGCTCGTTCGCTTGTGACGTCTACTGCTAAATGTGGGGATCATATAGGCCTACCGTAGGGCGCCCGGGTCCGCTCCAAGTGTAGGTCAACGAAGTTTCTCAGGAGTTTTAAACGTTGTGTCAAGTCGTTCAGATGGCACAATATATCATGGTCTCTGAATATCATAGTTCGGCTAACAGTAATTCTAACCCGTCACTTCTACCATAACATCATAACCACGTCATCACTCCAATAGTGGACTTGTCTATTACCCTTGTTGATTGAGTCTCAGTAAAGTATTGTATAAATATATGACAAAGAAGTTTACATTATTGAGCCAAGATTCTGAGAGTATTGAGTGAACACACCGCCCATTGACAAGTTTGAATTCCGCGAAGAGTAGCGAGAAATGTGTCTGCTCGGGCAAGATTTCCCCCATTTCTTCCAAGAAGATATTTCATATATATTTATTTATTCATTCCAGATTTGCATCATCCAATAAATTGATTTGAAAAGATTCCACGGATGTCCAGGATTGCTTATTGTTGTTGACTTTCCAGTTAAAATGGCGGCGCCGAGAGGGATGACAGACGTCGTGGAGTATTTGATAGACAATGGTGCCGACGTTAATCTACTTGATGTATTCAAAAATACCGCACTTCATTACTTAGCTGCTAATTTAAACCCATATACGGATAAAGCCCACTTAGTTCAAAAATTCGTGGATTCGGGAATAGATTTTAATATACAGAATGGCAAAGGAAAGACGCCGTTATTCATCGCTGTACGATATGCCAACGAAGACGTGGTGCGTGTATTAATCAGAAATAAATGTGACGTTAATCTGAGAGGGGGGAGGACAAAGGAACCGCCCTTGAAGGCCTCCATACATCGCTATGTTAAAGGCAGAAAAAGTTTCAGTACTATGCTATTAAGAGCGGGTTGTGAGGTAAATTCGTGTGATGTCGATGGCGTGACGCCATTGATGATAGCTGCCAGATACAGGAACACAGATCTTATCAAGACACTCATTCAAAAAGGCGCGGATGTTAATGCTCGAGATAAGCGCGGTAGAACCGTTTGTCACTACTGTTTTCATTCAGGTGTAGTCCGCTACCCCAGCTCCAGGCGAATCTACACTCTTGATCCCAGTCTTGATGTTTTGGAGTATTTTAACACGTTAGGAATAGATGCCCTGAAAGAAAATAAGAATAACGCGTTGCTATGTAACGTTTTAAGTTGTTCCGATTTCACTTCCCTCGACTATCTGCTTGGTAAACAAATAATTTTTAACGAATTGAACGAATTTGGGGAAAACATCCTTCATCATTTGGTCCGAGCCAGAGATTTTAAAATGGATTACGACTTAGAAAAGTTAATCGTTGACGGGGTCGATATCAATCAAAGAAATCAAAATGGCGACACGCCGTTCATGGTGGCAGCATTCATGATGAACATCAAATGCATGGAAGCCTTGTCCAAGATAAAGGGGCGTGAACTCTCCCTGACTAATAACAAGGGCCACAACTCACTGCATCTTTGTATTATCGGTTTCTCGTGTAATGAAATTAATTCAAAAACTTCTGATTTATCGGTTTCCGACAACCATAAATTGTATTTGAATTGTGTACGCTTTTTATTAGAGCGTGGAGTTCGTGTAAACCAACGCGATGGGCATGGACGAACGCCTTTAATGCTAGCAGCCAACAGCAACGACTCTTGCCTAGTCAATATCCTGTTAGATGTCGGAGCAGACGTGACGGTTTTAGATAATTCAGGAAAATCCGCTATACAGTATATTGCCATCAAGGAGAATGAAGCTCATGGTGTGAGATGCCTATTGTATTTATTTAGTGCTGGGTATAAATTTCTCAACATTCAAGATTACGCTGGAAATACAATTCTACAATCTGCTTTGCGCGTACTCGGACATAAAAGAGCGTGCACAGGCCTGGTAGATTTTTTAATTTCTGAAAACTGTAGTTTATATAACAGATTTAGTTTTGATTACCGCGGATTTGTTCAGAACAGGTCTGCTGACTTTTATAATAGTCGCGGGGCTCTTTTATGTACTATGTATCAAAGTGGCATAGCCCTACAAATCATTAAATCGGCGTCAGACGACATGAACGAACAGGTCCACCCTCTGTCACACACTGCTCAGGTCGAAGACGACTTCCCTTCATTTCGTCTCAAAATGTCTCTGAAATCCCATTGCAGACGAACTATTCGACAAGCACTTGGACTCGGTATCAAGAAGACCGTAACCACACTTGGCCTACCCACTACGCTACAGTCATTCGTTTTAATGAAAGATGTCTTACCGACCAAATATTTCACCAGTCCCAATGTGTGGTCTATGGATCTAATTACTCAGCAAGATTTTCATGGGAAGCAGTATGCCAGCGATATCCGTGTTTACTATCGTCAACAAAAACAGATCGACACCGCGCATTACAGGTTGATGTACTACAAAAACACGTTCTCCCTTAACGACGAGTCGGATGCTGAATCAAGTTGTAGTGATGGAGAATCCCAGGACGATTAGTGGAGGCCTGGATAAATCAAAATCTGATTAAAATACAGATCTATATTTCGTTTCGTTTTTTATACTTTTGATGAAGATCTGACCATTTGTACTCGAAGATCGTGTCAGAGATCGTGTCAGGGGTCGTGCGAGCGGCGTTTGACACAATGACGTGTTGTTTACACACAGTTCCGTGCACGGCACACCAAAAAGTCGACGTGACAGACCAGTTTCATTGGCTAATCCCTCACTTCAACCAAAACGCCGGAAATATAACAACACTTCCAGATCCTGGTGTAGTAAAAACAAATAAAACTAGACCTGCATGCAGGAATGACGGGTTTCACTGGTGCCACGTTACCCTTTAACATGTCACTTCCGGTGCCACGTTACCCTTCCGGTACCAATGAAACCATTACACAGGTTTCCCCATAAGCATTGCACACATCAAATAAATTGGACGCAGAATCAACCAAATCCAGCAAATATCAATTCATTTGTTACTTGTAAGTGATCCTGACAAAATTACATTACTTCCGGTGATAATGAAAATATTGAATTAGTTTTATGAAATCGGAAATGGCATATGACATCATATAGTGAAAATTTTATGTAAATAGAATAATAATTGCCACTTTTATAGACCAAAAAACTTGAAAAGTGACTTGTAGGCAATCGACTATTTATCTGCAACCGCACAAGTTAGAAACCATTTTGTGGTGTCTGTATGATCGTATGGGATCAATCTATTTGTTGAATGGAATCAAATATCATAATTTTGAAAACATTACAAATCAGACGCATTTGAATAAAATATCTGTTTTGCAGGCTAAAAATTCAGTTTTTGACAAAATGACATCACTTCCGGTGATACTAAAACAGTTAAATTAGTTCTATGAAATCGTAAATGGCATAAGACATCATATGGTGAAAATTTTATGAAAATCGAATAACAACTGATTCTTTTAGAGCCAAAATGAAGTAAAAAGTGACTTGTGGAAAATCGTCCATTTCTCTGCAACCATACAAGTTAGAAACCATTTTGTGGTATCTATATGATCGTATGGGATCATTCTATTTGTTGATGGGAACCAAATTTCACAACTCTAAAAATATTACAAATAATACTCATTTGAATGAAAAATGTATTTTTAAGGCTAAAAATTCAGTTATTGCCTAAATGGCGTCACTTCCGGTAACAGTGAAAGTGTTAAAATGGTTTGGAATAGTCGACTGTGGCAATGGGCAACAGACAGTGAAAGAAAATTGAAAATCGAATAATAATTGATTCGTTTACAGCCAAAATAACGTGAAAAGTGACTCATGCAAAATTGCCCATTTCTCGGCAACTGCTTATATTACAAACTAAATTTCACATACATTCTCTTTGTATGGATTATTGCTACAAGTTTATGAAAGTATCGAAGAAATATTTTAATATATGAAGACACTGGATGGGTTGTAAATAGCTTATTTTTACCCCTTTTTTTACCTTTTAACCGAAATTGCCCGAAAACAAAATCGAAATTAAAAAAACTGAGTCCGAGATTTTGTGCACCTTAACAGGGTGCATCTTTTGAGTAAGATCAGATTAGTAGAAAATAGTATTTGCTTTCAAAAAGTGGTACCGAACTGTCAATATTGTAGTTTTTGCTGAATTTATGCCACTTCCGGTGCCTACAGGAAACTTTACCGGTAACAAAAAAAATGGCATTTTGAACCACGGAACATATGAATATGGTGTAATACAAATCGAACAATAAATAATTAATGTAAGACTGAAAAACTGAATTAGCCAATGGCGGCCAAGGAAAATTACGGAAACAAAAAATGTTGACATTTTTGTTCAAATCAGATGACTCTTTAACCTTGGTTAAAATGTCATATAAAAATATTAATAAATAAAAAAGTTTTTTGTAAAAATTTAAATTTTCAAAATTTGGCGCCTAATATCTTCCAAGATTCGTCGAAAATCAAAAATCAAAAGTAACATAGCTATGTCCCCTGTTTCTGGCTATGTCAAAATGCATCATATGCTAAAATCCAATGATTATTGTTAATATTACGGCAATATTTCAAAAAACGACATTTTCGGTGATTTCGGATATTTCGCAATGTCGCAGAATGGCGGGAATAGCTTTAATCTCTAAGTCACACCCACTTTCCCAGTAAACCTGAAGAAATTGTATCGATCCGACAAGAAGTTGCTGAGATATAAGCAAATTGGAAAAAAAAAATAATAATAATAAGAAGAATAATAATAAGAATAATTTTAACAAAAACAATAGTGTTTCACACAAGCTACGCAGTGTGAAACCCTAACAACATTTTGAACTATAAAAAACGAATCGAAATAGAACCTGTGTTTAATTGGTCATGGACAGGGGTTTAATATGGGCTATGCCTTTTCGACATTCCCTATTTATATACAGATCTGAACAAAAATATTGTTAATAATTGTTTTCAGATGAATACGATTTAAAGCCCCAATAACACTCTTGTTGTAACTGAAAAATATGTCCCAATCTTCATTCTGGTCAACAAATCGTATTATTTTAGAATATTCCAATTAAATGATGATATAAATTTCATCTTAACACACCTAATTTAAAAAATTGGAAAAATTCAACCAATTGATTTGAAAAGTCAAACGTAAACCTTTTCAAATGTGACTTAGATTTTTAAATGTTTTCGAACTCTCTGGACAAGTAAAATAGGTTGTAATGGATAATTTACACAACAGGTAGGGCACTTAAACATCTAGTACTTAGAATAAGGGTATTATTTATTTTCTGGAGCTACCAAGCCAGCAAGAATGTTATTGTCCCTTTAACAGGCGCGGGTTGAACTATCGATAAATTAAAAAGCGGGTTGAAGTTAAAGCCGTGTTATGGAAGATTAGATAAAGAGCTGGCAGTTCTCGCTATAATGGTTAAAAAATAGATAATTTGCTGAATATTTTTTTTATCAAATTACTTTACTTATGCCGTGAAACACTCTCATTTCAGTAGCATTGTAGCCTCGATTGACATTGTTACCGTTGTTACGATAATAAAAAAAAAGGCTCGATTATTCAATTTTACGGTTTATCATTAACTGCCGTTGAATTGTAGATCGGATTCAATTCTGTTAAAAATCGGAAGCGTCAGATGGCATCGAAAGATGATTATAGTTTTGTCATGTTAATGAAAGTATAATTCGTAGTTTATTAACAATTCAGACATAAAGAAAGACCTGTAACAGACAGATTTAGCTCTTGTGTGTTTAATTGACGATTTAGAAAGCGCGGACTGGTAAAGATGCATAATGAAAGATTTAGATAAAGAGCTGGACGTTCTAGATGTATAGTATAAAAATCGATAATGAAAAATGGTTATATTTAAAATTTCTTACTTATTGTAGTCTCATTTATCCATTTTATCGTAAGAAATAAATAAATTTCGCAGTTGTTCAAATCCATTTAAATTTCGGCTATCGGAGGGCATGGATTATAAACTTGTCATTTTAATAAATGCATTTTTAGGTAAAAAAAGCTATCCATAAAATAAAAATGAGACATGATTATACTTTGTTGTAAAGTGACGCACCCTTCGATCACATTCCTAATCGATGGTTTTCATGATAATTTTAGATCATCCCTGGGAAATAAATTCTACAGACTTCAGATGAAATCTGTTCGTTATATACATTCAAATCACAGGTACTCAAATACAGAGAATAAATGAATTGTGTTTGTTTGTTATTTTTTTTTAAAAATTATATCAATAATAATTAATTTCTATTTTTGTTAATTTTTGTCTGTGATTTTATAATGTATTTCAACACAATAAAATTGATTTAATCTTTTTAAAATCATATACTTTAAGTGGCTTGGTCTGTTTGTGGCGGGAGAGAAATTGGTCTATGATTTAAATCATAAGGTCTGTCATTGACTCAAATGGGGTGGTTTCGATTCCATCATTGCACGTGACAAGAATTAGGGTCGCGCCTATAGAGAAGCATTAAGTAAGATTTGGATGAATGAAGGTTTGGCCGTTCTTGCTATAATAGTTGAAGAATACAGTGGACTCTGTCACATCCGACAATGTACGGGATCGTCACATTATGTCGGATCACAAAGAGGGTCGGAATACCCAGTTTTCTCCAAAACCAGAAATGTAATTTCATTCATATTACTTTATTCTTAGCGATAATATTAGCCTATGAAGGTTTGACAAGATGCACGGACTGATTGAAACCACTGTACTGATTGTTCGGAGATTAGCCTCGGTTCACCATTTTAATACGCCCATATGGAAATGTGATCGTACATTGCCCTCACCCCGCCCATCCGTTGTCCACAATTTCTTATGAACACTCTACTGACTATACATTTATCATTTGATTGTTTTAAGATTGATATTATATTGTTTACTTTAGTGAGATGAAGAAGCCTATTTGATTTCAATAATGGCCCTTATTTCACTCTGTTGCGCCTTGTGTACACTCTAACAACACAAGACATTGTCCGATCTGTATGAAATTGATATTAGTACAAGGAGAGAGAGAAATGGGGTTTAACGTCCACTCAACACAAACTAGGTCATTTCGGGACTAACATATGGTTTAATTTTATTTCAATAATTCGCTTGTGCGTAAAGGGGTCTTTAGCAGTGGGAGGAAACCGGAGGAAACCCACGAGGTTGAGAAGGCGCCCCTATCTCCATGCCACATACGCTCACACCAGGGATCGAAACCACAGCCGCAAGCCAGAGGTGACCGGCCGGCTAGAGGTCGAAGCGCGGCACTCTAGACCACTAGGCCACCCCAACCCCCCTTTAGTACAAGAAAGACCCCTATTGAATTTTAGCAAGTTATGGTCCTTGTTTCACTTTCTGAAACTTGTGAACGCCCTATCGACAACAGTGTATGTACACTAAATAATGGAAACTAATCAACCCAGCGGTATAACGCGAAAGTGTTCTTTTAAATCTGTAGAAGAAGGCTGATTCTTAAGTGCACGTGCATTATAGATCTATGTCATATGGATTGGTAGCGTTTCATTTTTTTTTTATACTTTCGATTGCCTATACTACATGAAGAACTGACAAGTTATAGTGGGAGTTCACGAGCGGCTTTTGACCCTATGACGTCAGACACTGATTAATCAAATAGCGTTGACGTTTCTAGTGGTTTACCCACAGTACTGTGCATCAAAAGGCCAAAAACTTGACTCAAGGCAATTCCATTGGTTAATCTCTCACATCATCCAGAACGGGGATAATTTAACAACTCTTCAAGATCCTAGTGTACACCAACACCAATACCTACAGCCAACAGTTAATATCGTGACGTAATTATATGTCATCCCCTTCGAGGCTGATCAATTTGGAAACAAATCTGTCCATGATTGTGAGAGAGATAGAGAAACGGGTAGGTCATTTCTCGACTGACATATGGTTCAATTTTATTTTATTCATTTGCTGGTGCATAGGGGTCTTTAACAGTGGAAGGAAACTGAAGGACCCAGAGAAAACCCACAAGGGTAGACAGGTGACCCTACTCCTTGTTCGTACAAGCAGGGAAATTCAAACCATACCAATGTTAAACTATATGGTTTCATTAATTAGAACAAGGGTCACTGTTTTTCCCAATTTATGGTTTCATTGAATGTTATGATTGTACATAGTATATATATCTCATTCCTTCTATCTGTATCAGTATTGTGCTTGACAACGACAAGAGAATCATTGTTGAAACGTAGCTTTAATAGAAATATAGTAATTGTTATCCATATAACTTTTGTGTTTATTTTCATACCAATTAACTCAATGAAAGACCTTATGATGCAACGAGCTACGAAACAATATAATTAATCAAATATCAATAGAAATTACTGTGATATGAGTTAAAATAATGATGGAAATCGCATTTTGAGGGGAATTTTCACACAAAAACATTACAATTATATATTAAAAATGACAATATATCATCAAATATCAATATAATTTATTGAATTACTTGGAAATCGCATTTTATTGGGAATTTTTACACAAAAACATTACGATTGTTAATTAAAAATGACAATTTGCAATAATATATTAAGTTGAAATAATAGTGGATATAGGTAAATCGTGCTATCTGGGGATGAAAGTAAAATAATCTCGTTGATCTTGGGTGGAAGGATAATCTGAGACTACTATATTTCAGCAATAATGATTTTCGTGTGTGTTTAACGGGTTATCCAGTATTTTTCTAGTAGGCCCTAAGACTGGGTGTCTATATGTTTCATATATACCAAAATTGCCATACTTTTATAGGAAATAAACACCCGATAAATACTTGCAAGACAACGTTAGTAGTCCCTAAGACTGGGTGTCTATATGTTCCATATATACCAAAATTGCCATACTTTTATAGGAAATAAACACCCGATAAATACTTGCAAGACAACGTGTCTTTAAATCCGATAAAAATAAAATATCAGAAACATAACAAGGTCATATAAAACTACGAAACTATGAGGCTTCATTCTACTAAACATGAAACTAAAACAGTTGCTGAGTCAGCAATTTGACAAACAGAAACATGATGAAGTTGGAATAAACAGTTACTGAGTCAGCAACTTCACACAGATACATGTACATGATGAAGTTAAAATACACAGTTGCTGAGTCAGCAACTTCACAAACAGGATGATAGAATGAACTAGAGAATGAACTCCTGAAACTAAATTAACGTTCTGCTAAGCTCAGCAAAACAAGGAACAGTTAAGGAAGCAGTACAGGGAATACAAAGATCAGCACATTTTGGTTTATCAGTTTTTAATATTCGCCTGATTATCAGAAATGTATATAAAACTAATCTCCTCGAATATCTGTAGCGTTCATGATATTTTAGTATCAACGGAAAAACAATAGATTCACATATTAAACTGTTCTCCTCAGATGCACTGTATATATTTTGGCATTTTGGTTTCCTGGCTCTTTAATCTTCACCAGATTGAATTTTACGAATGATATCATTACGATCCTCTTTTCGTAAGACCCTGATAATTGTGTCTACCGATGCATTTTGTCTATTATTATCCAGCCAGAATTGAAATGTCTGATGAATCTTTTCTCTCATATCTCGAGGACATTTATCGTCTATATATTCTATGTCTTCATCCGCTACTCCCAAACGACGGAAAAAAAATCTCCAATTTTTCCCTAAATTCTTGGCTAATATCGTTCTCACATTCTGGAGTCCTGTAAAATAGAGTAATATATGTTATGAGAGGAAGATATGGGGTTTAATGTTCACTCGACACAAACTAGATTATTCTGGGACTAACATATAGTTCAATTTTATATTCAGTAGGAGGAGACTACAGGACCCAGAACAAACCCAGGGGACACTACTCCTTGTCACTACAAGCTTAGGATCCAAACCGTCCTACTCAGATGGGACGAAAAACCATGGTCCCGTGTACACATTGACCTGCACATAAAAGATCCTAGGCAGTTGGAATTCAATATAAGAGTAGGCCGCAGTGCCACTGCCCGGGCAAAAATTTCCCTCATAGCACACTGTATGGGATATGTCCCAATCTCGAAACCAGAAAAATTTTTGAAGAAATTTCTCTGGTGAATCGGGGTAGCCATTTTCCCGGAAAATGATATGTAATTCCTACGCGCGAAAGTTCTCGTTTATTTGCGTCGTACGCCCCTGATTTTACGTGCCTGGATGACCAAATCACTTAAAAATATAACCACGCGTAGAAAAATAGATCTTTACAAAAACTTGAATTTGTTCGTTTAGGATCCAATTTTATGTCAGCGAGTTGACTTTGACTCAAGGATCATTTTACAACAAACGAAACGACGATCCGACCTCTAGTTTTCGAGAAATCGACCCAAAAAGATTGACCAATCAGAGGTCAGAATGGGCGGGGCTTAGGTTTGAAAAAAATTGGAAAAAATGGACGGTCTAATGTGCCAGAGGTCTTCGGCTCCGTGGCTGCCTCTGGGAACGAGATTGGGATATGTCCGTCTTCATTAGGAGCAATGGGACGTTAAATCCCATTTCATTTGCCCTGGGTATATTTCGATGGCCTCTACTACATAAAGATACGACTGGATGTAGTGGGAGGTCGCATCAGAGGTCATACAAGCGGATTTTGACGTCAGATATTCGATTAACCAATCAGCGTTTCTAGTGGGCTAACACACGCCAAAAACTTGCCGTAACAGACCTCACATCATCTATAACGCAGGTCATATAACAACTCTTTAAGATCCTAGTGTAGTAAATGGAGGGCATGGTAAATGCTTTACCTGGATCGGGAATATGTGGCGCAGCATCCAAAGTATTTTCTCGTGAAAGTCTATCACTTGGAGAAACTTCATATTTTTCGATAATATTTAATAGATCTTTCCGCTCAGATAAATTTGACATCATATCTTTAAGGTATCGCAACTTTTTGGGACCCAAGTCTTCTCTTTGCTCCAAGATTTCAAACAGTTGTATAGCCATTGTGATCTTTCCTCTAAGTTTTCCTGGGACATGAGCATAAAATATCAATACTTTTAACTCATCTTCCTTGATCATAGAACCAATTTCAATCAGCATTTTCTTGTAAGGATCGCCCATTGTCTGAAAATAAAAAAAAAAACTGTTGAGAGAGAGAGAGAGAGAAATGGGGTTTAATGTCCACTGGACACAAACTAGGTCATTTTGGGACTAACATATGGTTTAATTTTATTTCAATAATTCACTTGCACATAGGGGTCTTTAGCAGTGGGAGGAAACCAGTGTGCCCGGAGGAAACCCACGAGGTTGAGAAGGCGCCCCTATCTTCCTGCCACATACGCTCACACCAGGGATCGAAACCACAGATGCAAGCCAGAGGTGACCGGCCAGCTAGAGCACTCAAGACCACTAGGCCCTCCCAACCCCCCACAATTGAGAGAGAGAGAGAGAGAGAGAGAGAGAGAGAGAGAGAGAGAGAAAGAGAGAGAAATGGGGTTTAAACTAAACTTGACACAAACTAGGTTAGTTTGGGACTAGCATATGATTGAATTTTATCTCAATAATTCGGTTGTGCATCGGGTCTTAAGCAGTAGCAAAACAGAGGACTCCGAGAACACCAAAGAGGTTGGACAGGCAACACTACTCCCATACTCCGCGCAGCGTTTCGTTTGATTAGAGGTAATCCAACTACACACTGCTATTATGAGTGGATATTGTTGTTTAAAATTTTGATTGGTCAGTAGTCCATCTACCAACCAATCACTAGCTGTCCTACAAAAGCTTTACATTTAAAACGAGTGCCAATATTGGACCAAATATGTTTACACAACGTTACGTCATGGCTCACGATTTTATTATGCCTAATTAACCCGTGCATAGCAGAATACTGCAGTAAAACTAATTGCGTGACAAACGAAGCTATCAAGTCGAATGAAATGTAAACAACACTGTTTGGAAACGATCGAACATACTTTCAGCGTTTTTAATACCTTAAATCACTGTCCAAAGTTTTAGGGAAGACCCAAATTAAACGAAGGACTGTCATGTTGCTGTACTTTAGTGATAGCTTTCATTAAACGGAAAGAATAGACACACTCCCACATTAGTTCAAGAAACAGACGCTATTCCAGCAATGGCCAGAGAGGGATTTCTCGGGCCATTGCTTCAGGAATATGCACTACTTCTTGTCACATACAAACTGCAAGATTTAGATAAAGCGCTGGCCATTTTTGCTTTTAACCTATTACGTGCGTAGGTCCTGGACAGCTGTAACTCACTGTGTATAGGGCGTAATATAACGCCTTGGGAGGTATTTTACCCAACCTATTCCCCAACCAGGAATAAAAAAGTCCAAAAATGACGTTTTCGTCAAATCAATTACACAATAGGAGGTAGTTAACGTTTTAAAAACGTCAAGCTTAACGGGTTAAAGTCTAAAAATAGACAATGAAAATGAAAATTTCATTCAAATTACTTTAATTTGAGTGAAGCTATGAGTGTTGGGTGATGCAGGGTAGAATGTTTATTATCATAGAAATGGTACCCGTCAAAGGAGACTTGTCTGAATATATAATCGCCAAAAGATGGAACAGCAATAGGTAGATTTAACTCCTAGATAATTTATCTTTGAGAGAAAGACAAACATTCCCCCATTTTGTTTGTAATGTTACTGCTTCATTGTAAGCAATTTCCACTTCTCATTGTTTATGCCCCTTTTTTCTGGGAGTTCTCTTTTCAGTGTCTAGTTGTTCAGAACCCTTGATAGCTGGAAGATTGGGAGGGATCGGGAAATGTTGCTGCCCATGCAAAAAGTCTCTGACAGCTGTGTATTGTGTATGCACATCATCATTAGTTAAAGTGACAATCCCGATAAGAACAGAGTCTCAAATATTAAAGTCCGAGTATTTATGAAATTTATGGACCAAAATATAGTGGCATGGTGTATTTACCTTGTCTCAAAATTTCAGCTCAAAATATTGAGTCGTTTTGACGTGAACGTCAACACTGCTTATCCGGACACGTAACCCTTTTAAGATTTCGGGTCAATTTTTTCATTGGGTGACCTGATAATCGATTAATGTTTCTTGAGACGTCTATACAGTGAATGATCCATGCCATGTACTTGATAACAAAAGGTAAATTTCACCTACATATTATTTTTATAGAAAAAAGTCTGGTTTTATCCAGATACTGTATAATACAATGGTCTCCATTTCCAGATGAAGACTGCCAGGTTTAAGTTATTTACAAGCGTATCACAAATATCGGGTAAGTAGGTGGGCCTTAGGTTATGGATTTTAAAGGATTTTAACACAAAATTAAGCAGTTTTATTCCCAAAAAAGTTATCGGGATTGGCACTTTAAATTAATTTAAGAGTGTCACGTTATTTCATTCATTTTATTAGTTTTTTGCAAAGTATTTCAAAAAACAGCTGAAGGATCGCGGATGCTCGCATCCAGTGAACACATTGTTAATTGACCCAAAATATCTTGATTCTTAAAGTAATTAATAGTTGAAATAGTTTACAGTGTGCAATGAGGGAAATTACGTGAACAGCAGCACTGCAGCCCACTTTTATATATAATTGCATCTACCAAGGGCACGCCAATGTGTACACTGGACCAATAGATTAGAAACACTTACATGTACATCTCTAATGAAAAACACAGGAATCAATCACTCAAACATACGTAATGGTCTTATTGGTGGCTAGTTTTTCAGATGGGACAAAAAACAAATTTACATCTAAATAACTTTATGTACTCTTCATAACACAGGCCTTCAACTAATCTTTAAAAATTTGATATTTTCGAAATACAATAGTACTTACTGTTGTATATAGGAGTTATCTCTATTTATCTGCAAGGATTAAATATCCAGAGTGCTTAGACTTTGGTTAATACTATTTTTATTAGGCTCCTCTTGTTCCTGAATAAGAAAAATAAAATACACTTCAACAATATACTATTGGGTGACCCCCAGAAGAAATAAGATACACCAATTAAAGGGGGCTTGGGCAATCTAATTAAAATATAGATCTATATTTCGTTTCGTTTTTTTTATACTTTTGATGGCCTACACTCATGTAGATCTAACAAGTTATAGTGGGAGCTCACGTTCTATGACGTCAGGTATCAAGCACGGGACATTTGACCCGATAAAGTCAATCATTCGATTAACCAATTAGCGACCGCCATGCTTTTTAAAATCTACTTTTGTTTTGTTTTGATTTGGTAATATCTACCCACAGTTCCACGCACGAAAAGGTCAAACGGTCGATTCGACAGACCATTTGATTGGCTGACCCCTCATTTCAGGCAGAACACGAGTTAAATAACAAGTCCTCCAGATCCAAGAGGATGAAAGGAAATTGGATCTGTGTTTTAATCAGATTGGGGGCTTGGGTGGCCAAAATTAGTAGGTGTGTGTTTGATTATAACCTGTTATTGAGACAAGTGGTTTTGATTCCAAGCTTGTATGTGACAAGGAGTAGGGTAACCTGTCCAACGTTTTGGGTTTTCTCCGGGTTCTCCGGTTTCCTTCCACTACTCAATGACCTGTTTGTGACAAGTGGACGTTAAACCCCCTTGTTCTTTCTCTATCTACACCGTGATATAATTCAAAATGTATTGTACTTATTTCATAAACATCAAACATGTTGTACCGTATGGATGATTGACAATTTCACTCAAATTACAGATCTAGTGCCGAAATAGTGTTAACATGCTACAAGGACGTCAAATCAAGTTTTCAGGTTTAGCATCAATCCCGATAAACAATTCGTCAATATGTCCACCATCTTTTTCCACCCAGAAATCTAAGAAGGTTATTCTGTTAACCTTGTTTATTTGAACAAACCGGCCATTCACTTCATCGATACTAAGACCATGAATATGATGGTCGACCTGGACTAGAAATCAATGGATTATGCCATCGGGAACAGTGTCTCAGAAAAAGTTTATGAAATACATGATTTAAAATTAACAAGCCAACAGTGAGGCTGATGTACCCCGCCAAAATCCCAATATAAATAGATGACACATATTAATTAATCGCAGATTTTTTTTTTTCAAACGTATCGAGCAATCAAACTGTACACAAAGTGTCATGCAAAAGTGTTTTATAAAGAAAAATGCTAAAACCGACAAGAAAAATGAAAATATACCCTAGTTAAGGGGACCCTAAAGGCAGACAACAGGGCACCCACGCTTTACAAAAGGGCCCCTCTGGCCAAGGGAAAGGGCCCTCGTGTCCGAGTCAATCGTTTCTATACACTGTTACTGTCGAATCCATTACTGAATGAGAATGCAGTCATTGTATTGGCATAAAAATCATCAATCAAGATGAACCTAAGTTATCTTGTTCCAAACTATCAACCAATCAAATTGCTTATCTCTGCCTACCCTAAGCGGAAAATGCTCATCTTCGAACTCCATCAAGGCATTGAACTAATAAGCATACACACCAATTTTGAACATTTTAACTCCATTAGAAGGAGAGTTATTGTGTTCCAAAGTCTCGGCAAATCAAATTGCTTATCGCTCTGCTTACCCTGAGCAGAAAATGCTCATTATCGATCTTAGTCAAAGCATTACTGTAATGAAACTATACACCAAGTTTCATCACTCTCACTTAATTAGAACTAAAGTTATCGTGTCCCAAAGCATCAACCAATCAAATTGCTTACCTCTGCTTACCCTAAGCGGAAAATGCTCATCTTCGAACTCCATCAAGACATTGACCTAATAAGCATATACACCAAGGTTTGAACATTTTAACTCATTAGAAGGAGAGTTATTGTGTTCCAAAGTCTCAACCAATCAAATTGTGTATCGCTCTGCTTACCCAAAGTGTCCCAAAGCATCAACCAATCAAATTGCTTATCTCTGCTTACCCTAAGCGGAAAATGCTCATCTTCGAACTCCATCAAGGCATTGACCTAATAAACACATACACCAAGTTTGAACATTCTAGCTCAATTAGGAAGAGAGTTATTGTGTCCCAAAAAGTGTGACGGACAGACGGACAGACAGACAGACAGACAGAAGGACAGACAGACAGACGGACGAACCCATTTTAATAGTCCCCCAACTTTCTTCGAAAGGCGGGGGACAAAAATGACAATTTTATAGCATGTATATTGTCAAATACCGGTATCCAAATAAATTATTGTGATATGAGTTAAAATAATAATGGATTTGGTTACAATTTCCGGACTTGCTTTGAAATCGCATTCTGAGGGGCATTATTGACACCAAAACGTTACAAATTTAAATCAAAAATGACAATTTGTCATAAAGAACGGTATGTTATCAAATATCGATAAAAATTATTGTCTTGCAATTTGAAATAATGAGTGGAGTTCACTATTCTGCACTTGCACTGGTCTACTATAAATATGGGTAGTCCTATCAATAAACCAAACCCTAACTGTAATGATGGTTTCAAATGCAAATTTCTAGTGTCTAGTTATTCCAGTCTACATGCGCTGTTTGATTTGGCGCAATGTTTTTAGCCTCGCTCTTTGAGTCTCTTGCTAGAACTTGGAGTGAAATGCATTCGTGTACCAATGGTGAAATATTTATTTTGACTTAATTATTGGGATATCAGAAAGCCCATCTTTTTCTGGTAAGATCACAGCATCAATGTTGATTTAAATTGACAAATAATTCGTGTTTTCAATGTTGAAGATTTGGGATGATATTGTGTTGAAGACTTAGCAACTTTAATATTAGCTAGGCCAGACAACTGTCCTACTCCTAGACCTAGTCCTTCCTTGTAAAATTTGAAGCATTACCTATATTAGTCCAGGGGCTGTCCCATTGAATCAATGTCGAAAAAAATTGGAGAATAGTCAATTTTACTGGACAACTTTTCACTGCTAAACGACGGGGTGTCAATCCGGGTGAAAGCCTGTACAATGTAAAGCCTGTACATTTCGTTTCTTCTTGCATGACCGACATTCCTGAATGTGGACGTTGACCTACAGTTAGAGTGTCATGGCTGCGAAATTGTAATTTGATAGGAGGGGACGTATTTTTAACAGCGTGTTGTGTGGTTCATACAGACTCTAGCGAAGTAAGCAAGGTCTTATTTTCTCACTAACATGTTCGTTTACTTTGTACATGCGTCCAGACGGATTGACACCCCATCGTTTAGCAGTGAAAAGTTACAGAGTAAAATTGACTGGGGCGCCAATTTTCTTTCGACATTGATTGAATGGTAGAGTTTCTGAACGCTCAGGGTGAGTGTAATGAGACCGGCGTTCAGAGCTGAACTATACCTATATAATTACATATCCTCATCATATTTCAATCTCACACTCACAAACTGACAGGGAAGATCGCAAATATTTCTTTTCTCTAGGTAGTCAATGAAATCATTCCCGATTTACTAAACATTGGTGTTGTGAAATTTACCTAGAATCGGATTTTTGTTTGTCATTACAGAATACCAGGAATTTCCATTTGGGTTTTTTTCGGGATCTATTTTTAGAAGTGGATTGACATTTGGAATAGAAACGACATAAACTACATGCAACCAGAACACGGTTGGCTTTCGATGTGTCAGTTTCGACTATTCAATATTTCGTTTGATTAAACATAAAAACAATCATTGGTTGATATAGTCTACCTCCCTGGACTTATTTTCTTCATTAAAATAAACCAATTGTTATCCGAAGTCCAAAACCAATCCGTAAAAAAATTAAAAACAAAGTCGCCGGAGTTATCTCCCCCTGGAGAAATATAATTTTACTGATTTCATCAGTTAGAATTTATAAAATGAAGTGTCTACTTATTTTTCTGTCAATAACCGTGTGTTTGGTTCACATTGGTTACGCTAATAAGTACAGCGAGGAATCAAATAAAAACTGGCACGAGGAAGAAATACGACCATTCAGAATGAACAAAATAAACATGCTGTGGGAGAAAGCTAAAAAGGTGGGCGTATCCCCAGGGATGTTGATTTTGGGTTTTCCAAATTTCTTTGTTTTTGTTCGAATATCACAGACACCGGTTTGTCTAAAAATATTAAAGATATCCCAACTTAATAAAATCACTACTATTTCAATTTCAATGAAATACTCCACTAAATCCTCTAACTGCACATAACCAGGTGCATAATATTCTTGAAGATGATAAGATAAGATAAGATAATCTTTATTTATAGTCGG
This sequence comes from Patella depressa, assembly GCA_948474765.1. NCBI lineage: Eukaryota > Metazoa > Mollusca > Gastropoda > Patellidae > Patella > Patella depressa. The sequence continues at coordinate 5,848,753 of OX419718.1, forward strand.
TATGTACATATAACAGTAAAAACACAAGCTCCTTGGAGCTTTTGGACCGACATAAGTATTTCAATTAAAATAAAATAAAATATAAATTTACACTAAAAAGAAATATTACAGTTAAACATAACACACTCCTAAATATGACATATTTTTAAATAATAAGGTGTTATAAAATCTATTAAAATTTGGCAGTTATAATATTACATTTAAAAATGTGGAGATATCACAGTCAATAATTTAATTTCTATATTTACAAATTTTAGCATTTCACTTAGACTTACTAGATTTACACATTGAACATTTACAGTCTATTCCATTCCAAGTAAACAGTAATTTTTTGAATAAACCAAACTTAGTTGTGGTTCTAATATGTTCTGTAAGCTATTCCAAATCTTGGCTGCTTGAAATTTAAAAGAATTTTTTCCATGTTTTTCTGAGTTTACATTAGGTACCTGAACCAGGTTTGAATAGTGACAGCTATAATGTGATTTTTTAACTGATATTAGTTGTGACATATATGCAGGTCTGTTTCCAGCTATAATCTTAAAAACCTCATGCATGCGACTATTAGCTATTGAGGTTTTTAAGATTGTAGTTAAATAGTTGATTTTCGTTTGCTTTGTTACTCTTGTAGTTCAAATGTTTGCTCTTTAATAGATGATATAAACATGATTTTTTTTCGCATTGTCTCGGCCCAAGTAATCCAAAGTTGCAAACTACATGTATTACCATTTGCTCCAATTTAGCCCCCTTCCCCTCGACAAAATGCTGGATCTCGACCTGCTTACAGTGCAATAAACATTCTCCCGCTTCTGTGATATTTGTAATACTGGAAATAAACTTCTCTCTGTACCATATTCATGTCGTTTTAGAAGGTGGAAGGAAACAGATTAGCAGATCTTTATGCTGATTTAAAATTACACGATAAATTGGAAGGAAAATTAAAGAAATTGAAATCAGATGATATGGATAAAGATGGGCTTCAAGAAGCAGATGTTCTTGTTAGATTTAGAAGTAAAGTTTTGAATAATTTTTTCCGTTATAAGACCACACTATTTTGTTTTTAGGTTGTTTAATGTTTAATTTTAGCTTCTTATTTCTTCGAGAAAATGGCTAATTTAAAATACAGATCTATATTTCGTTTTGTTTTTATCAGTAGTCAACAATCATTTCCTTCTTTAAAATAAAACCTAGTTCATTAGTAAATTTCAGGTGATGATAAAAACCCATAAAAAATAAATAATACCAATTAATTAAGACAAGTAAAATTAAATTTTAAACTGTAACAAACGAAGCAAAATAGTATCTGTGTTTTAATCAGATTTGGACTTACATTTAGTAATTACTTTATTAAGACACAATAAAAAGTTGCTATGAACGACTATCAGAGAAATACATGTACCAGTATATCAAAAATAGCATTGAAATTTGAAAAGGGAAATAAACACATGTTTTCTGTTATCTTGAACTACTGTAGGCCATATTGATATTATTTATAGATATATATTGTATTTTTTTTCTAGATATAGTCTTTAAATATAACTTACAAGATTTTTTCCCGGTTGAGGATCCAGCTTGGTTGAATGATGTTCCCACTAATGACAAATCATGGCCAATTTTCTCAGATAAAAAGTTAGAAAATATATGGAAAGCAGCGTCACTTTCTGATTTTTCAGGTGGGTGAATAGTGTGAAATCTTTTATTGGAAATGGGGGAATCACGTGGCTAAGAGGGTAAGATGCTGTGTCGCTAGCCTGGAGGTTGGGTGTTCGATCACTGATTGGCAGAGAAAGTTGAACCCGATTTTCCGGAGTGGTTTCCCCTTGCCAGTGATACAGAATAGTGTGAAATCTTTTATTGGAAATAAAAGATATATGGGGTTTAACGTCCACAGGGCACAACTAGGTCATTTCGGGACTAACACATAGTTCAATTTTATATCAATAATTCGCTTGTGCGTAAGGGTTTTTTCGCAGTGGGAGGAAACCGGAGATCCCAGAGAAAACACACTAGGTTAGACTCACATTTATAAGGTTACATAAATAGTAGAGGTAAAATACTTGGAATCCATGGACCCAGAGAAAAACCACAAGGCTGGACAGGCTTTCGCAGTGGGAGGAAACCGGAGATCCCAGAGAAAACACACTAGGTTAGACTCACATTTATAAGGTTACATAAATAGTAGAGGTAAAATACTTGGAATCCATGGACCCAGAGAAAAACCACAAGGCTGGACAGGCAACCCTACTCGAAACCACACCAGTTGACTCAATGACAGACCCCACGATACAGCACACACGTGCTAACCAATCTCCATTCTGCCTTTCAACCTTCCTGTATATTGGAGACAAACAAGAGGGATTTTTTTTATGGTCTATTTTATGTATGTCGGTTACGAGACTCAGGTGTCACATCCTTGAAATGAAATCGGCTGAATTGGATAATGAGATTCTTTGATTATGAATGAAATTTGGACGGCTTGCTCTTCATCAAGCTCTGTTTCATTTACCTGTACAGGAACGAGTAAATGTGTGGTGGATTTCGTTTTTTCGGAATCATTCGACACTTTCCATGCTATTCAATCCGCTAGAGACTGCTGTAGGTTGTGTGTCCATGTTTGTGTGCATAAAAAGAACCGTTTACAGTTTGAATTTGAAATAAAGAGTAGACAAAGGTTCGCTCATTGCACACTGATGGGAGTTTTATTTACCATTGTATCAGTTTTGATTGTTATATAAAGGGAAATAACTCAGATGTTGATTTTTATTTTTTAGAGGACGAACTCGATAAATTACGTGAAGAGTTCAGACATCAACAGATGAAAATCGATGAATTTAACGCCCTAAAATATCAAGTTGAAGGTACTGTAAATCATTGTTACACGCCCACATTGAAAAATGGTTGTATCTGATCATCACCGCATCAGTTGTTTGGTCAGGTGACAAAAATTGATTGCAGTGGGTTGGCTGATCATAAGGTCGGCCATTGCATCAAGTGGCGGGATTGGTTGGTCCATCGTCCAAAATTGTTTGGGGTGGGTCACCTATCTAACCTTATGGGTTTTTCTCTAGACCTTCTGGTTTCCTTGTTAAAATAAAATTTAACCATGTGTTAGTCCCAAAATGACCTAGTTTGTGTCTTGACGTCGCTTGATGGACCTGTTGTTCTGGATTGTTCAGGTGGCTAAAGCCAGGGTTAACCTAATTAAACGTATTTATATAATTCAGATATTAACGACAATACAATCCATAATAATAAAAATGGTGGAAATGATTTCCCGTCAGCAGGCGATAAGAAGACGGCGATGAAAGATACCAATCGTGCCATCAAGGAAGGTTATATACGATTACAGAATATGATGGAGAAATCTAAAGATGGTGTGGACTTTAAAGATCCACGTGTCTACCAGCTGTGGGCCCTCGTTAAAAAAGCCAATTTATCTGAAGAAGAGATTGAATCATTTAGGGTATGTTCTTTAAGATTTCTGGTATGTAAGACATGGGTGGATAAGGTGCTGGTTCGCTAGCCTGGAGGTTAGGTGTTCGATCCCTGCATTGGCCGAGAAAGTTCATCTCGATATTCCGGCGTGATTTCTCCTTGTCAATGATGCAGAAGGAGGGCCTGACAAGGTCAGTTGCCTAGTTGTCGGATGGGACGAGAAACCGAGGTCCTGTGTACACATTGCAGTGCACGTAAAAGATCCCAAAGCAGTTGGAATTTGATGTAAGAGTAGGCCGTAGCGCCGCTGCCTGGGCAAAATTTCCCTCATAGCACACTGTATGGCGTATGCCCATCTTCCATTAGCCCAGGTTAGATGCAAAAGAGTAGGACGTTAAACCCCATTTCATTTCATTTCATTTGTAACTATGGGAGTCACGGAGGCTCAGTGAGACACTGGCTCGCTAGCCCGGGCGTCGCAAGTTAGATCCTGGTGTTGGCCAAGAAAGTTTGTGATTTTCCGACGTAGTTTCCCCTTGTCAGAGGTGCAGGATGGAAGGCCTGACATGGATAGCTGTCTTGTTGTTTAGATAAGACAAAAAGCCAAGGTCTTGTGTACATAGTGCATGGAGAGAGAGAGAGAGAGAGAGAGAGAGAGAGAGAGAGAGAGAGAGAAATGGGGTTTAACGTCCACTCAATACAAACTGGGTCATTTCGGAAATAACATATGGTTTTTAATTTTATTTCAATAATTTGCTTGTGCGTTGGGGTCTTTAGCAGTGGGAGGAACATAGTGCATGGGTAAGATCCCTTGGCAATTAGAATACAATGTAGGTGTAGGCCATAGTGCAAGCGTATTATGGAAATAAAATTGAACTACATGTACATGAAAAGTCGAGTGGACGTTAAACCCCATTTCTCCTCTCTCTATCCCTTTCAATGCACTCAAGAGCTGTGGTGGTGCTATACATGGGTGCTTACGGTATGTATTTTTGGTGGTGTGCTATAAATGGGTGCTTACAGTATGTATTTATGGTGGTGCTATACATGGACGCTTATGGTATGTATTTTATATTTTTGTAGGAGGAATTACGTCATTTTGAACATCGGATAGAAAAACATGAATATATGCAAGGTCAAGTAGAACTCTCTAAATTAGGTTTAGAAGACGAAGTTAAAGATGGCCGATATCCACAGAAACATCTCGACTTAGAAGAAAAGGCGAAACAATATAAACATAAGGTGAGGAAATACGGTGGTAAGAGGTACAGGTCGGCAGTAGTTGGCACGCTATCATTCTACATAATTTTGGGGGGTTGGGGTGGCCTAGTGGTCTAGAGTGCCGTGCTTAGAACTCTAGCGGGCCGGTCACCTCTGGCTTGCAGCTGTGGTTTCGAGCCCTGGTCTGAGCGTATGTGGCATGGAGATAGGGGCGCCTTCTCAACCTCGTGGGTTTCCTCCAGGCACTCCAGTTTCCTCCCACTGCTAAAGACCCCTACGCGCAAGCGAATTATTGAAATAAAATTAAAAACCATATGTTAGTCCCAAAATGACCTAGTTTGTGTTGAGTGGACGTTAAACCCCATTTTCTCTCTCTCTCTCTCTCTCTCTCTCTACATAATTTTGTAGGAATATTAAATTTGAATATAATGCGGGAATTAAATATGAATAATAATGAGTTGCACCTATTGTTTGTTACCTACAAATTTTAATATTTGGTTGACTCACGATTTTTAATTGTGATCTGAAACCGCCTGCTTAAATAATGATAAGAGTTATGTCCCTTTATTTTGGGTACATATGTCCAACAAGAAAAATTTGGAAATCCCAACATTGGTTTCCAGTGTTATTTTCATGCACCAGTAGTCGTAATGAAAATGTGTTCTATGACGGCAAGTTTTTAGACGAAGGCTTGCTCAGATACGAGACAAGTAGAATGAAATGGGGTTTAACGTCCTACTTTCTGTAGTCTGTACCAGTCTTTTAATGAAAATAGGCATACACCATGTATTGTGCTATGACTATGAGAGAAATTTTGCGTGTATAGTTTTTCATAAACGTTTTGCAGCTGTGCAGTTAATTCAGGATATTAAATTACAGTGACTTTATTGTGAACCCAACATGATTAATTCTGAGATAAGATATTTTTGGGGATATTTTAGGAACTAATTGATTTATGAGAAGCATGCCCAAAGCTTGCCGTAACAGATTGTTTCATTGGCTAATCGCTCACACCATTTAGAACACGTCAATGATAACAAGTCTTTTAGATCCTAGTGTAGTACAGACAAGTATAACGAAATTTTGAATTTACAAAAAACGAAACGAAATAGGATCTGTGTTTTGTTCAGATTGAAAAGCTGCCTTCTTTATCAATAATTTATTTTTATTTCTTGATTTATTTGCAGATGAAGAAACTCCACATTGATCTACAGAATCGTGTAAATAAAGTTATCCAGCGACACACAGAATTATAACCATACCAGTATTAAAATAATCCAGACATTGACCCCAAAATCATAACTCTTTCATTATTAAAACTATCCAGACATTGACCACAAAATTTTAACACTTCAATTATTAAAATGATGGAGACATTGGCCCTAAACTTATAACACTAGGTACTTCTATTATTAAAACAATCCAGACATTGATCCCAAAATTTTAACACTTCCATTATGAAAATGATCTTGACATAGGCCCTAAAATTAGGACACTTCTATTATTAAAATGATCCAGGCATTGGCACAAAATATTTAACACCTCTATGACATTGGCCCCTAACTTATAACTCTTCCATTATTAATATGATTTAGACTAAACAATGATAAGCAATTTTATTTATCAATGGAACACCATTGCTGTGGCCTTATCCATGTCTGTATTAATAACCATGTTTATTTGTGTTTGTTTTTGCATGTATCTGATTAATTAGGGTAAAAGGTTGTGATATTGCATGATTTATATTTACAAATGTATGTGAAATTATTGGTGTTTTATCTGTATATACTAATATGTGTGACTGTTGTTTGTCTGTTCAGGGTTGGTGATTACACTAGGGCATGGTCCTGAGGCTTAGGGGAGTAATATGGCTCGGTGGCGATGGACTACCACTTCAGAAAACGCTAGTTCGGAGAAGGTCCTGCACATGTTATGACGTCATATGTGGGTCACGGTAAGGGTTAGACTTGGTTCAGGGTTAGGGCAAGCCGTGTTTACATCTGGAGACTTTGACGAAATCTAGGGTTAGGGTTAGCACAATCCTCATATGTGCTCAAATGTGCAGAACCGTTCTCCCATCTAGCATTCTCCTACCACTTCCAGTTTGGAGTTTTGTTACTTCTGGAGATAAATGCTACTTCCTTTTCATGGCTTTACACGTGCTACCCCAGGACAACCGCTAGTATTATATTATTTGTTTGAATGGTTTTCATATATTAACTGAAAGTGTCTAGTCATGCACTGGTTGTTAGAACCCCTCTATCTCAGCATTATTTCTCTCAAACGCTGAAATATAGTCGCTTACTTTAGATAATTGTAAATTATTTTTAAATTGTAATCTCATGTATAGATCTAGATTTTTTTATGTTTTATAAAATATACATTCCTAATAAAAATAACCTGTTTTTGTATTTTGAAATATTTTTTACAACATAGCATCAGTGGCGCATTAACCAGTTAACCAGGAGCAGGATTTGATCTACATGTTCATCAGGAGTTATCAGCATGCTTTCCCCCTTGTCAGTGTTGCAGAACAGAGTGGTGTCCCCTTATCAGTGGTGCATGGAGGAGTTGTGTCCCCTTGTCAGTGTTGCAGAGCAGAGTGGTGTCCCCTTGTCAGTGGTGCATGGAGGAGTTGTGTCCCCTTGTCAGTGTTGCAGAGCAGAGTGGTGTCCCCTTGTCAGTGTTGCAGGAGGGTGGTGTTTTGCCGGGTGGATTAGTGAGTGCTGCCTTGTCAGTGTTGCAATGCGGGGTACAGGCCTGAAGCCAGCTTGCTGACTTTGGAGGGGCAGTGAAGTTTTTAGGAGGGGCACACCCGTTACAGGCTACAGGCCTGGCGGGGTAGACGATCACATGAGGAGAGGAGCCACGATGGTTCATTGAGTAATATGTCGTCCAACAAAACTGGAGATCCAACGTTCTATCACTGCATTGGCTGAGAAAGTTCATCAGAATTTTTCCTGTGTGACTCATCTTTGACAGTTGAAATAAGAGTGGGCAATAATGCTGCTGTACGGTCAAAATTCCCACAGAGCATTCGTTTCAGTACATTTTTCTGTTACAGAAAACCAAATCAAAATAAGTTCTGCTGAAATTGTTCATGGACTCCAAGTATTTTACCTCTACTATTTATGTAACCACTTCATGTGTTTTCTCCGGGTCCTCCGGTTTTCTCCCACTGCTAAAGACGCAAGTGAATTATTGAAATAAAATTGAACTATATATTACTCCCAAAATGACATAATTTGTTTTGAGTGAACACTAAACCCCATTTCTCAAAAAAAAAAAAAAAAAAATTATTTATGTGAGTTAGCATTTCAAAAATATCTTTGGGGAGAAGAACTGAAATATTATAATGGATGATGCAATTACCTTAGGAGGTTTGGTTGTGGAGCCGAAAGGCCACTCTAGTCTGTATACCTGTCTTGAAACCCAAGCACCAGAAATTTTACTTCCCGGAATTCGAGAGAGAGAGAGAAATGGGGTTTAACTTCCACTCGACACAAACTAGGTCATTTTGGGACTAACATATGGTTTCATTTTATTTCAATAATTTGCTTGCGCGTAGGGGTCTTTAGCAGTGGGAGGAAACCGGAGTGCCCGGAGGAAACCCACCAGGTTGAGAAGGCGCCCTTATCTCCATGCCATGCCACATACACTCACACCATGGCTCGAAAACACAGCCGCAAGCCAGAGGTGACCGGCCAGCTAGACGTCGAAGTGCGGCACTCTAGACCACTAGGCCATCCCAACCCCCCCTCCGGAATTCGAAATACGAGCAACGTTTCCCTCAGCACACCACATGGTTTATGTCCGTCTTCATAATCCTGATATGGAGTGGGGCCGAAAATTAGGGTTTTAAACCCCATTTGATTATATTTCAGTTTTCTATAACTATGGCGATGCTATGTATATATGCTATAGCAGAAATGTCTTTTTTTAAAATCCACTGTGTCTTATACTACGTGTATAGGTGAAGATATATAATATAATTATCATGGTGGTGTGCTTCCTACATACATTATTCTCGGTCACAAAGAACCCCCCTCGTCTTCAACGTACGGAGGGTCTGGGTCGTTTGGATGATAGAGACTATACATACATGTATTATTATCTTAACCTTAGATATAGCCGCTAGTAAATAGTTTTATCCATAGAATTATATCTCCACTGTATCAGTACACGTGATGATATAAGTAGTACTCACTATCTATTAGATATATTATTATCTTCACGTCATAGAGCCGTCAGTGTAGAACAATTTTTGCCAGATCAATAACCAATTTGTACCAGAACTTATTATATATCACCTTTTGACATTAACTCGTACAGAAAGCAATAAAAACGATGTATTTAACATTTTCATCGGGTTGACTTTTTCATCCGGAAGACTTTTTTGTGTAAATTTTCAATTGATAGAATAGACATTCATCGTTTCTCAGACATATCAATATATAAATTCTGTGGTTCATATTTCTATATAAGGCTAAATTATTCCACTGTATTCCTCCCCAAAAGGTCCTTTTCAGTAAATACCAAACCGCTTTCGACACTTGTAAGTATAAGAAATATTCAAAAAAATATACAACTTAATAATTAAGGTAGCTAAGTCTGTTACTCAATATCATCCAAAAGTCTTAGACGTTGACAACACCAACTATTTGTCAATTTAAAGCAACATTGATGTTGTTATCTCACCTTGAAAAGATAGCATAGGCTTCTGATATCCAGTATCTAATTATATATTGGCAGATAATAATATGAACCTAAGGACCACCCACACAACATTTTACACGGAATGGTAACATAAGCGACGAATTATCGTAAATCTGCTAATACCCAGTTCCCTCTGCAATTCCGGAGATTTCCTGCAATTTTTCGAACCTCTTGGACCCACCAAAATCGATTGTCAATGCATTAGACTATATTGTGTTTTTCTATGAACCTCTGTGTGTTGTATGCACGTGTATTTTGTCAACGTGTTGTATACACGTGTATTTTATCAACGTGTTGTATACACGTGTGTTTTATCTGTTATATATTGTATACACGTTTATTTTATCCGTGTGTTGTATTATACATGCACGTGTATAATTTTATCCGTGTGTTGTATACACGTGTATACTGTTATGTATTAGTCGAATGCACGTGTATTTTATCTATGTTTTACTTGTATGCACGTGTATTTTATCTTAGTAATTTATCTAACATATTAGGTGTCTAAATGTACTTGTAAATACACGCGTGCTGTCTTTAATCCAGTAAACAGCTGACATTATCTGTTAAAGAAAAAGGGTAAAATAGCTTAGAGAATCAACTCTATAACTCTCGGATTTTAACCTCGCGATTACGTTCTTCTTAACGGCTGTATTATGAAGATGATTTATCGATTTCGAGGACACATAACAAAATGGTTGACAGAGTCGTCTGCTATTTAGGGTACCGTTTCAGTAGTTCCTGAAAATTCGTGGATTTTTTTGTGATTTTCCTTGAATATTACAGATGGATACCGGATGCGTTATGTTTGTACCGTTCCCGAGACCTTCAAACTAAATTATCAGTGACGTCATAATAAAACATCGGTTGACATACTTCTGAAATAAGCTTCCATCTGTATTTTTGTGTGGGTCAGTTATTTCTGTGGGGCGTTTTTTGAGGAAGAGGAATTAAAGACCCATTGAACCCCTGTTTAAAGACATGCCAACAAGGTAATTATCGTGTTGTTATTAGGTATTTGTGTAAAATAAAATGGGACTAAACGTCCTACTCTTCTGTATAATGAAAACGAAGGTTCTTTAACATGCACACCAACCGTGTACGCGGTAACTTTGATTTTTGCTCCTTCCGAACAGCTAGACCTCGTCTCCTGCCCTGTCCCCATTCCCACACCACCTGAAAGGGAACCGCGTTGAGTAAGGCGCGCTGGCTCGCTAACTTGGGGATCCCAGCTTCGATCCAGGTTTTGACCGACAAAGTTTCTCGTGATTTTTGCTGGCACGAAGAAAGGTTATTCGTTCGGATGGGACAAAAAACCTAGGTACCGGGTACACATTGGCGTAAAGAACCCTTGACAGTTTGTGAAGCTAGGGGTTTCGAGAAATACCTTTATTTCATTCATTTCATTAAAATCCTGTTTTCATCGTAGATTTCATGTAATCTGTAACAATGGTACCAAATGATTGAGTTGTAACATAATCAGATAAGCTAATAACGGTGGATTGGACTTGTTTAATTCAGCATGACGATAACCAGGGGCGTAGCCGTGAAATATATATTGGTGGGGGGGTCCGCAAGGGGGGGGGGGGGGGGTACCCCCATAAATTTTGTTTAAAGTCTCAGTCTTCTGTAAACATTGTTTGGTATATTTTACGGGTTAAACTAAAACATCACACCAATACACAACATTTATCATGTTTACAGACAGGGGCACCGGTATTCCCCCACCTAAGAAAATTTTGGAATATTTGACGGCTGCAAACACTTTTTCCTGCTATTTCAGCCCATGAACAAAGCAATTTCAAAGTGGTCTAATATAACCTAATTCAGGTGGCTTGCTGACTCGAATTCCAATCAATCGTTTACACCCACGAAGACGGGACCGTTGGGAGAAAATTTTGAGAATTTAAGTGCCACTGAAATTCAAACAGACTGTAGTATACAACTAAATTTGTTTATTTTATAGCAAAGGTATCCATTTACTTATAGCATGAGGGCCCATGCGTCTTAATCGGGCACTGGGCGATCCTTATTCCACCAGCCACCCCCCTCCTAGTATAAAGTAACGGAAAAACTAAAAATTCACAATATCCGGGCCCGTAGCCAGCTCATCAAATTGGGGGGGGGGGCTACTGAATTTTTTGGAGGGGCACAGGATCTGGCCGGTTAAGAACACTCTTAAGAAATCATTGTAGTTGGAGAAATATTGGAGGTGGGGGTGGGGGTTAATTGGATTTTTGGTATCAAGTGAAAATTAAATATAGTTGTCTGATTCCAAATATGTTGAAATGAGTTATGCCCCTTTGTTGTCTTGATTGTCAAATTAGTGCTAAATATAAATAACCTACTCCCTGGGAATAGGAAAATCTCTGGGAATACCCATCATTGAAATACGTGTGTTATTGCACTGTAGGCCACCTACTGTAGCAGAATGAGTAAACACAGAAACAAGTGAATATAATTATATAAGTTTTGGGCTGACAGACGGATCGAATCACGAAGATGAAAATGTGTGAAAGTATCTCGTCTAAAATTGGGCAATTCCGAAAGGATAATCGTGAAAAGGGGTAAGAATAGGCCTACAAGATTTAGATTTATTGTGTCCTCGATCTCGCCTCGGTGCAATATCAAATAAGGAATATGAAACTATAAAACAGCACTGTTCTGCTCCTAACCTGGGCTTATATACAGTGTGCTATGAGGGGAATTTTGCGTGGGTAGCGGTGCTACGACTTTCTCTTAATACAATCTTAATCTTACATCGAATTCCAACTGCCAAGCGATCTTTAACGTGCACGCTGATGTGTACACAGGGCCTAGGTTTTTCGTACCAACCAAATGACTAGACAGCTGTCCTGCCCTGCATCACTGACAAGGAGAAACCACGCCAGAAAGTAACATCTAATTTATTTGTTGGATTCCTAGAAATGGTACCTCTACTCCTGTCTGAAGATGAGGTTTGGAGCTACATATAGTTCTACATGGACAGGAGACCCTACTCCTTGTCATATACAGACAGGGAATCGAGCACTATATTTCAGTAACGCACCTCCACCAGGGTTTTAGGGTTAGGGTACCCCAAACACTAACCCTGAAGTCATGGCTAGTCTCCCTGAACATGCTGTAAAAATTTCAAGTCGCTACAATCACAGGAAAAGGTAGAGGTGCGTTACTGAAATAGAACTGGGAATCCAAACCACGCCTCTTGACTCAATGACAGACCTTATGAACGAAGGGCATGTGTTAGACCACTTGCCCAACCAACCCCCTTTATATACTTTAATTGAGAATCTTGTACGTGTATTTTTACAGGTTAATGAACAAGCGGGCTGGTCCTGGTCAGGCGTATGTACCAACTGATGTTGAACATGTAGCTAATGTTGTCACACATGGGGTAATATATTATTTTTATATTATTTTTTAAAACTAATGATAATCTCACTTTTATTCAACTCTGGAAATAAGACACCTGAAACGGACTTACCACTGTTTGTCATGTATTTTGTACATGGTGAACCTCCTTTGCCTGACAAAGTATGGATATTACCTTGTTTAATCTGTGGTATATTATAAATATAACCTAGTTTAATCTGTGGTATATTATAGATATTACCTAGTTCAATCTGTGGTATATTATAGATATTACCCAGTTTAATCTGTGGTATATTATAGATATTACCCAGTTTAATCTGTGGTATATTATAGATATTACCCAGTTTAATCTGTGGTATATTATAGATATTACCCAGTTTAATCTGTGGTATATTATATATATTACCCAGTTTAATCTGTGGTATATTATAAATATAACCTAGTTTAATCTGTGGTATATTATAGATATTACCTAGTTTAATCTGTGGTATATTATAGATATTACCTAGTTAATCTATGGTATATTATGTTATAGGTATGGGTATTACCCAGTTTAATCTGTGGTATATTATGTTATAGGTATGGGTATTACCCAGTTTAATCTGTGGTATATGGATGTTATATCTGGCGAGTACCTCAGCTCAATATATAGCAGCTTTAATCTATGGAGCAGCATTATGGTCACTATTTACTGTCTCAACTACATTTCATACCATTTCATATACTGGAAAATGCTCGTAAGTCGAAAGCTTTTTGTAAATTATATTCTTATTAAGTTAATGGATGGATGTTGAACTCAGATCTGTCTATCCGTCCCGGTTTATTGAAATAATTTGTGATAATTCGACTTTTCTCAGTTTAATAATAATTTTTGTGTTTCTATGAAAACAAATTTTCTAGGCCTTTCAGAAACCAATTAAAGACATCTTTATAAAACTGCACATCCTTTTGATTTAAGTAGGCCCTTTCATGCATATGTTTGAATATGAATCAATGTTTATTTTTGTGCTCATTTCAGAAGTTTAAAGAATTTTTTTCATATTGGTGATCGTGCTGTTATTTATCTATTTATAGCCGCCTCCTATACCCCGTGGTGAGATATACTTTTTATATGCCCACAGGAAAATGTCGTCATGTTTTGACATCACCTTCGTAATTAATATTTTGTTTAAACGAATTAATATTTCGTTTAAACGAATAAATCATTTTGATGAATTGAATTAATCCATGTCGATTCAAAATATATTTCCATGGCTCTCTTACACCACTTCCCTACACGGATGGGACTTTTATTTGGTTCACTGGATCTCTGTTCGGACCGACCGCGGGCAATTTGCAAGGTAAATCGTGCACATGGCTTTGTTTACCTCTCAAGCACGACCTGTTATTGGTCAAATTTGAAATACCTGCGCAGCATCCAACTCACATATACGCAAATATGGCTCCGCACTAGAAAGAAATAGGTCATGGATTTCTGACCAATTTCGAGCTTAAAGTTCCAATTTCACATTTTCTAAGAAAGTCAAAACATAATTATTTCTATGTCTTTTACTCAAAAGGTTGTCAACTCACTATTATACGGTCCTGGGCAAAATTTTTGGGGCATTATAAAGGGTGACACAGGGTGATTGAGGAAATAGTTACCCAATTACCTCCCTTGTTTTCCCATTCCTCTCCATGGACGGCCATCTTCAAACGTTTGAATTTGAAGTTGAAAATGATATTTTTGCCAATTTCTCAACTGGCAGTACTGAATTATAGGATTAATAGGATTATTCTTTAACAAGGTAGGACTGTTTATAGGTTCAATCTATTTTTGGGCTTTATTTTAATACATTTTAAAAATATAACTTAAAAAAATGCTATTGGAGCTTTAAACTATTAAAATATATTGGAGAACTTTGTTGACATGTTGATTGCACGATTATTAATAGTCAGATTTCTAGACCTGTTTAACGGGAGCGACATGACAGGTTTTTCGACTCGAGAATGCGGCCTATTATCATCTTATCTGTATGAAATTTTAATGCATCATTTAAATTATTGAAATGAAAAACCATGTTGAATTTCAACAATTTCAGATAATTCAGATTATCGAGTTATTGCCCTTGACAATGTCAAAAAATCTTGTCAAAGATAAGATATAGTATAAAGATTTACCCTTTTTTTTACCTAAAAGGTTATTGATGCAACAACAAAATTTGCTGCTCTAGATGTATGTTTCATTGTCTGGCAATCTATTTTTAATCTGTTTATTACTAATACTCTCCTTAGGGCAATGGAATTAGTGAAATAAAAATACAGTATACCATAATGTTCATTCCAGAGTGAACTGTAGTCTCTCTCTTCCTCCTTGTCAGTGGCACAGGACAGAAGGCCTGACATTGACAGCTGTCTAGTCGTTCAGATGGGACAAAAAGCCTTGTAAAAGATTCCTTGGCAGTTGGGATTCGATGTAAGAGTAGGTCACATTGCCGCTGCCCGAGCATACTTTCCTTCATATCACACTGCATGGTGTCTGCCGTCTCCATTAGCCCAGTTGGAGCAGAATGGTATGACGTTAAAGTTTAATGGTTACATACCATTCCATCTCTCTCTCTCTCTCTCTAGTTCCCATACTCTCACTCTTTGGCTCTCTCATTAGCTGAGTGGTCGGATACATGCATGGTTTCCATCCTTGTATATGGCAAAGAGTTTGGTCGCTTGCCTAACTTCATGGATTTTCTCCCAATGTTTCTATTTCCTCAAAGGTATAAAGATCCTTGTGTACAAGCTATATACTGTTTTGATGATCTCTGTAGTATATAAAGTATGTTATTGTTTTATTTTGGTTAACAGGTTATGTTTAAAAGATTTAGGTAATTGGGGTGTATCTGTATTATGGTTAGTGTGGATTCTGGCAATATTAGGTATAATTTACCAATATACCTTCCATGAAAAGTAAGATATTTATTTTCAATAACGAAAAAATATTTAAGTACGGCACAAGTTCACATAATGTTAAGTCTCAGGATCACTCAGAGTACAGGCAGAGGAAGTTTGTTTGGATTTTTGGCATGGTTCCCTCTTGTCAGAGGTGCAAGACGGAGGGCCTGACAAGGAACAATGTCTAGGCGTTTAGATGGGACATTTATACATTGGAATGCACATAATAGAGCCCTTGCTATGAGGGAAATTTTGCCCGAACTCCAACTGCCAAGGGAACTTTCTTGATCAACACCGGGGGCGAAGCCTGAGACTTAAAGGCCAGCGAGCCAGCGTAATACTCCATTAGCCACCGTGGCTTCTGACATATTTTAAGAACTGCAGACAAATATATGATGTCATTTCCAGGAATTGATTTAAAAAGAACAAACCTAAGACAATTTGTAATAATAATCTTTAAGTGGCATTTAATGATTGGAGAACACAATAAC
This sequence comes from Patella depressa, assembly GCA_948474765.1. Lineage (NCBI taxonomy): Eukaryota > Metazoa > Mollusca > Gastropoda > Patellidae > Patella > Patella depressa. The sequence continues at coordinate 5,864,910 of OX419718.1, forward strand.
AGAACACAATTTTTATGGGAAAAAATCACTGGTTTTATTCTAATCACATTATATTAGAATAAAACCAGTGATTTTTTCCCATAAAAATTGTGTTCTGTTATTGACAATTAGTAAGCTTGTTTGTTGTAATATTGCGGGGAAGTTGAGAAATGAAATGAAGTCTGTTTTTGTTTTGAATTTCAGATATAAAATGTTAGAATTATTATTTTACCTGGTTATAGGTGTTTGTCCTGCTTCTGTAGCATTTGCTATGGTACGTATTTATATATTTATATACAGCCTAATGGTGGGATTTATTTTGGTGGTTGGAGGTTAACAGGGGCAGTCCGTAGTTGAGTTGTAAGGACACTGAACTCACGACTAGAAGTTGACAGGTTTGAATCCCAAGATTGGTCAAAAGGAAACATGAAGAATGACAACATGTTGCATGGTGTCATTGTGTCCCCTTTACTTAAACATACATTATGCAAGAACTAAATCTACCTACAAGTGTATTGTACGTCTTTCTTTATGAATCAAATGTTTATATGTATGGTTTAAAAGGTCGAGAGCGAGACATTAAGTAATATATTGATAGTGCACAAGGTGTTAGAGAGGCATTAGTCAAGTGTTGTTTTAATAGATTATACAATGTCTTTAGCTCAAGACCATTGAACAACTACAGACACTATCCCACTTTTCTATGAAATACGTCACATGAGTATAGATTATGTATGATTGGCGAGTTGCTTGTACATTATTTGAAATAATGGTACGCCAACATCAAAGGATGAGGTCACATCTGTATTTTAAAAATTATTAATTTGACATTTATTCACTCAGAATAAAGTAATTTGACTGAAATTTTCGATATAATCATTTTGCATTATCAATTTCTTAAGTATTATAGCAAAAACTGTCAGCTCTTTATCTAAACCTGACATAATGGATCTTTAATATATCTGTATTGTATTTCATTACAGAAAGAAGGATCAGGTCTAACAGAGTTATCTGTAGGTGGAGCCACCTATATTGTAGGTGTTGTATTTTTTAAAGCTGATGGAACTATACCCTTTGCTCATGCTATATGGCATTGTTTTGTATTGGTTGGCTCAATGGTCCATTATTACGCTGTTTGCACGCATTTACTGGGAACCAGAAGCTTAGATTCTACCCGTGCCTTCGCTACCGAATTATAAGAACAGTTAAATGTATCCCGATTGTATATTTTCGGAAAGTATTTATTTTATTTTTCAGGACTTTTTCCATGCTAAAATATACTTGTATTTATTATTTAATATTTAATTAACAACAGAAATTGTTGGCTTTATAATACTTTGAAATGAATGAGAAATGGTGTTCCTCAAACAGAAAAATATGCTGATAATATTAAACAATGCTGATGCTTGTGTGGTTTAGGGCCAAAAATATTATTTTCCAAAAATCTTCAATTGATCAACCATCCTTGTTGAAGAGAAATCTGTATAAAATGTCAGATCTTAAATAATTCACAATAATCTCAAGTTCTTGCGAAATTAAGTAATTGGGTCCTTAAAAACCTTTTCAAAAGCTGCAAATACTGTGTAAAATAAGCTCATTCCATGACACCTTTTACTTCAGTTTAATCTGAATTCTCCTAGTACTCAGGACACAATTCTTCTAATACCCATGACACTAGTACTCAGGACACAATTCTTCTAATACACAGGACACAATTCTCCTAATACACATGACACAACTTTCCTAAAACCCAAGACACAATTCTCCTAATACACATGACACAACTTTCCTAAAACCCAAGACACAATTCTACTAATACACATGACACAATTCTCTTAATACACAGGACACAAATCTACCAATACACAGGACACAATTTGTATAGTAATTATCGTATCTTCATTAGCCCGGTTGGAGCAGAACAGTAGGACATTAAATTCAATTTTATTCAAGTCATGTTTAATTCCCTTTATGAAGGGCCCTTCATGGTGTAAATTTAAGTGATGATTTTTACTGTGAATGTAATCTTGTGTATTTATTTAAATGTAATTAATGTCATTATATTGTACATTGTGTTGTTTGTGTATATTTTGTGCGTTGTGTTGAATTTATTGTAAATTGTAGTCAGCAATTAGATGTATGTTTACTCAAATCTGTGGGTTTCTCTGTGGGTCCTCCCACAACTAAATACGCCTATGTGCCAATGAATTATTGAAACAGAATTGAACCATATCTATGCCTCGAAATGACCTAGTCTGTGTAAAGATGATTTGAGAACTCTCTCTCACTCTCTCTGTACAGTGTTTCAACATCAAACGTACTGCATAATTAGCAGCAATAATGTCCCATATAAATTTGTAAAAGATTTCAAGTGCATAAAAGTTACATGTACACAGAAAATGGTGTACAAGAATATATTCTTTTGCAATAGCATGTTTGGGGTGAAAAAGCCAATAACACGCATAATCACTCATATTTATATTGGGGTGTTCAATTTCAAAAATCCTGTTTGCAAGAGGTGGCGGACGGCCAGAGATCACATTCCCTTTACTATTACCAGACTTAGACAAAAATAAGTCATGGTAATTTGTTATGTAAAAATAGAGCTAGCAGCATATTTGAACAGTCCACTGCATAAGATTTCCAAAAATGCAATTCTTTTAAAATTTATTGTCTGAAGTTGAGTTCGGCTCATTCATGGCAAGGCAGGCAAGTGAGGCAACAAGAAGGCATACTTTTTTTATTTTATCTAATTCATTTTTTTGTATACATATTTTATAGTGCATTTTAGTATAGATTGTTTAGATTATTTTCATAGAAGGCTAACAAATAATAATAAATAGTCAATAGTGCATATTAATATATCAATTGCTCAAAATATCATGTATTACACCCTTTGGCTTCCACATGCCATATTAAATGTTTTTATATCTTATTCTTTTTGTCCCCCGCCTTTCGAAGAAAGTTGGGGGACTATTAAAATGGGTTCGTCCGTCTGTCTGTCTGTCTGTCTGTCCGTCTGTCTGTCCGTCCGTCACACTTTTTGGGACACAATAACTCTCTTCCTAATTGAGCTAGAATGTTCAAACTTGGTGTATGTGTTTATTAGGTCAATGCCTTGATGGAGTTCGAAGATGAGCATGTTCCGCTTAGGGTAAGCAGAGATAAGCAATTTGATTGGTTGATGCTTTGGGATACGATAACTTTAGTTCTAATTAAGTGAGATTGATGAAACTTGGTGTATAGTTTCATTATAGTAATACCTTGACTAAGTTCGATAATGAGCATTTTCTGCTCAGGGTAAGCAGAGCTATACGCAATTTGATTGGTCGAGAATTTGGAACACAATAACTCTCCTTCTAATTCAGTTAAAATGTTCAAACTTGGTGTATATGCTCATTAGGTCAATGCCTTGATGGAGTTCGAAGATGAGCATTTTCTGCTTAGGGTAAGCAGAGATAAGCAATTTGATTGGTTGATGCTTTGGGACACGATAACTTTAGTTCTAATTAAGTGAGAGTGATGAAACTTGGTGTATAGTTTCAGTATAGTAATACCTTGACTAAGTTCGATAATGAGCATTTTCTGCTCAGGGTAAGCAGAGCGATACGCAATTTGATTGGTCGAGACTTTGGAACACAATAACTCTCCTTCTAATTTAGTTAAAATGTTCAAACTTGGTGTATATGCTTATTAGGTCAATGCCTTGATGGAGTTCGAAGATGAGCATTTCCGCTTAGGGTAAGCAGAGATAAGCAATTTGATTGGTTGATGCTTTGGGACACGATAACTTTAGTTCTAATTAAGTGAGAGTGATGAAACTTGGTGTACAGTAATACCTTGACTAAGTTCGATAATTAGCATTTTCTGCTCAAGGTAAGCAGAGCAATACGCAATTTGATTGGTCGAGACTTTGGAACACAATAACTCTCCTTCTAATTGAGTTAAAATGTTCAAACTTAGTGTATATACTTATTAGGTCAATGCCTTGATGGAGTTTGAAGATGAGCATTTTCCGCTTAGGGTAGGCAGAGATAAGCAATTTGATTGGTTGATGCTTTGAGACACGATAACTTTAGTTCTAATTAAGTGAGAGTGATGAAACTTGGTGTATAGTTTCATTACAGTAATACCTTGACTATGATCGATAATGAGCATTTTCTGCTCCGGGTAAGCAGAGCGATAAGCAATTTGATTTGCCGAGACTTTGGAACACAATAACTCTCCTTCGAATTGAGTTAAAATGTTCAAAATTGGTGTGTATGCTTATTAGGTCAATGCCTTGATGGAGTTCGAAGATGAGCATTTTCTTCTTACGGTAGGCAGAGATAAGCAATTTTTGGATGACACTTCGTGTTCAGTTTGATTGGTCGATACGTTTGAAAAAAATAAATGTGCGATTAATTAATATGTGTCATCTATTTATTTTGGGATTTCGGCGGGGGACATCAGCCTCACTGTTGGCTTGTTGTTTTTACATTTGTCCGCTCTAGAGGTTGAGAGTACAAAATGTCTACACTGAACTGGGACATTCAGGGGGGGTTGGAGTGGTCTAGAGTGCCGTGCTTCCACCTCTAGCTGGGCGGTCACCTCTGGCTTGCGGCTGTGGTTTCGATCAAGGGTGTGAGTGTACATGGCTTGGAGATAGGGGCACCTTCTCAACCTTGTGGGTTTCCTTCGGTTTCCTCTCACAGGATTGACCCCTGCGCATGTGCTAAGATATATAAAATAATAAAAATGAAAAATAAGACTTGTCTGTCTGCGATATTACTAAAAACAACAACATGGGGATCAGAGTATAAAAGTATGAAATTAATTACTTCTGCCTACACTGGAGTATAAAATAAATTATTTTTGCTCTGCTGTAAGAATATGGTCTTTAAGACCATATTGTGTCTTTGGGAAATTGTTAAAAACAACTATTTTTATAAAGTCAAATTCACATGCACCTAGTGCACTGAATGAAAAGCTATACATAAAAAACAAGTGATGTTTTGGTAAAATTCTAACCACTGTCAAAATATTCGTCAAGTTCTTCTTGTTATTTGACCTATGGTTGGAAGACCATATAAGGAGTATCATCTGATTGTAGTGGTGAGAATTGTAAGGCTTTATTCCATATTTGGAATGGAATTTAGAGTCAAAGTTAATTTGAGCCTGCAGGAACTGGGTGATATAAAATAAGCTGTAGAGCTAGATTCGGTAGAAACTCACCCAGATATTCTACCAGCCATTATCTGTTGAGAACAAGGGACCTGCGAAACTATTCAGCTTGTAATAAAGTTATTTACAACTAATTGCTGTAGTATCATTGTCGATCACACAACACAGAAGAAGTCCTACAATACCTATAGTACTACACTGCCTAAAATGTGGGTTCAGCATCAGTAACTTCTGCCTGTACTGTTGGCTGGACGAGTAACGTTAATTACTTCTCCCAACACTGGGGGTTCCTTACACAGCATTTAGTAACTGAACATATGATAAATAACACAAATTTATATGGAAAACAATCACTGAGTTTATTTCACACTACGTTTCAACAAGTTCCTCTTGTCGTTCTCAAGTGACTACTAAACGTAGTGTGAAATAAACTCAGTGATTGTTTTCCATATAAATTTGTGTTATTTATTTTACACTGGGGGTTCAGAGTATAAAATGAATTACATCTGCCTGTACTGTCGGTTGGGAGTGTTACATTAACCCTTGTCGGTTCACGTTGTGAGAATCACATAGCAGGTATCAGGGGTCCATTTCATGCCAGTTATAATTCAAAGTTTTTACGTACAGATATATTTGAATTAAAAGGCAGCGGTTTAGTTTGTATTTGCATTCATATTTGAGAACTGAAAAACAACTGAATTATTATACAAAAACATTTTAGTGACATTTGGAAAAGATTAAATAATTCTCACAAAATTGCTACTTTGTGTACTATGTGATAAACAGGTTAAATGGCAATTCACGCTTGATACAAAAACCATTGAATATTTGGAATCCATTATTTAATAGTGGGTATTTGTAACATGCACATGTTTAAAGAGAGAATACTCTGGCATACGCAATATGGTATCAGGCAGCAAACACACTAGCAAATTCCTACTGTGAGTTGTAAGTTAGGGGTCCAATCGTCAAGAGTTGGGCCTGTTTTGCATGTAACAGAACTCTGCATGTGGGAAGCAGATGAATATCGAACTCTTTGTTACGTGTAAACATATATAGGCGAAAAAGTCACTAAATGAGACCCCACGTGCACGTTACTTCTGCTTACACTGGGGGTTTAGAGAGTGAGTCTTGTGGTATTCAAGCAGATTCGGACGATTAAACGATTTACTGCAGACATCACATTGATACACTTTTCCTCCTACGTGTAGTCTCCGATGTCGTTTTAATAAAGTATTCTGGGTAAATGATTTGTCACAAACATCACATTTAAATGATAGTTCACCCGTATGAATCCGTCTGTGTAACTGCAACGAATAATTCTGTTTGAACGATCTGCTGCAAAAATCACATTTAAATTCCTTCTCGTCCGTGTGCATGTTAATTCTGTGTGATTTAAGAGAAAAGTTTGACGCAAAAAATCGGCTACAAACAGGACATTTAAAAGGAGTTTCTTGTTTCGTATGATTTTCTACGTGAGTAAGAAAATGATCTTTATTTTTAAATAGTTCACGACAAACGGGACACGTATATAATTCTGAATGAGTTTTACTGTGCGCTTCTAGGTTGTCGTATTCAGAAAAACATCTTTTACAAACTCGACATTCATACGGTTTCCGTCCTGTGTGACCTATAAGATGTTTCCGTAGACTTGAACTACTAGAATACGATTTATCACAAATATCACAAGAAAATGGTTTCTCCTGTTTATGAATTAATGAGTGAATTTTTAGGTCTTTTTTCAAATGAAATGATTTATCACAACTGTCACAATAAAAGTTTTTGTTGGTTTTTTCTATTTGATTTTTCTCTATTGAACAGTTTTTCAGTTGGGTGCCTTCATTAACAGGGTCTATATCCTGTAAAATATAAAGAGAGATGGGGTTTATTTGTAACTCGACAAAAACTAGTACATCATTTCGGGACTAACATATGGTTTATTTTATTTCAATAATGCACTTGAGTGTAGAGGCATTTAGCTCTGGAAAGAAACCGGAGGACCCAGAGAAAACACACAAGTGTAACATATTGTCACATGCCCTCATTCTGTCTTGTAGAGCAGTCTCTGGTCTGTGGCCTCTCGATAAGATTGTCATCCATCGTCTCTGTTAAGCTTCTAACTTGAGATCATTTATAAGGCCAAGGTGTTATCCACAACCTTATTAGTATTTAACAGCCATTCACAAGTTATAATACGTATATATCAGAAGCCTTCATTAAACGGACAATCATATAATATTATCTAATAATACGAGAAGATAGTGACTAATTAACTAACTTAAATAATGCACGTGTAACACATATATATACTAATTGTACGACAGCTATAAACCACAGCTGCTTAATATTGTGTAACACAAGGTTGGGCAAATAACCCTACTCTTTATCACGAACAAAGCGGGGAATTGAAACAACGCCATTTGACCTAATGACAAACCTTGTGTGATTTCCCATGGAAATGTTAAACCTCAGAAAGGTAGAACGGTAAACACCATTTTATTTCTGTTCAATTTGTAAACACACCCTTAGAAATAAGTCCGTTTATATTTACCAGCGTTGAACAACTTGTGTTAACTTCCTCTTCCACCAGATGACTTTCTTCACGGCTTTCTTCACACATTTTTTCACGACATGTGCAAGTAGAAGAATGACCAATTAATAATTTACTACAAAAATCACACTTTGATTGTTTCCCGTTTGCGTGCTCCTCAAGTCCGTGTTTTTTAAGACAATATTTAGATGTAAAACATCTCCCACAAACAGGACATTTAAATGGTGTTTCTATTGTAGAATGATTTCTCATCTGAATTTGAACAGTATGAGTTTTACTGTGAGCTTCTAGATTGTTGTATTCAGAAAAACATCGTTTACAGACTCGACATTCATACGGTTTCCGTCCTGTATGACCTATAAGATGTTTCCGTAGACTTGAACTACTAGAGTACGATTTATCACATATATCACAAGCGAATGATTTCTCTTGAATCAATGTGTGAATTTTTAAGTCATTTTTAGTATCAAATGATTTTCCACAGTCTTCACATTTGAAGTTTTTGTTGATTGGTTTTGGTTGGTGTTTCTCTACAGAACTGTTCTCAGATTGGTGTTTCTCTATAGAACTGTTCTCATTCCCATGTTTCCCTATAGAACTGTTCTCAGGTTGTTGTTTCCCAATAGAACTGTTCTCAGGTTGGTTGCAAATATCAGGAACGTCATCTGTATCCTATAAATATATGTAATACAAGATAAACAAGTACAAGCATATAATTTTAGAAAGTTTGAATCATTACGTCTGACATTGAGAACAAAATTACCAGTTGCATTGATTCTAAGTTGTGAAATGAAATTGTGTTTTAGAGAGAGAGAGAGAGAGAGAGAGAAATGGGGTTTAACATCCACTCGACACAAACTAGGTCATTTCGGGACTAACATATGGTTTTAATTTTATTTCAATAATTCGCTTGCACGTAGGGGTCTTTAGCAGTGGGATGAAACCTGAGTGCACGGAGGAAACCCACGAGGTTGAGAAGGTGCCCCTATCTCCATGCCACATACGCTCACACCAGGGATCGAAACCACAGCCGCAAGCCAGAGGTACGGTGTTTTAGTCCTAGTTTTCAGCACCAATTGAGCTAATTTGAATGAAAAATTGTGGTCCATTGTTCAAATTGCCAATTGCCATACACATAAAGGAACTCTTGACAATATGAATTTGAAATAAGAGAAGGCCATAGCAGCTCTGTCTGGGCGAAATTGTCCTTATAGCCCATTTAATGCAGAAAGTAGGACGTTAAACATCATTTCATTTCATTTTATTTGTTCGACATTTGATAATCTGTCAAAAGCAGAATAGAATGGAGGTTTAATGTTTCATCCACAAAATCATTTGGTCATTTAAGACGAACATGTTGTCATTTCTATTTCTATGGTTACGTATGCAATGTGAGACATGCAGATCGAATACACATTCATTACATTGTACGACAATAGTTATTATAGTATCGCTGTCTTGGTAACATGTTTTTGTGTTGTGTTTGACTTGGGGTCTCTGAAACTACTATTATCTCAGTTCAATCGGATTGATATACTTTGCTTGTTTTTTATACTTTCGATGGCCCACACTAAATGAAGATCTCACTGGTTGTAGCGGGAGGTCACATCAGATGTCATACAAGCGGCTTTTGACCCTATGATGTCAGACATTTGATTAACCAATCAGCATTGATGTTACTAGTGGATTACCCACAGTTTCATGCAAAACATGCCTAAAGTTCGTTGTAATAGACCTAATCCCTCACATTGTTCAGAACTCATCAATGATAACAACTCTTCCAGATCCTAGTGTAGTAGAGTCAAGTATATTTACCATTGTTGAACAACTCTCATTAGGTTCCTCTTCCTCAAAAACATCCATACTTTTATCCAGACTATCCAGACCATTTTCTTCACAACTTTCTTTAGGCTGTTTCTCTTCTATACTTTTATCTTGATTATCCAGGTCACATGTATCGGGTTGTTTTACTTCCGTGTGTTCACTGGTTCCATGTTTTCTTAGAGAAATTTTAGACGCAAAACATTTTCCACAAATACTGCATTTAAAAGGGTTTTCTTCGACAGAATGATTTTTCATATGAGTTCGAAAATGGTCTTTATCTTTAAATATTTCACGGCAAATTGGACACGTAAATAATTCTGTATGAGTTTTACTGTGTGCTTCTAGGTTGTCGTATTCAGAAAAACATCGTTTACAGACTCGACATTCATACGGTTTCTGTCCTGTGTGACCTATAAGATGTTTCCGTAGACTTGAACTACCAGAATATGATTTATCGCATATATCACAAGAAAATGGTTTCGTCTGTTCATGAATTAATGAGTGAATTTCTAAGCCTCTTTTCGTACCAAATGATTTACCACAGTCAGAACATTTAAAGTCTTTCTTGTTGCGTTTAGGTTGGTGTTTCCCTATAGAACTGTTCTCAGGTCGGTGTTTCCCTATAGAACTGTTCTCAGGTCGGTGTTTCCCTATAGAACTGTTCTCAGGTCGGTGTTTCCCTATAGAACTGTTCTTAGGTCGTTTTTTCTCTCTAGAACTGTTCTTAGGTCGCTGTTTCCCTATAGAACCATTCTCAAATATTTGTTTTTCTACAGAACTGTTCTCAGGTATTTGATTCCATACAGACATTGGTTGGTGGTTATCTTCAGAACTGTATTCAGATTGGGGAGTTCCATCCACAGCATCCATCTCCTGTAAGATCAATTTATTTAGGAGATCAATATTTCAAGCTTTTAATTTATTCAGAGTTAATTCTACCTTTAACCCTGGGATTGTGCTAACACAAGAAGCATTGACTTGCTCTGATGGATAATTCGAGTAGTATTACAATAGCCATGTTTTAAAAGAGAACGTTTTACAGACAGTGTTCAATGTATTAAGTGCTCCAGTCATTTCAAAACTGAAACAAATTTATCAATATTATAAAACAGCAAGTTTTAGCGTTTTTTAATTACGAAAGTTTAAGTAATATTATGACACAATTATATAAAATACAAGTAAGTCAGTGGCATTTTAACAAGAGTTCTCCCATCTTTATCAAGCAAAGAATGGCAAATGAAGTATGCAGGTCCCAATTCTATGGAATACAATTACTGAATATTACTGAGCAATGTTTCGACTAGGCTTCTCTAATCATTATCAAGCAATGAGAAAATATGAGAGAGAGAGAGAGAAATGGGGTTTGACGTCCACTCAACACAAACTAGGTCGTTTTGGGGCTAACATATGGTTTCATTTTATTTCAATAATTCGCTTGAGAAGGACCCCCTATCTCCATGCCACATACACTCACACCAGGGCTCGAAACCACAGTCGCAAGCCAGAGGTGACCAGCCAAATCGAGGTCGAAGTGCGGCACTCTAGACTACTAGGCCATCCCAACCCCCCTAGAAAATCTGAAAATATGACAAGACAATATATACATGTACATGACAATAATAAGCAGTAATTATATTCCATAGAATTGTGGCCTGTATATTTCAGTTCAATTACTACCATTAAAACAGTACAAATGAAGATATGAATATATACAAAATATGGAATCAAGACAAACATTAATATACAATCAAAGATAATCATATTTACCATGATGGAGTAACTCTCATCAAGTTCATCCTTCACAGGAACGGCTATACATTCATCAAATTCTTCTTTCACTGGAAACGGCTATACATTCATCAAATTCATTTTCATCAAAACTCCCCTCCGTGTCTGATTCTGAACCATTGACTTGAGTTGATATACCTGGCTCTTCATTAACGTAGCTTGCAGTTTTACAATGTTTCTGTAGATCACTCTGTGATGTATCACGCTCGTTTTTAACATGACTTTCACAATGTTTCTGTAGATCTGTCTGTGATGTAAACTCTCCACCACAAAATTTACATTGATAAATAGTTTGAACATTGACCGCTATCTCTGTTTTAACACGAATGTGTATTTTACTGTGTTTTTCCAATTGGCTAAAAGTTTGAAAAACATCGTCACATACAGTACACCGATGAAAATTTTCCTATATAACAAAAAAAAACCATTAAAGATACATTATGCAAGAGCTAAATCTGCCTATTGTAGGTCTTTCGTTAGGCCTGAAATGTTATCTAAAATTCAGATAATCCAGCCATCGCTAACCTGTGATATTTACTGGATTAGGATCTGATTTGCTGCTCAACTTTCATTCATGATTTAATCATGAACTGGATACCGTAATGTTTTTCATCGTACCGACTTTAGTAATGATGATCAAGGCTAGGCCGAAAATTCAATCGCTAAAATCTCAGTTCAGAATCAATCAATTTGACCGAAATTTTCAGCAAATTCCCTCTACATTATCTAGATTTTAACCATTATAGTGAGAACTGCCAGCTCTTTATCTAATCTCCCATAATGTATCTTAAAGTCTGACACCAATTGTCAGGCTTCAGTTCGAACTTTCAACAGACTTAGTCCAAACTGTAGTGGGACTGAAAGATTGTGGTATGTATTATTAAATATTATTTATCAGACTATGGTTAGAAAAGACAAAAATTCAAACTTACACCACTGAAATATTTCAACATCTTTCTTTACTTTTCTGTTCCTAAAATTTTGTAAACCCTCCCCAGACGAGACTCAAATAAGATTCTAAAGCTTCCAAATCTCGTTGCATTTAATCAGTTATTCCCATGAAGATAATTCATAATTTATAAACATATGTGTATCTGGATAATAGGCGTACGAAGCATTATATTTATTATAGACACCCTGTAGGAAAAAACAAATATGAATCTCGAGAGAGTGAAAAGTTTTATTCCACATACAGACTAAGACTAGACCAACCCGAGTAGTTCATATTCGGGGTATATTTGCACTAAGGTACATTGTGTCCGATGTATTTCCAGTGCATTACTACATAACTTTGACAGAAATTATACTCGGGTATGGAATCATGACATGTATAAGGAGCAAGGTTCACGCTGCCTTTCCATTATTTTCTCCACCAGAATGGATAATAATTTTAATATAAAAAAAAGGTCAATTCTTTCCCCGCCAACTGAAATATTGTATCTGCCAACAATGTGTGATAAAAAAGACAACATCTATCTAAAATGTAATGAGTAATTGAAATGTAATTAATTACATCCCGAAACTCATGTAATGGCCAATTACATTTCAATTACTTTTTCAATTACATATCATGGCAAATATCAATGTTTTCAACTGTGACACACGTACAGAGCAATCTGAACGACAGAATCACCCTACTTGCAGAGAAGTGACTTTGACACAGTGAATAGCCATGATATCCATTATGACGTTATCTAGGCTAAACGTCACAGGTCATGGGAGAACGCTAGATCGGAGACGGTCCTACGCAAATTGTGACGTCATTTGTGAATTGTGGGTTAGGGTAAGGGTTAGGCTTGATCATGGGTTAGGGTTAGGGCTAGCCCTGTTTACATCTCGGGACTTTGACCAAATCTACAGGTCCTAGCCCTTACCCTAACCCTAACCCACAATCTATATATGACGTCATATGTACGTGCTAAAATGCGTAGGACCGTCTCCGATCTAGCGTTCTCCCAGGTCACGAGGTCGACACGTCAACAAACAATTAATAAATGTTACATTGTAAATAATTAAAATAATTCTTCTTGAAGCCTTTAGGACTATATATAATCCGTACAGCCAATGATTTTTCATAAAAATAACATTACAAATTTAGATTTGACGTCGTTATATTAGGCACTATTTTGTGCTTCGGTCGTGTCTATTGACTAGCGTGGGGGTTGACTAATAGTTAATTTATTTCAGTTTTAAACAAAAATTTAAAACTTTACTGGCTGGGATATGCGCAAAATGTCCACTCATTGTATACGTGCCGCAGCAAAGAAATAAATTAAGTATTTCTGACAAAAAAACAATTTATTGGAATTAAAAAGGTATAAATCTGTTTTTAAAAAGCCTTAATTAAAAGCATCGATTTACCAGTCTGTACTTCTGTATAATAAAATGGTCTTCCCCAGATTCCTCCCTTAGTTAATTATAAACACCCCTACGCGCATGCGAATTATTGAAATAAAATTGAACCATATGTTAGTCCCGAAATGACATAGTTTGTGTCCAATGGACCATAAATCCCATTTCTCTCTTTCTCTTCACATTGTCAATGTATATATTCGAGACGATAATGTGAGTTACTAATTATGTAAGATCTTTGTCCGTAATAAAGAAACAACCAAAGGTTTTTATGGCTGCCGAAGAAAAACGGACTGTCGAACTTTGATTCACATCGACAGCCACAGCAATATTATCATCGTCTGAAATATATTGTTGCATATCGTAGTTGAAGATCTTGTTTATAGGTTGCAGTATTTTTTTTATAAAAAATGCCCTGGTCAAAAGGATGCAGCGTTGGAGGGTGTAAAAACAACGGTTCTAGTCGACCAAGTGGAACATCAATGCACAGATTTCCAAGGAACGAAGCTCTAAGAGAGGCGTGGACTACATTTGTAAACCTTAGTAGATCGAAATCTAATTGGAAACCGACTAAATGCAAGTACATATGCAGTGAACATTTTAGTCAGGATTGCTTTGACTCCAAGCATCGATTTTTTGTCACCTTGGGCCTACCCAGTCAAAAGAAGAATCTTCTTGCTGGAGCTATTCCTAGTATTTTACCAGCAAAAGTAACAAACTATGCTGAAGAAACTATCAAGGTAAGCACAAAAAATCTTGAACTAAAAATATTTTAATAATCCAGACTCTTTATCGGCCAAGAGATACCGTAAATCCACTTGGCAAACCTCAGCAGTTGACTCCAGTAACCTACATCTATCCTTGGTAGTATGTCGTTAAGTGATATGTTGCTACCCAGCCATACAATTGTGATGCGGCTACCGGTTTACTTATTTATTAGGAAAACTTTTTTTTTTAAGAAAGAAGTTCTCAAAATGAGTCTTTTTGAAGAATGTGTAGTTTTAAATGATTTAATTGCGAACTTGTCCTTTGTTTAAAGTTTAAAGAAAATCGAATGAACTTGAAAGTAGTTCCAATGGTGGTATTCGTTTTACAGCCGGGGTTATATGTAGGGTTCATGGAGTTTGACATCCTACTATTCTACTCTCAACTGGTCCAATGAAAATGGGTATACGCACAGGACCTCGGTTTTTTTCATCCCAACCGAATGACTAGACAGCTGTCCTTATCAGGCCCTCCCTAATGCATTGTTGACAAGGGGTAACCATGCCGGAAAATCTGGATGAACTTTCTCGGCCAATGCAGGGATCGAACACCTGATCTTGAGGCTAGAGCATACAGAAAAAGTATGTCCTCTTCATTGATGTTGTTAGTGCAAAAAAATCAAGACGTTAAATTTCATTTCAAATCTAATACATATGTACGTAATTTATATTTTCTTATTTCAGAAAAACGTTGATTCTCGTGTGGAAACGTTTCATCAGTGTGTTGTTTGTGATCAGA
This sequence comes from Patella depressa, assembly GCA_948474765.1. Classification (NCBI taxonomy): domain Eukaryota; kingdom Metazoa; phylum Mollusca; class Gastropoda; family Patellidae; genus Patella; species Patella depressa. Next base: position 5,880,070 of record OX419718.1, read on the forward strand.
TGTTCCAGAATGCCAGTGTCTTAGAAATTCACCGCACCCAACACAAAGAGAAGTCTAATAATAATGAGAATGTTGATTTAATTCCTGAATCCAAAATATGTGATGAAGAAATTAAATTAGGTTATATGGAGACTGATCTAGATGAATATAATGAACCACCAATTGTTCATTTCAAAAAAGAGAAACTAATTAAAAACATTTCACATCATTGTATACATTGCAAGAAAGGATTTTGGCATTACACAGATTTGGAAGAACATACATGTTCAGGTGGCCAAGCACCTGTTCAAGAGAAAGAATCGAAAACAAGTGTGTCTCTTCAGAGGACCGTTTTCACAGAATCTGCTGAAGCTTGTACTAAATTAGAAGATCATGTACAGGTAACAGATATATCTTTTAAACCACACAGTGATATTGATGAAAATCAGAAAGATGAGGAGTCACAAATTTATGATCAGTGTGTAGATGTAAAGAATGAAAACCTGGTTAGTGAAGATGTAAAGACCGAAAAGCTGGTAAGTGAAGATGGATGCACTAATGAGTCTTCAGCAAGCTCTTCATTTCCCTTTGGTGTCAGTAACGATCCGTTTGGTTTTCAACACCACAGTGACACAGACAGCAACATCTCAAATCAAATACAAGAGTCAAAACAAGGCCCTTCTCGTGAATGGGAAAATAATGTCTGTGACAAATGTTTTCAACAATACAGTGATTTGGGACAACATATCTGTATTCAAGACCATTTCATTGGAACCTTTAATTTTAATAACAGGAACGATACTGAGAATATCCTTGAATCTATGCCAACACTGTCTATGCAAAGCACTGGGGCTGCAGATAATTCAGAAACTACAATGGAGTCGGACGATACTCTGAGCCATGGATGTCTGTATTCTGCAGCAAGGCAGGCTACTGAAAGCCAAGCGGGTACAAATGATTCAGAGACTGCAACCTGGTCTGATGATACACTGAGCCATGGATGTCTGTATTCTGAAGCAACGCAGGCTACTGAAAGCCAAGCGGGTACAAATGATTCAGAGACTACAACCTGGTCGGACGACACACTGAGCTATAAATGTCTTCATTGTGGTGATTCATTCCATTATTTTCAAGATTTGTGTCAACATACATGCACAGAGGAAAAAGCAAAAAAGAATTCTGATGAAGGTAAAATTTCTAGTAAAAATTACGTAGTTTTTTCAGGGCTCAATAATCAAACAAAATCTCATGGACAATTTTTTAAATGTGATGTTTGTGAACGTACATTTAAGGAACAGAACACTTTAGTGAAACACCTGAAGGTACATGCATGTAACGATACAAAGAAAAATTTGTTTCAACGTGAAAAAATTTTTTCGCGAAAATATAGTGCTACGGGTAAGATTAAACAAATGAAAACAGATGCAGGTGAAAAAATGTCTAAATGTGAAATATGTTCCAAAACATTTGTTAATGATATCTGCGTAACCATGGCGAAATGCCGAACCATACATGGGGTAGAACATTACAAATGTAGCGTTTGTCATAAATCATTCCTGCATAAATTTAATGCAAAGAAGCACATTAATGAAGTCCACTCTGGAAATGAAAAGTCTTCAAAATGTAAAATTTGTGAATGTATGGCTACTACTACTCGAAATAGACGCCGGAGAATCAACAGAGAAACATTTCTTACGTGTGGTGTTTGTAATGAAACTTTCACAGAATACCGTGAATATATCATTCACGTTAGAATTCATAAATCAAAAAGACACTTTTGTAGTGTTTGTTGTAAATCATTCGCCAGCAAGAATTCATTACGACAGCACAAATTAGTCCATTCTGTCAGCGAATGTTATGAATGTATTTTTTGTGGCACTTCATTCAGTGAGTTAGAAAAGCTACAGATGCATATTCACAGTGAACACTAGCATCCAAAATTCTTTACAGGTCATACAGAATAAATACAGAACAAATTTTCTTGTACACAGACAATCCTACCCAAATATCTGATTCCAGACAGAGTTTTTTTCTTATATGTTTTTATTGTTGCTGGGTTGGGTTGTCTAGTTTAACGCATGCATTTGAAATCATAAGAGAGAAAGAGAGAAATGGGGTTTAACATCCACTCGACACAAACTAGGTCATTTTGGGACTAACATATGGTTTCATTTTATTTTAATAATTTGCTTGCGCGTAGTGGTCTTTAGCAGTGGGAGGAAACCGGAGTGCCCGGAGGAAACCCACGAGGTTGAGAAGGTACCCCTATCTCCATGCCACATACGCTCACACCAGGGCCCGAAACCACAGCGGCAAGCCAGAGGTGACCGGCCAGCTAGAGGTCGAAGCGCAGCACTCTAGACCACTAGGCCATCCCAACCCCCCTTGAAATCATAAGGTCTGTCAAGTGGCATGGTTTTTGAGTCAAGTGGCATGGTTTTTTATTCCTACATGTTGTTTGTTTAACCTTGTGAGGTTTCTCTCTCTGCGTCCTTCCTATGACCGAATTGTTAAAGTTCCAATAGCATATTTTTAAGTTATATTTTTAAAATGTATTAAAATAAAGCCCTAAAATAGATTGTACCTATGAACAGTCCTACCTTGTTAAAGAATAATCCTATTAATCCTGTAATTCACTATTGCCAGTTGAGAAATTGGCAAAAATATCATTTTCAACTTAAATTCAAATGTTTGAAGATGGCCGTCCATGGAGAGGAATGGGAAAACATGGGAGGTAATTGTGTTACTATTTCCTCAATCAGCCTGTGTCAGCCATTTTAATGCCTGTGAAATGCATGATCGTATAATAGTGAGTTGACAACCTTTTGAGCAAAAGACATAGAAATAATTATGTTTTGACTTTCTTAGAAAATATGAAATTGGAACTTTGAAATGTAAAAAAAATTGAACCATATGTTAGGCCTTGTCAGATATTGACTTCGCTATGAATCACAATGCAAATTGTAATGTAGTGTCTGAATAGCAATATGTAGTGTACATGTACATGTATCGTGACGGCAGTCACAATACCAAGCTTTAAATAACATGGTTATGCATCTTCCTCTGACATTTTACAAAGTGTCTGAAAACTGCCCAAGTATTTACTTCCTGTATTCTCCTTGTATTATATTTTTAAAAATAAAATAAAAATGCATAATGATTATATAACTATACACTGTATGTGTAATGGCAATATTTTATATGTGCCAATCCCTTTAATTTTTCGAACCTGACTAGTTATGTCATATAGTTAAATCAAATGTTTAAATTAAACTTTTTATATTTATTTAATCAGATATTATAATTGATCACAATGTGAAATGTTTGTTGTAACTCATACATGTAGCTGTACAAAGTTGTGAATAAATTATTATGATTATCATTATTATAGCAATTTGTTGGATTCACCTTAAAGCTGTTTTCCATGTATGCAGTTTTGCGGTATTTCAGCGCACATTTTCATTGGTTGTCGCCGGTTAGGTGGAAATGGTCCCATTACATTTACCTTTGACTGATATTTTGCGTGTGAAAATGTGTAGATGGAAAATGGGCCTAACCCAAGGCTCATTTAAGTGTGATTTCTGGATTAGTTTTACAAGTTTTTATTAATAAAATCATTTACATGTAAATTCATTGGTCATTCTGCCAAATCAGACTTTGTCGAAGAGAGAGAGGAAAGGCGAAAAGAGAGAGGATACTCGATGGAATATTCCGGAATTGATTTCTCTCCGTCCTTAAATAGAAATGGTGTTAAACATTCTACTGTTCTGCTCCTGACCTGGCTAATGAAGACGGGTATACGATGTGTTACAAAGGGAATTTACCTGCACCGCTGCACTACTGTCTTATATCGAATTCCAGCTGCCAAGGGATCTTTTATGTGCATGTCAATGTGTACCCCAGACCTTGGTTTTTCGTCCCATCTGAATTACTCTATGCTGTCCTTTGTCATGCCCTCTATTCTGTGCCCGAAAAATTTGGATGAACTTTCTCTGTTGTATGCAGGGATCAAACAAGTACCCGACCTCCAGGTTAGCGAGCCAGCGTCTTTCCCGCCTGGCCAGTAAACTGGAGAATATTGGGCAAGAAGACAAACTGAATACGACATAGAAAAGAATTTTTTATTTCATTGAAAAACCCTTTAAGGACAAAATACAAGTACAAAAATTATACACAAACACAACCTGACAATACCAGGTGCGGATCCAGGAGGCAGGGGCCGTGGCCTGGCCCCCCCCTTCCCTCAGCCCCAGTGACATAGTTAATTTTCATTTTCGTTTGCTTTGTTACTGTTGTAGTTCACATATCTGCTCTTTAATAGATGATATAAACATGTTTTTAGCATTGTCTCCGCCCAAACGATCCAAAGTTGCAACATATATTACCCTTTTCTCCAATGTATGCCCCCCCCCTCCCTCGACAAAATCCTGGATCCGGGCCTGAATACAAATGAAATGAAATGGGGTTTAACCGCAGGCACTTGAAGGAATTAAAATAAAACTTCTTACTTACTTCATCCTTTTTGAATTTTATTAAATGAAAGCAAAATATTTATTTTCCAAAAAGCTTGATATTTACTTAGTGTTTGTGAGTGAATTTGTTTATTTAGGAATTGAAGCGTCAGTCAACTAGCTTAATGTCTGTTCTCTTGAGCAACTATAGTTTGTTGAGAGAAATGGGGTTCAACGACCACTCGATACAAACCAGGTCATTTCAGGACTAGCTTATGGTTCAGTTTTCTTTCAATAATTCGCTTGCGCCTAGGGGTCTTTAGCAGTGGGAGGAAACCGGGGGACCTTACTCCTTGTCACATACAACCGGGGGCGATTTGTAAATAAATTATTACTATATAACACAACATCTTGCTTGGTTAGTGTACTAGTGCCCTATACACTGAGCCACTGTGGCATCCCTTTCAAATATAATCGAAAAAGATAAATCCCTAAACAACAAACTTGTAAAGAGTGCAGTTCGATTGAAAAAGATTTAACCACAGAATCTTGTGATCGTTGGTGACCTACGACTTGCCACACAAAACAGGACAACTCTTTCCAGCTAGCCTAAAAAATGAAATCGTGTTTAACGTCCTACTGTTCAGCCATGAACTGGGCTAATGAAGACGGGCATACGTCATACAGTGTGCTATGAGGGAAATATTGCCATGGCAGCGGTGCTATGGCCTACTCTTATATCAAATTACAACTGTTAAGGGATCTTTAACATGCAGGCCAATATGTTCACAGGACCTTGGTTTTACGTCGCATCCAAAAGACTAGACAGCTGTCCTTGTCAGGCCCTCCATCATGCACCCCTGACAAGAGGAAACCACGCCAGAAAATATTGATGACCAATATTTTGTTTGTTTGAGACGCATTTTGAAGAATTAATAGATTCAGAATCTGTAAAAATCAAAATCATTTTTTAAAATCAAAATATTAAGTGATGATTTATTAAATGTCATTTTCGTAAATCACAACACGTTTCGGTTAGAAATTGTGAATGACTCGGGTTGATATTTTATAATTTCATAGGACGTCATCATATAAAGGTCAAAGGTTATCGTGTCGTCTGCCATCTTGCTGGGGTTGAAAGCTATTGATTTTGATAACAGTGTTAGAATATGCTATTTTCGGACGCAACAACAATTCAGGTCGAGAGGGATTATACAAAAAGGCTCATTATTTTCTCCCTTATGTAATTTTACGTCCGGGAAATCAAAAACTAGGAATTGTCCAAATTTACGGGTTTCCTTTTTGACGTCATTTTCGGTCATGCGCAGTTACTGGCCTTTTTACTCACAGAATTCAAGAATATCAGGAACTTACGTACAGTATCTTTTTTGAGCGGCATTTGGCGATTAACACATTCACAAACACAAAAACACAGACCTAGCTTAATGGAAAACATGGCAGCCGAGAATAGAGCAGGAAAAGGATCAAGGAAGAAAGAACTGGATTCCATCACCACGGATAGTGACGACAGTCACTCAGTTATGATTTGTTACTCAGACTGGTAATGTGACAGTATTACATTCTTTGATCAGGTGCTTGGATGACAACACTAGTGTGACTTCAAATATAATATTTTTATTCTGCTTCTTACAATAGGTACAAACATCGTGATGTAAACGACCGTAGAACTAACTATATGGAAGGAGTCATGACTTAATTAGCTTGGCTTAGCACGAGTGTGCTAACTCCAGAAGCTCTCGTCTCGTCTCGTCTCGTCTCGTGCCAAGGCACCCATGGCCCGCCTAGCATGGCCTCTTGGACCTGTCTCCTAGCCCTGCCTGGACCTCACTGACCATTCGTTTATGTTCTGAGTTTATAAACGTATTCAAGACAAAAGAGCTCATTAAACACCTGTCTAATGTATCATGCATAATATCAGGTTTAACATTCAATATAGTTTATCAGATAAAGTTAGATAAGACATGCCAACCACAAGTTCTAGTTACGCAATGACATAAGGAATACTACCAAGATCTCCAGCCGAGTGCTGATAGCAACAGGTTTATGTTACAATCACTTACACGTATTTTGATATGGCAGGACGCTTCTATGACATATGTCATTGTGTAATATACCTATCACTCTTTTTAGAAAAAAATATGAAATATTTTTTTAAAGCCTTTACAAATTTGAATATAACTGGGATCGATAATATCTACCCTAATCTTAAAAGATAAAAATAACAATAAGAATGAAAAGACATATAAATACAAACAACACTTGTAAAATGTCGTATACAAAAATGTCTATAAACAAAAGAAAAGGTAAATGAAACACACACGAATTTAAAAGTTATATATACTTGTAAAATGTCATAATATCCAAAAATGTCTTTAAACAAAATGAAAAGGTCAATGAAAAACACACGAACTTAAAAGTTATATACACACAATCGGTCACACACGCGAGTCAATGAAAAAAAAACCAACGAGATACTGGGATCACAAACACAGACTACTCTTATTATTCATATAAATGTTGGAATCGCGAACACAAACTACTAGTACTATAATTATCTTCTTAGACCGATTATTTGGTGGAATCGCGAACACAAACTACTGTAATTATCTTCTTAGACCGCTACTGCACTGTCGTAGCCGACTGTAGGGGTGGGGTACATATGATGCCCTTCCTCGTTCCAGTAATGTTGAGGGGTCAGAATTTTCCCTGCTCCATTTAGTTCAACTATTGTTGTTGACCGGTAGTCTTTTCATTTTCCATACCGTCTGGCAAACGGCGTGTTATGACGTGCTATGAAAAGTATTATAACTGCTCCCCGTGCCGAAGTTTGATCATCTGCGTATCATATCATGGAGTGAACTTAATTAATAGTTAATCAAATTAGCAAGTGGAACAGACTTGACTTTAGATAACGATCTAACGATATTTACAATTGAAATTAGGGAGTCATATTGTTTTATCTCAAGAATAATGAATGATCTGAACACATTTAACCAATCTTAAATAAGATATTTTTGAAAGAATTAACGGTTTATCTCTATAATTTTTAAAAACAACACAAAACAAGACAATACGTTCGCTCTTAAATCCGAGCACAACCCTCCTGGGGTTAAACCACTTAACATAAAGTTTCTCCCGTTACATATCGGGGCATTTCCCATTAAAACCTTGGGGTATTACAAATAAAACTATCTACCGTAAATATCGGGTCTTTCCCATTAAATATTTGGGGTATTACAAAATAAAAATCTCACCCGTAAATATCGGGGCCTTTGCCATTAACTATTTGGATAATATACACGTATAGACAAAACAAACGAAAAAAACTTAGAGATAAACCCGTTAATACTTTGTGAATGTAAAATTCCTAATTACGATATTGTTAACTCAATTCTAGTTAAACAATCACAAAACATTTTACTGCGCAATATAAACCTGTTAATACTAATTTTAAATGCCAAAATATGTGTTCAAAAACAAACAATTATAATTCATAATCTTTTAAAAACAACATGACGCATTTTAAAACAAATAATATATATACAATTTTGTTTCAGTAATTTTCCTACATATAGTTAAAGACTGTTCCACTACTAGCTTGAAAGACGATATAATATATTAAATTTAGTAACTACACCATGATATTTAATGACGCGTGATGATAAACTGCAGATTTCCAGTTAAATTATAATACATAGCACTAATGTCATTTTACCACCCTCGCCATGGTAGGATTAGAAAAGACTTACCCCGTTGGTGACCTGTGAACTTCTAGTGGTTAGGACTTCAATCGTTTCTCTGGTCGACGGCATCAATTAATATGTGACAGTATTACATTCTTTGATCAGGTGCTTGGATGACAACACTAGTGTGACTTCAAATATAATATTTTTATTCTGCTTCTTACAATAGGTACAAACATCGTGATGTAAACGACCGTAGAACTAACTATATGGAAGGAGTCATGACTTAATTAGCTTGGCTTAGCACGAGTGTGCTAACTCCAGAAGCTCTCGTCTCGTCTCGTCTCGTCTCGTGCCAAGGCACCCATGGCCCGCCTAGCATGGCCTCTTGGACCTGTCTCCTAGCCCTGCCTGGACCTCACTGACCATTCGTTTATGTTCTGAGTTTATAAACGTATTCAAGACAAAAGAGCTCATTAAACACCTGTCTAATGTATCATGCATAATATCAGGTTTAACATTCAATATAGTTTATCAGATAAAGTTAGATAAGACATGCCAACCACAAGTTCTAGTTACGCAATGACATAAGGAATACTACCAAGATCTCCAGCCGAGTGCTGATAGCAACAGGTTTATGTTACAATCACTTACACGTATTTTGATATGGCAGGACGCTTCTATGACATATGTCATTGTGTAATAGTAATTACAATGTTGCATTAAAGGGACAATAACATTCTTGCTGGCTTGAAAGCTCCAGAAAATAAATAATACCCTTATTCTAAGTACTAGATGTTTAAGTGTCCTACCAGTTGTGTAAATTATCCATTACAACCTATTTTAATTGTCCAGAGGGTTCGAAAATATTTTAAAATCCAAGTCACATTTGAAAAGGTTTACGTTAGACTTTTCAAATTAATTGGTTGAATTTTTCCAATTTTTTAAAATAAATGTGTTAAGATGAAATTTATATCATCAATTAATTGGAATATTGTAAAAAAATACGATTTGTTGACCAGAATGAAGATTGGGACATATTATTCAGTTACAACAAGAGTGTTATTGGGGCTTTAATTCATGTAGCTACATGTAGGTAAATGTACGTGCAGGTCAACACAATGAGTAGTTCTTTTCAGAACTGTGCAGGTCAACACAATGAGTAGTTCTTTTCAGAACTGTCTTTGAGCAAACTTTCACTATCGTTTGCTCAAGGACAGTTCCAAAAGGAACTACGGTACACAATGAGACAGTTTTGGTATGAATTTTGGAGCCATGGTGCCTCAGTGAGTAGGATGTTTGCTTCCTAACCTTTAATCCAGCTGGACTAGCTACCCTGGAGGTCCAATATTCGATCACTGAGTTGGCTATGAAAGTTCTGAATCTGAATGTATACACTGCAGTTCATCGAGATTTTCCATCAAATGTTAATTCTCTTTGTCAGTGAAGCAGAACAAAAAGGGACAATGTATAGTTGTTTTGATGAAAAAAAAAATCGTCCTGTACATGTAAAAGAACCCTTGCCAGTTGAAATTTGAATAAGATATTAGGCAGCAATTTTAACAACTTATTTAAGAGCTAAATCTGCCTATTGTAACACTATGCAATTTAATAATTTCAATTAGAGATGGATAATCAAGACTTTGTTTGTTCATTAAAAATTTTCCCTGTTGACTGAAATATTCACCATATTCCCTTTTCATTATCTATTTTTAAAACTATTAATTATTATTTTGCTCTTTATCTAAATCTTACATACTGCATCTTTAAAGAGCTGGTCGTTCTTGCTATAATACATGTAGTTTAGAAATAGATAATGCAAAATGAATAATGAAAATTTCATTCAAATTTATCTTATTCTTGTCTATTGCGAGCGAAGATACATGTATTAGCCTTTGAAGGTTTGACAAGATTTGTGCAGTACGGTAGGCCCCTACCGGTACCTACATGTATATATGTATAACCATCGGACTGGTTGTTCGAAGTTTAGCCTTAAAATTGTTTCACTATTTTTAAATTAGATTAAAATATGGCCGCACCGTTCTAATTAATCTACTTAATATTAGAGATATCTGATTATGGTCTTGTCATGTTAATAATAATAAATGTCAAATTGATAGTTTTTACAACATTTTAGGCCTAAAGAGTGACCTGCATTAGGCAGATTTACCTCTTACATACTTAGTTAGTTTCATTATTGTCCCCCGCCTTTCGAAGAAAGTTGGGGGACTATTAAAATGGGTTCGTCCGTCTGTCTGTCTGTCTGTCTGTCTGTCCGTCTGTCTGTCCGTCCGTCACACTTTTTGGGACACAATAACTCTCTTCCTAATTGAGCTAGAATGTTCAAACTTGGTGTATGTGTTTATTAGGCCAATGCCTTGATGGAGTTCGAAGATGAGCATTTTCCGCTTAGGGTAAGCAGAGATAAGCAATTTGATTGATTGATGCTTTGGGACACGATAACTTTAGTTCTAATTAAGTGAGATTGATGAAACTTGGTGTATAGTTTCATTATAGTAATACCTTGACTAAGTTCGATAATGAGCATTTTCTGCTCAGGGTAAGCAGAGCTATACGCAATTTGATTGGTCGAGAAGAATTTGGAACACAATAACTCTCCTTCTAATTGAGTTAAAATGTTCAAACTTGGTGTATATGCTTATTAGGTCAATGCCTTGATGGAGTTCGAAGATGAGCATTTTCCACTTAGGGTAAGCAGAGATAAGCAATTTGATTGGTTGATGCTTTGGGACACGATAACTTTAGTTCTAATTAAGTGAGAGAGATGAAACTTGGTGTATAGTTTCATTACAATAATACCTTGACTATGATCGATAATGAGCATTTTCTGCTCAGGGTAAGCAGAGCGATAAGCAATTTGATTTGCCGAGACTTTGGAACACAATAACTCTCCTTCGAATTGAGTTAAAATGTTCAAAATTGGTGTATATGCTTATTAGGTCAATGCCTTGATGGAGTTCGAAGATGAGCATTTCCGCTTAGGGTAAGCAGAGATAAGCAATTTGATTGGTTGACGCTTTGGGACACGATAACTTTAGTTCTAATTAAGTGAGAGTGATGAAACTTGGTGTACAGTAATACCTTGACTAAGTTCGATAATTAGCATTTTCTGCTCAGGGTAAGCAGAGCAATACGCAATTTGATTGGTCAAGACTTTGGAACACAATAACTCTCCTTCTAATTGAGTTAAAATGTTCAAACTTAGTGTATATACTTATTAGGTCAGTGCCTTGATGGAGTTTGAAGATGAGCATTTTCCGCTTAGGGTAGGCAGAGATAAGCAATTTGATTGGTTGATGCTTTGAGACACGATAACTTTAGTTCTAATTAAGTGAGAGTGATGAAACTTGGTGTATAGTTTCATTACAGTAATACCTTGACTATGATCGATAATGAGCATTTTCTGCTCAGGGTAAGCAGAGCGATAAGCAATTTGATTTGCCGAGACTTTGGAACACAATAACTCTCCTTCGAATTGAGTTAAAATGTTCAAAATTGGTGTGTATGCTTATTAGGTCAATGCCTTGATGGAGTTCGAAGATGAGCATTTTCTTCTTACGGTAGGCAGAGATAAGCAATTTTTGGATGACACTTCGTGTTCAGTTTGATTGGTCGATACGTTTGAAAAAAATAAATGTGCGATTAATTAATATGTGTAATCTATTTATTTTGGGATTTCGGCGGGGGACATCAGCCTCACTGTTGGCTTGTATTTTTTTACAATCGTCTATTTCAGGGAATCAAGTAAGTTATTAAAGCTCCAGTCTGACGAAATAATGGGAGATAATATTCCAGAGCATGACTATCGCATCAGGGAAACTAATGATATTAACACCTTTCATCAATGTATGGTATGTGATGAAATTTTTAAGCGTTATGACGACTTAGAAAAACACAACAAGCGTCATATAAAAAAAGAGAAAATTGATATTGTTGAAGGGAATGAATCTATGCAAGAACTCAGTGACTCGGAACACTGTACTGGTACATCGAGTCAACTATATGACAAGCCAAACAAATCTATTCTAGAACTCAGCGACTCGGAACACTGTACATCGAGTAAAATATACGACGAAGGAACCGAATCTATAGCTATCACTTCCTATCACTGTAATAATTGTAAGATGACTTTTCAACAATACAGTGATATAGAAATACATAATAAAATACATAAAGAAGTGGAACTTGAAACTGTTGAAACTGGTGTAACTGGTCTGTGTAGCTCAAACTTTGAAACTAGTGAAACTCATCCATGTAGTTCAAACTTTGAAACAGGTCTGTGTAGTTCGAACTATGAAACTGTTGTAACTGACCCGTGTAGTTCGAACTTTGAAAATCGTAAAATTGGACCGTGTAGTTCGAACTTTGAAACTGGTTTAACTGGTCTGTGTAGTTCGACTTTGGAAACTAGTGCAACTAGTAAAACTGGTCTGTGTCGTTCAAAGTTTCCCCAAGTTGCAGGTTTTGAGATCTATAATGACCAACCAGTCGATGACGAGATGCAAGACGAAAAATCTATGTGTGAATTATGTCACGGGAACTATATTTCATGTCCTTGTGACCACAGCAACCATCTCCACGCCAAAGTAAAAGATAATATTACTGTCAACGAAAACTTTGGTTGTGATGATCAGGATACTAATTTGAGGACGTTAATATGTACAGTTTGCGGTAAAACTTTTCGTCACAAAATAAATTTACAACAACACATGTATTATCATATAGAAGGGACACCACATAAATGCAATGTCTGTAATAAGTTCTTTATCATGTCTAGCCATTTATTGGCTCACATGAGAACTCATAATGTCAACGGAAAACCTTTCCGATGTGAGGTCTGTTGTAAAGCATTTCGACGAGTCACCAGTTTGCAGAAGCACAGAAGCAGAAAAAATGTATGCAATGAAAATAAACCTATTAAATGTAATATTTGTCGAAAAGGATTCGATAATCCTAGTCCATTCAAGGCTCACATGAGAACTCATACAGGAGAGAAACCATACACATGTGTTATTTGTAAAAGATCCTTCAAGGAAAGAAGCAAACTTACTCGACACTTAAAGGCCTTTGGACCAGTTCATACAAACCCCCTTGTAACCAGTAATCAGAATGTTGAAGGGGCTGCAGTGTCTTAGTCAATGAAATGAAATGGGGTTTAACTTCGTACTATTCTGCCCGGACTGGGTTAACGAAGACTGGGTATAGACATACAGTCTGCTATGAGAGATAGTTTGCCCGAAAACTGGTGCTACAGCTTAGTCCTCTATCGAATTCCAACTGTCAAGGGTTCTTTTACGTGCACTCGTTCATCTTCAGGACATGCCAGTGGGGTCTCCCCTTGTCGGAGCCACAGTGGATTTTTGCCTGCTAACTTGGAGGTCCTCTCGTTTTGGATCACTACGTTATCCGGGAAAGTTCATCAGGTTTCGCCTTGTCCGTGGGGCAGAACGAAGAGTCTGGCAAGGGACAACGTATATTCTTTCAAAATGGGAGGAAAAATTGATGTGCTTTGTACACATTGGTGTGCACATAAAAGAACCTTTCAAATTAGGAGTAGGTCATGGTGCTGCTTTCCAGGCAAAATTTTCCCTCATAGTCATAGCACACTGTATGGCGTATGCTCATCTTTATTAGCCCAGTCGAAGCTTTTGACCAAACTCATTAGTCTGGATGAACTAAAAAGGCAATCTGATTGAAATTGAAATATATATTCCGTTCCATAATGGTCTTTATGATGTTTAATGCAGACAAGTAAAACAAAATTTTTGAACTCTTAAGTCTGGGAATGTTTTATGAAACCGGGGCCAGGTTTCTATGATCAGCCATTTTTTGCCAAACTTGATCGACAGGCAGAGACATACATGTAGACGAACAGGAGATCTAACCTGTCAGTCAGTTTTCGTCCATGTCAGAAAATTAAGAAAATATATTTCAAAACACAAAACAGTTAAACTTGTAGGTAGATTTATAGTTTTTATTAAATACATGTAAATAAATTATTTGTTCAACCATCAAAAAATTACCTGTTTTTTTACTCTACTTAGATCTGTAGATAACAAAGATTATTCGTATCAGAAAGAGAGAGGTTCAGTTTAATGTCTACTCAACACAAACTATATCATTTTGGGACTAACATATGGTTCAATTTTATTTCAGTAACGCACTTGTACGACCTAGTTTGCATCGAGTGTATATTAAACCCCATTTCTTGTTGGTAGCAGATGTTGGGCCCCAAAACAAAAGATACTGTAATTTATTTTTATTTGTATCATACCCAGATCTGCATCAAATTGAACACACATTCTGATGTTATTGTTTTGTCACATAATGACAAGTCTCAAATAATCTCCAACATCTTCTTTGGCCAGGTGACAGATATGGGTTTTCGTCCCCTTCTCCTACTGCAGCTGTTTGTAATCATGTAACGTAAAACGTAATACAATACACTTGAGAATTGGGTGGAGAATTCGTTAAGTGTGTCCATTCAGTCTGTGATCGAACAGGCCCCAAGTTCACAAAGCATTTTCCGACTTCAAGTTGAGAATTTACTTAACTTTCAATCACTGTTTATGAGAAATATCTTGGATCCAGAAACATAAAACTTTGCACATAGTTTCTTATTGATGTATTTGATACATTAAAACAACAGAAGTTTTATAACGGACTATATTGTTGTTAAAATAAGGCTAACAATTTTGAGGAAATTCTTAACTTAAGTTTGAGAATGCTTTGTGAACTCGGTGGGCTGGTTTTATTCAGGACGCAATGTAGACAATGAATGCACACAAGGGCCTTTTCTTTTTTTTTTGTTCTCTCTTATGAACATGTAGTGACAGTCAATTCTTTACTTGAATTGTCAGATATGCTCCCATAGTCCCATATAACAACCTTGTCTTCAACAGACTTATCAGAGAATTGAGTGCTCGCTACTTCAGTCAGTTATATATAAGGATAACTTGTGTTTTCACTTTTTGCGTCCCTACTCGTTTCTTCAAATATTCATTATGCTGGGACACAATAATTATCATACCACCATTATTTTGGTTATTTTTAAATATGTCTGATACGTGTATGATAAAACATTGATCTTTTTATTAAGATATACCGAAAAACTTGTATAACGCACAAACCTAGTTAATTACGCATCTACCACTACAGTGATCTCTGTGTTAAAATTATATTGGAATGTTTTTAACCAGTTCTATGACAAATGTGATAATGACTAATACCAATATTGTTCTTTAAAGATACATTATGGGAGATAAGATAATGAGTTGGCAGTTCTCACTATAATAGTTAAAAACTAGATAGTGTAAAGGTAGTTTGCTGAAAATTTCAGTCAAACTGATCCACTATGAGGCAAAAACGACGCTTGTGAAATTTTCGCATAGCCTCAGTCATCATTATTAAAATCATTAATATAAACAGCATAGTTATCCACGTTTTACATTTAATTATCAATGGCCTTTAAACAGCATATAGGAATCTAATCCAGCCAATATCAAAGGCTAGCCTAGACATCAAGAGTTTATTATGGTCTGGATAAGTTAATAAAAGTTACATTATGGGAGATAAGATAAAGAGATGGCAGTTCTCACTATAATAGTTAAAAACTTGATAGTGTAAAGGTAGTTTGCCGAGAAAAAAGCGTTTGAAATATTCACATAGCCTCGGTCATCATTACTCAAATCATTAATATAAACAGCATAGTCTCGATTATCCACTTGATTGATTTAATTATCAACGGCCATTAAGCGACATATAGGAATTCAATCCGCCAACATCGAAGGCTAGCCTTGACTTTAAGAGTTTATTATGGTCTGGATATGTTAATTAATGTCTAATTGATTATTTAGATAACATCTCAGGCCTAAAGAAAGACCTGTAATAAGCAGATTTTGCTCTTGCGTAATGCTATTTCAATGTCTAATTGATAATTTTGATAACATTTCAGGCCTAAAGAAAGACTTGTAATTGGCAGATTTAGCTCTTGCATAATGCATGTGACCTGAATGACAACTATATATTGTATCCATTCATTCATTACTGATTGATTGACTATCTGGCAGATTGTCGACTATCGTCTGTGTATGGCTCTTCATATGACGATTAACGCTAGATTTATCTGCATACAACTTTAAACAAACATCACATCTATATGGTTTTTCTCCTGTATGTGTTCGCAAATGTCTCTGTAAATTACTCGTGGAGGAAAAACACTGACTGCAACTTTCGCAGCGATACGGTTTGTCCCCAGTATGTGTACGAATATGCGTCTGCAGATCGAAATTACGAATAAACGAACGATTACAAAGGTCACATGCATGCTTCTTTTCCCCGGTATGAATTTTGACATGTTTTGACAAGTCACATTTTTCACTGAATGAAATATCACAAAAATCGCAATTAAACGGTTTCTCTCCGGTATGCGTTCGTAGGTGTCTCTGCAAATTATTATTCCTGAGAAACAGTTTACAGCAAATTTGACATTTATAATTCCTTTCACCAATGTGATTTCTGATATGTTGCATACGGTCACCGTTGCGCATGAACGATTTGTTGCAATATTCACACGTAAACGGTTTCTCCCCAGTATGTGATCTGACGTGCCTTTGTAAATCACAATTAAATTTGAATAATCGCTCGCATATATCACATTTATAAGCAACGTTTTGTCGTGTATGAACCTTGACATGTATCTTCAAATCACCGTTTCGATTAAATGAGCGACTGCAAATATCACATTTAAATTGTCTTTCTCCGGTATTAAATCTGGTATTAAACACTTCAGATCTTATTCCATTTCCAGTATTCTCCACAAATTCTTGTGTTACATGTTCGACGGGCTTTAGTTCATTTCCATACGAACATGTTTTAACATGATCCTCAAAGTCATAATATTGTTCAAAATTCTTCCCACAAGGGGGACATTGATAAATAACAGGCCTATTATCCTCAGTATCTACAGGCTCTACTCCAGTATTGGTGCTGGTATTAACCAAGTCAGATTTTATTTCATTTCCAAGCAAACATGCTTTATTATGTTCCTCAAGGTCACAATATTGTTCAAAATTCTTGCCACAAGCATGACACTGATAAACAATAGGCCTTTCATCAGCATCTACAGGCTCCTCTTTAACAACAAAATGTATTTTATTATGAGCTTCTAGCTCCGTCTGAGATTCAAACTTTTCATCAAACACAGTACTTGGATTAAATTTTGGAATGTTTTTTTCTTCTTTGACATGTATTTGGTTGTGTTCCTCGAGGTCGCCATATATTTGGAATATTTCATCGCATATGACACACTGATGAAACGTTTTAACATCGTCTGTTTCCTGGAAAATATACACGAATAAATATGACTTAAAATCAGGGTTCTTAATCCATTTTGAAATGAACCAGCCAGAATTGGTCAAATGAAATCCTGGTTGGAAATAGGTTTTAAAATTATAATATTCCATTTCCTTTAATATAACAAAAATAATTCTTGGTAATTTGTTATGTAATTTAATGCAAATGAGTTTGGTTTTGTTGGTGTGCAGTGATTTGGTGATGACTATGTCCAAAAGAAACATGTATAGGACCTAGTACTCAGAAATTAGGACAGGAAGACGGTTTATGTATGTAAAAATAGATTAAATATTAATCTGATTAAAACACAGATCCAATTTCGTTTCGTTTTTTATAGTTCAAAATTTTGTTTTTACTTGTCTTTACGACTCTTGGATCTGGAGGACTTGTTATTTAACTCGTGTTCTGCCTGAAATGAGGGGTCAGCCAATCAAATGGTCTGTCGAATCCACCGTTTGACCTTTTCATGCGTGGAACTGTGGGTAAATATTACCAGCCAATGACGTCTATACTAACACCAGCGGATAGAAATCAAAACAAAAAAAAAGTAGATTTTAAAAAGCATGGCGGTCGCTAATTGGTTAATCCAATGACTGACGTTATCGGGTCAAATGTCCCGTGCTTGATACCTGAAGTCATAGAACGTGAGCTCCCACTATAACTTGTTAGATCTACATGAGTGTAGGCCATCGAAAGTATAAAAAACAAAACAAAATATAGATCTATATTTTAATTAGATTGATTAAATATAATCAAATTAAATATAAAGAAATGAAGTAGAGTTTAACATCCTACTGTTTTGCTCCGACTAGGATAATGAAGACTGCAGGCGTATGTCATACAGAGTGCTTTGAGGGAAATTTTGCCCCAGCAGCGTCACTATGACCTACTCTTATATCGAATTCCAAGGGATCTTATTAAAATTAAACGTAAACATATTGTTATTCAAAAAATTGTACTTGAAAGCAAGGTTATTGGTAACATTCCATTAGCAGTGTGAAATTTCGTATAGTTAGGCCGCTATATTTACTCATGGACCTTATTTATAATACACATATACATTGTCATAATTTATGAGAAATTAGGTCCACGATTTACAATCCTTCATGTTTAAGGTGAGATTTTACTCCTTCACCCCTCGACTCACTTCGGCTTTCCTTCACGGGAATCATTAAAGACTCCTGCAAATTAGCTAAACCATCTTGTTTATTAAACATTTACATTTTTTTCTGAGGAACATCTGGATGTACAACATTCAAACATGATAATTTGATGGCCTAGTACTTAGTAGTAGTACGTTGACACGGCTACTTCAGCGCTACTTTACTAACCCTAACCCCAAGAGTAGCCGGATCAACGTACTGCGCCGAATTGATAAATGATTTCAAAAAAAGTCTTCGATTACAGACCGTTATAAAAGCCATCTTATATATTTTAGATTTTCTATAATTTGGACTAGGATCACGTATACCCGAATGACTCACAAATTAACTAAAATTACAAGTTTACAGATAATAAATTAATAAGAAAAAAAAAACCGACATCACATGTAAGCATACGCGGTGGTTTTATCCTTATTGATGATTTGTTTATTGGCATTGGTGTTCCACGTAAGAAAGTATACCAAAGTGAAATTTTCAAGGCAAAGGGCCCGGCAAAGAACGTACCGTATTGTCGTTCGGATGGGACGAAAACCCGTGATTACTTGTACATTGACTTGCCCCAAAAGACCCCTCGGCAGTTGGAATTCGATATAGAAGTAGGCCATACTAGCATCGCTGTCCGGGCAAAATTCTCCCCATAGCCCACTGTATGACGTATGTCCGTCCTAATAGCCCAGTCCCATTTCATTTCATAACATAGAAGAATATTTTAAAATTGCTGGCCAACGTAACATTTTCTATTCGATATATTAATATCCAAATGACCCGGATGAGTGGATATTCGATTCAATTTTCAGAAAATTTAGTTCGCTGAATTCTTATGATCGCGTAAAAAC
Source organism: Patella depressa (assembly GCA_948474765.1). Taxonomy (NCBI): domain Eukaryota; kingdom Metazoa; phylum Mollusca; class Gastropoda; family Patellidae; genus Patella; species Patella depressa. The sequence continues at coordinate 5,899,578 of OX419718.1, forward strand.
ACAAGAATGTCACGCGACAAGACATAGACAACTGACTAGCTCAACCAATCATCACTGTATTTTCATATGCATTTATGTAAGGCCGGGGCTATTTGCCACATGTGGTAAGGCATATGTGACTCGGTCTAAATGCACGCTGTCCTTAAAGATACATTATGGGAGATAAGATAAAGAGCTGGCAGTTCTCACTATAATAGTTAAAAACAAGATAGTGTAAAGGGAATTTACTGAAAATTTCAGTCGAATGTATCCACTTTGAACCAAAAAATTAGTGATAAACAGAAAACTTTATGGATGAATTAGTGATTGAATTTTCGGTCTAGTTTCGATCATCATTAGGCTACAGCGAGCTTTTGGCATGAGGTGCACGGAACTGTGGTAATTTAATCAAATATCTGACGTCATAGGGTCAAAGTCACTCACATGACCTCTGACGCAACCTCCTAACACATCTGGTCAGATCTTCATGTAGTGTAGGCCAACGAAAATATAAAAAAAACAAAAAAAAAAACGAAATATAGATCTGTATTTTAATCAGATTAGTCCCTGGTCTACAAACGTTAAAGCCCCAATAACACTCTTGTTGTAACCATAGAAATATATACTGACGGGAATGTCCACATGACGTATTCAGCGTTATGACGTTGTATTATGTTGTGCAGCGCCTGCGCGAAACACGTTTTGCATAAGTGACTTCCGGCATAACACTGTCCCGTATGAAGTAATGGCAGACACGAGTGATTTTCCAGAATTTGACGGCGTGATGATGCCGTGAATGAGGTAAAATTATGAATATAAAGATTACCAATTTGCTCTCAAAACCTAAATACCCGATTTAGATTACATCGAGGCTTCTCAGATATCATAATAATATTTTTTAATGACAATATGTAATTCTGTGCCGTTCGTAAATTTTCTGTGTCGCCATTATTATATTGAATCAATAGACCTATCTTTTGGGGTTTATATAGTTTATTTATCGTCATAGGAATTCTTCTCAGATTTTGTTGAGTTTGTGCTATAGATCATTATAATTAATATGGTGGGACTTACAATATTTGAGGTTTTATCGAAGTGAAGATTGGCGAAAAACGACCCGTAGCAGCACACGTGTTTTGATTCGAGAAATACTAGGCCTACTGCAAAGTAGAACGTGATTCGTCAATTTGAATTAAGAAATGGATCAATTGATTTTAATTGTTGCGCTCACGCTTTGTCGAATATAATTTATTTATTTTTTTTTTTTTTCTTCAGTTAATGGTTCTCCAAAGATTTGTAAAAATATAATAATAGTAATAGGAGGTTTCATGAGATAGGCCTACAAATAATCAGCTGTCAGAAACAAAGTCCGGTTATGCAGGTAGAATAGTTCACAGCATTTCTAAAAATAAAACAATTAATACTAGGCCTAAGATGTCTACATATTGCTTTAAAAAAAAGTCATGCAGAATATATCTCACTGCATTTTGTCAAAAAATAAAAATTAATACTAGGCCTATTGATAGTACAGTTCTGCATCATTCATAAGCATTGCATTTTTGTAACCATAAAATAATATAGGTCTACTAGGCTTTGTGTTATATGCCTACCTATTTCTAAAAACTGATCAGCTGTCAAAAAAAAGTCATGATATGGCCGCAGAATTCTATCAGCGCATTTTTATGAAAACTTGTAAAATGTAAATAATACTAGTCCTTGTGATACATGCCTTCATATTTAAAAAAAAATAGTTGATCAGTTCTCAATAGATAATCAGGCAAGATATCGTACAGCATTTTGTGAGGATTTGTACAATTAAAAAAATACTAGCCCTCATGATATAGGCCTACCCATTTCTTAAGAACTGTAATTAGATATATATAAAAAGAAATGGGCACAAGATATTATATTTATTTACTACATTTGGGAGACAAAGTGGCACAGTGAGTAAGATGCTGTCTCGCTGATATGGAGGTCGTGGGTTCCATCCCAGTGTTGGCAAAGAAAATTAAGCAGGATTCCAGTGTTCCTCGAGACAATTTCCAGATCTCCCATTTTGTGTGCGGTGCAGGAGGGAGGGCCTGGCCAGGAACAATGTTCAGTTGTTCTGATTGTATAAAAAAACGAGGGCCTGTATGCATGCACATAAAAGAACCTTTGACATTTGGCATTCAAAATTAAGTGTATGCAATGGTGAGTTGCTGTCCAGGAAAATATTTAGAATTTTAGTTCATTTCAAATTTCTACATTCCAGGTTACATTGTAAATATTGTGGAAGCAACAAGCAAACAGATCTCAAGATTAAGTTTAGATTGGCACCAAGAACATTTGTCGGTACAAAATAATTCGTAATGGAGATCATAAATTTGAAATATGAAAAATTGTGGATTTGAACGCTCATATGTGGATTTACATTTGATACAAGAGATCCACAAAATCCAAAGACATTATTATTTTTATAATGGCAATAGTGAACTAATCTATAATAAAAAATACTTTGTAAAATGATCTGTGTGTAATGGCTTAATGAAGTTAATGCTACAAAATTCAAATCAAACTTGATAAATTTTGTAGCTTACATGTACATATGAGAGCTGTGTATATTATCAGTTGAATAGAAATTTACTCTACACAAATATCAGGTTTAATTTATTGAGTGAAGAGAATTCAGGGAACCACGGTGGCTAAGTGGGTAAGACGCTGGCTCGCTAGGCTGGAGGTCGGGTGTTCTATCTCTGCATTGGTCGAGAAAGTTACTCCAGATTTTCCGAAGTGGTTTCCCCTTGTCAGTGAATCAGGATGGAGGGCCTGACATGTACAGCTGTCTAGTCGTTCGGATGGGACGAAAAACCAAGGTCCTGTGTACACATTGGCGTGCACGTAAAATATCCCTTGGCAGTTGGAATTTGATATAAGAGTAAGCCGTAGGGCCGCTGCCCGGGCAAAATTTCCCTCATAGTACACTGTATGGCATATGCCTGTCTTCATTAGCCCATTTTAGGAGCAGAATAGTAAAACTTTAAACCCCATTTCATTTCCTTTCTGGAAAGAGAATTCATAATAAAGATAATAGTCGCTACATGCATACTAGTGCAGGTACGATATATTGTAGTATCAATGTATCATAATTCATTTTCTCAAATTGAATCGCTAGAGGTTGAATCAATGGATTGCGATTCTTTTTCTATATTATTTTGTCACTTTAATCAAGAATTTATCACTCTTAATTATCCACTCCACACATTATTAGTAGGTTCGTATTTGGATCCATATCAATATCATGGTACAAAACAGTTTTATTTCTTCAACATCATCATGACTAAAAATATTAATTATTCATTTGTCCCATTTATTAAATATTGACCTGGCCCCGAGTTCACAAAGCATTCTCAGATTTAAGAATTCACTCAACTTTTGAAGATTGATTATGAGAAATATCTTTAACCCAGAAACATTAAAACAACAAAAGTTTTATAAAGGAATATATTATTTTAGTTAAAATCATCCGAACAATTTTGAGAAAATTCTTAACTTAAAGCGAGAATTTCATATTTTTAAAAGTTTATTAAAATAAAGCCTTGAAATAGATGGTATCTATAAACAGTAGTCCTACCCTGTTAAAGAATAGTCCTATAATTCACTATTGCCAGTTGAGAAATTGGCAAAAATATCATTTTCAACTTCAAATTCAAACGTTTGAAGATAGCTGTTTCATCGGGGAAATAGAAAAACATGGGAGGTAATTATTGTTATTATTTCCCGTGTGAATGAAATTTAAGTATGGGAAATAATGCCTATGATCGTATAATATTGAGTTGACAACCCATTGAGCAAAAGACATAGAAATAATTATGTTTTGACTTTCTTAGAAAATATGAAATTCTACACGTAGCTTTAAGTCGGAGAATGCTTAAGTCTGAGATATGAATCCTAATAAATCGCTATATGTATCGTATCCTTACTGCAGTGGTAATATACCCAGCACTAATGTATACCTAGAACATTCGCCCAAATATTCAGTTACAGAAACAATTCACAAAAATCCATTTAAGTTCATTCAATATATTTATTGGAAATTTATAACTAAAGTGGTTGATGTACAGTTCTGAGCTACCGTAAGTGTATTCCAATTCTTCACAAGATGTGTTTTAAAGTCATTTAGGCAATCACATAACAAGCCTGCTTTTCGTTCAATGCAAATAACTGTTGTAAAATTAGGATTTAGCAACTAGTTATTTAAGCCTAATATTTTATTGTCAGTTTTCCATGTTAGAAATTATTGGTTTAAAACTCCCTGTGAACATCAAAATAAAGCTCTTCAAAGTAAATAAATGGCGACTGTATTGGTGGTCTGAAAATAAAAAAAATATACATGTACATTATATTAGTATGTTTGAACAAAATAGGCCTATGGTGTTTATTTAGGGATTTCTGTGTCTAAAAACATTTTTTACATGAGTTATGCATAAATTACAGATGGAAATCAAACTTCATGCCAAGAAAGTACATGTATCACATCACAGTTCAGGTAGTTGGAATTGGCACAAGACCTTAAAAAGTTTTTTTTAAGGCTTCCTTCAACCAGAATTATTCACTTGACGTATCTTTTAATTCTACCCAAACAAGGTCTCAATTTACATATTAATCCATTCTTTCAGTGACATCAATCTAATATTTTATGTCTTCATCATTACGATTACCATGTTAATCTACTCACAAAGAAATCACATTCAAAAACAAAATTCCACTTAATTAATAAATCCTGCTTAGGGAATGATGGGTAACTCTGGCCCTCAGACCAACTGGCGGTGAAGAATAGATGACACAAGAAAACAAAACTAGCTTGATTAATCCTTACCCTCATTCTCGGTACTCTATGTGGTATATCGTTCCGTTTAACTCCACTAACCTCTGAGTCAACTCATATGATCAAATTGTAAACGGTTTTATGATTGGTCCGTAGAATCAAGCTACAACGAAGAACACATGATATGAATTCGTGAAAACCCTGTGAATATACCAAGAAGGTTAGTCGAGTAGAATGGAAGGATACCGAGAATGCTTCCTGCATACCTTTCATAAATCATTTCTCACCTCCGATTTTTTTCAGGGAGAATGCGAAGATCAATTTTGTTTATTTAGTTAGAATAATATATATATGTATTAATATACCGGTATATATGTTCATTTTTTCCAAACAGATCACTTGAATCGAGGTCTGATTATTTTTTTACATTTTTGTTATGTTTGCATATAGGTTTACCCACATGATGCATTAATGAATACCTGACTATATATTTCTATATGCCTACTGTTCAGCTGGGCTAATGAAGATGGGACGTTGTTATTAATTCATGACTAAATAACATTTTTAAAAAATACATACATACAGTAATGTATCTCGTTACACTGCCTATAGTATCACAAATTACCTGCTAGCCACCGACACTAGAAATAGAGTAGACAGAATACTATATTACTAGAGGTGTAGTGTCCAGTCTTATACTAAATTTAAAATGAGATCTCCGATTCTGTTTCGTTTTTATTTCCACGAATTATTTAAATTAGAATACCGGTAGTTTAGAAATTAAAAATAAATATATATTTATAAAAAATACTCCGATTTTAACGTACCCCGAGTAGATTGCATTTTTGTTTACGTTTAGGCCCATAATTGTCGTAGTTCGTAGTTATAAAGACTCAACTTACCGGTACTTTACTAAACAAATACTGAAATAGTGAGCCTGCTGGGTCCTCCTTACTTGATTTTAATTTTATTATTGTTCAACAGTTGTGACATCTACTCTGGGTCTTTTCTCAGCAGTCGATGAAAAGAGAGACCACAGTTTCTCGTGTGTTAAGCGAAGCATCCACCGAAAACACATTTGCTTTCCGGCATCTCGACAGTAACCGGAAGTAGCGAATGCAAAACGGCATCATACGCAGCCGTCCCACAACATAACGCGATGACGTCATACGGTGGACATTCCCGTCAGTATATATTTCTATGTTGTAACTGAAAAATATGTCCCAATCTTCATTCTGGTCAACAAATCGTATTATTTTAGAATATTCCAATTAAATGATGATATAAATTTCATCTTAACACACCTAATTTAAAAAATTGGAAAAATTCAACCAATTGATTTGAAAAGTCTAATGTAAACCTTTTCAAATGTGACTTGGATTTTAAAATATTTTCGAACCCTCTGGACAAATAAAATAGGTTGTAATGGATAATTTACACAACAGGTACTCTCAGGTAGGACATTTAAACATCTAGTACTTATAATAAGGGTATTATTTATTTTCTGGAGCTACCAAGCCAGCAAGAATGTTATTGTCCCTTTAAAAGCTTCAATCAAAATAGAACGAAACCACAACAGGGAAAATAACTTAGCAATGAACCCAAAAGAGGAACAATAGAAATTCTTCAAGTCAGTATAGACGGCCAACTGACGTCATAAGTTACAATGTCAAGACAAAAATAGGGGCATTAATCCGCACAGAATTTAGTTAAGGGCTAAAGTGGTTAAAATTAACTATTCAGGAATAAAAATAAGTCGGTAAAAATAAATACGGTGTAGTGAGTAGTTAATGGAATGAGTTACTCGGGTTGATTATTTGATCCACGTCCTGAAAATTTATATCATACACCATTTTCTTTGTTAAGATGGCCGCTATCACGGTAAGTTATTATAAAATGAAATCAAATTTTTATATCTTATGTCCACAATATCACATTACTACATATGTATCTTACTACCAGGGACAACAGTTTTTGGAAATATGATTTATTGAATAAGATTCTGACCAATAATGCGTAATGCAAGAATGGTTTGGATATATAATCTTATAACATCAAATATTATTTTTATTCCTTCTACTTCTAGCCTATAAATTATAAACGACTTCTTCTGTATTTATATATATATGAAATTAAAAGAGAGATTTTCTTGATCTAGTTCCTTTAGGAACTGTCTCTGATTGGATGATGTCCGCTGACAGTTCCAATGCATCCCGTCATAAGGCAATGTCAATACCGGTACCACAGTACGGTAAATTCCACTCTTCCTCACCTCCTCTGTGCATAATACTACAAGCTATTTCGGAACCCCCAATAGTCTTTTTTTTCCCAATAGGAATCATTTCTCACCATATCTGACACAAATGTATAATAATTCAACTCTATTTTCAAGTAAAATTTAGCGATTAAATAAACATGTGGTCTGCGCATGTTTGAGTTTCGTAATGGCTGATCAGGTCAAACATATTTTGTATACCAGTATGTTGAATTATTATACATGTAAATGTGTGTCAGCTGTGGCAAGAAATGAATCCTTTGGTGAAAAAAGAAGAATCATTGTGAAAAATACTAGCTTAGGATTCCCCAAAAGTCTTAGAACAGTCTAGGCCTAGGTAGGCCTACTTGTAGGGAAGAGTGGTATTGCAGCTATATAGAGACAGATGGGAATGGTCAGTGGACATCGTCCGATCAGAGACAGTTCAAACAAAATTTAATCATGGTTTAGTCCACTTATTAGGTCATTTTAGTACTAACAACAGCCATCATATATTTCAATTTATATTACAGAAACACCAAAAGGTTAGGGAGACAACGCTGTTGGTCAAACTTCCAGAATGCATTACTGCGGTCATGTTTCATTTAAAGTTCTTGCCCCACTCTATGCAATTGTTACATCTTAAAAGGGTTGTAAATAAAGATTTAAGAATTAATTTTTGATACATATGCATCAAACTGTCTAAATTTGCTACTGTCTACTGAATTAAAAGTGACAAGATATGTACCGTAATTTCACAATTAGCTATCTTTCTGCATTCAGCTTACCAAGAAATAATTTTTACAATTAATATTAATATATTTGAACTTTTATCCATTTTGTAGACAATTTAAGTGACTTTGCTTGAGGTAATTTTAGAGGAGTTAAATTGTATTCCATAGAAGCTCCAAGTTACTGTTAGGGTTACTCAGCCACTATGCCACTCAATTAATACTAAATACCACACCTACTACCACTCAATTAATACTAAATACAACCCCTACTGCCACTCGATTAATACTAAATACCACCCCTACTGACACTCTATTAATACTAAATACCACCCCTACTGCCGTTTGATTAATACCACCCCTACTGCCACTCGATTAATACTAAATACCACCCCTGCTGCCACTCGATTAATAGTAAATACCACCTCTACTGCCACTCGATTAATACTAAATACCCCCCCTACTGCTACTCGATTAATAGTAAATACTACCCCTACTGCCACTCGATTAATACTAAATACCACCTCTAGTGCCACTCGATTAATACTAAATACCACCCCTACATAGTGAAAAAATGACAGAATACTTCAATTTATTTCAATAACGATGAATTAATTCTCAGGCGAAATTTCAAAGAGATGTACAGCAAATTTGTAGTCTCACTGGTCTAATTAATCTCCCTTGATCACCTAAAACTAAAACATACACAATAACCCAATGCTATCTTGAACGATTGATAAACTATGTTTATTTGAATATTTACAGGAAACCAACGATGTTAAAACTTTTCACCAGTGTATCTTGTGTGACGAGATCTTTTATCAGTACAGTGACCTGGTCCTCCACAACAAAACACACATTAAACGAGAGAAATCGAATAACGATGCTGAAAAAGAAGTAGAAATCATTCACTGTAAAGAATGCGGGGATGAATTTCAATCAGGAGTTGAATTAGAAGAACATTGTAAAAGTCATATTAGGGAGGAAGAATCTCGACCGAGTACCTCACGTCAGTTTGAGCAGAGAGCGGGAGGTTTTGAAGATAGTCAAAGTCAAGATGAGAATTTTGAACAAAGCTATGAAAGTCGAGTAGAGAGTTTAGATCAAAACTATGATGACAAGGATAATATTGTAGAAAACCATGATGATGATGATGATGAAAAAGACTATCCAATCCATTTCATGGATACATCTGGAAACGTTAAATCCAGTGGCGGCGAAGCAAATACAGGTACATTGTATTCCCCCACGGGAAAAACTCTACATAAATGTGATGTTTGTAATAAATCATTTAGACAAGTCAGTGATCTGCAGAGACATGTCACGATGCACACTGGAGAAAAACCCTTTGAGTGCGGAATCTGTGAAAAGGTATTTAGGCTGAAACATAATCTCAAACACCACATGCGAATACACATTGATGAAAAACCGTTCGAATGCGATGTTTGTAAGCGTGGGTTTAAACAAAGAAATACGCTACAGAGACACTACATCACACACACCGGCGAGAAACCATACACATGTGAAATCTGTCAGAAAGCTTTCACGCAAAGCAACACCCTTCAGAGGCATCTGAAAATACACAGAGGAGAAAAACGATACACGGAAAAAAGGTTTAAATGTGATGTTTGTAGTAAATTTTTTGCGAATATCACGGTTCTACAAGAGCACATGAGGACCCATACTGGAGAAAAACCTTTCGAGTGTGATGTGTGTGGCAAGGCGTTCACCCAGAAGAACACGTTATCACGACATTACAGAACACATACAGGAGAAAAACCTTATAAATGTGACGATTGTGGTAAATTCTTTCGATATAAACATAATTTAAACGATCATCGACGAGTGCATACTGGAGAGAAACCTTATAAATGTGACATTTGCGAGAGATGTTTTAGTCTGAGTAATTCATTAATGAAGCATTTCTCCACCCATTTTGAAGAAAAGCGCTTCAAATGCGGAGTGTGCAGTAAGTCATTTTTTCAGAAAACTATACTCCTACGCCACATGAAGACCCACACTGGAGAAAGGCCCTATCCGTGCGAATTTTGTAGTAAAGCATTTATTATGAGCGCCTCGCTTGCCAAACACATGAAAAACCATACAGGAGAGAAAGGGATGGAGGGAGATGACATCGAAGATTCAAATGAGGAAATGGAAGACCCAGATGAACTCTCTGGGTTTGACGAATCTGTTCCTACCTTGCCAGACGGAAGTGCGTGGAAGAGTTCTGATATGGCCTTGGATGAAGAATCTCTTGATGCAGAAATACCTATGCTGAATCATGGGGATGGCGTAAAGGATGAGACAGAGTTTACTCAGACAATCCCCCCTACCATACCCAAAATAATGTCTGCAGAATTAGCCAGAAGAATTGCCCAAGCAGGAGAAAGATATCGTAATGAAATCCCATGATCAGAGCCAGGGGTTTATTCCAGGAGTAAAAAGGGTTCTGATTTTTCCCTACAGATTAAAGATACATTATAGGAGATTAGACAAAGAGTTGGCGGTTCTCACTATAATAGTTAAAATCTAGATAATGTAATGGGAATTTGCTGAAAATTTCAGTCAAATTGATCCACTCTGAACCATATTAGCGTTTGAATTTTAAGCCTTGCTTTGCTAAACATTACTAAAGTCGCTAGGATAAAAAACATAGTCTTGATTATCCATTTTTGGATTAAATCATGAATAAAAGTTGAGCAGCAAATGGGGTCGTAAGCCAGGCTAGCATTGACATCGAGAGTTGATTATGGTCTGGATAAGTTAATTAATGTGTAATTGATAATTTATATAACATTTCAGGCTTTAAGAAAGATCTACAATAGGCAGATTGAGCTCCTTGGCGTATGTTTAATACATCTAGTCATATATCTTTAGGGAGTCATGCATTTATTAACATTTACCGCTTTACTCCCACCTACTACTAAAGCCCCAAATTGAAATAAAATTGAACCATATGTTAGTTCGACGTTAAACCCCATTTATCAGTGATAAATGAATCAGGTCTTCCCTTTTTTTTCGAATCATTTTTTTATTCATTGGGCTCATCTCAGACAAATAAAACAGCATTTATTTGACAGATTTGTTTTGGATTTGATATTTAACATTTGTATAGTTGTACATGTATGTTTAATATTGCATTTAGGAAAAGATGTCTTCATTTGTTCTGATCAATTGTTTCTTTGGCATTTAGCAAATGAACTGGAAATGTGCAGTAGACAATTCTATGAAATACCATTACTGCTTATTACTGAAAGGGGGGGGGGTTTAAAATGTGCATGTCGGATCAGAAGGCCTGTCATTGAGTCAACTGGCATGGTTTTGATTCCCCACTTGTACGTGACAAGGAGTAGGGTCACTTGTCCAACTATGTGGCTTTTCTACAGGTCCTGCCGGCTGCCACTGGTAAAGACCTCTACGTTCAAACACATTACTGAAACAAAAGTGTACCATATGTTAGTCCCGAAATGACCTAGTGTGTTTCAAGTGGATGTTCCCCCTACCTCCCACTTATTACTGGCCATTATTTTGGCTACGGTCATGGTGTCTTTATTAGTCCATGTTTAAAGTTGCAATTTCATATTTTTAAGTCATATTTTTAAAAGGTATTAAAATAAAGCCCTAAAATAGATTGTATCTATAAACAGTTCTAGATTAATCATATTAATCCTATAAATTGACTATTGCCAGTTGAGAATTTGGGAAAAGTATCATTTTCAACTTCAAATTCAAACGTTTGAAGATAGCTATTACACGGGGGTGAATGGAAAAACAAGGGAGGTAATTGTGTTATTTCCTGTGTCAATGATTTTTATGCCTGTGAAATATTGCCCATGATCGTATAATAGTGAGTTGACAATATTTTGAGCAAAAGACATAGAAATAATTATGTTTTCACTTTCTTAGAAAATATGAAATTCCCACTTTATTGTCGCTCATTAATTGTATTTCATAGAATTGTGTCCTTGCTACTCATTTATTTTGATGGTTTCAAGATAATATTATGATCATTAATGAGTAATGTTTTACTGTTAGTTTGGTGTTAATCAAAATAGGCTGTGTATGCATAGTTTTTATGATCAAAAGTTAAGCGCTAGCATTAAGATTATTGGGCTGGCTCACTCATCTGGATTGTTGCCTAGAAAAGTCTTCTACCTTCCCTTGTCAGTGGCTCAAAGCTGAGAGCTTTGTTGCAACAAGTCTGCAGAGATTCATGATTGAAATATTGCTCGTATAAACTTCAATACCTGTATTTCATAAATTATTTTGCTTTATTCAATATGACCAATTACTAAAATGGTACTTTATAAACCAAAAACAATTCATTATGCAGAATCACGTAATGGTGCCCTCCAGGCAACATTTTCCTCATAACCCACTGTATGCCTGTCTTTATTAGTCCAGTTCGGAGCAGAACAGTAGGACTTTAAACCCCATTTTATTTCATTTATAATGTCACACATACCATTTCAAATGGGGGGGATGGCCTAGTGGTCTAGAGTGCCGCGCTTCGACTTCTAGCTGGCCGGTCACCTCTGGCTTGCGGCTGTGGTTTCAAGCCCTGGTGTGAGCGTATGTGGCATGGAGATAGGGGCACCTTCTCAACCTCGTGGGTTTCCTCCGGGCACTCCGGTTTCCTCCCACTGCTAAAAAAAACCCTACGCGCAAGCGAATTATTGAAATAAAATTAAACCATATGTTAGTCCCGAAATGACCTAGTTTGTGTTGAGTGGACGTTAAACCCCATTTCTCTCTCTCTCCCATTTCAAATGTACATGTTGTTTCCAAATAGATCTATATATATGCATGTGATGCAGGCTATCCTATGTACTTAGTAGTGTGAATTTATTATTATACACATGTACATATTTATTATGTATTTTTATTTAATTTTTATTTATATAAATTTTTGATAAGAATTGTCATTTAGTGAAAAAAAAAAGAGTCAGCATTAAACACAAGCTACTACTACCTCTTGGGGAGACACATTCTTGTTATCCCCGGTGTTATTATTCCGTTCTACTCCACTATCCTTTGGGTCCGGGTACGGGACAATTTTTTCACATATTCAAATTACCTGCCCTTGATCGTAGCTTGATCCTATGAACCAATCAAAAAACAGTTTACATACCAGTCTTAGTGTCATTTCTTACATTCACCGCAGTAATCTTAGTTGCAACAAAATACAAGTTTCTTCCCCTTTGCTCACCTGATTGATCGATAAACATAGCAGAAATATCAGGGGTGGATGGACCCAGGGGTTAATGGAGTAGCGAGAATAGGGGAAACACGGTTGCACAGGTTGACTAATCAAAAGGGATCATGTTCGATCCCAATCTGTTGGCCTAGAAAGTAGTATAATAGGATATATGGCCAGTAATAAGTGCTGAAATAAAAAGACAGAATAAATCATATTTTATTCCAGTGATTTTTAATGAAGCCTTCAAACTTGATCTAAATGACACACTTTTGGTATTAGACCATTTTGAAAAAATGAACTCATCGGTAAATGTAACATTTTCTGGTATAAGAAGATAGAATAAATTAGATTTTGTTCCAGTAAATCTCGATCTAAAAGACACACTTTTGGTATTAGACCGTTTTGGCAAAATGAACTTTGATATATCTGGTAAATACATAGGCATTTGTTGATAAATATCTGGTAAATACAAAGACATTTGTTGGTAAATATCTGGTAAATACCGGTAGACATTTGTTGGTGTTGATTATGATGTGTTACTAGTATTGTGTTGATGTAGAATATATTGTTTAGTAAATATTATACTCAAGATAAACTCAGGTGGTTTGTTATTTATTTATCCTCTCTTGTAACACTACAGATAACAGACGATCAGCATAGTTGGTAGACATAGATCGGAAGGAGCTCTATTCAAGTCTCACTTACTGTCAGTTAATTCTGGCTTTATAAAGCATACGATCATTAAGAATAATGATAAATGACAGATTAACTTATTTGGAATTGAGATTATAGTTTCTATAACTGCACTGCATCTTTCCTTTAAAGTCGCGAAGTTCTGCTGAGTGTTAAAACACATAGAACATGTGTAGATTATAAATAACATATGAATAAATAAGATATTTAATGAGATCGTGCGTTTTGTCTAACCGAGCAGAGGTCATTCGTGTGTTGCCCGTAAGTAACATATTGAACACATTAACAGAAGTTGTATATAGTTGAAAACGTCCAATATAATATAATGTCAAATCTAGCAAAGTTCTATGTATAAATTACTTTGTCACACTCTCTCTCTCCCCCTCTCTCTTCCTCTCTAATTGATCTTTGAATCTGTTCCTGAGCCTAGAAAATTACATTGACAGGTTTTAATCTCAAAGCACTCTATTCAGGGCCAGATTTAGAAAAGAGGCTGTTCCCCTCACCTACACTCTTATAGTCACCCTCATCCCCCATCCTCATCATCACCTTTATCCTCCCCCCGCCCCCCCCCCCCACACACACACACATCACAATCACAAACTAGATGAAGATGAAAGTTAATTAGCTAGACAGCACAATGCTGTGGTTAAAAACTAGAATTCATGTTCATTCAAAGCGACATTTTAAAGACGATACGCTCGTGTTGACCAAACAAACGTCGAAACGATAACCGATATAGTTGGGTTGTGGGTCACTCGGGTGTATCGAGTCTAGAGCCAGATATTTTATACCACCACGTTTTGGCGTATGCGCACCGGATTTAGCTGTAATCGGAAAACTAGAACGAAAAGAATGCAAGAAACCAAAACACATTTTCGAAACCAGATTTAGGTAATTATTAGATTATTTCAAAGAGATATACCAATCTCATAAAGTTCTGAGCTGAATCCTTATAGATGCGTTTGAAAGTGATCAATTCGTTCTATACACAGAGACCTATCTACTATAAAAGTAGATCTCTGTTCTTAATGGCCGCCATATTGGAAATCAATGCAATATTTTGATATCATACTTTTTTTTGTTTTGCTTACTATTGCTAATGCATTTCATCATGAAAAATTCACAATGCATATTGTGCAAAAAAATTTTTGTAATAGTGAGCATTGAATTAAAAGTGCAATTGCAACCAATATTAATATTAAAGGGACCATCCCGATAAGTCTCAAAAATTAAAATCCGAGTATTTATGAAATTTAGGGACCAAAATATAGAGGCGTGGTGTATTTACCTTGTCGCAAAATTTCAGCTCCAAATATTTTGAGTCGTTTGGACGTGAACGTCAACACTGTTTATCCGGACACGTAACCCTTTTAAAATTTCGGGTCAATTTTTTCATTGGGTGACCTGATAATCGATTCCCGTTTCTTGATAGGTCTATACAGTGAATGACCCATGTACTGTACTTGATAACAAAAGGTAAATTTCACCTACATATTATTTTTATAGAAAAAAGTCTGGTTTTATCCAGATACTGTATAATACAAAGGTCTCCATTTCCAGATGAAGACTGTCAGGTTTAAGTTATTTACAAGCGTATCACAAATATCATGTTAGTTGGTCGGCCTTAGGTAATGGGTTTTAAGGGATTTTAACACAAAATTAAGCCGTTTTATTCCCCAAAAAGTTATCAGGATTGGCCCTTTAAAGCATTTAATTCATAGTTAATTCTATGTGATTCTACATGTATAATATAGGCTAATAATAATAATGATGATAATTTATTAATTGTACAACACCAAAATCCAGCCTGCTGTAAACCTGTCCCGTGGTAGCAATGCAAAAGCTTTTTTTACATTTTTGAAGCTGACTAAAACTGAATATTTGCTAGTTTTCCACCCCCACCTCCCATTTTAAGAAACCCAAAAAGATTTCAAAATCGATTAAGAAATAAAAAAGTTATTGCACTTTTATGACCCAAAATTAATCAATGTCAGTATACACCTGTTTTTTTAAAATAGCCAAAAAAGTGACCGAAGACAATTTCTCAGCAACCACTGATGATAAAGGCATCAAATTATCAGAAAACATCCTTCTAACCATAAAGTTTTTGTTGGAATTGATAAATTTTGGCATTGTAATTGATTTCCTTTGATATACATGTAGGGGTCTTTCTGTGAGAAAATGAGTTTACTTTCAGTGGCAAGGGCCGTTTTTGCTAATTTTATTTATTTCAAAATATAAGAAATAAGGCCTAAATTCGTTTCTGAATGTCTAAACAACGCTCGACACAAACTCTGTTTTCTCCTCAACACGAAAAGCACAAAGTCATTAAATGTTGGTAGTCATACAACGGCAAAGTCACAGAACAAAAACGACACATTTTAGCGTCAGTTTTTTTGAGATTGATAAAAATAGTATTATAGTGGCGCCTCTAGCGAGCTTTTGCATTGCTACCCGTTGCACTTGTACATGTACAATGTATGTTTAAAATATTTGGTAAATCAGATAATCACATGAAGGCTTTGGAACAATGCTATTATTTTAGATTCTTTTTAAAAACACCATAACTAGAATTAATCCTTGTTTTCGATTCCCCTGTTGTAAGTGACAAGGAGTAGGGATCGCCTGTCCAACCTCGTGGGTTTTCTCCGGGTCCTCCGTTTTCCTCTCATCGAAAGTGAAATATTGCAATAAAATTGAAATGATCTGGTTTGTTTTGAGTGGATGTTAAGCACCATTTGTCTCTCTACATTTCATTTTATTTTGATTGCTATTTGTCTTATTTTTTTTCACATGTAAGTAATACAATTTTCAGAGTCAGCTTGGAAGAAATATGTCATTATTCAACAGATTTCGGTATTGTGCCGTCAATGGCTGCAGCACGAGATCATTAGGGGGAAGATGTTCAAGTGAAGACATAGTTCTGCATAGTCTCCCAGAGGATCAAACAACAAAACAGACTTGGATTAATTTTGTAAGAATTGGTAGAAAAAATTGGAACCCATCAAGTACATCGGTTCTGTGTAGTGCTCATTTTAAATCTGATTCTTTCCAAATTAACTCAGATTATAGTCTAGGAAATCACGAAGGGAGGATACTTCTTGATGGGGCTGTCCCAACTATTCTTCCCCTGTCTGCCAGGGATGCCATAGATGATAGTTTACCAATAACTTTTCAAGATGTACAGATGTCGAAGTCTGACAAACTTGAACAGAAGAAGCTGATGATGTTTGATGATGATGATGATGATGATGATGATGATGGTGGAGTTCAAAGAGTAGGTACATTTAAATAGTAATTGTCTAATTACATGTATGATATTACTATTATAATGAAGGGGGGGCAGAATGTGAATTTTAGGCCTATCTGATTTAAATACAGGCCTACATTACATTTCTTTTTCAAGATATTATTTACTAATTTCGTTTCTCTCTATTGTAGTCAACTATTTCTTCATCACCTGTACACCAGGCTGCTATTAGCCAATCTACCTTAATGTCGATACCAGTAGGTGTAACTCCCCCGATACCAATAGGCCTAACTTCATCAATACCAGTAGGCCTAACTTCATCAATACCAGTTACTATGCCCAAAATACGTCTTGTATCAACTCCATCAGGTTAGTAGTCTCAATCTACCAGTTTTAGTTTCCATTATCCATATGTAGATATGTGCACAACAATTGTAAATTCCATCTTACGGTGGGAGAGTTGGATGGCAGAATTGTTAGCATGTGCATACTGTATCATAACGTCTGTCATTTAGTCAACAGGCATGGTTTCGATTCCTCAATTGTACGTCCAACCTTGTGTGTTTTCTCTGGGTCCTCAGGTTTCATTCCACTACTAAAGACCCATAAACTTTAGCAAATTATTGAAATAAAATTACACCATATGTTAGTCCAGAGTCCCGAAATGACCTAGTTTGTGTCGAGTACTCGAGTGGATGTTAAACCACATCTCTCTCTCTCTTTCTCTCTCTCTCTCATTACCCTATCTTTACTTAGTCATGACAGATAGACTAGCCGCAACATTCGACCGAATTTCCCCTTGTGTATCCAGAGTCCCGATTCTGTATTCACCCCAATAATTCACTCAAATCAAACATGTTAGATATATTGGGACGAATTTTCATTCATTGCTTTTATATTCGCCTAGAGTGTTCAATTTGCCGAAGATATCATCCTATTGTAGAAATCATTATCCAAACACTCTCGTCCAGAAATTCACATGATATTTTGAAGATAAAATGGCGACTTTTACAGCTTCCTAACTGCCAACATCTTTTGGGGGGTTGGGATGGCCTAGTGGTCTAGAGTGCCGCGCTTCGACCTCTAGCTGGCCGGTCACCTCTGGCTTGCGGCTGTGGTTTTGAACACTGGTGTGAGCGTATGTGGCATGGAGATAGGGGCGCCTTCTCAACCTCGTGGGTTTCCTCCGGGCACTCAGGTTTCCTCCCACTGCTAAAGACCCCTACGCCCAAGCGAATTATTGAAATAAATTTAAACCATATGTTAGTCCCGAAATGACCTAGTTTGTGTTGAGTGGACGTTAAACCCCATTTCTCTCTCTTGCCAACATCTTCCTTGGCCTATTCTCCAACAAGATTATTGAGCCATCTTAGTTTTAAATGGTCAAATTTACATTAACATTGTTTTTTTTTCTGTGTTTTTAGTAAATAAACAATTAGCAGCAACGTCACAATCGAGTCTGAATAATTCTAACCCAGGGAAGATAACTCTACAACTTAGTTTAATGGTGAGTAAAGGTTACTGATGAGCAGAGAGACAGAGAGAGACAGATCTAGAGATAGAAGAGAGATTTGAAAGAAGACTTTGCTTCATCAGTATGATAGGGTTGGTGGTCAAATGATTAGCATGTGTATGCTGTATCATAAGGGCTGTTCTTGCGTGAATTGGTGATGTTTCGATTCACAGGTTGTATATGACAATGACTCATGAGTATGAGGGTCGACTGCTAAAGACCCCTACGTCTGCGCGCAAGCCAATTATTGAAATGAGATTTAGCCATCTGTTAGTCCTGAAATGACCTAGTTTGGGTTGAGTGGACGGTAAACTCTGCTTCTCTCTCTCTGTTTCATGCGTGTGTATGGAATAGTTTGATGTTCAAACTTGTACATGTAGAGACAAGTTTAACAAATTAACGTCCTAATAACAACAATAACATTTGTTTGATTTTAGAACAAAATGTAAACAAATCTTGTCAAACCTTCAAAGGCTAAAATCTTGGCTTACTTTCGGGTAAATTGGAATGAAATTTTAAAATTATTTATTTTACATTATCTATTTTTGAACTATTATAGCAAGAATGGCTAGCTCTTTATCTAAATCTTACAAAATGTATTTTTAGTCTTTTTAATTCCTTTATTACAGGGAGGCAAGGACACTTTACCTCAGTCGACAGTTTCTGCACGAATCGTTCATGACGAAACGCATGTTAAAGAAGAAGGTGCCGACAATGTCAATAAGTTTGTTGAGGATGAAGAACTTAAATGTAAGACGTTCTATAAATGTAATTGTTGTGATATGAGTTTTGTACAATACGCTGATCTCGAAAATCATTGTAAAATACATGTTAAAGAAGAAGAGTCGGCAGTCAGCAATTCTAAACAAAGTTGTGTTCAAGGTCCTCTTGAATGCCGATTTTGCTCGGAAACGTTTACAACCGTAAAAAATCTTTACGCACATATTAAAATACATGAAGAATATGAATTTCAACATTTCAATTGCGATCTTTGTAAAAGGGTTTTTAAAACCAAAGATACTTTACGAAGACATAAGAGGCTTCATTTTGGGAAAAGAGAGTTTGAATGTGAAGTTTGTCAAAGAGGATTTTCGTATAATATGCATCTACAGGAACACATGAGAAGCCATACTGGGGAAAAGCCTTATAAGTGCGATATCTGCGAGAAATTATTTGCGTATCGCGGAGATTTGACTACACACATTCGACGACATACAGGAGAGAAGCCATTTGTATGTGAAATTTGCGGTAAGGCCTATATTTCAAGTAGTCAGTTAATAACGCATAAATTAAGTCACAACAAAGGAAGCCCTAATCTCAATAATCAATGTAAAATAAAAGTTAAAGATGGAGAGAGAAAGTCAGTCGCCAGAATGTTTATGTTTACACCATCGGTTGTTACACCATTGACTGATCAGGACTCGGTCGATGAAGAAACTGATTGTGATATCGCCGTACATTTTGAGCAGGACCCTGACCGAGATGTCACCAGAAGCACAGATGACAAAACATGCGACAAATGTGAAATCTGTTCAAAATTATTCCCAGACAAAGATTCTTTAGATGAACATACAACGTTTCATACTTCCCATTGTCAGTGCTGTGTCTGCTGGGAAGTCTTGGATAATCTTACGGATCTTCAGAAACATAATAAAAATCATGTCGTCCAAAACAAAAAAATAGCGTCTGAATGTAAGATTTGTTTGAAATCATTTTCAAATAATACTTTACTTAATGATCATATGATTCAAGAGCATGCAAGTGCAAATAACGACGACAATCATCTCGAATGCCGTTTTTGTTCCGAAAAGTTTACAACTGTGAACACCCTTTACGCGCATATCAAAACGCACCAAGAATACGAATTTCAACATTTCACTTGTGACCTCTGCGAAAAGGTTTTTAAAACCAAAGATACTTTACGCAGACATAAAAGGCTTCATGATGGGAAGAAAGAGTTTGAATGTAACATTTGTCAAAGAGGATTTTCTACTGGTGTTAATCTACAGGATCACATGAGAACTCACACCGGAGAAAAACCTTTCAAATGCGATATTTGTGAGAAATTGTTTGCGTATCGAGGCGACCTTACTAAACACATACGCCGGCATACAGGGGAACGGCCATTTATTTGTGAAATTTGCGGTAAGGCCTATATTTCCAGTAGTTCGTTACTAAAACATAAAACCTCTCACGGTGAAAAATTATTTACGTGTGACGTCTGCGGGAAGCCCTTTCAAAGTAAAAGTTCACTGAACCTGCATTACAAACTTCATACGGGAGACGGACTATTTAAATGTGACGTATGTAATAGATTATTTGTTTTGAAATCTCTACTGTCGAGACATATCCGTACCCATAGTGATAATCTCACATGTGATGTTTGTTCAAGACAGTTTAATAGACGGAACAATCTCTCAGAGCATATGAAATCTCACCGCAGAGAAAAAAAATCTTACATATGCGACGTTTGCAATAAAACATTTCACAAACGCCAAAGTTACATCCGACACCGAGAAATTCACAATGAAGTAAACCTGTTTAAATGTAATTTTTGTAACACATCATTCAAAACAAGGCTCAGTCTCAGGAGACATAAAAAAACGCATAATCAAGAAACAGAACGCAGATTTGAATGCGAGCTTTGTAAAAAGCGGTTTTACGACAAACAGCATCTGAAGAGCCATATCCTAACGCACAGTCAAGAGACGCCATTTAGATGTGAGGTGTGTGGTAAGGCTTATAAACTGCAGAGGTCTCTGAAGATCCACACCAAAACACACACGGAAGATCCTAGCAATGTTCTTAGTGAAGAAAAACTGTATAAATGTGATGTTTGTGATAAATCATTTAAACAACGTAGGTCTCTCAGTAGACACAACAAAATTCATACTGGTGAACAACCTAGCAACATTTATACAGGTGAACAACCTAGCAACATTTATACAGGTGAACAACCTAGCAACATTTATACTGCTAGTAACATTCAAACTGGTGAACAACCTAGCAACATTTATACTGGTGAACAACCTAGCAACATTTATACTGGTGAAAACCCCAGCAATGTTTATACTGGTGAAACACCGAGCAACATTTATACTGCTAGCAACATTCATATTGGTGAAAACCCCAGCAACGTTTATACTGGCGAACAACCTAGCAATGTTTATACTAGTGAAAAACCTAACAATGTTCATGCTGGTGAAAAACCTAGCAACATTCATACTGGTGAAAAACCTAGCAACATTCATATTGGTGAAAAACCTAGCAACATTCATATTGGTGAAAAACCTAGCAACATTCATACTGGTGAAAAACCTAGCAATGTTCATACTTATGAAAAACCTAGCAATGTTCATATTGGTGAAAAACCTAGCAATGTTCATACTTATGAAAAACCTAGCAACATTCATATTGGTGAAAAACCTAGCAACATTCATACTGGTGAAAAACCTAGCAATGTTCATACTTATGAAAAACCTAGCAATGTTCATACTTATGAAAAACCTAGCAATGTTCATACTTATGAAAAACCTAGCAATGTTCATACCGATGAAAAACTTTATACTGTTGGAAGCCCAAGCAAAATTCATACTGGAGAAAATTGTTTTGAATGTGATATTTGTGGTAAATCCTTCCAACGAAAAAGGTCTCTGACTATACACAGGAAAACCCATTCAGAAGAAAGACCGCATATATGTCAGTCGTGTGGAAAATGCTTTAAACAACGTAGGTCTCTGAGAATGCACAACAAAATTCATACTGGTGAAAAACCTAATGCTGGAGAAAAAACTTACAAATGCGAACTTTGTGACATAACTTTTAGTAAACGACAGAGTTTCTATAATCATAAAAAAATCCATAAGGAGGAAATTGACAGACCATTCAAATGCGACATTTGTATAAAAACTTTCAGTGATCGTCAATATTTACAAAAACATTTAAAAACTCATAATGAATTGCGAGATAGGCCTTTTATTTGCGATCTATGTGCAAAATCGTTTTTCAACCTTCATAATCTGAAGGATCATATCCGAACTCATACTGGAGAAAAACCATTTAAATGTGATGTTTGTAATAAATCATTTTCTCAGATAGGTAGTGTTAATCTACACATCAGAAACGTTCACAACAAAAACAAAAACATTTGAATTTTAGGGTCTAACACCTCTGTGATTTAGGTCAAATTTTTTTTGAACAATATTAATTCACAAACTGCATTTGACAACAGGCAGAAGCCAGTATCCCCCCCCCTCCATATGTCAAACCAAAGAAGTAAAATGTTGTTTACTAAATTTAATGGGGATGCTGGTTAACATGTTTAACTGAAATTGAAAATGAACACTTTAATTGGTACAATTTTATGGATACCTAATTATTTAGTTTGATGTGAAGCAACATTTCGACAAAGATACTCTCGTCTTTATCAAGCAAATGATACTTTAATTGTGATTGAGTTCAAGCACAGTGGTGAAAAAATTTGCTTTAATTTAGACATCATTGGCATTCCAAGCTGGACATACAGCCGTCTATGCTTAGAGACCAGGATAGAGACAACATACAGTGTTCCTAGAGGGATATACCTTTAGCCGCTTCAGATTAGAGACCGAGGGAGATCACCATGTAGAGCCTATGCCAACACAACACGGGTTAAGCAATAGGGAACTTATATTTAGCTTATATTTAATGTTATACTGTGTGTGAAATTTCTTGTATACATGTATAAATGTTGTATTATGGATGTTATAAAGTTATAAAAACATAGTTAACCAAAAAGTGTTCCAAAACTTCTTTAATTGGCATTTAGTAATTGAACACTAAACACTAGAACCCTGTTTATTATTATTATTATTATTATTATTACCGTAGATTTATATAGCGCCCTTTTCATAAAATGTTCAAGGGCGCTTTACAATAGAATGATAAATAGCATTAAATACATAAATATAATGTTTAAAAGTATATCGAACATAAATTAAGAAACATTCAACTAAAGGTAAGCATAGGTCTAAAAGAAGTCTAAATAAATATGATATATAAATATAAAACAAGATACAAACAATTATTTAAAAGCAATATTAAATAAATACGTCTTTAAGCGAGTTTTAAAAATAGATAATGAAGTGTTGCTTCTGATAAAATAGGGGATCTTATTCCACAACTTAGGAGAAGCCACTGAGAAAGCCTTTTCTCCGTATGACACCATATTGGCACTTTTTTCGACTAAAAGATATAAATCCGCTGCAGACCGTAAGTTTCTACATGGGATATAAAAGCGTAAAAGACTAGAGAGATATGATGGCGCTAGATTATGGATACATTTAAAAGTTAACAGTAAAATCTTATACTGAATTCTGAAATGGACAGGCAACCAGTGCAAATTAAAAAGAATATGATTAATGTGATCGCTAAAAGAGGCTCCTGATATCATTCTAGCAGCACAATTCTGAAATTTTTGAAGTTTACTAATGTGTTTTAAAGGCAAACCATATAAAAGCGAATTAAAATTATCAATACGAGAAATGACAAGGCAACTGATAAGTGTTCTAGTAGCATCTGTGGTTATATATTTCCTGATTTTACTAATATTACAAAGATTTAGATAACCTAATTTGCAAATATTATTGACATGATTTTCCAAAGACATATTAGAATCAAATATTGCACCTATATTTCTAACTGTATGTACAGAATTGATTGAACTACTATCAACATTGATAGATAGATTATTACAAATAGGTAAATTAGTTTTTGAACCGATAACTATGAATTCATTTTTTTCGTCATTGAGTTTTAAAAAGTTATCTGTCATCCAGGATTTAATTTCTAAAATATATTTCTCTAACTTCAACTTCGTTGTATCAATGTCATTATTTACGGGTTTAAATGAAATATAAAGTTGGGTATCATCCGCATATAAGTGGAATGATAGACCATATTTTCTGACGATAACACCCAGTGGTTTAGTGTATAAACTAAATAGCAGAGGACCGAGGACGGAACCTTGGGGAACACCATATGCCAGGGATCTTTGTGAAGATGATATGCCATTCACAGAAACACTCTTTTTCCTATCAGTGATGTAAGATAGTTTCAATGCATTGCCGGCTATGCCAAATTCCAGATCCAATCGTTGAGTAGAATATTGTGGTCTACAGTATCGAATGCAGCTGAGAGGTCGAGAAGGATCAGAAGAACACATTCACGATTGTCTAAACACAGATTTATATCATTGTAAACACGCACAAGTGCTGTTTCGGTGCTATAAACTGTCTGTACGCACATTCCACCATTAAGTTATTGTCGCTGACATCGATGTTAACCGTGCAGCAATAACCCGCTCCAATGTTTTCGACAAGAAGCTGAGGTTCGATACTGGCCGATAGTTTTTTTTGACATTCCTGTCTATATTCGGCTTTTTAATTAATGGAAAAACAACTGCTGCTTTAAATATATTGGAAATGTATTTTCGTCAATAGCAGAACTAATAATACTAGTTATAACTGGTAAAAAGTCGTCCAAACATGTCTTAAGAAATGTAGTTGGTACAGGATTTGGATGCCGACTTTAATATAACTTTTGACACTTCTTCATTTGAATACTGGCGAAAGCTGCTGAATAATGATTTTGATGAACGAGTGGTTACTGTTGTATTGCTTTGGCTTTCTAAATGCTGGCGAATCTTCTGAATTTTATCACTGAAATAGTGAGAAAATCTTTCGGATAATAATTGTTCTACTGAATCAGTGTTCGGACGTGTAGTTTTACCATGAGAAGGACTCAACAGAGAGTTTGTGATTTTCCAAATATCTCGTTTATTGTGACTAGAATCGATTTTGTCAGAATAGAATTTTTTCTTAGCATCTTGAATCATGTGGTTTAATTTGACTCTAAGGCTTTTGAACATATCCTTGTGGACAGTTAGATTTGATTCGCGCCATACAAGCTCAGCTTTATTACAGAGACGTTTAAGAAAAAATTATATTCTGACAAAATCGATTAATTTGCACTGGTTGCCTGTCCATTTCAGAATTCAGTATAAGATTTTACTATTAACTTTTAAATGTATCCACAACCTAGCGCCATCATATCTCTCTAGTCTTTTACGCTTTTACATCCCATGTAGGAACTTACGGTCTGCAGCGGATTTATATCTTTTAGTCGAAAAAAGTGCCAATATGGTGTCATACGGAGAAAAGGCTTTCTCAGTAGCTTCTCCAAAGTTGAGGAATAAGATCCCCTATTTTATCAGAAGCAGCACTTCATTATCTATTTTTAAAACTCGCTTAAAGACGTATTTATTTAATATTGCTTTTAAATAATTGTTTTGTATCTTGTTTTATATTTATATATCATATTTATTTAGACTTCTTTTAGACCTATACTTACCTTTAGTTGAATGTTTCTTAATTTATGTTCGATATACTTTTAAACATTATATTTATGTATTGAATGCTATTAATCATTCTATTGTAAAGCGCCCTTGAACATTTTATGAAAAGGGCGCTATATAATTCTACGGTAATAATAATAATAATAATAAACAGGGTTCTAGTGTTTAGTGTTCAATTACTAAATGCCACATAAAGAAGTTTTGGAATACTTTTTGGTTAACTATGTTTTTATAACTTTATAACCAGTCCTTCACGTTTAAGGCGCGCTTTCGATCTTGCGCCCCCCGACGCACCTCGACTTAACTTCGGGGGAGTCATTAAATACGCCCGCTAATTAGCTAAATCACTCTCCTTATTGAGATTCATAAACTATCGTATTTTCAGTTTTTGTTTTTTTTTTAAACTGGATGTGCTTGACCTCCTCCAAGCAATCCATGGTAAAACTAGAGCTGCCATTATTATTTACCAAACATATTGAATGCTAATGTAAGGCTCATTTTAATTGGGTAGAAGTCTAAAATCAGCCAATAGAATACATTGTTACTTGACAGTCTAATATGTCGCCGGATGTTGATGTAGAATATCCGCGGGAATGATAGAATGACTCGTCAAGTAATAACATTACTTTGTTTAAAATGTTGTCATGTACATGTACCGCTTGTCCCATTGGCATTGCGTTGATTATCGCTATTAATAAGTTTATCTTCTCTTATTAACAATGGACAAAAAGCATTTGGACAAACAGTTGGCCAGAACAGTACAACTGTAGTTATTTGGATCTTGATTTCAGCTTTTCTCGTGAATTTCGACAAGGAAAGACTGTGACAAAGACTCTGGAATAAATACAGATTCGAGAATCTAATTAAAAAGTTTTAAATATTGGTCAATCATTATATTCGTAGAAACAATGAGCATTTCATATAAAATTAAATCTGGACCAGGGGACTTATTTGTCTTTAACGATTCAAAGCAGAGATATTTTCATTTAGCATTTTGTTGTCTTCAGATGTTCAGAATAATATTTACCGATTTTTTCGTAATTACTTTAAGTGTCATCTTGTTTAGTTTCAGAATTGGAAAATAATTTAGAAAAATGAACACGCCAATGGTTTAACGGAATGTTGTCAGTTACGTTCTTGTCAGTTTGAATTAAAGAATTAACCCCGTTCCGGCACTCACGTAGAATATTTAAATCTAAATTGTATAAATTGTAAAGCTTAGTTAAAATTTCACTTTTGGCACTTCTATTTTTGTACTTTGATACCCTTTTGTACTCCCTCTTTCGTTGAAAATAGATTGACTTAAGAATTTTATTATGAGAATTTTTTATTAAATTGGAAACGAGCATTTAACATAAAATATGTGGTATAAATGAAATGAAATGGTGTTTAATGGCACGTCAGCACCAACCGGGATATATTGCGCGAAAATGGTGACGTCAACATATGGTGACGACAAACTATATATAATCACAATACTACTACTACATTACATACATAAATATCGGGGTTTTTTTATGGAAATTAATAGAAAAAATACTCCACGATCCTTTATACATAAGATAAAATCTCGCTATAAAGCGAAGACGATTGGGTTCAATGTATGGTATAAGGCAACGAATTTCTCTATTTCGAGGATTTATAGGGTAATATTCCTCATTTATATAATAAAATCACCCTAATATCGTTTTTTGAATGGATATTAATTGAAAAAAATACTCCAACATCTTTTAAACATAAGAAAAAGACTCACTATAAAGCGAGGACGATTGGGTTCAACGTGTGATATAAGGCAACGATTTCTCTATATCTAGGATTTATAGGATGATATTCTTAATTTATATAATAAATCACCCTAATATCGTTTTTATGGAAATTAATCGAAAAAAAATGCTGCAACATCTTTTAAACACCAGAAAAAGACTCACTATAAAGCGAGCACGATTGGGTTCAATGTGTGGTAAATGGCAACGATTTTCCCTATATCTACGATATATAGGATGGTATCTGATTGGTCAATCTTTTTGGGTCGATTTCTCGAAAACTAGAGGTCGGATCGTCGTTTCGTTTGTTGTAAAATGATCCTTGAGTCAACGTCAACTCGCTGACATACAAAATTGGATCCTAAACGAACAAATTCAAGTTTTTGTAAAGATCTATTTTTCTACGCGTGGGTATATTTTTAAGTGATTCGGTCATCCAGGCACGTAAAATCAGGGGCGTACGTAGTCTCGGTCACCCAGAACCCCCTAGTCTTCAACACATGAAGGGTCTGGGTCGGTTCTCAATTATTGACGAAAATTACTGGATAATCTACCACATAAAAAACCAAACTACCGGTTACGCATGGGCAATGGAACCTTTTGGCTAAAGTCTCAGCTATTTTTACTCCGTGGTCTTGGTAAGTGATAGATATTATGAAGCCGGGCCGATCTATAAAGCGAGGATAAAATATATCCCACAATTCACTTGGCATATCTATTATTAGAAACAAAATAGAGACGATACAACAGCATGCATCGCGATTAAGGAGATTGTGAGAAGCCATACGTTTGATTCATGACGAGAGAAAATTACCATTTCAATTAAAACCTTTAAAACAAAATTTTAGAGAGTGTCATTGTTGACAAGCGAGATGTTAACTTAAAAGACTGGATAATCCAGACAATGACCGACTTTCTGTCAAATTTTGAGGACCCATCCAGACTAATATTCGTAGCTTTTGTGAATATTATTCCTTTTATATCTCTATTTAAACGTATATTGTGAAGTAGAATTTCTATAACTAAAATGAATAAATTGCTAGACATTGGGTCTCCTTGTCTCACTCCTCTTTTAATATGAAATGTGGGTGTTGTAAAACCGTTATTTATGGACCCGCCTTTCTTCTCCATAAATATTGTACGGAGCAACTGAACAGGTCACTCTCTACAGAGGGTAATATGAAACAAATAGAATGGAAAAACTGGTGTTGTCCAAAACATGGTCAGTTAAATCAAAATACACCATAGGAATGCTATGGGAGTGTGCCCACCTTATATGTTCTCACTAAATGCATCATTATTCATAGAAACTTGCAATATTTAAAAAAAGTCTTCCAAGCAGAAGAAATGAGTGTTTAAACTGGAAATTTCCATTTACTCAAAAGTCATAAAACGTGACATCACCATTTTCTCCCCTGGAGTCTTCATATGTTAGTCCCGAAATGACATACTTTGTGTCGAGTGGACGTTAAACCCCATTTCTCTCTCTCCCTCTTTCCAACCTAAACTATTTTTGTTCTCCTTTCCCGCCAGAATATATGGAGCTAAAAATTGTTCGCCACCTGAGAAAAAAAGAGGGGACGTGCGCCGGGTGGCCCCCCCCCCCTCCGGATCCGCGCCCGAGTTCTGTTATTTGGAGATTACTATGACGATATCCCACATTGTGGACCGATATAAATAACATCCACAGGAGATTCGCCAAGCAGCATACTATTCGGGGTATTCTGCCAAGGCAGTGGTGTTTGATTTTTCCAACTGGTTGGATACTATTCTGTATACAACAACAGGGCGTAGAGGTGGGATGGGCTGACTATTTATAATATAATAAACTAGTTTACCTGTCACGTGTAAATCTGAATAGTATTAGTAATATGTACAGGTAAATACAAAACTATTAAAATCTTCAGGTGATAAATCACATCATTAATTATAATTAATGTTTACACCTGGATGAATTGTTGATCTTTGTTCTTTCCAACACTATCATTAATTCCAGATCCGGGA
Source organism: Patella depressa (assembly GCA_948474765.1). NCBI lineage: Eukaryota > Metazoa > Mollusca > Gastropoda > Patellidae > Patella > Patella depressa. The sequence continues at coordinate 5,929,171 of OX419718.1, forward strand.
CTGGCGTCAAACTATTATTGTATAATTGCTATCGTCGTTCTTTAGGCCCATCTTCCATTCCCACCGAGGGTGATATTGGGGAGGGGCGAAATCGTGCATGTAGTTGTTAACAAACAAAATATGAATGTGCTGGAAGTAGGCCTACGTCTGGTTAGGGTTAGGGTTAGGAAATATAGCTCTCTTCACCCCACAACTATGTCACAGGGACGGATCCAGGAATTTTTGCAGGGCGGGGGGAGGGGTGCCGGGTTTCTGTTACGGAAATCTGCCATCATCGTCTCTAAATTACATAGGCATACATTCAAATTGAGCTTTTTAAACAGAGAAATCATTTTTATACTGATGTAGTATGACTTTGTGATGTAAGTTCATTGATGCAAGGCAGTATATTTTTTTATGTAGCTGAGCCCCTGAGTCAGAAACATTCTCTGAAAAGCTTTTAGCTCAAAGCAATACAATTAATACAATCAGTATTAGTAACAAGTTCACGAGTAGAAAATGAGAATTTTTACACCTGAGAGCTATTAACTAAAAGAGATACGTGGCGCTTTAATGTTGTTCTCTCATCATTACTACGACCCAACTTTATGTGGAATTTTACACTAACAACAGTAGAACGTTAAACCCAGTGATGTTACTAGCTTACTGTGTCAGGGTTGGGGGGGAGGAATCTAAAACTCCATCCTGAAAAAATTCTCAATTTGCGTGTTGAGGGGAGGGGGGGGGGGGGTACTGAAGCCAATTGTCTGAGTCAATTTACGTTCAATAAAATAGCATCGCAAGTCCATTCAAGCACTCAACCTTGCGAGTTTTCTGCGGGTCCCCGGTTTCCTCCCACTGCTAAAGAACGAGAGACGCAAGCGAATTATTGAAGTGAAATTAAAACCATATGTTAGTCCCGTAATGACCTAGTTTGTGTTGAGTGGACGTTAAACCCCATTTCTCTCTCCCTCTCATTCAGGAACTCACTACCCCCTCCCCCAACCCTGTCTCTCCATTCAGGAACTCACTGCCCCCCCCCCCCCTAAACCTGTGGTGTACGAGGTAAAACGAATATACCCTCTGTAAGCGTTGTGTGTCGTAAAAGGCGACTAAAATGGGATAACGTATTTGCGGTTTGTCCCCAGTATGCCTGGCCCTTTGTTAGAGAAATTATTAACTTTAATTAAGGATGAAACAAGTTGGAATAATTAGGATTAATTAAGGGTCTACCAGGGAATTAGAAGACTTCACTGAAAGATTGATATTTTATTCCATTTCACATCCACTCTTTTTACACATTATTACACAAAAATACAATTTTTCATAATTTATAAGCAGTATCTGTAATCAATCAGTAACGAAGCACGGCTAAACATTTTCCTATAATATATACAACATTTTCAATCATTTTAGCATAGACTGTACAAATTATCATTTAAACATTTCTTTTAACCATTACCCATTCACTAACAAACATTTTCCTAAAAAATATACATTTTCAATCATTCTAGAATTGAATGTTACAGGCCCATTAAGGATGGAGAGGGGGGCAGCATCCCCGTACTGGATGATGGTGCAGTGTCGTTCATGGGGGCGCCGTTTCGCATTCACCAACCTCTCTTCCATCTGCTGGTACTTCCTCTTTCTGTGTTTTAAGCTGCTCCAGGATCACATCACCGAAAGCATGCTCTTGCTTGATATGGCAGATGTTGGGTTGGATGTTGTTTGTGCGGGCACCAGTAGTCGCGAAATGCTTCCACTGGTCAGTTCGTCGACTGTTGTATGTGTACCTATAAATCGCGCGGTTTCATTGCGGTTTCACAACATCACAATCATAACCAGTGTAAAACATTTGCTAGCACGTTCCACAAAGCCTAATATTATCAGACGGCACTGGGATGGACATTGATATTGCCGCACCTCCTTTCTCCTAGACCACATATAAATATTGTTTTTTTTTCGGAATCGGATAGGATGCTGCTCCTCATGCAAACAGTATTGATCAAGGGCCCACTACAGATCGACGAGACATGGGTTCCTATGGCATACCATTGCGCCCAATAACATAAAAGTGGGGCCCGTCTGAATGAATTACAGTCTCCCGAGTCCAATCACGTTCACGTGGAACTCTCTGGCATTGACTAAAGGGTACTTTATATTATACTGATGTGGAACTATTACCACATCTCTGGCAAGGACAGCTGCCTAGTCGTTCGGATGGGACGAAAAACCGAGGTCCCATGTACACATTGGAGTACACGTAAAAGATCCCTTGGTAGTTGGAATTCAATATAAGAGTAGGCCGTTGCGCCGCTGCCCGGGAAAAATCTCTGTAGTCCGGAAAATACTAATGCTCTCTCTCCCTCCCCCTCTCTCTCTCTCTTTCTCTGTCTCTCTTGCGCGTTGAACCAGATTTGTCCCAACAAATTAGTCACACATTCTGATACAAGCGCAACCAGGAACTCCGCAAAATTTAAATGACGTCCAACAGGTGTCCGATGAAAGGGGTTAAAGTGTTAGAGAAATTTTAAAGATAAAAGAGAACAAATAACCAATTAGTTAGAGTGTAAATGTTGATTATTATCAATAACTGAATATATCACCTATAATCTTATAAATACACAATATCTCTAACCAGTATTTATTCATCCTCACAGATCTACATCAGACAGGTAATAAACTTCTCTTATTCACTCGGGATGCTCCGGTATCGTTGGCGGAAGACAATGTCTTGATGTTCGGATGGGACGAAAACCCGACAACCTGTGTACACATTGACGTGTACACTTGACAGCTGCTGGATATCAGAGTAGACATGAAACATGTCGCTCTGTTATCCAGTCGTTATTAGCCCATTATGTGCAGAAAGAGAGGGTAATTTCGGCGCTAACATATTGTTCAGTTTAAATTCAATAATTCGCCTGCGCGTAGAGATCCCTAACAGCGAGAGATATTTATACTTGTTTTGAATTATTTTCGTCAGGTAAATTCCCTGTGATTATAGTGATTTCTTTATTCGTTAATGGAGATTAACGTCCATTCGCAACCTAGGTCATTTCGGGACTAACATATGGTTCAATTTTATTTCAATACCTCGCTAGCGTGTAGAGGTCTCTATTATAGTGGGAGGAAACTGGAGTGCCCGGAGTTAACCCATAATGTTAGACAGGCGATTCCTATACTTGTCACGTACAAGCTAGGATTTAAAACCACGTGACATCACTCAACCCACCCGGGAAAAAATCCAAGATATTACCACAAGACCGGTGAGATCACGTGATGCCCCTGATACATCTGTTAATCAAATATTATCTCAAATCTTGTTGTTTTAACAGAATGAAGTTATTGGTTCTAACCCTGGCTGTTCTTGTCCTGGCCCAGTCTACTGAAGGTGGTTGGTTTAGCTCGGCAATTCGTGCAGTAGGGAGAGTCTTTAGGAACCCTGTCGTCAGGACAGCCACCCGAACAATCTCAAATATACCGGGCTTAAGAATTTTCCGATATCTGGGTAAAAGAGATGATGACGAAGTGATTCTCGATGGTCCAGCCACAAGGGAACAAGTTGCCGAGATTCTTGATCTTGATGATGAGGAAGTTGAAATGTTTTTTACCGAATATGATGAAGATGGTAAGTTATTTTATTGCCATTTATCCTATATGTAATAATATATCTTGTAATCTAATTCTTTAATTACCATACAGCTGGTATGTAATAGTATCTCTTGTCTTTGGGGTTGTGTCTGTTTACTCTTGTACGTGATTGTTCATTACGTCAAATCGATTCTACAATGGACCACAAAACAAAAATTTCCCGGCGCTGCCCACTCTTTAATTGGGGTCACGGTGGCTAAGTGGTTAAGGCGCTGGATCGCTGCATTTGCCGAGAAAGTTATCCAGATTTTCCGACCTGGTTCCCCCTTTTCAGTGATGCAGGACGGAGGGTCTGACGAGGAAAGCTGTCAGGTGGTGCGAATAGGACGATAAACCGACTTCCTGTGTATACAATGGCAAGTTCCTTTAACAACTGTCTCTGATCGGACGATGTCCTCTGACAGTTCCTATCGCTTGCTTTATAGCTGCAATATGAAAATACGGTAAAATAACAACCCCCCCATTGTTCTCGGGCTATTTTGGAACCATTATCTTCTATCTTTCACCGGCATTGTTTTTTTTTTCGCAAAATGAATCATTTCTCGTCATATCTGACACAAATTTATAATAATTCTATTTACCGACTCAATAAACATGCGATCTGCGCATGTTTTCGTACCTCTTAATGGTTGTTCAGTTCAAACGTATTTTGAGTATGTTTTTTTTAATCGCAGCATTCTACTTGAAAATACCGTTGAATTATTATGACTGTGTGTCAGCTGTGACAAGAAATGATTCATTTGGCAAACAAAGAAAAATCTTGGTGAAAAATAGTCGGTCAGGAAGGAATCAAAAATACCCTTCAACCATAGAGAGATGGGGATGAGTGGTATTTTCAGCTATTTAGCAAGCGACAAGTACTGTACTCAGCGCACTACTTTGGCTCGAGCCCCGCCCCCCTTCTAGGCCTTGGGGCCTAGGTCTTCAGTCTGCCTATAGTCTTGGGGCCTTAGTCTTCAGTCCGCCTATAGAGAAATACTGACACTGAATGTATAGATACCAGACAATGTATTTTATATTTTAATCTGTTTTCAGGCGATGATTTAATTGATGAAGCAGAGTTTGCTGTATTTTATGAGGAATTTTCAATTCTTGAACAATGAGCAGTGAATAAGTAAACCTTGTTGATACGATACAGGTAAACGTGGGGTGTTTAGTTTTTCTGATGGGGGAGGGGGTGTATATTGATCGATTGAACGCGGCCGTGCTGGATCACACGGTTATTATAGATGTAAAAACTAGAATTGTGAAAATTGACTGAAATATAGGCATTTCAGATCCATGAGTTACTATTAAGTTTTCGAATCAAAATATGTATCAATAATTTACTCGATTTCTAGATACCTCGTTTCGTTTTTATAGTTTCAAATTTCGTTTTACTTGTCTTTACTATACTGGGATCTTGAAGAGACGTTATCATTGACATGTTGTAGTTGATGTGACGGAGATTAGCCAATGAAACGGTCTGTTACGGCGAGGTCTAGACCTTTTAATGCATGGAACTATGGGTAAACCACTAAAAACGTCAACGCTGATTGATGAATCAATGTCTGACGTCATAGGCCCAAACTCCTAAAACTTGTCAGATCTTCATGTCGTCTAGGGCTAATGTTAGAAGATGATTTTGAAGGCTCTTTTTCTGTGGCAATAATTAACAATCTAATAACTATTATCGTTTATCAAAATGATTTTTATGTTACCATTAAATTTTGTTGCTTTATTGCAGAGTAGAACCTAAAACGACGAAAAATGAACAGTAGAACGATGATCATATTACCTTATACAACTCTCCATATAAAATAAATTTATTGAATATCTGAATATCTCTCGTTTCATGGATGCGGACGTTAAAAAGTTCTATGAGAGCGGACTTTAAACCCCCAAATAAGAACATATTTGGCCAGGGGGTAGAGGGGGAAGAGGGGTAACTTGATCATTTCGGGATTAACATATGGATTCATTTTATTTCGGTAAGTCATTTGCGTGTAGAGGTCTTTATCAGTGGGAGGAAACCGGAGCACCTGACGTGAACCCATTGGTTGGGAGACAGGCGACCCACGTTCAACCGGGGAATCGAAACCACGACAGTTGAGGCATTGACAGACTTTATGGTACAACACGCATGCGCTAACCCTCCCCTTCCCTCAAGATATATTTTACTCCGCCCACCTTTCCCCTGTTTTCAACCAGTAAAGATTTCGGGGGTGGTGAGGAGGGGTTAACAATTTAGGGAGCCACGAGACTAGCTATAACACTAAGCGCCATGTTAGAACATAGATCGTACTGCCTATATATTTGTTTGCTACATGTCCAGAAAGCAGAATTGTTCAACTCCATGTCATATTATGATTGTTATTGGTTTTGTTATAGTTGTTTGGTGAAATCCCATGTGCTCGCCATCCCTGGAAGAACCTCTGTTGTAATGAGAGACTGACGAAACAAATGAAATGAAACTGGTTTAACGACTCACTATGTTTCAACTCGGTTAATGAAGACGGACATACGTCATAAAGTGTGTGCTGTGGGGGGTAATTTGCCGGGCAGTGAGACTACGGCCAACTCTTAATCGAATTCCAACCGCGAATGGATTTTTTACATGAATGCCAATATATACACGGGACCTCGGTTTTTTGTCCCACCCGAACGACTAGACAGCTGTCCATGTCAAATCCTCCGCCCCGCATCACTGAGTGGGGAATCCACGTCGGAAAATATCTATGAACTATCTCGTCAATGTAGTGATCGAACACCCGACCTCCAACAAATCGTGAGCGTGTGTGTGAGAGAGAGAGAGAGAGAGAGAAAGAGAGAGAGATGGTGTTTAACGCCCACTCGACACAAACTAGGTCATATCGGGACTAACATATGACTCAATTTATTTCAATAATTCGCTTGCGTGTAGGGATCTTTAACAGTTGGAGGAAACCTGGGGACCCGGAGAAAACCCACGAGATTGGACAGGCGACCCTACTCCATGTCACGTACAACCGGGGAATCGAAACCGGCGAGAGAAGAAAGACAATTGGCAATGTGACAAGAGATACATAGATCACAGATTTATAACTTTTCATGAAAATAAAGCATTTTTTCAAAAGTTTCCGAATTGTCTGCCAAGGTCGACCATTGACTCAAATGGCGTAGTTTCGATACCTATTGTCTGTCGAACCTTGTGAAATTTCCCCGGGTCCTGAAAACAAGAACCATGCGTTAATCTCGAAATGACCTAGTTCATGTCGACTGAACTTTAAACCCATTTCTCTTGCAGTAGCTCAGTTAAATAACACGCTAGCTTTCTAACCTGGACGTCCTGTGCACACCAAATGATACCCTGGCGGTTGGTTTTGTTATAAGAGTAGGCCACAATCTCGTTCCCAGAGGCAGCCGCGGAGCCGAAGGCCTCTGGCACATTAGACCGTCCATTTTTTCCAATTTTTTTCAAACCTAAGCCCCGCCCATTCTGACCTCTGATTGGTCAATCTTTTTGGGTCGATTTCTCGAAAACTAGAGGTAGGATCGTCGTTTCGTTTGTTGTAAAATGATCCTTGAGTCAAAGTCAACTTGCTGACATAAAAAAAATGGATCCTAAACGAACAAATTCAAGTTTTTGTAAAGATCTATTTTTCTACGCGTGGGTATATTTGTAAGTGATTCGGTCATCCAGGCACGTAAAATCAGGGGCGTACGACGCAAATAAACGAGAACTTTCGCGCGTAGGAATTACATATCATTTTCGGGAAAATGGCCACCCCGATTCACCAGAGAAATTTCTTCAAAAGTTTTTCTGGTTTCGAGATTGAGTAGGCCATAGGCCATAACACTGTGTATCGTGTGTCCGTCTTCATTATCCTCGATATCCCAGTCGGCCTCATCCCGTTCCAGTCCACTAACGCCTGGGTTCATCCATGGGGGGGTGAGAGAGAAATTGGGGTTTAACGTCCACTCAACAAAAACTAGGTCATATCGGGACTAAAACATGGTTCAATTTTATTTCAATAATTCGCTTGTGTGTAGGGGCCTTTAGCAGTGGGTGGAAACTGGAGGACCCAGAGAAACCCCACGAGGTTGAACAGGTGACCCTACTCCTTGTCACGTACAACCGGGGAATCAACTGGACTAAAAAACTCAACTGATATAAAACACATTTCCACACTAAAAGATGTTAAGGACCTCTTTTTCTGTGCATGTCACTTCTTGCGAACTTTCTCATAATCGTTCTTGGTGACGATGCAAAATGCTGGGCCCTTAAAAATTCTACTTGCTCACCATATCATGGCCTGTAATGCGATGAACAAAAAAACATTCGATGCGATCGACAGTCTGAGAGAGAAAACAACCAACAACAACGACTACGATGGATGATCTGACTTTATTCAAGTACACGTAATTACAATTCATGGGATTATCAAAAGCATGCACACAAACAGCCAATCAGAATACAGCGTATTCCGAGTCACCTGTTCGTACCACAAACGCAAAATGTTAACCTAGTTCGTCCACAAACACGTTTCGTCCAGTTCTAACAAACCGGAATGTTGTTGTGAACGTAAATAATGAGCTGGAGGCGGGTTTGTAAACTATTCTTTGATTGGTTCAAGCTACGATCAAGGGCAGATAATTTGCGTACGTGAATACCCAATGGACGAACCCAGGGTATAGGGTATAGTGAGAGTGGGAGAGAGAGAGAAATGGGCTTTAACGTCCACTCGAAACAAACCAGGTCATTTTGGGACTAACATATGGTTTAATTTTATTTCAATAATTCGCTTGCGCGTGGGGGTCTTTAGCAGTGGGAAAAACCCGGAGGAAACCCACAAAGTTGAGAAGGCGCCCCTATCTCCATGCCATACACGCTCACACAGGGCTCGAAACCACAGCCGCAAGCCAGAGGTTACCGGCCAGCTAGAGGTCGAAGCGCGGCACTCTAGACCACTAGGCCATCCCAACCGCCAGGGTATAGTGAAGTAGAACGGGATGGAGACCATTGTGGATACCGATGATGCTCTTCGGTGCAGGATGCTCTTCATTTGCGTTTCATTCTGAACCCGACCCCCCCCCCCCCTCTATTGTTCCAAGTGTACCTTACCAATTGCTTAGGCATAACTGAGTCTCACATAAAATATCAAAAGCATGCAGATTGTAATAAATTTATTTGATATGAAACCTGATCAATATACGATCACGATCTAATCTTGTTCAAATCTGAAATTAAAACATAACATTTAATGTTAATCAAAAAAAGATACCTTTTAGCATCAACCGGGCTAGTGAAGTCGGTGTTACATTCTACTTTCAATTTCCAACTGTCAGGGGATCTTTAACGTACTCTCGTTGGTATACACCATATTTGTCTTCTCATTTAAAGTACAAACATTTTAATACATGTAAGTTGAAGATTATTTTATGTCAATGTGTAAACAGGGTCTACGGTTTTCTTATGATCCCAAAGAAATTAAATGAAATAGGGTTTAAAATGCTATTGTTCTGGGCTTACGTCATTCAGTCTGTTGTGACAAAATTTTGCCTGACCTATTCTGATGGCAAATTGAAAAAGCTAAGGGTTCTTGTACCTCGGTTATGGTCACATCAGAATGACCCTACGTTGTCACTTGCCAGGCCCTCCGTCTTCACCGATCATAATGGGGAACAAATTAAAGGCACCTTCAGGTTAGCGAGTCAGGGTCTTACGCACTGAAAGACCAAACATCCTACCTGGCATCATTGAAACATATTTACCTGTAACGTATCAACAACGTTTATTTATTCACTGCTCATTGCTTCAAGAGTTGAATAAAATGCTTCAAATTCTTCTTGATTTAAAACATCATCGTCTGTAAAACAGTTGCAAAATAAAAACTATTGTAAAACAGTTGTAAATAAAACTATTGTAAAACAGTTGTAAATAATTCGTTTGTGCGTATGGGGCCTTAGCAATAAGGGTGAAATGGACGAGAAAGAGGGTTTCTTTATGACAATTCGGAAGTATTAAGCTGTTATCTCTTGACTTGAGAGGTGGGGGGGTGCTTTAAAATATTATTATATAGGCTCTATGGTAATTAAACTAAACTATTATATATCAAGATATATTATTACATACCGGCTATATGGTAATTACATGTATACTATTAGATACCGGCTATATGGTAATTAGACTATCAGATCACAAGATATATTATTACATATCGTCTATGTGGTAATTATACAATCATATATCTATAGATATTATTATATATAGGATAAATGGTAATTAAACTATCAGATTACAAGAGATATTATTGAATAAATGGCTTAAAATGAGTTGTGGAAAATAGTTTTAAAATATTTGATCAGATAACTTACCATCTTCATCAAACTCAGCAAAAATCATTTGCACATCATCAACGTCCATAAAATTAGCCATTTCCTCCATAGTTATAACACCATCAGCAGTTATAACATCAAATTCAGCGTCTCTTTTACCTTGACCCGTAAATGCCTTGTTAATTGTAAGACCTACCCGCCTCCACCTCCAACATTCAACAGATTGGACCAGGACAAGAACAGCCAGGGTTAGAATCAACAACTTCATTCTATTAAACAACAAGATTTAGATACATTGACTTATATGGTATGTGGTATCAGGTGGTCTCGAAAGGGTTATCACCAGGGCCCGATTCCTAAAAAATCCTTAAGCATGTTCTTGTGCTTAGATTTTAAGTAGACTTTACATTTAAGTAAACTTATCTTATTTTGTGTTCCCAGAAACTTCTTAAAATCATTCTTGAGCTTAGATTTTAAAGGAGTTAAATCGCTAATATTTGGGACCTAGCAATTGACCCAAATGGGTCGAAACGCGTATAATAATGTAATCTGATTGTATATGAACCGATGAAAAAAATCTAAACAATACAATGGCGATTTGATACTTTTCTGTACATTGGTCATGCAGTGGTGTATGTGGGAATCTTGCCCAGACAGCGGCGGTTTAAAAACATAATAAAGAAAACCCTAGATTACCTGTGGGAAGTATATATTATTAGTAGTGAACGATGAGTGAACAGGTTCAGTACTCTGTGTATTTATATATTAGCAGGTGATGAATCTCATCATTAATTATAATCAATACTTACACCTGCATCAATTGTTGACCTTGTGTTGATCAACAGTTCCAGAATTGTTGACCTTGCTAGATCCTGGATGAGTGTTAAAAGACTATTGTAGACACGCCATGATGTGACAAAACAATTCCATTAGCATGTGTTATCAATTTGATGCAGATTTGGATATACTACTAATAAAAATAATTCTGTGAAGCCCAGCTTAACCGGGGCGATGACCTTGGGCCTGACTAGAATCAGGGGGCCTTCATGCGACGAAAAGATTATTTCATATCCATTTGAATGGCGCATGTAAAACAAGAATAATTACATAACATCTGTTCACATACGCCGCTATTCGATTACCGTGAAACCTTCTTATGAAATTTGAATTTATTTTCTCGTTTTGTCATGAACCGCGAGGCCCCTAAAGCCTGGTCCCCTCAGGCCCATACCTAAGCTGGGCTTTGTAATTCTGACATCATTTGTTCTTTCGTTCTTCGGGCCTAACGTCTGCGTCCAGCGAGTTTGATATCGCAGTCGAGACCGCGAGACGACACCCGTCGACAAGTCGTGCTAATGCTATGTGTTTAAACCAGTGATTGTTTTCCATATAAATTGTCTCGTGTTTTGTAAACTAGAGAGATTTTACCCTCAGAGTTTGAAATCGTCTCAGATTAAAAATATATCAGATGTTGATTAAAAATGAAATGTTTGATGGCTAAATTGAAGTTGTAGACTATGTTATTTTTATTCTTTTAAAGGTTTTCACCTTGTCAGTAATGCATGACGGGAGTCGGACAAGGATGTTTACATTGGCGTGCACGTAAAGCATCCCTTTGCAGTTTGAATTCGATATAAGAGAAGGCCATAGCGCCGCTACCCGGGCAAAATTTCACTCCTAGAACACTGTATGGTGTATGTCCGTCTTCATTAGCCCAGTTCAGAGCAGAACAGTAGGACGTTAAACCCCATTTCATTTCATTTGCAAGGAACAGTGACTAGTCGCTCGTTGAGACAATGAACTTGCGCGTAAGGGTTTTTAGCAGTGGGAGGAAACCGGAGTGCCCAGAGGAAACTCACGAGGTTGAGAAGGCGCCCCTATCTCCATGCCACATACGCTCACACCAGGTGTCGAAACCACAGCCGTAAGCCAGAGGTGACCGGCAAGCTACAGGTCGAAGCGCGGCACTCTAGACCACTAGGCCATCCTACCCCCCCCCCCCCCAGACCAATACCAGTAGAAAGGCACATTTTCATATTAGACATATTCAGCGATATCTAGATAACTCTTCTGTAAAATCTCTTGTTTAGGCCATGGTAACGTCACAACTTGGCTAAAAGAATTACATTGGCTCCCTATTAGATACAGAATCCAATATAAAATTCTAGTTATCGCTCACAACTCCATTAAGATCAGGCAGTGGACTCCAACTTTGTCCCTACATCCAGAACCAACTACGGTGATTGGATGTTCATGAAGTCTGTTGCTGTTTTATGGAACGATCCACGCCTAACACTAAAACAAATAGATGATACGAACACCTTTAAATCCAAATTGAAGACTATTCTTTTCACGGGGGCTTACGACTAAGCGCATTTGAGCAGGCGTCCTGGATAAATGGCGCTATATAAATTGACTAATCTTATTTAATTAATCAATTAAAACAAATATTTAGTGGTGGTGACTGATAACAAACGGGTGTGATAGAACGAGAACCGGTCAATATACGGCAGTATAATTCTATAGATATGTGTATATTATATAACACACCTGTCCCCGAGTTCACGAAGCATTCTCAGACTTGAGGTTAGAATTTACTCAAAACTGTTTGCCTTATTTCAACTAAAATATACCCCCTTATAAAACCTTCGTTGTTTTGGTGTATCACATACATCAATAAGAAACTATGTGTAAAGTTTTGTGTTTCTGGATCAAATATATTTCTCATAAACAGTGATTAAAAGTTTAGCAAATTCTTAACTAGAGTCTGAAAATGCTTTGTGAACTCGGGGTCAGGATGAGGATTTTGGTAAAGTACCCGCCATTTGGAAAAGGGCCGTATGTAGGAATTTAAAAGTGGAGATACAGCAGAGTGGTGGGTGTCATAGTCATAGAAAACGCATCACTTAGTTTTTCGTATAACAAAATGATCCTGTAAACATATCTTATTTATTTTGCTTCTTATTGTGAACAATATTCAAATGGGAACATATCGATAACAACACATTTGTACACTTATGGATGTTTAATCTGTAATCAACGGTACAAAGTCAGAGGGGCCAAAACCAAAAGTACGGTCTATTCTGGGATTGGAGTTGATAGTTGTACAGAGAACTGTCTGTTTCGAGAATAAATCTCCGCCCTTAATGACCACCATACCCAATTATGATTTAGTTTAAAACTGGATAACCAAGGCTTTGTTGTTTACCATAACAACGATAGCAATGACAATCGTGACTACACTGTTATGTAATTGACGATAACTCGACTTAGAATGAAATAATTTTATTGAAATTTTCAACATATTCCCTTTTCATTATCTATATTTGAACTATTATAACAAGAAGACCAGCTCTTGATCTAATCTTACATAATGTATCTTTAATCTTATCTTGTTCAAATCTAAAATAAAAACATAAAATTCAATGTTGATCAAATGAGATACTGCCATAATGTATCTTTAATCTTATCTTGTTCAAATCTGAAATAAAAACATAAAATTCAATGTTGATCAAATGAGATACTGCCATAATGTATCTTTAATCTTATCTTGTTCAAATCTGAAATAAAAACATAAAATTCAATGTTGATCAAATGAGATACTTTTAGCTATCAACCGGGAAGGTGAAATGTTGATGAAATATGATACTATTTAGCATCAACCGGGCTAGTGAACTTGGTGTTACATTCTACTTTCAATTTCCAACTGCCAGGGGATCTTTAACGTACTCTCGTTTGTATACAACATATTTGTCTTTACATTTAAATTACAGACATTGCAATACACGTTATTGTTTTATATCAATGGTTTTTATGGTTTTTCTTACCATCATAAAGAATTGAAATAAAATTAGGGTTAACGTCCTGGTCCGACTGGGCTTATAAAGACGGGCATACACCATACAATGTGCAATGAAGAAATACTGCCTGGGCAGCGGCGCTACGGCCTACTCTTTTTGAAACACTAAACATAACCTGAAACCATTAAAACATATTTACCTGTATCGTATCGTATCAATAAGGTTTATTTAATTATTGTCAGCTGCATTAACAGTTGTAGAAAATGCGTGGAATTCTTCTTGATTCAAAGCACCATCGCCTGTAATAATATAAATATATATTTCTGAAATCTATACAATTTTAGGGTGGTAAAGAGAGGAAGGACAGATCGTAATCTAATATTATTACATACCAGCTATATGGTAATTAAAACTATCAGATTACAAGAGATATTATTACATACAGGCTATATGGTAATTAAACTACCAGATATCTAGAGATATTATTACATACCAGCTACATGTATATGGTAATTATACTATTACATAAAGTTTCAAGGGATCGCATATAAGATACATGTCAAAAATAATGCCATGAAATAATTGTAAAATATTCTGATCAAATAACTTACCATCTTCATCAAACTGAGCAAAAATCATTTCGACATCATCAACGTCCATAAAAGTAGCCATTTCCTCCATAGTTATAACACCGTCGGCAGTTAAAGCGTCCAGGTTCATGCCGTCATCTCTTTTACCTAGTACAACTTTAAGGATCCTCGCTGCTACATTTGATGCCCTTCTTGACCTCCAACATTCTATAGATTGTGCCAGGACAAGAACAGCCAGGGTTAGAATCAACAACTTCATTCTGTTAAAACAACAAGATTTCGATACATTGACATACTATATAAACAATATGTGGTATCAGGTGGTCTGGCGATTAGATACTTTACTGTACAGTAACCGGACATAGGCTATGCATTGTGCTCTCGGGAGAATCTTGCCCGGACTGCGACTGGTTCAAAATATAATAAAACCTAGTTTACCTTAATATGTATATAGTATTAGTAAGGTCTGAACGATGAGTGAACAGGTTCAGCACTCTGTTTATTTATATATTAACAGGTGATGAATCATATCATTAATTATAATTAATATTTACACCTGGATAAATTGTTGACCTTGTGCTTATAAAGTACTGTAACAACTTTTGGGGGGTGACAAAACAACAACATCACAATGTGTTATCAATTTGACGTAGATCTGGGTATAATTTCGTTTTTAGGGCCTAACGTCCGCTCCAACTGAGGATGATATTGCCGTCAAGACCATAAGAGGACACTTGTCGAAACGTCGTGCTATATGTGTATAAATCAGTGATTTGTTTTCCATGCAATTTTTTCTTGTGTTTTTGAAAACTAGAAAGATGTCACCCTCCGCTACATGAAGATCTAACCGCTTGTAGTGGAAGGTCGCGTCAGGGATCATACGAGCAGCCTTTGACCTAGCTACGAGAACGTAGCTAAAAACGTTGAGATAATACTGATGTGTTTCTTTTTAGCTACGATTGGGAGCCTTCAGTTTGACGTGGCAAACTCATTTTTTTTATTAATACATGTAACATCTTTAAAATAAGATAAGTTTATGCTATTATGACTAATTAAAGGGACAATAACATTCTTCTTGCTGGCTTGGTAGCTCCAGAAAATAAATAATACCCTTATTCTAAGTACTAGATGTTTAAGTGTCCTACCTGTTGTGTAAATTATCCGTTACAACCTATTTTACTTGTCCAGAGGGTTCGAAAATATTTTAAAATCCAAGTCACATTTGAAAAGGTTTACGTTAGACTTTTCAAATCAATTGGTTGAATTTTTCCAATTTTTTTAAATAGGTGTGTTAAGATGAAATTTATATAATCATTTAATTGGAATATTCTAAAAAAATACGATTTGTTGACCAGAATGAAGATTGGGGCATATTAGTCAGTTACAACAAGAGTGTTATTGGGGCTTTAAACTTACAGAGGCCAATGTAGTGGCACAACTATCGCCTAACTCTAAATATTCGTGTTTAAAGTAATGAAGCGTTGTTTTTGTTCGACATTCACCGCCATCAAAATTCTTTCATAGTTACACTAATTTGTACATGCGCCAACACTACACGTCCCTTTAGTACACGCCCCGTTTACCACATCCTGACGAATTTTAAATACGACGATTTGTACCCATTTCAGGTAGGATGAAATGCTTAATTGTAGTTGGGTGTGGCGGAAATATTATAAATAACAATAATAAATCGTTGTTTTGATGAAAAATATTGTCAATTTTGTTTAATCGCAGCGGGAGTGAATCACGACGGGATGTGCTACGTTGGAGTCTATGGGCCAAATTCTTATCTCGAAACACGGGGGGGTGGAGAGATAAGGTTTGTAATCTACCTTTGACCCTATAATGTTATTAACCAATCAGTGCCGATGTTTCTACTAGGATACCAGGCCGTTTCATCCCTCTCATCAACTAAAATGCGAGTTATATAACAACCCTCCTAGTTCAGTACAGATAAGTAAAACGAAATATTGAACTATAAATAGTAAGTGCAAGAGGACCGCACTACACACAAAACAAAATCTACAAGACAAACTTGTGTACAAGACAGTAAAACGTCATGGCAACAAATATCAAATCAAGTGAATGGATCCGGGGGCCAGCCGTAAGCGTCCAGGCCTCACTATAAATGATTTAAAAAAAAAAAAAAAAAAAAAAAAAAAAAGACAGTGGCCGTTTCTTCAATGAGATCTTTGTAAAGGATGAAATGTTTGAAGGCTAAAACGAAGCGAATCTTGGTTACAGACTATTATTTTAATTTTAAAAAATTACAATTTACAAATTTGAAATGGTTTTAAAGAAGCTAAGTTTCTATCTAACTCAATGTCATCCAAAGTTTTTGACATTGAAAACTTAAAAGACAAAATCAACAGTTTAATATTGGTACACGATTCGTGTACCATAATGCATTTCAGTGCCATTTGTAACAAGGGTCTCGAATGAGGCTAGACATAATCCACAAGTCACGTGAAACGGTGACGTCACATTCTTATCTAGAGAGCATGCGCAATAAATACTATCGATGTAGACTGGTATAACCAGACCCTAGAGATTGCCATTCGTTTGACACTTATGGGGTATTTCGAAGAACATAACGTGATTTGAAAGTAAAAACAGAAACGATTGAATGTAAATCAGTTTATATACATGCATATTACAGTATTATATACGTTGCGATACATCTGTATCAAATTCTAGGGTCTAAATATTAGCCATTTAGCTCCTTTAATCTTAGTGCCCAAATGTTGAAAATCAAGTTAGAGCTGTGAATAAAGAGCTGTTTGTTATGTATATGATAATAGTGCCAAATTCTACATAATTTACCAAGTGGGAATAATGATTTAACTCTAGATTAGTCTAGATCATCAAGTGGATTAGATATTAAATGGCATATAAAATACCCGCCATATCCCCGCGTGTGTTTCGTCTGCATTAGCCCAGTCGGTGTAGAAGAGTAGAACGTTAAAGCCCCAATACCACTCTTGTTGAAACTGAATAATATGTCCCAATCTTCATTCTGGTCAACAAATCGTATTATTTTACAATATTCCAATTAATTGATGATATAAATTTCATCTTAGCACACCTAATTTAAAAAACTGGAAAAATTCAACTAATTGATTTGAAAGTCTAACGTAAACCTTTTCAAATGTGACTTGGATTTTAAAATATTTTCGAACCTTCTGGACAAGTAAAATAGGTTGTAACAGGTAGGACGCTTAAACATCTAGTACTTAGAATAAGTCATTATTTATTTTCTCGAGCTGCCAAGCCACCAAGAGTGTTATTGTCCCTTTAAACTCCATTTCATGACATG
This sequence comes from Patella depressa, assembly GCA_948474765.1. Classification (NCBI taxonomy): domain Eukaryota; kingdom Metazoa; phylum Mollusca; class Gastropoda; family Patellidae; genus Patella; species Patella depressa. The sequence goes on from OX419718.1 coordinate 5,946,807, forward strand.
TACGCTAATGTTTACAGCATAGGCTGCATAGCCCAGTTCATTGTCTCAACGAGCGACTAGTCACTGTTCCTTGCAAATGAAATGAAATGGGGTTTAACGTCCTACTGTTCTGCTCTGAACTGGGCTAATGAAGACGGACATTCACCATTCAGTGTTCTAGGAGTGAAATTTTGCCCGGGTAGCGGGGCTATGGCCTTCTCTTATATCGAATTCAAACTGCAAAGGGATGCTTTACGTGCACGCCAATGTAAACATCCTTGTCAGACTCCCGTCATGTATTACTGACAAGGTGAAAACCTTTAAAAGAATAAAAATAACATAGTCTACAACTTCAATTTAGCCATCAAACATTTCATTTTTAATCAACATCTGATATATTTTTAATCTGAGACCATTTCAAACTCTGAGGGTAAAATCTCTCTAGTTGACAAAACACGAGACAATTTATATGGAAAACAATCACTGGTTTAAACACATAGCATTAGCACGACTTGTCGACGGGTGTCGTCTCGCGGTCTCGACTGCGATATCAAACTCGCTGGACGCAGACGTTAGGCCCGAAGAACGAAAGAACAAATGATGTCAGAATTACAAAGCCCAGCTTGGGTATGGGCCTGGGGGGGCAGGCTTTAGGGGCCTCGCGGTTCATGACAAAACGAGAAAATAAATTCAAATTTCATAAGAAGGTTTCATGGTAATCGAATAGCGGCGTATGTGAACAGATGTTATGTAATTATTCTTGTTTTACATGCGCCATTCAAATGGATATGAAATAATCTTTTCGTCGCATGAAGGCCCCCTGATTCTAGTCAGGCCCAAGGTCATCGCCCCGGTTAAGCTGGGCTTCACAGAATTATTTTTATTAGTAGTATATCCAAATCTGCATCAAATTGATAACACATGCTAATGGAATTGTTTTGTCACATCATGGCGTGTCTACAATAGTCTTTTAACACTCATCCAGGATCTAGCAAGGTCAACAATTCTGGAACTGTTGATCAACACAAGGTCAACAATTGATGCAGGTGTAAATATTGATTATAATTAATGATGGTTTCATCACCTGCTAATATATAAATACACAGAGTACTGAACCTGTTCACTCATCGTTCAGACCTTACTGATACTAAATACATATTAAGGTAAACTAGTTTTTATTATATTTTGAACCAGTCGCTGCCCAGGCAAGATTCTCCCGAGAGCACGATGCATGGCTTATGTCCAGTTACTGTACAGAGAAGTATCTAATCGCCAGACCACCTGATACCACATACTGTTTATATAGTAAGTCAATGTCTTGTTGTTTTACAGAATGAAGTTGTTGATTCTAACCCTGGCTGTTCTTGTCCTGGCACAATCTATTGAAGGTTCGCCAAGTTTTTTTAATAGAATCTTTCGTCGACTGGGTAAACGAGATGCTGATTTTGATGTTATAACTGCTGATGGTTTTATAACTATGGAGGAAATGGCTAATTTTCTTGGTGTTGATGATGTAGAAATGATTTTTGCTGAGTTTGATGAAGATGGTAAGTTACTTGATTAAAATATTTACAAACTATTTCACACATCGTATTACAGCCTGTATGTAACGAGATCTCAAAAGTGTGTGGGTGAAAGCTCTCTCTCTCTCTCTCTCTCTCTCTCTCTTCTGGGTAAGGCCTATTGTGACAAGAGTATAATTTTGAAGATGAAATATTGAATCTGGCGACAGTTTTTCTGTAAGTCGATTCTTTTTTAGGTGGGGCGATAATTTATTTTTCTTGGCAAAACCCCGTGCATCCGCGAGTCTAAATCAGTTATCAGCCAATTATACTCGAATTATATCAGACAAGATTCCCCCCAACCCCACCCTATAAATTATTTGAGAAAATTATATTTTTATTTTCAACTTTTTTTTACAGACGATGATGTTTTAAATCAAGAAGAATTTGAAGCATTTTATTTGACTATTGAAGCAATGAGCAGTCAATAAATAAACCTTGTTGATACGATACGATACGATACAGGTAAATATGTTTTAATGATTTCGGGTTAGTTTAGTGTTTCAAAAGAGTAGGCCGTAGCGCCGCTGCCCAGGCAGTATTTCGTCATTGCACAGTGTATGGCGCATGCCCGTCTTTATAAGGCCAGTCGGATCAGGACGTTAACCCTAATTTTATTTTAATTCTTTATGATGGTAAGAAAACCACAAAACCCATTGATATAAAACAATAACGTGTATTACAATGTCTGTAATTTAAATGTAAAGGCAAATATGGTGTATACCAACGAGAGTACGTTAAAGATCCCCTGACAGTTGGAAATTGAAAGTAGAATGTGACACCATCAGCCCGGTTGGTGCCAAAAAGAATCTCATTTGATCAACATTAAAATTAATCTTTTTATTTCAGATTTGAACAAGATAAGATTAAAGATACATTATGGCAGTATCTCATTTGATCAACATTGAATTTTATGTTTTTATTTCAGATTTGAACAAGATAAGATTAAAGATACATTATGTAAGATTAGATAAAGAGCTGGTCTTCTTGCTATAATAGTTCAAATATAGATAATGAAAAGGGAATATGTTGAAAATTTCAATAAAATTATTTCATTCTAAGTCGAGTTATCGTCAATTACATAACAGTGTAGTCACGATTGTCATTGCTATCGTTGTTATGGTAATCAACAAAGCCTTGGTTATCCAGTTTTAAATTAAATCATTATAAACCAGTATACTCATTATTGAATATGGCGGCCATTTAGGACGGAGATTTATTCTTGGAGTAGGTAGATCTCTGTACAACTATCAACTCTACTCCGAGAAAAGATCACCTCCCTAAATGGCCGCCATATTTAATGGTCTCGGCTACTTTACAAAACTCCTCATTCCCCGAGTTCACAAAGCATTTTCAGATTTTTACCTACACCTTATTTTTTATAAAATAAAATCTGATTTTATCGAGATACAGTATAATACTGCTTGGACACCATCAACATGTCCAGATGAAGGCTTGCGGGTTTGAATTGTTTCAAAACGTATAAAATATGTTGGGTGAGTTACTCGGCTCTAAGAAAGGAGATTTTAAGGGATTTTGAAATATTTTCGAACCCTCTGGACAAGTACAATAGGATGTAAAGAATAATTTACACAACAGGTAGGACACTAAAACATATAGTACTTAGAATAAGGCTAGTATTCATTTTCTAGGGCTGCCAAGTCAGCAAGAGTGTTATTGTCCCTTTAAAGTCTTTAAATCAATATTATCGGGATTGGCCCTTTAAAGTCTTTAAAAATAACGGAAAATCCAAGATGGCCGCATCCGTCAAATCAGCATAGTAGAAACCCATAAGCGTTTGGTTTAAGACCCTAAAAGCGTAATGTTTTTGGTGTCATTATTTTTTCATTTGAAGATATATCCAGGGTTGTACACTGGTCCTTTAAAGCGGTAAAATCCAAGATGGCTGACATTTGCCTTACTAATGGACACCAAAAAATCTAAACGGTTGGTTTGTAAGATCCTGTTAATGCATAATGAAGATATAAATGGACCTAGTTTGTTGGACATTCAGTGTTTTATAAATAGATTATTATTATTATTATTTACAAATGGTCTGCCAACCCTCGTAAAACAGGTGGAATTGATAGACAATCCTCGAGATTCGGTCCTATTTCTTATCCTGTCGTTCACAAGAATTTGCTCCCACCAATAAACCCGAATATCAGGTATTGACTAAAATTCCTGGCCCAGGCCTAAATAATTAAAAGCTCGGTTGTTGCTATCTAAAAATTGTCGCGCCCACGTCACTCAATTCTCATTGTGGTATCAACCGGGGAATCGAATTCATGCCAGTTGACTCAATGATAGGCTTTGTGATACAGCGCGCGCGTGCTAACCATTCTGCCATAAAAAAAACCCAGAGGACACCCTGAATTAGAGCCAGTATTTTGTCGGCATTTATTGTGGGCTTATGAATGGCCGTTAATAAAAAGCACATCACGCTTCATCCTTTGACTAAAAAATTGGTAAATAATTCCCTGCAAATCATTTTTCATGTCTTGCTTCAAACATCTTCCGGGAGAATATATTGAGAATATTGACACAAAAATTAATGATAAAGGAAACTTTGGCACTAAAAAATGGTGGAATCTAATTAACGCATACACCAAGACACAGGCTGCATCTTCAAACGAACCTCCACCACTTACAGTTGGAAATGATACAATGTTTACACCCATTGATAAAGCCAATGCCCTTAATAATTTCTTTATCCAACAAACTGAACTGTCAAGTACCAACAAGACTCTTCCACCCCTCCAAATGAATACTAATAGCCTAAACTCGATTGTACCAACCCCTGGAGAAGTTAACGAGATCAGTAATCCCTTATGTCAACTTTTCATTTTTTCTCTAGATACACACACTATTCCAAAGATATGGAAATTCGCAAATGTCATCGCTATTTTCAAAAAAGGACATCCAACCGACTGCAGCAATTACAGACCCATTTCCCTCCTAAGTATTATTATAAAAATATTTTAGAAAATAATATATAAACACGTCTTTAACTTCTTCAAGGAAAATTCAATACTAACAGCACTCCAAAGTGGCTTTCTTCCGGGTGACTCAACTATCTACCAACTAATAGATCTAAATCACTTCTTTTGTCAAGCCATCGATCATAACAAACATACTAGGATCGTCTTTTGTGACATCAGCAAGGCTTTTGACAGAGTCTGGCACGCTGGGCTCTGTCATAAGCTGGAGGCTGCTGGGGTCAGAGGAGGTCTGCTTTCATGGTTCAAGAATTATCTTGAAAATCGACAACAATGTGTTATCATAAACGGAATATCCTCTGACCCCAGGGGTATCCCCGCTGGTGTCCCACAGGGAAGCGTACTGGGACCATTATTATTTTTATTATATATAAACGACATTGTCAATAATATAAAATCGAACATTCGACTTTTTGCTGATGATACATCTCTGTACCTAAAAATAGATGACCCAGAGGCATGCGCACTTACATTAAACAAAGATCTTGAAACAATAAATACATGGGCGGAAACATGGCTAGTGACCTTTAACCCCCTCAAGACAGAAACTTTAACCTTCTCCACTAAACGCAATGTCGTGAAACCACCACTTTTAATGAACTCAATAGGAATAAAGGAAGTAACAGAACATAAACACCTTGGACTTATCTTTCAAAGCAACTGCAAATGGAACAAGCCACATCGATAGTATAATTAGTAAAGTATCAAAATTAGTAAACAGCTTTCGCTCCTTGAAATATCGTCTAAATAGAAAATCGCTAGATACCCTATATTCTTCCTTTATTCTACCGCACTTTGATTATGCCGATGTTATCTGGGACGGATGCACTGACTACTTATGTAATAACCTTGAATACTTACAGCTTGACGCACTACGCACCATTTGCGGGGCAGTTAAGGGTACTAGCCATGCCTCTCTCTACACAGAAACTGGGTTTATTCCACTCAAAGAAAGACGAAACCGACATAAATTAAAACTACTATACAAAATCATCAATAACCTAACCCCTGCTTATCTTAAAAATCTCATAAATCTAGAACCCCCAAACAAATATTCCCTTCGTAATGAAGACAATTTAAAAAAAATTCGATGTCGTACTGAAATCTTTTCTAAATCGTTCATCCCATCAAGTATAAGAGAGTGGAATAAACTCAGTACCGATGCAAGGAATTCTAGATCTCTGAAAATTTTCTCCGACCATCTATCCCAATCTGATATCAAAGTTCCTTCGTTTTATTATAATGGCCATCGGAAATCTCAAATAATTCACTGTAAATTACGACTTCGATGCTCTGACCTGCAGGGTCATAAATTTCTTCGACACATTGCCGACAGTCCCGCATGCCTCTGCGGTCACATATTTGAAGATCCTGATCATTACCTTCTGCGATGTTCCTTACATTAAAATGCACGAACAGAAAGCATTGACAAATTACAATATGATTTTAAAAATATAAACTGTCTTTTATTCGGTTCCAAAACCTACAGTCAAGAAATTAATACTAATATTTTTAACCAGGTCCATAAGTTCATTAACATGTCAAACAGATTCTAAACTCAATTCGATCAGGTAATATTTTAATGTATAATCTTGGCTAGTCTATCTAATTTTGTTTATTATCAAATAATCCTCACTTTGCTTGCATATGTATACTTATTAATTACTATATATACTGTACATTTTCACCCATTTTATTATGTTTATATAATATGTATGTGTTTGCCATTTTAACTATATATATACACCCATTTTTCATTAATAATATGTATACAAATTACTTAGGGAGAGGGGTTTTACATAGGCTAAGCCTGTTCCCCAATCCCATTCAGACAACCTGAATAAAATATTGTTTAAAAAAAAAAAAATCTTCCGGGACATTAGATTATCTGGGTAGGGACCCCAAAACATATACACACCAAATATGCCATTAATTGATGAAGTACGCAGTATAGAGTTACGAATATACGTCAGTTTGGGTTCGCGGTGGGGTAGGAGTAGCAGATACCCCGAAAATGGTACAGGGAACTATTTAACACGACTGGACATACCTTCAAATGAAATAATGGCCCCAACAAAGTTCAAAGTTGCGATTTTATGATGAAACAATGCAGAGTTATACCCCTTTATAAATTTGGATTCTAGGCAGCATGTTTCTGGGGTAATGAAGTCCCCGAAAATGGTTTACGCGAGGCCCGGGCATCTATGAAACTCATGTCATATAAAAGTTGGACCCAAACAACCTAATACATGACGTCAATTTTATGTGCTTTTCTTGAAAATGGACGACTTTCTGTTTAACTGCAGTTGTATCTTTTAAAGGAAGATGGATTAAAAAAAGGCAGTGGCTATTGTTACGACGAGTCGTAACAATAGTCCTCAGGCTATTGTTACGACAATGCCTTTCAAGGCACTCCATTGGCTAAATAGAAGGAATTCCAAAATGGCTGCCAATCTCCCCAACACCAGCTTCAGGAAGCGAATCTCCCCAACACCAGCTTTAGGAATCAAGTGGCAATGCAAATTTGTACACACGGAACTCTCAATCTATACCTTACCCTAACCCTAACCCAAATATAGCCGATGGATGGCCCGGAAAGCATCGTTTTAACAATCGGCCAAGGACTACTCGTCGTAACAATAGCCACTATGTTAAAAAAAATCCGAACTTTGGGAATTTCCGGTGTGACAGTTTGAGATGGTTCCTGGTGTGTGATTACCGTTTTGCGCATGCGTAGCTGTAGGCGCCAGCTCACACCGTTATGGACACTGTGATAGGATTTCCTCTAAGATTTCCTTACGGCCAAATCGGTTTCTACTATTATCTACCAAATTTTACAGTATTATTATATCGGGAGAGGGGGCGAGTTTCTATTATTTATTATTTGTTTATTTCGCTAAAAAGTAGAAAAACAAATTGACTAAGGCGCGAAATCACCTATTCGCGTTGATGGGAAATCTCCGGTCGCGTGATGTCAGAGCGATATTTACATGTGATCATCCCTCGTATATAAAGGCCAATATGTAACAATATAAATAAGGGTACCTTAGTACTAAGAGAGGTGTCCTGCTTAATATATAAATTCTTTACCTACATGATGTACTGGATAACCAAGGCTTTGTTGATTACCATAACAACGATAGTAATGACAACCGTGACTACACTGTTCTGTAATTGACGATAACTCGGCTTAGAATGAAATAATTTTATTGAAAATTTTCAACATATTTTTTTTTTTTTCATTATCTACATTTTAAATATTATAGCAAAAACTTTCCACCCTTCATCTAAATCTTACATAATGCATGCATGCATCTTTAATCTAGTCTTGTTCAAATCTGAAATAAAAACATGAATTTTAATGTTGATTAAATATGATAGACAAACAGGTCTACGCCCTACTTTCAATTTCCAACTATCATTGGTATACACCATACTTGTCTTCACATTTAAATTACAGACATTGTAATACACGTTTGATGATTATTTTATATCAATGAGAAAACTGGTTTCTATGGTTTTCTTACCATGAGAAAGAAATGTAATGAAATGAGGGTTATAACGTCTTATTGTTCTGCTCATGGCGGCTTATGAAGCCGGGCACCCGCCATACATTCTTTCACGACGGAAATATTGCCTGGACAGAGCTTTGACCTACCCTTTTTTCGAATTGGAACTGCCAAGGATTCTTTCCCGTGCACGCCAATGCAATGCGTACGCTAGACCTCGGATTTGTCGCACCCGAACGTCGGAAAATCCAGATGAAATATCACGGTCAACACGAGGATTGAACACGTGACCTCCAGGTCAGCAAGCCAACGTCTTACCCCTAGAGCCATCCCCAAGAAAGACCAAACACCTTACCTGGAAACATTAAAAACATATTTACCTGTATCGTATCGATCAACATTTATTTATTTACTGCTCATTGCTTCAAGAGTTAAATAAAATGCTTCAAATTCGTCTTGATTTAAAACATCATCGTCTGTAAAACAGTTGTAAATAAAATATATTTTTCTGAAATTTATACCATTGTAGGGTGTGGGGTTAAGGTTAATCTTGCTTGAGGTAATTCCATGTATAAACTTTACTCTACTAAATTTACATATAGGCTCATCCACGTCTTTCCTAAATTATTTTTAAAACACATTTTTATCTTCCTCGTGGTAATTATATTATTAGGTCTAGGCTACATGGTAATTATATTATTAGATCCAGGTTACGTGGTAATTATATTATCAGATACAGGCTACATGGTAATTATATTATAAGGTACGGGCTACGTGGTAATTATATTACTAGATACAGGCTATATGGTAATTATATTATTGGGTCCAGGCTGTATGGTAAATATATTACTAGATACGGGCTACATAGTAATTATATTACTACATACAGACTACATGGTAATTATATCATTAGATACATGTTATGTGGTAATTATATTATTATCTCCAGACTACGTGGTAAGCATTATATTACTAGATACAGGCTACATAGTAATTGTATTATTAAGTCCAGGATACGTGCTAATTATATTTAGATACGGGCTACGTGGTAATTATATTACTAGATACAGGCTGAGTGGTAATTATAGTATTAGATAAGGCTACATGGTGATTATTTTTACTAGATACAGACTACCTGGTAATTATGTTAATAGATACAGGCTACGTGGTAATTATATTACTAGATACAGGCTACGTGGTAATTATATTATAAGATGCAGGCTACGTGGTAATTATATTATAAGATACAGACTACCTGGTAATTATATTATAAGATACAGGCTACGTGGTAATCATATTATTAGATACAGGCTGAGTGGTAATTATATTATTAGATAAGGCTACATGGTGATTATTTTACTAGATACAGACTACCTGGTAATTATATTACTAGATGCAGGCTACAGGTAATTATATTACTAGATATAGGCTACATAGTAATTATATTATTAGATACAGGCTACGTGGTAATTATATTATTAGATGCAGGCTACGTGGTAATTATATTATTAGATACAGGCTACATAGAAATTATATTATTAGGTCCAGGCTTCATGGTAATCATATTATTAGATACAAGCTACGTGGTAATTATATTATTAGATACAGGCTACGTGGTAATCATATTATTAGATACAGGCTACATGGTAATTATATTATAAGATAAAGGCTACATGGTAATTATATTATTAGATACAGGCTACATGGTAATTATATTACTAGATACAGGCTACATGGTAACTACATTATTAGATACAGGCTACATGGTAATTATATTATAAGATAAAGGCTCCATGATAACTAGTTTCAAGAGATCCGATCACACACATGACACAGATTAATTAATTGAGTTGTGGAAAAAAGTTTTAAAATATTTTGATCAGATAACTTACCATCTTCGTCAAACTCAGCAAATATCATTTCTAAATCATCAACGTCCATAAAATTAGCCATTTCCTCCATAGTTATAACACCATCAGCAGTTATAACGTCAAAATCAGCAACTCGTTTACCCAGTAGCCGCCCTACTGCACGAACTGCTACCGATTTTATTGCACCCCAACCACATTCGGTATATTGAGCGAGGACAAGAACAGCCAGGGTTAGAATCAACAACTTCATTCTGTTAAAACAACAAGATTTAGATACATTGACTTACTATATAAACAGTATGTGGTATCAGGTGATCTCGAGAGGGTAAACTATAAAAGCCATGGTCAGCACCCGTTTGTTGTATAATAGTATCTCTCTATTACAGACCCCACCCCCTTATCACTTGTAATGGTGGACAGTATTATTTGTTACTTAATAGTATATCTCTATTACAGACCCCCCAGCCACCCTATTTCTATCATCTGTAATGGTAGAGTAAGGTAAAAGCTTCGTAGGTCGAGACAATAGACTTCTTGATTGAAAACAAGACTTCTTGATTGAAAACAAGACTGTTTGATTAATAGTAATACTTCTTGATTGAAAACAATACTTCTTGGTTGAAAACAAGACGTCTTGATTGAAAACAAGACGTCTTGATTGAAAACAAGACGTCTTGGTTGAAAACAAGACGTCTTGATTGAAAACAAGACGTCTTGATTGAAAACAAGACTTCTTGATTGATAACAATACTTCTCGATTGATAACAAGACTTCTTGATTGAAAGTAAGACTTCTTGATTGAAATCAAGAGAGGTGGTTTTTATAATCCAGAAACAACAATTTTAATATATAATGTGACCACTAGAATAACACACCATAATTAACTTGGACAACATGATTCCAGATCCATACGATATAAAATCAATAACCCAAAACATTTATTTATACTAATTTGAACAGGCGACCTCGCTCCTTGTCACGTACAAGAGATATAGGTGGGTTGATATAAATAAAATGAAATAGTCTTGTTAAAACGTACACCGGACATACGTCATACAGCATGGTGGGGGGGGGCGGGGCTTCCCCGGACAGCGACGGTTTCAAAACATAATTAAGAGAACCCTAGATTACCTGTCGGAAGTATATATTATTAGTAGTGAACGATGAGTGAACAGGTTCAGTACTCTGTGTATTTATATATATTAACAGGTGATAAATCTCATCATTGATTATAATCAATATTAACACCTGCATAAATTGTTCACCTTGAAGTTAAACTCGTTTACCTGTGATCCTGTGTTGATTGGTATCCTTAATGAAACATTGTAACAACTTTATTGGGGGAGATACTGGATGATCGTTAACATATTATTGTAGAATCGCCATGAGGTGACAAAACAATAACATCACAATGTATTATCAATTTGATACAGATTTGGGTATACTACGAATAAAAACAAATTTCGTTATTAGGGTGTAATTTCTGCTCCAACTTAGGAGGATATCGCAGCCGAGACCGTGTGGGAATCCCTGTCAAAACCAGTGATTGTTTTCCATATAATGTTTTCTTGTGTTTTTGAAAACTAGAAAAACGTCACCCTTCGGCTTTACATTTTAAAAAAAAATATTAGTTAAACATACATTGCAGGTCTTTCTTTAGGCCTGAAATGTTTTCTAAATTATTAATCAGACATTAATTAACTTATCCAGGCCATAATCAACCCCCGGTGGCATCGGATATTAAATAGATTAGATCTTTTCAGCCATATTTTGATTTAAGCTAAAACAAAAAAATGAAGGAGCGAGATTTAGCTTCGAACAGCCAGTTTACTAATAAATCAGTTTACTAATCTGGGGCCTATTTCACGAAATTTTAACTAAGATAAGATCCCAATTGTAGTAATTTGTTTGGATAATATTAGATTGATTTTAGTGCTTAGCCAATCAAAATTGAAGTATCTACTAAAATTGGATTTTATCTTAAGTTAAAATTTCGTGAAACAGGGCCCAGTTTACTAATAAATTTAAATTGTGAGCTGATGTCATAATAAATTTGAAATAAAAGAGAGGGAGAGAAATGGGGTTTAACGTCCACTCGACACAAACTAGGTCATTTTGAGACTAACACATGGTTTCATTTTATTTCAATAATTCGCTTGCGCGTAGGGGTCTTTAGCAGTGGGAGGAAACCGGAGTGCCCGGAGGAAACCCACGAGGTTGAGAAGGCACCCCTATCTCCATGCCACATACGCTCACACCAGGGCTCGAAAACACAGCCGCAAGCGCGGCACTCTAGACCACTAGGCCATCCCAACCCCCCAAGCCAGAGGTGACCGGCCAGCTAGAGGTCGAAGCGCGGCACTCTAGACCACTAGGCCACCCCAACCCCCCAATTTAAAATAAAAACAAATAAACTACTGATATCTAATCATTGCCTTTACGCCCGTCAAACCGGATTGGCGTCCTTACTGCGCTGCTACATCGACGAAAAATGGTCTCAGAGCGCGCCAAGGTCCCCATAAGTGCGGGAAAAGCGTGATGGAAACGCTAGGTATGATGCTGTGGTCTCCATGATCACCAATGATCGCCGAGTCACAGCTGCCAGAACGTGGAGGGGTCGCAAAGGTCCTTACTGAGCTGTTACGGCGACGCAAATTGATCTTAGGGCGCGTCAAGATCCTCATAAATGTGGCAAAAGCGTGGTGGAAACTCCAAACATGCTGTGCTCTCCATGGTTGCCAATGATGACCGACTCACGGCGTTTGCTTTAAGCATGTTCAAAGCGAACGCAAAGGTTCTGCGATATGGCTGAAAGCTGAGAGAACGTGGTGGGGTCGCGAAGGTCGCGAGACAAGCGTGATGTCAGAATTATGTCAGAATTACAAGGGCCCCGCGGTTCATGACAAAACGAGAAAATAAATTCAAATTTCATATGAAGGTTTCACGGTAATCGAATAGCGGCGTATGTGATCACATATTATGTAATTATTCTTGTTTTACATGCATGCCATTCAAAAGGATATGAAATAATCTTTTCGTCGCATGAAGGCCACGTGATTCTAGTCAGGCCCAAGGTCATCGCCCCGGTTAAGCTGGACTTCACAGAATTATTTTTATTAGTAGTATATCCAAATCTGCATCAAATTGATCACACATCCTAATGGAATTATTTTATCACATCATGGCGTGTCTACAATAGTATTTTAACACTCATCCAGGATCTAGCAAGGTCAACAATTCTGAAACTGTTGATCAACACAAGGTCAACAATTGATGCAGGTGTAAATATTGATTATAATTAATGATGAGATTCATCACCTGTTGATATATAAATAAACAGAGTACTGGACCTGTTCACTCATCGTTCAGACCTTACTGATACTATATACATATTAAGGTAAACTAGTTTTTATTATATTTTGAACCTGTCGCTGCCCAGGCAAGATTCTCCCAAGAGCACGATGCATGGCTTATGTCCGGTTACTGTACAGAGAAGTATCTAATCGCCAGACCACCTGATACCACATTCTGTTTATATAGTAAGTCAATGTATCTAAATCTTGTTGTTTTACAGAATGAAGTTGTTGATTCTAACCCTGGCTGTTCTTGTCCTGGCACAATCTATTGAAAGTTCGCCAAGTTTTTTTAATAGAATCTTTCGTCGACTGGGTAAACGAGATGCTGATTTTGATGTTATAACTGCTGATGGTTTTATAACTATGGAGGAAATGGCTAATTTTATTGGCGTTGATGATGTAGAAATGATTTTTGCTGAGTTTGATGAAGATGGTAAGTTATTTTTAAACTTGTTGAGTAACACATAACCTGTCCGTCATCAAAGTTCTTGATAAAATACTTATCTAAGAGTTTAATTAGCATGTATCCTGTATGTAATTAGCATGTATCCTGTATGTAATACCAAGAGATAACAGCTTATTACTTTCGCATGGTCATAGAGAAACTCTCTTTCTCCTCCAGTTTCCTCTCATTGCTAAGGCCCCATACGCGCAAGCGAATTGTTGAAATAAAATTTAATCATATAATAGTCCTGAAATGACCTAGTTTGTGTCGATTTGATGTTACCCCTGCCTCTCTCTCTCCCTCCCTCCCTCTCTCTCTCCTTTCCTCCCTCTCACTCTCTTATACCAACACCGCCCCTCCCACCCCGACACAATTTCATAGTTTTTATTTTCATTTTTTTTTTACAGACGATGATGTTTTAAATCAAGAAGAATTTGAAGCATTTTATTTAACTCTTGAAGCAATGAGCAATCAATAAATAAATCTTGTTGATGCGATACAGGTAAATATGTTTTAATAATTCCAGATAAGATGTTTGGTCTTTCAGACTCGCTAACCTAAAGGTGCCTTTAATTTGTTCCCCGTTATGAGCGGTGCAGACGGAGGACCTGGCAAATGACAACGTAGAGTCATTCTGATGTGACCATAACCGAGGTACAAGAACCCTTAGCTTTTTGAATTTACTATAAGAGTAGGCCAGGCAAAATTTCGTCACAACAGATTGTATGACGTAGACCCAGGACTTAGTATGTTAAACCACTTTTCATTTTATTTCTTTGGGACGATAAGAAAACTGTAGACCCTTCTAGTGATTGGTTGGTGGTTGGGCTACTGACCAATCAAAATTTGAAACAACAATATCCCCTCATAATAGCAGTGTGTAGTGGGATTACCTCTAATTAAACGAAACGCTGCGCGGAGTATGTGTTTACGCATTGACATAAAATAATCTTCAACTTACATGTATTGAAATGTTTGTAATAAAAATGTAAAGACAAATATGGTGTATACCAACGAGAGTACGTTAAAGATCCCCTGACAGTTGTAAATTGAAAGTAGAATGTAACACCAAGTTCACTAGCCCGTTTGATGCTAAAGGATATCTTTTTTGATTAACATTAAATTTTACGTTTTAATTTCAGATTTGAACAAGATTAGATCGTATATTGATCAGGTAATCGTATATTGATCAGGTTTCATTTCAAATAAATTTATTACAATCTGAATGCTTTTAATTTTTTATGTGAGACTCAGTTATGCATAAGTGATCGGTAAGGTAAAATTGGAACAATAGAGGGTGAGGGGGTCAAGTTTCTCGATTTCAGAATGAAATGAGACGTTCTACTCGCCTGCTTCGACTGGGCTACTGAAGAGCGTCTACAATGGTCTCATTCCGTTCTACTCCACTTTACCCTGCGTATATCATTCATCCATGGGGTATTCACGTATGTAAATTATTTGCCCTTGATCGTCGCTTGATTCTGCGAACCAATCAAAGAATAGTTTACAAACCCGTCTCGGACTCATTATTTACGTTCACAACAACATTTCGGTTTGTTCCAATGATTATGAGAAAGTTTGCAAGAAGTGACATGCACACAAAAAGAGGTCCTAAACATCTTTTCGATGGGAAATGTGTTTTATATCAGTTGAGTTTTTTTAGTCCAGTAGATTCCCCGGTTGTACGTGAAAAGGAGTAGGGTCGCCTGTCCAACCTCGTGGGTTTACTCCCTGTACTCCGGTTTCCTCCTACTACTAAAGACCCCTACGCGCAAGCGAATTATTGAAATAAAATTAAACCATATGTAAGTCCCGATATAACCTAGTTTGTGTCGAGTGGACGTTAAACCCCATTCTCCCTCTCTTCCTTTCTTCTCGCACACTCACGATTTGTTCGAGGTCGGGTGTTCGATCACTACATTGACGAGAAAGTTCATCTCGATTTTCCGACGTTGATTCCCCGCTCAGTGATGCGGGGCGGAGGGCCTGACATGGACAGCCGTCTCGTCGTTCGGGTGGGGCGAAAAACTTAGGTCCCGTGTATACAGTGGAATCTGTCAAATCCGACATCGTACGGGATCGTTACAATATCATATGTCGGATGTCACAGAGATCCGGAATACCCAGTTTTGTCAAAACAGGAAATATTGTAACTTCGAAAACCGGAAGTATTATTATAATTTTGCTTCGAATCACCAGAACGTTATTCCATTTAAAAATGATAAACTTTTCTGTACATTCAAAATTGTCTAACATTAACAATTATTTCATTCAACATGCGTACGCATTTTGAATAGGTCGAGTCTTCAGTTGGTCGCACGCTTGTGTTTGCTATCACATGTTCATTGATAATCTTCCGTTCTGTGTCAAGGTCGTCGTCATAAGGTTCGGTGAGATCCGTCGTCAATCTGTTTCACAGAGAATTACTTACGAATTATCTCTGTAACACATGACTGTCCAGAACACGTGCGTAGACTTGCACGCGCCGTAGTCATTGGCTCAACGGCTCGTGCAATGTTTACTTAAAACCTAACTGCTTCGGGCAAAATGATGCATTTTACTCATTTTAATACCCATTTACACTAAATAGGAAATATTTTTTAACTACAAATACTTCAAACGTCTTTATTTATTTTTCTCTTACCTCAAAAAAATGTTTGAGAATTTAATATGTCGGAGTAAAAAAGTTAATATGCCGTACTCATTAAGCCTCGTCGATGTCATGCTTATCAGTGATTGTAGCGGCCAAGCGAATATTCATTGCGGGATCAGTTTGATCCGTCGTAGGGTGAACAAACATGGGCTGAAGTGAGCGGACGTTACGTTTTCAGCGGCCGTTTTATGACCTTGACACTCATCGGCGAAAGCCAGAGAGTTATATATGGCGAAAGCTCATTTCAGTTCAATGTGGACAAACTAACGTTATTCGGATTCAATCGGCATGCGCAACGAATGTTTCTAGCAGGTGCTAGGAATATTTCTACGACCGAATTTGTGGGGAAAATTCGTAGATATCCTTGAGTATTTGTCACAATTACTGTCTTAGAAGACATTATAAAATTATCAAGATAATCAACAAAGATATTCACGATAGCGAGTTTTAATCTTACTGATAATTGATTGGTGATTGCTTGTTAATCTTTTGTGGCTTCACACCCATCAAGTTTTATTCTAACTAACGGACAATTGATTGACAATTGCTTGACACCTAGCGATTTAAGGCCGGATTATACGGTGACGATTCAATGGAAATTATGTGACGGGACGGCTGATTGATGTCGTAATCCGGAACATTCAGAGTCCGGATTTACCAGAGATTTTTAGGCAGAAGTAATAAGGAAATAAATCGGGACATGAAAATCATGTCGGATGTCACAGAGATCCGGATTTATCAGAGATCGGATGTGACAGAGTGAAATTCATGTAAAAATCCACTGACATTTGGAATCGATTAAGAGTAGGTCGTAGTCCCACTGTCCGGGCAAAATACCCCACAGCACACACTTTATGACGTATGTCCGTCTTCATTAACCCAGTAGAAACATCAAAGTAAGTCGTTAAACCCATTTCATTTCAATTGTTCCGTCAGTCTCTCATTACAACAAAGGTTCTTGCAGGGATGGCGACCAGATGGGGTTTCTGAAATAGGATCACAACCGACAAATGATAGGGAACAACTGGCCTAGTTGTTTTCTCCCCTCCCCCCTCCACCATGAGATCAAGAAAGCCCCCATTAAGTCCACTAAACAACTATAACAAAACCAATAACAATCATAATATTACATGGAGTTGAACAATTCTGCTTTCTGGACATGCAGCCAACAAATATATAGACAGTAAGTTTAAGTTTATAAAATTTGGTATAGCGCTCGTTACTGCCGACATCAGCATTCAAAGGCGGTTTACAAAGCACATAAATAAATATTCAAAAAACATAACAAACATACATACACGTAGTATACAATATTTGACTGTGACATTTAAATCAACTATAGAGAGTTTATTTATTCTGGAAAAGTACGCTTAAAAAGATGTGTTTTCAATGATTGTTTGAATGTTCCTAATGTTGAAGAAGACTTTACAGAATCTGGGAGATCATTCCATAGTTCAGGACCAGCCACACTGAAGGCCCTTTCTGCGAATGTCCGTTTTTTAGTAAATGGCTTATGGAGGAATTCAGTAGTAGCTAAACGTGTTGAACGTCGAATTACATTATATGAAATTAAATTTTTTAAATAGTCCTGGGCCAGATTGTTCAGGCACTTGTAGACCATGACGAGGATCTTGAATTCAGCTCTTACTTTTACTGGTAGGATGTGGAGCTCTTTCAGTGCAGCAGTTGAGCTTGAGTACCAAGCATCATTTTGGCGGCCATGTCTTGGACTCTTTGAAGGGGGAAGTAAGGTAGAGGCAGGGAGATTGATATAGAGACAGTTACAATTGTCAATATGCGAAAACACAAGAGCATTTACTAGTTTGAGGCAGGTTGACTTGTTTAGAAACGGTTTTAATTTTCTGAGATTAAATAAAGCTAGGGCTGCATGTCGTGATTTGAGGGAGATGAGATTCATCTTCAAGCGATTTTGGTGCATCCAACTCTTGACATTGTCCATGGTGGATGTAAGACGAGATTGAGTTGTGAGTTCAGCGGAGGAATCGGAAGCTTTCCAACTGGCGTACACGTTATGGTCATCAGCATATCCCATTAGGTTAATGTCGTCACCAATGGAGTATTGCAGAATACTAGCATAGCAGGTAAACAGAACGGGACCGTTAATGCTACCCTGTGGCACAGAAAAATTGATGTTAATTGCATCAGAGCAGGAGTCATGAAGATGGACTTCAAAGTTTCTGTCAGTGAGATACGAAGTTATCTATTGTTTGGCCTTGCTACGAACACCAAAGGATGTTTCAAGAACGTCCAAGAGAAGCTGATGATGAACCGTGTCGAATGCGGGGCTTAAATCAACTGCGATAAACGCAGTTAACTGTTGATGTTCCATACCCCACAGGATATCATTACACAGCTTTAATGTTAGGGTTTCAGTGCTGTAGTGTTTCCGATAAGCACTTTGGTATACTGGCAAGAGTGATTGTGAGTCAATGTGTTGAGCGAAACTAACTAAGGACACCTTTTCCACTAGTTTTGAGATAAAAGAAAGGTTACTTTCAGGTCGATAGTTTTTCTTTACACGCTCTAAATTTGTTTTTTTGAGCAGCGGTTTTACTATTGCCTTTTTTCAGTCTTTGTGGAAAACTCCTGTCTCCAAGGAAAGGTTAATAATATGACAGATTATGACGGCGAATATGTCCACATGGTGTTTAATTAAGCTAAAAGGTAATGGGTCGAGCCTGCAAGTTGTGGCCTTTGCATTTACAATGAGTTTTTGAACCTCATCTATTGACAGAGAGGTAAAAGATTGGAAAGGTTTGATGTTGTCCAGAGTAGGAGGTTTGTATAATGGATGGTCCCCTAAGTCTTTGCATATTTTATCCACCTTACTGTGGAAAAATGATGCAAAATCTTCAGCGAGCTGCTTATCATTAACACCCTCGGGTAGCGGATTAGACTTGTTTGGTCCTGTTAGGTTTGCGACAGTTTCGAATAGTAGTTTCGAATTGTTTCCACACGATTCAATTGTATTCTGTATGAATAGTTGTTTTGCTTTTCTCAGGTGATAGAAATAGATATTTCGTTTCTGTTTGAATCCGTTCCAGTTTTCAGGTGTTTTATTTTTCTTCCAAATTCGCTCGGCTTGGCGAGTAGCTGTTTTTAAACGTTGCGCTTTAGAGTCAAACCATGGACTTTTTTGGGGTCGAACTGTAAACGTTTTTGACCTTATTGGGGTGTGTTTATCTAGAATGGCTTTAAGTGAAGTGTTGTAGCCATAGACAATGGTATCAATGTCTTTAAGACACTTGAGATGATCGGTAACTTTGATAACATCTTCTCGGAACGAATCGTGGTCGATAGATTTTATTTTCCGAAATTGAATCCGTTTCCGGAGCAAGACTGGTCGACACGTTGAGATATGACCAGTAATAAATGCGTGATCAGATAAGTAATCTCCTATCGGGATATTGTTGATGGTGAAGTCACTATTTTCGCGGATAATACGTATTAGATTGTTAAGCATTGCCACAAAAAGAGCCTTCAAAATTATCTTCTAACATAAGCCCTAGACTACACGAAGATCTGTCAAGTGTTAGGAGTTCACGTCAGGGGTCAAATGAGCGGCTTTTGACCCTATGACGTCAGACATTGATTAATCAATCAGCGTTGACGTTTTTGTGGTTTACCCATAGTTCCGTGCATTAAAAGGTCTAGACCTCGCCGTAACATGCCGTTTCATTGGCTAATCCCGCTCACACCAACTACAACATGCCAATGATAACGTCTCTTCAAGATCCCAGTGTAGTAAAGACAAGTAAAACGAAATTTGAAACTATAAAAACGAAACAAGTTATCTAGATATCGAGTAAATTATTGATATCGTTAACAGTAACTCATGAATCTGAAATGCCTGTATTTCAGTCAATTTTCGCAGTTCAATCGATCAATACCCCCCCCCCCCCCCGAATCAGAAAAACTAAACACCCCACGTTTACCTGTATCGTATCAACAAGGTTTATTTATTCACTGCCCAATGATTCAAGAATTGAAAAATCCTCATAAAATACAGCAAACTCTTCTTCATCAATTAAATCATCGCCTGTAAACAGATTTAAATGTAAAATACATTGTTGTCTAGTATCTATACATTCAGTGTCAGCATTTCTCTATAGGCAGACTGAAGATTAAGGCCCCAAGGCCTAGAAGGGGGGGGGGCTCTAGCCAAAGTATGTAATAGTTTTAACACGGACATAAGTTCATGCCCCCGTTCAGACTGGGATGACGCCCATAGTGCGCAGTGTACAGTTCTTGCCGCCTGCTAAATAGCTGAAAATACCACTCATTCCCACCTCTCTCTGGTCGAAGGGTATTTTTGATTCCTTCCTGACCGACTATTTTTCACCCAGATTCTTCTTTGTTTGCCAAATGAATCATTTCTTGTCACAGCTGACACACAGTCATAATAATTCAACAGTATTTTCAAGTAGAATGCTGCGATTGAAAACATACTCAAAATACGTTTGAACTGAACAACCATTACGAGGGACGAAAACATGCGCAGATCGCATGTTTATTTAATCGTTAAATAGAGTTATTATAAATTTGTGTCAGATATGACGAGAAATGATTCATTTTGCGAAAAATAAACAATGCCGGTGAAAAATAGAAGATAATGGTTCCAAAATAGCCTGAGAACAATGGGGGGAGGGGGGCGGTATTTTACCGTATTTTCATATTGCAGCTATAAAGCAAGCGATAGGAACTGTCAGAGGACATCGTCTGGTCAGAGAGAGTTCTTAAAGGAACTAGCCATTGTGTACACAGGAAGTGGGTTTATCGTCCCATTCGCATCACTTGACAGCTGTCCTCGTCAGGCCCTCCCTCCTTCATCACTGAAAAAGGGGGGGGGGGACCAGGCCGAAAAATCTGGATACCTTTCTCGGCAAATGCAGGGATCGAACACCAGACCTTC
This sequence comes from Patella depressa, assembly GCA_948474765.1. NCBI lineage: Eukaryota > Metazoa > Mollusca > Gastropoda > Patellidae > Patella > Patella depressa. The sequence continues at coordinate 5,968,114 of OX419718.1, forward strand.
AGCGCCATAACCACTTAGCCGCCGCGACTCCAATTAAAGAGTGGGCAGCGCCGGGAAATTTTTGTTTTGTGGTCCATAGTAGAATCGATTTGACGTAATGAGCAGTCACGTACAAGAGTAAACAGACACAACCCCAAAGACAAGAGATATTATTACATACCAACTGTATGGTAATCAAACTGTCAGATAAAAAGATATATTATTACATATAGGATAAATGGCAATAAAATAACTTACCATCTTCATCATAATCGGTAAAAAATATTTCAACTTCCTCATCATCAAGATCAAGAATCTCGGCAACTTGTTCCCTTGTAAGTACATAACGCTTGGTGATTCGTGTTATTCATTGAGAATTTTGTAAGATCGTACAAAGTATTGCGAATCTGTGACAACTTATGAAACGGGTAGTAGGCCTACTTACGTCATTTACATGGGCATGTTGTGTGTAATACACCTTATTATTATTAGACCGACTGTCTTCTTCTCCTCACATTTACACACCGGTTATGCGGATAGCCATTTTCTTTTTAGCTAGGGTAGCTTGTCCAACCTCGTGGATTTTCTCCGAATTATTGAAATAAAATTAAACCATGGGTTAGTCCCGAAATAATCTAGTTTGTTTCGACTGGGCGTTAAACCCCATTCCTCTCTTCTTTTTAGCACAGAGGGAAAGTTTTTTTGCTGGAAGCCTCGTTCGTTAACTTTAACATGTCGTTAACTAGCGGTTATAGTTAACGGAGGTGTTGGGCTCCGTTATCTGTTTACCGATGGCATTCGTGGGCTCAATACATCAGACAACTGTATCGCAATACATCAGACAACTGTATCGCAATACATCAGACAACTGTATCGCAATACATCAGACAATTGTATCGCAAAACATCAGACAATTGTATCGCAATACATCAGACAATTGTATCGCAATACATCAGACAACTGTATCGCAATACATCAGACAACTGTATCGCAATACATCAGACAATTGTATCGCAATACATCAGACAATTGTATCGCAATACATCAGACAATTGTATCGCAAAAATGCGTCTGCATCCGGATATAAGACAGACCCAACGTATTCACCAGAAAAACAAAATACAAATAAATCATTTAAAATAAATTTATTTAACAAAACTAATCATCAAAGGTAACAATTATAATGAACAAATGAAAAACAAACACAAACAATTAACATTTTTATGAAAAATATTTCGGGCGGATTTTCTCAACTAAATAAACAGTAAATAAATAATATGAGTATTTTGATCAGGAGAAAATTGAACATTTAAAAGATATAGGGAACAATTTCTATTTACAAGCATTTCTTTCCTGTCTTTTATCCCCTCCATTAGAATTAGGGATGACATTTTGATATTTTCTTGTAGTTGGTGTGAAACTATAAACCGCTATAGTTCTGTTTTAATATTCCAGGGGGAGTCCAACATTTGTAACTGAAGAAAATTACTTGCGCCATTTTGATTCGGTGGTACTGGGTTCTCTGTGTAAGTAGATTCTGCTTCCATGATGAGGAGTCACGGTGGCTCCTGGATATTTTCCTTGGTCGTATCTTCATCGGACGGTGACATCTGATATATTAATATTAAGTGAAGGGTATTTTACATCTTTGTCTGGAGTGGTTTTCCCGAGCTAATGATGCAGGATTATAAAAATAGGTCCTGTGTACACGTTAGCTTGCACGTAAAAGAAAGAACCCACAACAAACAGTTGGAACAGTCCGAGCACAGTTTCTGTCTTAGTACATGGAATGGGAGTATGTCTGGGCACAGTTTCTGACATAGCACATGGAATGGGTTTCTGTCACAGTAGATTGCATGGCGTATGGTCATCTTCATTAGCCGTGTTGATGCCCAAATGTCAAAAACTCATTTTATTTTAATCATTCGGATTAGTAGATTTGTTCAGTTAATCTACACAGTACACACTAGGTAACCATGGAATCGGTCTGAAATAACTTCGATTGCACCAACGTACACACCCTATCCCAAGTTTCAACCGATTTCACTATTTAAATACCTAATTAGGTGTAACCATGTTGCAACGATTCCAGTAATGTAACTTACATCGTATTTCTCTCATGTAAAAGTTTATAACGAGATCGTCGTAGTAAACTTTATTCAGATCTGGTGACTGGACACAGTATTGCTCAATAATCTCTGACAGTGTCAGTCCTTGATGCCAGAACCTCAGAACACACAAACAATGTATAGCACAGGTATTATGGGATGGATTTTGTAGACATTTCGAATTATGACAACACTCTTTTATCCATTTTGGTGGTGGATTGCCGAGTGGGTCGAAATATTCGTCCATGTTATTTTCTCGAATATTCAGCAGTGAAGAATGATCGACGTGTTGCCCGTTAATTTTTGGTCTAATAATTTGATATTGGCCTGTTTCTAGAAGCTGTTGGTCGTGAAAGCTGTCGTCTAAAACTATTGTTCCCTTTATATTCATTTGTTCACAATTAGCCCGAATCACTTGTTCAAACTCAAACTGTGACGTTGTGTTGGTTTTATAGTCGTCTTTGGATCTATCCAGAATATTGGTCAGTTTGATGCTGACCTCGGACTGGTATATAGAATTGTTCAAATGCTGAACATCATGTTGTGTTGAACTACTAGTTGAAGGTGGGTTTTTGATGGATAATTTAGAAAACCGTGTTGATAGTTCAGGCATTGGGTTATGGTTTTGCACAGGGCTTGGGCAGCATTCCCAAGACACAGAATTTCTCGGATTATTCAATAGCTGATCACGTGAACTTTTAGTGACAGAATGGTTTGGTGCTGCAGGGAACATTTTATAATATCGTTCTTCGTATTTTAATATTAAATCCAAAATTTCAAAATTTATTCTATCTAACAGGAGGAAGAAACCACTGACTGAAAAATATGAAAATTAAAAACGTAAATGAAATGTCCAGCATAATATTACCAATATGGTGCTGTATACAATATGGAAGAAGATGGAGGGAGAGGGGAGGATAGGCTGGGTTGGGGTGCATTAAAATACTCTAGGCCTACTGTTGTTATACAATGTATCCACCAACAAGAAGATCATAATATTTGTGGGTGGCCCCAGACAGAGTGACCATTATGATAAAAAAAAAAGAATTATTATTAATATCCCCCACATGAACTACAACAAACAACAACTAGGCCAGGCATAATTTTTGCGGACGCGCGGTCATAACTACTCTTGCGTAGCATACGTTGTACTGTAACTGTAGCGAGGTGGGGCATTGGATAGGGCTACAATGTTTTATAATGGGACAAAAAACCAAACATTATTATATGGAATGATAAAACTGCATGAAGAAAAGTCACATAAAATAACAATAGGCATCATACTATAGCCATATATTATATAGGTTACTGTAGACGTAGTAGTATATCAATATGTAGACTAACGAGGCAACGGCTAAAGCCCAAAAAGCACGAGGAATCCATGTCACCATGGCATAGAATAGATAGTTCTAATATCGATTTTAATGTGCGATATTTATTATGTTTACGGTAATATTACTTATAGTATAGTTAGAGATGTAGGGTGGGATGATGGAATACATTTTGCATTAATAAGCTTATGTTTTAAAATTTTATTTTCTGGATAGTCTATAAAGTATAGTAACAATTATTTCCGTGATAATTATACTACGTTATTATTGGCGCGAGGAATAATAATATGTGTGCTAACTTCATTTCGATTTCGAATACGGGTGCTGGAATAGGCCTACGGGTGAGAGATTCTGCTCGATAAGGCCCAATGGCTAAACCAAAAATAAAATTCGATAAATTCAGTGAAGATCTACTGTTTTAGTTTTTTATCAAGTATCATCATTTCTATGCGTATGATGACTACTGACTAGGTCGGGTGGGAGCATTTGCTTGGTCTTGATAAATCAAATTCAAATGGCAAAACAATATTGATTAAAAATATTAGAGATTATGCCTATTTCAATTTGATTTGTGTAGAATAGACTAGTAGTAGTACCGATGGCACAATCTATTTCACAGAGAAATAAATACATATTATTCTCTGTCACAACTCACAGCTGAGCAAGACTGAGTCTGTCCTCGATAGCCTAATAATACTAGGAAATACTTTTTAATTACAATTTGTACTACAAATTTCATCAAACGTCTTTCTTTACCGGTAGGCCCCTACTAATTTTTCTACATACAAAAAATGTTTTAGATTGAATTTAATTAATAAGAATAATTTGTCGAAAGAAAAATGTTAATATGGTGGACTACTTATACTAGGCCTAGCCTCAACTGTAATACTATAGTAATAGTAATAATATTAATAATTAGGCTAAGTCGCGTCGATATCATCCTTATCAGTGATTGTAGCGGCCTAGCGAATATTCACTGCTGATCAGTGTCCCGACTAGAATGCATCTTGGGAATTATCTGTAATAAGCACTACCAAGGTAAGAGCGCTGCATAGACCATAGAGTAGGCTAATGCATGAGCCGCCATTTTGATTTTATTAAAACTGATAGTTTTCCGAATATATTTCGTTTCTATGGACCTTTTTGTGAGGTGATGGTGTCACACTTTCTCACATCTGCCATGTCTCAGGATCGCAAGGATGGTCTGGTACAAATTTTAGACGATTCGTTTCATTATTTGTGATTTTACAGACCTTTCAGTTTTGATTCCTAGAGCCGTGCCTTTCCCCGATGACCACCGTCTCTCTTACTGTTGACGTCATTATGACGTCAGTGCATGTCATATATATTACGTCACGGTACGTGCGTAACTAACTTTCGAAATTAATAATATTATTATGGCAGCTAGATTCGTAACCTACTCCACGTTAAAATCCACATTTCATGTCATTTCGCTTTTGGTGTCAATTTCTCTCGACAAATTCCAATACTGAAATTTCGGTATTATTATTTTCAAAAACCTTACTCAGTTACTGTCCCCCTGGGTAATTAAGCTCCGAAATGGTTAATACAAACCAAATTAAAAAAGGAAACATCTTCCGACCGACCGTATTTTGAGAGAGAAACGAGTATTTTTTTTCCGTCTTGAGCGTATAGGCCCTGCCAACCGACGCCCTGTTTCTCGAAATCTTAACTAAAGATAAAATCCAAATTTTAATAGATATTTCATTTGGCTAAGCACGAAAATCAATCATTATTATCCAATAAAATTACTAAAATTTGATTTTATTTCAGTTAAAATTTCCTAAATTAGGCTCCAGGTTTTTTTACCGTGACCATATTTTTCCCGATCGTTTGCTTCCTGTGTGCTTGCTGTAATTGTCTTTATGTCCGTAACTATTTTGGTATAACGTGAAATAATTCATCGAATACGTGCTGATAGTTATGGATTGATTTCACCTACCTGAGTGCCTAGTTTGCTATTGTCAACAACTGGCTTGCGGAGGAGGTTAGGCCTATTAGGCGAGATAATAGGTTCTACTACAAAGATGAACTATTTTTACGAGTGGCCAAACGAAATTGAACTTGTACTATTATTAAATTTAATTTGTGATAAAATCAAAGGGTATTTTAGTCATTGGTATAATATTTTATTTTCAAAATTTTAATAATATTTATCAACTCCTTATTGAATTAAGATTCATATAATCTGATAACTAATCATTTAAGATGACAATAAATATAATTGGAGTTATTTCCCTTTATATACTGTGCCGTAGTATAAGTCGCGACGCTATGATAGAATTGACAGTTTTTTCGACGTTTCTTAAATAACAATAATAAAAAAAATGGTAGGCCTATGAGTGTAGTTTTCCAAACTAAAAAGTTAATATGGGGAACTCATTTATGGCGGTATATTAGTGCCAAAATTCTAACATAAGCGTTTGAAATTAGCTACTCCATCCGGGGAATAGAAAAACAAGGGAGGCAACTGTGTTATTATTTCCGGTGCCAATGATTTTTAAGTGTGGGAAATAATGCCTATGATAAAAATACTTATGGTTAGACTTTGTTTGAAAATATGTAATTCTCACTTTAAAAAAGAACCCCTGGTTATCGGTTGCCGTTCTTTTAGAGATCTACAAAGTGCAGGACCCACCTGCTGTACTTGATGACGAAAGGTACGTATGTCACCTACACCGTATGTTACTGCTTGGGATATCGGTCTCCGTTTCCAGATGAACACTGAAGGGTTTAAGTTGCTTAAAAACCCATCGCGTATATTGTGTTAGATTCTCGGCCCAAAGGTTGTTAACAGCTAAGTCTGGCTCCCCCATTTTTAAATTATATCAAAATATGGCTGAACCGTTCTAATGTCTTTAATATCGGAGAAATCCGATTCTGCCGAGAGTTCATTATGGCCATGTTCAGTTTATTAAAGAAAGATAACCAATAATTAGCTGTTGCATAATGTCTGCTTAAGTAGTCGTAATTGACCCTTTAAATAAGACTCCAGACGTAGGCCGTTCAACTGTTTCATGAAAATGTAAATATCATTTTTAATAAATTTATTCGCATCGCCCGCTTGGTATGTCTTTATATAAACGCAAATTTTATTTTTTTTTATTTCGATGGAATTTAATTTGCCGTTTAGATACTGCTTTTGCAATTTTTATACATAAAACCGAGCGCCAATTACTTAAACTTTCATGAGATATTATTAAATATCTTAAAATCAATTGTATAAAAACCTGAACAGTATATTTGTAATTATAAAGCTTCAAAGACCTAAAACACAATAACTGAGTTCGTTTCGCGTTTTTAGATATAGTGTTTTATGAAACAAAGAAAGCGTGAAAATTTTCCAATGCAACGAATGTCATTTTGTCTTGTGTTTTGATCTCTACATAATCGCTTGAAAATGTCCTCAAATATGCTGTCCTCGATATACTCGATGAGACTAGAAATACGCAGTACTCGATTAGTCTCGGTCACCCAGAACCTCCTAGTCTTCAACGCACGGAGGGTCTGGGTCGGTTCTCAATTTTTGACGAAAATTACTGGATAATCTACCACATAAAAAACCAAACATTTGATTACGCATGGGCAATGGAACCTATTGGCTTAAGTATCCAATGAAAGTATCGGTAAGTGCTAGATCTTATGAAGCCGGGCCGATTTTGCTAGATTCTATAAAGCGTGGTTGAAATATATCCCACAATTCACTTGGCACATCTATTATTAGAAACAAAATAGAGACGATGAAGAATTAAGAAGATTGTGAGAAGCAATACGTCTGATTCGTGACGAGAGAAAATTACCATTTCAATTGAAACCTTTACAAACAAAATTTTAAAGAGTGTCATCGTTGACAAGCGAGCTGTTTTGATAGATTCAGTACGTGGTAACTTAAAAGACTGGATAATCCAGACAATGACCTATTTTCCGTCAAATTTTGAGGACCCATCCAGACTAATATTCGTAGAATATTTGTATGGATGATAAGAGACTAGTACTCGATACACTTGACACAAACTAGGGCATTTTGGGAGTAGCGCTTGGTTCAATTTTAATTCCGTGAAAACCGGGGCAACCCTACTCCTTGTCACGTACAACCGGGGTATCGAAACCACGTCGACTAAAAATGACATTCGTTGCAATGGAAAATTTTCACGCTTTCTTTGTTTCATAAAACACTATATCTAAAAACGCGAAACGAACTGAATAATTGTATTTTAGGTCTTTGAAGCTTTATAATTACAAATATACTGTTCATGTTTTTATACTATTGACGTTATCATATTGAATATATCTCATGAAATTTTAAGTAAATGGCTCTCGGTTTTATGTATAAAAATTGCAAAAGCAGTATCTAAACGGCAAATTAAATTCCGTCGATTCGTGTTTTCAGTGTTGAAGATTTTGGATGATATTGAGTTAAAGACTTAGCTACTTTAACTTTACATATCATGATGACCACGAGCACAAGTGGGGTTGTCGATTAAAGGGACTATCCCGAATTGAACAGAGTCTTGAAAATAAAAGTCTGTGTATGTATGAAAATATAGAGTACTACTGTATTTACCTTATCTCTAAATATCAACTCAAAATATCCAGTCGGGTTTTATCCAGACACCGTATAATACAGCTTGGGACACCAGTATCACCTATATTGAGTTAGTTGCTTGAACCAGGTAGAGCATTTTAGGGGCTTTTAACACAAAATTAAGTAATTTTATTCTCCAAAATATTATCCAGATTGGCCCTTTAATTGATCGTCTCAGAAACATTGAGAGAGAGAGAGAGAGAAATGGGGTTTAACGTCCACTCAACGTTAAATTATTATCAAGTTTGGCCCTTTAATTGATTGTCTCGGAAAAATTACGAGAGAGAGAGAGAAATGGGGTTAACGTCCACTCAACACAAACTAGATCATTTCGGGACTAACATATGGTTTAATTCTATTTCAATAATTCGCTTGCGCGTAGGGGTCTTTAGCAGTGGGATGAAACCGGAGTGCCCGGAGGAAACCCACGAGGTTGAGAAGGCGCCCCTATCTACATGCCACATACGCTCACACCAGGGCTCGAAACAACAGCCGCAAGAAAAATTATGAGAATTCAAACTTCAGATATAAATACTGGGTAGAGTTGGGCGATATACCTAGAAACAGATATCACGATATTTTCAAAAAATATCGCGATATAATCACTATATCGCGATATTTTATAAAAGGTCAATACTTTTACTTTTTAAATGTATATAAACATGCATAAAAAGTTGGAAATAGCCCCAAATATAATATTTTATAAAAAGCCAATACTTTCAGTTTATCACTTTTTAAATGTAAATAAACATGCATAAAAAGTTGGAAATACCCCTCAATATTATTGTTTCTAATCAATATTATTTTAGTAGCCTATACAGAACCAATTTCAAATTAACAAAACATTAATTCGAGCTAGTTCAAACACAGATCTATAGCCACGAAAACTTGCTAAAGATGTTGTTTATTACAATTTTGATATTCAAAATATTAATTATATTTTATTAAAATTAAAAATATTTCGAATAAAACAAAGTTTGTGTTCTTTCGGCCGTGCATGTTTTTATAGTTGTTACGGGTACGATTGGCCTTTGTTTACCGTTACAAACTCTTTCTTTCCCATTCAAAAGTATACCTTCTTGAAAATGCATAATTATACAATACAAGGATACTAAATTAAACTATAAAACATAAGTACTATGCCAAAAGGTGTCCATTAATTTCGTCAAATATTTTTTCCCGGATCACGACCTCCATTGGCATGACACGTCCGACGCTGAATGATAATCAGTCTACCGGAACTCTCAATGTAATTGGCATTATTTATATTTCTTTTTATGAATTGTCGGATATCCTCTCCTCTAACAGTCTCACACAACAGCTTTTGGTCTTCGAAGGAATTATTAGTGTGCAGAAATTCGCCCATGTATCTGTTATCAGTCGTTATAAGTGGGATTACTCGTGTTTTCCTTTGGCGTTCGTCATTGTTGATTCATGAAACCTTTATTACTCATCTATCGTAGCAATGATCTCTGTGTTAAAATTATATTTGGAATGTGTTTAACCAGTTTCATCACATATGTGATAACGACTGACACCATTAAAGAATAATCCTATTAATCCTATAATACACTATAATCAGTTGAGAAATTGGCAAATATATCATTTACAACTTCAAATATAAGCGTTTGAAATTAGCTATTCCATGCGGGTGAATAGAAAAACAAGGGAGGTAATTGTGTTATTATTTCCGGTGCCAATGATTTTTAAGTGTGGGAAATAATGCCTATTATAGAAATACTTATGTTTTGACTTTGTATGAAAATACGAAATCTCGCTTTAAAAAAGAACCCCTTATTAGCCTGTCGGAAAATTTTCACGTTTTCTTTGTTTCATAAAACACTATATCTAAAAACGCTAAACGAAGTCAGTTATTGTATTTTAGGTCTTTGAAGCTTTATAATTACAAATATACTGTTCAGGTTTTTATACAATTGACGTTATCATATTTAATATATCTCATGAAAGTTTAAGTAATATGGCACTCTGTTTTATGTATAAAAATTGCAAAAGCAGTATCTAAACGGCAAATTAAATTCCGTTGATTCGTGTTTTCAATGTTGAAGATTTTGGATGATATTGAGTTAAAGACTTAGCTACTTTAACTTTACATATCACGGTTATGACCACGAACACAAGTGGGGTTGTCGATTAAAGGGACTATCCCGAATTGAACAGAGTCTTTAAAATAAAAGTCTGTGTATGTATGAAAATATAGAGTACTACTGTATTTACCTTATCTCTAAATATCAACTCAAAATATCCAGTCGGGTTTTATCCAGACACCGTATAATACAGCTTGGGACACCCGTATCACCTATATTGAGTTAGTTGCTCGAACCAGGTAGAACATTTTAAGGGCTTTTAACACAAAAATTAAGTAGTTTTATTCTCCAAAATATTATCCAGATTGGCCCTCTAATTGATTGCCTCAGAAAAATTATGAGAGAGAGAGAGAGAAATGGGGTTTAACGTCCACTCAACACAAACTAGATCATTTCGGGACTAACATATGGTTTAATTTTATTTCAATAATTCGCTTGCACGTAGGTTTCTTTAGCAGTGGGATGAAACCGGAGTGCCCGGAGGAAACCCACGAGGTTGAGAAGGCGCCCCTATCTCCATGCCACATACGCTCACACAAGGGCTCGAAACCACAGCCGCAAGTCATTGTTGATTCATGAAACCTTTATTACTCATCTAGCGTAGCAATGATCTCTACGTTAAAATTATATTTGGAATGTGTTTAACCAGTTTCATCACATGTGATAATGACTGACACCAATAAAGAATAATCCTATTAATCCTATAATACAATATTGTCAGTTGAGAAATTGGCAAATATATCATTTACAACTTCAAATATAAGCGTTTGAAATGAGCTATTCCATGCGGGTGAATAGAAAAACAAGGGAGGTAATTGTGATATTATTTCCGGTGCCAATGATTTTTAAATGTGGGAAATAATGCCTATGATAGAAATACTTATGGTTTGACTTTGTTTGAAAGTATGTAATTCTCACTTTAAAAAAGAACCCCTGGTTATCGGTTGCCGTTCTTTTAGAGATCTACAAAGTGCAGGACCCACCTGCTGTACTTGATGACGAAAGGTACGTATGTCACCTACACCGTATGTTACTGCTTGGGACATCGGTCTCCGTTTCCAGATGAACACTGAAGGGTTTAAGTTGATTAAAAACCCATCGCGTATATTGTGTTAGATTCTCGGCCCAAAGGTTGTTCACGGCTAAGTCTGGTGCCCCCATTTCTAAATTAAATCAAAATATGGCTGACCCGTTCTAATGTCTTTAATATCGGAGAAATCCGATTCTGCCGAGAGTTCATTATGGCCTTGTTCAGTTTATTAAATAAAGATCATCAATGGGAATATTTAGCTGTTGCATAATGTCTGCTTAAGTAGTTTTATTCTGCAAAATATAATCGTAATTGACCCTTTAAATAAGACTCCAGACGTAGGCCGTTCAACTGGTACATGAAAATGTAAATATCATTTTTAATAAATTTATTCGCATCGCCCGCTTGGTATGTCTTTATATAAACGCAAATTTTATCTATTTTTTATTTCGAAGGAATTTAATCTGCCGTTTAGATACTGCTTTTGCAATTTTTATACATAAAACAGAGTGCCAATTACTTAAACTTTCATGAGATATTATTAAATATCATAACGTCAATTGTATAAAAACCTGAACAGTATATTTGTAATTATAAAGCTTCAAAGACCTAAAATACAATAACTGAGTTTTTAGATATAGTGTTTTATGAAACAAAGAAAGCGTGAAATTTTCCAATGCAACGAATGTCATTTTTAGTCGACTTTGTCTTGTGTTTTGATCTCTACATAATCGCTTGAAAATGTCATCAAATATCCTGTCCTCGATATACTCGATGAGACTAGAAATACGCAGTACTCGATACACTTGACACAAACTAGGGCATTTTGGGAGTAGCGCTTGATTCAATTTTAATTCCGTGAAAACCGGGGCGACCCTACTCCTTGTCACGTACAACCGGGGTATCGAAACCACGCCAGCCGACTCAATGATAGACCTTATGATACAACACACACGCACTAACCATTCCCCCTCCACCCAAAAAACCACTGAAACTACCATAATACTTTTAAGCCCATCCCTGGGCTATAAGGGGCTGTAAGGGGCTGTAAAACCATGTCTGACCTTAACAAATAGATATATCGGTGAAGATGATGCAAAGACAAATGAAGAAAATTGCACTGATACAACAGTTGGTCTCGCCATTAATTATAAGTAATGTAGAGAGTAGAAACCATAAACAAATTGTGGTAGGTATTAAGTGAGTCTTGGATATCAGAAGCCCATCTTGTTTTCCGATAAGATCACAGCATCGATGTTGATTTAATTGACAAATAATTCGTGTTTTCAATTTTGAAGATTTTGGATGATATTGAGTTAGAGATTTAGCTACTTTAACTGTACATATCACGGTTGTGACCACGAGCACAAGTGGGGTTGCCCATTAAAGGGGCTATCCCGATTTGAACAGAGTCTTGAAAATAAAAGTCTGTGTATGTATGAAAATATAGAGTACTACTGTATTTACCTTATCTCTAAATATCAACTCAAAATATCCAGTCGGGTTTTATCCAGACTCCGTATAATACAGCTTGGAACACCCGTATCACCTATATTGAGTTAGTTGCTCGAACCTCAGATAGAGCATTTTAAGGGCTTCTAACACAAAATTAAGTATTTTTATTCTCCAAAATATTATCAAGATTGGCTCTTTAATTGATTGTATCCTCTCAGCATTTGACTCGGTGGTTAAATTAACCCGGTGGTCCCGTGTTTGATCCCTGGGTTGGCCCAGAAAATTTATCTTAATAACAGAAGGGCTTAAATACGAGGATTCCCGGTTCTTACACCAGCCCCTCTGAAGCAAGAAGTAAAAATGTTTTTTGACGATTACTCCCCACACAACCACATTTATTAAATACCCTCTTTATTTTTCTGATATTGAATCCCTCGCTCACAAGTCGACATGTTGTCCCTTTTCAGATATTAAATCAGACTTCCACAAGTCGACAGGATGTCTCTTGAATATAATATGATAAAAAGTCTAAGTGCACACGTGTTACTGATTGTGACTCATCTCCTGGTCTAGTAGTATATATAAAGGTACCATCGATACCTGATTCAAGGCATATTGAAAGAACTATTTCATAGGTAAGATATACTTTTTGTTGGTCGGAATGGGTGGGGTGGGTTTAGCAATCGGGTAAATTATCAGTTTCATACAGCGAAATGCACAATACATCCCGGCGTTTGTGGAATATGTATAAGACCGAGGTCTATTTGGTACCACAGATTCCCTCCATCTGCATAACCGATAAGGGATTCTTTATTTCGCATTTTTCAGTTGTTTATTAATTATCATTATAGCATTAGTGCGGTTTAAAACAGTTGTGGATATGTCGGCCGTGTCGGATATACACCAACTAAAATACTGAATATCTGTATGATCCATCTACCCCTCTATCTCATCCCTTGCTTCAAACTGTTGCGGTTACAAGATTTTCAGAAGAGTGGGTAATTATGGAACAGAAAGTCGTAAAGTCGATCTTACGAGCGTGACCATAATTTTCTCATCAAATTTGAAAGATCCGATAGTCCTAAAAAAACGTGATATTAGGTCCAATACCCCCTCCCTCCCCTCTCTCATCTAATTTTATCTCTTTATGCCATTAAGTAACAATATATTCTAGTCAAATTCCTTCTTCTTGATAAATACACACATTTATTTATTATGGCGCCGGACAGAAATAGTTGTTAAAACATCTTTGGACGGATTCGGTTAGTTTCGGTTTTTGTACAAAATGTTTGTTTGGAACTATCGGAGCCTCCTCCACCTATCGAACAGTACTTCATATCAATATATATATTTTAATATTTCCAGCTAAAGATCAAGATGAATATCATAGTTACATCTGTTGTGTTTTCTCTGTGTTTTGTCAGGTAAGTTGTTTACCACTGTAAAACAATATATTATTGCGACATAAGTTATTTTCTTTTATGTACCCATCAACAATATATTATTGCGATACGGTGTATTTTCTTGGGTTTAGTTCCACAACAAGCGACATAGGTTTATAGTTATCTTCTTTAGTTCAAACATACTTTTTGCAAGAGTTAAATTTGCAAATTGCAAATAAGTCTTTATTTAGGCTTTAGATGTTATATAAATTATTAATTAGACCTTAATTATTTACACGACAAACTCAGAATCAACTCAGGATCCGATGAAATATGTGGGTGGAGTTATCGTCTGTCAAACAAACGATTGGCAATTCTCGTAGACGGTGCGGACACAGTTGATGCCTATTTCTACATCAAGATATTATTGCGACACTTTTAGTTGACCTTACAACCATTATTAGTAATCTCTAATAATATCAAAAATATATAAAAAAAATCATAAATGGTGGGTTTTGATTTAAAGATGTTAATATGAGTAAATATTCTGTATGTAGCTTCAGTTATGGTCAGGTTTTCTCAGATTTGGACACCGATAAAAACAGTAAAGTAGATTTCGCTGAATTTGAAGCTCCTTTTAATACGTATGATTCGGATGGTATGTACCATTTCTAGTTGAAATAATTGGGGTTTTGTTTTATAAACACAGCGACTTTAATGACGTGACCGATTATAATGTATAGTCATGACGTCAGAGTTTGGGATCGAAACCACACCATTTAAGTCAGTGCCAGACCTTATGGCCAAAAGCGCACTCGACTACCCAAGCCTATAATCTATAGAGAAGATGGGGATTTAGCGTATCCGCTTCTCATAATTATGATGTGCCGGATTCAAATTTCTGACTGAACGTGACTTTAACAATAAACTCACCTGTCCCCAGGTAGAAACTACCGTCCATATTCTTTCTTAACGTGGCGTGGACGTAAAAGATCCCTTGGCAGTTGGAATTCGATATTCGAGTAGGCCGTTGCGCCGCTGCCGGGGAAAAATGGCCCTCATAGCACACTGTTTGACGTATGCCCGTCTCCATTAACCCAGGTTGGGAGAAGAACTTTAAACTCCATTTCATTTCTCTATTAAGGTGACGATGATGTAACCCTGGAAGAGTTTCTGAAGACGTCGGGATTGGAAAAAAAAGAAGTCGAAGATATATTTGAAATGTTTGATACAAATGGTGATAAATCATTTGATGAAACTGAAGTAAAGAATTATTTCAATGAAATTGATACAAATGGTAAGCTTATTACTTCAATAATAACAGAGGTCACGTGATATCTGACTACGCCCACTTCTAATCGCCAGTCGAATAATAACAGGTCACGTGATATCTGACCACACCTACTTCTAATCCATCAGTCTTGAAGCGAACGATATTCGCTGACAGTTCCTATCCGGTCTTATATAGCTGCAATATGAAAATAAGGTAAAATACCGCTATTACCCATCGCTGTTTTAGAACCCTTACCGTTTATTTGTCACCACAATTCTTTATTTTCCACCATGCCCGGATTTGGTAGTGATTTTTCAATTTAAACGTAGTTGGTGTATGTTTTTAATCGCTGAATTCTACTTGAAAATAGTGTTGAATCTTTATAAATGTGTGTCACCTGTGGCAAGAAATGATTCCTTTGGTGAATAAAGTAGAATCAGGGTGAAAAATAGTAGGTAAAGCTTCCAAGTGGGGAAGAATGGTATTTTCATTCCGCAGCTATATAAGGCCGGATAGGAAATGTCAGTGGACATTGTCCGTTCAAAGACTATATTAGGCGTAGAAACAGGAATGTTGGATTGGAATCAGGAAATAATCTAGTAATGTCATATATTATTTTAAAAAATTGTATTTTAATTTAGTTTTACACCAGGGGCCTGTTTCTCGAAATCTTAACTAAAGATAAAATCCAGATTTAAATAGATACTTCAATTTTGATTGGCTAAGCACTAAAATCAATCTAATATTAACCAATGAAATTACTAGTTTTAAATTACAGATATGTTGAAACTTCATGTTGATCTCTATTTAATTACAGGAGATGGATCAATAACTGTAGACGAATTCAATGCAGTTGAAGAAGAAGTAGAAGAAGAATTAGAAGAAGAATTAGAAGAAGAATTAGAAGAAGTAAGAAATAGATATTATCTTTTTTATTGTTTTCTCAATTGATTTTGTAGCAGTTATTTAAATATCCTCGTTTTTTTATACCCCAGCATTCGTCTACTTTCCATCATGCTCTTGTACATTACAGGACAATTGTTTCCCTAACCCTAACCCTGCATACTATAACAAATCCAGTAATACTATTTGTGCAAGTAAATGTTTTCTTGATGGTCAAATACCCCCCCCCCCCCCGCCACCTTCCGTTATCTTTGTTAGGGTTAAAAAAAAACTTAGTAAAGAAATAAAATAATAACTCTTTGATGTATCCCAACAATTAAACTAGAAAATTGTTGACCACTTTTGAAATTGCTGTGGAAACCATCAAAGTGATACATTTTGGACCAGATAGGTTTTAGTTTTCTGCATAAGTTGTTAGAATATTATAAAAGGTAGACGAATACCTATGTATACCTGATGAGCAAGATCATTTCTAACGCCATAATAATATAAGAATTACAGAGTTCTGATTCTACAATACATATTTTATTTTATTTTACAGCAACAACCAACACAAGAATGATCTGATTCCCATCAATAAAATGTTCAAAACGTTTCGTTATATATAATTTTGTGTATAGTTTTCCAATTGACTCAAAGGGTTCAATGGAAGTTAGGACACGGTCACCTGCCTAATGGACGGGAACTTAAAACCGTCAAAACATCCACGGAAAAGGGTCATTTGCCTTTGTGAAGTTTTTTATAGATGTACTTTCCGATCCCCACGTTCCACTCCCTACTTGAACTGGACCAGCTTAACCAATCGGGCGATACAGGAGTAAATAAATATAACATGGGCGGGACAGGAATAAATATAACATGGACGGGAATATTTGATCTTCAATGTCTTAAATTGGGTGGAAATGTGATATTGTTGATTATCTTTTTATAGTATTTTACATCTATCTATAAATATGTATATAGTCATTATAGTACCCTCTTGGATAACTGGTTTATGTAGGGAGGGGGGGGGGGAGATAATGTTTATATAAATGACCATCATCGTATGGATTAGTCAACCTCTGATTTATAGCTCTATAGACCTATAATGTACATCTATTATAAAGGGTATATAATGCCCTTGGGAACCCTTTTCCGTTTACAGGTAGAGGAGAGCCACGGTGGCTAGGTAGACGTTGGCTCATTAACCTAGAGGTCGGGTGTTCATCCAGATTTCCCAGTGTGGTTTCCCCTTGTCAGGGCCTGTCCTACTGTTCTGCTCCGAACTGGGCTAATAAAGACAGACACGATGTGCTACGACGTATTCTTATATCGAATTTCAAATGCCAGGGGATCATTTACGTGCACGCCAATGTGTACAAGGGACCTCGGTTTTTCGTCCCACATCGGAAAATCGGGATGAACTTTCTCGGTCCAAAGCAGGGATGGAACGAACACCTGACCTCCCTTTAATTAATAATTGTAACATGCTTAGGGTTAAATCTTGCATTTTGGTTGGTCAATTAGACACTGTTTGGACAATAACATCCCTCTTTTTTGGTGATTTCTTTTAAAATCATAAAATAGCATGTTACAATGTCGATAAATACTTCCTGTTTCACATTTAGAGGGGTGTCCAATAGACACGTCTTGGGGTTTTACATTAGAATTCCCGACGCTAACGCGTCTTGATTCCTACGGTTCACAGTGGCAGTTTCTAACAGATCATTTGTAAATGAAATGAAATGAGGTTTAACACCAACTTTTCTACTCCGATGAACTTTAATGGCCAATGCAGTGATCGAACAGCGTCTTACCCGCTTAGTTACCGTGACTCCCGGTTCATTTGTCGAGATTGATTCATAATGAAACTTTATTAGCCTGATGGATGGGCTGTGAACTGGGGAAAAAATTGGGGAAGAAATGATTCTTCTTTATTCTGAAAGTATATGACTAGGACATCATGGGGCAGATTGAACTACTGTCAGTGGGGTACTTTGATCCTGTGCATTATAGACTTAATATCATTTAATAATTTGTTTAACCTAGGGAATTCTTGTATATCTAATCTACAATCCAGATGAACGATGGCTTGATCCATTTTGAATTTCTTAAAAATTTCTTTGAAAATAAAAACAAAAGATCTAGAATATCAGCTGATATAACTTTGAAGGCCTATCGTATAAAAGAAATTAAAACATCATGGGAGCAGTGTTCGAAACTTGGCTGGGCCATGCATGGGCGCAATGGGTCTCCCGGACTAGTTGCTCATCTGCAAATCGGCTGTCCGAATCAAGACAGAATATTGGACAAACTTTTGTTTGATTCACTAGAAAAGTTGAATTTGATCCCACTAAACTGCCAACTTATGTGCAATTTACGGCGTGTTTGTATCGTTGCACGAATGTCAAATCTGTGGATATTTGTTCTTAACTAAACACCGAGTGTTTGCAGAATCATTAGATCACTAGAAACAAGTGACTAGGTTTGAGATCTAAACATGGAATTTTTACCACTGTTCAATGTGCCCCATTATGTGGTTACTATTTTGTAATGAGGGATACACTGAACCACTAAGGTCAAATGGATTAAAATGTGTTTTTTCTTTCAAATTTAAAGATTAATTTAATTGAATTTGATACACGATAGCAACATTGATGTGTCTTCAAACAATACAGTAAAGTAAAGAGATCTTCTAATTGATATGGAAGGAGGACAAACATAAATCTGTAAATAATGGTTCAATGAGCCACGGTATCCCCTATAGAAGGAATACAAATAAGGGAATGTACGGGCTATTTCTATTTTTCTCGTTTTTTTCTTATCTAATGTCGCTCAATTACTTATTGAATTGTCAGATATCCTCTTGCAGTCCCATATAACAACATTTGGTCTTCGAAGGAATTATTAGTGTGCAGAAATTCGCCCATGTATCCGTTATCACTTGCAAAGGCGTTTTATAGCTGAGGCGCTGGAGGCGCCAGCCTCCTCGCGAAGCAAAATCAAAGAAGTTGAAAAAATAAAACGGGAGAAAAATGCTGAAACCGATGAAAAAAAAGAAAATGTACCCTAGTTAGGTCTGACAAAAGGGCCCCTCTGGCCAAGGGAAAGGGTCCCGAGTCTGAGTCAATCGTTTTCTATACACTGTTACTGTCGAATCCACTACTGAATGAGAATGCAGTCATTGTAATGGCATGAAAATCATCAAAATAGTATAGCCTCCGTCATGATAAACTTTAAAACGCATCTGATCACTTGTCACTTCAGTCAGTTATATAGTGGGATTACTTGAGTTTTCCTTTGGCGTTCGTCACTTCCGATTCATGAAACCTTTATCACTCATCTATCGTAGCAATGATCTCTATATTAAAATTATAATTGGAATGTGTTTAACCAGTTTCATCACATGTGTTAATGACTGACACCAATGTTGTCCTTTAACAAGACATGGCTGTTTAAAGATACCATATGATATTTTAAGGTTTTTTTTTAAAACATTTTAAAAATATAGGCCTAACTTAAACTTAAAAATATGAAATTGTAGCTTTAACCCACATGGATGCTATTACTTGTATTCTATAGCCTTGGTTGTGTCATATTAACTACTGTAGTGAACTGGATCTCCGGATAGAGCAGATTACTGTGGTAGAGTGGGCCTGGCTCTATCCGTTTCTTCTGTTGAGGGTTCCCTACTGTAGAGGTGTGGGAGTAGCCAACCAAGCAGCTGGCTCAGAAAGACTAACACCAGATTAATCAGCAACTCTCTTTATTATTCTCCTAAATACAAAAATAGCTAATTTCCGACAAACACTCGTCAGCACTAAACGCTCCTATTCGGTCTCTCTAAACGCTCCTAGAAGGGCTCTCTGTATCGCTCCCTATAAGTCGGGGTCAGACTCTAACTCTCCTTGCCGGGCTATCTCTATATCGCTCCCTATAAGTCGGGGTCAGACTATAACGCTCCTAACCGGGCTCTATTAATCGCTCCCTATACGTCGGGGTCAGACTCTGTTTTACCACTTCTATGGCTCGACTCAGACTACGATTCAGACTACGACTTCAACTCCGACTACGACTGCTGTGCTACGGGGCAAGACATGGGGTATATAAAATCACTTGACATAACCACGTGGTACAAGCCACACCTACTGTTGCTGTCAATCCTAAGCACGCGCAACCAATAGATAGCGGGCTAATGACAGCGCGTGTGAGGACGGAGTTACGAAAATGAATTAACAATATACATAAGCATTAAAATATAGGCGACACAATAACAAAGCTAAAGTTCTTAAAAATGTACAATCAAATTAGACAATTACTAAATACTAACTGTGAGAGGGAAACGGCCTTCGTCGCCCAGTGACCAATAAACAAAGACTGAAACCTGCGCGAGGAGTTCGTCTAAACTGAGGACGCGGATCGGGCTATAAATATGCGTATCAGATCACCACATAACCCATGCCTCCGCCTAATGCGTCCCGCATTATACAAAATGAACAAAAGTTACAAAAGAGTTATGAAATAAAACACATAAAGTATCAAATACATCTATATATAAAACTATGAAGCAACTGTATGTACTGTCACTTAATAAGAATAAAGTTTCTCAAAATAATTAAAAGTTCGCAAAGTTTCACAGATCACCAACGTTCATCCACCATTAGGGTTTCATCAATAATGTACATGAATAACACAAATCACACCATAACCGCAAAGTCTCTAATAATAACAGGATAAACTATAGATTTCCGAACATCTAATCAAAGAGCACCATTATTCTATTAACACACATAATTCTGTTATACCGCGACTCGGTCCACAAATAAAATCTTGCTCATTTTCACTGAGCTTCGGCATTTCCTGATAATAAAGTTTCTCATTTCTCATTAAATCCGGACTTCCCATGGCATCAGGGGTCGCCGCTCTGACGGGGGCTCTATAATTACTTGCTGACCGCCAGTTATCACATACTGAAGCTTCAGAGCTGTATCTTGGAGTCAACATATCCGACTGTTGATAATCTAGTTCTTTCTTCTGTTCCGTAAAACCAGCATCAAATGATTCTTCAGCATTGGCTCTGGCTCCCGACAAATTCTTCATCAGGCTCTGTGCATTAGGACAAACCGGTTTCGCTCTTTGTCTTGAGATCGTATCGCGAAGCCTTTCTAATGCATTCTTCCTCCTTGGCTCTTCTGTGGATTATATAGGTGAGCTAACATCAAACTGGGCAGCTCCTCTCTCAGCTCTGAAATAACTCGGAGAAGTCTGGCTATCTGGCTCCATCCGATCTGTCTGTTTGGATCCTGGGGGTCTGGTTCCGTCTCGGGGTTTGTCAATCTGTATCCCACCTCTGCCACCAGAAAACTTCTGTAGTGAATTGGATCTCCGGATAGAGCAGATTACCGTGGTAGAGTGGGCCTGGCTCTATCCGTTTCTTCTGCTGAGGGTTCACTACTGGCTCAGAAAGACTAACACCTGATTAATCAGCAACTCTCTTTATTATTCTCCTAAATACAAAAATAGCTAATTTCCAACCAACACTCGTCAGCACTAAACGCTCCTATTCGGGCTCTCTAAACGCTCCTAGAAGGGCTCTCTGTATCTATTCTGTCTGCTACGGATAACGGAAAAACAGATAGTTTAACGGACTTTATTTACCGTAAATTACTAGGTATGAAAACATAATTTACAGCTGATAAGATCGCCGTAAAAAACCGTGGCGACTCCTCGTTCACAAGGTAAACAAACTAAAAGGTAGCTGAGAAGCACATGTTTGGATCTTTTCCCTTCACAAACAGAAAAAAGATCAAAGGGAGATAATTAACTGAAAAAGAGGCATGAACAAAAGGATAACTCCTACGTAACTTAAGGTTACAGTACACTCCCCGTCTGATATCTAAATGATATCACTAAACAAACAAAAATACATGTAAATCCAAATTGTCCTAACAACGCTTGGAACAAATCAGTCTACCAGGATAACAATATCTGTTATAGGACGCGTATACGTAGTTATTTTCCCATCTTTAACCACGCGAATCACAACTTTTCTCACTTTATTGTCATCACTCTTGATAGCGTTAATTACAAGTCCTATAGGCCAATCATTGCGATTAAGTTCTTTTTCCTTTAAAAGAACAACGTCACCAATTTTCGCGTTTGGTCGATCGTTAATCCATTTGCGACGATATTGAAGATTATGAATATATTCGTCTTTCCAATGTTTCCAGAAGATATCGGAGAGATGCTGAACTTGCTTCCACTGGCTCTTGTAAATATCTTTAATATTATAGCTGTCACTTGGTACAGGCTTAATTCCAGCCTTTTGGGTTAACAATAATGCGGGTGAAATAATTTCAGGTGATTCTGGATCCAATGAAATCGCTGTTATAGGCCGGGAGTTGATGATCGCACATACTTCTGCCATTAATGTGACCAGGACGTCATGAGTAAGATAGTTTATATCAATTAGCATTGAATCTAAAATTCTCCTGGTTACTCCAATTAACCGCTCCCAGGCGCCTCCCATGTGAGATGAGTGTGGCGCGTTGAAAGTCCAAACAGTTCCATGATCATACAAAAAGTTCTTTAGCACGCGATCTTCTACATTGATCGCGTTAATCTGGAGATCGTCAGTGGCGCCAATAAAGTTAGTACCACGATCTGAACGTAATTCAGTAACACCACCTCGTAGAGATATAAAACGTCGCAGGGCGTTTATGAAAGCAGAACTACTAATATCCTCGATTACTTCGATGTGAACAGCTATTGTAGTAAGGCAACTGAATAATATAGCCCAACGTTTGCTGTTTGCATGTCCACCCCTTGTTCTTCTTGTGACCACCTGCCAAGGTCCGAAGGTATCAACACCCACTGATGAAAATGGTGGTCCTGGTGTAAGACGATCAACAGGCAGGTCTGCCATTTTCTGATATTCAAGTGAACCTCTAAGTTTCCTGCATTTGAAACATTTATGGAGAATCGATGAGACGAGTCTCTTGGCACCAATAATCCAGTATCCACCACTTCTAATGGCACCTTCAGTGAAATGTCTTCCCTGATGTTGGACACGTTCATGGAAGTATGTAACAAGGAGATGTGACTCTTTCCAGGTATCATAACTGGATTCTTGACATCTATGCTGAGTTTTGCTTTGTTCAGACGACCACCAATCCGGAGAACACCATTAGCGTCGAGAATCGGGTCAAGTTGATAAAGTTGACTAGTCTTTGAGATGTTCTTGTTATTATTAATACATTCAATTTCTTCACTGTAGAGAGATCGCTGTACAAGCTTTATTATGTGAAGTTCAGATTCTTTAAACGAATTTACACTTCTAGGAAGAATGTGTTCCTTTTCTTTACATGGTTGTGATATCTTGTATGCAGCTACTCTTTTAAGATAGGCTATGGCATTTACAAGCCTTTTCCAACATGAGAACTTCTGAAACCGGTCGCAAAGGTCTTTAGATATGTTGGTTTTCTTCACTTCAATACGAGGACGAACTTCTTTGTCAAACTCAGGGTCGATCAAGCGGAAGTTGTCGTCACGCGTGATGTGGACATCACTGACATGCAGTTGAGGCGGACCTAACAACCACGTGCTGTCTCTAACATTAGCTGTAGAAAGGCATCTGGTACCTTGATCAGCAGGATTCTTTTCAGTGCAAACATAATTCCAATCTTCAGGTCTAGTCGAGCGTAGAATTCTGTCGATTCTATTACTGACGTAAGTGTAGAAAAGTCTTGTCCGATTACTTAAATAACCAAGTACTACCTTGCTATCTGTATGGAACTTAACTATACAGGGAGTAACATCTAAGTTGTCCATAATGATTTCATAAATCTCAACAGCCATGACCGCAGCACACAATTCGAGACGTGGAATTGTGTGACCATTAGTTGGCGCAAACTTTGACTTGCCCATAACAAATCCCACATGCGTTAATCCATCTTTACTAACTACGGTTCTAAGGTAGGCGACTGCAGAAATTGCCTTTTCAGAAGCATCTGAGTAAACGTGAAGTTCAATTTCCGGAGTAGTACTTGCTGAACTTGACAGGTACATTCGGGGTATGAAAAGATCTTCAAGTAACTTTAGAGAGTACCTCCATTCTATCCATTGGTGTTCATGATCTGGTAGTAAAGGTTGATCCCAATCAGAACCATGAGCTAGCATCTCCCTGAGGAGGTATTTCCCATGAATAATTACCGGAGCAATAAATCCCATGGGGTCAAACAAACTGTTCACAGTTGATAATACACCTCTGCGTGTGTACGGTTTATCTTCCAGGTGGATCTTGAATGTAAAACTATCAAGATTAAGATCCCATGCCAATCCCAAACTACGTTGAAGAGGTAATATATCTTCGCCAATGTCAAGAGGTTTGAGATCTTTGGTCAAGTCTTCTGAAGGGAAAGCATTCATGACTAGTTCGCTATTTGATGCAATCTTGTGGAGTCTAATATTACCATTATCTTTCAAGGCTTGTTGAGTTCTTGGAATCAATCCTATTGCTTGTGAACTAGTTGGTAATGATGTAAGAGCATCGTCAACGTAAAAGTTTCTGTTCACAAATTCTGACACGTCTGATCCACATTGACCGTTCTCAACTGCTTTCCTAAGACCGTAAGTCGCAACAGCAGGCGAGGGACTGTTCCCAAAAACATGAACCCGCATTCTAAATTCAATGAGTTCGTTGTCGGGGTTATTATCTCTATACCAGAAAAATCTTAAATAGTCTCTGTGATCTTCTCTCACATAGAAAGAGTAAAACATGTGTTCAATGTCAGCAGTAATGGCATATTCATCTTTACGGAAACGAAGTAATACACCTAAAAGATTGTTCGTAAGATCTGGTCCAGTTAGAAGGACACTATTTAAAGAAACACCATCTTGTGTTGCGGATGAGTCGAAAACTCCACGGATTTGGTCCGGCTTTTTAGGGTGATAGACACCGAAGATGGGTAAATACCAGCAGTCAAGTCGAGATAAAGCTGGTGCTACTTCAGCTGATCCAGATTTAAAGATTTTCTCCATGAATGTAACAAAATGATCTTTCTTTACAGGATTAAGCTTTAACCTGGCATCTAACATTTTGGCTCGTTTCAAGGCGATAGTTCGGTTATTGGGTAAGATAACCTTAGGTGAACGAAATGGAAGAGGAGCTGTCCAGTTTCCAGCATCATCTTTGTAGAACTCTGACTCCATGATATTGAGGAATTCCTTATCTTCCTGAGAATTTCCTAATTTGTCATCATCTTTAGTTCTGAGGAAAACTGTATCACCAATGCTATCATGTGACGTACAATCTTCTTTAATCTGAAAATTATTTGAGCAGGGTTCAAATATTGTACCTCGCAAGTTTGATAATACATTGATTTTATTGACATTGACAATGGCTGGTTTATGTACATTGTCAAGACAAACTTCTCCTATTATAACCCATCCAAGACTAAGACGTTGTGCAAAGGGTGAGTTCGTAGGTCCAGTTATCTGTTCCTTAACATGGTGAGCTTCGATAAGATCTCTTCCAATTATAAGCAGGATCTCTGCATCTTGATCTAAAGGAGGTATGTATTCTGCTAAATGTTTTTAAAGATGATCAAATTGTTTGGCAATATTTGGTGTAGATATCTCTGACCTATCGTCAGGCATCTCATGACATTCAGTTATTGTAGGTAAGTTTAAAGTTACAGTTCCGTCGACGGATCGAACAGCATATCCGCTAGCTTTTCTGCCAGAAGTTTTAATATCACCACTACATGACGAAAGTGTGTGAGGAACAGGTTCACTTGACACATTCAACATATCAAACAATTTTGATTTACCTAAAGTTCTATTACTCTGGTCGTCAATGATAGCGTATGCCCTTATGGATTGTGTCCCCTGATTACTATTACTAGACAGTATATCAACTAACAGAGTTTTTGTACAAGACTTTCCACTAAAATCGTTTCCACAAATAGCAGTACATTTAGATGAAATATTACCCTTCAAGAACGTTTGCTCCCCGCCATCCGGAATCTCGGGGGTCCTTGAAGCAAATCTTTCAGCTTTGGATTTGTGTAATGCTGTAGGGTGTCTGTCACTACCACAGTCTGTACATTTGACAGTAACAGCACAAGTCATAAAACTGTGATCTTGGCTTTCACAGCATCTGTAGCAAACATTATTTTCTTTAAGAAATTGACGTCTTTCTTCATAAGGTTTTAATTTAAATGCACGACAGTTATTAAGCGAGTGTTCCGTATTGTGAAGCGGGCATGATGGCTTCTTCGCGGGTTTACTTCCCTCTGGAGTTATATCAGTCTTTTTAGCTGAAATCGCTGATTTTGAAAATGTCTTGTGATATCTATCGGTATGTGTGTGAGAGGTTGTCTTGTAATCATCCCTCGGTTTGTTGTGTTCTAGAATAAAGCTAGGATCATTCATATAAGTACTCATGTCTCTAATAAATTGTACAAAAATTGTGAAAGGTGGGTAAGCTACTTTATATTTCTGCTTGTAAGAGATAGCTCTATCAATCCATTTTCCTTGAAGGTTGTAGGGAAGTTTGGTCACGACAGGATTAACACCAGATGAGGTATCATAATACGTCAATAACTGACTGTAGTTAGGATTTTCCTTAATGGATTCAATCTCAGCTAAAATGTCAGATAATTCATAGTGTCTTATGATCTTTAGGCGTCAGTTTAGGAAAGTTAGCTAATTTTATTTTCAATGTGGATTCAATCATTTCAGGTCCACCATACCTTTCATCTAACCGATTCCAAAGACGTTCTAATCCTTTCTCTGGATTATTTGAGTTAGAAGCCCTGAGGCTTAAAGCGTGTTTGCTGGATTCTGCACCCAACCACTTAACCAATAAATCTAATTCCTCGGAAGGAGTAACACACAGTTCCTGAGTAATGTTCAAAAAGGAAGATTTCCAAACAGAGTAGGTTTCTGGTTGATCATTGAATGTAGAAAATCTTGACAATAACAAATCTTTCTTGAGAAGAAACTTTGTGATATCATTCGGAAATGACATATTATTGACTGCTTCATTACAACGTTGATTACTAATGAAAGGCTGCACACTGGGGTTCAAAGGGTACTGAGACTTCGGGCTATGTTCGACATTTTCACTGGTTGATAGAACATCCAAGTATGGTGTTGGACGGATTTGTGGTGGTTTGGGGGCCATTGTCTTATGTTCTTGTGGCTTTTCAACTTCTAAATTCATCATTCCTTGTTTTATTCTAGAATTTTGTTCGTTTATATATACTTGAGTATATTCGTTTTTGATAACTGTACCAATTTTTTCAACTGATAATGACAATATGTCAGATTGTCTTATTTGTGCGTCCATGGCATCTAATTCTGCTTCCGCTTCTTCAACATCAGCTTGTTTCTGCAGGAGTTCCATGTCTGAGGTAAGTTTAGCTTTTTGCTGTTGAAGTTGGGCTTGTTTTTCTGCAAATTTCAGTCTGGTTTTAGCAGCTACAACCTTTGCACTTTGTTTCATAAGAATTACTGATACAGAACTACTGTGACTTGAATGTCTTGAAGAATGTGAATGTACAGAGTGACTACCTGCAGATTTTTGTATGACAGGCTCATTAAGTTCAGTTTGATCTGTTGGGGTGGGGTTGGATTGTTTAGTAACTTGAGGTACTTCTGGCGTAATAAATTTATCAATTTCTGACAACACATAGTCAATTTTAGAAGTCAAAACTCTGTGTATAACATTATGAGAGGTAAGTTCTAAATTACTTTGTTCAGATTGCATTGTTCTCAAATAAGATATAAAATTGTTTGAAAGTTCATTGTATGCTGTTATTTTTGGTAATAATAACAGTTTAGTAGCTTTGCAGCATTCACTATCTTCATTCTTTATTAATCTCTGAATTGCCGTCAGATCTAATACAATGTCTTGCTTAAAATCACGAAGATGAGATATATGTTGACAAACTTTCTGTTCATAGATTTCATATGCTCTTACTGTAAGCTTGTGTAGTCGAAGTTGTTTTTCGCCGGAGCCTCAAACATCTTCTTCACCGGTAAGCTGTGTGTTGACCGTGGGCGGACCTTGGTCTGACATGCTAGACTATAGTATAAAGTTGTACGTAACTTGAGTCACGGTTTTTTACTATTCTGTCTGCTTGCTACGGATAACGGAAAACAGATAGTTTAACGGACTTTATTTACCGTAAATTACTAGGTATGAAAACATAATTTACAGCTGATAAGATCGCCGTAAAAAACCGTGGCGACTCCTCGTTCACAAGGTAAACAAACTAAAAGGTAGCTGAGAAGCACATGTTTGGATCTTTTCCCTTCACAAACAGAAAAAAGATCAAAGGGAGATAATTAACTGAAAACGAGGCATGAACAAAAGGATAACTCCTACGTAACTTAAGGTTACAGTACAGTATCGCTCCCTATAAGTCGGGGTCAGACTAACGCTCCTTGCCGGGCTATCTCTATATCGCTCCCTATAAGTCGGGGTCAGACTATAACGCTCCTAACCGGGCTCTATTAATCGCTCCCTATACGTCGGGGTCAGACTCTGTTTTACCACTTCTATGGCTCGACTCAGACTACAACTTCAACTCCGACTACGACTGCTGTGCTACGGAGCAAGACGTCTATATTTCTATGGGGTGTATACCCTAAAATCACGTGACATAACCACGTGGTACAAGCCACACCTACTGTTGCTGTCAATCCTAAGCACGTGCAACCAATAGATAGCGGGCTAATGACAGCGCGTGTGAGGACGGAGTTACGAAAATGAATTAACAATATACATAAGCATTAAAATATAGGCGACACAATAACAAAGCTAAAGTTCTTAAAAATGTACAATCAAATTAGACAATTACTAAATAATAATAATAATAATGCTTTATTCAGTAATAAGATCATATGATCCATAGATACAAAATATTTCTATATACATATTACATATTAGCCGAAACTATTTACACAATTTCAAAACATTAACAATTAAACAATGATAATCATATATTATTATAGTGCATGCAACATGATTAACTAATAAAACTTCATAAATTCAAACGTCTGCGAGAAAGTACTTTTTCTAGATATGTCGATAAAGACGAAAGCGTGTTAAAGTCATAATCAACACATAACTGGCGAAATTTAAAACGTGTAGGATATTTACAGATATATTGTTTCGGTAAAAGGGTTACTCTTAAATCCTTATAATATTTACATTCTAATAGAACATGGAATAAATCTTCATACTCATACTTGCATAATGGACATTCTGACGAAGTGCTTTGATTTCTTCTGAACAAGTTACTAGCTAATGGAAACAA
Organism: Patella depressa; assembly: GCA_948474765.1. Classification (NCBI taxonomy): domain Eukaryota; kingdom Metazoa; phylum Mollusca; class Gastropoda; family Patellidae; genus Patella; species Patella depressa. Next base: position 5,997,593 of record OX419718.1, read on the forward strand.
ATTTAATCGCAGCTTTGTGATATTTCTTTTGACATTTTGATTAATATTCATTGACAAATACAATTCCTGACGAAGATTAAGTTTAAATATAGTATATTCTTTTAGACTTTCGCTAGTTTGTAATTTAGTCGACCATTGTTGTATGTTTATATCAATCAGACGTAACTTAACAGCTTTGAGAAAACACTTAGAATCACCTATTTCATGTGAATACCAAGCACAACCGAAACCAATAGAGCAAAGGAGAAGTCTCACTTTTGTAGCCCATGTTGTTCTACCCACAGAGTCTAATCTCCATAGCATACAATAAACTTGTTTCGGATATCTATTGTATGGTAAAGCGATAAGTTTGGTCCAATATTTTATGAATGATAACATATAGAAAACAGCTAAGTCGTACCGACCACATTCACCCTTTGCCCCTTCCGAAGAACTAGTTTTATGTATTTGAAGGACAAATTTGCAAAATTGTGAATGGACAATATCAATTTCCTTCCTATATTCGTAGCCCCATATTTCGGCTCCATACATCAAAACGGGTTTAATTACTGAATCAAATATCTTGAAACTGAGAGAAATTGAACTTGGTCTGGTTTTTCGGAGCAAAGCTTGTATTGGAAGAAGTGATTTTCTAGCTTTAACTGTTAATGTGTAAATAGCTTTACTCCAAATTAACCTTGACGAAAACAAGACACCCAGGTAATTATAATAAGAGACACATTCTAGCCGGTTTCCGTCATAATAAAAACGCTCGTTGTTTCGAAGTATACCTCCATTTCTGAAAACAACGATTTTTGTTTTTGAAATATTAACTTTTAAATCAAAATCAGAACAAAATTTTCTCAGGATATCTATTTTACGCTGTAAATCGCCAACTGTATCAGATAAAATACTGAGATCGTCAGCATATAATAACATTAATATATCTTTAGCATCTTCATTGGTGAATATACCTCTGACATCCCCTTGATTCATATAATCTATTATTTGGTTTATATATAAGCAGAATAACAGGGGGCTTAAAATACATCCTTGGCGTACACCGGATGTACATTCAAAATAGGGAGTTATGTAAGAACCTAACTTTACACAAGAGCTTACAGATGTATACATGGTTTTGAGGGCTGTGAACATTTTACCTTTAACGCTCTTATCAAGCAATAGCTTCAACAACTTTGTCCGATTTAATAAATCGAAAGCACAGGAAAAATCTACATACAAAACATATAAACGCCCACGAGCTTTGGACAAATATTTTTGGATTAGGCCCTGTAGGGTAAAAATCTGATCAACGGTCGAGTATCCTTGTCTGTAACCAGCTTGTTCCTCATAATACTTGTCTTCACGTTCCGACCATTCCTGCAAACGACTATTAAGTATAGAGCTGTAAATTTTACCCAAGCAGTCCAATAATGAAATTCCCCTGTAATTTGCGCTCTCACATTTGGGACCCTTCTTGTGCAATGGGGATATAAGGGCTTTCGACCAGCTTTCTGGATAAAAACCGTTGTCGAAAACTTGATTAAATATCAAAGTGAGAATGGGCACAAAAATGGTAAGACACGATTTATAAAAGTCAACAGCGATACCGTCAGGCCCAGGTGACGTCCCTGACTTCATGTTTTTAATACACTTAGTAACTTCATGTTCTGTGATAGGGCAGCTGAGGAAACTGTCATCGCTGTCACCATATTGTTCATCTGGCAAGGCATCTGGTGAATCAGACATTATATCATTGCTCGGATTAAGGACATTCTTAAAATGATCCATCCAATCGTCCGGTGTTATTTGATCACTCATATTTGAACTTGGTCTGAAACGTTTGACAGTTTTCCAGAACTGGTTTGGATCTTTTAAATTATTACACAATCGCTCACAAATTAATTGATTGTATTTAACTTTCTTCTTTCTACATAAAGATTTGAAATCATATTGACTTTTATTGTATAATGATAAATGGCTATCACAGTTGCACCTTCTAAATTCATTCAGCAGTGAATATTTTAAGTTTTTTGCCAACGAACACTCATCGTCAAACCATGGCGGCTGTTTTAGGGGTTGATGCTGTTTGGGGGATTGGGGTGGACATATCATAGCATCCGCACACGACTTGATGAAATCTGTAAAGCACCCTATTGCGCCATTTATGTCATTAGATATCAAATAATTGAATTCATGTGTAAAACTGGTGAGACCACAGGTGACATTATGTTGAAATTTCTCACAGACAGCCGAATTCCATATATATTTTGTATAAGGAAGCGTTTCTACAGTATTGCTGATTAATAACTGGCCTGGAGCATTGACTTCAATCTCAAACGTTAGTGGCTGATGGTCTGATTCCGTCCGTTGATGAACAGAGAAATGTTTGATAGATTTAAATAATTCTGAGGAAACTATGAGTAGATCTACAACACTAGCACCGTTGTGTTTTAAGCATGTAAATTCGCCATGTTTATCATCTTCAGTCCTTCCATTAACGATGTGAATGTTGAGAACAGAACACAATGCAAGTAGTTTGATACCAAAGTTGTTAATTTCTTTATCCTTTGAAACACGTTCTAGTTCAAAATTATCGACCGAATATTCCGCTTCTTCGAGCCCAGGAAGATATTTTGTTGAGTCATCTATTAAATAGTCTTGTTGTGTACCAGTCCGGGCGTTGAAGTCACCTACGACCACCAAATAAGATTCGGGAAAAGTAGAGTAAATGTTAATTATGTTGTCCTCAAATTTATCGAATCCACATCCATCACTGTGAATTTTTGATCCCTCGGGTGCAATATACACAAAGCTACAGACGACACTTTTTACCAAACCAAAATGTTCCTTACGAAATTTTAGAAAAATTGACTCATTAATTGATTTTTTAATTCTCACTATTCCTGAAGATAAATATGACTTGTACAGAACAATTATCCCACCCCTTTCTTTTCCGCTTCCACGAACACAAAATTCATAATGATATTGGGGGAAATACGAGTTTAAATCCACATCCGTGCCACACCATGTTTCGATTAGACCAATCACATCAAATTTTTTTAAATACTCTATAAAGTCGGGATCTGTTAATTTAGATTTAAGACCATTCACGTTCCAAGACAGAAATGTAAGACTGTTTAGGGTTTTAGAGTGACAAGTTAATGTCTTTGTTTGCTATTTATCTCTTTGGCCCAATTTGATGATTTTCTCAGTTTCAAGGTCAAATGTGAATACATCTTTTCCTATTATCAATTTGTCGTATTTAAGAAATGCGGTCACCGAACCGTCATTTTCTTTGGCTTGAACTAGCTTGGGTATGAGTTGTTTTCTTATGTTACGCACACGGGGTGTATAATCTTCGGCCACTCCGAGCTCACTTGAAGTAGTTTTCAGCTGATCTCTAATACGTCTCAAAATTGTGTCCCGATCTTTGAGTCTGTTAAATATTACTAGAACTGGCCTTGGATTTGTCGATTTAGAGTTTCGTTTACCTAACCTAAAACACCTTTCAATGCCAATCTCATTATCACTCTTAGCTCCGTCAATACTAAATTCGCCTACTAAGATTTCTCGAACCAATTTCTCACAATTTTCTGCGCTTTCCCCCGAAACTTCTTTTAGGCCGTACAATATAAGATTCTTTTGTTTCGCTCTACTCTCACCACTCTCAATTTTCAATTTCGTACTCTTACTGTCATGTTTTAGCATCGCAACATCTTCCCTGATCTTTACCACTTCATCTTTAATATTTAACTCTTTTACTTCATCTTTCAAGTCAGTAATAACAGTTCTAAGGTCCGTTATTTCTGATCGTAATGACTGCACAATCTTAGTCAGCTCACTGACGCCATCTTCATTTGACGGATAAATCACCTCGCCAGATTTTGATATCTGTCCTTGTCGGGTGTTTGTGGGGCCTGGATTTGGTTCAATTACTAAATACTAACTGTGAGAGGGAAACGGCCTTCGTCGCCCAGTGACCAATAAACAAAGACTGAAACCTGCGCGATGAGTTCGTCTAAACTGAGGACGCGGATCGGGCTATAAATATGCGTATCAGATCACCACACTACCATAAAGTCGCGTTATTATTTGTTTAGCCGACATGGATACTATTACTATGTCATAAAGTCCAAGCATATCTAGCTTAATAACACGTAGTAGCATTTATAAGGTTCTGGAAAATAATGTTGATTCGTATTTGTGTCAATAGGCCTACATCCCCTAAGCCAATCTGTTTCACAGAGAATTACTTACGATTTATCTCTGTAACAGACGACTGTCCACAACAAGTGCGTTGACTGCACGCGCCGTTAGTCATTGGCTCAACGGCTCGTGCAATGTTTACTTAACCCTAACTGCTTCGGGCAAAATGATGCATTTTACTCATTTTAATACCCATTTACACTAAGTAGGAAATATTTTTTAACTTCAAATACTTCAAACGTCTTTATTTATTTTTCTTTTACCTCAAAAAAATGATTGAGAATTTAATTTGTCGGAGTAAAAAAGTTAATATGCCGTACTCATTAAGCCTCGTCGATGTCATGCTTATCAGTGATTGTAGCGGCCAAGCGAATATTCACTGCGGGATCAGTTTGCCCCTAAGCATCATTGGCTCTAATCAAACGGAACACTGCGAGGATAAAAAAAACCCAGGATGTCGGTTTCATGTAATATATCTGAAAACAGCCATATATACAGAATATTCATAATGTGATATAAAGTATAGCGACAATCATGTTTGATCCGACTCCCTTTTACATTCCGTTACTTTTTACTGCTGGTACTTTGGGAGGACTAGCCACTGTCACCTTTATACACTTATCAAACAGAAATTGGTAAAAATGAAACATTAGTGTGTGTATATAGCACAATGCCGAAATTTTGTCGACTTAAAATGAGGTCTCGTTAGACATGTTGAAAATAGATACTTAAAGGCAACATAAAATAATAATTCTTAATTGCATATATTGATACCCAAGGGTTACTAAATTCATTTTACGTCAAGTTCACACCAATCCGATTAAAATTAATTCAGATATTAACGTTTAAACATCAGACAGCAAAAAACGTTTTTCAAATTTTCAATTACAACCTTAATCCTGTTGATTGGCTGGTGACGTCACGGGCACTACACATAATCTATACACATAATCTATACACATAATCTATACAATATATCACAGGGGCGTGGTGAGAATGAGTTCATGAGTAGCCATACTCATGCGCCAAAAAGTTTTTGCGCCAAAATCACAATCAAATTACTCAAAAAATGAAAAACATTTGTAAGTGGAAAAATTGTTTCATCTGACCCAATTAAAAAAATTTTGAAAGAGTCAAGTTGGAAAATTTAATCATATTTTATTACCGTATTTCTTGTCTCGGATTGCTGGAGATTGCGTTTCTGGGCTTCTAATTTTCGAAATTTTCCCGGGGGAGGGCCCCCCGGACCCCCCGCCGCGGGCTCGCGCCTTCGGCGCTCGCAGTGGTCGGCTTCGCAGGCCACAGCTCCGCGGTCAGTAAAAGGGTTTTTGTGCCAAAATCTTTTTTGTTACTCATAATTTCTTCTCAATAATTGCCCTCACCACGCCCCTGATATATCACTGTATACACACCAGTTAACACATGTGTATTCGTCGGTCCAATTAACATTTGACTGGCGTAACTCGTCATTATTTACATGTAAGCTACATATCACTATACTATACAAGTCATAGCATTTTCAAAAGTCGACCTTTCTCGTCTTGATTTGTAATAGATTATATATTTCAAGATACCATGTTATCGTTATGTTATTGAGAGTTGTGGAAATTCCAGCAAGGAAAAGGGGAATAATGTACCGCCGTTTCACAAATTTCCCAAGGATGAAATCTTACGGAAAGAGTGGATTGCGTTTGTAAACAATTCAAATCCTGATTGGCAACGTACAGTCACAACAGTGATATGCAGAGAACATGCCTTTATTATTAAAAAAAAGTTAAACGATGTTAGACATTATAACCTGATTTTATCGCGCAAACGTATATCCATCAAATGATTTATATTTAGATGTTTGAACACTAATCAACAAATAATACGAGGCTACTTTATTACAAAAACATCGGTGAACAAAGCTAATTAATCTGGTCGGCGTAAAAAATGATAATTACCTAATCAATATTCTTTTAAGAATTAATTTATAACCCAACCTCTGAGCAACGCTAGTCTGATTGATTTATGACAGGTATAAACGACTCTACACTTGCCATCAATACACGAAGTAGTTAGATGACCCTTCTCAATCTGTTATTCCATTAAGATGGTTACCAACAAAATGTATTTGTACTGTTAATTCTGACATATATTGAGATTTTTTTTTCGTATTTCATTTTTACGGTCTATTTCAGTGTAATGAAGTCAAAGCCGTATGCAGAAAGAAAGGCGCCGTATGACGTTTCAATCATTTTTGATGTTTATGGCATGACCACATCTTTTTACCCCCGTACTTTTTTACTCGGGGGAAATTAGAAGAACCACATTACTCTTCTGACGAAAATGTATCTCGAATCATTTGGACTGCACACACGATTGTAGAGGGTATTTAATCACTGCCGTGAGAAAATATAACGACCGAACATTATGAAACAAATTCTAAATTAGAACAACGATATTATTCTGAGGAAAATGTATCTCGAATTGTTTGGACTGCACACGATAGTAGAGGGTATTAAAATCGCTGTCGTGAGAAATCAAAACGACCGTACTTTATGAAACAAATTCTAAAATGGATTTTAAATTAAAATTACATAATTAATTAATTAACAAATTTTTCCGTAGTCAATTGTTTTATTTAATTAGGGGGATTAAGAAATCAGTCAGGCGTTAATGAATATACACGCCGGCTGTATATAGGTAATTAAAGAATAAACATTCCGAATATGCATTCGGTCACTGTGACGTCACTGGCGTCTGAGGGGATTAAGAGTGTTTTCGATAATTGGCCAAGTCGTTTTTACGGGAGGTCTATATTTGCGAATTTGAGAGACGATACATGTATATGAATTATTTTTTATCAGATTGATGTTAAACTGCCGTAAAATGCATATAGTAACCAATGTCTATAAGTTCGATCAGTTTCGTTTTCTGGTTTTATGTGCTCTTTTTCGTAGCATTTTACTGCTACGGGGTTTCTGGAATACCAGTGACGCACATAAGGGGAGGTAATTTACTTTATGTGTATTTATATTCGTATAAATCAAAGTTAATTTAAATAATAATTTTATTATGTGTTTATCAAAATATCTGAACATATATTTTGTTTCAGACATATAAATCGTACTAATTTACTAAAATTCATTTAATTTATATCATGCTTATTCTTCATGATAATTATCATTAATATTTTTACGTCATTCTTAAATATATTATATTATACCAAACTAGCCTATTGAGTGAACTAACGAAAATATCTATGCAGTCGAGAAAAATATCTTCATACAGTGACCGTTTGTGAGAAAAAGACGTGGAATTCGTGGAAAAAGACGTGGAATTCTTTCTCTGAGTAGGTGAATATAAATCTACCTAATCTTTCTCTGAAATTAAGTAATTTTCTCGCAAATTAGCCCCTGTTAAAGATATGTGCAAACCCCAACTGTAAATGTTTATGTTTAAGTACAAATTAAAGACTATTCCCGAAACTTCGCGAAAGTGACAGTACGTCAGTAGGATTTATTGAAGAAATATTAAACTTGTAAAGTAAGTGATAATGAATAGGCCTAGTTTGTAGGATTGTAGGCTATTAATTCACAATTGGGAGTGGTATAGACTTTGTTTATTTAATTTCCTTCACTTTTAAATCATATATTATAATCATTGTGTGTGCTTATCCATCAATCCATGCAATATGCTGTCCGATGACGTAATATTATGACCAGAAATAATGATATCAATGAATTCAAAAGAAGTTGACGTTGTACTTTCACCTAGTTTATTTTAAAAATCAGATATAGGACACCTTTCAGTTAATATCTGGCTATAACCATGTGAAAAGTCGCGAAGAAAATTATATAACCACTTCGATATCATTTAGGCTATACGATAGAAATGAGCCGCCAATGGCGCGCATGTTTACCGATAAAATTGTACTTTCACTTTCATTTTACGACATATATGTACCGCACATATTTGATAGGACAGTACTCGACATCGCATATCTTGCCACCTTTACTTCGTTATAAAGAACATTAACATTTCAGTGAAAGAATACACACAAAAAAACACACTGGCCTGTGGGTTACAGTCTACGAAGGCCAGGGTCTGCGCACGACCGAAAATGACGTCTAAATGGAAATCCGTAAAAGCTCCTATAGAATTCACAGTCCAAAATTAAAGTTGTAAAAAAAATGTCACACGGTATTATAGGCCCTACTCCCTATATGATAAAGATAGGCTGGCACTGCCAGGCAGGATACGCCCACATTTTCGAGAGAAGGATAGAGAACAAGCAATACCGAAAGTGATTTTTCCTAAATCATTAAGTTAGAATTTGATATGTGCAAATTAGTGATGTGCGGTTTTTAAATTTTCTTTCGGTTTCGGTTTTCGGTTTTTCTGAGGCAAAAAACCTCGGTTTCGGTTTTCGTTTTTTTATTCATTTAAACACTGTGTTATGTATGTACTGATTTATGCTTATTTTATGGGAATACTTGGAAGCCAGAAAAAATATCAAAAAATATTGATGTAAATAGTAAACAACAAGTTTTTTTTTTTACTGTTATATGACTTTAATTATGACTGGTAGTAATAACAAAGTTACTGTAAAAAAGATCTGACATACACAACGCCATCGGCATAATAATAAATTAACATAACGACATAATATCAGTAACAATAAAGTTATTGTATAAAAAAAAAACTAAACCCCCCCTCCCCCCAAATCCGATGATCATTGTCGAACACCAAATTAAATTTGCATAACAAAATAATACCAATCCAACAAATCGAAACATGTGGTCTTTCATTTCTCGTTTATATAAACTTAAAAACAAAACTTACACGCATTGCCGTTTTCGGGTGTTGTTCTACACCTGACTCAAAATTATTAAATTATATTCTTTGTCATGCGTGCGCCTTCAAGATGGATATGTTTCAGAATGCAGCAGAAATATGTTTTTTACAAAGATTAAATCTACATTTTGTGTCATCTAAACGTTCGTTATTGACAACCGGCTTTGGCTTGCATAAAATTTTGGATTATAAACCGAACCGAATTGAGAAAATAAATAGTCTAGGCCATCCAGACTGATTAAACACTCTATCACTCTATACATACGGGCTCTGGTTGATCGAAAATAAAAACGGAAGTGGTGGCTACATTAAAATTTTGGAATTATTAAGTAAACAAAATACGGCTACATAAAAATTAGGAATTTGGAAAAAAAACGAAACGCACGGTTATTTTTTTTTTATCGGTTCGGTTTTCGTTTTTTTTGTAAAAAACGATACCGTACGGTTAAACCGAAAAACCACACATCACTAGTGCAAATATCAAAAAGAATTAAGATCTTCGGGTTATGAAGGTGCATTTCAATTCAATAGGCTTCAAATTCGACTGGGGATCATGTTGCTAAGTGGGTAAGATGTTGGCTCGGTAGCCTTGAGGTTGGGTGTTTGATCCCTGCATTGGGTGACAAAGTTCATCTAGATTTTCTGGCGTGGTTTCCCCTTGTTAGTGATGAAGGATGGATGGCCTGACAAGAACAGCTGTCAATTTTGGTCCGATTTTCACGAAATTAGACCTCAACCTTCATTACGATGTAACGGTGATATAATCAAACAGTTTTTTAAATGGGATAATAATTCTGACCCCAGAGGGACCACACGCTAAAAAAAAGGTCATTTTTCGTACAATCGTGGGCCATAATTCAGGAAGTTACAATCCGATATGCACAAATATTGAAAGGAACTAAGATTGTTAAGTTGTTAACATGTATTTCAAGTTTCATCAAAATTGAATGAAGATTGTGACCTCTACAGGGTTCACAACCTTGATATACCATATTTTTACACTCTTCGCGTACAAGCGGCGGCCATTTTTTCAGTCAATTTTGGTACCTCAATCTTCATTACCATGTAACGGTGATATAATCAAATGGTTTTTTAAATCGGATAATAAAATTTGACCTCCAGTGGGACCACAAGCTAAAAAGGGTGATTTTTCGTACAATCAGCGGCCATAATTCAGGAAGTTACAAATCAATGGGCGCAAATATCTAAAGAAACCAAGATCTTCGGGTTATAAACATGCATGTCAAGTTTCATCAAAATCGGTTCAAAATTGTGACCTCTATAGAGTCCACAACCTTGATATAACATATTTTCACACTAATCACGTACAAACGGATGCCATTTTGTCTGTCAATTTTGGTCCGATTTTCACAAAATTTGAACTCAACCTTCATTACCATGTAACGGTGATATAATCAAACGTTCTTTTAAATCGGATTATAATTTTGACCTTCAGAGGGACCACGAGCTAAAAAGGGCTATTTTTCAGATAATCAGTGGCCATAATTCAGGAAGTTACGATCCGATGGGCCCAAATATCAAAAGGAACCAAGATCTTTGGGTTATAAACATACATGTCTAGGGCTGGGTATCGATAGTGATTTTTACTATCGATAATCGGCAATGAAATGTCAGTCGATACTCGATAGTATCGAAAACTTATTTTCACGGTCGTCATCAAGACTGGATACAGTGTAAGTTCAAAGTTCAAAACCATACGAAGTTGCGAAAGATCGTTTGCTCCTGAATTTATGAAAACGGCTGTTCAATAAGCAGTCACAATTTTCTTATGTGGTAATTAAATCGAGCGGTGTATTATGATTAACTGAAAGAAAACATTGACATTTCAGACGCAAGAAAAAATAGACGAAGAGCGATAATCGATAGTAACCCATCGGTATCGATAATGCTTTTCTGGGCCGTCCAATCGATACTATCGATTTATATTGATATTTTACCCAGCCCTATACATGTCAAGTTTCATCAAAATCGGTTCAAAATTGTGACCTCGATAGGGTCCACAACCTTGATAAAACATATTTTCACACTATTTTATTTGTCAATTTTGGTCCGATTTTCACGAAATTTGAACATAACCTTCATTACCATGTAATGGTGATATAATCAAACGTTTTTTATACGCCCACATTTTTATGTGGACGTATATTGTCGTCGCCCCTGTCCGTCCGTCCGTCCGTCCGTCCGTCCGTCCACATTTTTTTGTGAACAGTCTACAGGTCACAATTTTTATCCGATTTCAATTAAACTTAAAATATAGGTTTATCACCATAAGATCTCGGTTCCTTTCGATATTGGCATGTATCGGACTGTAACTTCATGGGTTATGGCCCCTGATTGTACGAAAAATCACGTTTTTTAGCTTGTGAACAGCGTAGAGGTCACAATTTTGAACCGATTTGGATGAAACTTGACATGTGTGTTTATAACCCAAAGATCTTGGTTCCTTTCGATATTTGCGCCAATCGGATCGTAACTTCCTGAATTATGGCCCCTGATTGTCCGAAAAATTGCCCTTTTTAGCTCGTGGTCCCTCTGGAGGTCAAAATTGTTATCCGATTTAAAAAACCGTTTGATTATATCACCGTTCCATGGTTATGAAGGTCGAGTTCGAATTTCGTGAAAATCGGACCAAAATTGACGGACAAAATGGCCGCCATTTGTACGCGAATAGTGTGAAAATGTGTTAAATCAAGGTTGTGAACAGTGTAGAGGACACAATTTTGAACCGATTTGGATGAAACTTAAAATGCATGTTTATAACCCAAAGATCTTGGTTCCTTTCGATATTTGCGCCAATCGGATCGTAACTTCCTGAATTATGGCCCCTGATTGTCCGAAAAATTGCCCTTTTTAGCTTGTGGTCCCTATGGAGGTCAAAATTGTTATCCGATTTAAAAAAACGTTTGATTATATCATTGTTCCATGGTTATGAAAGTCGAGTTTGAATTTCGTGAAAATCGGACCAAAATTGACGGACAAAATGGCCGCCATTTTTACGCGAATAGTGTGAAAATATGTTATATCAAGGTTGTGAACAGTGTAGAGGACACAATTTTGAACCGATTTGGATGAAACTTGAAATGCATGTTTATAACCCAAAGATCTTGATTCCTTTCGATATTTGCGCCAATCGGATCGTAACTTGCTGAATTATGGCCCCTGATTGTCCGAAAAATCGCCCTTTTTAGCTTGTGGTGCCTCTGGAGGTCAAAATTGTTATCCGATTTAAAAAACCGTTTGATTATATCACCGTTCCATGGTTATGAAGGTCGAGTTCGAATTTCGTGAAAATCGGACCAAAATTGACGGACAAAATGGCCGCCATTTGTACGCGAATAGTGTGAAAATATGTTAAATCAAGGTTGTGAACAGTGTAGAGGTCACAATTTTGAACCGATTTGGATGAAACTTGAAATGCATGTTTATAACCCAAAGATCTTGGTTCCTTTCGATATTTGCGCCAATCGGATCGTAAATTCCTGATTTATGGCCCCTGATTGTCCGAAAAATTGCCCTTTTTAGATTGTGTGCCCTATGGAGGTCAAAATTGTTATCCGATTTAAAAAAACGTTTGATTATATCATTGTTCCATGGTTATGAAGGTCGAGTTTGAATTTCGTGAAAATCGGACCAAAATTGATGGACAAAATGGCCGCCATTTGTACGCGAATAGTGTGAAAATATGTTATATCAAGGTTGTGAACAGTGTAGAGGACACAATTTTGAACCGATTTGGATGAAACTTGAAATGCATGTTTATAACCCAAAGATCTTGATTCCTGTCGATGTTTGCGCCAATCGGATCGTAACTTCCTGAATTATGGCCCCTGATTGTCCGAAAAATCGCCCTTTTTAGCTTGTGGTGCCTCTGGAGGTCAAAATTGTTATCCGATTTAAAAAACCGTTTGATTATATCACCGTTCCATGGTTATGAAGGTCGAGTTCGAATTTCGTGAAAATCGGACCAAAATTGACGGACAAAATGGCCGCCATTTGTACGCGAATAGTGTGAAAATATGTTAAATCAAGGTTGTGAACAGTGTAGAGGTCACAATTTTGAACCGATTTGGATGAAACTTGAAATGCATGTTTATAACCCAAAGATCTTGGTTCCTTTCGATATTTGCGCCAATCGATCGTAAATTCCTGATTTATGGCCCCTGATTGTCCGAAAAATTGCCCTTTTTAGATTGTGTGCCCTATGGAGGTCAAAATTGTTATCCGATTTAAAAAACCGTTTGATTATATCATTGTTCCATGGTTATGAAGGTCGAGTTTGAATTTCGTGAAAATCGGACCAAAATTGATGGACAAAATGGCCGCCATTTGTACGCGAATAGTGTGAAAATATGTTATATCAAGGTTGTGAACAGTGTAGAGGACACAATTTTGAACCGATTTGGATGAAACTTGAAATGCATGTTTATAACCCAAAGATCTTGATTCCTGTCGATGTTTGCGCCAATCGGATCGTAACTTCCTGAATTATGGCCCCTGATTGTCCGAAAAATTGCCCTTTTTAGCTTGTGGTCCCTCTGGAGGTCAAAATTGTTATCCGATTTAAAAAAAACGTTTGATTATATCACCGTTCCATGGTTATGAAGGTTGAGTATGAATTTTGTGAAAATCGGACCAAAATTGACGGACAAAATGGCCGCCGTTTGTACACGAATATTGTGAAAATATGTTATATAAAGGTTGTGGACCTTATAGAGGTCACAATTTTGAACCGATTTTGATGAAACTTGACATGTATGTTTATAACCCAAAGATCTTGGTTCCTTTCGATATTTGCGCCCATTGGATCATAACTTCCTGAATTATGTCCCCGGATTGTCCGAAAAATCGCTTTTGTTCGCTTTTGGTCCCTCTAGAGGTCAAAATTATTATCCGATTTAAAAAAACGTTTGACTATATCACCGTTACATGGTAAAGAAGAGAGAGTTTGAATTACATGAAAACCGGACTAGAATTGACGGACAAAATGGCCGCCGTTTGTACACGAATAGTGTGAAAATATGTTATATCAAGGTTGTGGACCCTATAGAGGTCACAATTTTGAGTCGATTTTGATGAAACTTGACAGGTATGTTTTAAACCCAAAGATCTTGGTTCCTTTCGATATTTGCGCCCATCGGGTCATTACTTCCTGAATTATGTCCCCTGATTGTACGAAAAATCACCCTTTATAGCTTGTGGTGCCTCTGGAGGTCACAATTATTATATGATTTAAAAAAAACCGTTTGATTATAAAAACCAAACAAATTCTAATGATTTTTTGATAATTCCTTAATATGCGACAATTCTTGTTGACTGCCCGGACGATTTGGCTGCTGTGTGGGCGTATGTTTCGTTGCCTGGCAACCTATTTTTTTAAATCGGATAATAATTTTGACCTCCAGAAGGACCACAAGCTAAAAAGGGCGATTTTTCGGACAATCGGCAAAATATTGAAAGGAACCAAGATTTGGGGATTATAAACATGCATGTCAAGTTTCATCACAATCGGTTCAAAATTGTGACCTCTATAGGGTCCACAAGCTAACAACATGATATTTCGTACAATCAGGGGCCATAATCCATGAAGTTCCGATCCAATACATGCCAATATCAAACCGAGATCTTATGGGGATAAACCTATATTTCAAGTTTCGTCAAAATCGGATAAGAATTGTGACCTGTAGAGAGTCCACAAACAAATTGTGGACGGACGGATGTCCGGACGGACAGGGGCGACGACATAATACGTCCACATGAAAATACAATCGAAAATGTTTGACGAGGTTTGTTTTGAAGAGAAATGCCACGCCGTATTGATAAATCCGTTTTCAAATTTCGCGCTCTTGTCTAACTCCGCCCAATCAAACAAAATCGAGTGTGTGAAAGGTTGGTTGATAAATGAAATGTATAGCACGCATAGAATAATTTATGGTCATACTACATTTTGTATCATGGAGAAATAAGACACGAATGATTGAATATATTCGGCATAGTAGGCCTAATAATAGGGCTGGATTAATATTGTATTGTAGCGAAACAGAATTTTAATATGTTTATGGGTTTTATTATGTCAAGTAATATAGTGTATAGAGTAATGTGCACCTTTAAACTAACAAACTGACACTAATTTTACTTGCAACTGGCCTTTAATAACATCTCTCCTTTAACTTGGCTTGTTAACCTGTACTGTTTTCTTAGAGCCCAAATCTTGGGGTGAGTACAATTCTACTCCCTTGGTTACAAGCAAGTTTTCTTTCTAACAAAACCTCTCTTTGGACATCAGACTTTAGATAGATTTCGAAGTGTAAGGACAATTTGATACCTTTCATCAAATTGTTTAACTTTAGTTTTCAAATCTAGTTAGGTTATTTTCAGAGAATTGTTTCCAATTATACTACTTCAGTATTACAGGTATCTGTGCTAATTCTCTTATTTTGGGTAATTGGGGTTTAGATAGAGTGGATGAAGGAATGATAGAAATTATGATATTAGTTAAAGCGGCCATTTGATTTAAATAGTAATATAGAAAATAACATGTAAAGATAATTAGTTTCTTCATATATATAAATATATAGTAGATTATAAGGTACCATATTGAAAGTATACTGTATATATAATTAGACGATTGTTATTTTCCAGAATATATAGTTATCTGAAGATTTTGTTCACCATCTTGGTAGTCTTCCTTAAAAACCCCTTCTTTGGGTATGTGATAAGTTACTTACATATTACTATTACATTTAGTAAAAACTTCAAGCATATTTAATATATTTATTATAATATATTTAAGTTAGTGATGTATTTTAGTTCGTAAATGATTGATGTATTTCATCATTAAGTATGCATGTATTACTATTATGTTATTTAATATTAATCAACTGTGATATGTATATTAATTTTAATGTATATATTTTCAGGGTTTTTAATTAGGGGTGACTATTGTTGGTAATTTTCACTATTGCGATAGTATTGCTATTGGGTAAACAGCTATTGCAATACTATTACTATTGGGGATTAAATATTGCGATACTATTGGACTATTGCGATAGTTTGATCTGTTTATTAGTTTAGGTTTAAAACACACTGCCAGGTATACATTTATTATAACATTTAATCAAACTAAAAATTTTGAAACACAAGAAAGTTCCAGGTAATGTTAGATAATATAATACAAGTAGATTCCGAATAATATATCGGATGCGCATACACCGGACAATCACTTATACGGACACAACAGTTTGGTCCCGAATTTTGTAATAAAAATTTCTTGTTTTCAAAGTCTTTTTATAACGGACACTCTATGACGGACAATCGTTTAATCGACAAATCAATGTACATGTAATCCATTTTTCGAATCAAATCCATTTTTACAACGGACTCTCGAATAAGCAGAACAAAATAATGATATTACTGATTATATTATCGATGACCGGAATGCTTTTCCCAGAAAATAACCATACTGATTTTTAGTGTTGTCACAATTACAAAATTCTTGAATAGGGTAATCGCCTCGCCAAAAATCGTATCGGTTGGCCTGTACGAGACATTCTCGCATTCTGACTTACCCCCACTGCTTTAACTGCTAATTAAAAATCCAGTACTGGCAATAGATTACAATTTACTAGTTCAACATCTCCCTCCGTAAATCAGTACGTAATATTTTAACACGGATATCGGTAATCATATCGACAAAAAAAACGACAGAAGCGACACAAGACGGTACAGATAAAAACAAAAACAACATGTGGCTTCTAATGCCGAATGGCACGACAAAAGGGTGGGGGCGAATAGAAGAGCCTCCTAGCTGGTATCTCGGGTACACTGTAACGTCGCATTCTGATAAAGTACATTGGGGTTTTTTTCTTTATATTATATAAAATGGTGTATTTGTAATATTACATTGGTAGTTTAGTAACTTGTAAAAAAGCATAGCCAACTTTCCTGTCATATGCGGCATGCTTTCAGCATGTCTGTTATTGGCGTACGTGACCATTTTCATTTTTTTCGCGCCAAAATCAACCATTTTACGCATTTCTTAGTAAGCCATGCCTAATATGGTAGACGAAGATTTCCATGTGATATTGAGATCATGTAACGCTCTTTTAGTGATAACAGAGCTCTTTGTTAAAAATTCAGAGTAATTATTCGACAAATACGAGTGAATTTGAGCCATTTTACTTTCGCTATTACAAACTATCGAAACTATCGATAGTTTGCTTGACTATCGCAATTTTTATCGATAGTTTCTTTTTAATATCGATACATACTATCGACAGTTGAACTATCGCGATGCATCGATTGTTCGATGTATCGTTACACCCCTATTTTTAATAAAGGTTTAAGAACTAAAGATCGTAGTTTCTATTGATTTACACCCCCCAATTACATTTTGGCGCCCAACGTTCTGAAGACAAGGTACCTACAGACAGAGTTCCAGAGGCCTAAAGATTCGCGTTCGCGGGATACAGATGCTGTTTCATCGGTGGATCTTTAGAGACATTATCATCAGTGTTAATCTTATTTGTGTTTGTGAAATTCTTTTGGATTTGTGCGGTAGGCCTTTACACTTTACTTTAATTTAGTATATTATTTCAAATACTGTAAATTTTGTTTTTCTATTGACATAATCTAACAGATTATAATATTATATATTCATTATTTACATAATCTATAAGATTACAGTATACCTTCATTATTTAAAATAGATTATTTCTGGTTAAAATCAGATTTGACCCACTGACATTTTTGTTGACTTCCTGTTTAGTATATAGGTCGGGTCACTGTGACCAGTAGGTCAAATTCAACAAGTTGGTATTTGGGCAAAGTTTGATTGTAACTATTCTGTGTAGCAAATACACATAGAACTTCATATTCAGTATTAGGTTTTTCATTTATTAATTAATTCTTTTATTTTATATACTCGGTAGTTTATTTCTTCACAATTATATTTGTGAAATTATTTTTTTTTTCCTTTGACTTTTTATTACATACTTGTTTATAATCCTACTTAGGAAATATTGCATACATTTTCCACTTGTTTATAATCATACTTAGGAAATATTGCATACTTTTTCGACTTTACTTTAAAACTTAATTATCATAGAGTGAAAGGGTGTGTACTTGTGTATTTGGGTTGGTTTATATTAGGTGGGATCGCGAGCACACATACCTCAACTTAGGATTTTATTAGGATTTGTTTATTCATTTTTTTTTTCAGGACAGACTTCCTTCACTTTTCTTTCAGTCTTTCATTCCATTTTTTTTTTCAGTTTTCTCTCTCAATTATATAACATTGTTCATTATTGCAACACACACACACATATTCAGCACTAACATATTTTGCATTCACAACTCTTGTATATGGTATAAATATTTGTATATATTTGTCCCCCGCCTTTCGAAGAAAGTTGGGGGACTATTAAAATGGGTTCGTCCGTCTGTCTGTCTGTCTGTCTGTCTGTCTGTCTGTCCGTCTGTCTGTCCTTCTGTCTGTCCGTCTGTCTGTCCGTCACACTTTTTGGGACACAATAACTCTCTTCCTAATTGAGCTAGAATGTTCAAACTTGGAGTATGTGTTTATTAGGTCAATGCCTTGATGGAGTTTGAAGATGAGCATTTTCCGCTTAGGGTAAGCAGAGATAAGCAATTTGATTGTTTGATACTTTGGGACACGATAACTTTAGTTCTAATTAAGTGAGATTGATGAAACTTGGTGTATAGTTTCATTATAGTAATACCTTGACTAAGTTCGATAATGAGCATTTTCTGCTCAGGGTAAGCAGAGCTATACGCAATTTGATTGGTCGAGACTTTGGAACACAATAACTCTCCTTCTAATTGAGTTAAAATTTTCAAACTTGGTGTATATGCTTATTAGGTGAATGCCTTGATTGAGTTCGAAGATGAACATTTTCCGCTTAGGGTAAGCAGAGATAAGCAATTTGATTGGTTGATGCTTTGGGACACAATAACTTTAGTTCTAATTAAGTGAGAGTGATGAAACTTGGTGTATAGTTTCATTATAGTAATACCTTGACTAAGTTCGATAATGAGCATTTTCTGCTCAGGGTAAGCAGAGCGATACGCAATTTGATTGGTCGAGACTTTGGAACACAATAACTCTACTTCTAATTTAGTTAAAATGTTCAAACTTGGTGTATATGCTTATTAGGTCAATGCCTTGATGGAGTTCGAAGATGAGCATTTTCTGCTTAGGGTAAGCAGAGATAAGCAATTTGATTGGTTGATGCTTTGGGACACGATAACTTTAGTTCTAATTAAGTGAGAGTGATGAAACTTGGTGTATAGTTTCATTACAGTAATACCTTGACTAAGTTCGATAATGAGCATTTTCTGCTCAGGGTAAGCAGAACGATATGCAATTTGATTGGTCGAGACTTTGGAACACAATAACTCTCCTTCTAATTGAGTTAAAATGTTCAAAATTGGTGTGTATGCTTATTAGGTCAATGCCTTGATGGAGTTCGAAGATGAGCATTTTCTTCTTACGTTAGGCAGAGATAAGCAATTTTTGGATGACACTTCATGTTCAGTTTGATTGGTCGATACGTTTGAAAAAAATAAATGTGCGATTAATTAATATATGTCATCTATTTATTTTGGGATTTCTGCGGGGGACATCAGCCTCACTGTTGGCTTGTTATAATTTGTTTTATGATTGTCACTGATTGGAACTTTGTTTAATTCGTCTTCAGTGATACCCTTGGTGTTGATCATTTATTTTTCAGGTTTTGATTTTGAAATTGTGTTTTGGATTGATATATATTTTCAATCTGATTTGTTTTTGTGTATTTCTAGTTTTACTTTGATTTTATATTGAGTTTGATTTTGTTTGATCTTTTGTTTTTGTATTGAGTTTTGGTGCTGAGTTTAAGTTTATCGCTTAAGTTGGAAGTTTGACTTAGACTTTGACTTAACATTAGACTTGACTCTGACTTAGGACTTGACTTCAACTGTTTACTTCGACTTATTTAATTTTTGTAGTTTATGAGTTGTAGTTTTGACATTTGGTATTAGACATTTTCTTGGGTTTATGTTTGATTGTTTGATACTTGTACTGAATTGTGAATTTGATTATTTTCATTTTATGAGTTTTGTATTCTGGATTTGTTTTATCAACTTGTGATTTGGTGTTTGATTATTTTGGTCTAAAGTGTTGATTTTATTTCAGCTGTGCAATGGCAGAATCATTTTCACCCGAAGAAGCTGATAATCTTTTAAAAACTTTTCTAGCCATGGGTGTTAAACCTAAAGCTTCCAGTAAAGAAGATCTTGAGAAATGGATGAAAGATTATTTTACAACAAAAGAAGAACTTCATCCTTCACAAGAAAATCTACCAGCGTCAACTCGAGATAAACCACGTGAAGACATTAAGATGCTACCAGCTTTACCCAAGGTGTCATTTTTCTCTGGGGATCCAGCATCCAAGTCTGAAGTTTCCTTTGACGTTTGGAAGTTTGAAGTCGAGGAGTTGATTCAGTCAAGTTACAACAAAGAACAGATTCGACAAGCCATCTTTAAATCGTTACGTGGTGAAGCAGGTAAGATTGTAATGAGGTTGGGACACAGGGTGGAGTTAGATCGTTTGTTGAAGAAGCTGAACAGTGTTTTTGGACGTGTAGAGGAGACACAAGATCTTTTAGCCGAGTTTTACTCTACAGTACAGACTCCGAAGGAATCAGTTGCGGAATGGGGTTGTAGACTCGAAGATATTCTCCAGAAAGCTGTTGATCGTGGTGATGTTTCACAGGATGCTACCAACGACATGTTACGAACAAGATTTTGGAGTGGACTAACAGCCAGTATTAAACAGCAAACTGCGCATAAATACGATCGTATTAAAGATTATGAAGAATTGATGGTTGAAGTTAGAAAGATCGAATCAGAAGTTTATTTATCACCATCTGAGAAAAAAAGACCATCTGCATCTCATGTTAAAGCTGTAACAGAAGACAACGACATAAAGAATTTAATATCATCTTTAACACAGACTGTTCAGGCACTTCAGAAAGATGTAAAAGATCTGAAGATTAATAGACCTGATCAGAGTAGGAGTATGCAGGAACACGAGGAACCTACATGTTTTAGGTGTGGTCAAAAGGGACACATCCGTACAGGTTGTCGTGTTAGACTAAACAGAGATTTAAACTCCAGGAAGTCTTTGTCGAAGGGCAGACAATAGGCTTGGGAACAAAGAGCCCTGTTAGCTTATTAGGGAAGAGTAATGTAGCTCCAGTATTAATTGGTAATGTAGACTGTCAAGCATTGTTGGACAGTGGTTCTCAAGTATCAACGATTTGTGAATCGTTTTTCAGAGATAACCTTGAAGGTTTTTGTGAGCTGCAAGGATTAGATACGTTGGTGAACTTAGAAGACGCTGGAGGAAATAAACTTCCATACTTAGGTATGATTGAAATTGATATAAAAGTTCCTAAGATGACATCAGCTGCAATACCATGTATATTTTTATTAGTACCAGATACATCATACCATCAGTTCACACCAGTACTGCTTGGTACTAACATTCTACAACATCTTTTGGATACAGTTATCGAGAAACATGGACTCAACTTTCATCGTCAACTTCAAGTAGAAACTCCCTGGTTGCTAACTTTTAAGTGTCTTAAAGTTCAGCAAAATGTTTACAAACAAGATAAGTGTGTGGGTATTGTGAAGTCTGCAGAACGAAATTCTATATTGTTACACAGCAATAAATCTACAGTTATAGCAGGAGTGGTTACTGCTAAATCAAGCGTTCACTGTAAAGCGATGTGTCAACGTTCTACGCAGTCCAAGATACCAGACACTGTTGAAATTTCACCTGTTCTTGTTGATTTTCATCCAGACAACAACGATCTTGTTTACATCAGAATTGCAAATTTATCAACTCATCCAGTTTCAATTCAACCACACTCCATTCTTTGTGAACTACAACCAGTAACCATCGTGAACAATATCAACAATAGTAAATGTTCTTCTGTTCAAGTTGGAAGTAATTGCAGTATTTTAGAGAAAATTCATCTTGGATCAGGACTTACTGCCTGTCAGTTAGAAGGTGTTAAAGATCTCATCAATGAATGGTCACACATTTTTTCTCACAGTGATACAGATATAGGCTGTACCCACATGGTTGAACATGCTATTAATCTTACAGATGAAGTACCATTCAAGCAAAAGAACAGAAGGATACCACCAGCTATGTACAAGGAAATACGAGAACATCTTAATGAACTGTTGAATGGAGGAATTATTCAGAAATCGCAGAGTCCTTGGGCATCGAATATTGTTATAGTCCGGAAGAAAGACAACTCCATTAGATTGTGTGTTGATTATCGACAACTGAATCAACGAACCATCAAAGATGCTTATGCACTTCCCAGAATTGAAGAAATGTTAGACACTATGGTTGGAGCTAAATATTTTTCAGTTTTGGATATGAAAAGTGGATACCATCAGATTGCGATGAAAGAAACAGACAAGGCAAAGACAGCATTCACAGTAGGTCCTCTTGGGTTTTATGAGTACACGCGCATGAGCTTTGGATTAACCAACGCACCAGCCACCTACCAGAGACTGATGGAGGAGTGTTTGGGGGAACTGAATTATAAGATCTGCATGATTTACCTCGACGACCTGATTATCTTTTCATCAACATACGAAGAGCATCTAGAACGACTGCAGCTGGTATTTAAAAGACTGGAAGAGTGCGGATTGAAGCTTGCACCGAAGAAATGCCATTTTTACCAACAGGAAGTTAAATATTTGGGTCATATAGTTTCTGCAGAAGGCATTAAGACCGATCCAGCAAAGATTGAAAAGGTCAGGGACTGGAAAACACCAACGACTCCAGATGAGGTAAGGTCATTTTTAGGTTTTGTAGGTTACTACAGGAGATTTGTAAAGAACTTTTCTACAATTGCCAGACCTTTGAATGAACTTTTAGTCGGAGGATCAACTTCCAAAAAGAGGGGGAGGAAGAAGTCAGATGACCAGTCAATACCAAAATGGAAATGGGGACCAGAACAAGATAGTTCTTTTGAAGAACTGAAGACAAGGTTACAGTCACCACCTATTTTGGCTTACCCTGACTTTACTAAACCATTTGTTTTACACACGGATGCGAGTGGACGAGGATTAGGCGCTGTTCTGTACCAATTGCAAGATCAAAGAGAACGAGTAATCGCATATGCCAGCAGAGGATTGTCGAAATCTGAGAAAAACTATCCTGCACACAAGTTGGAATTTTTAGCGTTGAAGTGGGCAGTGACTGATAAGTTCAAAGATTATCTTTACGGAAACACCTTTACCATCTATACAGATAAAAATCCACTTACTTACGTTCTTACAACAGCAAAACTTGATGCAACTGGTCACCATTGGTTAGCGGAGTTAGCGAACTACAACTTTAACATCAGGTACAAACCAGGAAAACGAAACATTGATGCTGACTGCCTGTCAAGAATGCCCAATCCACCGGAAGATACTTACAAGGAAATGAGTCCCGATGTTTTCAGAGCACTCAGTGAATTAAGGAATGATAGTGGCTATGTGGAGTGT
The DNA here is from genome assembly GCA_948474765.1 of Patella depressa. Taxonomy (NCBI): domain Eukaryota; kingdom Metazoa; phylum Mollusca; class Gastropoda; family Patellidae; genus Patella; species Patella depressa. The sequence continues at coordinate 6,021,222 of OX419718.1, forward strand.
TTAGCAACTCAGATCATCCCAGGTGTTACCAACACACAGATGTTTCCTGCTCATGAAATAGACTGGATGAAGAAACAACTAGAAGATCCTGTCATTGGACCCCTTCATCAAGCAGTGAAGAACAACGAAAGACCACAGTCACCACCCAGTAATCAGGAAGAAGCCATCTTTCTTTGAGAATTCGACCACCTCACTCTGAAGTCAGATGTTTTGTATCGAAAATCTGTTGTAAGTGGACAAGACATTCTTCAACTGGTGATTCCTTGTTTGGATAGGAAGTTAGCGCTGCAAGGTTGTCATGATGATGTTGGACATCTTGGAAGAGACAGAACAGTTTCGTTGCTGAAGGAACGTGTGTATTGGCCAAGAATGACAACGGATGTGGAAGATCACATCAAGACTTGTCAACGTTGCATAATGAGGAAGTCGCCAACCAATACAAGAGTTCCATTAGTTAGTATCCATTCATCTCAACCAATGGAGATAGTTAGTGTAGACTACATGTGCTTGGAAGAGTCAAAAGGGGGTTACAGTTACATCTTAGTCATAACCGACCACTTCACCAGATATGCCCAAGCCATAGCTACCAGGAACATGACTGCAAAGGTAACAGCCAAAGCTTTGTTTAAAAATTTTATAGTTCACTACGGTTTTCCAAGACGTTTGCATAGTGATAAAGGAGGAAGTTTCGAAAATAAGATCATCGAAGAATTGTGCTTACTAACAGGAATGCGAAAGTCCCGTACAACACCCTATCACCCTAGCGGCAACGGAATGTGCGAGAGATTTAACAGAACCCTCCTGAACATGCTTGGAACTCTTGAGAACATCAATAAGGCAGATTGGAAGACACATTTACCATCTTTAGTGCACGCCTATAATTGTACCATTCATGAAACCACCGGTTATTCACCTTTCTTTTTGATGTTTGGGAGGAAGCCTCATCTTGCTGTAGATGTTTTGCTTGGTTTAGTTAATCAAGAGTCTACAAACAGCTACAGTAAGTATGTTGCTGATCTCAAAGATAGTTTGGAGATGGCTTATCTCAAAGCTTCTTCTGAGATTAACAAGGCCCAGTCACATCAAAAGAAAGGTTATGACCGGAAGGCCAGGAATTCAATCTTGGAAAAGGGAGATCGAGTGCTTGTGAAAAGATTGTTTTTCAAAGAAGGTAGACACAAGATATCAGACAAATGGGAAGATTGTGTCTACATCATAAAAGAACAGCCCAATCAGGATGTACCGGTGTATGTGCTGCAGCGAGAAAATGGAACTGGTACAATACGTACTTTACACAGGAACCATCTTCTTCCCATAGGAACTGTACCTATGGAATTATCCCAGCCGCCACCAGTACCAAAGCCTAGAAGGAAAGTAATACCTATTCCTGAAATAATTCCAGAGGAACCAGGTACCTCAAGTGATGATGATCTGGAGATTGTGATTGTGGAAGGGAATGATATAATCGATTCCCCAGCTAGCCCCACAGTACCTCTCCGTGTTGAAGAAGAATTGGACACTCTATCCAGCCCTTCTTCTGAGGAAGCAGATGTAGATGAGCCTGTACCAAGGAGATCCTCAAGGAATCGACAGCCACCAGCCCGTTATAAAGACTATGTGTTAGCCCAGACTTCAACTTCTTCTGTTGTTCAGTGTCCAGCTACAGTCTTGGCGTTGCTGCTGTCGGATGATTTTATAGGTTTACCATTTGAACAACGTAAAAGTCTAAGTAGTGTTTTAAAGTCAACTTTTGGTTTTTAGTGTTTTAATAGTATGTCGGGACGACATTTTTTTATTGGGAGGGAGTATGTAGCGAAACAGAATTTTAATATGTTTATGGGTTTTATTATGTCAAGTAATATAGTGTATAGAGTAATGTGCACCTTTAAACTAACAAACTGACACTAATTTTACTTGCAACTGGCCTTTAATAACATCTCTCCTTTAACTTGGCTTGTTAACCTGTACTGTTTTCTTAGAGCCCAAATCTTGGGGTGAGTACAATTCTACTCCCTTGGTTACAAGCAAGTTTTCTTTCTAACAAAACCTCTCTTTGGACATCAGACTTTAGATAGATTTCGAAGTGTAAGGACAATTTGATACCTTTCATCAAATTGTTTAACTTTAGTTTTCAAATCTAGTTAGGTTATTTTCAGAGAATTGTTTCCAGTTATACTACGTCAGTATTACAGGTATGTGTGCTAATTCTCTTATTTTGGGTAATTGGGGTTTAGATAGAGTGGATGAAGGAATGATAGAAATTATGATATTAATTAAAGCGGCCATTTGATTTAAATAGTAATATAGAAAATAACATGTAAAGATAATTAGTTTCTTCATATATATAAATATATAGTAGATTATAAGGTACCATATTGAAAGTATACTGTATATATAATTAGACGATTGTTATTTTCCAGAATATATAGTTATCTGAAGATTTTGTTCACCATCTTGGTAGTCTTCCTTAAAAACCCCTTCTTTGGGTATGTGATAAGTTACTTACATATTACTATTACATTTAGTAAAAACTTCAAGCATATTTAATATATTTATTATAATATATTTAAGTTAGTGATGTATTTTAGTTCGTAAATGATTGATGTATTTCATCATTAAGTATGCATGTATTACTATTATGTTATTTAATATTAATCAACTGTGATATGTATATTAATTTTAATGTATATATTTTCAGGGTTTTTAATAAAGGTTTAAGAACTAAAGATCGTAGTTTCTATTGATTTACACCCCCCGGTTACAGTATTGAACCACTGGCTGAAACTGACACCTGTACTTGCAGGCTGCATATTCTGGCCGTGGAACGTCACACTCGGTAGCACCATTTATGTTTACATTTATTGTTAAAAATGCTTATTATTATTATTATACATTCATATTTTCATGTGGATGTATATTGTCGTCACCCCAGTCCGTCTGTGTGTGTCCGTTTACATCCTTTGTGGCCACTCTACAGATCACAATTTTTATCTGATTTAACGAAACTTGAAATCGGTTTCTATTCAATAGGGGCAATTATATCTTCAAAAAATTTCTATATTTTATTATCTGTACTGATAAAAGGGAAAATTTCTGAATTTGGGGATCTGTATAATATATAATGCACAGATGTGACAATTCAGAAATTTTCTGAATTTGGCGATTAGTATAATAATATTACCTACCGGTACTACTTTCTATTGTTAAACGATTGGGTGCCAGTCCCTATGAACGTATGTACAATGTAAAGAAACATCTTGCTGAGAAAACAAAGCCCGGTTACTTAAATTTGTACGTTAGGTCAGGCTATGAACGACGAACAATGTGCAATGTGAAGAAACATCTTGCTGAGAAAACAAAGCCTGGTTACTTAAATTTGTACGTTACCCAATATTTAGATTTCAATGGCTTCGACTAACCTGCTTAGCAACAACTGAGAAGGAAGGGGACGTATTTCTAACAGCATGTTATGCCACACAAGCTTTTTCTAGCAAGCTAAGCAATGTCTCGTTTTCTCACCAAGATGTTTCTTTACATTCTAGGGACTGGCACCCGATCGTTTAATAATAGAAAGTTTATAGTAGATATATATTATTATACTAATCGCCAAATTCAGAAAATTTCTGAATCGTCACATCTGTGCATTATATATTGTAATGATCGCCAAATTCAGAAATTTTCTGAATTGTCAGCTTCGTATGTTACACAGGTCACCAAATTCAGAAATTTTCTGAATTGTAAGCTTCGTATATTATTATACTGATCGCCAAATTTCCTTTTTATCTGTATAAATAATTAAATATAGAAATTTTCTGAATATATATCAATTCCCATTCAATAGATATCGGTCCCTTTTGATATTGGCATGTATGGGATGGAAACTTCATGGTTTACGGCCGCTGATTGTAGGAAAATTCATATTTTTATACGCCCACATTTTCATGTGGACGTATTATGTCGTCGCCCCTGTCCGTCCGGACGTCCGGACGTCCGTCCACAATTTGTTTGTGGACTCTCTACAGGTCACAATTCTTATCCGATTTTGACGAAACTTGAAATATAGGTTTATCCCCAAAAGATCTCGGCTGCTTTCGATATTGGCATGTATCGGATCAAAACTTCATGGATTATGGCCCCTGATTGTACGAAAAATCCCGTTTTTAGCTTGTGGACCCTATAGAGGTCACAATTTTGAACCGATTTTGATGAAACTTGACATGCATGTTTATAACCCAAAGATCTTGGTTCCTTTCGATATTTGCTGCTATCGGAATGTAATTTCCTGAATTATGGCCCCTGATTGTCCGAAAAATCACCCTTTTTAGCTTGTGGTCCCTCTGGAGGTCACAATTATTATCCGATTTAAAAAAACGTTTGATTATATCACCGTTACACCCTAAGGAAGGTTGAGTTCGAATTTCGGGAAAATCGGACGAAAATTGCCATACAAAATGGCCGCCGTTTGTACGCGAATACTGTTAAAAAATAGTATATCAAGGTTGTGGACCCTGTGGAGGTCACAATTTTGATTCGATTTTGATGAAACTTGAAATTCATGGTTATAACCCAAAGATCTTGCTTGCTTTCGATATTTGCGCATATCGGATCGTAACTTCCTGAATTATGGCCCCTGATTATACGCAAAATCGCCTTATTTTAGCTTGTGGTCCCTCTGGTGGTCACAATTATTATCCGATTTAATAAAACGGTTGATTATATTACCGATTTCGGGAAAATCGGACCAAAATTGTCATACAAAATGGCCGCCGTTTGTACGCGAATACTGTTAAAAAATGGTATATCAAGGTTGTGGACCCGGTAAAGGTCACAATTTTAATTCGATTTTGATGAAACTTGAAATTCATGGTTATAACCCAAAGATCTTGGTTCTTTTTGATATTTGCGCATATCGGATCGTAACTTCCTGAATTATGGCCCCTGGTTATACGCAAAATCCCCCTTTCTTTAGCTTGTGGTCCCTCTGGAGGTCACAATTATTATCCAATTTAAAAAAACGTTTGATTATATCACTGTTACACTGTAAGGAAGGTTGAGTTTGAATTCCGGGAAAATCGGATTAAAATTGACAGACAAAATGGCCGCCGTTTGTACGCGAATACTGTTAAAAAAATGATATATCATGGTTGTGGACCCTGTATAGGTCACAATTTTAATTCGATTTTGATGAGGAAGGTTGAGTTCTAATTTCGTGAAAATCGTACCAAAATTGCCGGACGAAATGGTCGCTGTTTGTACGCGAATAGTGTAAAAATATGGTATATCATGGTTGTGGACTCTCTACAGGTCACAATTCTTATCCGATTTTGATGAAAAGTCACATTTCTAGGTTGTGTACCGTCACACCATAATCATTATCGGTTTCGAATTTCATTAATATCAGACTGGAACTGACCAACTAAATGGCTGCTCCCAATACAGTATGAAATACAGGACTTAAAGATGTAGGAAAAATCACTTTCAGTATTGCTTGTTCTCTGTCCATCTCTCGAAAATGTGGGCGTATCCTGCCTGGCAGTGCCAGCCTATCTTTTAGCTTGAGTCAATTTTTATCAGATATTGACGAGACTTAAAATATATGTCGATATCCCAAAGATATCGGTTCTTATCGATATTCGTGCACATCAGACTCCAATTTTCTGCATCATGGCTCTTGATGGTACGAAAAAATCATGTTTTTAGTATGTAAGGTCCCTCTAGAGTTCAAAATTTTTACCCAGTTCTAATAGATCAGTGTAACTGCATGGGAGCAGGAGCGTAACGACATAGCTACTGGTGGGCGTGTTTCATTGCTTGGCAACCTTTGTTCAATTTTATATTTTTCAGCCAGTGGCCTTATATGTATGTGAATAATATCATAAAATGTTCCCTACACGAATCCAACAAGAAATAACATCGGAATTATATCCAAACTCTCCTGAGTTCCATACCTTTATTAGAAATCAAGAGGGCTCTACAATTAGCAGTTCACAACATGAGGTCTACATCAAACTGACCAATATTCTGAATAGATGCAAAGACGACTATAAAACCAACCCAACGTCACAGTTTGAGTTTGAACAAGTGATTCAGGCTAATTGTGAACAAATGAATATAAAAAGAACAATAGTGTTAGACGACAGCTTTCACAACCAACAGCTTCTAGAAACAGGCCAATATCAAATTATTAAACCAAAAATTAACAGGCATCACGTCGATCATTGTTCACTGCTGAATATTCGAGAAAATAACATGGTCGAATATTTCGACCCACTCGGCAATCCACCACCAAAATGGATAAAAGAGTGTTGTCATAATGATGTATGTGTACAGAATCCAACCCATAATACATGTGCTATACATTGTTTGTGTGTTCTGTGGTTCTGGCATCAAGGACTGACGCTGCCAGCAATTATGGAGAAATACCGTGTCCACTTACCAGATTCAACTACAGTTTACTACGACGATCTTGTCCTAGATTTTTACATCCGTCATATTCGAAGTAATTTATATGAAGCCTGGAAGAAACAATTGAACCAATTTACTTACCTGAATTAAACTAGATTGGTAAGTTCTCAGTTTGTTTTGTTTTGCTATTGCAATCCATCCTACTTTTTATACGCCCACATTTTCATGTGGTTGAAATATATAAAACTGCCATTTAAAACCATCATACATGTCCACTATCCTGACTAGTTTCGTCAAATAAATTTTAACTTTTTCAAAGGAACTGTTCAACAGAAACAGGAAACAAATTTGAAAAATGATGTCATATGTTGATGACATCACTAAGTTGTAATGGTTGCCCTGTCGTTGGTAACATGTAAGTTCTTCATTTTCTAGAAAGGTGATCTATCACATGAAAATGTGATGATACTATTATTAACAAAGGTGCCTATACACAAGTTGAAAATCCCCAAATATTTACAGTAGGCATCCTCAAACCAATCTTCCAACAAATTTCTGATGGGATCACAATTACTAGGTAACATGTAAGTTCTTCATTTTCTAGAAAGGTGATCTATCACATGAAAATGTGATGATACTATTAACAAAGGTGCCTAGGCCCCTATACACAAGTTGAAAATCCACAAATATTTACAGTAGGCATCCTCAAACCAATCTTCCAACGAATTTCTGATGGGATCACAATTACTAGGTAACTGGATACATAAACAGCATAATTGTAGTGGTTGAAATATATAAAACTGCCATTTAAAACCATCATACATGTCCACTATCCTGACTAGTTTCGTCAAATAAATTTTAACTTTTTCAAAGGAACTGTTCAACAGAAACAGGAAACAAATTTGAAAAATGATGTCATATGTTGATGACATCACTAAGTTGTAATGGTTGCCCTGTCGTTGGTAACATGTAAGTTCTTCATTTTTATACGCCCACATTTTCATGTGGACGTATTATGTCGTCGCCCCTGTCCGTCCGGACGTCCGTCCGTCCACAATTTGTTTGTGGACTCTCTACAGGTCACAATTCTTATCCGATTTTGACGAAACTTGAAATATAAGTTTATCCCCAAAAGATCTCGGCTGCTTTCGATATTGGCATGTATCGGATCAAAACTTCATGGATTATGGCCCCTGATTGTACGAAAAATCACGTTTTTAGCTTGTGGACCCTATAGAGGTCACAATTTTGAACCGATTTTGATGAAACTTGACATGCATATTTGTAACCCAAAGATCTTGGTTCCTTTCGATATTTGCGGCTATCGGAATGTAATTTCCTGAATTATGGCCCCTGATTGTCCGAAAAATCACCCTTTTTAGCTTGTGGTCCCTCTGGAGGTCACAAATATTATTCGATTTAAAAAACCGTTTGATTATATCACCGTTACACCCTAAGGAAGGTTCAATTCGAATTTCGGGAAAATCGGACGAAAATTGCCATACAAAATGGCCGCCGTTTGTACGCGAATACTGTTAAAAAATGGTATATCAAGGTTGTGGACCCTGTGGAGGTCACAATTTTGATTCGATATTGATGAGACTTGAAATTCATGGTTATAACCCAAAGATCTTGCTTCCTTTCGATATTTGCGCATATCGGATCGTAACTTCCTGAATTATGGCCCCTGATTATACGCAAAATCGCCTTTTTTATACGCCCACATTTTTATGTGGACGTATATTGTCGTCGCCCCTGTCCGTCCGTTCGTCCACATTGTTTTGTGAACAGTCTACAGGTCACAATTTTTATCCGATTTCAATTAAACTTAAAATATAGGTTTATCACCATAAGATCTCGGTTCCTTTCGATATTGGCATATATCGGACTGTAACTTCATGGGTTATGGCCCCTGATTGTACGAAAAATCACGTTTTTTAGCTTGTGAACAGCGTAGAGGTCACAATTTTGAACCGATTTGGATGAAACTTGACATGTATGTTTATAACCCAAAGATCTTGGTTCCTTTCGATATTTGCGCCCATCGGATCGTAACTTCCTGAATTATGGCCCCTGATTGTCCGAAAAATTGCCCTTTTTAACTTGTGGTCCCTCTGGAGGTCACAATTGTTATCCGATTTAAATAATCATTTGATTATATCACCGTTGCATGGTTATGAAGGTTCAGTTCGAATTTCGTGAAAATCGGACCAAAATTGACGGACAAAATGGCCGTCGTTTGTACGCGAATAGTGTGAAAATATGTTATATCAAGGTTGTGGACCTTATAGAGGTCACAATTTTGAACCGATTTTGATGAAACTTGACATGTATGTTTATAACCCAAAGATTTTGGTTCCTTTCGATATTTGCGTCCATCGGATCGTAACTTCCTGAATTATGTCCCCTGATTGTCTGAAAAATTGCCCTTTTTAGCTTGTGGTCCCTCTGGAGTTCAAAATTGTTATCGGATTTAAAAAACCGTTTGATTATATCACCGTTCCATGGTTATGAAGGTTGAGTTCGAATTTTGTGAAAATCGGACCAAAATTGACGGACAAAATGGCCGCCATTTGTAAGCGAATAGTGTGAAAATATGTTATATCAAGGTTGTGGACCTTATAGAGGTCACAGTTTTGAACCAATTTTGATGAAACTTGACATGTATGTTTATAACCCAAAGATCTTGGTTCCTTTCGATATTTGCGCCCATCGGATTGTAACTTCCTGAATTATGGCCCCTGATTGTCCGAAAAATTGCCCTTTTTAGCTTGTGGTCCCTCTGAAGGTCAAAATTGTTATCGGATTTAAAAAACCGTTTGATTATATCACCGTTCCATGGTTACGAAGGTTGAGTTCGAATTTCATGAAAATCGGACCAAAATTGACGGACAAAATGGCCGCCGTTTGTACGCGAATAGTGTGAAAATATGTTATATCAAGGTTGTGGACCTTATAGAGGTCACAATTTTGAACCAATTTTGATGAAACTTGACATGTATGTCTATAACTCAAAGATCTTGGTTCCTTTCGATATTTGCGCCCATCGGATCGTAACTTCCTCAATTATGGCCCCTGATTGTCCAAAAAATCGCCCTTTTTAGCTTGTGGTCCCTCTGGAGGTCAAAATTGTTATCCGATTTAAAAAAACGTTTGATTATATCACGATTCCATGGTTATGAAGGTTGAGTTTGAATTTGGGAAAATCGGACCAAAATTGACGGACAAAATGGCCGCCGTTTGTATGCGAATAGTGTGAAAATATGTTATATAAAAGGTTGTGGACCTTATAGAGGTCATAATTTTGAACCGATTTTGATGAAACTTGACATGTATGTTTATAACCCAAAGATCTTGGTTCCTTTCGATATTTGCACCCATTGGATCATAACTTCCTGAATTATGTCCCCGGATTGTCCAAAAAATCGCTTTTGTTAGCTTTTGGTCCCTCTGGAGGTCAAAATTATTATCCGATTTAAAGAAACGTTTGACTATATCACCGTTACATGGTAATGAAGAGAGAGTTTGAATTACGTGAAAATCGGACTAGAATTGACGGACAACATGGCCGTCGTTTGTACACGAATAGTGTGAAAACATGTTATATCAAGGTTGTGGACCCTATAGAGGTCACAATTTTGAACCGATTTTGATGAAACTTGACATGTATGTTTATAACCCAAAGATCTTGGTTCCTTTCGATATTTGTGCCCATCGGGTCATTACTTCCTGAATTATGTCCCCTGATTGTACGAAAAATCACCCTTTTTAGCTTGTGGTCCCTCTGGAGGTCACAATTATTATCTGATTTAAAAAAAAACGTTTGATTATAAAAACCAAACAAATTCTAATGATTTTCTGATAATTCCTTAATATGCGACAACTCTTGTTGACTGCCCGGACGATTTGGCTGCTGTGTGGGCGTATGTTTCGTTGCCTGGCAACCTATTTTTTTTAGCTTGGAGGTCACAATTATTATTCGATTTAAAAAAACGTTTGATTATATTACCGTCACACCCTAAGGAAGGTTGAGTTCGAATTTCGGGAAAATCGGACGAAAATTGCCATACAAAATGGCCGCCGTTTGTACGCGAATACTGTTAAAAAATGGTATATCAAGGTTGTGGACCCTGTGGAGGTCACAATTTTGACTCGATTTTGATGAAATTTGAAATTCATGGTTATAACCCAAAGATCTTGCTTCCTTTCGATATTTGCGCATATCGGATCGTAACTTCCTGAATTATGGTCCCTGATTATACGCAAAATTGCCTTTTTTTTAGCTTGGAGGTCACAATTATTATCCGATTTAAAAAAACGTTTGATTATATTACCATTACACCGTAAGGAAGGTTGAGTTCGAATTTCGGGAAAATCAGACCAAAATTGCCATACAAAATGGCCGCCGTTTGTACACGAATACTATTAAAAAATGGTATATCAAGGTTGTGGACCCTGTAAAGGTCACAATTTTAATTTGATTTTGATGAAACTTGAAATTCATCATTATAACCCAAAGATCTTGGTTCTTTTCAATATTTGCGCATATCGGATCGTAACTTCCTGAATTATGGCCCCTGGTTATACGCAAAATCCCCCTTTCTTTAGCTTGTGGTCCCTCTGGAGGTCACAATTATTATCCAATTTAAAAAAACTTTTGATTATATCACCGTTACACTGTAAGGAAGGTTGAGTTTGAATTTCGGGAAATTCGGACCAAAATTGACAGACAAAATGGCCGCCGTTTGTACGCGAATACTGTTAAAAAAATGATATATCATGGTCGTGGACCCTGTATAGGTCACAATTTTAATTCGATTTTGATGAGGAAGGTTGAGTTCTAATTTCGTGAAAATCGTACCAAAATTGCCGGACGAAATGGTCGCCATTTGTACGCGAATAGTGTAAAAATATGGTATATCATGGTTGTGGACTCTCTACAGGTCACAATTCTTATCCGATTTTTATGAAAAGTCACATTTCTAGGTTGTGTACCGTCACACCATAATCATTGTCGGTTTCGAATTTCATTAATATCAGACTGGAACTGACCAACTAAATGGCTGCTCCCAATACAGTATGAAATACAGGACTTAAAGATGTAGGAAAAATCACTTTCGGTATTGCTTGTTCTCTGTCCATCTCTCGATAATGTGGGCGTATCCTGCCTGGCAGTGCCAGCCTATCTTCTAGAAAGGTGATCTATCACATGAAAATGTGATGATACTATTAACAAAGGTGCCTATACACAAGTTGAAAATCCACAAATATTTACAGTAGGCATCCTCAAACCAATCTTCCAACGAATTTCTGATGGGATCACAATTACTAGGTAACTGGATACATAAACAGCATAATTGTAGTGGTTGAAATATATAAAACTGCCATTTAAAACCATCATACATGTCCACTATCCTGACTAGTTTCGTCAAATAAATTTTAACTTTTTCAAAGGAACAGTTTTATATATTTCAACCACTACAATTATGCTGTTTATGTATCCAGTTACCTAGTAATTGTGATCCCATCAGAAATTCGTTGGAAGATTGGTTTGAGGATGCCTACTGTAAATATTTGTGGATTTTCACATTTTCATGTGGACGTATATTGCCGACGCCCCTGTCCGTCCACAATTTGTTTGTGGACTCTCTACAGGTCACAATTCTTATTCGATTTTGACGAAACTTGATATATAGGATTATCCCCAAGATCTCGGCTGCTTTCGATATTGGCAGGTATCGGATCGAAACTTCGTTTTCAGCTTGTGGACCCTATAGAGGGTCACAATTTTGAACCGATTTTGATGAAACTTGACATGTATGTTAATAACCCCAAAGATCTTGGTTCCTTTTGATATTTGCGCCCATCGGATCGTAACTTCCTGAATTATGGCCCCTGATTGTCCGAAAAATCGCCATTTTTAGCTTGTGGTCCCTCTGGACGTCAAAATTATTATTCGATTTAAAAAACCATTTGATTATATCACCGTTACATGGTAATTTAGCATGGGGCAGAACTTAATAAAAACCAAACAAATTCTAATGATTTTCTGATAACAACTTAATATGCGACAACTCTTGTTGACTGCTCGGACGATTTAGCTGCTGTGTGGGCGTATGTTTCGTTGCCTGGCAACCTATTTTTAATGTCCAAATACATGGATCTGTGGATTTGATTGAAGAGTAATAACGTACACATTGTTTATGGTCTCAAGATGAAGCAGCCTATTGTTTTTCACCAATTTCCGATAATTTAATTTATACACAGTACGTTCATGAGATGAGGATTGATTTTCAGTGATTCCTGATAGTTACTACCAGAGTTATGGCCCTTGATCACTTGGAATTTACTTTGAATTTATACACATTTTTATATTCTTGGACGATATACCTTATTAATTACGTGTACTCCGTCACATGTGGGGTTTAAGCTGATTAAAAACAGTGGGCCTAAGCCTATAAAGAAAAAAGAGAAAGAAATAAGCTCATTAAAAAAGATAGGCTGGCACTGCCAGGCAGGATACGCCCACATTTTCGAGAGATGGACAGAGAACAAGCAATACCGAAAGTGATTTTTCCTACATCTTTAAGTCCTGTATTTCATACTGTATTGGGAGCAGCCATTTAGTTGGTCAGTTCCAGTCTGATATTAATGAAATTCGAAACCGACAATGATTATGGTGTGACGGTACACAACCTAGAAATGTGACTTTTCATCAAAATCGGATAAGAATTGTGACCTGTAGAGAGTCCACAACCATGATATACCATATTTTTACACTATTCACGTACAAACAGCGACCATTTCGTCCGGCAATTTTGGTACGATTTTCACGAAATTAGAACTCAACCTTCCTCATCAAAATCGAATTAAAATTGTGACCTATACAGAGTCCACAACCATGATATATCATTTTTTTAACAGTATTCGCGCACAAACGGCGGCCATTTTGTCTGTCAATTTTGGTCCGATTTTCTCGAAATTCAAACTCAAGCTTCCTTACAATGTAACAGTGATATAATCAAACGTTTTTTTAAATTGGATAATAATTGTGATTTTGGGATTTTGCGTATAACCAGGGGCCATAATTCAGGAAGTTACGATCCGATATGCGCAAATATCGAAAAGAACCAAGATCTTTGGGTTATAACCATGAATTTCAAGTTTAATCAAAATCGAATTAAAATTGTGACCTTTACAGGGTCCACAACCATGATATACCATTTTTTAACAGTATTCGCATACAAACGGCGGCCATTTTGTATGGCAATTTTGGTCTGATTTTCCCGAAATTCGAACTCAACCTTCCTTACGGTGTAACGGTAATATAATCAAACGTTTTTTTAAATCGGATAATAATTGTGACCTCCAAGCTAAAAAAAAGGCGATATTGCGTATAATCAGGGGCCATAATTCAGGAAGTTACGATCCGATATGCGCAAATATCGAAAGGAAGCAAGATCTTTGGGTTATAACCATGAATTTCAAGTTTCATCAAAATCGAATCAAAATTGTGACCTCCACAGGGTCCACAACCTTGATATACCATTTTTTAACAGTATTCGCGTACAAACGGTGGCCATTTTGTATGGCAATTTTCGTCCGATTTTCCTGAAATTCGAACTCAACCTCTCTTAGGGTGTAACGGTGATATAATCAAACGGTTTTTTAAATCGAATAATAATTGTGACCTCCAGAGGGACCACAAGCTAAAAAGGGTGATTTTTCGGAAAATCAGGGGCCATAATTCAGGAAATTACATTCCGATAGCCGCAAATATGGAAAGGAACCAAGATCTTTGGGTTACAAACATGCATGTCAAGTTTCATCAAAATCGGTTCAAAATTGTGACCTCTATAGGGTCCACAAGCTAAAAACGTGATTTTTCGTACAATCAGGGGCCATAATCCATGAAGTTTTGATCCGATACATGCCAATATCGAAAGCAGCCGAGATCTTTTGGGGATAAACCTATATATCAAGTTTCGTCAAAATCGGATAAGAATTGTGACCTGTAGAGAGTCCACAAACAAATTGTGGATGGACGGACGGACGTCCGGACGGACAGGGGCGACGACATAATACGTCCACATGAAAATGTGGGCGTATAAAAAGCTGGTCTTAGCCTATAAAGAAAAAAAGAGAAAGTAAAAATAAAAAAAATGGATCAAAAGAGAAGCAGAGAGGCGGTTTAGCTTGGTAGCAATGTTATATAGTGATAAGTCTTGCTACATACGTAATTAATTGTGGTCTGAATCTTAGTTAAGCTTGGAAGAGTTACTTCCCTTTAACTGCCATTGCCTTTTGTATAATAAGACTTATTGATGTTTCTACTATGTATGAGTGATCTACCCTTAGAGGAAGGCTAATAAACATGTGGAACTTTTAATGGTGGTTTTCCACAGATTGAGAAATAGTGACACCCCCAGTGGGATTAAATCCACATAACAGCAAGTCAATGTATTCATAGTTCAGCTCTGAACGTCGGTCTCATTACACTCACCCTGAACGTTCAGAGACTGGCCCATTCAATCAATGTCGAAAATAATTCGACCCCCAATTTTACTGGGCAACTTTTCACTGCTAAACGATGGGTGTCACTCCGTGTGGCCGCGTGTACAGTGTAAAGGAACATCTCAGTGAGAAAATAAGACCTTGCTCATTTCGCTAGAGTCAGTATGAGCATCACAACACGCTGTGTCATGGTGGCGAAAGGATAGATTGATAGGAGGGGACGTACTTTAAACAGCGTGTTGTTACGCTCATACTGAGTCTAGCGAGGTAAGCAAGGTGTTATTTTGTCACTAAGATGTTCCTTTACATTGTACAGACGTCAAAACGGATTGACACTCCGATGTTTCGCAGTGAAAAGTTGCCCAGTAAAATTGACTGGGGTTCAAATTATTTTCGACATTGATTGAATAGGCCAGTCCCTGAACGGTCAGGGTGAGTGTAATGAGACCGACGTTCAGAGCTGAACTAATGTATTCAGTATTCTGTCCTTGAAAATAAACCTACATGTTTTTATAGAAAATGTGTATCTTGTTTTTCTGTCTCCACTATTATACTGAAGGACGTGTATGTATCTTATACAACAGAATAAAGCCATAATACAATATCAAGTGTATATTAAATCTTTTTGAAATAGCAATGGAAAATGTTCAAGTTTTAAGAAGAAAAGTCTGGTAAATCCAATTTAAAAAGAAACTTTTATCAATCAAGATCAAGAACATTGAAAAATATTTAAAAAGATTCAAAGAAACATTTTGACATCTACGAAAAAAACAGTAAATCTGACATCTGTGGAAAAAGAATCACCTACGAATCTGGATCAAAGTACACTGCTAAAAACACCTATTGAAATAAAATGTATATATGTACCATGATATAGTTTGTTCTAGAATTCCAACCTCGTGGGTTTTCTCCAGGTCCTCCGGTTTCCTCCTACAGCTAAGGAACTCCACCCACAATCTCAAATGGTTGAAATAAAATTGAACCATGTTAGTCCCGAAATGAACTAGTTTGTGTTGAGTGGACATTAAAACACATTTCTTACTTATAGTGTTTGGCGCAATATAGTCTGGTTGGCGCTGACTTGCCATGAAAACACATTTCAATTATTATCATTGTGAGTACAGGAAGACCGCACCACAGATAAAAAAATAGGCAAAATTTACCAATATCATTCTGATCAGACAGTAACGAAAATTAAATCAGCCAAAAACAATTATTATTGTGAAAAACTAAAAGCGATTGAACGTGTTAATCTCTTCAAAGGTGTTAAGAGACTTACAACAAACACTGATATTAAGCTTCCTTCAGCAGATTCACAGCAAATGCTTGCCGATGAATTTAATGACTTTTTCGATACGAAAATATCAAAGCTAAAAGCTGGTATTGAAACTGCAGCGCAGAATGTAATGCCACCTTCTGATATATCAACTCCCATTAACTGCTCTCTTCGAAGTTTTGATGCTGTCTCTACTGAACACATTCGCAAGATCATCTTGGACAGCAAATCTGCTACTTGTGATCTTGATCCACTGCCAACATGGATTCTCAAGAAAGATTTAATTGTGGATACCATTTCTCCACTGATCACTTATATTATTAACTCTTCAATAAGTTCATCTTGTGTACCAGAATCTTTAAAATATGCGCTTGTAACACCAATATTAAAGAAATCATCTCTTGATCAACAAATATTTAAAAATTACCGCCCAGTCTCGAATTTGCCCTTTCTTGAAAAGGTCTTGGAAAAGGTTATTTCATGTCAGATTAGGGATTATCTTGTGAAAAACAATCTTCATGACCCGCTGCAGTCAGCTTACAAACATGGACATAGCACTGAGACTGCCCTTCTAAAGATAAAAACAGACATTGATTTAGCCCTTGATAAAAATCATGGAGTCAATCTAGTATTATTAGACTTGAGTGCCGCTTTTGATACGGTCAGTCATGACATCCTCTTTAAACGCCTGGAAAATATTGGAATAAAAGGATCAGCATTGGACTGGATCAGATCATATCTATCAAACAGAATACAACAAGTCCAGATAAATGGTATCGTTTCAAAGCCAAAACCAATCTCTACTGGCGTACCGCAAGGTTCAGTACTTGGACCTTTGTTGTTCCTGATATATGTTCTTCCATTAGGACAGCTAATTAGACGCCATGGTGTGCAAAATCACGATTTCGCAGACGATACTCAAATTTATGATTCCTTTATGATGAATGAACCCGAGAGTTTAAACTATTCCTTGAGAAAATTAGAAAATTGCCTTAAAGAAATTCGTTATGGATGACAGTCAATAGTTTAAAACTTAATGATGAAAAGACCAAATTTATTGTGATCTGCTTGAAACGTCAGTCAAAAAAGTTGCCCCCAGATGTGTCAATCACAGTTGGTGATGTGCTAATCAGACGAAATGATAATGCAAAGAACTTAGGCTATATCTTTGAAAAACACGTCTCAAACAGGCCTCAAAAAAAAAGTATTGTAAGCAAAATGAACTTCCAGCTTAGAAATATTTCTAAGATCAGAAAGTGTCTGAATAGGGACTGTGCCATCAGCGTAGTTACTGCTCTTGTAACCTCCCATCTAGACTACGCTAATTCATTATTAGCTGGAACACCAGACTCAGATTTACACAGACTGCAGGTCGCACAGCATAATGCTGCTCGGATTATATGTGGAGCTCGGAATAGGGAACACATCACACCCTATATGAAAGTCTATCTGAAAGAACTTCACACATTTTACTCCAACCAGCGATCTAATCTGAGATCAGCCGATGACAGAACTCGCCTTTTGATCCCAAAATTCAACAAAAGAGTTGGCCAATTCTCATACCCCAGTAATTCTGCCAAACTCTGGAACAACCTACCAGTAACCATTAGACAATCAAATTCATTTTATATATTTAAGCGTAAATTGAAAACTCATCTTTTCGGACAGTGTTATGATTAATCTTGTGAAGCGCTTAGGAACTTTTTTGATAAGTAATGTAGCGCTATATAAATGAAACGATAATTATAATAATAAAAACAAACCTAAGGACAGAACCACACAATAAACCCTTGTTGATATTTCAAATGTATAGGCCTATATATATCAATTGTCATATAAATATTGAGCTGTACTTAGTAGCTACAATGTACATTTTGTAAATGCTGTAAATAAAATATAATATGAATATTAATTTACTTACCTTCATTTTGTTAGATACTGTAAATAAAATTGCTTAGGCCTATATATCAAATATAAAATAAATATTAATGTTCTTAGTAACTTCATTTTGTTAAATGGCTGTAAATAAAATTGCTTAGATTTAAGTTATTGGTATTTTTCTTAATTTTTGTGTTTTGTGAATGCTGGCTGATCATCAACATCAATTGACATAGAACAAGACTAGGCCATGGGATTGGCAGCCATATTAAATCATATTTACTATGGAGGCTGTGTACATCAACACTCGGCAAACCATGGCAGATTCCGGAACCTACATCTAGTCTCGGCTGTATGACAGTAAGTGATATGTACCTACCTACGCCCATACATTTGTGATGTGGCTTCCGGTTTACTTTAACAGGAAAACTTGACGCTATTACAAAAAAACAAGACACCATGGGCGCAGCCATGTTTCATCCGGGACCTTTAAAGTAGTTCCAAGACACCATGGCCATTAAGCGGCATATATGAATTCAATCCGCCAACATTGAAGGCTAGCCTTGAGATGAAGAGTTTATTATGGTCTTGATATGTTAATTAATGTCTAATTAATTAATTAGGTAACATTTCAGGCCTTAAGAAAGACCTGTAATAAGCAGATTTTGCTCTTGCATAATGCTATTTTAATGAGACAATAATTGCCTTCTGAACTAATATTGAAACAAAGATGAAGAAATACAGCAAATTGTATGGTGGATAAATTTTGGAAGAAAAGAAAATATGGATATAAATATGAAGTGTGCCATGTGAGTGTTCGTATCTGGATCGCATAGATTGTGTGTCCTATGTTTTGAAGCCAGAACTGGTGTATTGAAATGAATCGTCTCTCTCTGCTACTCTACTGATTTGGTTAAGGGGAATTCCCATTCGGTCACTTGCAACAAGTATACATATCTGATTCAAACGCATTATTTCGTTCCGTTTTTTTATGCTTACTTGATTTCGCAGCACTAGGATATGGAAGAGGTGTTAAGTAACAGGCATTCTGTTATGGAGAGTTCGTTGGTAAACCATTAGAAACATCTGATGTCATAGGGTCAAAATCTGCTTGTATGACTACTGACGCAACCTTTCAATAGAACCTGTCAGATCTTCGTGTCATTACAATGCCAGGTTACAATGTTCAGGGTCAGTTTAAGCTTAATGAATCTCCTGGCGGAAAATATCACTAGAAACTTATATCACTTGTGAAAAGGGGTCATATTCTGGTGATTGTCCATCACATTCTCTCAAATACATGTCAGTGTGGATGATAGTTTTGGCACAAACGTATATAACATAAAAACTATTTTGAGGCCACCTTTATTATTGGAGCACCTGGCTGCAACGCAGTCATCTCGCCCCTAATCTTGATGTATTGTGAACATAATTTGTGTTCCGTTTTTTTATGATATCTATTTCTCGCCATTTCATGATATATTTAACATATTATTTTTAATATATTTTTCTATTCTCTTTACACTCTGTAATATATTCAATATGGAGTGAAATATTAAGGGTAATAACAAGAGTTCGAAGTGACGGACCAGTCTGGATGAATTTATACCAGAAGAAGAGGCCAGATCAAATTTCTGTACAGAAGTGAAAATGGAATGTCCAGAATGCTGTGAAAGGGTTGGATTTTCATGAAATTTTATGCACATGTTGATGTTGAGTGGCAAAGCTAAATTTCCAAATTTTGATGAAATTGGATGAACGGTTTGGTCGCTATGGGCGACCGAAATTTGCAAAAATGGGTTAGAATGAGTGATCCTTCTAATCTTTAAAGTCCCATGTCTCCGCTATTAATGGGCCAATCACAATGGAACTGGCACCAATAAACAGAGAACTGCCCTGGGATTCCACAAATGTTGGATAAACATACACATCATTTGCTATTTTGAAGTGTTTTGCATTAGATAAACTCAAATGATGATATTGAAGATAAATAAAAATTTCTAATTTGAATTTTTTTTCCAGCCAGTTATGATTTGATAAGGTTTAACTTTAAAGAAAGCTTTAGCTGTCACCTAAACCGTTCATCCAATTATGATATATCAAGATTTGGATGAAATTTGAAATGTAACTTTATAACCCAAAGATCGCTGTGTTCCTTTCGATTTTCGGGCACATTGGACCATAACTTCCTGAATTATGGCCCATATGATTACACGAAAAATCATGTTTTTTTACCTCGTGCGGACCCTATGGAAGTCACAATTTTGTTCCGAGTGATGGTTGAGTGTGAATTTCTTGAAAATTGATAATTGAACAGCTAAATCCATAATATCAAATGTTTCGTATACCTAATGTTAGCATGGGGCAGAACTTTATAAAAACCAAACAAATTCTAATGATTTTCTGATAATTACTTAATATGCGACAACTCTTGTTGACTGCCCCGGCGATTTAGCTGCTGTGTGGGCGTATGTTTCGTTGTCTGGCAACCCTTTTTTTTTTTTGAGAAATGTGACTATTAATTGATATATAATGAATTATAATTAATATGGAAACAAGTAGTCCAGATTGACAGCAGATTTATAATGTTGATTAAAGTAAAAAAGTGACAGGATGTAGAAGTTGACTGTCATTTTACTTCTGTATGATGATTA
This sequence comes from Patella depressa, assembly GCA_948474765.1. Taxonomy (NCBI): domain Eukaryota; kingdom Metazoa; phylum Mollusca; class Gastropoda; family Patellidae; genus Patella; species Patella depressa. The sequence goes on from OX419718.1 coordinate 6,041,949, forward strand.
GAATTATATTATGAATTAGGATGCTGAAGCCTGTTAAAGATCACCTGTAGGGATCAGACCACTATACTTCCATAGACATCAAAATGATTGGCTGTAGAACTTATACTGTCAATTAACTTAGAATCTTAGAGAATTTAACCTTTATAGTTCTTTTGACTTAAAAACACACAAAATACCGATTTATAGAATTTACTGATACCGGTATCTATTTTTGAAGTAGTATAGCAATAACGACCAACTCTTTATCATAATATTACATATCTTATGTGGTGGAATGGTCCTAACGTGTGTAGTGTACAATGTACATTCTTTAGACCATAAGATCTGTCATTGAGTCAAGTGATGTGATGTAATCTGGTCTCTCTTTGGCCAGGTTTTGGCAATTATATATATAAAGGCCCAGAGTAAAGAGTAGACCTAGATATAAGTTGAGACCATTCACTATTAAGAGTACCTTTATTATAAAGTTACATGAAGTATTATATAATTGTTATTTTGTTATGTTTTAGCCGACAGACCGTGTAAAAACAATGAATTTCAATGCGATAATAAGATGTGTATTATGGTCGAATGGTTGTGTGACCAGGATCCAGATTGTACAGATGGAAGCGATGAAAAAAATTGTCGTACGTTCTAAGTTTTATATTGTACTGGCTTACAATGGCGTTGGTGGTCGATCTGAAGACTGAACATGACAAGAATAGGGTCCGTTACTCAACCTTGTGTATTTCTTCAAGTCGTCTGGTTTCATCCCACAAATAAAGACCCCTATGAGCAGGTTAGATCTAAGTGATAAGGCCAAACTTCAAGTTAAAAGGACCAGCGCTAATCCCAGCCCTAACCCGTCCCTAATGCTGGACCTAGTCCTATTAACCTTATTTACATTTAAGGGAACTTGACACAAATCTAGTTGGTCTTAACAAATAGAGCTAGCCCTATGAGCAAGCAAATTATTGAAATAAGATTATACTAGCGCTACAAAGATATGCCAGGCCACGATACGATGTGCATCACAAGTCGTAGTCTATGATACGATTAATAGATTAAATAGGCCCACTTTATGATTTTAAACTAAAAATGTGGCACATCCTCGGTCCATTAATTAGCCAAGCGTAGAAAACGCCCTAACACTCACTGAAAGTAAAAATGTTATTTTACTCATGGAATGATTTATGCATTTAAAGGATTAATATGCATGTTCATTTCATTTCAACAATTTTAATGCTTAATGGGCGGGTTGGGTGGCTGTATGATTAGCGCCTGCACGTTATATCGTAAGGTCTGTCATTGAGTCAACGGGCGTGGTTGTGATTCCAAAGTTGTATGTGACAAGGAGTATGGTCCCCTGTCCAACCCTGTAAGTTTTTGCCAGGTCCTCCGTTACCTCCCACTGCTCAAGACCCCTACACACAAGCGAATATTGAAATAAAATTGAACCATATGCCGAGTTTGTGTCAGGTGGTTAAGTGGACGTTAAGTCCTGTTTCTCTCTTTATATAACCTAACCTAATGTCCCTTTAATTAACTCCCTTTCATCAATTGGGGGGGGGGGGAAGGGGTCAAATACTCTAACCCTCATGCTTCAGATCAAAAGATCAGTCATTGAGTCCAATGGCAGAGTTTCAGCCCCATGTATAAATGTGACAAGGAGTAGGGTCCCCTGTCCAATATTGGGGTTTTTCTCCCACTAGTCCCTCTGTTAAAGATCTATCTGTGCTAGCGAATTTGTGAAATTGTACCATATGTCAGTCCCGAAATTACCTACTTTGTGTCGAGTGCATGTTCAACCCCATTTCTCTCTCTCTCTCTCTCTCTCTCTCTCTCTGTGTCTCTCTCTCTTTCTGATAGGTCTAATTTTGTATATAATATTTCAGCATCTAATTCCATTTTAGGGGCTGATTCTGTTAATGATATGTTAATGATATTCTAGCATCTAATTTTGTTCAATATGTTAGGATTTAATTCTGTTTATAATATTTTAGGGGCTAATTATTGTCATGATGAAGAGTTTAATTGTACAAACGGTGTATGTATCAATAAATCGTGGAGATGTGACAGGGATTATGATTGTGAAGATATGTCGGATGAACAGAACTGTAACAGAACAAATAACGGTAAGTTATTCTTACATCACAAACTCTTTATCAAATTCTTTGAACCAGGGCATCACATGGTTAACTTGGTAATTCACTGGCTCGCTAGCCTGGGGGTTGGGTGTTCGATCCCTGCATTAACTGATAAAGTTCATTAAGAGCTTCCAACATGGTTTTCTACTTGTCAGTGATGCAGGACGAAGGGAATGACAAGGACAGCTGCCTAGTCTTTCAGATGGGATGAAAAACTGAGGTCCTGTGTGCACATTGGCGTGCTCATTAAAGATCCATTGGCAGTTGGAATTCGATACAAGAGTTGGTGGTAGCGCCGTTGCCCAGGCAAAATTCCCCATATACCACACTGTATGGCATATGCCCGTTTTCTTACAGTGTGTGCAGCTAAAACACATTGTAAAATGTTAATTGATTAAAATATTTTGTTTTTCAAGGTAAACTACAATGTAAAATGTTAATTGATTAAAATATTGTGTTTTTCTAGGTAAACCACGATGTAAACAGGATGAGTTTGAATGTGCATCTGGTAAATGTATACAAAAATTGTGAGTATGCGTTGAAGATGATGATTGTTCAGATGATAGTGATGAAGCCAATTGTAGTAAGTATGATAATAATAATGTGAAAATTTGCATAGCGCTATTCCACACTGACTGTAAGATCTCTGGTAAGCCCCCTTTTCCGGGGTGCAAGACGGAGGACCTGGCACGGGGCAGCGTACAGTTGTTCCGATAGGATAAAAAACAAACACCCATGTACACATTGGTATACATAAAAAGATCCCTTGGCAGTTGGATGTCGATATAAGAGAAGACTTTAGCACTACTGTGTCCGGGCAAACTTGTGATACTATCCTGTGTCACGGTATGAAAAAGCAGGCTGTGACAATGATTGTCTAGGCCTTTCTTCTAGGATTTTATTCGGACTTCACATTGTTATAAAATTATATCCAATGATCAATTAAGTCTAAGACACCGTTTATTTTGTTACTGTGTTTATATATGGGAAACAGCAAACTACAAAGGTTACATACAGGAAACTACAATATCTATGATACGGCCTGAGTTTAATATCCTTTCTCACTCAGACCTATCAGCTTAAACGTGGCAAGGGCTACATACTTCTAGATAGTTATACATAATGTTTGCGCTAGGATGATGTGTTCACCCTAGCCTCTAAGGCTACCACGCTCCGGGGGTCACGGTGGCTAAGTGGATAAGGCGCAGACGCGCTAGCCTGGAGTTTGGGTGTTCGATCCCTGCATTGGCCGAGAAAGTTCATCTCGATTTTCCAGCGTGATTTCCCCTTGTCAGTGATGCAGAAGGAGGGCCTGACAAGGACAGCTGCCTAGCTGTTTGGATGGGACGAAAAACCGAGGTCCTGTGTACACATTGGAGTGCACATAAAAAGATCCCTTTGCAGTTGGAATTCGATATAAGAGTAAGCCGTAGCGCCGCTGCCCGGGCAAAATTTCCCTCATAGCCCAGGTTAGGTGCAAAAGAGTAGGACATTAAACCACATTTCATTTCATTTCATTTCTACCACGCTCCGCCTTCGGAATCTCTATAATATCTATTTCCTACAGTCTCATCATGATATCTAAAGAAACTTTAACTACGAATGTTCTTATAAAAAGGTTACGTACATGAGTCAGAATTGAGCCCCGGGAAATTGACTAGGTGCTTCCTTTATCGGATTGGTCAGCTGCACAGACGCTACTCTAGATTTCAAGACAGTGTACTTATATGGGCACCTAGGAAAGCGACTAACCACTTTTCTTACTCCTGGGATTATCAGACAATTGCTGTTGTTTTTAACCACCAGACACATTCTTGTTAACCTAGTTCTTGTTGTCACTGGTACTAGCTAACAACTTCAATACATAAACCAGAAGATATTTTACAAACTAAGGTAACCTCTACAGTTTAAAGGGTGTATAGTGTAACAAACTTTAGTCCATCCGAACAACTAGACAGCTGTCCTTGTCAAGCCCTCCGTCCTGCATCACTGACAAGGCAAAACCACGCCAGAAAGGCTTGAGAAAGTAAACAGACAATAAATGTGGACGTATATTGTCGTCTGTCCGGACATCCGTCCACAAGTTTTGACGAAACTTCAAATATAGGTTTATCCCCTTAAAATCGCTTCTGCTTTCGATATTGGCATGTATCGGATTCAAACTTAATAGATTATGGCCCCTGATTGTACGAAAAATCATGTTTTTAGCTTGTGGACCCTATAGAGGTCACAATTTTGAACCGATTTTGATAAAACTTGACATGTATGTTTATAACCCGAAGATCTTAGTTCCTTTCAATATTTGCACCCATCGGATCGTAACTTCCTGAATTATGGCCCTTGATTGTCCGAAAAACGCCCTTTTTAGCTTGTGGTCCCTCTGGAGGTCAAAATTATTATCCGATTTAAACAACCGTTTGATAATAGCACCGTTACATGGTAATGAAGATTGAGTTCAAATTTTGGGAAAATCAGCCCAAATTGACGGACAAAATGGCTGCCGCTTGTACCCGAAAAGTGTAAAAAAATGGTATATAGGTTGTGAAACCTGTAGAGGTCACAATTTTAAATCAATTTTGATAAAATTTGAAATACATGTTTATAACCTAAAGATCTTGGTTCCTTTCGATATTTGCGCATATCGGATCATAACTTCCTGAATTATGGCCCCTGATTGTATGCGAAAAATCGCCTTTATTAGATTGTGGTCTCTCTGGAAGTCCAAATTATTACCCGATATAAAAAACATTTGATTATATCACCGTTACAATGTAATGAATGTTTAGTTCGAATTTTGTGAAAATCGGACCAAAACTGACAGACAAATTGGCTGCCGCTTCTACACGAATACTATAAAAATATGGTATATCAAGGTTGTGGACCCTGTAGAGGTCACAATTTTAATCAGATGTTGATGAAACTTGAAATGCATGTTTATAACCCAAAGATCTTGGTTCCTTTTGATATTCAATGGATAATATCGGATTGTAACTTCCTGAATTATAGCCCCTGATTGTACCCAAAATTGACATTTTTAGCTTGTGGTCCCTCTAGAGGTCTCAATTATTATCCAATTTTAGAAATAATATTAAATGTTTCGTAGTATATTAAACGTTAGCATGGGGCAGAATTTTATAAAAACCAAACAAATTCTAATAATTTTCTGATAATTACTTGATATGCGACAACTCTTGTTGACTGCCCGGACGATTTAGCTGCGGTGTGGGCGTATGTTTCGTTGCCTGGCAATCTATTTTTATAAAATATATTTATTCATAATTTGCTTTGTTTTATATTTTTCAGATACAACAGTCCCCCAGATCTTCAAAAGACCAGTCAATTATAGTTTAACCATGAGCGAATCTCTCTTATCTCTCTCATCTATTTTCTCTACCTCTCCAGTATCTAATTTCCCTCTACCTCTCTCTGTCTTCATTATCTATTTTCTCCCTCTCTCTCCCTCTCTCTCTCTCTCTCACTCTCCCTCTCTCTAATTTCTCTCTGTCTCCTTTCAATTTTATGTGATTTATCCCAGGTGAGTAAACACCTTAACAGCTGGACAGAGTACTTGGAAAAATCGTACTTCCCCCTCCACTATTAATTGGTGGGTGTGGGGTTGAGTAGCCGACTCGCAGCAAAAAAAAGAGTTCACACAAATTTATATTTTCACTATTTCTGTTAAATTTAGCCGATTACAGGCTTTGCATAAATTTGAAAATTCGGTGTGTCTTGAAATCATAACTTAATTATTTCATGTGGATTTATTATGTCCAAACAAATTGCTACCTTTAATGACATTAGAAATTCTCGAATTGGGAAGTTTATTTCTTCTCATCTTTCATGAAATACTGAAACCATTTAGATTTGGGTGAACTCTCTACATATTAAAGATGCATTATGTAACGTTTTATTTTGCCTTCAAATAATATCGAATATAATATTTGGAAATTTATTTAGACTATCGGATGGCACAGATGTTAGCAAATTGAAATACAATGATTTTACTAAAAGATGGAGAAGCGAGACTGAGTCTCGATTTTAATCAAACTAACGTTGCTATAGTAATAAACAATGAATGTCAAAACTTCAAACAGTGATAACATCATCGCTCAGAATAAAGTGATTTGAATGAAATTTTGAATATATACTATTCAAAAAAAGTAGGGGATATTTGATTTTGGGGGCATAATACTAAAATATGCAAATGACTACGAAAAAAGTCACTATAGAACCTAACAGAAGAAACATGTCCAGTTACATGTGACGCCCAAACGCACCAATAGCTACGGCATGGAATGCAGGTGATGCTTGGGATCATCATGGGGGTCCAACCCAAGATTTGCACGACTCTGACTTTGAATGTTACAGTCATTGTGGCATTGAATTCCAGGATGGAAACATCAGTTTAATTGTTTTAGTGACCAGAAAACAAATTTTGATATGCGTCGGCTTACCCAAAATGAAAGGTTACGTGCCCTTGGCATTCTACAGATCGGCACAACACAGGCGGTTGTGGCACAGACGATGAATGTTTCTCAGTCTGTCATAAGCAGGCTATGGTCCAGATACCGTGATACACAATCTGTACAGGACAGACCACGCTCAGGTCGACCAAGGGCGACAACTCAAGCCCAGGATCGATTTATCCGTACCTTGGCCTTGAGAAATCGTGTCATCACAGCAAATCAGAACAGCGCTCGTCTTCAAACAGACACTGGTGTGAGAGTGAGTGGCCAGACGATTCGGAATCAACTGCATAGGGGTCACCTTCGCGCCCGACGTCCTCGCGTGATCCCTTGTTTGAGAGATCATCACATTCAGGCAAGACGTCGTTGGTGTTGGGATCGTCAACACTGGGATAATCGACGCTGGAGCAATGTGATGTTTTCAGATGAGTCAAGGTTCATTGTTGATTTTTTGGACAGACGTAGGAGGGTGTGGCATCGTCGAAACGAGCGCTTCCAAGACGTTAACGTCATCAGACATGATCGATTTGGGGGTGGTTCTGTTATGGTGTGGGGAGGCATCACTGTTGCTGGAAGAACAGCTTTACATGTTGTTGCAGGGCGTGTTACAGGCCAATACTACCGGGACAACATCTCGGCAGTCCATGTTGTGCCGTTCGTACGACGTCATGGCCGCCATTTCATCTTCCAGGATGACAACGCAAGATGTCACAGGGCCAGGATCGTTACAGGGTACCTCCAACAACAGAACATCACCACATTACCTTGGCCAGCACTGAGTCCCGACCTCTCCCCCATCGAGAATGTCTGGGACATGCTTGGGCAGAGGTTACGTCAACGTCAACAACGTCCTGCCAATGTCCAAGAACTTGCTGCTGCGTTGCAACAGGAATGGGACAATCTGGACCAAAATGACCTTAGACGTCTCATTAGGAGTATGCCACGTCGGATCAATGCTTGTTTGGCAAACAGAGGAGGATTTACCCGTTACTGACTTTGTTGTGATGCTGTGGTAACTTTGCTGTTTGACCCCGGGTATCATTTTACCCTTATAATGGTCAGTCTGTGCCTTACTTAGTCTAATGATCATTTGGAATAAATCGATGAATGTGAACTTCATTTCATTTTGTCATTTGTTTCTTCGTCAGTTTCATTAGGTGACTTTAATAACACTTAAAAATCAAATATCCCCTACTTTTTTGGAATAGTATAATATTAGTTCTGAATGATCTATTTTTGAAGTATTATAGCAAGAATGGTCAGCTTTTATTTAAATCTTACATAATGTACCTTTAATTATGTAGTTCTCATTCTATTTTTATCGATTAAATTTCTAGTTTCTTTAATTTGCCATTTTACTATCCTTTGTAATGTTTTAAATTTTAACTATTTATAAAACATTTATGTAACATATATAAATATATATTTATCTATTAAATCGTCTTTCTTGTACATTTGGTTATTTAGTTATTGCATTTTGTCTCAGTGCGGAATTCATATGTGAATTTTGTTGCATGCAGAAGATGAATAAAACCATTCATAATGTAATTGGCAGAGGTGGGAACTCCCAGACTAGCTTCGTGATTTGAAAGCTAGCCTGGAGGCTGGGTGTACGACCTCTGCATTGTCTGATAACATTCATCCAGATTTTACAGGTGGTTTCCCACTGTCAGTGATGCAGGACGGAGGGCTTGATGTCGTTTGGATGGGACGAAAAACTGAGGTCCCGTGTACACATTGGCGAGCATGTAAAAGATCTCTTGGCAGTTGGAAGTCGCTGCCTGGGCCAAATTTCAATCAAAGCACACTATGGCTATCGTAGAAGAGACTGATAGTTGAGTGAATAAAGGATATTGGGTGGGGGGGGATAAGGGCGAGTTGGGGTAGCCTGGACATATATGTGGGTCAATGAGGGAGGGTTAGGTGGGCGATAAATGAGGGAGAGAGAGAGAGAGATGGGGTTTAACGTCCACTCAACACAAACTAGGTCATTTTGGGACTAACATGGTTTAATTTTATTTCAATAATTCGCTTGCGCGTAGGGGTCTTTATCAGTGGTAGGAAACCAGAGTACCTGGAGAAAACCCACCAGGTTGGGCAGGCAACCCTACTCCTTGCCATGCACAACTGGGGATTCAAACCACAATAGTTGACTCAATGGCAGACTGTATGATACAGCGCCCACACGCAACGATTCGGCCATCCACCACCCCGGCAGGTGAATGAGGGAGGGTTGGGTTATGTGGGGCGGGTGAATGAGGGAGGGTTGGGTTAGGTGGGGCAAGTTAATGAAGGAGGGTTGGGTTATGTGGGGCAGGTGAATGAGGGAGGGTTGGGTTAGGTGGAATGGGTGAATGAGGGAGGGTTGGCTTAGGTGGGGCGGGTTAATGAGGGAGGGTTTAGTTAGCTGGGGCAGATATATGTAGCTTTCAAATGTTCGAGAAAAAAAAAATCAGATAAAAATACAAAAATCTTTTTAAGTTGTGATTTATTTAAATGTTATCCTTGAACATGGTTCACAATTTGATATCTCAATATACTATATATTAAACCCAATTTACATTATCTAAAAGTCAATAGACAATATATTAAACATGCATTATGCAAAAACAAAATCTGCCTATTGTAGGTCTTTCTTTAGGCCTGGAATGTTATAAAAAATAATTAACTCATACAGACCATAATCAACCCCTCGATGTCGAAGCTAGCATGAGATTTTTGTTGGATTTTAGTTTGATTTGCTATAATATTTTCCTTCGTGGTTAACAATTAAATGGATAACCAAGACTGCTAGTTTTGTTTTACAGACTTGAGTAATGATGATCGAGGCTAAACGGAACTTTCATGTCCTTAGTTCTTGGTTCATAGTAGATCAATTTGTCTAAAATTTTCAGCAAATTGCCTTTACATTATGAAGTTTTAAACTATCATAGTGAGAACTACCAACTTGTTATCGAATCTCCCATAATGTATCTTTAAATTTACTATGCAGTATTTTAAACCTAATAGTCTTTAAAGCTCAATATATGATATTTCAAACTCACTATCCAGTATTTTAAACTCAATTTACATGTACGAATCAGTATACATTATTTCTTAAATTTGATACAGTGTTTATAATTCAATATAATTCAATATATTTTAAAGTGCACATAAAATGGCTCTGAAATTTTTTCTATGTGAGCAGTCCATGGTTATTTTATCCACTATACGGCAAATGCACATCAATCCAACTAAAATAAATTCAGCTATCTTCATTCAAAGTCGTAAAAATAGACCTTCCGTAAAAACGACTTTGCCAATTATTGAAAACACTCTTAATCCCCTCAGATGCCAGTGACGTCACAGTGACCAATGCATATTCGGAATGTTTATTCCTTAATTACCTGTATACACCCGGCGTGTGTATTCATTAACGCCTGACTGATTCCTTAATCCCCCTAATTAAATAAAACTATTGACTACGGAATAATTTGTTTATAATTCATTTTTTTAAAATTCAAGATCCTATTTAGAATTTGTTTCATAATGTACGGTCGTTCTGTTTTCTCACAGCAACAATTTTAATCCAATCTACCATCGTCTAAAGTCGAAACGATTCGAGATACATTTTTGTTAGAAGAGTATTGTGGTTCTAATTTAGAATTTGTTTCATAATGTACGGTCATTCCATTTTCTCACGGCAGCGATTTAATACCCTGTACCATATGTGCAGTCCAAACGATTCGAGATACAGTTTCGTCAGAAGAGTATTGTGGTTCGAATTTCCCCGAGTAAAAGAGTACAGGAGTAAAAAGATGTGGTCACGCAAAATATATCATAAACGCCAAACATGATTGAAACGCGATTTGTAAATGACGATCCGTTATCGACATACAGCACCTTTCTTTCTGACTGCAGATTTGATATTACTTTGAAATAGACTGTAAAAATGAAATACGAAAACATATCTCAATAAACGTTAGAATTAACAGATAGAGAAGGGTCACCTAACTGTCTATGTGTATCGCAAGTGTAGTGTCGTTTATAGCCGTCATTAATCAATCAGACTAAAGTTGCACAGAGATTGGATCATAAATCAATTAAGATTTTTACGCCGGCCAGATCAATTAGCTTTGCTCACGGATGTTTTTATCATAAAGTAGCCTCTATTATTTGTTGATTGATGTTAAAACAACATCTGAATATAAATCATTCGATGGATACGTTTCTTATAAGATAAGGTTATATTGTCCAACATTATTTAACTTTTTTTTAAAGAATAAAGGTATTTTACAATTAAATTGACAGTTTAATCACTCACTAAACGGCACCAGGAACACCACATTTGATCAAGTGTATTTGATATTCATTATTACAAAAACATCAATGAGCAAAGTTAATTGATCTGGCCGGCGTAAAGAAATGATAATTACCCTTCTAAATTAGCACCACAATACTCTTCTGACGAAAATGTATCTCGAATCGTTTTGACTGCACACGATGGTAGATTGTATTAAAATCGGTGCCGTGAGAAAACAGAACGACTGTACATAATGAAACAAATTCTAAATTAGAACCACAATACTCTTCTGACGAAAATATATCTCGAATCGATTGAATCGTTTGTAGATTGTATTAAAATCCCTGCCGTGGGAAAACAGAACAACCAAATTTTAAATTGGATCATGAATTAAAATGAATTATAAAACAAATTATTCTGTAGTCAATTGTTTTATTTAGGACTGATTAGGGGATTAAGGAATCAGTCAGGCGTTAATGAATACACATGCCGGGTATATACAGGTAATTAAGGCTATCTTATGTGCACTTGAAGCAACTAATTAATGATAGACCTACAAAGAAAGAGAAAGAAATGATGTTTAATGCAGTGAGTGGGAGGAAACTGGAGCACCAGGACAGAACCAATGAGATTGGACAGGCGACTAGTCTTTGTCATGTACAACACAATGACAGACCTTATGATACAATGCGCACAAACTAACCACTCGGCCATCCATTACATTTGTAACACATTTCTTAGTAACACAAAGTTTATTAGGAACACAATGTTTCTAAGTAATCCAATGTTTCTAAATAAAATAAGAGCATAATATTTCTTAATAATACAATATTTCTTAACAAATGCTTAATAACACAAAGATTCTTCATAAAAATGTTTCTTAGTAACAAAATGTTTCTTAGTAACAAAATGTTTCTTAGTAACAAAATGTTTCTTAGTAACAAAATGTTTCTTAATTAACACAAAGATTCTTAGCAACACAAAAATTATCTTAAAAAATGTTTCCTAAAAAAAAATGTTTCTTTATAACACAAATGTTTCTTAGACATTTCTTAACACGTTTTTTCCTTGTAACACAGTGTATCTAACTAACACAATGTTTTTCTTAACAACACAATGTTTCATAGTAACACTATGTATCTTAGCAATACAATGTAACTTAGCAACACAATGGGTTTTTTTTGTGACACAATGTTTATCATCTTTTTTTTGTTTTCAATAAAAAAAAAATGTTTCTTTTATTTTCCTTAGTTAATCTGATTCATCCTCAAATTTATTTTCTGAAAATTCCTTCTTTACTCTCTTAGCTTTTTTAACTTTTCTTTTCTCGCTGCCATCACCCGTTAATCCTTCAGCTTTACCTGTAAGAGAGAGAAATAGGGTTTAACAAACTAGGTCATTTCGGGACTAACATATGGTTTTAATTTTATTTCAATAATTGCTTTCGTGTAGGGTTCTTTAGCAGTGGGAGGAAACCGGAGGACCCAGAGAGGTTGGACCTGCGACCCTAACACCATGGATTCGAAACCACGGTAGTTGACTCAATAACAGGTTGTATGATACAGAACGCATGTGCTAACCATTCGGCCATCCAACCCCCAGTAAGAATAGAATAGCAGACGGTAAAAGTAAAGGCGCACAGAAAACGCTTCATAATTTTTCAAAATAATACAAGTAATTATGTCTACATATCCTTTCCATAAATATACTATTCAAAAAAAGTAGGGGATATTTGATTTTTGGGGCATAATACTAAAATATGCAAATGACTACGAAAAAAAGTCACTATAGAACCTAACAGAAGAAACATTTCCAGTTACATGTGACGCCCAAACGCACCAATAGCTACGGCATGGAATGCAGGTGATGCTTGGGATCATCATGGGGGTCCAACCCAAGATTTGCACGACTCTGACTTTGAATGTTACAGTCATTGTGGCATTGAATTCCAGGGTGGAAACATCAGTTTAATTGTTTTAGTGACCCGAAAACAAATTTTGATATGCGTCGGCTTACCCAAAATGAAAGGTTACGTGCCCTTGGCATGCTACAGATCGGTACAACACAGGCGGTTGTGGCGCGGACGATGAATGTTTCTCAGTCTGTCATAAGCAGGCTATGGTCCAGATACAGTGATACACAATCTGTACAGGACCGACCACGCTCAGGTCGACCAAGGGCGACAACTCAAGCCCAGGATCGATTTATCCGTACCTTGGCCATGAGAAATCGTGTCATCACAGCAAATCAGATCAGCGCTCGTCTTCAAACAGACACTGGTGTGAGAGTGAGTGACCAGACGATTCGGAATCGACTGCATAGGGGTCACCTTCGCGCCCGACGTCCTCGCGTGATCCCTTGTTTGAGAGATCATCACATTCAGACAAGACGTCGTTGGTGTAGGGATCGTCAAAACTTGGATTATCGACGCTGGAGCAATGTGATGTTTTCAGATGAGTCAAGGTTCACTGTTGATTTTTTGGACAGACGTAGGAGGGTGTGGCGTCGTCGAAACAAGCGCTTCCAAGACGTTAACATCATCAGACATGATCGATTTGGGGGTGGTTCTGTTATGGTGTGGGGAGGCATCACTGTTGCTGGAAGAACGGCTTTACATGTTGTTGCAGGGCGTGTTACAGGCCAGTACTACCGGGACAACATCTTGGCAGTCCATGTTGTGCCGTTCGCACGACGTCATGACCGCCGTTTCATCTTCCAGGATGACAATGCAAGATGTCACAGGGCCAGGATCGTTACAGGTTACCCCCAACAACAGAACATCACCACATTACCTTGGCCAGCACTGAGTCCCGACCTCTCCCCCATAGAGAATGTCTGGGACATGCTTGGACAGATGTTACGTCAACGTCAACAACGTCCTGCCAATGTCCAAGAACTTGCTGCTGCGTTGCAACAGGAATGGGACAATCTGGACCAGAATGACCTTAGACGTCTCATTAGGAGTATGCCACGTCGGATCAATGCTTGTTTGGCAAACAGAGGAGGATTTACCCGTTACTGACTTTGTTGTGATGCTGTGGTAACTTTGCTGTTTGACCCCGGGTATCATTTTACCCTTATAATGGTCAGTCTGTGCCTTACGTAGTCTAACGATCAATTGGAATAAATCGATGAATGTAAACTTCATTTCATTTTGTCATTTGTTTCTTCGTCAGTTTCATTAGGTGACTTTAATAACACTTAAAAATCAAATATCCCCTACTTTTTTTGAATAGTATATAATACAAACCCTAAGGTCAATGTTACCTACCACAGGTAAATTCCAAAATAAGTATAACATAATCCCAAGCATCAATGTTACCTGCCACAGGTAGATTATCGCCATTCTCGGTGACTTTGTGCCAATAAACAGGATGTAACGTAATTTTAGACCTGCACATATTCTAGTTAATATTTCTATGAGCAGAAGAACAAAAATTACGTCACAGCTTGTTCATAGGTAGACAGTTATGACTACTCATGGAAAACGGCGGATATTATTAACGTTGAAATTTACCTGAGGTAAAAAAGCAGTTAAAGTGTGTGGAGTCAATGGCAGTAACTGTGAATATCATTATGAGTAAATATTCGTAATTCTGTCCCTGGAAAAATATTAAAACTAAAAGAAGTTAACTCACCACTTTCAGGTGTAAACTCTAAAAATATCTGCCGGCCTTCTAAAATAAAACCATGCATTGCTTTCACGGCATCCTTGGCATCTTCTACATCTCGGAAATCTATAAATGCTTTCCTGGAAATAAACATCATAGCTAAGTTATCCTAATAGTCAGGTATATATTCAAGGGCAGCAATCCATGAAAATGAAATCATATGAAAATGAGTTTTAAAGGGCCAATCCCGATAATATTTCAGAGAATTAAACTGCTTAATTTGTGCTGAAATTCCTTAAAATCCTCTATCTTAGTGCCGAGCAACTAATATAATAACAAGATGGCTGCCTAGTGGTTTGCACTGTGTCTTGTCTGCTGAAAACTAGTTATTTTTTTAAACTTGTGATTATTTTATTGGACTATAACTTGGCATATTACTTCTTAAATAGTGTATCTTATTTTACAAAATTGGATTTTAGAAATTCTGTGTAGTTGTTGTGTTATTAACATTTTTAGTTTTTAAATTTGGTAAAGTGAGTTCTGGTGGGCTAAACATTGATCATAAACATCAACTTTTAGCTTTGAATTGTACTATAAACTGTGAAAACAATAGAGTGTCTACTGAGTTGTGCTTTTTTCCTGAGTTAATCTCTGACTATAAACCTGTGTATTTTAACACCTTTAAACCTAAAATAAAAGTTTCAAACAAGCCAAGAAGTACTAAAACAGGTAGAGGAGTAAATGTGGCAAATTTAATTCAAGTAACTAAGTTATCCTCCAATCCCTGTCCTATGGATTCCAATTTCAATTTCTGTCTTTTAAACTGTCAGTCCATTAGAAACAAAGCCGATGAAATTCAAGAATTTATTTTGGATAATGACCTCGATATTTTTGTCTCTATCGAAACCTGGCTAAAAGATGATTGCAACATTACTCTAAACCAACTTCTTCCAACTAACTACTCTGCATTGACGACCAACCGTACTAGTAAGAGGGGAGGAGGTATAGCAGTCTTTTTCAAGTCCACCATTAAAGCATATAAGATTAAAATAGGTCCCTTTGTTAGCTGCGAAATACAACACACCACCATTAAACACCATAATGAATTATTTCATCTCATCTCATTGGCCTCCTAATTCTGCCTCTGTTGAGACTTTTTTCAACGACTTATTGGACATACTTCACAAAATTACATCATGTGCTGGAAAACTTTTGATATGTGGTGATATAAATCTACACCTGTATGTTGATTCCAAAACTACTACACAGTTTAACGATATTCTCGAATCTTTCGACCTAGTTCAATATGTCACTAAACCTACTCACAATAAAGGTCACATACGTGATGTCGTTATTACCCGCAAATCTGACTCTTTGGTGTTCGACTTATCAGTAGACAACCATCTCATTTCAGATCATTTTTCAATCATGGCTGTCCTTACACTTCCAAAACCTCAATCACTGCAGAAGACTGTATCATATCGTAAACTGAGAGATATCAACTTAACCAACTTGAAATCTGATATCTTAAATGAAAGTTGTAGCAGCACGTTTCAAAGCCCATCTGAAGTTACACAATCTTAACGAACCCTTCCAATCAGCATACAGAAGCAAACATAGTACAGAAACAGCATTAACTCGTGTGCTTATACCACTCCTCTAGGGCGTATTTTAAAATCATTCAGTCTGAGTTATCATATCTATGCTGATGATACTCAACTCTACATTTCAATTAAACCCGAAAATGAATCTTTGCGAGTGTCTAAACTTGAATCGGGCATTGATGCTATTAAGTGCTGGATGAAAAAGAACTTCTTAAAGCTCAATGATGAAAAAACAGAGTTCGTGCTAATCGGTTCTAATCATCTTTTATCCAAAATATCTGTTAGTAATATCTCTATCGGTAATTTTGTTCGAAATCTTGGTGTAATTTTGGATAAGAATATGAACATGAATGCTCACATCTCCTCAATCTGTAAAGCTTCCAACTTCCAACTTAACAAAATCGGACGGATCCGCAATGTCCTCGACATTGACTCTACAAAACTTTTAATCAACTCTTTGGTGACCTCACGTCTCGACTACTGCAACTCGTTACTCTACAACTTACCAGCATATCAAATTAATCGACTACAGAAGATTCAAAACAAAGCTGCAAGAATTGTTACAAGAACTAAATTATACACCAATATTACTCCCGTTTTGAAAGAACTCCACTGGCTACCGATTAAGACCAGAATTGATTTTAAAATTCTCATGCTGACTTTCTGTGCTTTGTCATGTGATGACTCTCCTCTATATATTAAAGAATTAATTCAACCTTACCACCCTACCAGAAATCTTCATTCTGAATCTAAGTACCTTATTAAATCAGTAACTGCAAACCTTTCTTTCGGTAGACGCTCCTTTGCTTTTGCGGCAGCAGAACTGTGGAATTCAAATGATTTTCCCATAGAACTCAAGTACTGTGCATCAATTGACAGTTTTAAAAGGAATCTTAAAACCCATCTTTTTAGAAACGTTTTCTTTTAATTGTTGATCGCATACTCCTTTTAACTAGTGTTTTCTTTTAACTGACCATAATGTTACCAAAGAGCAGCTTCGGTTGGATTTTAGGACATTATTATTATTATTATTATTATTATATATGTGATACATTTTCAAATAACTTAAACGCGTCATTCTACATCTGAAAATAGAGACCGGTGTCCCAAGCTGTATGATACTGAGCCTGGATGAAACAAGACTTTTATTTTATCAAAATGATGTGTAGGTGGAAATTACCCTTTGTTCCCATGTACAGCACAAGGATCATTCATTATATAGACCTCTAAAGGTCACCCAACGAAATATTGACCTGAAATCTTAAAAGGGTTATGTGTCCGGATAAGCAGTTTTGACGTTCGCGCCCAAACGCCTAAATATTTTGTGCTGAAATTTTGAGACAAGGCAAATACACCATTCCCCTATATCTTAGCGCTTAAATTTCATACTTACTCAGACTTTTATTTATGAGACGCTGTTCAAATTGGGATAGTCCCTTTAATGTCTAGCGAGCCAGCATCTTACTCACTAGGGACCTGGGTTAGTCAATGTTTAAATATGTACCAAGGCCTGAGTTCGCAAAGCTAACTCTATAACCCATAATGTCATCTAAAGGCTATGACATTGAAAACATGAATGATTTGTCAATTTTAATCAACATTGATGCTGTGATCTTACCAGGAAAAAGATGGGCTTCTGATATCCAATATTTATGACAAAATAAACATTTTACCATTGGTACATGAATCATGTAGCATAATGCGTTTCAGCGCCATTTGTGACAAGAGACTCGAAGAGTGAGGCTAGACATATTCCAGAGTCCAAAAGGTGACGCCATGTATTATGTAGACTGGAATAACCAGATACTAGAGATTGTAATTCGATTGAGACTTCTAGCGTATTTCGCCGAACATACATGCAACTGATTTGAAATAACAGTAAAAACGGAAACGATAGAATGTAAATCAGTTTATATACATTCATATTGAGATCCATTTGGGTCAATTTCTAGGTCCCAAATATTAGCGATTTAGCTCCTTTAAGTTAAGAAGAATTTTAACAAAATTGTTTGCCTTATTTTAACTAAAATACAGCCCTTTATAAAACTTTTGTTTTAAATTATGAAATACATGAATAAGAAAATATGTGCAAAGTTTTGTGTTTCTGGATCAAAGATATTTCTCATAAACAGGGATTGGAAGTTGAGTAAATTCTCAACTGAAGTCCACCGAATGTTTTGTGAACTTAGTGACCAGGATAAAGCCAATAGAGAGAAATGGGGTTTATCGTCCACTTGATACAAAGAAGATCATTTCGAGACTAACACATGGTTCAATTTCATTTCAATAATTCACTTGTGTGTAGAGGTTGGACAGGCCACCCCACTCCTTGTCATGTACAAGTGTTGAATCGAAACCACGCCAGTTGACTCAATGACAGAGATTATGATTTAACACGTACATGCTAACCATTCGACGATCTATCCCCCGATGAAACCAATATTCCTTACCCCCGTGACTTTCCTGTATCTGAGAATGTAGGTATTCTTATGGCAACAGATTTCTTGAAATACTCATGTAGCTTGTCTTCTTTCACCTTATAATGTAAATTTCTTACAACCAGAGTTTTCTTTCCTACTTTGCCTTTTCTTGGTTTCCCATCCGCTAGAAAATAGTCAATCAAATACAAAATAAAATGGGGTTGACGTCCAACTATTCTGGAACAACTAATCTAATGAAGGCACTTATACACCATGCAGTGTGGTATGAGGGAAATTTTGCCTGGACAGTGGTGCTATAACGTACTCTTGGTGTTGCTGGATTTATTATTATTTGGGGTACAGCAGTTTTTCTCATATTCTTTGAGCAAACGTAGGGCCCTACACCACGGTTTACTTTACTGTACTTTATCTAATTAGTTTGGCACCGATTTGTCTTTTCTATTGATATCATTAAACATACATCATGCAAGAGCTAAATCGGCCTATTACAAGTCTCTATTTTTAGGCCTGAAATGTTATCTTAATTATTAATTAGACATTAATTAACTTATCCAAACCATAATCAGCTCTCGATGTCAAGGCTAGCCTGCGATATTTGTTGGGTTATAGTCTGATTTGCTGCAAAACTTTCCTTCATGATTAACGATTAAATGGATAATCGAGAATATTAGTTTCGTCTTACAGACTTCAGTAATGATGATTGCGGCTAGGCGGAACTTTCATCCACTTAGTTCTCGGTTCATAGTGGATCAATCTGACTGAAATTTTCAGCAAATTGCCTTTACATTATCTAGTGAGAACTATTATAGTGAGAACCAACTTGTTATCTAATCTCCAATAGTGTATCTTTAATATATTTCAGCAGAGATTTAAAAATGTCAGGTTGTAAAATAATTACATGTATTACCAGGCCTGATTAAGATTCATGGAAGATCTTTTACAAACTTACATGAAACGGGCCTAGGACCCGTGGCCTTCTTGATTTCCACTTCTGCTCCATCTAGATCTTTTTTATTGAGTTTTATAGCTTTCAGCAGATCATCTTCGCTAGCTAAATCACAGTGACCAAACCTTTCAAATAAAAAAAATACCCACTAGAATTTCACAAACTTTGGCATTCTATACAGATGAGAAAAATGAAATGAAATGCTGTTAACCTGCTACTTCTCTTCTCCCCGTCCTGCACCACTGACAAAGGGAAACCACTTTGGAAAATCCCGATGAACTGTCTCTGCCAACACATGACCTCCAGGGCAGCGAGCCAGAGTCTTACCCACTTAGCCACTGCAGCTCCAAGATAATAAACAATCTGATTACACAGATCCTATTTTCTAGTTCAAAATTTCGTTATACTTGTCTGTACTACACTAGGATCTGGAAGAGATGTTATCATTGAGGTGCTCTAAACGGTGTGTGGTATTAGCCAATGAAACAGTCTGTTACGGCGACCTTTAGCCTTGTTTTGCACAAAACTGTGGGTAATCCATTTGTAACATCAATGCTGATTGGTTAATCAAACAAAAATCTGACGTCAGAGAGTCAAAAGGCTCGTATGACCTCTGACGTGACCTCCAACTACAACCATGTAGTGTAGGCCATCGATCTGTGTATTTTTATCAGTATGGATGATAGACAGATATCTTTACAAACAGTTGGTTGACTCTGAATACATGTACGTTATATTTTACGGAGGAAGAATATTCTATACGAACCTTTTTCCTTCCTTTTTCCTAACTTCTGTAACTGTGATACCTTTCTTCGTTAAATATTCCTGAATAGTTTCCGCGGTTGTTTCTTTATTTAGTCCACCAAGAAAAATGGAGGCTGAAGATAAACAAGCGAACAATGAAGTCAAAATCACAAACAGAAGACGAGAAATGGGGTTTAATATGAACTTGACACAAGCTAGGTCAATTTATGGACTAACATTTTATTTCATTAATTTGTTTGCGTGTTGGGGTCTTTGACAGTGTGAGGAAACCGAAGAATACGGAGAAAAGCTATGAGGTTGAACAGGTGAATCGAAACCGCATGCTTTTTTAGCAGTTGGAGGAAAGGGTGACCATGAGGGTGTTTGCGTGTTGAGGTCTTTGACAGTGTGAGGAAACCGCAGAATACGGAGAAAAGCTACGAGGTTGGGCAGGTGAATCGAAACCACGTGCTTTTTTAGCAGTGGGAGGAAAGGGTGACCATGAGGGTACAGTGCATATCCTACTGCTTGTTATCTACAAGCTGAGAATTGAAACTGCACCACAGACCGAATGATCTAAACCACACATTGTAGGCAATTTGGCCACCCCAAGGAAGTAGAATCCAGGATTCTGAGATTAAAGTGGATGCCAAAAACAACCTACGTATTTCTTCTGTCTTTATTTTTTTAATTGGTACTTCTGCTTGTGTTGTCTTTTTTCTTTTGTTGTCCAATCCCTGTGTGATTTCCTCCTTCTCCTCCTCCTCCTCATCATCATCATCATCCGATCGCTCGGAGCTATCTATTTGTTTTAATCTCAGTGTTAATTTAGTTGATTTTGGAACCTGAAAATTCAGGGCAAATAAATGAGAGAGAGAAAGAGAGCAAACTAAGTCATTTCGGGACTAACAAAGATTGGCTTGTGAGTAGGGGGTGTTTAGTAGTGCAAGAAAACCCACGAGGTTGGCTAGGCAACCCTACTCCTTGTCATGTATAACCGGGGAATTAAAACCACGCGAGTTGACTCACTGACGGACCTATGATTCAGCGAGCATGCGTTAACCATTTGGCAATTCAACCCCCCAGATCAAACTTGTGATTATTTAACGTACACTTCTGACTTCTGTTTCATCATCATCGCTTGAATCATCCGTGCTTGTAGAATCCTCTTCCTCTTTAACAACAGGTGCTTGTTGTTTAGTTTTCTTCTTGTTAGATACACCTTTACTTTTCACAGTTTTCTTTTTCTGAAAATACAAAACAATTTAATAATTAGAACAGAACAATTACTATGGTTTATTTCAACAAGAATTCACAAGTAGTGAGATTACACAACAGAGCAGAGACACAACTTGGTTTCATACAATATGCTTCTCACTCTTTCTAGAAGGCCTTATGAGATAGAGATAGAGAGAGAGAGAGAGGGTGTTTAAGATCCACTCGACACAAACTAAGTCATTTCGAGACTTAACTCATGGTTTGATTTCGCCTAGGTTTTTCTTTTTTAGAAAAGAGCAGGAAACTGGAGGACCTTAACGATATAGTGTGTAAGTGCTAACCATTCGGCCAACCCCCTAGAACACCTCTTATCTGGACAGAGAGCAAGCTAAATAAGCGCCCATAATCCAAGATGTTGAAGTCCTACATGCGTCTATATTAAACGGAACCTTCTGAACCAAGATCTTTGGAATATAAACATATAGTTTAAATTTGATTGACAGGGGGGACAACATAATACATGAAAATATGGTTGTAAAAAAACTTTTTTTTGCACTCTTGTTTTCTAATGTAAAATAATCATATGAATGAAATCACATCCATATGTCAATAAGGCTAGAAGTGGTCAAATTTAGCTGATGAGATGCATGTATAGAGTTTACACTAAAACAAAAGGGATATATACATCATACATTGCGCAACAAACTTACCAACATACATGTATACTTCAACTAATGTACACCAGAATAATACAACCAATCCAACAACAGGGTGAAGGATGTACTCTAGGACAGAGGGATGCAACCTCACGACAGAGTAACACACTTTAGGACAGAGTGATCGATACACTCTAGGACAGAGTGATGCACAATCTAGACAAAGAAATACAATGCACTCTAGGACAGAGTCATGGAAGATGAATGAAATGAAATGTACTCTAAAACAGAGTCATGAGTAATATATGTACTCTAGGACAGAGTGATATACAACCAATAAATGTAATGCACTCAAGGACAGAGTGTTGGAGGCACTCTAGGACAGAGTCATGGAGGCACTCTAGGACAGAGTCATGAGTGATGAATGAATTGTACTCTAGACAACAGAGTCATGGGTGATGGAGGTACTCTTGGACAGAGTAAACAATACACTCTAGGACAGAGTGATGCAAAACCTAGACAAAGAAATGAAATGCACTCTAGGACATGTACTCTAGGACAGAGTGATGGATATACTCTAGGACAGAGTTATCAATACACTCTAGGACAGAGTGATCAGTACACTCTAGGACAGAGTGATCAATACATCCTAGGACAGAGTGATGGATGTACTCTCGGACAGAGTGATGCCATCGAAATAAGGATACGCTCTTGGACAGAGTGATACCATAGAAGATAGGGATTCGCTCTTGGACAGAGTGATACCATTGAAGATAGGGATTCGCTCTTGGACAGAGTGATACCCTGATAATACATGTAGGAGATACACTCTAGGACAGAGTGAGGCAATCAAAGATAGGGATACACTCTAGGACAGAGTGAGGCAATCAAACATGGGATACGCTCTAGGACAGAGTGATGATATCAAAGATAGGGATGCACCTGTGGATGTAGTGGTATAAACCAATGATACAGGAGACTTTCGAGGATATGGAAATTCAGTATCCATGGAAAGGCTGGTTGCGGCTGTGTTCAAATAGATTGACAAAAGGAAACCAAGCTATACGTTAAACCCCACTTAAACGGTGATACACCCTGTCATGCCATCGTGTTTAAGCAGATCAACCACAAGAATCATAATGGAATGGAATCAACTATCACATACTTATGGGAGAGAGAGAGAGAAATGGGGTTTAATGTCCACTCGACACAAACTAGGTCATTTCAAGGCTAACGTATGGTTTAGTTTTATGTCAATTATTCGCTTGTGTGTATGGGTCTTTAGCAGTGGGAGGAAACCCACGAGGTTGAGAAGGTGCCCCTATCTCCATGCCACATATGCTCACACCAGGATCGAAACCACAGTTGTAAGCCAGAGGTGACCGGCCAGCTAGACGTCGAAGCGCGGCACTCTAGACCACTAGGACATCCCAACCCCCCACATACTTATGGAAAACAGCTACTGATTTATTTAGAATAATAGTGTGAGCTTGATAACTTTGAGAGAAAAATACTCTTCAAAATCAAAACGTTGCCTAAATAAATAAGTTGCATTGTTTTCCATAAATATGTCTTTAAGTTTATTTATCTATCCAGTTAACTAAATATCTCCCACAAATAAACAGGAATGGGGTTTTAGGTCTCATCAACCCAATTTTCACTTTCATGGCTAAGTTTGCAATGGGAGTAGAAGAATTTGGATGTTTACTGAATTTGACAAACAAATGATAAATTTGACTAACGTGTGATGAATTTTATTTCAGCGTCCACATTTGCAAAGCTAGCTAGTGGGAGAATTTTGCCAAGAGATCAATGTTTCTAGATTCCCTAATTTGAATAACAACCTGTCTATGTGCAAACCAACAGACCTCGGTTATCATATCATCCCAACGACTAGGTATACTCGCCTTTTCAAGTTGTCAGCTATGTCACCCAATAAACCACTCCCAATAGACCACGCCTAAGCCTAATGCTTTGAATTTATAGTGGGTCACCCAATAAACCACGCCCAATAGACCATACCTAAGCCCCATGCCTTGAGTTTATGGTGGGGCTTTATTCGAATTGAACTGATTTACTGAATTTAAATTTAAATTTTCAAATTCATTAAAACTTGCAACGTGTAGAACTTTATTTCTACGAAATAAATTAGACATTATTACAACCCTTTCACAGAAGAAAAATAATACAGAGTGGCTAGACAATTAGACAGTTTTCTACATTATTGTAAACCAAGGCCAATTTTTGAAAACAAAGAATAATCTTTATTTGATAATAACAAGATAAATAATAATATTAATTAATCAATCAGAGGTATATCTCAACCTTTCAAACAACCTAAAGCCCGGTTCATACTGCTACGACTTGCCTAGACTCTACCCGTCTTGTCTCAGATAATCAGTGCAGTATGGACAGTCCCACGACCACGATTCAATCAATTTCCGTCGCGTCGTGGCCCCGACTGAGCATGTTCAATCGTAGTCGGATGCAGTCGTAACCCATCATGTTTGTGCAGTCAACTTCAGCGGCATCTTGGCAAAATATAATGTCCGGTTTGCTTTTGGAATCACTCGCTAGAGGGAAGTGGCGTAACACACGAAGCATAATCTGTGAGGGTCGGGCCTGTGTGGACTGTTACCATCGTAGGCAAGTGAAGTAAAGACACAACCCGATATTTTTTATAACTACCCACAACACTGAGTCCTGTCGGTTGTGTGTAGACGTAGCGCTATGGACCGGGCTTTAAAGATACATCATCACTGTGTATGTACCAGTATGTACATGCAAGATTTGATAAAGAGCTGGCCAAGTTATAGAATAGTTCAAAAATACATCCTGAACCCAATCGGATTAGCATGAACCCAATTGGATTAGCATGAACCCAATCGGATTAAAATACACATCTACATTAACAAACGACACGTGAAAGATAACGATCCGTTAGTTAAAATAACTTAGTTTTGAGCAACCGGAGCCCGGACCTGTTGTCGTGGAAGGGCATGTCAGAGGTCATATATGAGCGGCTTTTGAACCTATTATATCAGACATTTAATTAACCAAATTGCTGTTTCTAGTGGCTTATCCACATTTCCATGCACTTCACGCCAAAAACTCTCTGTGACAGACCGCTAATCTCTCACATCATCCAGAGCGCGGGTTACATAACAACTCTTCCAGATCCTAGTGTAGTAAAGGCAAGAAAAACGAAATTTTGAACAATAAAAACAAAATGAAATAAGAGCTGACCATCATTGTTATAATAGTTTAATAATACACCGTTAACAATGATTACGGTACATGGAAAATTGAAGTTAAATTACTTTATTCAGAGTGGAGTATGTGCATGAAGTTTTAATTGTCAAGTACTATTTTACATATACATGTACCATAATATATAAAGTCTGAATTATCTATTTTGACTTTTACAAAATCAAATGGCAGAATTCATTATGGCTTACGGTTTGTCAAGGGAAAGAATAAATTCCATACATCTGTCCAGTTAACAGGGTACAGAAATTTTAAATCGTCTGTTTTCTTCCAACAGTCAAATCATGCATATTAACGTCCCCCTGTACCGTGAGGTTAGACTTAGACAAGCCTGGAAATAAGGCACCTGTCACAGACAATGTCAGGCATAGATTCAGGCTTTGTCAGGCACAAAACTTCTGGTGCCTGTCATTTTGTCTGGCAATGATTTGTCTTTTTTGTTGATATTGTTAATACATGTCCGGCACTAAGTTGAAAATGTCAGGTATTATTTCATTGGTGTCTGTCATTTTGTCGGGTACTGTATATCTAAAACCGTTATTTCCAGACTTACAACTAGGACATCATACTTGATTATATTGTTCAAGTATGGCTGGCTATATATAACTATACCTACAAGTATGAAAGTTAATTTATGTAAAATGCACGAATTTTAGCTTCATGTAAATAAATATTTCGAATAAACAAATAAAATTACATAAAACCACTATCGATATGTTATTTTAGAATTCAGTTTGTTGTTTTGCTTGCTTTTTCAGTTAGTTGCGATTCAAATAAATCCAACAATCGCTTAATTTCTTTGATTTCATTGGCTAGCTGATAAATGGGGTCAACTGTCTTACTAAGTTCTTCACACTTAGCCATAAGCGCATACATGGACTTGATACTCGTGTCTACTGAATCACACGTATAATCTACCGAGTCTTTGTAAGCTGATAAACACGCCACGCTACGCGCTGACATTTTATGTAGACTTGATCGAAGATTGCCAAGCATCAGATCAACGTCGTCTGCCACTCTTCTGGCTTGATTTTCCAGTTCTATTATGGCATTTGGGTCTATAGGTGGAATGTCGTCTGGACTTTGCTGAAATAAACTACTGGGTGATCTGGACCAACCTGACGCTGTTGATGTAGCCATGGACGTACATGCTGACGTATTACTAGAATAACTAGCGGTACTGCGTACACTTGATCGTCTACTGTTACTGGATCCAGTTTTCGACATCGGGCTACTTCTACGTATCTTTTCCTGTAGATCGTCCGCGATAAACTCAATCATATCACCTTTACGCAAAATAGTTCCTTGAGGCAAACTTTTCGATAGGGATTCTTGTGCTTCCAAATCAGCCAATATCTGTCTAGTCGGGGGAATTATGATCACATCACTTTGAGTTCTACTACGACTATTTGACAATTTTTTTTTCTCGATAGTTTTCTTGGAATGAGTATTGTTCACCGTACCGTTCACAGCTTCTGATTGCATTATTTCCTGAGGGTCATGTAGTGAAAGACTATTTGGTCGTGACCGCCCATTTGTATTGTTTTCAGGACCTAACTCATCTGCGATCTGAAAATTGCTCAAATCCACTAGAGTTTTACTTTCGCCCATAGAATTGGAATCATGAAAAGCACTGGCTTGTTGATCACTTTCACACGCTGCCTCAAACGATCGAGGATCAAATTCGTCCTGATCAACACTTAAACTTTGTGACAAGCGTGACATTTCTTTGATTGTTTTTGATTCTTCTGAAGACACAGGCGACAGGACATCACTAGTATCTTCCGACGTCACTAAATCAGGAAGATGTCTGTTGATACTATCTGTGTGTTGTTCTGCCGTGACGGGCAGGAGTGTCTGTTCCATATTGTTGATATTTTCACTCAAGTTCGTTCGACCGCCACTACTGGAATCCAGAAGACCATTTTTAGCTACAGAATTGGATGTCTGTAAATTGGATATTAGCAGGCCATTTTCATGGCTCATAATTCAAGTCAATATATCACCCATACGTTTCATGTAAAGCTGTAAATACTTAATTCAACCATTTCTGAAAATCAAACGACAGGAAATGAAATGGGAAGAGAGAGAGAGAGAAATATCAAGGCTTACCATCCACTCGATACAAACTAGGTCATTTTGGGAGAAAGATAAGGTTCAATTTTTGTTTAATCATTCATCTGCACGCTGGGGTCAATACCAGTGGGTAGAAACCGGAGGAGGACTTGACAAAGATGAGAGTATCCTCGTCGAAACGTCAGTTTGTACTAAACTCAGTAATTGTGTATGCATAAAATTGTACATTTTGTTAATATGTTCAATACTAAATTCCAATCAAAGAGGCAATTCCATTATATTTACAAGTTCTTTCATAAATCAATTTCTTTTGATGTTGTTGTGGACATTTTGGACACTGACAAACTGTATCCAGTCACTCGTGAAACAGGGTGTTTTTGTCAATGCATGCAACAGTGACTGTTTAAATACCGGTGATGGTACACACATTTCGTGCCATCCGAAGGACTATACATTGCAGCTTTTTCTTGATTGCACTCCACTTTCACTTCAGAGTTACAGTAATCTAAATTTGTAAACTAAAGTGGTGTTAAATAAGTCAGTCAGTCAGTGTGAGTGTGTACTGAAGTTGAACAGTACTGCGAATTTAACTACATTTAATTATCCATTCATTGTAATTACTGTAACATGAAATCCTAATACATTTTAAACACCTACAATTTTACCTTATTAGATTTCGAAATTATAGGCTGCATGGTTGCTATAATTAACCTTAAACTGTCTAGACTTTTTGAAAAATAAAAATAACGAAATGGCTTCAGCTTATTTCCACCTTCTTCAACAACAACGTGGTCACGTGTTTTCCTGTTTCGTGAAATATGCACGAGTTATCTTTTCTTTGCTTTTATTTTTGTGCCCTGGATCTACAGATTTAAGCAATACAAAGTTTTCATTTTTGATATAAGCTTTAGAATTCGTTCAAATAGATTGAACGGGTATCATTTGATTTAGAATGATAAGGGATTGAGTACTCTTGTCTCACGTAAAGAGTCAAACGTCTGGGAAACAAAGTCTAAAATACTCCTTTTAAAAATAGTATGTCCTGCTAACCGAGAAATAATTTATTATTGTCAATTATAATATAAATATAATACTGCTATTTTTTTGCCTCTTATCATTATAATTTTCTTTTCCTTTATGTTCGATTCATCTGTTCCGTTACAATTTCTGTGCAAATAGAACATAATCATAATTATTTACGTCTCCGGTTAAATCCGGAAAGTTACGGGTATTACCACGTGACTAAAACAGAGAGCACGTGGGTCGGTCTTTTACATCTAAGCGTCTGAACGAAGCAGTCGTGAAAAAACTTCCTGCTTGCTGGTTTGGTTATATTTGTAATCAACCGAGATCGTAATATCAGAAATTTGCAATCATGTTGCCGAAAGTAGCTAAATCCAAGAAGGTGAGATTGAAGATGGTAAACTATAGCGGTGATCGCAGACTGCTGGTGATCTAGTAACTTAGTTTAGTTTACTTAGTTTTATAATCATGAACAAAGACATGGAAAACTGATCTCCATTTTCTTGTAGACCACGTGGTTGTAAAACTTAACATGTTAATCGTGAAGAATTCGAAACCTGCTTCGCCAAATTGTGGTAGAAATCGGCAAATTCAATAATTTAAGGTTCTAAATATTCATAATTTGAGAAGATAAACGTTGTAGATTGAATTTAACATCGGGATCTGTTGAGATCGCAGTTACACGATTGACCTATATTATGCCGCTTACTTGGGAAGAAGCACGTGGTCGATATTGTTTCGAAATAACTCGACAATCTTGATACTTCAAGCTATTTTAATTGAAGCATGCTGGTTGATAACATTTATTTTGTAATTTTCTAATATTTCTTGGGTTCTAAACCCAAAATTAAATTAAAAGTATCATCTAATATGGACGTATTATTTCTGATTATTCTTAATGAACACAATTGTATTTGGCCTAAACCGGTTAGTACCAGTAACAGAACTTGATTTTTGATTCAAAAATTTACTATGTAATTTAAGATGCATCTGTAATTTAAGATGCATCGGTAAGAAATATGTGCTAGGATTTCCCCCCATGGACGAACGGACGAATGGTTGAAAATGGCTGGTGAAGTTAATCCTGTCCTAGGATTGAGCAGTCTCCCCAAAGACTGTAGATTTGCCTGTGGTCGTTGATAACAATTCCTCTGGTTGCTCCTCTGGTCGCTCTGGTAAATCTCATGCATGGGATCCCAAGCTGGTCGTTCATCCCTCACCAGGGATAGGCATGTTGAGTTCCTTTTTCCTCATGGGTCGTATGTTATCCCTAATCCTAAAGGGATAGTTGGACGAAGATCAATATCCATGCATGGGATCTGAATATGGTTGTACATCTCTTTAAAGAGCGCCTTCAATTACCTGGGTCGTTGCTACTGGATCCCTTTAGCTTAAAGGGATGGTTTTGGTCGTTATTGCCTTGTACCCCCTGGCCCCAGGGGGAATGTTTGTATGTGATGGCACCAGTCTATGGCTGGCAGTTACCCCTAGAACCCTGTATCTATGGAAACTGGAGTTGATCTGCTTGATGCAAACTACCCTGGAGACCAAGTGTAAGTAACTATTGGTTTTAATAATTAAGATCTCGACTCAGATATTTTTAATTTTAACAATCTGTCATTTGTCTGTTAGGCACGTCTGGAAATAGCTTCAGGTCATTAAACAATTTGGGACTCTTATCAGTCCTGGGTGCTTTCCATTGATATTTTTAATGCACATTCATGGCACATAAATTTATGTTGTCGCGTTGGTCAATTCAATATGGTCTCGGCATTCTGTCTGGTATGACTTGTTTGTGTTATTTCCAGGCCTGCTGATTGCACTTTAACCCAGGTATCTCTTAATCTTGCCTATTTACATCAATTTCTTCAATATTCATTCATTGATGTGTTATGATATATTATGGAATAGTTGTCCGGAAATTCAGTACTCGGTTCAAGAAAAAATGGTCAGATTTTCAAGCTAAGTTTTGATACTGAATGTTATGCTAAATATGCAAGATTATAGGACACCGGACTTGAGATGTTAGCAAGAAAATGTACTGGGTACTGAAAGCTTAATTTATTTGGTAATGGTAGGAGAAAGAAACTTGTAAGTTTAAAGGGAGTAGGTGGACAAGTACGATGTTGAGGAAAATGTATTTGGTACTGGCGGCGTGAATTATTTGGTAAAAAAAAAATGGCAAAGCTTTATTTATTTCATAATATTTTACTGGTGACATTTCTTTTTAAGGAAAATTTGGATGCCATGCTATTTTATTGTTAATTAGGTTTATTTATTAACCGGTAGTTTATGTTTTTCCTGCAGAACAAAAAAGAAGTTGTAAAATCCAAAAAGGCAAAACAAGTTGTTGAGGCTGAAAGTTCTGAAGAAGAATCAGAAGAGGAAGATGAGGAGGAAATCCCAGAGGTATGAATTTTAAGATTTTCGATGTTTCCTGTATTTGGAAATGGACACAGATGTCGCGTTGACATCTTCAAGAATTGAAAATGACCATGTCTGCATTGAAACTTGCTTTAAATTGTAATTCCTCTGATTAGTGGGATTTTGTTAATTCTGGCAACATTTAGCAAGCTTGAATTAGTTTTGTTATAGGTCCTAAATTATGATTGGATTGTCAGCTCATTCAATTCACTTTGCTGTTAATATATATATATATGTGCAGAGAATTTTGCATCGGCCTGAATCAACCTAGGAGTTGAGAACAAAATTAGGACGATTTCTGGGGTTTCTCCATGAAATTGCCCGTTGCATAAAAACAAATTTTCATGATTATACTAACTCAAACATTTTTGTTACAGCCAGTAAAAACAAAGAAATCTAAGAAACAAAAGAATGGTAAAGCTAAAAAAGCACCAGAACCGGATAGTGATGAGGAAGAAAGTGAAGAGGAGGAGGAGGAAGGTAAGTTTAGATCAGATGTTAAATAGGTGCAAGGCCATCATGGATTGAAGAGGGGGGTGTTGGGTGTTGGAGGGTCAAATGATCAGCGTGTATGTGCGCTGTATCATAAGGTCTGTCATTTGAGTCAACTGGTGTGGTTTAGATTCCCTGGTTTCATGTGAAAATTAGAGTTATCTGTCCAAACTCATGGGTTTCCTCCAGGACCTTCAGTTTCCTCCCATTGGTAGAAAACCTACATGCAAGCGAATTATAGAAATCAAATTTAACCATATGTTAGTCCCGAAATGGTGATTTCCCCATTGTCAGTGGTGTAGGATTGACGGACGATGTTAAGATGGGGAGAAACAGGTTCCCTGTACATAGTAGAGAGATAGCGCACAGCATGGAGCATGTCTGTCTTGGTTAGCCAAGTTTGAGTAGACAGTTAACTGTTTCATTTCATTTTCAGAACAACCTGTAAAGAAAAATAAAAAGGGCAAGAAAGAGACAGAGGAGGAGGATGATGACAGTGAAGACGAAGCACCTGCAAAGGAAGACGGTAAATATAGAACTCAAACACTTTCACTGTGCAGATGATTGAAAGATACTGTTCCAAATTGGAGCTATTTATAGCTAAATGGCTTAACACTCAGTCCCAGCAGCAAAAGAGTTAAGCCCAACAAGAAAGAAAAAAACAAATCATTTGTTTCTTATACTTCAGTAGTTTGTAGGGATTATGTCAGGGTATTTACTCTAATTTCAAAAGCTTGACAATTGGACAAACTGGCATTGGTGCAAGTAAAACCTGTTAAATTCAAAGAACTTTTTCAGTGCACTGCTGTAGGTCTTTGCATATATATGCATAAAACAAAGACAATAAACTGGAATAATTTTGAATAAGTTTTAATGTACTGCTGTAGGACTGGACACATATATGAAACCAGAAAATGAACAGAGGAATAATTCTGAATAATTTTGGTATTATTTTTGTAGAAAATGATTCTGATGACTCAGAAGAGGAGGAAGAAGAGGAAGAAAAAAAGCCAAAGAAACGAAAACAAGAAGACGCAGACGAAACTCCAGCCAAAAAAACAAAAAGTGATGAAACCGGTGAGTTCTATTTTTAAAACATGGCTGGAAATAATTTTAGTTATAGATTTTAAACTTTGTGGTGGAACGTCTTTAACATTATCTGTATCATTGTAATTTAAGGAGTTGGATATCAACTGGTTCCTCTTTATTCATACATTGAACATTATTGTCTCCCGCCTTTTGAAGAAAGTTGGGGAACCATTAAAATGGGTTCGTCCATCTGTCTGTCTGTCCGTCACACTTTTTGGGACACAATAACTCTCTTCCTAATTGAGCTAGAATGTTCAAACTTGGTGTATGTGTATATTAGGCCAATGCCTTGATGGAGTTTGAAGATGAGCATTTTCCGCTTAGGGTAAGCAGAGATAAGCAATTTGATTGGTTGATGCTTTGGGACACGATAACTTTAGTTCTAATTAAGTGAGTGATGAAACTTGGTGTATAGTTTCATTACAGTAATACCTCGACTAAGTTCGATAATGAGCATTTTCTGCTCAGGGTAAGCAGAGCGATATGCAATTTGATTGGTCGAGACTTTGGAACACAATAACTCTCCTTCTAATTGAGTTAAAATGTTCAAACTTGGTGTATATGCTTATTAGGTCAATGCCTTGATGGAGTTTGAAGATGAGCATTTTCCGCTTAGGGTAAGCAGAGATAAGCAATTTGATTGGTTGATGCTTTGGGACACGATAACTCGATACGTTTGAAAAAAATAAATGTGCGATTAAGTAATTTGTCGTCTATTTATTTTGGGATTTCGGCGTGGGACATCAGCCTCACTGGTGGCTTGTTTTCTTAGTCATGAAATGTGTACGTTATATTCTGGAAATATCAGGTGTAAAAGATCTAGCCATATATCAAACAAACTTGAGATTTTTGCTTTCTTTTATATCAAATGTTTCAAATTATCATGTTATATCATTTTATTGGTAAGTCTTTACACCAAGAGCAAAACGTTAACTGTTGCCTCTCGATGTCTATTAGTTAATTTTCATTTGAATTTTTTGATTTTGAATTTTCTAGTTTCCTTATTTATCGGTGGGCTTGACTTCGAAACTACGCCAGATACTATTAAAGAGTTCTTCTCAGAAAATGGTATTGAATTAAGTGACGTTAGAAAGCGTGAAGGAAAGAGGTAAGATAGTTTTATCTGTGACTTGTTAAAAGTTTTAGAGTAATTCACTAAAGATCAGTAGTTTTTGGGGTTGATCCAGTGCTTTAGCGACTTGGGTCGTGACTTGCTGACTCCAAAGGCTCTGGTTTGATCTTTGCTTTGGCTGTATAGGTTCATCAGGATTTTCCGGGTTGGTTCCCTTGTCAGTGGTGTAGGTTGGAGAGGACTGGACACTATATAGTTGTTTGGATGGGAATATATAAAAACTCTGATCCCCTTGTATTGGTTGCGTGCACATAAAAGAACTCCCTACAGTTGGCATTCCAAATAAGAGTAGGGCTGTCTGTCCAACCCCTTTGACTTATAAAATTCAACTTTGTTTAGTTCTGAAATGACCTAGTCTGTGTTGAGTGGATGTTAAACCCTATTTCATTTTAGTGACCTAATGAAAAAGAAGTTAACTTTATTTTCCAAGAATTGTACTTTGTGTATTGTCTTATAAATAACTGATTATTTTGCAGATTTGGACATGTTGATTTAGATGATGCAGATGATGTTGACAAAGCAATGAAACTCCATGGATCCGAGATCGACGGCTGTGAAATTAGAATTGATAAAGCTGACAAGAATACTTCAGGTAGGTAATCTACAGGTTTTTATGGATAAGAGTTTTTTCCCCTGATCAAATTAACTTTGATTGCGTACCATCTGCATGGCAATGCATGTAACACGTACTTGACA
Organism: Patella depressa; assembly: GCA_948474765.1. Taxonomy (NCBI): domain Eukaryota; kingdom Metazoa; phylum Mollusca; class Gastropoda; family Patellidae; genus Patella; species Patella depressa. The sequence goes on from OX419718.1 coordinate 6,076,242, forward strand.
ATTTGAATTGGATTAGATGCACTGAGTTAAAATTGAATACAGAAAAAAACTCATGTTGGTATCAAAATGAGCAAACTATACAGTATGATCATACCTATTCCATTTAGAATTGGGAATTAACATAAATAATTAATCTTTGTTTTGCAGGTGGTGGAGATCGTAGAAGCCAGGGAGGTGGACCTAAAGGTAAAACATTAACAGCCAGAAACTTGTCGTATGATACCACAGAAGAAAGTTTAAAGGATTGCTTCGAGGGAGCCGTCAGTTGTCGAATCCCCACGTTCCCCGATACAGGAAAATCTAGAGGGTAAGTGTCATGTTTTGTCTTTGGTTTGATGGATGTCATTAGTCATTAAAACCTCTATCGTGTCAAATATATGTATTCAAATGGCAAGCCTATATTCATCTCCCTAGAATTAAGAATATCTGATGACCGAGATTAGAATTGATTATTAAAAAAACCGCGGCAAAATATAAAAGAAATTATGATAAAATGAATAATTGAGACTTTTTGTCAAGTATTGTTGTTGCAGAAATAAATATCTTGGCTACTGCCCAGAATAAAATATGAATAACATTTTGAATAACCGTGTAAACTATTATGGCAAAAAATAATATCTCTATCTGGATCTTAATGTATTTAAAACTTTCATCAAATTTTGTGAAATTGTATAAGACTTTTCATTTAATTCTTGTAATTTTGTTTTATATACAGACGAGGATTTATTGATTTTGAATCTGAAGAAGCTGCCGAGTCTGCGATGAAAGACATGAATGAAACAGAAGTTGATGGTCGAACTATCTATGTAGAATTTGCCCATGAACGAGGTAAGAGGGTGGTTTAATTTTTTATATGCCAACTTTGAACGACAGTTGTATATTGTCCGCGTCCACAAGCTGTATATGCCAAAATTGAAATGTAGTTGTAAATAGTCTGTGTCCACAAGCCCCATATTGTCTGCTCAGCATCTTTTCAGTGGAATTCACTAGCCTTGTCGGTTAGGCTGGGCCAAGAAAGTTTTAAAACGTCTAATAAGGCTTATTCTTTTCAGTAGTGACTGAACACAATACTGTAGAATCTGTTATAAAGTTAATATTATGCTATACAAATTGAGAATTATCTGAACCCCCATATTTTGATTGACAGGTAGTGGAGGTGGTGGACGATTTGGAGGAGGAGGAAGAGGCGGTCGAGGAGGTGGAGGATTCCGTGGTGGTCGTGATTTTGGCGGACGAGGAGGTCGTGGGGGTGGATTCCGAGGTGGTAGAGGAGGCCGAGGTGGTGGCGGAGGATATGGAGGAGGCCGAGGTGGTGGCGGATATGGAGGTGGTCGAATGGGAGGTGGTGGTAAGTAGAAAGTCTTAATATAGAAAAAATTAAATGATTGTAAAGCAATAAGAATTGTTGATGGTAAAATTGTTCAAGTTTTGCTATATCTTGGCATTGGTTTAATTTAAGAGAAATAACCAGTTATTGTAGGAGTAGCTTCCTCTCTTGGGTTTTCTCCGATTTCATTTTCACTGCAGTTTTTGATATGAAACAATGGGTTAATCCTTAAATGGCTGGGTTTGTATTTAATGGATAATAAACCCAGTTTCTCAAGTTGCTGATTGGTTGATTCTATTCCCCTGTTCTAGTGTACTGATTGGGTAATAGTTATTTTAATTCCCTGCGTGTATCCCGATTATCTAATTTGAATCACCACTCTAATGAGTAATTCGAATTCTCAACTCGCCACTAATTGGGTACTTCGAATTCTCTGCTGCTGCCAATATAATTTCAGTTCAATATCTACACTTTACTATATAAGACAGCTATCTAGTTGTTTGGATGGTACGAAAACCAAGGTTCTGTGTTCACATTAGCATGCACATTAAAGATCCCTTGGCAATTGAAATTCAGTATAACAGTAGGCTGTAGCTCTGCTACCCAGTCAAAATTTCAGCACACGTATGTCTGCCCTTCTTCATTAGCCCAGTGTAGGAGCAGAACAGCAAGATGTTAAACATGTCGTTCTATACAATTCAAGATATCATTTGAAATAATTATCACCGACTTTCTCTTTTTCAGGATATGGCAAAAAGAAGACATTTAATGACGACGATTAAACATTGGTTATCAACAAAACAAAACCAACATGAAATCATCCTTTGATTGGATAGAACCGGATCTATTGTATATAATTCAATTCTATTGGACAAATGAAATAATGAGACAAAAGTTTGTGCGATGGTTTCATCATGAAAACTTTAGAGAACCAAGATGTGTCAGTGTATTTAAGAAAAACATTTTCCTTTAAGGCTTATTAAAGAAAACAACTTTGCCCTGTGTTCAGATGTAGTTTCAAGAAATTTTATTGTTGTAAAGTTTCACCAAACTACAGATTATACATTTTATTTCTACCTTTTAACACGAATCAAGCTCTTTTTTTTTATTGTTATGTAAATATTTTTTGTTATTTTTTAAAATTTTGATTTCTTTAGGTTGGTAGATATTGTTATAAATTTGATTTAACTGAAAAGTCTGGTCTTGTCGTACAAAATCAGACCTTTTCATCTTGAATTTGATTTTCTTAGAATAATGCCTATTGATTAAATATAATTCCATTTTACAAATTGACCTAAAAATATTTGAATGTGCTCTATATTAATATTTCACTTCTGTTGTCACACAAAAATGTCTTGTGTAGCCATATTCTATTCCAGACCAATCAAAAAGGTTTGAGTCATGTCGTCACGATCATCAGTGCTTCATTGAAAATATCGTTCTTCATATGTAAATATCCATGCTGTATTACATTAAATTAAAACTCGTTTGAAGCCATGAATTTGTAACTGGGTGTCGAGTCAGATTGCAAACAGTTTTCCAGAAGAAAGGAACCACATCTTGTTCAGTTGATCATAGGAAGTTTCTAGTATCAGTTATATCTGTCAATGTTCTGCTCTTGTAAAAATAAATGGAAAAAATAAAAATTTAAATTCAGTTTTTTGTTTGGTTCTTTCGATGGAGCAATGGTTAGAGAAAAAGGGTGCTACAAGGCACTGCAGCCACTGCTCATGGTCATGGGTTTAGGTCAAGAAGGTCATTGTGGGCTTTCATTATGTTGTGAAGGGTTGCCTAAAGTAGGTGACTGGTCGTTTGGGATATAAGTATTGGGTCCTTAAGGGAGATAATTTGAACAACAAGACATTGACAAACCCTACCATGCTTGTAAAATTTCAGTCTTTCCATATTTGTGTAAGGACTTGAATTGAAGATTTGGAGTGTAACATCTACTTTTCGCAAACTCGGTTTAGTCAATACATTTGAGTTTCAACAGACAGTTGATCAATCTATAGAAAATCCACAACTCCTACAGGTATAAATTGTGATAAAAACTAAGCCAATTGACTTGGAGGAGACAGACCCCAGATTGCTGCTTGTAATCAATCTCCCAAACAGAGTTGTCTTCCCTTGCAGTCCACACTTGATAGAGCGAGACTTGCATGGAGAATGGCTTGTAATAAGGAGAAATTTGGCTAAACATCTGCAGGCACTAACTTCATTAAGTTACACCTGTCGAGAAATCAAACTAATTACTGTGGGGGGTAATTTTATCGGCCAACAGTGGGATCAAACATTGAATCTCCTGTTTTGAGTCTGCACAATATTCAGTGATCCACTGAGGCTGCATATAAAAGAAGGAAAACTTATAAATATCTTGTCAGCTAATTTGATGGTTTTAAGACATTTCAAAAATGTTAATAAAGCTGGCTGGCCACAAATGTTGAAAACTATTTTCTTTAGTTATCCATAGAGGTCCAGTCTTCTAATCCTTAGCAATCTACAATACTGCGAAAGTACAATTTCTGAATGAAAATCAAGTCCAAAACTTTGTTCAATTCTGTTCAGTATCTACAAAGTTTTGATTAACTGAATTTTTTTGGCAGACGTCTGTTGAGATTAAGGAAAATCTTATATATCCCATTGAATCCAAGCAGAGATTTTCCATCCTTGATGTTATGAGAGAGTAATTAGTTGGTTGGTTAACCAGGTGCGGATCCAGGAATTTTTGCAGGAGGGGGTTTGCCCAAACCCCCCCTCTGGATCCGCGCCTGAGGTGGTCCCCCTTTTCGATCCCTGCGTTGGGCCTGCCAAATCCCCCCCCCCCCATAGCACAGTAGGAGCAGAACTGTAGGACGCAAAACCACATTTCATTTCATTTTCGATGTTCTGATTGTTTTCTTAAAAATATAATGTTAAAAAAAAAATCGATTATTTTAAAGCATTTTTTAAAGTCAAAAACACAATTATATGGATCAATAGTCACTCGATTGCGTATGATTTAGATAAAGAGTTGACGGTTTAAAAATAGATAATGGAAAAGGAATATATTGAAACCTTCACCGAAATTAGAAATTACTTATTTATTCTGAGTCGGAGCGAAGTTAAAACTAGAGAGGCTATGTATTGTATCGGTCGAAATATTAATAGGTCAGCATACGTACATAAAATTATAACAATATTATCTATATAAAACATTCGCATAAAATATTTATGTACACTCTTCCATTTTCGTAAAAGTTTTCAATCATAATGCAGATGCAGGGCCTCTTTGAAACTTGTCGAAATTTATCGAGAAATGCCGATTGCGACGGAATCTGTATAAATTCTTGAAATTATAATCAAGGGAGGTAAATCTTTGTAACCGGAAACACGTGTTTTTATTTACAAGCTTGTTTATTATATTATTTTGTTGAATTTGCGCACTCTTAATCATTGAAATGCCCAGTAAAATGACAAAAAAGAAGAAAAACACACAAACGAAAGTTGTAAGTATTGAATAAGACCACGACAGATTGGATATAGATCTATTTTTATTGGTCTAAATCTAAATGATGGCACGTTTTCGAAAATACATGAAATATATCATCATTCAGTTCAGAGAAAACCTTAATTTCACTAAGCCTATATAAGGTTATCATTAAGTTAAGAGAGAGAAATGGAGTTTAAAGTCCACTGGACACAAACTAGGTCATTTCGGGACCAACATATGGTTGAATTTTATTTCAATTTTCGTTAACAATGGGAAGCAACCTTGGACCAAATATAATCATTTTTGGATAAGAATGACAGAGTGTGACAAAATCCGACATTTCCGCTACACGATAGTTGTAGAGAAGGGATATAACTTCAGTCCTGTGTATGATTTTCCATATAACGCATACTTGAAGATCACTGAGAAAATGACAGGCATTAAAGGATTGATGACTGACATTGTCAGAGACATTTGTCTTCTGATTCCCAGACTTGTTTGGTGACTCTAAAGATAATCTATAAAACATTCAATTCATTTTGTATAATCTTTTTATTAGAAGAAAGAAAAACCTGTAGAGACAGTTGAATCAGATGAGGCCATGGAAGAGGAGGATGACAGCAGTGAGGAGGAAACAGAACAATTAATAGCACAAGAAAAGAGAAAAAGAAAAGACATTGATGATGATGATGATGATGATGATGATGATGATGATGATGATGATGACGATGAAGAGGATGATGAGGACAATGATGATGATGAGGAGGAGGAGAAGGTTGTGCAAGGTAGGCTTCTTATTCTAATACCCAATTCCAAACTGTCTTTCCATTAAGGTATTAATGTTGTCGTGTGTGATACACAAGACAGGTCATGCTTTCTAATCTTCCTTGATCACCTGTACCAATAGCATTAAAACACAGAAAAACAAAACCCAGTGCACTAGAGTGATAAAGCCTGAAATTTGTTTTATTTGGGAAGATCACATGGTTAATAAATAGGGCTTAGACAAAACACAATACAGGCATAAAATTATAACAGCAAAAAATATTTGTAAGTGCTGGGTATTGCCACTGCAGTCACAATACGATAAATATTGCTACGATTCAGGTGATACGATAGGAATCATAAACAGGTCAATATTTACCCAGAAAATAACAGGATAAATGACTAATTGATATGTCGTAGAAACAAAATAATATTTTATCTTTTAGAAACTATAACCGCAAACAATAAAAGAAAACGTCCAACACCAGAACAAAAACCTGCGAAAAAGAAGAAAACAGGGGTAGCAGGTAAATTTTACTCTATCTAATCCATTATCAATGTCTTTTTGTCAAAGAATGTCGTCCGATCATTAACTAGACAGGGTGGATGGCTGAATGGTGAGCATGTGCACGCTGTATCATAGGGTTGGACAGTAAACCAATTGGCATGGTTTTGATTCCCAAGCAGTTGTACGTGACAAGGAGTATACTTGTCTGTCCAACCTCGTGGATTTTCCCCGGTTTCCTCCCACTAAAGACCCCTAGTAACAAACAAATTATTGAAATAAAATTGAACCATGTTAGTCCCAAAATGACCTAGTTTGTGTTGAGTGGACATTAAACCCTGTTTCTTTCTCCCTGTCATTAACTAGGTTACAGGTTCAATCATAGTGCTAGCCGAGAAATTTGTTACTGATTTCCCAGCCTAATGACAGTTGTGCAGATTAAAAAGCCTTGCAAGTAGAGGTGTAAAGTTGGGACCATTGGCAGTAGCTTTGAGTATTTCGATTCCACAATGGACTACAATTGTCTACAATGTTATCCCTGCTGCCCATTAAGAGAGAAACACCTGTTCATTCATATGGGACAGAAAACAGGTTCACCCAAAAGAGAGAAATGGGGTGTAATGTCCACTCAGCACAAATTAGGTCATTTCAGGACTAACACATGGTTCAATTTCAATAATTTGTTGCTACGGATCTTTAGCAGAGGGAGGAAACCAGAGTACTGGAAGACAACTCATGAGGTTGGAAAGGCGACGACACTACAAGTGGGGAATTAAAACTACACCACTTAATTCAATGACAGACTTTATGACTCAAACCACTTGACTCAAACCACGAGACCACCAAACTTCCCAGTACATGATATAACCTTTGACATTAGTCTGGTTGGTGCTAAAAGTAGGACGTTAAACGCCACGTTTCATGATTTTAAACTACGATTGCCAGAAAGATAGATTGATGACATCAATTTTATCAGAATCGGCCGTAGAAAGCAGGCTAAACTATTGACTTTCTTGATTTGTGTCTGTATTGCAGCCTATTTAGTTATTGGTGGTTTAAGTGAGAAGACGACAGGCGGAGCTGTAAAAATGTTTTTTAAAAGAAGAAATATTCAAGTAACCGAAGTCATAAAAGTCCCTGCTAAAAAGTAAGTACATGTATGATGGATGTGATATGTGATCCGCTCACACAAAACAAAGTGCTTGTCACACAACTTCATTTTGTGCTTTACGCACAAAAGTCTAAACTCTGTGCCTTATTGTTGCTGTGAATGATCCAAACTCAAGTCAAGATGATATGACAAATTAAAAAAAGAATTGTACAGCAAAATTTCCCTCATACTGCAATTGCATGATGTATGGCCATCTTCATTAGCCCAGTGGTAGCAGAACAGTAGCCTGAGTAGGACATTAAACCCCATTTCATTCCATTCCATTTCTAGTTAAGCTATTAAAATCAGTTTATTATGAGGATGAAGTGACAATCTTGAATTGAAACATTAAAGCTTATTTTATTTTAAATTGTTTGTTTGTACAGGGTGATGTATTTAGTATTAGAGAATGCTGATCAACTGTCGAAAGCTTTAAAAGCTAACAATAAAAGGTTACATGGTATGAAGATTAAAATAGAGAAAATAAAAAAATTACCCAGTCAAAGTAGGTGGATTTAGATATTTTATCATCTTCAATATAAGTAAATTCTTAACTTAAGAAAGCTTTGTGATCTCAGGGCCTGAACGCTTAAACCCACCCTAATTACTGATAATTCTACGTGTCATACAATGATTTATTTTGTATTTCTGGTATCTAGATGAATTATCCGAGGCAGGCGAACCTAATAAAGATTTATTGGTGAGAAATTTATCGTTTGATACGCGACAAGATCAACTGAAAGTAGTATTCGAGGGATGTAAATCGGTCAAGTTATTATTTTATCAGAACTCAGAAAGACCGAGAGGGTAAGTAACCGACAATTATTCCCGACCAATCTGTGTAATAAAGATGGCCGTCACTACATGAAGATCTGACGCGTTGTAGCTATAGGTCACGTGACAGGTCATACAATCAACTTTTGACCCTATGACGTCAGACCTTGATCAGTCAATCAGCGTTGATGTTTCTGGTGGTTTAACCGCAGTTCAGTGTATCACCGGAACAGATCGTTTCATTGCTAACGCCTAACTTCAACCAAAACGCCAATAATATAACAACTCCTCCAGATCCTAGTGTAGTGAAGACAAGTAAAACGGAATTTTGAACAATAAAAACTGAAACGAAATAGGATCTGTGTTTTAATCAGATTGATTCCTGACAAAATTCTCATTATTTACTGAATACTGACTAACCTTAAAGTGTTCGTGTGTTTTTAAGACATTTTTTGAACAATATCAAATTTTCAGTGTCATAATTAAAGGTCATGGAAAAGCTCATAATTATGTCAAAATAAGTATAACATGATGTCAAATGTCAATATTACCTGCCACAGGTAAATTTCTGTCGTAATTTTCCGCCAATAAACAATCTGTAAAGTAATTTTAGTCCTGCTCATATTCTAGTCTATGAGCAGGACTAAAATTATGTCACGTCTTATTTGTGGGCGGAGGTTTGCAGCAACTGTGGCAGGTAATATTGACATTTGGCATCGTATTATGGAAAAGATAGATATGTTGACATAATTACTTGCATTACGGTATTCAAAAAGATTATGAAGCTTTTCCATTCATCATTAAAGCTATAATGTACTGAAATCAAAATAGATATAAGAGTAGGCTGTAGCATCACTGTTCAAGCAAAATATCCCTTGATGATGTGTATTTAAATTAAACGGTAAAGAGAGTTAAAAAGTATGCCACATCCCTTCCCTCCCACGTCCCTTCCCTAACACCCACAACCACAGCTCCTTATTCATATCGTAAAATGAGCCGAGCGGTACATAAAATTAGGACGGTAAACCCCATTTTATTTTATTTACATATCTATCATAATTATATTATAACAGGTTAGCGATTATAAGTTACGAAAATATAGAAGATGCCGAGGCTATCATGAAAAAAGTTAATGGACAGGAATTAGATGGAAGAAAAATATTTGTTTGTTACGCTCTCAAAAAAGGTAAGTTAATATTATGAATTCTTTACTGATGTATTGTAAGAAAATCAATTCCTGGTTCCAAATTCTCCAGTAATTTACTCAAGTGTTTTCTTAATGAAATATTCCTGGATTGAGGCAACATAATTTTTCCTTCTACTGAACTAGAGGTTTACACCCATTCCTCCTAGTGGTTTTTGGATGGTTTAGGGGTTTTATGTGTGAGCGTTTAATCATGAGGTTTCTCATTGAGTCAAGTGGCATTGTTTTTCGATTCCCCGTTAGAACGTGACAAGAAGTAGGGTGTCCTGTCCAACCGCGTAGGTTTCCCAGCTATATGAAACAGATGTTTACACTGTATAGTGATGTACAGATGCGCCACAACCTCAGATCCTCGAACGATAACACATAACTATCTGTGCCGAAATATAATAAGCTACATGGAAAATATTCCTTCCCTGTTAATGGCGCAATTCTCTGGAATGATCTTCCAAAATGTTGCGGGAACTACCTACATTTACAGTGTACAGACTCTAAATCTGTTTTAAAAACTTCTATTTAATAAGGTGTGCTAGTGGTGTGATCATAAATATACTCCAGAGATATTTTCCAAATAATATACAATATGGCTGAACAGCGCATAGAAATGACCATTGGACATAATGTAGCGCTATACAAGACAATTATTATTATTATTAGAGAATAGAGAATTTTGTTGTTTGAGACTTAGTGTCACAATATATCTTAGGTTCTAACTAAGATAGAACAAACAAAATTGGTGTAGGTGTTTATCAGCTGAATGCCTTGTAAGTTTTTTTTTGGCTTTTTTAGCAAAGAAAAATAGAAACAAGAGGAAGAGACCATTACCTGGTGGTATAGGAATGAATGATAGTAAAGAAGTTATAGAAGCTAAGAAAAAGAAACATCAAGGTAGAATTTTAGATTATAAACTATAATACTAAGTGCAGGAGAACACACTACACGCAAACAAAACTTATAAGACAAACTGTAGAATAGACAAACTACGCATAAATATCAAATACATTGAATGGAGCGTTGTAAGAGTTCACTGCGCTGTACAGTCCAACTCCAAGGTTTAATGAGAAAGGCTTCACTCAAAAGTCTGCCAATTGATGTCATGAACTATATAGATCCGTTGATCGGCCCCAAATAGTACTCAAATTTTTGAATATGCCAAGTCATTATTTGGATGCTATTTCAATATTAGATTCAAGGGAAATGATCAGTTTTTGGTCAGGTTTTCTAGCCTTTTCCTAAAGAGATAAAAATGAACATTTTGATTTTTTTCTTTTGACAGAAAAGAAGAAATTAAAGAGAGAAAGGAAAATGAAGAAAAAAATGGAGGTGGAATAAATTATTTCAAAAACATTTCAAACAAAAACATCAAAATATCTGGACATGTTGGGAGCTGCTAGAATAAAAATCATGTTTACAATATTCAGAGAAAACCTTGAATTAATTGTACAGCCAGTTCCTCCATTAATGTTTTCCCAATTAACTAGTCTCTTATGGTAGACAGATTCGTCCAGTAATTACAGCAGACACCTATATTATTTTTAACACATCTTGATCCAAATTACCAGTCTCTCATTGTAGACAGAATTGTCCAGTAATTACAGCAATCACCTGTAAGACTTGCGAGACAATCCAGATATCCGAGTTTGTTTTTGTTATGACAGATGAGATACTAATTAAGATTTCTGACAACATTTGGGCATTGAGAATAATCTGACGACGTGAAATTGAAAGTAGAACTTGAAGACTGTGAGTTATATTTCATCCCATACACATTGGATGATTTTGTTTTCATTAATTTGACTTTATTTACAAAGAATGTATATAAAATAAATTTAAACAAATTTATGATTTTTCCTTTGTGTTGGCCAAGAATGTTCCTCCAGATCTACCAGCCTGGTTTCAGTGTCTGGTCGTTTGAATAAGTGCCGAGTATTACCATGGCAGTCATGCTATGATGCGTATTGGTATTCAGGTGCTACGATAAGATTCATATCACCATTCATAATCAACACTTACCAAGAAAACAACAGGATAAATGAATAATTGATACTTTAAGTCCTGCCGATGTCGAAGAAATAAAACTGTTTTATAACACAGTATTGATGTGGATTAAAAGAAGGACCAAAAAGCGACAAAAAGAAAAGATAGGCTGGCACTGCCAGGCAGGATACGCCCACATTTTCGAGAGATGGACAGAGAACAAGCAATACCGAAAGTGATTTTTCCTACATCTTTAAGTCCTGTATTTCATACTGTATTGGGAGCAAACATTTAGTTGGTCAGTTCCAGTCTGATATTAATGAAATTCGAAACCGACAATGATTATCGTGTGACGGTACACAACCTAGAAATGTGACTTTTCATCAAAATCGGATAAGAATTGTGACCTGTAGAGAGTCCACAACCATGATATACCATATTTTTACACTATTCGCGTACAAACGGCGACCATTTCGTCCGGCAATTTTGGTACGATTTTCACGAAATTAGAACTCAAACTTCCTCATCAAAATCGAATTAAAATTGTGACCTATACAGGGTCCACAACCATGATATATCATTTTTTTAACAGTATTCGCGTACAAACGGCGTCCATTTTGTCTGTCAATTTTGGTCTGATTTTCCCGAAATTCAAACTCAACCTTCCTTACAGTGTAACGGTGATATAATCAAACGTTTTTTTAAATTGGATAATAATTGTGACCTCCAGAGAGACCAAAAGCTAAAGAAAGGGGGATTTTGCGTATAACCAGGGTCCATAATTCAGGAAGTTACGATCCGATATGCGCAAATATCGAAAAGAACCAAGATCTTTGGGTTATAACCATGAATTTCAAGTTTCATCAAAATCGAATTAAAATTGTGACCTTTACAGGGTCAACTACCTTGATATACCATTTTTTAACAGTATTCGCGTACAAACGGCGGCCATTTTGTATGGCAATTTTGGTCTGATTTTCCCGAAATTCGAACTCAACCTTCCTTACGGTGTAACAGTAATATAATCAAACGTTTTTATACGCCCACATTTTCATGTGGACGTATTATGTCGTCGCCCCTGTCCGTCCGGACGTCCGTCCGTCCGTCCACAATTTGTTTGTGGACCCTCTACAGGTCACAATTCCTATCCGATTTTGACGAAACTTGAAATATAGGTTTATCCCCATAAGATCTCGGTTCCTTTCGATATTGGCATGTATCGGATTGCAACTTCATGGATTATGGCCCCTGATTGTGCGAAATATCATGTTTTTAGCTTGTGGACCCTATAGAGGTCACAATTTTGAACCGATTGTGATGAAACTTGACATGCATGTCTATAACCCCAAAATCTTGGTTCCTTTCGATATTTGCGCCCATCGGATTGTAACTTCCTGAATTATGGCCCCTGATTGTCCGAAAAATCACCCTTTTTAGCTTGTGGTCCCTCTGGCGGTCAAAATTATTATCCGATTTAAAAAACCGTTTGATTATATCACCGTTACATGGTAATGAAGGTTGAGTTCAAATTTCGTGAAAATCGGACCAAAATTGACAGACAAAATGGCCGCCGTTTGTACGCGAATAGTGTGAAAATATGTTATATCAAGGTTGTGGACCCTATAGAGGTCACAATTTTGAACCGATTTTGATGAAACTTGACATGTATGTTTATAACCCAAAGTTCTTGGTTCCTTTCGATATTTGCACCCATCGGATCGTAACTTCCTGAATTATGGCCCCTGATTGTCCGAAAAATTGCCCTTTTTAGCTTGTGGTCCCTCTGGAGGTCAAAATTATTATCCGATTTACAAAACCGTTTGATTATATCACCGTTACATGGTAATGAAGGCTGACTTCGAATTTTGTGAAAATCGAACCAAAATTGACGGACAAAATGGCCGCCGTTTGTACGCGAATAGTGTGAAAATATGTTATATCAAGGTTGTGGACCCTATATAGGTCACAATTTGGAACCGATTTTGATGAAACTTGACATGCATGTTTATAACCCGAAGATCTTGGTTCCTTTCGATATTTACTCTCATTGATTAATAACTTCCTGCATTATGGCCCCTGATTGTACGAAAAATCACCCTTTTTAGCTTGTGGTCACTCTGGAAGTCACAATTATTTTCCGATTTAAAAAAACATTTGATTATATCATCGTTTCACCTTAAGGAAGGTTTGAGATCAAATTTCGGGAAAATCGGACCAAAATTGACAGACAAAATGGCCGTCGTTTGTACGCGAATACTGTTAAAAAATGGTAAATCATGGTTGTGGACCCAGTATAGGTCACAATTTTAATTTGATTTTGATGAAACTTGAAATGCATGGTTATAACCCAAAGATCTTGGTTCCTTTCGGTATTTGCGCATATCGGATCGTAACTTCCTGAATTATTCGAATTTCGTGAAAATCGTACCAAAATTGCCGGACAAAATGGTCGCCGTTTGTAATCGAATAGTGTAAAGATATGGTATATCGTGGTTGTGGACTCTCTACAGGTCACAATTCTTATCCGATTTTGCCGAAAAGTCACATTTCTAGGTTGTGTACCGTCACACCATAATCATTGTCGGCTTCGAATTTCATGAATATCAGACTGGAACTGACCAACAAAATGGCTGCTCCCAATATAGTATGAAATACAGGACTTAATGATGTAGGAAAAATCACTTTTATTGCTTGTTCTCTATCCATCTCTCGAAAATGTGGGCGTATCCTGCCTGGCAGTGCCAGCCTATCTTTTTAAATCGGATAATAATTGTGACCTCCAAGCTAAAAAAAAGACGATTTTGCGTATAATCAGGAGCCATAATTCAGGAAGTTACGATCCGATATGCGCAAATATCGAAAGGAACCAAGATATTTGGGTTATAACCATGAATTTCAAGTTTCATCAAAATCGAATCAAAATTGTGACCTCCACAGGGTCCACAACCTTGATATACCATTTTTTAACAGTATTCGCGTACAAACGGCGGCCATTTTGTATGGCAATTTTCGTCCGATTTTCCCGAAATTCGAACTCAACCTTCTTTAGGGTGTAACGGTGATATAATCAAACGGTTTTTTAAATCGAATAATAATTGTGACCTCCAAGCTAAAAAAAAGGCGATTTTGCGTATAATCAGGGGCCATAATTCAGGAAGTTACGATCCGATATGCGCAAATATCGAAAGGAAGCAAGATCTTTGGGTTATAACCATGAATTTCAAGTTTCATCAAAATCGAATCAAAATTGTGACCTCCACAGGGTCCACAACCTTGATATACCATTTTTTAACAGTATTCGCGTACAAACGGCGGCCATTTTATATGGCAATTTTCGTCCGATTTTCCCGAAATTCGAACTCAACCTTCCTTAGGGTGTAACGGTGATATAATCAAACGGTTTTTTAAATCGAATAATAATTGTGACCTCCAGAGGGACCACAAGCTAAAAAGGGTGATTTTTCGGACAATCAGGGGCCATAATTCAGGAAATTACATTCCGATAGCCTCAAATATCGAAAGGAACCAAGATCTTTGGGTTACAAACATGCATGTCAAGTTTCATCAAAATCGGTTCAAAATTGTGACCTCTATAGGGTCCACAAGCTAAAAACGTGATTTTTCGTACAATCAGGGGCCATAATCCATGAAGTTTTGATCCGATACATGCCAATATCGAAAGCAGCCGAGATCTTTTGGGGATAAACCTATATTTCAAGTTTCGTCAAAATCGGATAAGAATTGTGACCTGTAGAGAGTCCACAAACAAATTGTGGACGGACGGACAGGGGCGACGACATAATACGTCCACATGAAAATGTGGGCGTATAAAAATGAAAAACAGACGATGAATAGATTTGGCTTGGCGTCTTACTATTCAATTCGCGAAATGAGAGAAGGTGAATCCTGATATATCGTGTGAGCAATAGTTTGAAAGGATTAACCTTATGTAAGTTACCATTGGAAACACGCTAAAGATCCCTAGACAACAGAAAATTTTCCTCTATGACAACCTGCATGTCTTCATAAATTCAGTTGATGTAGATTAAACCCCATTTCAAGTTCACAGGGAAAAAATTATTATTATTATTCATCGTCTATAGCGCGTCATTATGTCCGGTGATATTTCTGAGCGCTTAACAGTTTCAATCAAGTTCAGATGGAAATAGTTGCAATCAAGTTCAGATGGAAATAGTTTCAATCAAGTTCAGAGGGAAATAGTTTCAATCAAGTTCAGAGGGAAATAGTTTCAATCAAGTTCAGATGGAAATAGTTGCAATCAAGTTCAGAGGGAAATAGTTTCAATCAAGTTCAGAGGGAAATAGTTTCAATCAAGTTCAGATGGAAATAGTTGCAATCAAGTTCAGATGGAAATGGCCCTAACCTCATTTTATTTCATTTCATTATAGAAAGAACTATGAATTAATTATTCTCTTTTATTCAACAATCATATATATATATAAATATAGGACCTTAAATACAGCCCTGCAAACAAACATCAAAATAAATATATTATACAGAATAAAATATAGAAATCTTTAACGTGAACAACAAGATCTTGTGTTGTGGAATATATCTACAATCAGACGCATAACAAAATCACTGACTAGATCATGTCCTTTGTCAGGCCCTGCAGAACAAAATATAGAAATGTTCAACTGCAACACTAGTTATTTTAGTAAGAAAGACTTAGAGGCCCGCAATGAGCATTAGGGATCTCTTTGACTTTGTTACTAAAGTAATTACTGCAACACAAGATCTCATCATCTAGTGGAATGATATCAATAATAAAATTATTATATTATTCAAAAACAAAGCAACATCAGTCCATTGCCAGGCCCTCGTAGAAGATGTTTATTTTGACAAACATCACCTTGATTAAACATACATTATGCAAGAGCTACATCTGCCTATTGCAGGTCTTACTTTAGGCCTGAAATGTTATAAAAACTATTAATTATACATTAATTAACTTGTTCAGACCATAATCAACTCCTGATGTCATCGTTAGCCTGTGATATTTACTAACTCTTAAAGTGAGATCTCTCTACCAGAGAGAAATGGTGTTTAACTCAGCACAAACTAAGTCATTTCAGGATTTACGTGTAGTGGTCTTTAGCAGTGGGAGGGACCCAGAGAAAACCCTGCTCCTTGTTACATACAACTGGGGAATGGTAACCACACCAGTTGACTCAATGACAGACATAATGATGCAGTGTGCATGTGCTAAGCAATCGCGCCCCCCCCCCCCCCAATCAAGACTGGAAAGAACTATAAATACTAATATACATGTAATATATTAGGATATGCATATATTATGTTTTGTTTATACTATGAAGGCACATTATCAAGCAGAAGACTTACTACCTTATCTACACGAATCCTATTGAAATAAAATAAAGATTGACTTGTTATATATACAAATTATTACAAGATATAAAATGTGATATGGTGTTTATCAATAAATAAATAAATACTTATCACAACAATATAACAAATAGTTTTATATCTCAAACCCTGTAAATAATAATAAATGTCTATTTCTTTGTGCTGGATCCAAAAGATGTGCTCAAAGTGTCTGACTCATTCCTTTACAATAATAATATGATAATAATGTGTTTATTTCAGTAACACGGTCATAGACCTAAAGTACAATTTAACAACCACTTTAAAGATGGGGGGGGAGGGGGACATCGAGTACAGATAAATTTTTACAATTTATGATAACAGTATAACAATTCATTTCTTTACATTTTAAATTTTAGATGTGATAATGCGACATCGATATACTGGGATACAGATTTTAATAATTCGATGTCCTTTAATAAAATACAAACACAATATTTTATATCTTAAACCATGATAAAATATCCTCCAAATTCACTATTTAAGAATTAATTAAGAAATCAAAATCAAAAGTGAAGAATCTCACAGCTTGAAGGGTTTTAGCTAAGAGTATACATGATGCTAACTTGTTTTGACTTCGTCTCTAGAGGATGCCGAAAGTTGAAAATTTTTAAGATATCTTTGTAAATATTAAATGTATTTGAACTAATTTTAGACTAATATCCTTTTCATATTCAACTTACACTTGTAGCCTAATGGATTCAAAATCTCTAAAATGACGATCAGAGATTTAAGATAATAGAGATTATTATTATTCAAGATTCGGTCAATGTTTTGGTTTAGAATACATCTTGTGATCCCAGTTCATATTTAATATTTCAACACAAGAATAATATATATTTCTATCAAATGGCTTTTATGTTAAAACAGTTGTCTTTCTGAACACGGTCTTTATTAAAGTTTTGAACATTCCAATCAATAAGCCTTAAAACTATAAACAATATAGGCTTCAGGTGAACTGCTGCGAGGCTGCAAACTCTTGAGCTTGACGAATTCTCGATCTTCTGAAAGTACAAACCAATATGTCCTGTCTGAGTTTTCATAAATACAAATTACACTGTTTTATGGCAGATTTCACTTAATATATTCTTGAAAAGTCTAGTTTCCTGGATCAAGGGCCATAATTCTGACAGTAATCATAATTATTGAAAATGGATTGACTTTTTATAAATTCGAATTGTTTTTGTCCTTGTTAAAATTACAAACCTGCTACAAGAACGAATTTCTGGTTCCTTATCTGATGGAGCTGGCGATGGTCCGTATACTGTTCGTGCGCTGGATGGTGGAGGCTCCGCTGGTAGACTCTGACAAGTTGTTCGTAACGATTCAAATCTGTAAAATGATACATTACATGTGTATAGAGAGAGAATCTCCTGGAAGTGTTTTTCATTTCAAATATACTTATAGTGATATTGACATCAAGTAATTTACAAAATAAACAAAAAGAATCATCCTGTTTCACTCAGACATGTTTTGGACGGTTGAGAGATCAACAAAGTTTCCGTGTATGCTGTGAAAGTTCTTTAGGATTTTCCGACATGGTTTCCCCTTGTCAGTGCTGTAGAACGGAGGACCTGGCAAGGGACAAGCAATAATTATTCAGATGGGACAAAAATGAGGTCCTGTGTACATGTAACAGAAGATTTGACAGTTGGAATTCGAAATAAGAGTTGACCTTAGTGCTGTTGTCCGGGCAAAATTTCCCTCATAGCACCCTGTATGGCATATGCCTGTCTTTATTAGCCCAGTCTGTGAAGAACAATAGAACATTAAACCATATTTCATTTCATTTCGACAAAAAGTTTTATAAAACTATCTTGGAATGGTTTATGAGATATGCTCCAGGAAGAGCCAATTTCAATATCCCTCCATTTGTATCACTCGGTGCGGGTAACTTGTTTGAATCTGTTTACCTTTGTGCTATACTGTTTTTTAAATCTGATAATTCTTGACTGACAGCTTTCAGTTGATTATCCATCTGTCGAACACTTACCACTATAATCAATAAAATAATTAACAGTACTGGACAATAAATAAAATAAAATCTATATCAGACAATTCAGGCGCGGATCCAGAGGGGGGGGGGGCCGGACCCCCCCTGCTCAGGTTTGAAAATTTGAAACTTAAATCTATGCGATTTTATTGGCGATTTTTAGACCTGTAATTTTGGAATTTACCTTCCGGAAAAATGTCAGAATGCACCAAATTGAATCTAATTTACCAAACCCCCCGTTAATTGGTTGAGCGCCTTCGGCTCTGGCAGCGGTGGGCATAGCAATTAGTTAAACAATTATCAAACCTAGACCCCCCTGCAAAAAATCATGGATCCGCGCCTGCAATTTCACATAAGCCTTCTATTTTTAATAGAGCCTTATTGTCTTTTATTTAAGTTTGAGTCAATGAAATGTAGTTTGACGTCCGACTGTTCTGCTCCGATTGGAGTCAAGGAATTTCCAGCCTCATTGCTCTCTAAGACAAAGGGCCTGGTAAGCAAATATATCTAGTCCTCCTATGTATATAGGGGTGGCCGAATGGTTATCATGTGTGCGTTGTATCATGTGGCCTGTCATTGAGCTTGCATGGTTTTGATTCCCCAGTTGTACGAGACAAAGAATAACGTCGCCAGAGTAACCTTGTGGGTTTTCTACGGGCTCTCTGGTTCCCCCCCCCCCCCCCACAGCTAAAAGCCCCTACCCTAGGTGCAAGCGAATTATTGAAATAAAATCGAACTTCATTTCTCTCTCTCTCCCCGATGTATATGAGTAAGCTGTTACAAAGCACACACACTGACACCATATGTGGGTCTTTAAGAGCCAGGGTCGGAACAGAAAAAAAGGGCCTTCATTTCATTTCCTTTTGGAATTATGGGGTTTTTTTTACCTGTTTAAAAAGTTATGATTTATAATATAAACAAACCTGTAGAAGCAGACATCGGTCTCATTAAAGGGGCTGTAGTCTTACTAGTAGATCTTTTAACGTGTGCCTGTAAATAATAATAAAACAAACCAGAACCGTTAAAATCTGGAGGAGGAATTTCACAAAAAAAACCCACATAATGTCTGCTGATATTGAGACAGATTGTCCTACCGTAGTATGCCAAGTGCATGCGCAGCAGTCGTTCTTTTGGGAGGAAACCTGAATACTCAGATATGCTCTTACAGTCCCACATAACAACTTTTGGTCTTCGAATAAATTATTAGTGAGCAGAAATTCAGCTGTGTATCTGTTCTTACTCGTCACTTAAGTCAGTTATAACTCGTGTTTTCCTTTTGCGTTCATCACTTCCGATTCATGAAACCTTTATTACGCATCTATCGTACCATGGAATGTGTTCAACCAGTTCTATCACATATGTGATAATGACTGACACCAATATTGTCTTTTAAATCAATTTTACGGTCACTTCTTTATTTTGTGGGAGTCACAGTAGTTAAGTGGCTCGCTGCATTGGCCAAGAAAGTTCACTGGGATTTTCTGGCGTGGTTTCCCCTTGTCAGTGGTGCAGGACAGAGGGACTGGCAAGGACAGCTAACTAGGTCCCATATATACATTGGCAGTTGGAATTCGATATAAGAGTAGGCCATAGTACTGCTGCCAGCCAGTGCCAGGGCAAAATTCCCCTTATAGCACAATGTATTAGGAGCAGAATAATAGGACGTTAAACTCCATTTCATTTCATTTCAATATTTCGTGTGGACATCTTGCAGGATTACAATGAAACTTTAACTAACAGGAAACATTAATAACTTACCCCATCAAGAATTTCTAAGTTTGGTAAAAGTTTTTGTATTTCTGTGTAATAATGTGGTTTTTCACCATCTTCCAGGCCAAATGGATTTCCTGATATAAATAATTCTACTAGCTCTGGGACTTTTGATAAAGATAACTAAAAAAGACATAAAAAATGTATCGAAAATATACTAAAGCAATAGAGTATTATAAGTTGATTGGTGAAGGGTGGTGGACATGACAAAGAGAAAGTTTCTAGCCATTTGCAGGGGACAAGAAATACCATTGGCAGTGCTTTAAAAATCACCTGACGGTTGAAATAAACACAGGAGTAGGCTGGAAAAATTTTTCACTCAAACAAACATATTGTTTGCCTGTCTTCATTAGCCCAGTTGGGGCAGGAAAGTAAGACACTAAACCCATTGATGATCTTCCTTGCATAATGAACTGATTTAAAAGGTATATATGATACTGATACTCACCACTTCCTGCCAATTGACAATTCTATTGTCACAAACACTGACGATCTGTAGACTAGGAAATAAACATGACAAGGGAGATAACTCATTCAACCTATTACCTGATACATCTACTTCCTCTACTGACCTACAACAACAAAAGAAACATGTGGTTAATTAAAATACTTAATAAACAAATACAAAACTGCAAAGTCATGCTTATTTTGTGCAACTAGTTAAACATGCAAGAGCAAAATCTGCCTATTACAAGTCTTTCTTTGGGCCTGAGACATTAATTAACTTATCCAGACCATAATAAACTCGCGATGTCACGGCTAGCCTTCGATGCTGGCTGGATTAGATTCCTATATGCCCTTTAACTGCCATTGATAATTAAGTATAAATTTAAAATGTGGATAATCGAGACTATGCTGTTTATATTAATGATTTTAGTAATGATGACCGAGGCCAGGCGAAAATTTCACACCCTTCGTTCTCGGCTCATAGTGGATCAATTTGACTGAAATTTTCAGCATATTACCTTTACACTATTTAGTTTTTAACTATTATAGTGAGAATTGCCATCTCGTTATATTATCTCCCATAATGTATCTTTGATAAAAAGTGAATAGTTTAAGACAAGAATTAAACTTACTTTAATTTAGCAAAAGACGAGAAACTGGTTAACTGATTGTTACTTAATTTTAATATCTGAAAAAAAAAACTAAAATACATTAATGAAATGAAATAGGGTTTAACGTCCTACTGTCCTGCTCCAAACTGGGCTAATGAAGATGGGCATACGTCATACAGTGTGCGATGACAGCGACACTACGGCCTACTTTTTTTTTATCGAATTCCATCTGTCAAGGGATCTTTTTTACGTGCACGCCAATGTGTATACAGGGCCTCAGTTTTTTGTCCCATTCGAATGACTAGACAGTTGTCCTTTTCAGGCCATTCATCCTGCATCACTGACAAGAGGGAACCACGCCAGAAAATCTGGATGGACATTCATGGCCAATGCAGGAATCAAACACCCAAGCTCCAGAGTAGTAAGCCAGCGTCTTACTCACTTAGTCACCGAAACCCTCTTATATTTATGAGATATTACCATAAATGAATGAGTTGCAAAGATGTAACCTGGTTTTAATTAACAGAAAGTATTTAAAGCCACAGAATAAATGTTAAATACAGCATTTAAGACAGTATACAATCAAAAGTTTTAAGAACACAAAATAATCAAAATCCATTACAATATGGCATTTTGTTTATATTGTGTCCATTAATACTCATGCAAAAGTTTATAGATGCCGTTCACACGATGCTGCTGCCAAGTCGCTTACACAGGGAAAAATGTGTTGTATTCTTGAATCATTTTATTCTGTTCAAGTTGCGTTCGAAGTCGCCTACCCAGGTCAAAGATTCACTTGTTTTTCTCCATTTAAATTGCATACCTATGATTCTAAAAATATCTTGTATTCTTGCATCATTTTATTTCGTTCATGTTTTGGTAGAAGCCTTTAATCTAAATAAATATAACCAGTTACCTGTAGATTTGTAGATTTATTTAATCCAGATAAATCCGTTAATCTGTTGTTGGAGAAATCAACCTCCACTAATTTACGACAACGAGATAAATCAGATATTTTCCGTAATCTGTTGCCACTGGCATTCACTTCTTCTAGATTTGGTAGGTAATTTAATGCCTGGTAACAAACAAAAATCAAGTTTAATTACAAGAAAAGGTTGGGGTGAGGCGAGGGGGAGAGAGAGAGGGTTTAACCCACTTGACACAAACTAGGTCATTTTGAGACTAACACATGGTTAAATTTCATTTCAATAATCCGCTTGCGCCTCAGGGTCTTTAGCAGTGGGAGGGAAACGGAGGACCTGGAGAACACCCACGAGACTGGTCAACCCTACTCCTTGTCATGCACAGCCGGCATATCGAATCCACGCCAGTTCACACACAGACACAATCCCTTGGACACCATATGGAAGTTTAAGTTCCACAAAAAGTAATATCTAGCACATATGGATGAATACCAGTGTTTAAAAGATGCAATTTATCTTTTGATTCGTTTGTTTAAACATAAAATATTTATAATCACACTAAAGTTATCGAGCATGTTAAAACTGATATCAAGGGAGGTAAGCGGACTTTATACTCACACTGAGGTTGTCGAGCATATTAAAACTGAGATCAAGGGAGGTAAGCTGAACACAGCTAATAAAATCTGATGACTCTAGTTTTAATATCTGATTACTGTCTAATCTTAATGTCTTTAATTTCTTCACTGGATTCAAACCTTTACCTAGAAATAATATAAATTACACATATTCCATAAAACAATTACAATTATTCCTTAATTCAATGAAGTAAAGTGATGTTATGTAAATTACAATTATTCCTTAGAACAATGAAGTAAAGGGATTTCTTAGAACTATCAAATAAAGTAAAATATTTTGTAAAGCGTGCATAGTGATGTAATTTAAAACTTTAGACCGTCTGATACCCATACCAGGATCGACTCTGATTATGATTAGTTAGCCAATGCCATACTCAATGTACCATCGTGGCTCCTAACTATATTAGGATTGAAATATAAAAATAAAGCTCACTATACCTATTGTTTTAATTCGATTATGTTGTAATTGAAGGCAGCTAAGATCTTTTAAACTGAAAAAAAAAACCAACAAAATATTAAAACAAAAAAATTCCTACGGGAGAACAAGATACTATAATTAATTCCTATTAATGTCTCTGATATCAGCTACTGAAATTCATTGTCTGAATACCAACAATTTCATAATCAATTTTAAACTTCCATCTTTAGTATGGAATCTGTATGCCCCAGGTAGGGAAAAACGGTTTTATATTATAAGATTATGGTAGCAGCAAATGGTGGATACAACCGTTTTATTTCATAATTAACTTTAGAAATTATAATATGATGAATGTTTACATCAACATTTTGTATGAGAGAGCGAGAGAGAAATGGGCATTAACATTTGGTTTAATTTAATAACAATAATTGACTTGCACATAGGGGTCTTAAGCAGTGGGAGGAAAGCAGAGGACCCAGGGAAAACCCACGAGACTGGACAGGTCACCCTACTCCTTGTCACATACAACTGGGGAATCAAATCCATGTCAGCTAACTTAATGACCGACCTTATGATACAGCGCACACGCTTACCATTCGGCCATCCAACCTCTCACATTTAGTATGACAAGAGACTGATTACAATGTGTATGTATAAATTCACTGCCAAGTTAAATTGTAGTTAGAAATAAATATTAGAGAATACATACCATTCTAAATTTTCTATGACTTTAATTTTATTATCATACAGTTTTAACTCTCTTAAATCCTAAATAAATAAATAAATATTATTCATAATCACCTACAGATTCAAAGACGAAAAACAGTGCCCAAAGTATATGAAATTGAGGGAATGAGTTAGACCATTCATGTTCTTGAAGCAACAACCGCGAGTTTTACAACATCTAGACGTTGTTACACTGGTCAGCAATTCCCGAACTTATAGCTATGTTATCTCCCTTTAATGCAGACACGTGAACAATAGTGTCTGATCAGAGGTTGCGACACAAACTTACTAAAATCAAATACAGTGACCTCCACAGAAACGTTGATTACTTACTGTATTTTTATCTAAACCTGATATTTGTTCGATGTGGTTACAGGATAAATCTAGAATCTTTAATCTTTCAAATTGTTGAAGATTATCAATGTAGGTTAAATCTTCACCATGTCGAATTATTTCATAAACTTTATTATATTCTCTTTCTTGATTTATAGCAAGCTGAAATATAAAGAGGGAATAATTATTATATAATAGTTCATTTTCATCAAACTAGTCAATGGAAATAAAATGAAATTAGGTTTAATGCCTTACTTTCTGCACCACCCAAAAAATAAAAACAGGCATATTCCATGCTGTGTACTATGAGGGAAAGTTTTCCTGGAGAAACAGGGTTTAACGACCACTCGTCACAAACTAGGTCATTTTGAGACTACCATAGGGTTCAATTTTACTTCAGTAATTCACTTGTGCGTAAGGGTCTTTAGAAAATGGAGGACCCAGAGAAAACCCATGAGAATGTACAGGCAACCCTACTCCTTGTCACGTACAACAGGGAATCGAAACCACGCCAGTAGGCTCAATGACAGACCTTATGATAAAGCGCGCATAATAAACCATGTGTAATAAATATAAAAAAAAACAATTACTATTTCTAGGGGATCTATGGTCTTTTTAGCCATTGGTTCTCCAAAAGCAGTAGGAGGTCGTGACCTTGAACTCTGAACATCATAGAATTTGACATCTTGACCTTGATCTTCATCATCTGTGTCGTAAGTAGCCTCACTACCACATCTCTTGCCAACGGAAGTGTTTGATTTTGCTCGATTAGGTTTAGATCGACTTCCACTACCTGATCTTGACCTTGTTGAATGTGATGACCTCTTTGACCCTGCTGACCTTGAAGCACTGTTTGATTGACTGTCCTTTCCAGATCTGAGTTCAGTAAGATTTAATGACAGATCAGCTGGATCAGTTAGTTTGCTGAAATAACACATAATGACAATTAAATGAAATGGGGTTTAACGTTGTTCTGTTCTGCTCCTATATTGAGTTAATGAAGGAAAATTTTGCCCGAGCAGCAGCACTACAGCCTACTCTTATATCAAATTCCAACTGTCAAGGGATCTTTTATGTGCATGCCAATGTGTACACAGGACCTAGGCTTTTTGTCGCTTTCGAATGACTAGACAGCTGTCCATGTCAGGCCCTCCATCCTGCTCACGCATAAATTTAACATTGACGCAATATTCATCAACATGCACAAGCGAGTGTAAACTACGAGAAACTGCTCTCTTGAACTCCACATGGTTCGATTCTTAATTAAATATTATTTTTATTGATATACATTATATCATAGAAATATAGACTAGAATAGCAATGACGTGTTTTACAACGACGTCATAAGTCGGCCATATTGGAAGTTGTATGACGTGAAAAGTAAACACTGCAAGTCGCGCTATAAAGTGCGAGGAGCTTTCTATTCTTTGCGTCTTTATGATAGTGCAACCTATTATCTTGAACTTTGATCGTGCGGCAATTTTGTTTTCACATTGACGTTACAATTTCTAATGAATGTAATTGATTAAATAGTGCCAAATAATTTATATTATCTTGCACGTACGCTTATTTCAACATTTGGCGCAGAATTTGTGGTTGTCTTTGGTCGGATGACCGAGTGTGTTGTATTCGGTCGGATGACCGAGTATGCTGTTTTTGGTCAATAATTTATTTTTGATGTTTGATGCAGTTTAATTTAGCATATTGTAACAAGGAAGCAAGGTGTCACCATTATATATAATATTAACATTAAAATACGTGAATATCACTAAATATATTTTATATGCGAATTCGAATATCGTTAAAATAGGAAAACATGGTTTGATCAAAATGTTCACAGTACATTAAAACACAATAAATCCATGCAACAGATTTTATATACGATTTAGAAAATCGTTAAAATAAGGGAGCATGGTGCCATCAAAATGTAAAAAGAACATTAAAATACATTAAAACATAGATATGACGCCACCCTTTGATGTTTTAAACCAAGATTCTTTAAATTAACAATCGTCTATTATTTATAAAACAATTATAGTTATCTAAATGTCAGATAACCATATCTTGATTTCACATGTTTGTAAATTTGTAGAATTGACGGTTTCCATATTGTCTATTTTGTTGTCAGCGAATTTTAGTTGTTTTTTTTTCTACAAAATGGATTCAACATAAATCAGCCTGCTGCATGTCACTGATATTAACGCCACCTATGTCCACCCGGACGTCCGTCCGTTCATATTGTGTTTGTGAACACTCTACAGGTCATAACTTGAAATATAGGTTTTAAATATCCCAACGATCTCGGTTCCTTTCGATATGAATTATGACCTTGCGATATTGGTACATATCGAACGGTAACTTTCTGGATTACGGCCCCTGATTGAACAAAAATCGCGTTTATAACTCGTGGAACCTATACAGGTCACAATTTTACCCGATTCTAAAAATCGTTCAAATATATCACTGTTACACCATAATGACGGTTGACTTCCCTGTGAGTCTGTTACTTATATCAGAGTATATATGAAATTCCAAATTAAAATTTGGACGGCTAAAAACCCTCTATATTAACCACAGTACTAAGAATATTATCAATATCGATATCATTTTCACGAGAACCCTCTCCATCACAACTTTGACGACTATTATGCCCCCTATCAAGAACATCCCAAATTTTACGGCTAGTCTCCCTCCACATCGAGTTCATCACCACATGTAATCTGTATCAATATTCTCACCATTAATATTCGACTGTGTTATAAACATGGTGTCTTCACTTGAAGACATATGACTGGGGTGTTTTGTCGCATGCATTCGTGTGCATGTTTTACGAATCCATCCATTATGTTTTTATCGCTTTTTGCTTTTAGAAAACTATCCATTATTTGTATCTCTATGGTGCTATATTTTAAGTTTGATAAAAGCCCCAGACTGTCCATTATGTATTAACCAAATATTAAGACAGGAAATATGGAACATATAGCCAGCTACAGTCCAAATAAAAGGTTGGTGCGAGGTGTGGCGTTCTCGAGGTATGCACATATAATTTGTTCATATTTGCGATATTGAGGAGGCTTCTTTAAATATTTTAGAATCCAAAGTCTACATATTTCTCAACGGCAGTTCATAGACCTGTAAATTAAATTTAAAGCATAATTTGAGACGCATGCTTTTACTTAGCGGAATCCACATCAATTCGGATTATGGAATTGCATAAATCTTCAAGTCGGGAATCATACAGCTAATTATAGAATATCGCACGGGAAACTCGATCGAACAACTATTTTTTTCATTGGTCAGAGGCGTTTAACCGCGGGAAAATGTACCGTTACTATTGGCTGACAGCATGCATGCACGAATCAAATCATCTTATTTGCATATTACATACTCTATAGAATAATGGTTGGATCGATAACCTCAACGGACACCATGTATTACTTTTTATTAGTGTGCTACCTAGTTTGTCATTATATGCAATAAAAATAAGGAATTTTTTCACGCGAACAAAAATATTTACTTGCCTTTATATACACAAATCACATTTCCAGCACCCAGAATCAAATTTAGTGATATTTTTCTGCCGGCCAAAACCGAAATTCCAATTGGACAATTATTCGAAGTTTGTTTTACATTGGCTTTATTTGCAGTTTGGGGGTTCGTGTTTTGACAAATATACTGAGCGCCATAGAAAACGCATCACTTAGTTTTTATACGCCCACATTTTTATGTGGACGTATATTGTCGTCGCCCCTGTCCGTCCGTCCGTCCGTCCGTCCACAATTGTTTGTGAACAGTCTACAGGTGACAATTTTTATCCGATTTCAATGAAACTTAAAATATAGGTTTATCACCCTAAGATCTCGGTTCCTTTCGATATTGGCATGTATCGGACTGTAACTTCATGGGTTATGGCCCCTGATTGTACGAAAAATCACGTTTTTAGCTTGTGAACAATGTAGAGGTCACAATTTTGATCTGATTTCGATGAAACTTGAAATGCATGTTTATAACCGAAAGATCTTGGTTCCTTTCGATATTTGCGCATATCGGATCGTAACTTCCTGAATTATGGCCCCTGATTGTCCGAAAAATCACCCTTTTTAGCTTGTGCTCCCTGTGGATGTCAAAATTTTAATCTGATTCAAAAAACCGTTTGATTATATCACCGTTACATAGTTATGGGGGTTGAGTTCGAATTTCGTGAAAATCGGACCAAAATTGACAGTCAAAATGGCTGCCGTTTGTACGCGAATAGTGTGAAAATATGTTATATCAAGGTTGTGGACCCTATAGAGGTCACAATTTTGAACCGATTTTCATGAAACTTGAAATGCATGTTTATTACCAAAAGGTCTTGGTTCCTTTCGATATTTGCGCATATCGGATCGTAACTTCCTGAATTATGGCCCCTGATTGTCCGAAAAATCACCCTTTTTAGCTTGTGTTCCTTGTGGAGGTCAAAATTGTTATCCGATTCAAAAAAAACGTTTGATTATATCACCGTTACATAGTTATGGGGGTTGAGTTCGAATTTCGTGAAAATCGGACCAAAATTGACAGACAAAATGGCCGCTGTTTGTACGCGAATTGTGTGAAAATATGTTATATCAAGGTTGTGGACCCTATAGAGGTCACAATTTTGAACCGATTTTCATGAAACTTGAAATGCTTGTTTATAACCGAAAGATCTTGGTTCCTTTCGATATTTGCGCATATCGGATCGTAACTTCCTGAATTATGGCCCCTGATTGTCCGAAAAATCACACTTTTTAGCTTGTGTTCCCTGTGGAGGTCAAAATTGTTATCCGATTCAAAAAAACGTTTGATAGTTTTGGGGGTTGAGCTCGAATTTCGTGAAAATCGGACCAAAATTGACAGACAAAATGGCTGCCGTTTGTACGCGAATAGTGTGAAAAAATGTTATATCAAAGTTGTGGACTCTATAGAGGTCACAATTTTGAACTGATTTTCATGAAACTTGACATGTATGTTTATAACCCAAAGGTCTTGGTTCCTTTCAATATTTGCACCCATCAGATCGTAACTTCCTGAATTATGGCCCCTGATTGTCCAAAAAATCACCCTTTTTAGCTTGTGGTCCTTCTGGAGGTCAAAATTGTTATCCGATTTAAAAAAACGTTTAATTATACCACCGTTACATGGTAATGGAGGCTGAAATCGAATTTCGTGAAAATCGGACCAAAATTGACAGGCAAAATGGCCGCCGTTTGTACGCGAATAGTGTGAAAAAATGTTATATCAAGCTATAGAGGTCACAATTTTGAACCGATTTTGATGAAACTTGACATGTATGTTTATAACCCAAAGATCTTAGGTACTTTCTATATTTGCGCCCATCGGATCGTAACTTCCTGAATTATGTCCCATGATTGACCGAAAAGTTGCCTTTTTTAGCTTGTGGCCCCTCTGTAGGTCAAAATTATTATCCGATTTAAAAAAAACGTTTGATTATATCACCATTACATTGTTATAAAAGATGATGTGGAATTTCATGAAAATTGGACCAAAATTGACGGACAAAATGGCCGCTATTTGTACGCGAATAGTGTGAAAATATGTTATATCAAGGTTGTGGACCCTATAGAGGTCACAATTTTGAACTGATTTTGATGAAACTTGAAATACATGTTTATAACGTAAAGATCTTGGTTCCTTTCAATATTTGCGCATATTGGATCGTAACTTCCTGAATTATGGCCGCTGATTGTACTAAAAATCGCCTTTATCACCTTGTGGTCCCTCTGGAGGTAACAATTATTACCTGATTTAAAAAAATGTTTGATTATATCACCGTTACAGGGTAATCTAGGTTGAGTTTGAATTTCATGAAAATCGGACCAAAATTGACAAACAAAATGACCGCCGTTTGTACGCGAATGGTGTAAAAATATGGTATATCAAGGTTGTGAACCCTATAGGGGTCACAATTTTAATACGTTTTTGATGAAACTTGAAATACATTTTTATAACCTAAAGATCTTGGTTCCTTGCGATATTTGCGCATATTGGATTGTAATTTCCTGAATTATGGCCTCTGATTATACGGAAAATTGCCTTTATGGAGTTCAAAAACATTTGATTATATCACCATTACACTGTAATGAATTTTCAGTTTGAATTTTGTGAACATCAGACCAAAATTGATGAACAAAATGGCTGCCATTTTTACACGAATAGTGTAAAAATATGATATATCAAGGTTGTGTACCCTGTAGAGGTCACAATTTTAATTTGATTTTGGTCAAACTGAAAGATCTTGGTTCCTGTCGATATTTGGACATATCTGATCGTAACTTCCTGAATTATGGCCCCTGATTGTACGAAAAGTCGCCATAATATTAAATGTTTCGTATCCAGTGGAGGTGACAGCTTATTCCATGATATTAAATGATTCGTATACTTTACATTAGCATGGAGCAGAACTTTATAAAAACCAAGAAAAATTCTAATGATTTTCTGATAATTACTTAATATGCGACAACTCTTGTTGACTGCCCGGACGATTTAGCTGCTGTGTGGGCGTATGTTTCGTTGCCTGGCAACCTATTTTTTCATAACAAAATGATCCTATAAACATATCTTATTTATTTTGCTTCTTATTCTGAACAATATTCAAATGGGAACACATAAATAACAACACATTTGTACACTTATGAATGTTTAATCTGTAATCAACGGTACAAAGTCAGAGGGGTCAAAACCAAAAGTACGACACAGATGGTTAATTCCATGTGGCTTCGCTGCACAGCGTGTACGTGTACGCATGGAATATTCTTTCTTCAGTAATATCATACAGCGTAGTGTCTTCGTTAAGAACGGTCTCGTCTTCAAGTGTTAGATATTCAATTTTACTCAAACTTTCAGTAAATTCAATTCTGTGGACGTTAAATTCTATCAGGACTTTTAATTCATCCAGACGAGTTTCTATTTGTCAATGTTCTGTACAGCAGACAAAAAGGCCGCCCTAGCCTTGTCAATTTGTGAACGTCTACCCCTCTCTTACATCTGCGATGGAGAGGGTCTTCCTGTTGATTTGCGGTGCTGTGAGTATGTCAGTTTTTCCATTTTCAATCTGTTGTATCAGTACCGGGCCGCCGTTGAAAAGGCTACAACTGATTTTATGATTTGGTTGTCGAATCAATTGTGGAAATGTTTACTACGAACAAACCCATCTCTTTTCTGTTATGTTGGTCGATCTGTTATTCAGGTGTCATAGACTGACCAGTGGTTTTCTACAAAATATAAACAAAATTTTTTGTTTAAGATGTCTGATCTTATTCAAATTGGAGTGAGGAGGTGGGGTGGGGTAAGGAAATAAAATTACTATTTGCGACAATAAAAAGAATGTGACATTATAAATTATTTTATTAAATAAAAGTAGAAGTTGTGTTCATCTATATAGATTAGTTTGCCAAGTTTGTTCTCTTATTATATATAAAAAAGAAGTTTACTTAAAATTAAAATAGTATAGGCCAAGGCATAATAGGCCTAACATAGAAAAAGAATAGACTCTGTTAGTAGTAGGCCCTACCACCGTATAACTACTAGGCAACACTTCAAAGGGAATTCCCTAAATTTAAAATTTAAGCGTAACTTCATAATCAATATTCATTGGGCCTATTCCTAATTTCATGATAAACGCTATTGTATGGCGGTACCAGCATGTGAAACCTCGCATAATATATAATAGGCCGAGATGTATAGAGTTAGCAATGCTATCTGTTAAGATTTATTTTTAAAAAATCTAAGTTTAGAAAATAATCCAACTAATTATTACGAGTGCACGGTAAAATTGCACTAGGCCTAGGCCTTGTCCTTGTGAGTGACACTAATAATATTTATAGTATAATGACTGTATAATGAATAATTAATACTAATAGTAGTAATACTATGACTAATAGGCTTTTCCAAACCAAATTAATTAAATGTTCATACTTACTTGTGAAAACTAACACCCTGTGCTATCGTCGAGGGATTTTTGTGGAGAAAACACCAAAAAGCAAAACACCGTGGTCCACGCAGATCGTTTTTCGCGTGTGGCTGAGTGGAGGGATACGAGTGACTCGCCATATTGTTTACACTGATTACACCTTCCAAGATGGAGCCTGATAGTCGCGTCATCGGACGTCAAAAGTCACGTGATTGCTATTCTAGTCTATATTTCTATGCATTATATTACTGTTAATGGTTTCATTAAGAACCAATTAGCTAGTTAAAAGCATGTACTATTCAGTGTTCAGCGTCAAAATGTCATCTAGCTGCGACTCGATAACATCAATATGGTAACATCCGTAATATGCCATAATGAACCCACTCAATTACAAAATCTTTAATTGGATGAAATGCCATTTCCAAAGTATTTTTTATGGAATATAAACCTAAATGCCATAATATATATTTTACTGTGATGCTATTGCCTTATGGATCCTTTTACAATTTTTTTTTTTTAAGCCGATGGTTGTTCTAGACATAGACATAGACAGTAGATGAACTTAAAAAATTAACTATATTACTATAATGCATGTTCATTTCTCTAAAACTTTTAAAATATAGAGTCATGCTTATTAAAGCATCACGCCACCATGGACTTTATAATACAAGATCCATGACGCCACGGTACCACAAACTGGTATTAAAAGAAAAATTCAGATCAGAACATAATATTTAAGCTGGTCTACACAGAATTTCTGTTTGATGTGACACTCCATTTTTGTGTTATAATAGGTTTTAATCTAAATATACCTGACCCTAACCCCATTAATTAATAGAAAGAAGGAAGATCCGTGTTGACATACGGACGGCTAACCGCTAGTTTTTAGGTGTAACAGTGATGGAACTAGAAAAGGGAGTCGGATCAAACATGATCGCCGCCTACACACAGAAAGAACCGGTTCAACAGACACAGTTTGAGTTTCATTTCACTGACTACTCAAAAAATATTTGATTTGCGGTGCAATAAAACTTACCTTGGTATTCGTCTCTGTTGTTTTGGTCTTGGATCTAGAGGTAAAACCCCTACAGGACGACCTACTGAACTTATCACTCTAGCCTTAAGTTTTGTATTCATCATAAAATATACAAAATTATTCGCATCTTGTTCAAATTCCACAAAATTCCTCCATTGTTTACCTTAGATTCGTCTACCCTAAGAATTTCTTTATTATAAGAGTTGAACAAGGGACGTAATTTATTAAATTGGAGTTACCTCCCTTCAACACGGCATAACTATCTTTTTATCAAAATGTTTTTAAATACTTTTATATGATGACGATATTGTCCCATCTCTGAACAGTATACACCCAAACGTCGAAGAGACTGCCTATTTAACATCCGGGGGACAAATATAATACTTGATTTAAAAGTATTTATTCAGAGTTCTTATATACAATTATAAAATAATAATAATAATAATAATAATAATAATTTATTTTTATATAGCGTTCTACACATTCGTTTCAGAAACGCTTTACAAGAATTAAGAGTTAAGTGATAGACATAATCACAAATGAAATAAAATATAATGTATAAGATACCTAAATAAACTATAAAAAATAAAATGATATATAAGTTAACACTAAATAAAAGTGATGCGAAATAAAAATGAGTTAAAAGTCCAAACGTTCATTATAAAAGCCATACAAGGTACAGAGTAAAAAATTAGGGTAAAAGTTGCCTGCTGAATAAAAAGGTTTTAAGGCCACGCTTAAATGAACTTAGTTCCCGTTGCTGACGAAGATGGTGTGGAAGGTTATTCCATAGATATGGCGCTATGGTTGAAAAGGCTCGCCATCCGTAACTTTTACTGGTATGTCTTGTGTCTGTTCTTATGAGAGCGTAGAGTTCGGAATTATCAGATCTTAAGCCCGACCTTCCAGGAGTATACAGTTGAATTAGTTCACGCAAATATACTGGTGCCTGATTGAATAAACACTTGTGTACTAATAATACAATTTTAAATTCAATACGCTCCCGAATTTTAAGCCAGTGAAGGTCATAAATGATAGGAGTGATACTCTCTCTGCAGTTTACTTGTGCTATTAAACGAGCTGCTGAATTTTGAATTGATTGAAGTTTATCTAGTTGATAGTTAGGGATGCCAATAAGTAAGCTGTTGCAGTAGTCCAATTTACTAGTTACAAATGCATGAATAAGTTTCTCGGTTTCTAGACGATTTAGAAGTGACCTAATTTTAGCAATTTTGTAGAGTGAATAAAATGCAGATCGGCACAGTTGATTTATTTGTGATTTCATATGACCATCGTCGTCAAAAAGGATGCCAAGGTTTCGTACCGAAAACGATGGGCTTATATTCACCTCGCCCATTTTCATAGTTGCCAGTTTTTCGGCTTCTTTCTTGAAGGAAGATTTAAAATGGACCACTTCTGTTTTGCCATCGTTTAAGATCAAAAGGTTTGATTTCATCCAATGTCTGATCTCCTGTAGACAATTCTGCATAATGGAAGACACATCTGATGGTTTATTACAAACCATATATAACTGGGAATCGTCAGCATATAACATACATTCAAGGCCATGACGTATGAATATTTCTTCGAGTGGGGTAGTGTACAAAGTAAATAAGACAGGTCCCAAGACTGACCCTTGTGGTACGCCAAAAATTAATTCCGATGACTTAGAAGTGTTAGGTTCGCACACTATAGTTTGACTTCGGCATGTGAGGTATGACTTAAACCAGTTCAATGCAGTGTCAGTTACACCAAAACGACACTCTAGACGTTTCAACAGTATCGTGTGATCTAATGTGTCGAATGCGGCTGAGAGATCTAGCATCACTAACAGAACATCCTTTTTGGAGTTGAGAGCAGTCATTATATCGTTATGTACTTTAACTAGAGCAGTTTCTGTACTATGATGAGGTCTATATGCAGACTGGTATTTACCAAGCAGATTATTTTCTAAGAGATAGGCACTTAATTGATTGACAACGATTCGTTCCAGTGTCTTAGACAGGAATCCAAGATTTGACACAGGCCTGTAATTTTTTAGCTCGTTTTGATCCAATCCGGATTTCTTTAGTAATGGTTTTACTATTGCACACTTGAATGCCTGTGG
The DNA here is from genome assembly GCA_948474765.1 of Patella depressa. Lineage (NCBI taxonomy): Eukaryota > Metazoa > Mollusca > Gastropoda > Patellidae > Patella > Patella depressa. The sequence goes on from OX419718.1 coordinate 6,111,769, forward strand.
CACAATTCCAGACTGCAGAGACGAATTAAACAGACTTACAAGGGATGGTGATAATTCATTCAGGCATTCTTTTAGCAGCTGTGTTGGTAATGGATCAAGGGAGCATGACTTGGAAGGCGAGCTTCGAATGATTTTTATTATATCCTCGGTAGTTACAGGTTGAAATTGGCTAAAAGTCTGGTCACAACCACCGGTTGATATACACATTACAGGCTTATTCCCTTGTCTCAAACGTACGACCTTTTCAATGAAAAAATCAGCAAATGCATCACATACCTGATTTTGTGGAATATTGGTCGGTATAACAGTTATACCGACGCTTTTACCAGTAGATAATTGGTCGATAATTCTAAATAACCCTTTGGTATCTGCTTCCTGTATTCTTTCTTTGTGGTAGTTTTGCTTAGTTTTATCAACTTCACGAAAATAATTATATCTTTTGGATACAAATATTTCGTGATGTACTTCAAGTCCTGATGTATTCCACTTTCTTTCACACTGGCGCACCTCCTGTCTTAGGTGTGCCAATTCTCCACAGTACCAGGGAGCTCTAGGTTTGTCGATGATTGTTTTCGTTACCGTTGGTGCCAGCTCGTCTAATATGGTATTGATTATCAACTTGTACCTATTATATTTAGCCTCGGTGCTATCCTGTTCATGTAACTGTAAATCATCCTGGAACCGTTGGGCTATATGTTCTTTAAATTCCGAAATATTTATAGACTTAAGTTTTCGAAAAGTTACAGTTTTAGCTTTGTTTGGTGGACGAGATATGTTTAATCCAAACTGTATAAAACAATGATCTGAAGGCAGATCATTATTGGCACAAACCTCACGGATTATTTCATCGGAAGATCGAGTGATTATTAAATCCAGAATATGCCCTTTGTCATGTGTGGGAGACTTCACATGCTGTTGGAGACCCCACAGATCCAGGGTTTCCAGAAATTGTTTTACATACCTATCATCACAGTTATCTACATGTAGATTAAAATCACCACAGAGTACTAGATAGCCTGGTAGAGTGTTTAAAGTTTCGAGTAAAACTGAAAATTCATCTAAAAAATCCTTTTTCGTTGAAGTGTTTTTCTTTGATTCTGGTGGTCTGTAAATCGTTAATGTTCTTAGCACACAACTACCACACCTAAATGCAACTTCAAGACACTGAAATGATCGAAAATTGTGTTCGCGTTTACTGTTTATGGATAGGTTACTTCTTGCCAGTATCCCTACACCGCCTCCTCTTCGGCTAGAACGAGACACTTGGTAAAAATTGAAATCACTGATGGATGCACTAATCTCAGTAATGATAGGATCATTTTTACCAGTTAACCAGGTTTCCGTTAGAAATAAAATGTCAAGTTGGTCTTCTAGGATTACGGATGACAGGCCACTTACTTTTCCATTTAGGGACCTACTATTCCACAGTGCACACCTTAGTTTAAGTTTGCTTGCATTTTGACTTGTTCTTGAAACTGGAACTAAAACTTGCATGCGAGAAAAGTCGTCGTTGGATACTGACTTTTGATTATCAGGTCTACTTGTTACTAGAGTTTTAATGCAATTTTCTACACATGTTAGGTTGGCCAAGTTATCAAAGTTTACTCCTCTAGTTGTATTAGTGAGTTTTCGTTCAGTAGTCCTTGTAATAGTTTTAATGAGTCTCTGTTTGTACTGGCCTGCTCTACAACCCCTGCTTGTGACAGAACACATCTCACAATCTACTGATTTTAAAGTGAGTACTAATTCAGTTTAGAACAATATGAAAATTAAATTTGCAAATATCTGCATAATCAAAGTACCGATTTACGATTTGATGTGACAGAATTAAGTACGGTATCCTTATCCAAGAGTGGTCCAATTTGGGGAAATATCTATATCCAATTCGACTAGCTAACTTAATAAAATCACAGAGCAAAAGTAAAATGCAGCCACTAGTGAGGGCGCTCTATACAAGATCACAATATGCGTTATAGAGGGAATAATATGAATAAGTTGGATACAGTAACAAGCAACTTAATGCTTATATAAAACTGCTTCCAGAATGGAGTGACTTGAATATAAATTTAATGATCAGCTGGTAATGTAATACAATGAGAATGATTATCAATATTAGGGTTTTAGTTAACAATGAGATGAGAGTGGTATATAAATAAAAAAAAAATAGTCAAAGGAAAAGAGAGAAAATACTTAATAAAAAAATCAATGCAATCATCTCAATTATAGTTCTATGATCACAACAGTACTACTGCTAATGCGGCAGGCTTTCCACAAGATGTAGGCTACGCGTTTTCGGCAGTTCCATGGGAACGGTCACATTACATTTGCATTAGATCGACAATATTTCTGGGAGATTCGTTCGTGGGTAGTGATAGCCATGCCGCCATCAGCAAATTGAAATATAGATTCTGCCATTTTATGTACATGGAAGTAGCATAACCATGTAAACTTCTGTATACCAAGGTTAAAATTAAGCTTTAGGTCAGCAAATAACGCATATTGTGATCTTAACCTCCATGCATCCATTTTGAAGAAAAGGGTGTTTTTGCTGTTAAGTCTTCTTTCATTTGTATCCCTAATTTAGACCTCTCACTCATCGGTTCCTACGCGAAAAACGGCTTTGCCTCAACTGGAATTGTTACTTGTGAATCGAAAAGAAATGAAATGGGGTACTGTTCTGCTTTAAACCTGGGCTAATGAAGACGGGCATATGCCATACAGTGTGCTGTGACTTTGACTTGTTCTTGAAACTGGAACTAAAACTTGCATGCGAGAAAAGTCGTCGTTGGATACTGACTTTTGATTATCAGGTCTACTTGTTACTAGAGTTTTAATGCAATTTTCTACACATGTTAGGTTGGCCAAGTTATCAAAGTTTACTCCTCTAGTTGTATTAGTGAGTTTTCGTTCAGTAGTCCTTGTAATAGTTTTAATGAGTCTCTGTTTGTACTGGCCTGCTCTACAACCCCTGCTTGTGACAGAACACATCTCACAATCTACTGATTTTAAAGTGAGTACTAATTCAGTTTAGAACAATATGAAAATTAAATTTGCAAATATCTGCATAATCAAAGTACCGATTTACGATTTGATGTGACAGAATTAAGTACGGTATCCTTATCCAAGAGTGGTCCAATTTGGGGAAATATCTATATCCAATTCGACTAGCTAACTTAATAAAATCACAGAGCAAAAGTAAAATGCAGCCACTAGTGAGGGCGCTCTATACAAGATCACAATATGCGTTATAGAGGGAATAATATGAATAAGTTGGATACAGTAACAAGCAACTTAATGCTTATATAAAACTGCTTCCAGAATGGAGTGACTTGAATATAAATTTAATGATCAGCTGGTAATGTAATACAATGAGAATGATTATCAATATTAGGGTTTTAGTTAACAATGAGATGAGAGTGGTATATAAATAAAAAAAAAATAGTCAAAGGAAAAGAGAGAAAATACTTAATAAAAAAATCAATGCAATCATCTCAATTATAGTTCTATGATCACAACAGTACTACTGCTAATGCGGCAGGCTTTCCACAAGATGTAGGCTACGCGTTTTCGGCAGTTCCATGGGAACGGTCACATTACATTTGCATTAGATCGACAATATTTCTGGGAGATTCGTTCGTGGGTAGTGATAGCCATGCCGCCATCAGCAAATTGAAATATAGATTCTGCCATTTTATGTACATGGAAGTAGCATAACCATGTAAACTTCTGTATACCAAGGTTAAAATTAAGCTTTAGGTCAGCAAATAACGCATATTGTGATCTTAACCTCCATGCATCCATTTTGAAGAAAAGGGTGTTTTTGCTGTTAAGTCTTCTTTCATTTGTATCCCTAATTTAGACCTCTCACTCATCGGTTCCTACGCGAAAAACGGCTTTGCCTCAACTGGAATTGTTACTTGTGAATCGAAAAGAAATGAAATGGGGTACTGTTCTGCTTTTAACCTGGGCTAATGAAGACGGGCATATGCCATACAGTGTGCTGTGAAGCAAATTTTGCCCGGGCAGCAGCACTAAGGCCTACTTTATATCGAATTCCAACTGCCAATGGATCTTTTACGTGCACGCCAATGTGTACACAGGACCTCTGATTCTCATCCCATGCAAACCTCTGTCCTCTATCACTGACAAGGGGAACCACTCGTGAATCGAACTGTGATATATTCTAATGCATGTGTATTGTAACATTAAACTTATTGGGAATACTTGAAGGGTTTATTTCAGATATCTTTATATTGTATAGCTTTGGAAGTATTATCTATCAGAAACATAAAATATAAAGAAATACAAATACACAGATTGACTGAGGACTTGAAGAGGCTGTTCTCCCTAAACGCTGACTATAGTTTGGAAAGGGGATGCGATGAAATTGAAGATCATTAGTTCATGGTTAAGAGAGTGTTCCATCTTTCTTAGCTTGATAATTGCAGAAAAGAAGGATGCTAGAACCACTTATTTCAGGAACTATATTGTTGTTCCTAGTGCTTAACGTCTGCTTCCACCGAAGGCGACAACACAGACAAGTTGTCTCATTTTCATTTGTAATCATTTCACATGCTCAGGGGTTATTCTAAAAACAGGAAGAAGCTTTGGCTTTACTATGTCTTGTCTGCGATATCACTTTTTGTGGAAGCAGACTACTACTACATGCACAGGGGTCTTTTCTGTGGGAGGGAACTGGACTATCCAGAGTAATCTCACCCCTATTTCCAAGTCACACACCAAGGATTGAAACAATGACAGCAAACCAGGATACCAGCCACTAGAGCTCGAAGTAAGACACTCTTAGACCACCAGACCATCCCCCACGCCACAGTTATAGGTGGCAGTAACTTGTTTATATATCCTATGCAAAAGGAAAGAAAATTGGTTTTTAAACATCTTATTTTTCTGCTCCTGACCGCGCTAATGAAGACAGGCATACAGCATCAAGGTGCTATGAGGGGAATTTTGCACAGACAGCAGCACTACAGCCTACTCTTCTATCGAATTCCAACTGCGAAGGGATTCTTAACGTGCATGCCATACTTTGTTCCTTGCCAGATCCTCTGTTCCACTGACAATAGGGAGCAACGCCAGAAAGTTCAGATGAACAGGTATCAAACACCTTACCCACCCACCCACCCAGCCACCGTGGCTCCTGTATGCAAAATGGTTCCATTTCTGGTCTTAAACTCCTTAAAGAGATTCAGCTGTTAGCAGGGGATCCAAAACGGATACGATCAAACAATAACAGAATACTTGTCTTCACCAAAGGAGTTTTTATTTACACCTCTGGGTTTTTAAAAGTTTTTTTTTTAATATTTAGAAAAAGAATCCTAGAATTTTTCCTCCAAGATGCTTTTTTCTCGCTTCTTCGTGATCCATAATACCTCCCGATGTCGTTAACACTATATATCTGTAAAAACAAAAGATAACGGTTACTAGCAGGAAATGGGGTTCAATGTCTATTCGACACAAAAATATGGTTAAATTTCTCATTAATTTGCTTTCACATAGGGTGTCTTTAGCTGTAGGAGGAAACAAGAGAGGAAGAGAGAAATGGGGTTTAACATCCACTCAATGCCAACTAGGTCATTTCGGAACAATAACATGGTTTAATTTTATTTCAATTATTCACATGCGCGTAGGGGTTTTTAGCAGTGGGAGGTAACCGGACGCCCCAGAGAAAACAAACGAGGTAGAATAGACGCCCCTACTCCTTGTCACGTACATCTGGGAAATTTAAATCGTGGCAGTTGACTCAATGACTAGCCTATGATGCAATGTGCACATCCGACCCCCACGGAAACTGTAAGACTCGGAGAAAGCCCTCAAGGTTGGACTGGTGACCCTACTCCTAGTCAAGTACAAGTTGGGAATCAAACCATGCCACTTGCTTCATGACAGACCTTATAATCTAAATCGCACACAAACTCATAAGGCCGCCAGGAAATTAGCTACTGATCTCAACACAAACTCATTAGGCCACCAGGAAATTAGCTGCTGGTCTCAACACAAACCAAAATATTGGGTTGTATTTAAATTGCTAGCTGTTAAAGTCCAAACAAAACAAATCTTTTTGCCACAATTGTTTTTATTGATTAATACAAAGTGAAATGGTGTTTTAATTCGGTAATTTTTGCTTGTGGCTTTATCAAATTCCTTTCACACAGGGCTCTCTGGGGAACGAAGCGAGCCTAGAGGTTGAACCTAATCTCCATGGGTTCTAAACGCGGATGGGATCAAAAACCCTGGTCTGGTGTATATGTTGAGTAATCCTTGATAGTTAAAATTCAAACAAAGATAAGAGTAGGCTGAAGCACCACTGTCTGGGCATAACATTCTCCTAGAACACCGTACTGCATGTGCGTCTTCCAGAGTCCGGTTTGTGCACAAGAGTTAAACCATTTCTTTTCATATCATTTCTAAACATAGATTAAGGGGACCTACTCATCGAAAAACCAAATTCTATATTTATACTTAGATTTCAGCAAATATGTGATATTATTAACCCCTTTAGGTAGTTGATCTGGAATGCACGACTTTTGTCACCCAATTTTCTGCCGTTGCCATGGTAACTGGCCACGCCCACTTTTTGTGCAAGCTTTTTTGTGGAAGCTTTTTCTCAAAGCCTAATACATATATTTTACAAATTCCAACTGCAATTATTACCTGATAGTCTAAACTGTGCAATGAAATAATAATATCCACCTGGGATGATTCTGAAATATTTTGTGCCCCTTGAGATTCGAAAGATCGAGAATCTGTATGAAATCAAAGTTTCGAACTTCACCGACATATAGTAATTTTCAAATTAGAATGCTAAAACTCTTTCATTGCATACAACTCATAGCACTGGTTACATATTCCAAATTTCAGGATAATCCGTTGAACGGTTTTTGAGAAATTGTGTCCACAAAACTGTATGACATCATAAAAGTCTGATTTGAGAAATCGACAAACAAAAATGCACCCAAAGTAATGTATCATGAAATAACAGAATTGGCATTGTTTTTTGGTTTTTTGTTGAAATTAGGTTATTGCAGTTGTACATTTGAGACATAATACCTATATTTCATAAAAGTAAGGGTGGTACAAGTTTTGGATGCTGTACAGGTCTGAGTACTAAGGCCAAGGGTTTGTGTTGGATGGAGGGTGGGGACAGATCTGAGTCTCGAGTTGCTGAAATCACAACAAAATAATATTTGTTTCTAATAAATTATAATTGAGACTAAAGACATCAACAGATACATTCATTCACACCACAGGATGTTGGGTTGTATGTTTCACAATGTGGGAAGGGGTTGAGATGGGATCAGATGAGTGGGGAGGGGGGGCGGTCGGAGATACATCACTAACGACGCTACTTGTTTCCGAAAATAGCGACTGATCGCGGTCATTATCGGGCTTATCACTACCAAATATACCAGAGATATTACATTTTGGACACCAAGGTCGTTTCTTCTTGTCAAATATACTTTTGGCGAGCCATTTTATTTGTTTTGGGGTCGAAATACCGACTAAATCCATTTTGCAGCGTGAGCTATCCGCCATAGTTGTATGGATCACATGGTCGATCACATGACCTCTCACGTGACGCGGTTGACTAATTTACATACCGTTCAGCCAATGAAAATAGACTAAACGTCAAAAGGTCAAAGTTTACTACCAAATAAGGACAATTGGGTCGGGAACACCCTCTATTTCGCGCGCTACTGTCGTTTTCAGTATAGAGACACATTGAAGTAATTTGTATGACGTTACAGGACTGGAATTCCCCTTTCTATTGATACCAAGCATGCTGGGATTTCCTCTGCCATCATGGCGGCAATCGACGGCGAAATACGAACAATTTCAGGAAATAATATTAATTCTATCAACAAAACAACACAAATAGGGTGAGAAAATGACTAATTATATGTAAAATAAAAATATTTAATAAAAAAATGAACGGATATGTGAAAGTAAACATATTTGTGGAGTCAAATACGGCAAAATCTCAATGTCCATGAAAATGATGAAATTTGCCCATTTCATACTGAACTCGAGCCGTAGGTCCCCTTAAATGGCCACCCAACCTCAACATCTTTAAACAAGAAAGAAAAACTTACCCGAACTGTCGAGAAGGTAGAAGTTGGTTTGTCCATTTTTCCAAGTGTCTGATTGAAACATCAAATCTAGGACTGATAACACCACACTACAGAGAATAAAATGGATTAACATAATTAAAAGACATAATAAATGGGAGAGAGAGAAATGGTGTTTAACGTCCACTCGACACAAACTAGGTCATTTTGGGACTAACATATGGTTTAATTTTATTTCAATAATTCGCTTGCGCGTAGAGTCTTTAGCAGTGGGAGGAAACCGGAGTGCCCAAAGGAAACCCACGAGGTTGAGAAGGCGCCCCTATCTCCATGCCACATACGCTCACACCAAGGATCGAAACCACAGCCGCAAGCCAGAGGTGACCGGCCAGCTAGAGGTCGAAGCGCGGCACTCTAGACCACTAGGCCGTCCCAACCCCCTTATAATAAATGGGGTTTAACATCTGAAATCAGCGGAGATGCTGCCTTTCGTTAGATAGACTTTTGACCCTATGACGCAAGACATTTGATTAACCTACTAGCGTTGATGTGGGGATATCCACAGTTCTGTACATCACACACCAAACACTCACCGCAACAAGTTTCATTGGCTGATCCCTCACATCACCCAGAACGTGGGTTAAATAATAACCATATCCTAGTGTAGTAATTCAAATAAATTGAAATTTTGAACGATAAAAAAAAAAAAAGAGAAATGGGATCTGTGTTTTAATGGCACTGTGTAAAATCGGACTAGCATTAAACTATTTTTGGACCTACACCAAGCTTTCACAATATTGTCATATCAAGGGATCAAAAGTCCTCAAATGGTTATCGAAGCATTAAAGTCAGACAATAATTTGAACTTACTTTATTTAATCTTCCTGTTAAATTGACGATAATTTTACAATTTCTGTGATCATCAATTATTTCAAATTCACCAATATAACCTATATATGAAAGTAAAATTCATTAAATTTATAATAAATACCAGAAAATGTAAGAGAACCCCTGTTTAAGATGTATTTATCTAGGATATTTAAGAACTCGAGACCAAGGTAATTTATTAATTCAACTGTCAATCAGATCATAATCAGCTTCATATTTTATTCAGAAGAACGAAGGTATGAATTTAGATCATCATACTGACAAAATTTACATTAGGCCATATAACTAGTAGAGAGAACGGATGGAGAAAACACGCGAGGTTGGGCCTGCTCCTCCACATTTCTCGATGCCATGTGTACAAACACTTCACTTGATCTGTAATGTTAACACTTTACACTACTCCCACCTCCCATCTGATGAATATAAACATGTACATGTAACACTGTGAAAGATGGAGCATAAGTTTAAAGTTCCAATTTCACATTTTCTAAGAAAGTCAAAACATAATTATTTCTATGTCTTTTGCTCAAAAGGTTGTCAACTCACTATTATACGGTCCTGGGCAAAATTTTTTGGGCATTATAAAGGGTGACACAGGGTGATTGAGGAAATAGTTACTCAATTACCTCCCTTGTTTTCCCATTCCTCTCCATGGACGGCCATCTTCAAACGTTTGAATTTGAAGTTGAAAATGATATTTTTGCCAATTTCTCAACTGGCAGTACTGAATTATAGGATTAATAGGATTATTCTTTAACAAGGTAGGACTGTTTATAGGTTCAATCTATTTTTGGGCTTTATTTTAATACATTTTAAAAATATAACTTAAAAAAATGCTATTGGAGCTTTAATAATCTTTGTCTGGTGAACATCAACAAGTCAATATGATTATTGTATCCCTGGGCCAGTTTTTCAAGCACTTGGTCTTACACAAATGAAGTGGGACCGCTTCCATGTAACCACCGAAAACGTTCGGAAACTTGTATATTGAAAATGCCTTCTACTATTCAACAGCATCCATAAGCAGGAGTGACGGATAATTTAATCATAATTGAAGTAAACTAACCATGTTTCATCATTACTGTGAGAAAGCGGATGATGACCTTTGAACTGGGTCTTAAAATCACCTGTCGCTTGCCACGCCTCTCAGCGGCAGTGATTCGGTTCAAGGCCATAGCTAAAACACTTATCATCACCATCTTGGCGGCTGAAAAACACAATTTTAAATTTAAATATTTATTAAAAATTCCATTAGGAGACTTTAATGAAAAAATATAAATTTATTAAGCCATTTATCAGATCAATTTTTATCTTCAATTAATTTAAGAAGAACGAAGGTATAATTGAGTATATCATCATACAAATGGCTACAATCTTCCGAGATTCAATATCATTTGATGTCTCTTTACACATTTGTGATAAAATCCTGTTTATTGCATTTCCCAAAATTTCAGACACACTTTGAGTGTCAAGGATAGAGAGAGAAATGGGGTTTAAAATATGGTTTAATTCATTTCAATAATTCGCTTGTGCGTAGGGGTCTTTCACAGTGGGAGGAAACTTGAGGATCTGGAGAAAACCAACAAGGTTGGACAGACGACCCAACTCTGTTAATACCGAAATATGTTTATTACAGCATTTGGAAGCTTTGTGGAATATACACTCAGTGTTTATAACAGTATTTATTGCTACATATATTAAAAGAAAGGCAAATTTTCCGAAAGTATCATCCCGAAAATGTTTTGTTTTTCGGTTCATAAAAGAACACTTGTTTTTTTTTGTGACTGAAGTTGGTCTATTCAGCTATTATCATTATGCAGAAACAATCACAAAGTATTATTTAATTTCAAATAAATCAGCTTGTCTGCATTCAGAAAGGTTGCAAAACATAAACTGTCCAACAAACTCATCAACCAGCCCGGGCCTTCAGGAATTGCACACAGCAGCTTATATGTTTGTCGGACTAATATACACCACAGCGTACTTAGCATGGGTTTAGTTCTCAGAAATATAAAAATTGCCACAGAAATAAAGCCACAAGTCAGATCAATTTTTATCTTCAATTAATTTAAGAAGAACGAAGGTATATAAATGAGTATATCATCATGCAAATGGCTTCAGTCTTCTAATTCTATTCTCTATGACAGTTTCCATTGTTATTCCACTTAAAATGAATTGCAATGGGGACTTGATATCTTACTTTTCGTCCACAACCACTGAATAAGCCGTCTACCGGCTTCCACAACCAATGGTTTTGTCGTCCACAACTAATACTTGACCCGTACACACTTGAATTGCATGGAATAATTTATTTTACTCATTGATTGTTTATCATTGTTTTATTTATCCAATTATCAATTAGCTTGGTTCACCGATTGATTAACATTATGATTTTAGATTAGTTCACAGATGTTTTTGTCATAAATTTGTCAAATACCATCCGTTCGACACAAACTAGTTCAGTTCGGGACTAAGGCAATGGTTCTCTTTTCTTGTTTTCAATAATACGGTTGTTCGTAAGATCTGTAGCAAAGTGAGAAAACCTGAGGGCCCGGAGAAGACCCAGCAGGTTGAACAGGCGACCCTACTCTTTCTCTCGTACAAGAGGGGAATCGACACCACACCAGTTGACTATGACAGACTGTATGATACAGCACGTACATTCTTACCATTCGGCATCCCCATCCAATTTGTTAATATAGAGCAAAGCTCTAAAGCATCACGCAAAGCGCGGTGCTTGAGCAAAGCTCTTTTCTGTTAACACAGGAGCGTAAGCAAAATGTCACCCACAGACTGTTGATTAAAAAAAATTTCAGACCGGATACACTGGGCAAAATTGGCAATGCGCATGTCAACTTACCAAATCTCGCCCAAGCGAGATTTCGCGTCTCTAAGAAATATTTCTATGACGCGTTGAATGAATGACGTCACATACTTTTGACGTCAATGAAAATTCTCACACTTTTTTGTTCTTTTTTCAACTGGGGAAACTTTATCATGAAGGTTTTATATTTGACAACAATCACACCAGCTTCGCTCTACTCAGGCAAGGCCTGTTACATATTAATTAGCATTGGGCATTGGCATTGTATTATGATTTTTGATTAGTTGAACAATGTTTTTGTAGTAAAGAAGTCTCGTATTGTTTGTTAATCGGTGATATGTTTTTTTAATGTTTTTGACTTGATATAACAATTGCGTATATTTTTAGTGGCACCTTAAAGTTCCAATTTCACTTTTTCTAAGAAAGTCAAAATATAATTATTTCTATGTTTTTTGCTCAAAAGGTTGTCAACTCACTATTATACGATCATGGACAAAATTTGGGGGGGGGGGGGGGGTAGAAAGGGTGACACTGGTTGATTGCGGAAATAGTTACTCAATTACCTCCCTTGTTTTCCTATTCTTCTCCATGGACGGCCATCTTCAAACGTTTGAATTTGAAGTTGAAAATGATATTTTTGCCAATTTCTCAACTGGCAAAAGTGAATTATAGGATTAATAGGATTATTCTTTAACAAGGTAGGACTGTTGTGACAGTATTTGTTCTTAAATCAGGTTCTTTATGATAACACTTGTATATACTTCTAATAATATTTTTATTCTGCTTCTTACAATAGGTACAAACATCGTGATGTAAACGACCGTAGAACTAACTATATGGAAGGAGTCATGACTTAATTAGCTTGGCTTAGCACGAGTGTGCTAACTCCAGAAGCTCTCGTCTCGTCTCGTGCCAAGGCACCCATGGCCTTTGCTCAGTCCTGGCCGGACCTAACTCCTAGCCCTGCCTGGACCTCACTCGTATCCATTAGGTACCTTCATCTAGGCACCCGCCTAGCACGGCCTCCTGGACCTGACTGAAGATTCGTTTCTGTTCTGAGTTTATAAACGTATTCGAGACAAAGGAGCTCATTAGACAATGTATCAAGCATCATATGAAGGTTTAACATTCAATATAGTTTATCAGACAAAGAAAGTTAGATAAGACATGCCAACAACAAGTTATAGTTACGCAATGACATAAGGAATACTACCAAGATCTCCAGCCGGGTCTTGATAGCAACAGGTTTATGTTACAATCACTAACACGTATTTTAATATGGCAGGACGCCTCTATGACATATGTCATTGTGTTATACTGTTTATAGGTTCAATCTATTTTGGGGCTTTATTTTAATAAATTTTAAAAATATAACTTAAAAAAATGCTATTGGAACTTTAAAGCCCTGTTTACATTTGGCCGCGATAACCGTGCCGTACTAGGTACGGTACCAGGCCGCGATAAATTTCAAGAAAGGGACCCGTTTACATTACTCTAAAATAACCTGGCACGCTTAAAATTTGTAATGTAAACGGGGTTTAAGAATCTGACGCTTTGTTAGCGTGTACCAAGCTCAAGGGCAGTTAACTCTGTTTGGCTTAATATTTGGTCCAAAAACACGTCATGAATTTAAGCGGAAAAGTAGGTATCGAATTACGTTCGACCATACCCATTTTTTTTTGGCGGATGGTGTAACTTGGCGGGAGATGTTCGGGGGAATGTTGGGCCTGTAGAACATAACAATTTGACCCGTATCAGGTGAGTGTAACGATTTTTTCTAGAATTTTAAAAAATTCAAATATTTTTCATTTCTTTACGGAGGAATGTTCCAACTTAATTTTATGATTTTATGACACCTTAGAGAATATTCCATTCATAAAAAATAAAAACCGAATTGTCGTGGACGTAATCATGCGTTAAATTGGGAATTAAGTAAAAAATACAGCAAATAACGGTACATGACGATAAACCGGAAGTTAAATATATATCATGGATGCCTTGACGAGCGCTGTAGCTATTTGTTTTCATTCCGTAAAAATGTACTTTTTCGGTCTTTTTTTTTTACATAGATCGGTTACAACATGCCATAGAAAATAAAACCGCCCATGTTTATAAATAAGAATGATTCAATTTTAGCCGATATGATTCTATATCTGTAGAAAATGGACCGAAACCGACCCGAAGAAACGGCATTATTGACAGACATAGGCCTAAATAAAACATTGCAGTATTAACGCACGTTTTTTAAAAGCAGAATTATATACATTGTATCAACAAAAAATAATCCACGTATAAGTTAAAGTGAAATGTTAGGCCAATTTATTGTCAATGACATATAGGACATAATGTCATGCGATATTGCGAGTAGGCTGTCTAATTTAAATTGTAAAAGTAATATTTTTGTCAATATAGTAGTAATAATCAGATTGTGGGTATGAAAACTAATCCTTTGTACTGGTTTTTCCATTTTTATTTTATTTATTTTTTTCCACAAAAGCTGTTTATCTGTCATATTAAATTTAAATTGTTACCCAAACTAGAAGATAAAAAAAAAAAGAAACAGCTAGCAAAAACAATTATTGTTTGATATTGTTATTTTTTTTTTTTTTTTTTTATAAATCACCAATATCTTTTTATCTATTTATTTAAGATTCAAATCGAATTAAATTGAATATTACTAGGATGAAATCTTAAAATGCCTTGTTGTAATTTTACTATTTTATATTTATTTTCAGGTACTGGTAAACAAATCAGTTGCATTAGAAACAAATTTTACTTTCTTACGATTCCATATTTCATAAATGTACATTTTTGTTCTTTCTTTTTTTCAGTGAACTTAATAAATCATATTAAAAGTATTACTTGTTTAGATTCAGTTTCTAAGGAGTAGGGTCAACTTGGTTGTCTCTACCGCATCCTTACTGCTAAACACCCCTTACTGACAAGCCAATTATTGATTAAAACGGTGGTGTATGTTAGTCCGAAAATGACCTAGTCTGAGTCAAGTGGAGTTAAAACCCTCTCCATCTTCTATTTCTCCATATATCTACCCTTTCCCCTGCTTGAAATGCATATTTTAAGATTTGTGTGATGGGAACAAATGTTTAAAAAGAAGAAATAGCAAATGATCGTCAAATTTAAGACTAACCCTGTTCATTGATAACTACTTTTTTCTGCAAAAGGGGAGTCTTATTTGTTATCTGAATGATTGTGAATTTAATAAGGAGTAACCAAGCTGTTTTTCTACCAAGTTTCGTGTTAATTCATTGAAAAATAAATTTTTTACATTGCACTGAAGTCAAATTACCACTTTTTGGACCAGATTTCGATTTCGGACCGAAAAAATAAAATTAACAAAAATTGAATATTATAAAAAGTATAAGTCCGATTCTAAAAATTTAAACGGTTTTGAAATTCTAATGTTTGAGCAGTTATTTCTGCCAAGTTTCAAAGCAATTGCTCAAAAAATAAAATTTGGTTGGTACATGCTAGCTTTGTGCCGTGTGATGAAACGACCTGCTCCAGGGGGAAATACGTCTCAGATATGAAATGTAACGGGACTTAACGTCCTACAGTTCCGCTCCGAGAAGACGGGTATACAATTAGAACTATGGAACGAGCTAATACACAACTTCCTAATTGTCTTATCGAAGCGAACAACGGAAATAATTGTCCATGCGATTCCACGAAGGAAGGGCGGTATGCCTGATCTTTAGATTGAAATATCAGGTAATTACACAATCCCGTAACATAAATATCAACATTTATTTACTCATTAAATATTCACTAAGGATTCAGGCCAGTTTATTTATTTTTGGGTGTCGTGGTTCGTGAGATTCATCTTGATTTTTATCAAGTTTTGTTTAGGTCACCATGTTTACCTTTAGAAAGATGGCTGCAAAAGGCCGAAAAAGAGGCTACTTCCGGGAATGTAACTCACACGAACTTCCGGATTAAGGGGAAATTTGGCAGGTGCCCGTAGCAGCTGATTGAAATGGTGATTTGAAGTTAAATTACGACTTTGCTCGTTGACTGTAAGTGTGTAAATCCGTTAAGGCTATTTAATTTTTGATGTGCATATTCAAGTTGTTTGAATTACTAAATATTTCTTGAGAAACTATCAGGTAACCAAACCTCTAAAAGTTTGTTTACATGTTTCTATGGGAAAAGTTATCCCCCTTGGCCATAGCTTTATACACGACTTTCTCAGTTTCACCTTAAAATATTTAGGCTGATTTATTGACCATTTGATTTTCGGTTTTGATTGATAGAGAAAATGATTAATATTTTTGAAAAAGAAAAAAAAAATACAGAAAAAAATTAATGATGCACTCTAAAAGATTTTAATAAAGAGCTGGCCGTTCTTGCTATTTATTAAAAATAGTTCAAAAACCAATAACGGTACGGTAATGAAAAATAAATTTATTGAAAATTTCATCCGAATTGCTTTATTCTAATCAAAGTTATTAGTGTTTGAAGATCTGGCATAGATTGTTTTTTTATCGTAACAACCTGTAACATAGCCTAATCATTAGTTAAATTATAATTCACCATAAAATATCAACAAGGATGAGCCTTTCACTATTGATAGACACATGTACAAGAAATATTCTTAAAGTAGTCAAATATAGGATATAGGTACATATTTGATAGATTTCTAATTTCTAATAAAAATGCAAAAATGCCCCCCTCCAGAAAAAAACTCAATAAAAAAAATGGATTATTTCAACTGAATATGTTAAGTTAGGGGGTTCAGGTCAAAGTTTCAAATGACAGAAAAAATTTTTTAAAAAATATTTTGTGAAAATATACATAAAATGCTACCCAATTTTTTTATTTCATCAAAATATTCCTATTAGATCCGAAGTTATGGAATTTTAAAATCCGAGATGACGTCAAAAATGTAATCAAAACGCTCTATACCAGTCAATGCGTGGAGTGGACCAAAATAAGTCATATCTGAGTGACGTCATAATGGGAATTTTCCCTTCAGAATCGCTAGTAACAATTTTAAAACTGAAAGCCGCACGTTATTGTCAGCTAAGATTTATTAAAATCGTAATAATTTTAATGATAATATGTCAAATATTTATAATCTGGATGATACCACGAAAAAAATAGGCTATATTTAGTCAAAATTTAGCAAATTTCAGTCATTAAAACAGATAAATCTTGTTTTCTCACGTTCTAATTTTCAGATCACGTGGTATCAGACATTGGTATAATCCCTGAAATGTTATCTATCGTTTGATTGGTTCTACATGAAAATCGTCCGGAAACTAACGTGCGGAAATCCAATAAAGTGGGTCGTAGCAATGGAAAATTCTAGGTCGCGTGACGTCAGAGCGGGATTTTCCCACTGGCGCCTCATGTAAACCAACGGTAATTTCGCTTACATTTCGATAATTTTTTAGCCTAAATCTTTGCAGATACCGAGATTGACATTAAAATATTACAATACAATTGCTAGTAATACATTTACTTAAAATAATAATTCAGAATCGTAGATTGAACTTGGCTATTATTTCAGCCACTTGCTGTTCGATTTCACACTCAAGACACGTGACCTGAAACCCCTAGTTAAGTCTCACGCCTTCCAGCTAAAATGTCTTCTTGTGATAATTGAGTTGCAAAGTTCAAGCTTCGTTCAATAATGTCATCTTTTCCGTGGAGCTTGCCCTGTTTGATTTGAGTGTGCTTGTGTCTCATCCTCTGGTTGGACAACATTATTATTCATGTGTCCATGGTAAAGGGAGATAACATATAAGTTCAGGAATTTCTCACTAATCTAGCAATGGCTAGATGTTGTAAAACTCGAGGTCATTGCTACAGGAACATGAAATTCTTGTGGTTAGAAATCAAATTATTTCAAACATGTTTTATATTTTATTTTTCCAGGGAAAAATGTCTGGAAGTGCTTTATTAGAAAGGCGACCCATGTCTAGACATAGTGGTTCCCCTTTAAAAGGGCAATGTAAAATACAGCATCGGTCGGATATCCTTATGAAGGAACAGGTTAGAAAATAAGAAATTTTGTATCACAATGGGAATCTTTCGCAATGTTACCATATAAAATCATCAACTCACTTCCTTCTTGAGGAGATAGAGGTGGGGTTGGATGGCCGAATGGTTAGCAAGTGCACTTGTATCATAAGGTCTGTGATCGAGTCAACTGGTGTGGTTTCCATTCCAGGTTGTACTGTATGAGACAAGAAGTAGGGTTGCCTGTCCAACCTCGTGGGTTTTCTCTGGGTCCTCTGGTTTCCTCCCACTACTAATAAGGCCCTAACCGCAAGCGAATTATTAAAATAGAATTGAACCAAGTGTTAGTTCCGAAATGACCATAGGTTGTGTTGATTGGTCGTTAAACCCCATTTCTCTCTCTCCTTCTTGTGGAGACTCAGTGGCGGCTCATTGAGTATAATGCCTGCCCACCATGAGGTCCTATACTCCGGGGTTGATCTCAGTGCTCGACTTTTCTGGTCTGATTGTCAGCGAGCGGGATTTGATGAGCGAATGTTTTGCGTGTGCATTGTAGCATAAGGTTTGTCATTGAGTTTCGATTCCCCTTTTTTTTTATACGTGACAGCTCTGTGAAATATATTTGAACCATCTCTCTCTCTTTCAATGGGAATATTTTATTTCTCCAGGTTCAGAATGTTCAAGCAAGTCAAGACATGTTAAAGGCTGCAGAAGTAATTCTCCATGCAGCGAAACCATCGGATGCAGACCGGTATCAGACCATTGTAAATGATCTAGAAATAAAAGTAGAACGACAGTTAATTGTCTTACAGGTAAAAATATCATATTTTTAGTCATTTTGAGTGATGATAATAACGTCAAGTAATTTCGATTCCCCACTTGAACATTACAAAGAAGAAGGGTTTTCTCTGGGTTGTCTGGTTTTCTCTCACTGCTAAAGTGAACAATTAAAATAAGAACCAAACCATATGTTAGTCCCGAAATGACCTAGTTTGTGTTGAGTGGACATTAAGCTCCATTTCTATCTTTCCCTCCCATTTGAATGGAAGGCTGTCAGGTTGTTCGGAGGGGACGAAAAAACCGAGGTCCTGTGTACACATTGGCGTGCACATAAAAGATCCCTTGGCAGTTGGAATTCGATATAAGAGTAGGCTGTAGCGCCACTGCTCGGTCAATTTTTCATATTCCCCTCATACCACACTGTATGGCGTATACCCGTCTTTATTAGCCCAAGTTAGGAGCAGAAAAGTAGGACGTTAAACTCCATTTCATTTCATTTCATTTCTCTCTCCTATTTGGATAAAATTCTCTACCCTAGGAAAAATAACCATGTGTTAGTCTCATAATCACCTGTAATTTCAGATAATGCACAAATTAGATACGGAGTTGGCATACGCAAGAGCTGATTTACAGACGGCCTTATATGAACATGTAGGTGATATAAACACAGCTAGAAAACGGGTGAAATGGTTAGAAGATAAAATGGGTGACCTTTGTGGCAAGAAAAGGTTAAAGGTGAGTAAGGACGTTTTTGTTAGTCTCAATAATCAAGGTTGGTGCAGAAAGGGACGTTAATCCCCATTTCTATAAGGGGGCGGGGTGATGGTTGAATGGTTTGTCTGTGCACGCTGTATCATTAGGTCTGTCATTGAGGCAACTGAACTGGCATGGATTCAATGTGTGGTTGTATCTGACGAGGAGTAGGGTTGCCTTTCAAACCTATGGGTTTTCTCCTGGTCCTCCAGTTTACCCCAGACCCTTATGAGGAAACGAATTATTGAAATAAAATTGAACCATATGTTAGTCCCAAAATGACCCCATTTTGTCATTTTATTAGATGAATGATAAGCGGAAATTAGAACCCTTCACAGTAGGAATTGTACGACAAAAAGACTGAAATTATGACGTGACGTTAATCTCTACTTTTCTTTTATTCAGAGTCAGCCAGTAAAAAAAGATGATAAGTCAACTAACAAGACAGAGATTACCAGTCACGAACAGAGGGATTTGGCCGTTGAATCTTCTTTGCAGGTCGACCAGGAAAAATCTACCGTGGAACCAGAGTCAGGAGATGTGGGGACCTCTAGTAATGCTGAAAACTCAACTCGCAATTCCAAGATTATTAGTGATGAAACAGAAGCGTCCAATGAGACCGAAGAACACAAAACACCTGTAACTGCTGAGACCAATGACAAAGAAGTTAGCAATCTGTCGAAAAAAGTGACAATTTTTGTGACAACACCCGATGAAGATGAGCAAGCTGATGAAGATGATGAAGAGATGGTTAAATTAGAAGAGGTAATTCATGAAATTTTCTTATTTTATTCCTGCTAAAAGGTCATGTAAACAGACCTGGAAATAATAGTTTTAGATGTATCTGACAAAATGTCAGACACTAATGGAATAGTATCTAACATTTTCAACTTAGTGCCGGGCATGTATTAATAATATCAATAAAAAAGACTGATCGATGCCGGACAAAATGACACTGGATAATCACACATTCCTACACACAACATGAGATAAATATAGTTCCTTGATGTCATTTACCCCAGTAGTGATCATTTGACAAAATGAAAATAGAAATTCCCCCCCTGCATCATATTTTTAGTATGAGTTGTCTGAGAAGAGAATATATTTTTCGTATTGCTGTAGAAGTACCAAGGCAATCAGGGCTTAATGAAGTGATTATCTCCAAGCATGCTGATTCTGATTTTTTTTTATAAGCAATCTACAACTATGCAAAAACAAAAAACAGAGTTACACAATCATTTTAATTGTTGTTCAGGAGCAAAAAGAAACTGACCTTCCTGGTGGTTCAAGTCTTGATTATGACCAATCATCCAGTTCTAAATGGAAGAAGAAATCAGTTGTACAAATAGTTACAGGAGATGACGTAGAACAACCAACTTTTCTTACAGAAGTTTCTAAAGTTACGTCTAAAAGTGGAGTTACCATTGCTTCTACTGTCGACAATAAAGGTAAGGATACAGAGATTACCTGGTTGACAGAATTCTCGGGATGAATACCGCTATCGGACACAAAGAACCAAACCACCTGTTCCCACTCACAAGGGGTAGCACCTACTGGAATGACATGGAGAGGATGTCGTCTAGTTACTCGAATGGAACAAAAAACTGAAGGTTTCGGGTGGCCTAACATGTAAAATCATAAGGTCTGTCATTGAGTCAATGTGGCATGGTTTCGAATCCACAGTGTTACGTTACAAGGAGTAGAGTTTCCTGTCCAACTTCGTGGACATACACGCAAGGTTGCAAGCGAATTATTGAATTAAAATTGAACCACATCTTAGTCTCAGAATGACTTACTTCATGTCGAATGGACGTTAAACACCTCTTGCAGATCGATTGTTTTTTTGTGGGATCAATTTCAGGTTATGTTTGTGATGTAGAGGAAGATGCTGTTAGAGATTATTGGGAATCAGAACATCATCGATTTGATCTGGGACAATATTATAACGAGTTGATAGATAACGACCCGATATCCTACCATAATCTAGGTGTATCCTTACCTGGATGTTTTATAGATAATGATACAGGTAATTATAATTATAATATAAAGACGACCTGATATCGTTCGATAATCGTGGTGTATCGTTACCTGGGTATATTATAAACACTTATACAGGTAATTATAACAAGTTTATAGATAACGGTCCAATATTGTTCCATACTCTAGGTGTTCCCTTACCTGAGTATTTTATGAATACTTATACAGGTAATTATAATTATAATGCTCTTACCTGGATGTTTTATAAATACTTATACAGGTAATTAAAACAAGTCACATATTTTTAGCAGTCAATATCGGTGCAAATCTCCCACGTGGATTTACTACTTATAAGGAGTAGGGTCGCCTGTCAAACCTCGTGGGTTTTCTCCGTATCCTCCAGTTTCCTCCCACTGCTAAAGACCCCTATTATTGAAATAAAATATTTTTTTTTAAAAAAAAATATGTTAGTCCCGAAATGACCTAGTTTGTAGTCTCTCTCTCCCGACTTTGAATGACCTAACGTCCAACGTGGGCCACATGTTGGCCAACCGTGATAACGGAGATAAACGAGGGGATCGAGATTGGGTTTTATTATTCTTTTTAGATGATCAAGATTTTAATGAGTTACCATGGAGATTAAGAAGAAAAGAAAGTGATATTAAAGATGTACATGTAAGTTATAACTCTTTAAGTTGTAATTCCTGTTATTCAAGACAAAGAATCAGTAGTAAATAGTCAGATTGCTAGCAGATTTTGATATCGGAATATTCTGAGCTGCCGTGGTTTTGAATCCCCAGTTGTACGTGGCAAGGAGTAGGGTCGCCTGTCCAGCCTTGTGGGTTTTCTCCGAGTACTCCGGTTTCCTCCCACTGCCAAAGACCCCTACGCGCCGACGAATTATTGAAAAAAATTAAAAACCATGTTAGTCCCAAAATGACCTAGATTGCGTCAAGTGGACGTTTAACCCCATCTCTCTCTCTCTCTGATGAACATATGTTAGTCCCAATGAAACTGATTATTGTGTTGACCATGTGTTAGTCTCAAAAAGTAAGTGCAGGGGGACTGCACCACACACAATTTTACACAAAAACAAATATATGGACAAGACATCATACTCAGAGAACACAAACAAAACAATTCAAAAATAGTGCAAAATGAGAGAAAAAAGAAAAATTCAAAAAGTAACTGGTATATTGTTTTAACAAAATGCTAAGCCCCATTTCAATCCTGGTTAATAAATGTTTTTATTGTATTTTTGTAGAGAATAGCGTTAGATAAATTAGCTCTCAAGTTAAATGGAATGTACACAAAGGTTTACGATGCGGCCATGTTGTCAGTGTTGCCTTCCGCGAGACAAGGTGAAGGTCAACCGCAAGAATCAAGATTTCAATCTAGAGAGGGTATGTTTATTATCTGCGTTATTCAAAAGTCTTGTTTAGTGGTTAAACAAGTGTTGTTATATAGTCAGGGGGTCGGGTGATCCAGTGGTTTAACACGTGCATGTGAAATCATGCAGTCTGTCAATGGGTCGTGGTTTCGATTCTCCGGTTGTACGTGACATGGAGGTGGATTTTCTCCAGTCCTCCATTTTCAGGGCTTGCCACGAGACGCGAGCAGTTGCTCGCGCCCGCGCTGTGCTCGCGTAAAGGTAGATTTTAGGAAAAACCTGTAAAAATAATCAAAATATTGACAAGTTTAATCCAAAACTAATCCAACAATGTCAATAACGTCATAAATTCGTCTGTCAAACTGGGATTCATCAAGCTCCACGCGGCATTTCGTCCTTAAATTTGATTGGCTAATGAATCGTGTTACTAAAAATACACTTTATACCTGAACGTCATGACTGGTTTTCCTACGAACACCAGTAACAAACGCGTGATAATCGAGTCTAAAGTAAAGAATGTTTACATCCGGGTGATTTGGCATTTCACGCTAAATGAACACGTTTCAAACTTATAATTATCGGTATTTCTTATTTCATCAGAACTTCGGTTTTTATTCCATTGTGCAGTCGTATAATTTAAATCTAAGCGTAATAATTGGCTAATGGAAACCTGATTGCCCTACCTATCAACATTTATGTCGTGGGGTGAAGAAACCCATAAGGAAATTGATTATATAAAAAGAGTATGACTGTCAAAAGCAGAAAAACGAGGGTCACACATGTTTACTGCAAACTCTGTGCCAGGAATAGCAATTTTGTTGCTCAATCGTTCATTTTGTTTTTATACGCCCACATTTTCATGTGGACGTATATTGTCGTCGCCCCTGTCCGTCCGTCCGTCCGTACGTCCGTCCACAATTGTTTGTGAACAGTCTACAGGTCACAATTTTTATCCGATTTCAATTAAACTTAAAATATAGGTTTATCACCCTAAGATCTCGGTTCCTTTCGATATTGGCATGTATCGGACCGTAACTTCATGGGTTATGACCCCTGATTGTACGAAAAATCACGTTTTTTAGCTTGTGAACAGTGTAGAGGTCACAATTTTGAACCGATTTGAATGAAACTTGAAATGCATGTTTATAAACCAAAGATCTTGGTTCCTTTCGATATTTGCACCAATTGGATCGTAACTTCCTGAATTATGGCCCCTGATTGTCCGAAAAATCGCCCTTTTTAGCTTGTGGTCCCTCTGGAGGTCAAAATTGTTATCCGATTTAAAAAAACGTTTGATTATATCACCGTTCCATGGTTATGAAGGTTGAGTTTGAATTTCGTGAAAATCGTACCAAAATTGACGGACAAAATGGCCGCCATTTGTACGCGAATAGTGTGAAAATATGTTATATCAAGGTTGTGAACAGTGTAGAGGTCACAATTTTGAACCGATGTGGATGAAACTTGAAATTCATGTTTATAACCCACAGATCTTGGTTCCTTTCGATATTTGCGCCAATCGGATCGTAACTTCCTGAATTATGGCCCCTGATTGTCCGAAAAATCGCCCTTTTTAGCTTGTGGTCCCTCTGGAGGTCAAAATTGTTCTCCGATTTAAAAAAACGTTTGATTATATCACCGTTCCATGGTTATGAAGGTTGAGTTTGAATTTCGTGAAAATCGGACCAAAATTGACGACAAAATGGCTGCCATTTGTACGCGAATAGTGTGAAAATATGTTTTATCAAGGTTGTGGACCTTATAGAGGTCACAATTTTGAACCGATTTGGATGAAACTTGACATGTGTGTTTATAACCGAAAGATCTTGGTTCCTTTCGATATTCGCGCCCATCGGATCTAACTTCCTGAATTATGTCCCCTGATTGTCCGAAAATTGCCCTTTTTAGCTTGTGGTCCCTCTGGAGGTCAAAATTGTTATCCGATTTAAAAAAACGTTTGATTTTATCACCGTTCCATGGTTATGAAGGATGCATTTGTATTTCGTGAAAATCGGACCAAAATTGACAGACAAAATGGTCGCCGTTTGTACGCGAATAGTGTGAAAATATGTTATATCAAGGTTGTGGACCTTATAGAGGTCACAATTTTGAACCAATTTTGATGAAACTTGACATGTATGTTTATAACCCAAAGATCTTGGTTCCTTTCGATATTTGCGCCCATCGGTTCGTAACTTCCTGAATTATGGCCCCTGATTGTCCAAAAAATCGCCCTTTTTAGCTTGTGGTCCCTCTGGAGGTCAAAATTATTATCCGATTTAAAAAAACGTTTGACTATATCACCGTTACATGGTAATGAAGAGAGAGTTTGAATTACGTGAAAATCGGACTAGAATTGACGGACAAAATGGCCGCCGTTTGTACACGAATACTGTGAAAATATGTTATATCAAGGTTGTGGACCTTATAGAGGTCACAATTTTGAACCGATATTGATGAAACTTGACATGTATGTTTATAACCCAAAGATCTTGGTTCCTTTCGATATTTGCGCCCATCGGGTCATTACTTCCTGAATTATGTCCCCTGATTGTACAAAAAAATCACCCTTTTTAGCTTGTTGTGCCTCTGGAGGTCACAATTATTATCCGATTTAAAAAAAAACGTTTGATTATAAAAACCAAACAAATTCTAATGATTTTCTGATAATTCCTTAATATGCGACAACTCTTGTTGACTGCCCCGACGATTTGGCTGCTGTGTGGGCGTATGTTTCGTTGCCTGGCAACCTATTTTTTTGTTATACTAGTGCCAACTCATAGTACTATCATGTAAATAAAGAATTGGAAAAAAAAAAAATAAATTACAATCTTTAAACAGCTTTGTCATTATTTATTTAACAAAAGTATCCAGGCAACAAATTGATTTTAAATTGAAACAATTTTACAAGATATGTGTGCTCACGCAAGCAACATTTTATGTGAGCAATTTTTATTGCTCGCCCTGCTCGCCCAAACCTAAATTTGCAAGAGCAGTCATCTGCTCGCCATCAATTTATTCGTGGCCAGCCCTGATTTTCCTCCCGCTACTTAAGACCTATACATGAAAACGAATTATTGAAATAAAATTGAACCAGATGTTAGTCCTTAAATGTACTAGTTTGTATCGCTCTCGCTCTTGCTCTCTGGCTCTTGCTATTTGGATGTCAGAAGTATAACTGTGACTTATATAATTTATTCTGTTTAATTTAGTTGTGAGTCAAGGTCATCTAACAGAAACATCAGATAATGCACGAAGTCAACGATCTGGTAAGAAAAGTGACGACACGTTCGCTCTGCCGAAAGTTGTACTAAAGAAAAGGGGAGATAATGCCACTAAACTGGTGTACTACCCTAAAGCTATACCACCACCGGATGTTCTACCAATTACTAGAACGGTAATATAACTTTGATTATTAGAGGAGGGGGGGTCCTATATACCACCACTAGATGTTCGACCAATTACTAGAACGGTAATAATAGCTTTAATTATTAGTGCAGGGAGGGGGGATCCTAAATCTATACCAATTACTAGAACGGTAATATAACTTTATTTATTAGAGGGGGTGATCCTATATACCATTACCAGATGTTTTACCAATTACTAAAACGGTAATATAACTTTATTTATAGGGGGAAATTAGATTAAATGGGCTTTAACATTCTACTGTTTTTTTGACTGGGCTACACAATTGCGTTCACATAAAAGATCCCTTGGCAGTGTTGGAATTCCAATTAGGCCGTAGTGCTACTGTCCGGGCTAAATTTTCGTCATAGTACATTGTTTAGAGTAGGTCTGTCATCAGTACTTCAGTCATTTATATGTAATTCTTTTAGTGGGTTACGGAAGGCCATTGTATTATAAGGACTGTATCAAGTCAACTTGCATGGTTTCGATTCTCCAGATCCTCCTCTTTTCTCCTACTGCTAAAGACCCCTACGTGCAAGCAAATTATTGAAATAAAATGGAGCCATATATTAGTCCTGAAATGACCTAGTTTGTGTCAAATGTTAGATAAACCTCATTTCTCTCTCAGTCTCACATTTGTGAGTCAAATCCACATCACTGAGCCACTATGTATCATCAGTGAGCCAGCCATATACTTATTGAGCAACCATACACTTCCAATCTTAAGCTGTGGCATGAAACCGAGGACTAGGAGAAAACCGATGCAGTTGGACAGACGACCTTAATCCTTGTCACATAGAAGCGGAGCAAGTTAATTAAATGGACATATTATCATAAAAGAATTAAAAGTTGCTTCTAAACTAGAATGTCCTGGAGTTGAGGTTGTTCAGTGTATGATACGCTGGCCCTCTAACCTGGAGGTCCCTTGTTCCATCCCTGTGTTGGCTGTGTAAGTTTATCAAGATTTTCCAGCATGGTCCCCCTTTTCAGTGATGTTGGAACGAGGGCCTGGCAAAGAACAATGTATAGTCGTTCGGATGGGACAAAAAACCAAGGTCCCATAAAAGAACCCTTCACAAATGGAAGCTGAAATAAGAGTATGCCATAGTACTCCTGGCATATATCCGTTTTCATTTACCAAGTTGGAGCAGACAACGGGATGTGAAACCCCATTTCATTTTTAAAGTGTTGACAAAGGTATTAAAGTTGATGCCCTCGACGATATATTTGCAGAGTAAAAATAAAGAATTTCCAAGATATTCCAGTGCATTTGCCAAGCCTGGAGCAGATATCCGACCTCCAGCCAATAGAATTGTCGACCAGAGAAATTTAATGGAAGAAACAAAGTTAGTTTTATATCGTGAAAAACCCAAACCTAAAAAAGAAGGACCGAGTACGACAGAACGTAGATTCAGACGAATGCTCGAAAGGGACAGAACTCTGAGTTCTGTTTCATCGTAAGTTTCTATTTTTAGTGATTTCATTGTTCATATGAAGGTCTGTGTTGTATTTTAGTTTATTTTACAATTTCTTGTGCATTTAAAAATACATTATATAAAAGCTAGATCTGCCTTTAGGCCTGAACTTTATTAACTCATCCAGGCAATGATCAACTGTCGATGCCATCTTATGTGTCAGATTTTTCGCTGGGTCCGATTTGCTGCTCAACGCTCATTGATGATTTAATCATGAAATGGATAATCAAGACTATGCTTTTTATCATACCAACAACTTTAGTAATGATGATCAAGGCTAGGCTTAAAGTTCAAACGCTAAAATGGTTCAGGATGGAGCAATTTGACTGATATTTTCAACATATTCCCTTTACATTATCTAGTTTTTAACTATTATAGTGACAACTGCCAACTCTTTATCTAATCTTCCATTAGGTATTTTTGAGTTCTGTACTATAATACTTTAAAAATTTGAAAAAGATACATGTTTTCGATATGAATATTATAGGCTGTATCATTCTCATTCATCTGGATGGAATGTCAACTGTAATAACTTATAGATTCATTTTAAAATGCCCCAGTATGTCATTTGAACAATTCCAAATCACTTGCATACTGCCGTATTGTGACAGTTGAAACTAGAGAACGGATATCAGTCTAAAAATGGCTCAATATTAACAGAGAATTTTATAATATTCAACATTCACTGCAGCGAGCCGCCATTCTTATTATCAAATTTTTATGTTATAATAAGTTTTCGGTTTGCCTTTTACTGATATTTGAAGTAACTCTGTTCGTTATGTGAATTTTTAGCCCAGAATTCTTTGAAGTTGAAGAAGAAGCAGTATCTCTTCGGTATCCTCAATTCTTTAATAAATTTAGTTTCCTTTTGAATTTTTGTAGAATAGTAATTCATTAGTTTTAGAAATGAAAAAATTCTTATTTTTCCCCTGATGACAAGACATGACATAACAGGGATTTTGTGTTTTCGGGATCTAATTAACGCATGACTTGGAATACAAGTTACTTAGAAGTTTGTTTCTATGTTTTATAGTCCAGTGGGTTTTCTCTGGGTCCTTTGGTTTCCGCCCACTGCTAAAGACCCCTACACGCATGTGAATTATTGAAATAAAGTTAAACCATATGTTAGTCCTGTGTCAAGTGGATGTTAAACCTCATTTCGCTCTCTTTCTCTCAAAGATTTAGATATTCTAAAAATCCCCACACAACAGCACTAAGAACGGACTTCAAGTTAATTTGCACATTGTTTATGCGAACGTTTTGAGTCAAGACACCCTTTATCAATGAATGATTTTAATGATCTTGTGATGCCTTTTAGATTGTGTTGAGTAAATTTTATCTGTAGATATAAGGAATAGGTTAATGTTAAATTATTTTATTATTTTACCAAACACAGCATAAAACCCTTAAATTAATTGATTGATTGATTATATAGCCAA
Organism: Patella depressa; assembly: GCA_948474765.1. Taxonomy (NCBI): domain Eukaryota; kingdom Metazoa; phylum Mollusca; class Gastropoda; family Patellidae; genus Patella; species Patella depressa. The sequence goes on from OX419718.1 coordinate 6,140,772, forward strand.
ATTTAAATTCTACATGATTTTAAACCTTCTGGACTTGACTGGGGAAAGGTGGGGTGAGGGCAAGGATGGTTTAATGCTATTTTAGCTAGTTTTACCTATTTACTACTGCATCTATTTTCTTTTATTCAGTTTTCTTTTATTTATTATAATCACAAAACTTACATCACAAAACTTACATCAAATTCTAATGTAGTTAATTTCTTTTTACCTTTCATACATTTAGGTGTTGGTTTTACGGTCTCTTTTCTTTTTACCGTTCATATGTAGGTGTCGGTTTCACAATATTATTTTTTTAGTTTCATGTTGTTGTTAGGCAACTGGACTATTTACTAGAGAATACCAGATTTGAATCCCGGTGTAGGCCAAGTAGAGTCTGACAATTTCTCAAGCCTTGTTCAAATGGCCATATTGATCTTTGATTTCCCAGTATTGCATTAACTACACAGTTACATTTGGGTTTTCATGTTTCAGTTATGTTTTTTTTTTTAAATATTATTTTCAGTTTGATCCAATTTTTTACCTTAATTACAATTTAAGCAATAAATTTGTTTAACTCTATTCATTATATTTTTGAGATTCAAATTTTTGAAATTCTAATTTGAAGGCATATAATTTGACTGACAAGTAAAACTTCACCTGGTCAATTTTGATGAATGTCAGTCAAGACTGTTGAATCTAGTAAAACTAAAGCCTTACATTAAGCAAACATCTCTGTTAATGAGAGGTGTAATTAAATTAGTCATTTGTTACCTTGTCCATCGATTAGAGAGAGGGGTTACACATAGGCATAGCCTGTTCCCCAATCCAAATTCAGACTTAATGAATAAAGATTGTATTGTTTTTCGTGAGATGATTTTCCTGTCTCCATTAGCTCTGTAGGATCAGAAAAGTAGGATGTTGAACTTCATTTCCTTTCCATTAGATGTTTTTTAAAATTTTAATTACAGAAAAAAATTAAGACAAAGTTTCATCATGGCGAAATCACTGGCCAAAATACAGGAAGGTTAGTTTGTATGATTTTGAATTATTTCTTGAATGATTTTTGTTGATGATGCAGGGCTGTCTAGTCGTTTGGATGGAACGAAAAACTGAGATCCTGTGTACACATTGATGTACATGTAAAAGATCCTTGGGAATTGGAATTTGATATAAGAGAAGGCTGAGCGCTGATCTCCGGGCAAGAATTCTCTCATAGCACACACACTGTATAGATTTTTGCCTGTCTTCATAAGCCCCGTTGGAGAAAAACCCCATTTCATTTTATTTATTTCATGGATAGTGGGATGGGTGGTCGAGATGACTGAGTTACGTGGCAGGGATTTGATAACAAATGTGACCATGTATGCACAAGCAATTTACTGTAAAAAGGATTACCATAAAGATGACTATAATGATTACCATAAAGTCAATGTTTCTCAACCTTTTTTGGCCAACAGCACACCAGGGAACATATGAAAACATAGTGGAACACCTGGCTAAATATAAATGAAAAATATTTGAATTTTGTAAAATAAAAACACAGCTATGAACTTACCAGTAGGAACAAGTGAATACTCAATTGGGATCATATGGTTTTTCACATTTTCTTAGTGTGTCGTTCAAAAATTCGTGGCACACTGGTTGAGAATCACTGTGTTAAGTGGTAGAATTTTGAAGAATTTCTCCTTAGGATGTGATATGATATTCTCAGATTGTTCAAGGAAATTATTATAATATCTTGTTGATTCACTATTATTGTATTATTTAATTCCTAGCAGATAAAACTGATCAAGAAATTGCAGGTAAATTACGGAATGTAGACCAGCTTAAATAGCTTATAACTTTCATATATCCTTATTCCAGCTTTTTGTAGCTTTTATATTAGAGATTTTTGGCAAGCAGAATTTGCCCCACCGGTGGCGGTATCGTCACAATATGGATACGTGATATGTAGCGTCAATGTAATTTTGGTAGATTTTTGCCCTGTGTGCGTTTGAGTTCCGATTTTCACCACTGGGACGATCTTTTTCAATGATTAAATTCCAGTCTTTATCATATTTCAAACCATATGAAATATACACCTTCATGTTCTTGGATACACATAGGTTCACAAGAACACTATGCCACAACATTTCAGCCACTAAAAGTAGGAAAAAAGATGACGCTTAAGTTTGATACATGCTGCTCTGTCTGTAGGCCATGTCATGTAAGCAAACTACACACAAATTGACGACTTTCACGACTTTCACACTAAAAAACTATAGAGACACTCGATACCGCCAAGGATTTTCTGCTTGCTAAAAGTCTTGATTATCTTCTGCAGTTATAAAGAAGAAAGATAGCGCTTCTGCTGAATATTTAATCTTGCATGTAAATGATCAATAAAAACAGTTTCAATACAGATTTATCTGACGTCTAACCAAACTTTCATTTTCTAGACAGATTAATATTAAATTAGATTTATCTGTTGTACATGAATTCTAGCACCTCACTTTATATGTATCCTGTAAGATCCTTTATAGGACCTCTCTTTATGTGTATCCTGTTTGATCCCTTACAGCACATCTCTTGTAAATTAATACAACTATCCCATATTGGTATACTCAGATAAATTTATACAAACAAACCTAGGTTCTTACTTATATATATCTTACCATCTCTTATAGATATATCTTACCATCTCTTATAGATATATCCTACCATCTCTTATAGATATATCCTACCATCTCTTATAGATATATCCTACCATCTCTTATCGATATATCCTACCATCTCTTATAGATATATCCTACTATCTCTTATAGATATACCATCTCTTATAGATATATCCTACCATCTCTTATAGATATATCCTACCATCTCTTATCGGTATATCCTACCATCTCTTATAGATATATCCTACCATCTCTTATAGATATATCCTACCATCTCTTATAGATATATCTTACCATCTCTTATAGATATATCCTACCATCTCATATAGATATATCATACCATCTCTTATAGATATATCCTATCATCTCTTATAGATATATCCTACCATCTTATAGATATAACATACCATCTCTTATAGATATATCATACCATCTCTTATAGATATATCCTACCATCTCTTAGAGATATATCATACCATCTCTTATAGATATCATACCATCAATTAGATATAAACGAGTGCATGTTAGTTCATGTGTAAGCGACTGAATTATATAAAAGTGAACCATATGTTAGTCCCCAAATGACCTAGTTTGTGTTGAGTGGACGTTAAAACCTATTTATCTCTCACATACGAAAAAGGAGCTATATATATATATATAGGTATAATTCTTTATAGTATTTTTGTAATAAAGGTCAATCATAAAAAAAAGACGACATAACTTTCTATGTTATTTTTAGGGTCACAATGGCTAAGTGGGTAAGACGCCGGCTCACTAGCCTGGAGGTCGAGTGATGGATCCCTGCATTGGCGGAGAAAGTTTATCAGATTTTCTGGCATGGTACCTCCTTATCAGTGATGCATGACAGAGGGCCTGAAAAAGACAGCTGTCTAGTCATTCAGATGAGATCCCTTGACAGATGGAATTTGATATAAAAGTAGGTCGTAGTGCCTCTGTCCGGATAAATTTCCCTCATAGCACACCGTATGGCGTATGCCCATCTTCATTCGCCCAGTTAAAGAGCAGGACAGTACGACAAAAAACCCTATTTGATTTCATTTATAATATTTTTGTAGTGTGAGCCATATACAAATGAAATAATTGAGCGTATTGTATTCATGTTTTTTGTAGCTGTCAGCAGTTGGAAGTCGATTAAACCAACAAGAAAAGGAAAAGGATATTCTGGCCTTCGATGGGAGAGAGTCAAGGTATTTGATATGTGTAATATTGTTTTAAAGAATTATATTTACTTGAGGTTGACTAGCACACTGATAAGCAGTGAAAATTCGCTAGGCCGATACAATCACTGATAAGGATGACATCGATGGGACTTAATTAGCCTAGTCCCCCATATTAACATTTTTTCTTTCGCCAAATTAAATTCTAAAACATTTCTTTTTTGATGTATTATAAAAATAAATAAATAAGTTTGAAGTATTTGTATGTAAATTTATTTCCTATTAAGTGTAAATGGATATTAAAATGAGTAAAATGCACCATTCTGCCCGAACTAGTTTACGTGACTCATGTGTTGTCAAATCAATGATCTATGCCGTATATTGTGATGTCAATGTAGAAGGCGTACTTGAACTTACAAAGGTCAGTCATCTTGTACTGAGTTATAAGACGGTTTTCGCAATACATCTATGAAACAGATTGGTTAACTAGGTCATCTGGCATTGTCTAAAAATGTTTTCTTTTAACTAAAAATATTGTATTTCCAATGACGTGCAGGCCGTATCTGAAGGTCTGTCATGGATTCAAGTGGCAGGGTTTCGATTCCCTGGTTGTGCATGACAAGGCGTGGGGTCGTCTGCCCAACCTCTTGGGTTTTCTCAGGGTCCTTCGCTTTCCTCCCCCCCTGCTAAAGACCCTTTCGCGCAAGCGAATTATTGAAATAAAATTAAATTGTGTGTGGTAGTCCCAAAATGACCTGGTTTGTGTCAATGAATAATAGGTGAAAATTAGAAACCCTTCACAGAAGGAAAGACGTTAAGCCTCATTTCTCTCTCTGAAAATGAACCAGTCAATGGTGTTACTTGTTTAATAAAAAGTTTGACCTATGTTTATTGTTTATTCTAGTCAATTGTCCATGTTAATCTGTTGTCTCCACGACCTGAAGAAAGAAGGGATGCAGCCAAGGTAATTATACAATCCTTTTGAGCATAGTAAACACTGACTGCACTGTTTGTTTTGTATTTTACTTGAAACTAGCAGTATTTAGTTCTGCAGATGATATGAAAAACCCGACCCCTTAATGTACATGTTCGCAATTGGAATGCTAATAAAAGAACCCTTTGACTATAGTCAAGATTATTCAAGATGCATTACATAAGATTTAGATAAAGATTGTAATAATTCAGATATAGATAATAAATATATTGAAAATTTCAATCAAGATATTTTATTCTAAGTGAAATACACTTGCTATGATATAAACAATCTCGATCCATGGTATTTTATGTTTATGATTACAGCATCTAGGGTTACATGTAGGGTTACTATAGTATTTTATGTTTATAATTACAGCAGCTTGGGTTATTAAGATCTAGGGTTACTTGGTATTTTTACAGCAACTAGGATTATTAAGATGTAGGGTTACCATGGTATTTTATCATTTATTTTATGATTACAGCAATTAGGATTATTGAGATGTGGGGATACAATGGTATTTTATGCTTTAAAAGAAAGACTACATCGCGATGAAGATATGAGGGTACAATATGAAGCAGCTAAATCGTTGATTTTAATAGGTTTGTGTCCTGATATTAATACAGGTCCGAAATATACTGGCGAAGTAGCATCTCTGGTTCAAACTCAAGTCATTCCTCCCGCTTGTAAAGACCCAGGCTTTACATTGTTGAAATAAAATTGTACCATAAAGTAGTCCCTTAATGACCTAGTTTGTTTCAAATGGACATTCTGGGAAGTTAAATGGCCGAATGGATAGCATAGGTCTGTCACATGAGTCAACTGGTGTGGTTATTATTTCGGGGTTGTACGTGACAAGGAGTAGAGTTGTCTGTCCAACCACGTGAGTTTTCTTTGGGAGCTCCAGTTTCCTCTCACTGCTAAAGACCCCTACACGCAAGCCAATTATTAAAATAAGATTAAAACATATGTTAGTCCCATTTCTCCCTCTCTCTCTCTCTCTCTCTCTCTCTCTCTCTCCATCTGATGATTGTGTTATATTGTACAGGTTGTTGGGATAATGAAGTATTACAAGTTGTGTTAAAGTTTTTAGTAACTGGTAATACGGAGATACGACTGGATCTTATCACCACCATGACAAAAGGCAAAAATGTACAATATGTAGATAAAGTAAGTAACATTACACTTCGATCAATCTGGTTAGACACAGATTCTATTTCATTTCATTTATTATGTGGCAGGGTCGCCTGTCCAGCATTGTGGGTTTTCTCCGGGTACTATGTGCAAGTGAATTATTTAAATAGAATTAAATTTTGTTTTATTTGTGCTCACTACATCTGGAAGAGTTGTTATATAATAGGTGCTCTAGTTGATTTGAGGAATTGTCCAATGAAACGGTCTGTTACACGAGTTCCTGGCGTACTCTACACATAACTGTAGGTAAACCCCTAGAAACGTCAACGCTGATTGATTAGTCAATGTCTGACGTCATAAGGTCAAAACTTTTGTGTGACCTCAGATCTTAGTAGCATAGGTCATCGAAATTATAAAAAAATGAAATGCAATATAAATCTCTATTTGTTCAGATTGAAGTGAGTGATGATAAACGTTTATTCTTCCCAACCTTTCTTCTCTGTAGATAGGGGATTAGGTAGGCTCTTTATGTAATATCCCATAATGTATCTTTAAGCACAAAACTGGAATAATTATAAGAAGAAATACTCTTCAATTTCTTTTCAGTCAATATCAGCATTTACTGAGTTAGTGAAAGTTTTAAGTCATTTTTGTTGCAATCCTGACCCCGATGACCCAATTTCTATAGAAGCGGCTGTCTTGATAGGGAAGCTGTGTGTATCAGACATCAACGCCAAAACCAAATTATCCACTGCCTTGTCAGAAACGGACGATTCACATCTCAAAGCCAAGGTAAGAAATGAGGCGGTCATCATTCAGTGTTTGGATCTTTGTGAAGTGACTGTTTGAAGGATAAATCCTGTGTATTCAAACTGGCCTACATATGGCCGTTGAGTTTTCCCAGGGTAGACTTATCTCTGGGAGCCGAGATTGATTGGTGCTTTTTCTTCTTTTTTTTTATTTTATTCCTTATAAGACAATGTTTTATTTTGTAATCTGTTTTATTTTCTTTCAGGCTTTGGAAATTCTGGTAAAACAGTTGAATTGTACTGATGAAACAGTGGTTAGAAACTTAAAAGACTTGCTTCAGACATCTCCTGTTTCAAAACATCGAGCTCTTGCAACTAAACTTCTTATCACTTTAGGTATTAAATAAATATATTCTCTTGACATGAAACTCAATCTGAATTAAAACACAGATCTCTTTTCAATTCGTTTTTTATGGTACAAACTTTCGTTTTACTTGTCTTTACTACATTAGGATCTTTAAGAGTTATAGGTAACCTGTGTTGACTGAGGGAGTTCATTAGGATTTTCTAGGGTGATTCCCCTTATATCAGTTGTCTGGCAAGGGACAATGCATGTAATAGAACCCTGTGACTGTTGAAGTTTGATATAAGAGTAGGCCGTATTGCCACTAAACTTCCGTCATAGCACTCTGTATGGCATATACCAGTCTTCATTAGCTCAGCTGGTGAGGAACAATAGCACATTAAATTTTATTTCTATGTCAACAATTTTACATTTCTAGTGAAAAAATGTTTTGTGCATGGAATTGCTGTTAGTCTTAGTTCGTGTCGGCGAGTAAAAGAAAAACAGATCTTTTTAACACAAACATGTTTTTCAGTTTAATTATTGATTTTTGTTTACAGGACCAAAGCATCCATGTATTGTGTCAGACGCAGAGGACATTTATAATCTGCTGGAGAGAAAACTGTGGGATGAACCAAGCCTTGTAAGTTAGAAATATACGCCAGGGGCTTGTTTCATGAAATTTTATCTAAAACAAAATCCTAATTTTAGAAATTGAATTGGATAATATTTATTAATTGAGGGGTGATGGATGGCGGAATGGTTAGCACATGCGGACTGTATCATAAAGCCTGTTGTGACAAGGAGTAGGGTCACCTGTCCAACCTTGTGGGTTTTCTCCGGGTGCTCCAGTTTCCTCCCACTACTAAAGACCCTACGCGCAAGCAAATTATTGAAATAAAAACAAATGATATGTTAGTCCTGAAATGACCTTGTTTGTGTCAAGTGGACGTTAAACCCCATTTTTCTCTCTCTCTCATTATTAATTCAATCCAGTTACACACGAGAATCATGCTTCTTGATATTGAGTTTATTACCATCTTTATGCAATATTTAGATATAATTTATCATTATTTATGATAAAGTTATAACAATATTTCTTTGGAATAGATCTTTAACAATATTTATTCCAGGAAGTTAGGGTGTCCTCAGGAAAAGCTTTAACAGCACTCGGAATGTTCTCCAGAGCTTGTGAATCAGTGGAAAAGTAAGTTGTTGATTTATAGACCTAAATGTTATCAGTGATCTCAATCTGCTGTCAAGGGAGTGGGATAAGTTCCCTTTTATTGTGATCAGCTTTATAATATGTCTTCTCCGGTCATCTTAAGTCCCTGTGTGGTTCCAAATTCCATAGCAGAAGGTCTGTCAATGAGTCAAGTGGTGTGATGTTGACAAGGAATGGGATCAATCGCCTGTCCAACCTCGTGGGGTTTCTCCGTGGTTTCTCTCTCTGCTTAAAACCACAACGATCAAGTGAATTATTGAAATAAAACTGGACCATATGAAATGACCTGGTTTGTGTCGTGTGGACGTTAAACCCCATTTCTCTCTCTGTCATTTTTGTCTGAATGTCTGTGAGTATACCATTAACAAGTTGTTAAGCAGTGAACGCATATTTCAGGAGGTTAGATGACCGTGACGAAGAAACCAGAGCAGAAGCAGTTGTTTCGGTTGTAAGTAGAAATATTCTATATGCCAAGGCCAGGGTTGGATCCATCAATTTTCGCAGGAGGGGGTTTGTCAGGCTCCTGTTAAGAAAATCTGTCAGTTGTCTCTAAATGCATAGGCATACATACAAATTACAAATTGAGCTTTTTAAAGTAAGAAAACCAACACACTGTTTGATTTGACATCAATTTGTATAAGGATGTAGGTTTGGACCCCACATTTCCCTTGCTGAAGGCATTGAATGATCGGGAAAGTAACTTGTTAGTTGTTCCGGGGGGTGGTTGATGGTCGAATGGTTAGCGCGTGCACATTGTATCGTAAGGTCAGTCATTGAGTCAACTGGCGTGGTTTACGATTTCCCGGTAGTACATGACAAGGAGTAGGGTTGTCTGTCCAACCACGTAGGTTTTCCCTTGGTGCTACAGTTTACTCCCTCTGCTAAAGACCCCCCGCATGCAAGCGAAATATTGTAATAAAATTAAACCATATAGTTAGTCCCGAAATGACCTATTTTGTTGAGTAGACTTAAACCCCATTTCCCCCCTCTCTCTCCCTTTAAATTATGTAGTTTTTTACTATTATATGAGAGCTGCAAACCCTTTATCTTATCTTCCATAATGTATTTTTTAATCAATGGTAATAGAGAGAGGAGTAGTAGTTATACATATATATTAGAGTTGATAAACCATTAAGGTACATATCTCCCTGTAACTTCAGATCAAAAGATATGTGATTATTATTACACATTCCAAAGTACAATCTACAAACTTTCAGTGCTAGAACATTCCAGTACAGGCACCTGTTTTGTGGAATTCTTTATCTACACTGTATGGTGGATTCTTGTCTACATTGGCCCTGTTAATACAAAAATGTAGGATGGTAAACTCCATTTTATTCTGTATTGATTTCAAATAATGTATATTCAAAGTGGGAAGTCTGAAGCCAGTTAATGTGCTATACAAGACAAATGCTGCTGGTGTCACCCAAGGATCATTATGTGGCCCACCATTATTTGTATGTGTTTTGGTATTGTAGGGAACATTAGGAATGAAGAGTGAGAAATTAACCAGGTTATTGTTGGAGATGCTGGAGTTGGATACCAGTGAATATGTTCGTATAATGGTAAATATTAACTGTATTAATTCTTAACTATATTTAGTATTATGATTGACCCTTGTTTTGTTGACTAGTCATTAAACCTATTTCCATTTCTGTACTGATTTAAAAATTGATCGATTATCTGTCTTTTATAGATCATTCGAGCCTTTGCTATCCTGACATTAACTGATAAACGTGTCATGAGATGTCTGAAAGAAAGGGAGCGATTAGATGGTCCTTTAGGAATGTAAGTTCTCAAATCTTAAATCTTTACTCAGTTGTTGTTGCATTTATGCATTATCTGGTATCTTAACTATCAAAATCTATGGTGCCCTCTTGTGCCTCAAACTGTTGATGTCATGTGAATAGTTGGGAATTATAAGGACTGTATATTAGTCATGTGACATGGGCAGTCCATGGAGCCTGTTTGTGTTACTGGCTAACAGTGGCTAATAATAGAATTGGGCACAGTAAATAGTAAGGTGACCATAATGATCACCCTGTCATCATATTGACACACTACTTAAGCTTTCCATGGAATCAAGTTACTTGGTACTATTTTCTATAAAGCTGGTTACCATAGCAACCAGTAACAAAATGTGTAATACTAGATAATCCATAAAGTATAAAAATATGCACTTTTTACGATTCTTCTTTAAATTTTTACCCCCCCCCCCAATATTCCCTTTAAATATTTACACACCCCTCCTCCGATAATTCCTTTAAATGTTTACACACAAACACACCCAAATAATCCCTTTAAATGTTTACACCACCTCCTATAATTCCTTTACACACACCCCTCCTCCTATAATTCCTTGAAATGTTTAGACACACCCATCACCTAGTGGGGGTTGGGATGGCCTAGTGGTCTAGAGTGCCGCGCTTCGACCTCTAGCTGGCCGGTCACCTCTGGCTTGCGGCTGTGGTTTCGAGCCCTGGTGTGAGCATATGTGGCATCGAACCATGGGCGCCTTCTCAACCTCGTGGGTTTCCTCCGGTTTCCTGCCACTGCTAAAGACCCCTACGCGCAAGCGAACTATTGAAATAAAATGAAACCATATGTTAGTCCCAAAATGACCTAGTTTGTGTCGAGTGGACGTTAAACCCCATTTCTCTCTCTCTCTCCATCACCTAGTAATCCCTTTAAATGTTTACACCTCCTCATCCAATATTCCCTTTAGATCTATACAAAAGGAACCTCTTACATTATAGATGTGTTGTATTCTCCATTCATACGTAGTTTATTTTTATATTCAATTGGTATGTCAACATTTATAATAAATTTGACATTTATAAAAACATGTTTGACTTCCTCAAGAACAAACGGTTAATTCTCGTGACATTCTCGTGACAAAGCTGTTCACAAGACGAAAAGAACGCGAGCGACGATTTGATCCCGCCCATCACCAGGATTGTTGTGGGTTTGTTTACAGAACTGAATGAAGTTTAAACTTTTATATGGCTCTGTTTGCATATTCTGATAAGTTCATCGGGATTTTTGTGTGTGGTTCCTCTTTGTCAGTGTTGCAGGAACGAGGGCAACGTATAATTGTTCGGATGGGATGAAAAAATGAACACCCATGTACACATTGGTGTGCACGTAAAAGATCCCTTGGGAGTTGGAATTCGATATAAGAGTAGACCGTTGCGCAGCTGCCCGGGCAAAATGTCCTCCATAGCTCACTGTATGCCGTATGTCTTTATATTCGTCCAATCAAAGTAGGACGTTGAACCCCATTTCATTTCATTGCACCCCTCACAAAGCTGTTGGTGGGCGTAGTTTCATTGGGTGGCACTGCTGTGTAAAAACTGCCTGTTACAATTCAATAAAATTATATCATTTTTTATAAATTTCTTTCTTTTCAGTGAATCCCGTAAAGCTATTAAAATTTTAGAAGATGCTCGAGAGTCCACTCCAAAATTACAGTCATCTAAAGCTAATTGTTCACGATCTGTACAACTAGCAGTTAAATAGATGAGTACACAAAGAGATGGTTTTTGTTGAATCAGCCCTGTGGAATTCTAAACAGCAGTATTCCATAAACAATTCATTGTAAATATTGCGCAAATAAAGGGGGCATTCAGCAACTGGATAGAGCAACAAACTATAACACAAACTTATGGAAAAACAGCTACTAATTTCAAAGGACTCAAGAAGGTGATATTGTACAAAAGAACTAATCATCTGAAGATAATGGTTTAGAGACTACTTATGTCTTTAATTGATAAAACCAACAAGAATTCATTGGCCATTTTTTTACTTACACTGTATGTCGCCAAATAAATAAGCAGTAATTGTATTCCATAGAATTGTGACCTGTATATTCAAGTTCAATTACTAAATGCCATGGAAACAATGTATGTGTATGTTATATTGTCTAACTAACTGTGATATTTAATTATATAATGCATTTTCTGATGGAGTTTTTCATATTTTCAATGTGTATTATTCCTTGTTTTGTTATTTCACAATTTTAGTACAGACCGGGGTCATCATTCAGGAAGTTACGATCGGATATGCATGGATATATAAAGCAACCAAGATCTTTGGGTTATAAACATGCATTTTAAGTTTTATCAAAATTGGATTAAAATTGTAACATCTGCAGGGTCCACCATATTTTTACACTTGGAAGCAATCTATATAAAACAAACCAGCATTAAACAGAGATTAAGGCATCTATCTAGCAGGTGTTTATGATGCAATTATCACAGGAAATTAACACTACATAATTATCAGCAAATTGCCTTTAATTTTGTACTATCTATTCTTGAAACTATTATAATGCATATTGAATCCCATGTAGTTTTCCTAGACACTACATGTACTGACCACTACATGTACTGACCACAACTACTAATTATTCTGCAGTGGCGGATCCATCAATTTTCGCAGGAGGGGGTTTGTCAGGCTACTGTTAAGAAAATCTGACAATGCATGATTAATGCTATCATCTAAATCGTCTCTAAATTACATAGGCATACATAAAAATTGAGCTTTTTAAAGTAAGAAATCCAACACACCGTTTGACATCAATTTTTATAATGATGTAGGATCACATTGTGATTTAATTTCATTAATGCAAGGCATTAAACTTTTTTATGTAGACGAGCAGGGTGGGGTTTAAACCACCCTAACCCCTCTCTGGATCCACCCCTGTTCTGGTAATGAGGTAATCGGAAACCATTTCTGCGAATCTGATAGTAAATAGGGTTTGAGTGGCCGAATGGTTAACGCATGCGTGTTGGATCATAAGGTCTGTCATTGAGTAAGTGATGTAGTTTTGATTCCTCGCTAGTACCTGACAAGGAGTAGGATCGTGACAAGGAGTAGGATCGCCTGTCCAATTTCGTGGATTTTTCTCCGAGTCCTCTGGTTTCTTCCCACTGCTAAAGACCCTATACGCACAAGTAAATTAAAATTGAACCTTATGTTAGTCCCAAAATTACCTAGTTTGTGTCGAATGGACGTCGAAGCGCGGCACTCTAGACCACAAGGCCATCCCAACCCCTTAAATAGATGGAGGATAACCATATTGGATAGACTGAATATAACCATATTGGATAGACTGAATATAACCATATTGGATAGACTGAATATAACCATATTAAATGAGTATAACCATCTTGGATAGACTGAATATAACTATATTAAATAGATGAATGGCGTATAACCAGTCTGAACCATTGGTAGTTCAAACTCCGTTTCAGTTCCATTTCGAATGGAAATTCAGAATTGCACCGTTTGCGTCGCTACCAGAAGTTTCAAATGTGTGAGACAGTTTATATGGGGTAAGGACAAGTAATTAACTGCCTGTTTTTCTTTAGTTTTGAATTCATATATATATCCACTGTCGTTTTTATACGCCCACATTTTCATGGGGACGTATTATGTCGTCGCGCCTGTCCCCGTCCGTCCACAATTTGTTTGTGGACTCTCTACAGGTCACAATTCTTATCCGATTTTGACGAAACTTGAAATATAGGTTTATCCCCAAAAGATCTCGGCTGCTTGCGATATTGGCATGTATCGGATCAAAACTTCATGGATTATGGCCCCTGATTGTACGAAAAATCACGTTTTTAGCTTGTGGACCCTATAGAGGTCACAATTTTGAACCGATTTTGATGAAACTTGACATGCATGTTTGTAACCCAAAGATCTTGGTTCCTTTCGATATTTGCGGCTATCGGAACGTAATTTCCTGAATTATGGCCCCTTATTGTCCGAAAAATCACCCTTTTTAGCTTGTGGTCCCTCTGAAGGTCACAATTATTATCCGATTTAAAAAACCGTTTGATTATATCACCGTTACACCCTAAGGAAGGTTGAGTTCGAATTTCGGGAAAATCGGACCAAAATTGTCATACAAAATGGCCGCCGTTTGTACGCGAATACTGTTAAAAAATGGTATATCAAGGTTGTGGACCCTGTGGAGGTCACAATTTTAATTCGATTTGGATGAAACTTGAAATTCATGGTTATAATCCAAAGATCTTGGTTCCTTTCGATATTTGCGCATATCGGATCGTAACTTCCTGAATTATGGCCCCTGATTATACGCAAAATCGCCTTTTTTATACGCCCACATTTTTATGTGGACGTATATTGTCGTCGCCCCTGTCCGTCCGGACGTCCGTCCGTCACAATTTGTTTTTGGACTCTCTACAGGTCAGAATTCTTATCCGATTTTGACGAAACTTGAAATATAGGTTTGTCCCCAAAAGATCTCGGCTGCTTTCGATATTGGCATGTATCGGATCAAAACTTCATGGATTATGGCCCCTGATTGTATACGAAAAATCACGTTTTTAGCTTGTGGCCCCTATAGAGGTCACAATTTTGAACCGATTTTGATGAAACTTGACATGCATGTTTATAACCCAAAGATCTTGGTTCCTTTCGATATTTGCGTCTATCGGAATGTAATTTCCTGAATTATGGCCCCTGATTGTCCGAAAATTCACCCTTTTTAGCTTGTGGTCCCTCTGGAGGTCACAATTATTATCCGATTTAAAAAACCGTTTGATTATATCACCGTTACACCCTAAGGAAGGTTGAGTTCGAATTTCGGGAAAATCGGACGAAAATTGCCATACAAAATGGCCGTTTGTACGCGAATACTGTTAAAATATGGTATATCAAGGTTGTGGACCCTGTAGAAGTCACATTTTTTATTTGATTTTGATGAAACTTGAAATTCATGGTTATAACCCAAAGATCTTGGTTCCTTTCGATATTTGCGCATATCGGAACGTAACTTCCTGAATTATGGCCCCTGACGATACGCAAAATCGCCTTATTTTAGCTTGTGGTCCCTCTGGTGGTCACAATTATTATCCGATTTAATAAAACGGTTGATTATATTACCGTTACACCGTAAGGAAGGTTGAGTTCGAATTTCGGGAAAATCGGACCAAAATTGCCATACAAAATGGCCGCCGTTTGTACGCGAATACTGTTAAAAAATTGTATATCATGGTTGTGGACCCTGTAGAGATCAAAATTTTAATTCGATTTTGATGAAACTTGAAATGCATGGTTATAACCTAAAGATCTTGGTTCCTTTCGTTATTTGCACATATCGGATCGTAACTTCCTGAATTATGGCCCCTGATTGTCCGAAAAATCGCCTATGGTCCCTCTGGAGGTCACAATTATTATCCGATTTGAAAATAATTGCCAGAAAAAATGGCCGCCGTTTGTACGCGAACAGTGTAAAAATATGGTATGTCAAAGTTGTGGACCCTGTAGAGGTGACAATTTTAATTCGATTTTGATGAAACCTGAAATGCTTGTTTATAACCTAAAGATCTTTATTCTTTTCGATATTTGCGCATATCAAATTGTAACTTAATGAATTATGGCCTTTGATTCTAGGAAAAATCACTTTCGGTATTGCTTGTTCTCTGTCTATCTCTCGAACAATTGTTATCTGATTTTAAAAAAAACTCTGATTATATTACTGTTGCACCGTAAGGAAGGTTGAGTTCGAATTTCGTGAAAATCGTACCAAAATTGCCGGACGAAATGGTCGCCGTTTGTACGCGAATAGTGTAAAAATATGGTATTTCATGGTTGTGGACTCTCTACAGGTCACAATTCTTATCCGATTTTGATGAAAAGTCACATTTCTAGGTTGTGTACCGCCACACCATAATCATTGTCGGCTTCGAATTTCATGAATATCAGACTGGAACTGACCAACTAAATGGCTGCTCCCAATACAGTATGAAATACAGGACTTAATGATGTAGGAAAAATCACTTTCGGTATTGCTTGTTCTCTATCCATCTCTCGAAAATGTGGGCGTATCCTGCCTGGCAGTGCCAGCCTATCTTTTATAACGAAATAACAGAACAGGATGAGATCAGGATGTTGCTTTCTGCTGTTTTTGTTGTTGAATATATTCACACCTCAATCTTGTTTACCTTTTTTTTGTTGTAATTTAGTTTAACAACTTGACTGAAGTTTTAATTATTAATATACAGTTGATATTACTAACAGCATTCCTTACTAAATACAATAAAATGGGCAGAGGGGTTGCTTATGGGGAAATGTCCAATTATTACTATACGGTTGAAATATCTATACCTTAAAATATATTCAAAACGGTCGATTTTTATTCATTACCAGATAATCTAGGATATAAAACAGTAAAGGTACGCGAAGGGAGATACGTCAACTTCCTTGACATTTCATCTGTAAACAGTTAATCTGAAAGGGGAGTCGGCAGGTGTTATAAATAGTCTACTACATACCCATTAGAGCTGATCAATTCGCTATCCAGGAATGTATACTGCAAGCAACCTGCAAAGAGACAACTCGTAATATCAATACTACGTTTAACAATGACACATTTTCCCCGTTTTGGTTCCGGTGGGAGACGGGTCAAGTGGAATTTGGAACAGGAATTGTTGCTGGTGTAAACAGGATTGGACTACATCGAGATAATAGAACGGTTAATGTTAAATATTGGACTGCATCTTGTGGTCAGGGATTGCATTATGTTAATTATCAACATACATCAAGTAAGTCATTTTGTTAAATATCAGCATACATATGATCCACGTACAGCTCCTTGTGGGACACCAGCGGCGATAACCCTGTGTTCCAACAAATGTCCATGCACAACCACTAGGTTGGGTATTGATCATGACAAACCGAAATATATATTAGACCCCTCGAAACCAACTATGTGATACTTTCTGTATTGTCAGAATGATTTCGATTTTCTTTCAAATGTGTTTAAAAAATACTAGTTTGACGGTTGAACAGTTTGTTGTTTTTGATATATACCTGTTATTACAGATTTAAGGTCCAAAACAATGAAAATGATATTATAGACAGGTTGATTTAATCAAATTATATATACTTGAAAATTGTTGTGAAAACACAAAATAAAAAAGTCCACGGATACAAAAACTTAAAACACACTTGGTCAGGTCAAAATACAGTTTAACCCCCACAAAATTGAAACAAGAGGTTTCTCAACTGATTCTAATAGGGTTTAGTGTACTTAATAACATACTGAAAGTTTACCAAAGTATATGAGGGACCCCAACTGTACGAGACACCACACTAGTTTGTAACGATGATATATTTGAACGATGATTTGTCGCATTACCACGGACCATAATCCATGCATTTATGGTCTGATATGCGTGACAATCAAAAGGAATCAATATTTTAGGGGTTAACACACTTTCATTTTAAGTTTCATCACAATAAGATAGAGTGTCCCCATGCTACAGATGTGATTTTTCGGACAAACAGGGGACATATCCCATGAAATCACATGGCAATGCCAAAAAGACCCCGATCTTTGGGTGTTAAACCTATGTTTTATAACAAATTGAGGTCAGACTTAGTGGGCATGTAAAAGGGCGATTCTTGAGTAACAAAGCAAATGAATTGGCCGCTTGTAGGCGTATTTTGCGTTGCTTGCCAAAATAATCCTACTTTTTGTTTTTCAGAATTTTCATGTCATAATGGTCATAAATTGGTTCACGCTACAGCAGTACTAAGTCAGAAAACAACCGTAAGTTTAGTCGACTGTAGTCGTGAATGTGGGAGGAAGCCATTCTGTTTTGCTGTGAATTATGGCCGTCGAGAATTCGACAATTGTGAAGAGTATATAATCTCTACTACCAAAGAGGAAAACGACGACGTCATTGTACCTTTTAATATAACAGCTAATTCTGAATGGCTTTATTGTCAAATGACAAATCAATAAGATATAATACTGAATAACATTTTTAATCAAATATTAAAGTTAATGTATGATATGTTTACAAAATAAATATCACTCTTATTTCCATGGTATATAAATCTCATTTTCAAGTCAATACAGTTCCAATATTTGTATATTGATGGTATACCATGACACATTCGCTTGATTTGATATCTATGTTTGTTTCTTGCACATTTCTGTAAAATTTGTCCACATATGGTCTTGTCTACAGATGGTCTTGGTTTCTATTAGTTGGTCTTGTCTACAGATGGTCTTGGTTTCTAAGTAGTTGGTCTTGTCCACAGATGGTCTTGGTTTCTATGTAGTTGTCTTATCCACAGATGGCCTTGGTTTCTATGTAGTTGTCTTATCCACAGATGGTCTTATTTTCTTTTTTTATTTGAATGAAGTCTGTATCATTACAGGCGGGGCTGATGCTGACGTCTGGTTTCATGATCTGTCTACTTGGATTGATGTTGGTTGGTTATTTCTTCTAATGTCGATGTAGTTTGTCCTGTTGTTTTGTTATGTGTGTATTGCGGTTCTTCTACAGTTACTATTCAACATAGACATACTCCTTGCCGCGTGTCCCAGGTTTCTAGTCTAGTCGATTTTCCGGCGTGGTTTCTCCTTGTCAGTATCAGCTGGAGGGGTGTGTTTTTAGACCTAACTTCAGACTATTAATCCGGGACTAATCACCTCCAAGTTAACCAAGTTCCCATATTCCTAAACCGGACAGATTATAATAAACCCTCACCCTGGACAGATCGGCGTAGTTTAAACCTTCACAGACATCTCTATACGATAATTTAAATTAGTAAACGGACATTTACTCGGAAGATACGTTGGTTGGATGGTCGAATGGTTAGCCTGCGCGCGCTGTATCATAGGCCTGCCATTGAGTCAACTGGCGTGGTTTCAAATCCCCGGTTGTACGTGACAAGGAGTAGGGTCGCCTGTCCAACCTAGTGGGTTTCCGCCGGGTACTCCGGTTTCCTCTCACTGCTAAAGACCCCTACTCGCAAGCGAATTATTGAAATAAAATTGATCATATGTTAGTCCCGAAATGACCTAACTTGTGTCGAGTGGACGTTAAACCCCATTTCTCTCTCTCTCTCACGTTAGCTGGAATGTATAACACCGGAGTCATGTACGGCTGTATTTTAATTTGTGGGAGATAACTCGACTTTAACTCAAATAAGAAATCATGGTTATATTACAAGTCATTGTAAATTTTACGTCATATTTATGTCATATTTACGTCATTTTCTGACGTAAATCTAACGTAAAGTTTATGTCATTTTCTGGCGTAAATCTAACATAAATGACGTAAAGTTTACGCCAAATTTACGTTAGATTTACGTCAGAAAATGACGTAAAGTTTACGTTAGATTTACATCAGAAAATGACGTAAAGATAACGTAAAAATGACGTAAAGTTTACGTTAGATTAACGTCATTTCCTGACGTAAAATTATCGTTAAAAAGATGAGCAAAATGATGGTAAACTGACTGACCATTTTTACGTAAACTTAACGTAAAATTAACATCATATTGTTAAGTGGGAAGTGAACGTCGGGTCGCCGACTAGCACGAAGACAGCAGCTTCTCCAGCGAGTAGGGTCCTGACTGGTTTGTTGGAGTTCACGGGGCAATAAGTGAACGTTTGGTACTACTTCCACGCTACGCTCGACCAAAGTTGGGTGACCGACTAACAACTAGACGACAATTTGTCGAGCGAATAGCGTGTTGACTAGTTTGTCGGCGTGCACTGGACAGTCCTGTCCTGCACTCACCTGTTTTATTGTCGAATCCCGAATAACTTGCTGGCTCGTGATTCGACATTCGCGAATAATGAATAACGAGCCAGCACGTTAATCTTGGATCGATCTTGCATGCGACCATTTCTTCGTTGGGTGAGCGACCAAGCGAATAGGGTGCTGATGGTTATTTAGAGTGCACGGGCCAGTCATCTCGAGCAATCACATGTGTTACTGTTAAGTCCCGAATAACGTGCTGGCTCGTTATTCGGGATTCGCCAACAACGAACCAGCACGGTATTCGGGATTCGCTATCAAAACAGAACCATCTATCTTGCATCCAACCATTTCTTCGTTGCGTGACCGACCAACAGGGAGACGACAATTTGTCAGGGTGCTGACGACTATTTGTCAAGCGAATAGGGTGCTGACTGGTTATTTAAAGTGCACGGGGCAGTCATCTCCAGCAATCACCTGAGAGAGCAATGGGGTTTATCGTCCACTCGACAGAAACTATGTCATTTCACCACTAACATGGTTCATTTCTATTTCAATAATTCTCTAGCGTGTTGCGGTGTTGAGCAGTGGAACTTCCATGTAATGAAATTAAATGGGGTACAGGTTTTGGCTGAACTAAAATAAGTGTTATCAAATACATTTCAAGACAGACATTGTTTTTGTTGAATAGTAAAAGCCAATAGGGAGTCATAAAAATGGTTTAATGACATTGAAGAAAGATGCAACACAGGTTTGCCAGGAAACAAATATACATCCACCACCACCACCAGCAACACAAATTATTCAAAGATGTGGGTCTCCCTTTTACATAATGTATCTCTAATATAAATATTATAATAAGAATGACCAGCTTTCTATCTACAACTTACATAATGCATGAGAAACAATCACTTGATGAGGTTACAATAATTGTGGAAAGCAATATACAATTTACAATTAGAATACAATAAGATAGGTTGCCAGGCAACGAAACATACGCCCACAGCAGCTAAATCGTCCGGACAGTCAACAAGGGTTGTCGCATATTTTTACTTTTTTCGGTAATGAAACATTTGTAATACACTAAAAACTGATTAAGAGTAACAACTCATTATGTAATTATCAGAAAATCATTAGAATTTGATTGCTTTTTATAAAGTTTTACCCCAAGCTAACAATTAGTATATACATGAAACATTTAATATCATGGATTTAGCTGTTCAGTTATCTAAATTCATTGAAAATTAAAATACTTGTTCGTTTCAACACCTTAAACTCTATGTATCAATCTGAAGTCAATCGGATGGTAACTTTGGCCTCTATAGTGTCACAAGAATTTTTGAAGTTATCAAGGGAGATAACTCTGGCAGTAATTATTTGAAATCGCTGAAAATCAATAGGCTTCTTCGTCCCATGACCTTAAACACTGTGTATAAATCTAAAGTCAATCGGATAGAGCGTCCACAAGATTTTTTGAGGTGATCAAGGGCCATAACTCTGGCACTAACTATCGGAAATCGCTGAAAATCAATAGGCGTCTTCGTCTTATAACCTTAAACACTGTGTATAAATTTAAAGTCAATCGGATATTAACTTTGGCCTCTAGAGCGTCCACAAGATTTTTTGAAGTGATCAAGGGCCATAACTCTGGCACTAATTATCGGAAATCGCTGAAAAACAATAGGCTTCTTCGTCTCATGACCTTAAACACTGTGTATAAATTTAAAGTCAATCGGATATTAACTTTAGCCTGTAGAGCGTCCACAAGCAATTATGGACGCCGGACGGACGGACGGGGGCGACGACAATATACGACCACATTTCAATGTGGGCGTATAAAAAACAGTTGATGTATATCAATTAACATAAAAATAAAAAATCTATTCATTCATTGTCGATCGTTTTTTGTGTCCTTGATATTGAGTTCGTGGTTTTGTCAAACTTTAAATTAAAACAACATTTAAAACAAATCACGCGTCCAGAAAAAAAATTAACGTTTGCTTCTAAGGCTTCTCTCCATTGGCTAATCTATAATCAACGTTTGCTTCTAAGGCTTCTCTCCATTGGCTAATCTCCTGTTGATGTCATCGACGACGTCGGGTAATTCCACGATACTATCAATAACATAGTGAGCCCCGGAATGAACGAGTAATTTACGACTATACGCCAGACGTGTTTCGATTTCTCCTGGTGTCAGTTTTTGGGCATGTTCTAAACTGTCAACATTCATATAATTTGAATATCTGGCCACCCCCACTCCCCAACAACCGGCCTCTATGGCTTCACCAACACCCGATACAGTGTCATCAACTTTAACCACAGATTGTATTGGATGTACGTTTAATAAGTCCATGTTACGGTATACCATATAGGGTTTGGGTCGAGCTCCATGAACGACTTCGTCTCCAGCGACATTTGCATCAGGTTCGAAACCTTGCTTTTTGGCCTCCTCCAACAAAAGATCCACCATTGATCGCAAGAAACCTGTCGTCATGCCGATTTTACAATTATACTCTTTGCGTAATTTATTTACGGCTTCCGCGGCCCCTGGGATCAGTGCTCCGTATTGTTTTATACACGCTAATTGCATTGGGACGAAATCTTCAAACATCCTATCCACGTCCGCCTTTTCTGGGTATTTCCCGTAGACGTCCAACCATCTCTGTCTAACAGAATCAACCTCTGTTAACGCCTTAATATGGAGATCTTTCCGTAGCCCCATGGGACCCCTTGCTTCCAACATGCTTATTGGCACTTTGTGTTTCTTAAAAACATCACAGAAAACAACAGCCGGGGCGAGGACATATTTATCAGCTGTGGTTCCACTCCAATCTAATATACAAGCCTGGACTTTACCCAGATAGCTGCGTTGGGATCGAAGTTGTTTTACTGCAACAGCCATGTTGGCATACAATCACTACAAATCTTTGTATGTGTGTCTGTGATATCTGAAAACACAAGAAATATAAACTAAATGAACATCGTATCTGAGCATTTATTCTCATCCCGGGGAGTGTGAAGAATTAGGGTCAGGGCATAAAGTAACTTAAAGGAGCGATATGTATATGTAAAAGGTAAATCAGCCAATTGACCATTGTAGGTTTTTCTTTTGGCTTCAAGTGTTATATCAAGCCTTCTCTCTAGACCATTGGATGCCCGCGTAGTCTCGATTGTTTAGTACTGCTGACAGACAGTTTATTATCGTAAGCTGGATTCCCCATTTCTTAATTAAATCATTAATTCATCATCCGGTGGTCTAGGGAGTTGATTATAAGCTTTTTATGGGAATAAATGTCTAATTAATAGTTCATATACATATAATATCTGAAGCCAAATAAAAAAGACTTGCAATAGTTCTTAAGGGGGTCGGGGGATAGAACTATAACATAAGAGTATGCCGTGGAGCAAAATGTACACCGATCATCATTACCCCAGTCAGTACAGAAAAGTTTGTCACTAAAAATGTCAAGTACACTCATATATACATGTATGACTTCAACAGTCACATGTATGACTTGTTAGTCATGATCACATGTATGATCTCTCTACTGTATTTAGTAACTATGATCTGACCCTAGCTTCACTAGTGTAAACAACAACACACAACTGAACTCATTTTCACTTCACTTATGACAATTGTAGAGAAATAGTATACTACATTCCTATTCACTTGCCAGGTACGGATAATGTTCCTCTCATATCTGCATAAATCAATAAAACGGATACTCTACTATATACACATGTACATACAGAAAGCAGGTGGGGTACCGACTGGAAAATGAAGACAGGCTTTCTCATACAGTGTGCAGTTTTGTCCAGACAGCTGTGCTGCAGCCTACTCTTTCTTTGAATTCCGACTCAATAGTTTTTTAACGTGTACACCAATGTGTAAAACAGGCCCTCGGTATTTTGAACCATCTAAATGACTGTGTACGTTGTCCCTTGAAAGGCCCTCTATCCTACACAACTGACATTGAAGAATCACATCTGAAAATCCTGATAAACTTTCTCAATCAACATCAGGGTAGAACACGGGACCGTCAGGACCTCCAGGTTAGTGGCCTATAGTTTTACCCCCTGAGCCACTGCGCTTCCCAACACGTGCGTATAAAGTCAATTAAAGGTGCACTACGAAGATATTTGATACCTTAAAAGGTATATCCTGACATATTGTAATAAAGTGACAAGGAGTATGATTGCCTGTCTAACTCAGTGAGGTTACTCCATGTTTCCTCAATCGTCCCACAGCTAAAAAAAAAAAACCTTACACGCAAGATAATTATTGAAATAAAATTGAACTATTTAGTACTGAGTGGACCTAGTTTTTGTGAACTGGCTGTTTAACCCCATTTTCCTCTCTCTCATCTTTTAGGGAGAACTTATTACATGTTCTGTTCTAAAGTAAGATTCCTCCAATTCTCGACCTATTCAATTTTTATTTTATTGATTAATTTATTTTACATTTATATACATACATGTATTATGGTATATCATTTATATTCTATATGTTTAAAAAAGTGTCTTGATACATTTTAATGGGTAAAGAGCAGCTGTTTCAAATTGATTTTCGTGCTATTTATGTTTAGGTTTTACACATCCATCCATACACAATTACATATGTAGCTCTAACTCAATTACCATAATCATAATGCAATGAACCTTACACTCGGCCTGAATCTTGTAGATAGCTATCTCGACCTTTCTTTATCAATATTATTACCGGTGCGGTATCAAAATTTATATTATCATGATATTACGGTATTTTATTTGATCTGCTCAAGGTTCTTTGGGTACGTACCATACAATCTTATCTGATCTTAATAATTAGTAATATCATATATTGGAATATAAGAAAATGAAGTAAAAAATATTGCAAAAAATAAAATAAGTTGTCCATGATGACACTGCCATGGTGTGTCGATATGAAGAAATGTTTCCACTTCTGATGTCTTAGGTCAGCAACCAAAGACATCATCACGGCCGATTGAGTTTGCAGCTGGTATCTGTGCAATGCGGGTCATAAAAAGTGGGTCTCATTAAACTGCGCATATATCTCATATGTGCCCTATGTGGTCACACGCAATCTTATCATTCGAAAACGAAACACAAGCGTTTAATTAAAACAGGAATTTTGAATTAATTATGACAAATAGCTCATTTTTATAATTCTGCAATATAAACAATTGCTGTGCAACGGTATTATTAGCAATATATTGACTATAATTGACTTGTTCTTCGCGTTTGCAGTCTAGTAGTTGTATTACTGTATATAGTAAGTACCCGTTCATTAACGTACCAATACCATTACCATTTTAAAAGTCCAAGATCGTGTATTCTACTATAATGTAACATAAATAAACAAAATACTTACTATCATGAGCTGACAGCCAGCAATTATACGTTTCCTCCTGATTCAATAATTTCAAGCAGACGATGGGTGTTCAGCAGATTGTATCATATAAATAACAACAACCTGGACAGTTGTTACTAAAAATACATGGCCTTGAACGAGACCTAGAGCTAATGGTATAAAGGGCCAATCACAACGTTAGTTTTCTTGCTCTCGACGTGACCCCTGTATTAGGTAAGTGGGTAAGGTTTTTAAAATTACGTCACGACCCAATGTAAGTATTTGTTTTCGTATCTGAAAACCGATTTACAATTTCACTTTGAATATACCCAACACATAAAACATTATTCAAATAAGATATTAAATTACGGCAATTTACAATGATATATTGTTACTTTTTTTCTGACAAATGCTGAAATACGAAACTGAAAAGATGGAATGGTGAATGATCAAAATGGCGTCCAAAGCAACCAACGGAAAAGATAAATAAATGTATATATTTTTTAAATCCGAGCCATGGCAGGGAATGAAATTATTCATTCAATTGTGTTTCTTAATTTTATTATTTATGTTGGAAATTTTACGTTAAACCCATTTCTCTCTCTCTCTCTCTGTTTATGTTATCATTGACATTATGTGTTCACACAAAAAAATTGTCACTACTCTAGTCCATAGAAATATCTATGCTCTAGTCTATCTATCTATCCATTCCATTTGTTGTCAGAACCGCAGTGGGCGTGGCTCGTGATTGAGACATATATTGGCCTACTATATAATCAGGCTGTCATGTGTTCGATCTTGGTGCTAGTAGAAAAAGTTCAGCAGGATTTCCCAATATTGTTCCTCCTTGTGGCTTGTCACTGGTGCTGCTGCCCATTCAAAATTGCCCTCATTAATTTATAGTCATTGGACACTTTATCAATGGCGTATATATATGCCCAGCTACACCCTACACCAGCCCGACCGGTGCAGAACAGTGCAGAAATAGAACATTAAATTTTATTTCATTTCTTGGCGGTGATGACCGAATGGTTAGTACTAGTTCAGCTCTGAACATAGGTCTCATTACATTCGCCCAGTACATTCAGAGACTGCGCCAGTATCGGTAGCACGATTTACCCAAATCCACCCAAATCTACCCAAATCCACCATTATTTCAACTGATATCACAATAATTTATATCGATAATTGATCATATACAGTTCTTCCTGTCAAACTGTCATTTTAAATTTAAAATCGTAGCGTTTTTGTGTCAGAATGTGATTTCCACGAAACTTTGGAAGAACTACAAATTTAATGGTGGTCTGCATCCATGTGGGTATATACACGAGTTATGTCCCTTACATACGACGACGAAACACGCATGAATTGTTGGATTTTAAGACAAGAAGACCATGATTTTAAAGTAATTATGGCATATTTAGCTAAACCAATGATAATATATCAAAAAACGATAAACATAATTGAGATGTATGTGGAAATAACGTGGTTTTGGGTAGATTTGTGTATTACACGAGCTATTCCCTTGGTTACTACTTCCAAACTTGCTTGGAAATCGCATTTTGAGGGGCATTTTGACAATTAAAAGCTGCGATTTTAAATTAAAAATGTCAATTCCACATAAAGAACTGTATATTATCAAATATCAATATAAATTATTGTGGTATGAGTTGAAATAGTGGTGGATTGGGTTGATTTGGGTAGATTTGGGGAATCTGGGTAAATCGTGCTACCCCTGCGCTATGGAATCCTTGTCAAAAAAGTCTGTAAACAATTTCAAAGACATTTTTATAAAGATGGCGGTATTATATGTTTTGTAGATTTTGTTTACACATCATTACTGTAATTCGGTGAAGGATCATATTGAATGAAAGAGACATTAATCGGCCATAATGGATTCAAAGATAGGCCTACCCATGTCTGTCTCCTGTGAAATGGAAAAAAATAGAATTGACTAAAATCTGAAATGGAATTTGTTCATATCTAAAGTGAAAATTCGTTATCCCGATTGTCTCTTGGCTTAAAGTAGCTAAGTATCTAACTCAATATCATCCAAAATTTTCGACAATGAAAATACAAATTATTTGTCAATTTAATTCAACATTGGTGTTGTGATCTTATTTATGACAAGTTTTATACTTCATAGTCTCTTGATAAATAAAAAGATGATCCATTTAGAAATTCAAAATGTGAAGCCCAAACCCTAACCCAACCCTAGGCTAAAAACTTTTGAGGAAAAGAAACCAAGTAATTCTTGATTTTTAATTATTTTTCCTCATTGCAGATTAATCAACAACATTATATAATATGTGATAATATTACTTATTTCATAAATGATTAATTGTTTTTTGACCAATAAAAATCAGAAGTTCAAATTGATAATTATCTAGGGGTTAAATTGTTAATTATCAAACAGTTTGATAAGATATAGATGAGGATGGCAGATTAGACAATGATCAATGATATATTTTGATGTAATATTACATACTGTGGGTTATAAATTGTTAATAACAAAGTCACGCAATCAGCTCAAGGGTTATACAAGTAATATAATAAGTAAATATCAAAGATGCATTGATTGTTCAAAAATAATAATGACAGCTGTATACCAGTACTGTTCATTCAAATTCCTTTATTTTGGGTGAAATTATGACTGTTTGAAGATATACTGTAGATTGTTTATTATTGCAGCAATGGTACTTGACAACTGAGACTGAGACTATCCATTTTACAATCCCCCAAATGAATATCAATGATTTTAAGGTAATACTGATGTCATTATTGAACAAGAGTACATCAGAATTTGAATAAGCATAGCTCTAAAATGAACAGATTTTGATCTGATATTTCTTCAAGAGATTCAACTTTGTTACAAAAGATTCACATCCCACAGCTCTAAATTGTCATTATTACCGTTGTAACTAAAACAGTCTCGATTATCCATATTTGCATTTAATCATCAGCAGATTGGATTCAAATCCAATGAAAATCAGACATTTTAGATTTATCCAGAGTTGAATATGGTCTTTTAATGTCTGATTAATAATAACATTTCAAGCCTAAAGAAAAACCTGCACTAGGTAGATTTAGCTCTTGTATAATGTATGATTCGTATATTTTTTTCTCTTTCAGTTGAAATAATAGAAGCGAATAGATGATGCAGTAGAAATTATTTACACCGTCAGTAATCATTCAATGCTTCTAGATAAATCAGCCAAAGATCCTCATGAAATACTTCTTCATTGAAACTGTCAGGATGAACCTCCAGAATGTAAAATATACCCTTAATCTGGTCAGAATCACAAAGACTTAAATATAGTACCGTACTGACAATATACATAAAACCAGGCGATTTGTCGGCTACCATCTTATATTATCACAATAATGTCCGACGATGACGACACCTACAGCTACGAGGAATCATGGTACGAGTCAGGTAGCAAAACGTTTAGTAGCTTGGGTAATTCATTTCTTGGAACGAGTGAACTCAGTGATGAATCGCAAGAAAATGAAGGTAAAAAACGTGCATTGCCATCGGTTTTGAAAAAACAGAAAGGTTCATTTACTGGACAACTTTTGGTGGATAATTCTGAAAAAGGTGGATCATTGGATGTTTCTTCGACGGTTGTAGGATCTTCTATACAAAGAAATACCATGTTAAATCCAGGTTTACGTTTCTTGGAGAATGACGATAACCCAGTGATGTCAAATCTTAGAAGAAGTAGTTCCATCATGAGAGAAAGTAGAGAAAGTGTTGGAGCTGAAGATTCCCCGAAAATAAATACACCAAAAAAGATGCACGTACATTTCAGTAATACATTGGAAATAGTGCATGATATTCGCGATTCTCCCCCAGAATTCTCCGATTCAGGAGAGGTGAGTTCAGAACATAGCAGTGATCTGACTGATACATCAACCAGTAAATCGTTAACTGATAACTATACGAATGACTTTGATTCACCATCCGTCAAATCTTACTCTGCTGATTTTGAATCTTCGACGGCCAAATCTTATTCAAGCGATTTTGAGCATACGTTCAGTGAAGACACAGACACGTATCAGTCCATCTCTCAGGATCAGGAAACGTCTCAGTTCAATAGCCAATCAGTGTTTAGTGACAGCAGTGATACCTATAGGAACATCAGTGACAGCGAATCGTACACAGATTCTCAATATAGTGACATTAGTTCGTTGTCAGATGATAGATCGGATGCCACTGAGACTGGTGACGACCTCTACAGTGATACATTTGAATCAGCTACAAAAACTTCTGGAAGGTAATTATAAGTAGCACGGTTTCCACGTCAAATTTTTCACTCTTGTTCATTTTTGCTGTGTCCTACTCAAACTGCCAAGGATTCTTCTTCATACCCTAATAAGCAGCTATCTGTTTTCCCATTCTAGGCCCCTGTCGTTGAGGATGGAGGGCCTGAATGAGACAAGTGGTGCAGGACGGAGGGCCTGGATTAGAAAAGTTAATATTTGTAAACAGTGCATGATGTTTGTGGTGTAAGGGAAGATAATAGGTAAAACATACAGTCACATCCCTTTCTTCATCATTTCATATAGGTGTCTGTATATTTCAGATTGTCCAGTAGTTATAAATATGATGATGAAACATTTGAAGACAGTGACACGTCCAGTATTAAACACAGTATATTAGATAGTCTTGTTTTCCCAGTAAGTTTTACATAGTCTTGTATGGCCAGTAAGTTTTGTGTTTTTTTGCTTTGATCACTTTATAGCTTATCCATCAAATCGGAATAATTAAGAACTTCCACAGATTAGAATAAAACAACGAAATTTGAACTCTGACCCCAGGCCACACCATTACTTGATTTGTTAACTAATGATAATGAAATCCAAAACATTTACATTTTAAAGTAAATTAAGTACATTAATGGTGAAACTATTTATTGTTTTATTGGTCCTTTTGTTATGGGGATGGTACATGTAGGTGGACTAAATGTTTAATGCACGCACCTTAGATAATGTAAAATATAAGGCCTGTTATTGTGTCACGTGGGATGGTTTAGATAATAATAATGATATTTTTATCGCGCAACTATTCAATCCAGTAGGGAATGCACTGGGCGCTAGAAAATGTTCTCACTTTGGAGTGTTAATGATAGTGACTAAATAACCAAGTTTTCACTTTGGATTTAAAAACCGACAGAGATTCACATTGTCGAATATTTTCTGGAAGTGTATTCCAAACAATTGATGCACTGTATCGAAAAGTTCTGGATCCAAAAGACTTAAATTTATAGGCAGGTACATACAATAATAGTTTCCCTTCTGATGCCCCACTTATAGCATCGCTTGTCAAACCTTGTGGGTTTTCTTTGAGTACCTTCCACCATTAAAGACCCCTGCGTGCAAGTGAATTAATGAAATAAAATTGAACCATATGATATTCCCAAAATGACCAGTTTAAAGAATTGAACACATTTTGAGGTGATCAATGTTGGAACCAATAACCACTTTGTTAATAGACTGTTTCTACACAAGTATAATGTGTTTCTGTTGTTTTAGGATTTAAGTGATATTGAAACCACTGATGTAACGTACGCTAGAGATCAGTTTGTAGCAGAAACTATTTATAAACTTAAACATCCTGATATTAAACTCGACTTTTATCTGGCAGATGATAAACCTAAAACAGGTAAATAACTTCTCTTTTTATAAACAATGACTTCTCCCAACAGGCAGAATAGAGAGTAGTCTCTTATCATCCAAACAAATATTCTACGAATATTAGTCTGGATGGGTCCTCAAAATTTGACAGAAAGTCGGTCATTGTCTGGATTATCCAGCCTTTTAAGTTACCACGTACTGATTCTATCAAAACAGCTCGTTTGTCAACAATGACACTCTCTAAAATTTTGTTTTAAAGGTTTTAATGGAAATGGTAATTTTCTCTCGTCATGAATCAAACGTATGGCTTCTCACAATCTCCTTAATCGCGATGCATGCTGTTGTATCGTCTCTATTTTGTTTCTAATAATAGATGTGCCAAGTGAATTGTGGGATATATTTTATCCTCGCTTTATAGAATCTATCAAAATCGGCCCGGCTTCATAATATCTATCACTTACCGAGACTTTAGCCAAAAGGTTCCATTGCCCATGCGTAACCGGGAGTTTGGTTTTTTATGTGGTAGATTATCCAGTAATTTTCGTCAATAATTGAGAACCGACCTAGACCCTCCGTGCGTTGAAGACTATGGGGTTCTGGGTGACCGAGACTAAATAGAGAGAAGTGATAGAGACATAGGGAGACTTGAAGGAGAGGTCAAATTTCATGCATTGATGCCACCAATTTTATTTAGTTACATAACATGCTAAATAAATTAACAAATATCATTTAGCTGCAAACATTTATTTCAGTATGTACGACATTGTACGTAACTCACTTAGTAAGAAATTATTCTTTTGAAACCTCACTCACACACACTCATTAAATTTGTTTGTCATACGTTTATGTGTTTAGATTAGTCGAAGTAATAATATTGATGTAAATTTTAATTAGATGTAAAACATCGTAAATTTACTAATCATGGCCTAGTTGCTCGTATCCGCCGCCATATTGACAATAATGGCTTTTGATTGGCTGTTATTTCTGGGCTAAGCTAGAGGTTGTAACAGAGATTTATAAAATTTTTATCATAAACATTGTCACAGCCAACACAGAGAAAGTCGGAAAAACAAAATATTAATAATTAATACATCTTTTGGTTTTCACAACTTATCTAATTCTCATTTTTCTTTTTGAAGCTTACACGTGTTGAGTTGACTTGGAAATGCTTTGTTTAATTTATCGTTGATATCGATGCCTGTTACTACTTTGCTCTTCCACAAATGTACGACAAAGTGCGGGCGATTTCAACTTCGCCCTATTGCCTTTTACACGACTATTTCGCTCACATTTCTTGCTAATTCGAGCCCTGAATTGGCTTGTTAAATATTTGGTTGAGTGGTTTATTCCTATCCCCATTTGTTTTATATAAAATATAAAACTATAATAATAATAATATTATTATTGTTATTATTATTATTATAGTTTTATATTTTGTATTTTATTTACAGAAAGTAAAAAAGATAGAATGATGTCAGAGTATTGTCAGATGAAAATTGATCAATTGAAGTCTCAAAAAGGTTGGATATTAAAAATAATTTTGTTCTAGTTTTAATTTGGGTGTGGTCCATAAAACATAACGATCTATCTACTTGGTTATCAATGCTGTAGGTAGCCACGAGGATTCAGTGCGGCAGACGTTGGCTCTCTAACCTGGGGCTGCTGTGTAAATTGCCGATCTTGGTCCCTGTTGTTAGTTGTTTGAATGGGACGTAAAAAACGAGGTCCTGTTTCCACATCAACGTGCAAGTAAAAGCACCAGTAACAGTTTAAGTTCGATAGATATATGTGACTAGGCCATTGTGGAGCTGTCTGGGTGAAATTTCCCTCCTATTATCCTATTACACAACATGGGGTATGGTCATCTTCATTAGCCCAGTTGGAGCTGAAACGTAGGCAGTTAAACCCCTTTTCATTTTATTTTATCTTTGATGTTGTTGTTGGATGGTTGAATGATTTAAAGTCAGTCGTTGAGTCAAGTGGCAAGATTTTGACACCCCACTTGTACATGACAAGTAATATAGGGTCACCTGTTCAACTCCCACTTGTACGTGACAAGTAATAGGGTCACCTGTTCAACTCCCACTTGTACAGGACAAGTAATAGTGTCACCTGTTCAACTCCCACTTGTACGTGACAAGTAATAGGGTCACCTGTTCAACTCCCACTTGTACGTGACAAGTAATAGTGTCACCTGTTCAACTCCCACTTGTACGTGACAAGTAAAAGGGTCACCTGTTCAACTTCCACTTGTACGTGACAAGTAATAGGTTCACCAGTTCAAGTCCCACTGATGAAAACTGACATACATGTAAAAGAACTCAGTCTATGGAACATCGGAATATGCCATAGGGGAATTTCTCCTATTTACAACAAGCTAACCATTCGGCTATCCACCACACCCCCACCCTCCTATATACACCGCTAACCATTCAACCATCTACTCCCCTATATACACAGGATAACAAGAAAAAAAATATGCACTTTTGGCAAAAATTTGAAAATTGTTTTTTGGGTTTTTTTTAGATACCCCTGAAAAAAAGACAATGAATTTAAAACCGGACCCTATACCTGTAGAAACATATGGAATAGGAACCCAGCAAGTTGAACGATTAAAATTACAAAACTTCATGATGAAGTTAAAACAGGTAACTTATTATTTTGAGTCTAGGGTGCAGGGCAGTCATTAAGTGTCAGTCTAGTGACTGATCTGTCATTAGGTGTCAATCTAGTGGCCAGTCAGTCATTAGGTGTCAGTCTAGTGGCCAGTCAGTCATTAGGTGTCAGTCTAATGGCAAGTCAGTCATTAGGTGTCAGTCTAGTGGCTGGTCTGTCATTAAGTGTCAGTCTAATGGCTGGTCATGTATTAGGTGTCAAGTTAACCAGAAGCAGATCCTGATCAGAATGGATTTAGATGGAATTTACACTGAACAATAGAAGATATTAATGAGAGGTATAAGAACCATACATATGTGTATTTCGATTAGGTTATTTAGAGGTCCTGTAAATTCTAGATTGAAATATTTTTGTATATATTTGTTTAATTATGAATTCTATATTTTATTTTAGAAATGTGAAGAAGAGATCCATGATATTAATACATGTCCTGGTTGTAGGTGCGTACAATTTTGGATTTCTGAATGTGAATATTTAGTAATATTAGCCCTGCCTTAAAGTTAACATGGAAATATATTATGTGTCCACGCTTCTAACTAAGCTTGAATGTTTAAACTTGGTGCACATAATAATAATAATATTTGTAATTTGGTTTTACAGACAAAAGTCTGATGAGATCGATGGCGCTCTTCAAGAGAAAGAATTTATTAAACGAATAAAACAGAAAGTTGAATCAGAAATAATGGAGGATAAAATACAAAAACATCTGATAGAAATGGTGAGAATTCCTGGCCTGTATATATATTATTGGGTTATGAAAACTTGTGTTTATTTATTCAGATTGAATGAAATGCTGAGACCTGTTGATTACTGTGAAGCTCCCAAAATCACATGTACAAGCATTTATTGGACTATGGTTCAGGGATTTCCACCTGATCATGTGACTAGTCAAAACGTTCAACACTGATGTGTGAGTTAAGACAGGGTACCATTTTGTAACATCATGTGAAATTTTACAATTTTAGAGTGACGACAAATTCTTGACAATTGGTAAATCTTACAGTGTGATCTGTTGTCATGACAATGGTGTACGCACACATTATTTTTTCTGCCGGCACTTAAAATTTCTAAAGAAAATGTTTGGCATAATGTCTTATGTGTGTAGCAGGGTTTCTATTCAAAGATGAACAAACACCAGGTCGTAGGTTCAGGTTTTATTTGTGGATATTATATATATATAAAAACCTCTGAAATACATAAAGAAATGTATAAAGAACAGGAATACTAATAGATAACATATACATATTTAAAATAAATGGCGGGAAATCATTGGTTTCAAACAAAGACAAAGGGATGTAAAGGGATTTATAAAACACAATACAATAGACTCTCAAATAATAAATACA
Organism: Patella depressa; assembly: GCA_948474765.1. Classification (NCBI taxonomy): domain Eukaryota; kingdom Metazoa; phylum Mollusca; class Gastropoda; family Patellidae; genus Patella; species Patella depressa. The sequence continues at coordinate 6,175,550 of OX419718.1, forward strand.
TACAAATACATACACTATAAAATAGGAGTTTATTAACACTACTTATTATTTCTATAAGATTTATCATATAGAATACTGGACTGAAATTAATAATATGAATATATTCAACTAAGTATGATACTCCAGAAATGAGAATATAATTATAGGAATACTGTAGAAATATACTAATAACTTAATTATTTCCTATATAAAATAGATACTAATTATATTACCATATTAAATAGATAAAATATTAAAGTCAGTCAAATAAATATAAAACTTACCAAGTGATATTATGTGCTCCTTCTTGTAACAAAGTTAAGATGGAAGTGAGATTTGAAATAGATGCTGAGATGTGATTAGTTTAGTGAGTTAAAAGTGAGTTGAGTTTAGACTTGCTATTAAAAAGAGACCAGCTTAAAGATGTACTATTAAAGGTTCAATACAACAATAATACAACAAATACTCAATATACAATAAATACAAATATACACATATATACACTACCACATGTGTAATTGGCTTAATATACTGGGAAGCATGGCACTGACTAACTACCTGAGGTCTCCTTGGTTTCATTTTGGTGTTGGTCAAGATTTTGCAGCATGTTTTTTACTTGTTCATGTCATTGCTAAAAACAATTAAACCATCCACCCCACTCCCCCCCCCCCCCTGCTTGGGGCCATGAGCATAAACAGAGTGGAATATGGGCATTATAAATACATGCTAGTATTATTTTCATTTTTTGGATCACTTTAAAAATGTGTTGTGTGCATTATAAATACATGCTATTATTATTTTCATTTTTTGAACCACTTTAAAAAAGCTAAATCTACCAATTGCAGTCTCTCTTTTGCCGTTATAGAAACTATTATTAGGCATAACAAGACTATAGTCAATTCTCTAGTCCATTGGATGGTCCAACCTTGTGGGTTTTCTCTGGCTCCTCCAGTTTCCTACCTCTGTTAAAGACCCCTACGCACAAGCGAATTATTGCAATAAAATTCAAAACCATATGTTAGTCCCGAAATGACCTAGTTTATATTGAGTGGATGTTAAACCCCATTTTTCTGTCTCTCTTACCATCGTATGGCCTGGATTTAAACATCCACAAATTTTAATTACAGTTTGCTCATGAGAATCGAGTAACTTGAATGAAATTTTCAACATTCGTGTTTCATTATCTATTTTTGAACTATGATAGCAAGAAGACCAGTTCTTTATCTAAATCTTACGTAATAATTTTCTCTTTTACAGAATTCTGTGAATCTGATAGCAAAGATAATACGAGAAATCCCCAAGCTGAGTGACGATTCTAGAGAAAATGTCTATACATATAAACAGATAGTTCAACAACGTTTCATAAACTCATGACCTCATGTGCACAAATAGGTTTTAAAATGTTACGGTATCCTATGTGAGGGGTACTCATGCTTGTAATACTGTGCAGAGGATCACTTCATTTTGTTGTAAAAATTATTGCTACCTCTCAATGACCTTGGAATTTGCAGGGAGTATTTTTGTTCAGTACATAGTAAATATTTGATTTGTGTAATTTTGTTAGTGATATTGTTTTGGTACAAATATTCATTTCTTCTCCGTGTTCTCGTGTTAACCCATATTCGATCAGCTTGATGTCATATAAACTCTTTAACTTCGCTTGTAACACAGACGGGAGATCTTCATTTGTTCTTTTCGTTGAATAAGCAGATTGTTTTACCTCTACAAAACTCACTGGGGCACAACTGTGCAATAGCTAGATATTTTCAATGTTATTGCACAATTTTGCTGGCTAAAGCTAATTTTAGTAGAAATCATATTGAGAAGTGGGGTGGGTTTTCCATGTAATAACAACAAGCATGTTGAGCAGTCGTCAGTGTTACAAGTCATTTATAGCACGCTTCATTTGCTACCAGGTTTAACATCTCGGCTTACGGCCTCGATGTTTAAACCTGTTAACTCATGAGAGCTGTACTATAAATATAACATGTCAGTTTTTATATTTTTTTGAAAATTATTTTTGTAAATTTGTGATACATTTATATTATAAAATTATTATTTTAATTTTATATAAAATAGTTGGTGTATATTTAATCTTATTATAGCTGTGAAGGTGCCGAATGGTTATTGCGTGGACATAGGATAACAAGGTCTCTCATTGAGTCAAGTGACGTAATGCAAGTCTTGGAGCTGTCTCAAAGTTGCCGGAGTAAGTTCCTCTTTATTTTCGTGTCAGTTGTAGAGGACGTGGAAAGGGACAGTGTCTAGTCTTTTGGAGCAGACAAAAAATGAGATGAACATGGATATGCGTTGGCACGTTCTCTCTGTCTTAATTTCCAGGGAGCCTCAGTGCGTAAAACATTTGCTCATCACCAACATAGAAAGTCCAGTGTTTGCCAAGAAAAGTTCCAGGATGATTCCATTAGTCAGTGTTGCAGGAAGGGAGACCTGGCAAGAAACAGTGTATAGTCATTCGGATGGGACATAAAGTGTGCTCATAAAAGAACCCTTGATATTTGGAATTCTATATAAGAGTAAGAAGTAACACTGCAAAATTTCCCTCGTCTCCTATCTTCGTTAGCCCAGTCGGTGCAACTACACCAGGGTTGTCGTCTAATATATATGACTGTCATTTGTTCAGGGTTGGTGCTACATTAGAGATGTATCAAGGATGAAATTCGATGTATAGATGTAGACTGGCAAGTACCCTAGGCCTGGTGGCATTTGACTACCACATTCTGTTTCAGAGTTATACTACTTTCAACCTGTGCAGCAGTCAAAAATATTCCAAGTCTTAATCATAAAACGAAAGCTTGAAATCTACAATAAAACAACATTTTATTCATGGTTAAATTAAAGCTAAATTATATGAATGCTTCACATCAGAAAATCAGAAAAACAAAATTCATAAAATGAAAATGTCTGAGATAAATAATGCTGATAAAACTGGTAGAAATCATTTCACACCATTAAATATAAAACTGATGACTCCACATTTCACACCATTATATAAAACTTATGACTCCACATTTCACACCATTATATAAATATAAAACTGATGACTCGACAGTTTGTTTATAGATGCATTATGTAAGAGCTAAATCTATTGCAGGTTGTTTTCTGGTAAATTTTATATACCAGTAAATTATTATTTAAACATTTATTGACATGACAAGCCACTAATCAACTCTCTTGACCATTGGATAACCAAGATATACAGTGGATTACACAATGTCCACCATATCTTAAAACGTTAAAATGGAAAAGTGTCATATCTTCGTTAAACGTTACAACTGAAAATCAAGAGTTAATTTCTTATCATAAAAATGATACTTAATATTTTTTTCCAAGTTGTACAGATATTTCGAAAAAGTAAAACTTTAAAATGTCAAAAACAAAATATGTATATTTCAAAAACAGGACAACAAAACAGTGAACGTATTCTTACACAGTTATAAGAAACAGTTGATAAATTAGTTTCAGAGACATAAATGGAAGATAAATAGATTTTGATTAAAGGCTCAAAAATAGATCAATGGTATATGTGGGCATGCGATGGTATATGCAGGGATATAATACTATCAATGGTATATAAATATTATACAATAAATAAAGGCATAATTTGTGTTTGATTAGAAATAAACGATGCAAACATATGAATAAAAGATCATAAATGCATCATATTTTTGATTCTGTATATATTAATACTGGACAACAATACTTAATACGAAAGACGTTAGCTCGTTAATCAAGACAACAATATGAAAGACATGAGCTGGTTAATCAGGACAACAATATCACCATTGCTGTGAATAGTTGATTGACTGAAATATAGAAAAACAAAGCTAAAATGTCTGTTTCATCAAAAGTATCAAAGAAGGTTGCGTGTTTGTTCCCTGCATTGGCCGAGATTGTTCATCATGAGTTTCTGGCATGGTTTCCTGTTGTTAAATGGTGCAGTACAGGGGGCCTGACAAGGAATGGTGCAGTAAAGGAAGCCTGACAACGGACAACGGATGTGACGAAAAACTGAGGTCCTATTCACCTATTGGCATGCCTGTAAAGATCCCCCTGACAATTGGAATTTGATATAAGAGTAAGACATAGTGCCAGTGCCCATACGGTGCAGAACAGTAGGACGTCAAACTCAATTCCATTTCTCATTAACCAGGCAACTAGACATATGATGCTACTGATCTTTCTCGGTGAACCCCGATATCTAAACAATGATTCAATTACCAAGCTTTATAATTTGCTATATCTCATTTTAATCTGGGTTTATGTCGGTAATTAAATTGTTGAAAACTGATTCTTTAATTTAAAGGAGCTAAATCTCTAACATTTGGGACCTAGAAATTTACACAAGTGGGTCGCAACGCATATAATATTGTAATATGAATGTATATAAACTGATTTACATTCAATGGTGTCTGTTTTTACTCTAATTTCAAATCAGTTATGTTCCGCGAAATAAGCCAGCAGTTTCCATCAGATGCAAATTTCTAGCGTCTTGTTATTTCAATCTATATACGCCGTTTGATTTGGTGCAATATTTCTAGCACCGTTTCTCAAGTCTCTTGCTAGAACTGGGGCTGAAACGCATTATGGTACACGATTCGTGTACCAATAAGAAAATGTTTATTTTGTCTTGAATATTGGATATCAGAAGCCCATCTTTTCTCGGTAAGATCACATCATCAATGTTGATTTAAATTGACCAATAATTCTTGTTTTCAATGTTGAAGATTTTGGATGATATTGAGTTAGAGACTTAGCTACTTTAATATGAAAGCTACAAATTCATATTATTAAGTTATATTTTAAAAATTTCTTAAAAATAAAGCCTTAAAATAGATGGTATCTATAAACAGCCCTGCCTTGTTAAAGAATAATCCTATTAATCATATAATTCACTATTGCCAGTTGAGAAATTGGCAAATATATCATTTTCAAATTCAAATTCAAACGTTTGAATATAGCTATTCCATGGGGGGTATAGAAAAACAAATTAGGATAATTGCGTTATCATTTCCTGTGTCAATGATTTTTGAGAGTGGGGAATAATGCCTATGATCGTATAATAGTGAGTTGACAATCTATGAAGCAAAAGACATAGAAATAATTATGTTTTGACTTTCTTTGAAAATATGAAATTATCTCTTTCAGTTATAAGTACACGTAATAGGACTTACCGACAGCCTATCAGGTAACTTGGCTGAGTAAACAACCAACTTTGTTTTTCCTGTTCTGTACCTGTTAAAACAAGTAATTATTAACTATTAATAAAATTTATGTGATTTAGTCATGTTCTGACTTAAACTTGTATTATGTTATTCAATAACGGGTAAGATATCAAGTTTAATTATTTCATAATGAAAGAAAGCTTATAGCATCTAAAAAGATAGGCTGGCACTGCCAGGCAGGATACGCCCACATTTTCGAAAGATGGACAGAGAACAAGCAATACCGAAAGTGATTTTTCCTACATCTTTAAGTCCTGTATTTCATACTGTATTGGGAGCAGCCATTTAGTTGGTCAGTTCCAGTCTGATATTAATGAAATTCGAAACCGACAATGATTATGGTGTGATGGTACACAACCTAGAAATGTGACTTTTCATCAAAATCGGATAAGAATTGTGACCTGTAGAGAGTCCACAACCATGATATACCATATTTTTTACACTATTCGCGTACAAACGGCGACCATTTCGTCCGGCAATTTTGGTACGATTTTCACGAAATTAGAACTCAACCATCCTCATCAAAATCGAATTAAAATTGTGACCTATACAGGCTCCACAATCATGATATATCATTTTTTTAACAGTATTCGCGTACAAACGGCGGCCATTTTGTCTGTCAATTTTGGTCCGATTTTCCCGAAATTCAAACTCAACCTTCCTTACAGTGCAACGGTGATATAATCAAACGTTTTTTTAAATTGGATAATAATTGTGACCTCCAGAGGGACCACAAGCTAAAGAAAGGGGGATTTTGCGTATAACCAGGGGCCATAATTCAGGAAGTTACGATCCGATATGCGCAAATATCGAAAAGAACCAAGATCTTTGGGTTATAACCATGAATTTCAAGTTTCATCAAAATCGAATTAAAATTGTGACCTTTACAGCGTCCACAACCTTGATATACCATTTTTAAACAGTATTCGCGTACAAACGGCGGCCATTTTGTGTGGCAATTTTGGTCTGATTTTCCCGAAATTCGAACTCAACCTTCCTTACGGTGTAGCAGTAATATAATCAAACGTTTTTTTAAATCGGATAATAATTGTGACCTCCAAGCTAAAAAAAAGGCAATTTTGCGTATAATCAGGGGCCATAATTCAGGAAGTTACGATCCGATATGCGCAAATATCAAAAGGAAGCAAGATCTTTGGGTTATAACCATGAATTTCAAGTTTCATCAAAATCGAATCAAAATTGTGACCTCCACAGGGTCCACAACCTTGATATACCATTTTTTAACAGTATTCGCATACAAACGGCGGCCATTTTGTATGGCAATTTTCGTCCGATTTTCCCGAAATTCGAACTCAACCTTCCTTACGGTGTAACGGTGATATAATCAAACGTTTTTTTAAATCGAATAATAATTGTGACCTCCAAGCTAAAAAAAAGGCGATTTTGCGTATAATCAGGGGCCATAATTCAGGAAGTTACGATCCGATATGCGCAAATATCGAAAGGAAGCAAGATCTTTGGGTTATAACCATGAATTTCAAGTTTCATCAAAATCAAATCAAAATTGTGACCTCCACAGGGTCCACAACCTTGATATACCATTTTTTAACAGTATTCGCGTACAAACGGCGGCCATTTTGTATGGCAATTTTCGTCCGATTTTCCCGAAATTCGAACTCAACCTTCCTTAGGGTGTAACGGTGATATAATCAAACGGTTTTTTAAATCGAATAATAATTGTGACCTCCAGAGGGACCACAAGCTAAAAAGGGTGATTTTTCGGACAATCAGGGGCCATAATTCAGGAAATTACATTCCGATAGCCGCAAATATCGAAAGGAACCAAGATCTTTGGGTTACAAACATGCATGTCAAGTTTCATCAAAATCGGTTCAAAATTGTGACCTCTATAGGGTCCACAAGCTAAAAACGTGATTTTTCGTACAATCAGGGGCCATAATCCATGAAGTTTTGATCCGATACATGCCAATATCGAAAGGAACCGAGATCTTATGGGGATAAACCTATATTTCAAGTTTCGTCAAAATCGGATAAGAATTGTGACCTGTAGAGAGTCCACAAACAAATTGTGGACGGACGGACGGACGGACGGACGGACGTCCGGACGGACGGACGTCCGGACGGACAGGGGCGACGACATAATACGTCCACATGAAAATGTGGGCGTATAATAAAAGGCCTACATAAATATTAACTTTGCAATTTTAGCAGTGAATTATCCAATACAATTACAACTGATGAACACAGAAATGACTTCTGCTACACAGAAATCACCTTCATGCCATGTCCATCAGAGGAATTTGTGAAGCATTTCATTGAAGTTGAAGCTACAATACTAGTTTTGATTACACATCTTCATTAGAACCTCATAAAAACATTTTAGGAAACCAGTCTTTTCATTAGCTATACGGTATTTATATCTTAGGAAACCAGCCTTTTCATTGGCTAAAAGATCAAATCTGTACAGTACTGTCGAGTTGTTGCAGGAATTGATTTCCAGACATTGAATCAATTCACCCCACTACATAAATTTGACAGATTAAGAAGATCTTACTTCTGTATATCTCTGTCTGTGATTCCTGGAGGACTACCAACTTTCCTAATACCATCTCCTTCCATGTTGTAAGATGTCTGCTGGACCTGTTCCATCTGTTCTAGTAGAATATTATCAGGGTTCGAATTATATGCATCCTGCAATATAAAAATTGTCAAAGATTTAATTTCAAGTCTCTTGTTTCACTTAATAAGTGGCAGTAAATTCAGAAACCATCCATAGAGAAAGAGCTGGCCTAGAAATAACGTTTTTAGATGTACCCGACTAAATGTCAGGCACTATTGAAATAGTACCCGACATCTTCAACTTAGTGCCGGACATGCATAATAATATTAATAAAAAAGACAAATAAGTGCCATACAAAATGACAGTCACCAGAGGTTTTGTGCCAGACAATGCCTGAATCTGTGCCTGATATTGTCAGTGACAGGTGCCTTATTTCCAAGCTTGGGTGTATAGTGGTTGGAGGAAACCAGAGGACCCGGAGAGAACCCATGAGGTTTGACAGGCAACCCTACTCATAGTCATGTACAAACAGGGAATAGAAACCACGCCACTTGACTCAATGACAGACGTTTCTAATATACAGGCTACGTTTATCCATTTGCCCCCTGCTATTTGTTTGTACCCTACGTCAGCATAATCTCTGATATAATGATCGAGGACATTAGGCCTAACTGAACAACCATCAGGCTCCAAATTCAAAACAGGTAAACTTACAATGAATTGTTTTTTCTTGTAAGCCTGCATATCAAGGAATTTTTGTTTTCTTCTTGCTTCCATGTGTTCATTAATACCAGAGGCAGCCATTTTTAATAATTTTACAAACAAAAAGTAATTCTGGAAGAGAAATGAATAATCTATTAGATCTTGATTAGAAATGAAACTAGACATATACTGGTGATTCAAGACTAAACTATCCTCTCGGTTAAAGCTCAAATATACTCATCAGCAGTTAATATTCGCTAAGAGTCATGACATTGGAGCCAGTTTATTAGCTCTCAATATTATCTTTTTTTTTTCTTCAGCAGACTAAATTTTTTTGGAATAGATCTACGGTAAACTTCGCAGAGCCTAAGTCTGATTTCCTAATTCAGATCTTTGCTCAACTCAAATCAAAATCAAAATGTTTGGTCCATTTGATCTAATTCCCGCTTTTTCCTTTGCCTACGTCGGATCGGCAGTATTTTTAGAATTTGACTACGTCAGTTTTGTCCCAATGGTCTCAAATACAGCTAGGAGGCTATTCTATGCACAGAGTCCCAAAATATTTTCCCCTATCATTTTGACTCAAATTAGTTTATTTGACGCGACGCCATAATACAATTTTCCAAGAAAATTTGAAACTTGCTGTCTGCTGTACGAGACACTTCCCAGGAAAATGTCAGACATTTTTATCTACTCGCACCAAAACGGCAGTTATCTACTTGTATACGAATAAAAGCTTGAAATGTGCCTTGAAAAGTTTATCTTAATCGAGCTAAGATTGAATTTCGGTCTTCCGCTACCTCAGGTCTTTGCTTAACTCGGATAAAGTTGGTCAGTCCACTTAGATCAAACTTAGTCGAAGTTTGCTGTATTAACCCTTAACCGTTCATAGTCGTATATTTATGCACCACAACGTTATACTGCTATGTGGTCACTGTCACATATAGCCTACATAGGCTATGCAACCACAGCAAGGACCTTTTTTATAAGCCGCATTTGAGCATTTAGTTTTGTATTTAATTGATATCGCCACGCATGCTTGTCAGACGGAAACTTGTCTTGTTAATAGCATTGAGAAAAACATGTCTTTATTCAACATTTTTTGACAAAAAACGTAATTTAACGATGTCGTTAATGTTAAAGACTAGTGGTTGAAATGCTTATGAATGATTCTGACTCTGATTATCGATGACACCGATTCTGGAGACGATATTTCTGATGAAAATGATTGAAAATGATTTAAAATGATTTGCAAATTATAGATCAACTTATCCCAGGTTCAACTTTTTTTTTATTGGTGTCAAGAGTCTATCACTTACAATTATCCGGCAGTAGTCGATTGAAATAGGCATATAAAATATATCAGATTAGCTTTTGATATTTAGCCTGACCACTTGACGTCAAAATGACATCGACCGTTTAAGGCTAGGGCTAAGTCACAAGTGTATTTTAGCTTTGCAATTGATTGAAATTTAACACAAGTTTAGTCAGTATACCGGTAGTAATTTTTTAAGCATTGTTTAATTTTTGCAAAATTTTCACTATGCCTAGATCTAGGCCAATATATGTAGCCTTAGTAGGTATGACATTTATACCTCTTTGAATCCAAGATCGACCCCGGGAACTGCTTGAGGTACGTTACTGAAATAACAAAACCGAAAAACATGCGAAATGTGATTGTGAATAATGTGAAGACAGTGAAGCAGACAACAAATTGTCATCGTTCTTAAAAATTCCTACCTAGATTTAACCCGATTCGAAAATACACTCGAGTTGATTGGTAATCTTACCTCGGTTGAAACTTTTTGCAGACTTCAACTTCAACTTCAATGAAATACTTCACAAAATCCTCTGTTGGACATGGCGTGAAGACGGAATGAATGTTTTCAGACCGGCTGCAGAATAATCCTAAAAAAGAAGGAAACGTAATAGTGTTGCTAAGAAACAGAAAACAAAGCACTACCTATCCTGTTTTTTCTATTCTAAAGAGCAGGGTAAGGGGAAGCAACCTTGATTACGAATATAACCGGAAGTCAAAATATCCATAGTGATCCCTTTTTTTTTTCTAGCTGTCAAAAAGTATTTATTTCTTAGGTCAATTTATTTCTTAGGATAACATCAAAATTATTGGACTTCAGCCCAAATTCATTTCACAACATGGAAGAGCAAAATGTCAACAGGTAATCAAAAATTGCGAGAAGGTTCTTTATCTTTCATTTAATAATAATAATGAATAATGTATATAAATATTAGGCTATCATTGTGTATTATAAATAAGGTCCATGATTTAAATCTTGTCTTCCTCTTCCTCCTAGGTAATTAAAAGTAGGCTATTGACAAATTGAATGAGATTGAGAATGAATCGTTTTGATTTGTTTATAAAATCTTGTTCGGCAAAAGTTCGTAAAACCCAATCTCGAAACCAGAAAAATTTTTGAAGAAATTTTTCTGGTGAATCGGGGTAGCCATGATACCGGTATGTAATTCCTACGCGCGAAATTTCTCGTTTATTTGCGTTGTACGCCCCTGATTTTACGTGCCTGGATGACCGAATCACTTAAAAATATACCCATGCGTAGAAAAATAGATCTTTACAAAAACTTGAATTTGTTCGTTTAGGATCCAATTTTTTATGTCAGAAAGTTGACTTTGACTCAAGGATCATTTTACAACAAACGAAACGACGATCCGACCTCTTGTTTTCAAAAATCGACCCAAAAAGATTGACCAATCAGAGGTCAGAATGGGCGGGGCTTAGGTTTGAAAAAAATTGGAAAAAATGGACGGTCTAATGTGCCAGAGGCCTTCGGCTCCGCGGCTGCCTCTGGGAACGGGATTGCGTAAAACCTTCCCTCATTAAAATCAGTTCATATTTCTTATTCTTAATAAAGGACCTAAATCGCTAATGATGGGACCTAGAAACTGACCGTAATGGGTTGCAACCCATGGCCATCTCCCACATATGATATTGATATATAATAATCTAATGATAGGTATAAATTGATTTACATTCAATCGTTTCCATTTTGAATCTAATTTCAAATCATTTATGTCCAGCAAAATAAGCTTTCGGCATGAGTCTCTATTGCTGAGGAAGTTCATCTGGATTGCACAGCGTGATTCCACCATGTCAGTGGTGCAGAACAGAGAGCCTGCCAAGGGATCCGACAAAGTTATACTAAGTAGGCCTATTCCTTGTTACTTAGGATGGGAAGGAAAACTGAGAGTAGGCCATTATAGCTGGGTAAAATTACCCTGATTGCACACTGGCAAATGCCAATCTTCATCAATCAAGTTATCAACGCATGTTACTTTCACTAAATAAGGGAGTTCGCTGTTGACTATAGAAAAGTTCCCGGCCTGCTTAAAATCTATGTTATGGTATCCTACTTCCTGTGAGGGGTAGGCCTACTCATGAATGTTTTTGAACTCTAGCTAGCAGGCTGTCACTTCATATTGTAAAAATTATTGCTACTTCTTGATGACCTTGGAATTTGCCGGGAGTATTTCCACAATCGCAGCATGACAGTCATAATAAATCATATGATGTTGTTCAGTACATGATAAATATTTGATTTTGTGTAATTTTGTTACTGATGGGGTTTGATAACAACATGTCTCAGAAGTAAATTGTAGATCTAGATGTAAGAGAGTATCACTCAGCATCTTCAAGATAGGAAACTAGTTTAAATGTTAAAGATACATTATTTAAGAGTTGGCCATTCTTGCTTTTAAGATTCAAAACAAGAAAATGTTAAAAAATTTTGTCAAATTACTTTGTTCTGAATGGAATTGTCACTGTTGGAAGTTTGTACAAGAAATAGGCATCAATTTTGTCTGCACTCTCTATGAGAATTGGCGATCATTTGATCGATAACTCCACCAGCATATTTATTCTCAATATCAAGTAACATGCTCCATTGTAGCCTCACTTAGCAGGCCTTTCATCACCAGTTTCCGGTAGTGACATCAGCGAATAATAATAAACGTAAGCTTGGTCCGCCATATATTGATTAAATTTTAAATTGCCGACTGTTTAAATCAAAACTGTATCCAAGCCATCCGTGGCTCTACAGAGTTGATTTTGAGCTGGCCGTGCAAATAAAGGTCTAATTAATAATTTCTATAACATCTGAAGCCTATAAATAAAGACTTGCAGTAGGCAGATTTACCTCGTGCATAATCTAGGTTTAACCAAAATATGGGTTTAGTGCTTTTAGAGTGAAAATCATTTTAGTAAGGAATAGTTTGCCCTTGAATTAATATGATTGACACTGTTGACAGGTCTTATATTTCAACAAAAAAACCGGATTATATTATATTTTTGTGAAAAGCAATTTCTCACACACAGTATACTTTAAATTTAAAGATGGATAGGGTGTTGTTTAGATAGACAGGGTGTTGTTTAGTTGGACAGGGTGTTGTTAAGAAGGACAGGGTGTTGACAGGGTGTTGTTTAGATGGACAGGGTGTTGTTTAGTTGGACAGGGTATTGTTTAGTTGGATAGGGTGTTTTTTTAGACGTGCAGGGTGTCATTCAGAATACTAAAGCTTTTTCTAGCTTTGTTTAAAAATGGTTTAATGGATGCTCGTGAAATCATAAGGTCTGTCTTTCATGTGGTTTCGATTCCCCGGTTATACGTGACAAGGAGTAAAATCACTTGTCCAACCTCGGGGTTCTCTACAGGTCCTCCGGTTTCTTCCTCTGCTAAACACCCAAACGCATAAGCGAATTATGAATATTATATTCAGGGCATCATTTCTGACGGGCGTTTCCGCGCTTGCGCCCGTCTGCGCCTGTAATCTTGAAAACACAAGCGCAGGTTATAGCTCCTGCTAAAAATTCAGACAATTTCGACAGTTTTATCAAGAAAGTCGAGCTTTAAAGTTAAATGAAATATTATTGTATCCGAAAATCGTGAAGAGTAGTTTTGTTAGCAAAATCCAGTAGCGTGCGTTTTGTTATGGTATCAAGACATTTGGGTTGAAGATTATTAGGTCGGTTGTTAAGTCTCTCCATGGCGTTTGCATTCACGATAGATTATTATTTATTAGTGATAGTATTACATTAGTAATAAACGATTGATTTTTTTAAAATAAAATGCTTTACGAGTTACGGCGTTAGTTTTATAAGAGTTTTTGATTGTGAAATTTGAATAAATATAACGTTATGAATTTCTGTCGTGGTCATATAAAAGCGTCTGGATAATCACGATGAGAGCAGTTAGTTTCATCCCACGACCGTTTCACCCCGGGCTGTGAATATCATAATTAATTTCTTCGACATGGCCGGACTGAAAATATGCACGAATTGCCTGATTAATTGTACGTCTCCGACTCGAATTGACATGGATTGACGTGGATTCCACTAAGTAAAAGCATGTGTCCAAAATCATGCTTTAAATTTAATGTGCAGGCTAGTTACTATAATGTAACGATAACTATAGCTGGTTATCGTTACAAGTGGTACAGTCTAAGACCGTTGACGCAAGTTCAAATAGGTTAAAACGCAGAATTGTCATTACAGTTTGTATTAAGATAAGTAATCATATCATACATAATGAAGTCTTAACAACTAAAAGAGTTACCGAACAGTTTTTCTTTGTGGTTATGCGTTTTACATTTTCTTAGCGGTGTTCTTGTAATGTGCAGGCAGCCATGACACAGGCCAGTTGAAATCTCGCCAAATACCGCGACGCCTTAACTCCGCCCATCTTTTTCCATATAAGGCAATGCCTACGATACGCTGACCCAGCACAGATACAAGAGAATCTCGGCTGAAATGTCAAAGACGCCAATTACATCCTTTTTTTGAACAATAAAATCTATTATCAGTTTTTGTCCAGGTTTGAGCGACAAATTTATGCCCAACCTCCCAAACACGCAGTCTATTATTGTTTCTGACATATTTTCCCACGCTAAGGTCATTAGCATATAATTACGGTCATATGCCATGTATGGAAGGGGCGTATGATCACGTGAGTTGGATTGCGCATGCGCTATTTGACTGGGCGGCCATTATAATTTCAGAACTTGAGAATTTTCATGAAGGGATTTGATTTTATCAAATCATTTAATTATGCGGTAAGGCTTCACCTTTATTTCAATGGGGAATTGATTTATTATATGTTAAGCTATGTGCAGTACAGTTTTGGGTTAGTGTCTGTGTAAATTAAGGGAGCTATAGGCCAGTAAACTTTTTGTAGTCATTTGACTACAAAACTTGCGCAAAGGAACTCTGTAGGAAAAGCCACTACTGTGCCTGAAGTATGACGGAAGGCATCAGTAGTGGAACCATTTCTATGTGCAGGCCTGTGACACTGACGTTGAGAAAAGTGTAGAATTCGGATTCTAAACTATCGGTATAGAATTGAATATCAAGTACAACGTCGCCCTTTCCCGCTTTGGCATTGAGCTAGAGATTTACTCGAACGTCCAAGGTAATGTTTTCTGTTGTAAGCATATGACCGGTAAATCTATAAATAAATAAATTGGATTTTTAACTGTTTTCTCTTTTTTTTTTTTGTACACCATTTGGATAGATGGGAAAAAAAAAGCTCTTGCAAGCAAATTTGCAGGTGCGTTTTTTTGTGCTCCCGGGAATTTAAGTGCAAGAGCTTTTTGTGACTCCTGCATGTTTTACAGAAATGATGCCCTGTATATTGATCCATATGTTAGTCTCGAAATGACCAAGTTTGTGTCAAGTGGATGTTAACTTAATCCCCATTTCTCTCTCTCTCTCTCTTGCTCTCTCTCTCGCTCTTTCTCTCTCTCTTTGAACTCTTTCTCTATTATTATATTTGTCGTACATCTGAACCATTTGAATATTTGGCTTTCAATTCAGTTGGTTGCCATGGACAAATTTGCTTCCACGTCTCGTGTTCAATTTTGGAAATCATTATTTTCAGTGAAGTGCCAAAAATAGGAGTGGATGTGAACAGTCCTGATGAGGAGAAGAAAGTTGATGAAATACCTGAAGTTCCTGAAGCAAGTTCACCTGCTTTAAAGTTTCTTGAAAGTCTAGGTGAGATATTACACTAACACACCCTATTGTAATATTTGAATGGAAACAGTTGTCTGTATCATTGATGACCTATAGAGTTGATTATGGGCTTTTTATATCGTTCCATAATTAAAAGTCTAACTACTAAATGAAAAAGTGAAATAATTTTTTTTTTCAGTGCCAGAGACTGATTTTAAATATATGATGTTTGACGACAAACTTGTCACGATCTCTGATACGGGCAAGGAACTGGGAGAATTTTGTGTTACCATCGAACCCACCAAACATTGTAATCAGGACTGTTTTCTGGTGCATGCTAACAGTCATGGGGCTATTGACGGAGTACCATGTGGGACATCCATAACTTGTTATGTGACACGAAATCTAGAAACTATTGAACAGCACCATCATGAGTATGTTAATGTAAGAATCACTTAATTTTGTTAATCATGTCAAATGCTTTTTCTCTATAATTCCGATTGTTGAATATTTAAAAAACATCAACCAGTTCTTTAACTTTAGCATGGTTGAATGTCCGAATGGTTTTACGTGTGGGCCTTAGTAGATCATAAGGTCTGTAATGGAGTCAAGTGGCGTGGTTGTGATTTCCCGTTTGTATGTGACAATCAGTAGAGTCACCGGTCTTGTCATAGATTCAAAGTGGGTGGTTTGTTCGTGACAGTTTGTCTCAAGTGGACGTTAAACCTCTCTCTCACTCCTGGTCAGTTGAAATTGGCATATGACTGAAACCCGATCTAATCACTCATTAAAGATTATTAATCGATTCTTGACTATATTCTAATACAAGCCTGTCAGCCCAGTGAAGTCAGTGATACTCAAGAACCTGGAGATCCTGTATTTGATCCCTGCATAGTTCCACTGTGGTGCTTTGGACTGAAAAGGGACAATGTATAGTCATTTGGATGTAAAGAAAATCCAAGGTCCGGTTTATACATTAGTGTACACATAAAAGAACCTCGGCAGTTTGAATCTGCTAGAAGACGAGACCCTAGCGCAGCTTTCCAGAAAAATTTGCCTCACGGCAAACTGAATGTTAGCGTATGCCCATCTTCATTAGCCCAGTTGAAGCTGAACAGGGGCCTATTTCACGAAATTTTAACTAAGATAAGATCCCAATTTTAGTAATTTGATTGGATAATATTAGATTGATTTTAGTGCTTAGCCAATCAAAATTGAAGTATCTACTAAAATTGGATTTTATCTTAAGTTAAAATTTCGTGAAACAGGGCCCTGTAGGATGTAAACGCAATACTCTAATATATAATTAGCTCAGCTGACGCAGAACAGTAGGACGTTAAATGCAATACTGTAATATATAATTTCAGCTTGATAATTGTCCTTTAGATAGAAAAACAAATATAATCAAACAGGAAACAGAATATACAGTCAATAGAATTATTACCCAAGGGGAGGTAAGTTCATGTTATCAGCTGGAGTAAGACTACAAACTCTTTCCCCATTGACTATAATGTTAATTTTATGACAGCATTATCTTAATCTTTAATATCCGCAACACGTCCATCTTCATTAGAAGACTTGACCTTGCTTTAACCCTGTATATCTTCAATAGAAGACTTGATCTGGCTTTAACTCTGTACATCTTATCTAGCTCTTCACATCTTATCTAGCTCTACCCTGAATATTTTGGCTCTGTTTCGATTGGATATTTACCTAGCTTGTGAGCCTGTCAGATTCCTCGACCATCACAAAATACTAAGTCTTGCGCTTTACAGCAAAAATTTTTATCTGTGATAATCAAGTGGCAAAGTTTAATGTTCTTTCAATGTCAAGGTTTAAGTGGAAGCAATTATATTTGATATGAGCGTGTTTGTGTCACAACTTCTGATTGGATGCTACTGTTTATGGGTGTGCAGTAAATAGAGATAACGTAGCTATAAGTTTGGGAATTGTAAAGCAATCTAGCAATGTCCAGATGTTGTAAAACTCACAGTCGTTGCTTCATTAACATCCAACATGCCCATCATGTCACAATTATCTAACAGCACTGATCATCTCGATTTGTTTTCCTTCAACTGGTCAAAGGAACCTGCAGACCGACTCTCCAACCACAGTGCATATTTTGTTCCTGGTAAATTTATCTAAATAATGTCATACTAAGAAACGTGTGAAGCACAACAACACGCGACACGTAAATAAACAGATATATTGTCTCTTGTATCATCTTAAAATATTCTCAAATATTAAACCAAACTTGACTTTATTAGAATAGAAACAAGCAGTGCCGTTAACTTAATAAATTATTTTTCAGGCTGTGGAACGTAAAAATAAAACCTTTTCTTTTGATGATATGAAAGGTTTCATCTCTGAAGGTGAGTGAAAACAAACCACATTGAGGCAGGGTTCCCGCGGTCCTTGAAAATCCTTGAATATCCTTAAATTTAGAATTTCATTTTCAAGGTCTTGAATATCCTTGAATTTCGCGGAAATAGGAAAATATCCTTGAATTTCAGTTAAGATCCTTAATTTTGTTGGTAATACTAGTAAGTTGATCTGAAAATCCCGTTTAGATTATAAGTAATGCTGGTTATACTATAAACAATAACTGACGTATACCTGTCAATCAACTGATCTAAATAAACAGCCGTGTTTTGTCACGTAATAACAAGATAAGCCAATGACATTTACCGTAAGGCTACCAAATAGTCTCACGTGACTCCATTGTCCAATTAACATACTAGAAGCCACTACACTGACTAATCAAAATCGGTATTAGTAATTACATTAAACAATGCATAATGACGAAAAGGGAAATAACTCTGTTTTAAAAATGGCGGGAGTTTTTCCCGGTGTGCCGAAAGTCAATCTGTAATAATAAAAAACAGTTTATGTCTTTAATTCCTTTTAAATATGAGATTTTAACGATAGTTGGTAATGTTTTGGTTGTTTTTCAGATGAAAAATTGTAACTTTAGGCTAAAAATGTCCTTGAAAATCCTGGAATTTGACGTATATTTATCCTTGAATATCCTTGAAAAAATGTTAGACGAAGCCGCGGGAACCCTGTGAGGTATTCCATTGATCTATAGAAGTAGACAAACCAATCTGATTATAATTAAATCTTTTATTTGTTCTTATATAAGATGTAACATGTATTAAGAACAACCTGTATTGAGGCTGGTGGGGGAGATCCGGATGGTTTAACACACTTTAGATCAGACCATAATGTCTGTCACTGACTCATAAGTGTTTATGAGAAATATCTTTGATCCAGAAACACAAAACTTTGCACATAGTTTATTGTTGATGTATTTGATACATGAAACAACAAAAGTTTTATAAAGCGCTATTTGTAGCTAAAATAAGGCGAACGATTTTGTTTAAATTCTTGACTGAAGCCTGAGAATGTTTTGTGAAAGCAATGTCTTTGATTATGAACAAACTACTTAACGTTGGTTATTATGAACTTACCTGTGTGTTTGAAATTACTCCTGGTTAAATAAAATCTATTGTACAACTAAATATCCCATTTTGTATATGAATAAGCTGTTGCTCTCAGACCCAGTAGTGAGTTTGGGTATTTTGTATATGAATAAGCTGTTGCTCTCAGACCCAGTAGTGAGTTTGGCTATTTTGTTTTCGTCTTGTATTAATTATTTGGTTAAAGAGTTGGATCTAAACCATTAGCAGTATATTGGGAATGGAAGTAAGGTAGGCCGTAGCCCTGCTGTACTGGCATCACTGCGAATAGAAATAAGGAAGGCCGTAGCCCTGCTGTACTGGCATCATTTCTACATGGAGTATACCTACTGTCATTATTCCATTGAAGTACAGCATTGATCTCCACTTTATTTCATATTAGAGAGACACAGAAGCTAGGTCATTTTGAGACTAACATATTGTTTACTTTAATTTCAATAAATTGCTAGCACTTCAGGGACTTCAGCAGTGGGAGGAAACCATAGGACCCAGAGAAAAACACATGAGGTTTAACAGATGACCTTACTCCTTGTCACGTACAACAGGGAATCGAAACAACGTCACTTCATGAAATTACACACCTTAAGATCTAAAGCCCAAACTTTGACCCATTCAAACATCCACTACCTGGTATTACTGTACAACTGATGATGTCAGAATTTAATACTCCGTGTTTTCATTATACTATATTTCAGGATCAAATTTATTATTACACCGATTGCTAATTGAGAAGGGAATGCCAGATGATGATTTTCAGTTGGTTTCCTTTGATTCTGAAACGAATCTTTGTGCTGCAACATATGTAAGTATTCACAAACATTTGGTCTGTATCGTAAAACTACTATATTGTAAAATGAACATTGTTTCAACTGGTCACTGTCTGGGCCAAATTTCCTTTAGCACAGTCAGTCGTTTATAAAATGATACACGACTTCTGTAACATATTTTAAAATGTTCACTGTGTCTTAAATATTGCATATTAGGATCCCACATTTTTACGGCAACATAACAACATTAATATGGATTGAAAGGGACCAGTATTGAATTCTAATTCATGTTTTTTAATTTCAAATATTATGATTTTACTCGTGTAAATGTTTGATTATCAATCTGAGTAAGTCTATAAGAATGGAGTAAACTGTGTGTGTTTTTATTACAGAAACATTTAGAGGAGAGAACACAGACAGTAGAAGCTATAGAGTTACGAGTTTATGGCATCGAGCGAACCATCAATTCAAAAACAGATTTACCAACAACGTGGCAATCATATTTTACACAAGATGGGTAAATGATTAATAATTATTTTTATTTGTCAACCAGTGTTGGATGTTATTATGGGTCACGTGTTTTAGTGGCCAAATGGTTTATCATGTGTGTGTTAGATCATAACATCTAGAATGTCCCTAGTCCTCACATGTCAAGGATGGTATCTGCTCTCATGCCATGGATAGTGTCTGCCTGGTCACATGACATGGATGGTGTCTGCTCACAAGGAAATTGTCATTTAAAAGAAAATTGAGCAGAAATATATCTTGACTTTTCGAATTCACTGGTCAAAGTCCCTGGGCATTCACCATACAGTGTGATATGAGGGAGGACAATAGCGCTATATAGCTTACTCTTATATTGGATTCCAACTGCCAAGGGATCTTTTATGTGCAATCCAATTTGTACATGGGACCTCGGTTTTCTGTCCCATCCGAACGGTTATATGTTGTCCCTTGCCAGGTCCTCTGTACTACACCATTGCATCGGGGAACCACCCGGAAAATCTAAGTGAACTTTCTCGACTAACACAGGTATTGAACACAGGACATCCAGGCTAGTGAGCTAACATCTTACTCACTGAACACAGGACATCTAGGTTAGTCAGCTAACATCTTCCTCACTGGGCCACCGTATTGATTTATTTATATTTCTATGATTGCAGACATTTAACAAATCGTGTACAAGTTGGTTCACCTGTTGGGATGAAATTAGCTAAAGTACCCACTGCTGTTGTTAGAGGTAAGATACCTAGAACACTAGATAACACATCCCTACGGATTTAATTCACCTCAGCCTCGTCAGTGAGCTTAAATAGGCCTTTAATCCATGAGGGTTTAAAGAATGGTTATAACGTAGGCGCGTTGATCATAATGCCTGTATTTGAGTCAACTGACATGGCTTCGATTCCTCGGTTGTATGTGACAAGGAGTAGGGTCGCCTATCCAACCTTGTGGGGTTTCTTCGGGTTTTTCGGGTTTCCTCCAACTGCAAAAGACCCCTACACGTAAGCGAATTATTGAAATAGAATTTATCGATATGTTAGTCCTGAAATGACCTAGTTTTTATCGAGTGGATGTTAACCTGTGTTTCTTTCTCTCCTACTTTAAACCCCAGAAAATAAATGTATTGGCTTGACAAATTTCTCTCGAATATTGTTGACATGCAAATGCCCTTGAAGGAACTGTGGAGTCATTTCATGTCAAATCGAAAAAACCTCAGTTGAAATCAAGGTATAATATATACCTTACATGAACAAAGTATCTGTCTATTTAAATTTGTTTTATTCTACACTATGCAAATGTCAGGACAATTTGTTGATTTTAATGTTCAAATTTGTGTCAATCAAACATAGATAGTCTGGCATAATGCCTGCTCCCCTTTAAGCAAATAGTATATGAGATTGTAATATGAAGGTCGTGGAACCACAAGAGGTCACAATTGTTATCCGATTCTGATGACACTTAAAAATATGTGTTAATCTCCCAAAGATCTTGGTTCCTTTCAATATTGACGCATGTACAACTAATATCCTGTATTATGGGCCTGATTGTTAGAAAAATTGATATTTTAGCTTTGTTCATCTCTTGCACAATGTGGGCATCACTGCCATGGCAGCAGCACTTGTTTTATAACCCGGAAATGTGACAGTTAGGATTTGATATAAGACTGAGTAGGCTGTAGTGCCGCTGTTCGGGCAAAATTTCCCCCCTAACAAACTGCCCATCTTCATTAGTCCAGTTGGGAGCAGAACAGTAGGATGTTTAACCCCATTTCATTTCATATTATAGATGAAGAGCCACCAAAACCAGTATTTGAAAAGAGATCATTAAATATAGAAGAAGATATGCAGATGTTTTCAAAATTTCTAGATAGGAAGGTTTGTTATTTATTTATATTCATCTCAATTTTTATTTAACCACATTCATCAAGTCTAGTCTTTCGAATGGAATGAAGAATAAGATCCCGGCCAGCTAGAACCTTTGACAGCTGGGATTCGATATAAGAGTAGGCCTTAGGTTCCACTGACCAGGCTAAATGTCACTCATAGTACAGTGTATGATTTATGCCTGTCTTCAATAGCACAGTCTGGGCAGAACAGTAGAACATTAATATCCATTTTGTTTCACATTGCAAGTAAAATTGCAACAAATAGATAATTTCATAGAAGTTTATTTTGATATCAAATATCTCGGAACTAAGAAACAACTGCTTGGGACCCAATGGGTAATGGTAATTAATGACATTGCTAAAAATGAGAATAAAATGGTTTTGTAATTTTTAATTACATAGGCAATGTATTGGTCCCAGCCCTGACTGGATTGGGATGGTTTCACGCTGTCCCCAATAATGTACTGGAAGATATATCACTTTTCTATATAGCAGAGGTTGGAAATTTGCCTCACCATTAATATTAAAAATTTGTAATTTCAGGAGGATATAAAAAGTGATCATGCTGTTTACATGAGACAACATCCAGAACTCAAAGCTCTTCTCGCAGACTTCCTGCAATTTCTACTTCTTCGTAAACCTCAAGACGTCATCACCTTTGCATCAGAATATTTCTCAGCATTTTCAACGACAGTGCCAAATGCATCTCCTTATTTGGCATCGAATGCTCCGACTCCTTTCCCGGTCAGTCGAGGCCACACCCGAATAGAGCAGTTACGCACGCCAACCAGATGAGTCAAAGACATGAACACCCAGACTGTAAATATATGGTTCAAGTTCTCTGTTAAAAAGATTTTAAATACTTATTGATTGTTTTTGTATCCATTTCTGGATTCCATTCTTTACATTCAAACCTTTACACTTTACATCTGCTTTCTTTGCATGAGAAAAAGTCGGTCTAATTGCTGATGTAATGGGACTGTTTCGATGAGCAACTTTACCACAGCGTTTTTTTCTTTCATGTAAAGCGTGCACATGCATGCCAACCAAATGTTTACTTTCTGGCATACATACACAAATTCTCCTCGAATAAGTCAATCAACTGCTCTTGCTGCGTCAAAATCTTCATTTACGACAGGGTGGAGGTGGTATATTGGTTAAAGCGCACGCATTTGATCATAAGGTCGATCATTGATTCAAGTGATGTTGTTTCAATAACCTGCTTGTACGTTAAAAGGAGTAGGGTCGCCTGTTCAACCTCATGGTTTTTCTCCTGGTGATCCAGTTTCTTCGCGCTGCTAAAGACCCCTACGCATTAGCGAATTATTGAAAATGACCTAGCTTGTGTGTCAAGTGGAGGTTAAACCCATCTCTCTCTCTCTCTCTCTCTCTCTCTCTCTCTCTCTGAAATACATAAATGAAGGAGGAAATGCGGTGACTTTTGCTAGCAAAAACTCCTGATACAATTACAAACAGTATTAAAGTTGTACCCAGATATTTAAAATGTTGTGCCAGACATTTATTAATAAATATCATTAAAAACACAAAATATCAGGTTGTATTAGTGGTTGTATACTAGGGTGGAAATATTAAAAGACAAAAAAAAAATTAATTGGTGCCAGACAACATGCAGATGCCAAAATGATTGGGCCTGACGACATTGTAACAGATGCCATATTTCTAGGCTTTCAAATTTAAATAGCAATAATAACAGGATCTCAGACTGAATTTGAAAGGAATCTGGAATTGGATACACTTCAATCAAACATCCGTCTACCCCTCTAAGAAACAAAAGATCTAATTGTACATTTTAATATGATCTGAATTGAAATGACCATGTTTTTAATTGAATATTGGAAATGATAAAATAAGCAAAATCTTTTAATTTGTTGGAGATGGTGTTAATGCTGTGATCAATATAGAATGGTGGTTTTCAATATAATTCATTTTCGTCTCCCAAAATTAGTTACCATAGTACACAACATTTCACTCACAACCAATTTGGATATGAAGTATGTTTACGAATATGTTCCAATTTGAATATGCATAATTATACATTTATCTGTCATCTTCTGATGATCATCAAATAATTAAATTTTAAACAGAATTATTAAATCCGAAAGTTCACTTACAACTTTATAAACAGCTTTATTATTTCCAAAATATGTCAAATTTAACAAATGAATAATTTGCATTCATTATTAATTATTTTAAGGCTATACCAATTTATTACTTTTAGGTCTTGGTCAATAAATAGTTATTTAAGTCTTATGAACAATGTTTTGGGTAATATCTTCAACTACGAAGAAATGGCAAGACATTTGTTTTCTAATGGGTTTTCCTGAAGAAGAAATATTTAAACTATTGCGATCTAATCTATAAACTCTCCATCGATCTAAATATTAAGGCTACTTGTAGATTTCATCAAGTCAAGAGAAGTAAACAGGGCTAGTACTTACCCTTAACCACAATCTCGGCAAGAATCATGTGCCGTAACCCTATTTACATCTCGCAACCTTAATATAAAGACCCTACTCCCTAGACACCCCTGTCTATCCTGGTGTTTAATGTTCAAATGGTTGTGATTTTATAGGAAATAAATTAGATGTTATTTATTGATAAATTTTATATTTTTTAAATTGTGAAAATGATTCTGTTCTACAGGAAATTATTGCTTTCATAAATTATTGGTCAAATTATTTGAGTCATTAATAATGAAATATGTGACACCACAGCCTGATACAAGGTGGAGGGTGGAGGCCGGAGGGGGATGGCCGAATGGCTAGCGCATGTGCGTTATATCATAAGGTCTGTCATTGTTGAGTCAACTGGGCCATGGTTTTGTTTCCCTGGTTGTACGAGACAGTAGGATGGCTTTTCCAATGTCTCTCTCCCCCCTCTCAGTCAATTTACATGACATAGATGTAGAATTTAAAAGAATTGAACCTTAAAAGGTTAAAACATAATAAAAACAGGGGTAAAAACATGGAAAATGTCTTGCTGAGGTAAACACAATTATCAAAAGTTCACCAGCTTTCATGGCAACAAGTGTTGTGAAAACCAAATTATTTTATTTGAAATTTAATGATGCATTATTTATGTAAGAGCTGAATCTGCCTATTACAGATCTTTCATCTGGTCTGTTATATAAATCATTAATTAGACAGATCTTTCATCTGGTCTGTTATATAAATCATTAATTAGACAGATCTTTCATCTGGTCTGTTATATAAATCGTTAATTAGACATTTATTCAAATACCAAGCCCATCATAAATTCTCTAGAACATCGGATACTTGTGATTGTCAGAGTATTTAAACAAGACTTTGTTTATTATTTTAACAATCAACACTACACTGTTCTTCAAATGGTCATAACTCCACTCAGAATGAAATTTTCAACATACTTCCCTTTTCATGGTCTATTTTTTTAACTGTTATAGCAAGAAATGTCAGCTCTTTATTTAAAACTTACATAATGCATCTTAAAAATACTTATATTTTATAAAGCAATAATTTTCTGTTGTGAATTCACCATGATGTCTATAGATTATAAAAGCCGAATTATTTTTCATTGTTTGATATTTCCTTCATATTTATTTATTAAAATTGTTGTAAATGAGAGAACGGTGTTGGTGAGTTTTTATTTGTTGGGGTTTATTTTATTGTCCATCTTCATTTAGACAAGTTAAGAGACAACAGTCATTTGAACGATCATCGTCACTTGTGGCTCAGTCAGTAAGAGATTGTCTTGCTAACCTGCATGTCCCGTGTTCGAGTCCTGTAATTTTCCAGTGTTGTTCCTCCTTGTTTGTGGGGGTGGGGGTGGGATGGCCTAGTGGTCTCAAGTGCCGCGCTTCAACCTCTAGCTGGCCGGTCACCTCTGGCCTGCGGCTGTGGTTTCGAGCCCTGGTGTGAGCGTATGTGGCATGGAGATAGGGGCACCTTCTCAACCTTGTGGGTTTCTTCCGGGCACTCCGGTTTCCTCGCAATGCTACAGACACCTACATGTATGTACAAGCGAATTATTGAAATAAAATTAAACCATTAGTTAGTCCCGAAATGACCTAGTTTGTGTTGAGTGGACGTTAAACCCCATTTCTCTCTCTCTCTCCTCCTTGTTTGTAGTGCAGGGACAATGTATATGTACAGTTTGGATGGGATGAAAAACTTAGGTCCTGTGTACATAGATAGGTAAAATTTCCTTTATAGCACACTGTATGGTATATGCCCGTCTTTATTAGCCTAGTAGAAGCAGAAAAATAGGACTCTAAATCCCATTTTATTTCCGAACATCATCTGCCTTCAGACCACAATATTTCCTTTTTTTAACGCCCACATTTTCATATTGAAGTATATTGTTGTCACCCCAGTCTGTCTGTCCACAATTGTTTGTTAACACTCTACTGGTCACAATTTTATCCGGTTTCTTTTTGATATTGGCATGTATCAGATTGTAACTTCATGGATTATGGCCCCTGATTTTACGAAAAATCATATTTTTAGCTTGTGAACACTGTAGAGGTCACAATTTTTATCTGATTCGGTTTAAACTTGAAATGTATGTGTATGACCAACACATCTTGGTTCCTTTTGATATTCGCACAAAGTGGACCATAACTTCCTGAATTATGGCCCCTGAATGTACAAAAAAAAGCATTTTAGCTTGTGGATCCAATAGAGGTCACAAATTTTTATCAGATTTAAAAAAACATTTAAAAATATCATTGTTACACCCTAAAGATGGTTTGGTTCGAAACTGAGGAACAAAATGTCCACCTCGTGTTCGTATAGTGTCAAAATATTGTGTATCAGAGTTGTGGACCCTATAGAGGTCACAATTTTCATCTGATTTTGATGAAACTTAAAATGCACGTTTATAACCCAAATATCTTGGTTCCTGGCGATTTTCATACATATTGAATCTTTTAAGTTAAAACTTCCTAAATTATGGCTCCTGATTGTACGAAAAAATCACGTTTGTAGCTTGTGGTCCCTCTCTGGAGGTCACAATTATTATCCAAAATGTTTGAATATATCACCGTTAGGCCTACACCGTAATTTTGTCATTGAGTCAGCTGGCTTGATTTCGAGTACAAGACAAGGAGTAGGGTCGTCTGTCCAACCTCGTGGGTTTTCTCCGGTTTCCTTCCACTACTAATTAATACCCCTACGCGCAAGTGAATTATTGAAATAAAATTAAACCCTATGTTAGTCCCAAAATGACCGTGTGTGTGTCGAGTGGACATTAAACCCCATTTCTCTCTCTCTCTCTCTCTATAACCGCTAATTGCAATCTTTTAGTCAATCCGTCATTTTAAAGCTTCTACAAGCCATTCTTAGTTTGATAGTCAATCCGTTTGTTTATCAGCAACATGGCTGCGTTTAGACAAGGTTACTTTTTATTTTCTTTCTTTCCACATAAACAAATCGTCTGATTTAAATATTGCAAATTTGTTCACCCTCACTTCCTTTAATTTATATTGACAGTTGATGACTCTGTCCTGCATAATCCATCAGACATTGGATTAATTGAAAATTTTAATAGTGAGCATAAATTCATCCATGTATCTCAATCTGTTATCACACCACGTCACTTTAGTCAGTTATATACTATAGCGCGAAAACTCTTCTATCGTAGCAATGATCTCTATGTTAAAATTATATTTGGAATGTGTTTAACCAGTTCTATCACATGTGATAATGACTGACACCAATATTGTCCTTGAATAGAATACTTATAGTTATTCTCCAATATTGTCCTTGAATAGAATACTTATAGTTATTCTCCAAATTTTCAAGTTTATATTATATTAAATAAATATTTATAAATTATCGTCATTATCGATAATCTTCCACATTAAGAACACGAATTTTATTTTACAATTGGTCCATTTCAATCAATATTGATAGCTTTTATTTCTTTCATGATCTAGTAATTTCATAAAGACATGAAATAAAATATAAACATTTTATAATTAACTAATTCAAGATCAGTCAGCGACTTCGTTTTCTCGTGCCATTTGTAATGAGGTGCCCTTATGAATAAAGTCAGATCGTCAGTGTGGAAGTGATATGTCAAACCGTATATTTTTAACAACACATTGACATCTATATATATGGTACCACTATCAGTATTGTCATCACAAAGACAGTTAGGGCTGTGAATAAAGTGTCATTGATTTATTTAAAGATCACAGCAGACTGGAAAGCTTCATGAATTTTGTAAATAATGGATATTAATATGTCAACATATCCTTTCCATAAGTGTTCAAATTGGTAGGTGACTAGTAGGCTCTTAGCATGGTCCACCCAGGCCTCTCTGACATCATCACCTCCTGATCCTCTTGTCTTGATACTACTGGTGCCTATTGTGTCTAAAAAAGGTGCCTATTGTATAGTCTATACTGTAATTTTATGAAAGGACAATATTGGTGTCAGTCATTATCACATGTAATTGAATGTTATTAGATAAGAGAACACAATAGAAATAGTCTGTACATTCCCTTGTTTCTATTCATTCTACACCTTATAAAAGCATGGTAATGCACAGACTTTTTATGTTTTTCTTTCGTGTTCTCTTTTCTAGTAGCAGTCATTTCTTATTATGAATTGTCAGGTATCCTCTCACAGTCTCACACAACAACTTTTGGTCTTCGAAGGAGTTAATAGTGAGCATAAATTCACCCATGTATCTGTTACATGTATCACACATCACTTCAGTCAGTTATATACAGCGAAAACTTGTGTTTTCCTTTTGCGTTCGTCAATTACAATTCATGAAACCTTTATTACTCATCTATCGTAACAATGATCTCTGTGTTAAAATTATATTGAAAGGTGTTTAACAAGTTCTATATGTGATAATGACTAATACCAATATTGTTCTTGAATAGAATACTTATAGTTCACTTGAAATTTGATACTTCAGCTATATTTCCCGGCCAACAGTTCTCGCGTAAATCAAGACACTATCTCTTTCAAGATGATATCGGTGTGAGGAGTCGAAGAAGGATATTTCATAAAATTCAGCCATAAAACCCTGCCTGAGTTACTTCAATTTGAGGCCCAGTAATGCACTTAGATGCGAGGAGAGAGCACCAAATTTTCTGCTCCAAGCATGTAAAAAGAAACATTGACACTTGGAATTCGAAATAAGACTAGGCCTTAGTACCCCTGTCAGGGCAAAATTTCCCTCATAGTCCACTGTATGGCGTTTTCCTGTCTTCATTAGCCCAGTTGGTGCAGAATAAAACTACATGATAAATATAGGAACTCCATCTAAAACATGTTAAATATAGGAACTCTATCTAAAACATGTTAAATATAGGAACTCCATCTAAAACATGTTACCCAAGTTGTAGTATAACATCCAGCATGTAACAGAAAGATTTTTATGATTGTCGCATAAAATGTACATGTAAAAGAATAAGTTATAAATGGTTATGATAATGTTTCTTTTCCATCATAATTTATAGGTTCATTGTTCATCCCAACATTTTCACAAGTTCGACATAAGCGAGTCAACATTCAAAAACCGAAAGTAGACAGATTACCCAGACGATTATTTGAGGCGTTGGTGAAACCAGTCTTTAAACCGAAAGGCTTAAAACCAGCAGATATTTGTGCTGTTAAAACTATGCAACTTTTACAACAGACTAAAGAAGTAAGATATTAGACAATTATTCTTCTTGAATGAATGAATGAAAGTAGCAAGTAGCTCTGTGATATGAAATATTGCACACTCGTCCGGGGTTTCGAGTCTCGTTTCCTCTTGTCAAGGAACAGTGTCTAGTCCTTTGGATTAGACAAATATCTGCTCACCTTTAATATTTGGATTTCGACTGTTTTCCTGTCTTCATTTGCAAAAAAGTAGGACATTAAACCACATTTCATATATAGATAAGTCAAACTGTTATTTTGGTGGAGTTGAGGCTGGCCGAATGGTTATCAGGACTGTGCATTGGATCATGGGGTCTCTCATTGAGTCAGTTGGCATGGTTTCAATACCCTGCTGGTATATGACAAGGAGTACAGCTACCTGTTCAGACTCACTGGTTTCCATCCTGTTTCATCCCACTATATGATTGAACCATATGATAGTCCAGTGATCACCTAGTTTATGTCGAGTACATGTTATAATATTTAATTCAACAAGATTTACCTTCTCGTTCCTCACCTTCATCTCATAAAACTAAACTTATATGTCCAGTACAGAAGTCCAAATTTTGTGAGAGCTTTTTTGTAAGCAGCACCAAAAGAATTGAACAACTTGCCACTGAAGGTCCAAAAGAGTCCCACCCTTGCTGTATTTTAAATGACGTCTAGAAACCCAATATTTTACCCTTGCCTTTGAACTATAATTTAAATGCTTCACTTTCCATTTGTATATGACTATTCCTCTTATTTTTTTTGTTTATTTGTTTATATGTATGTTTATATACGCCCACATTTTCATGTGTGGATGCATTATGTCATTGCCCCAGCCCGTCCGCCATCTGTCCACAGTTTGTTTGTAGACACTCTACAGGTCACAATTTTTATCCGATTTTAACGTTATGTACATATGTATCTCCCAAAGATATTGGTTCCTTTCGATATTGGCATGTATCGGACAATAACTTTGTGAATTATGGCCCCAGAATGTCTGGAAAATCACATTTTCAGCTTTGTGGACACTCTAGAGGTCACAATTTTTATCCGATGTTGATTAAAACTTGATATGCATGTTTATAACCTGAAGATCTTGGTTCCTTTCGATATTATCGCATTGTAGCTGCCTGAATTATAGCCCCTGATTGTACAAAAAGTCACATTTTTAGATGGTGGATTCTCTAGTGATCACAATTTTTATCCGATTTAAACAAAAAATAAAAATTTGAATATATCACTCGTACACCGTATTGTTGGTTGAGTTTGAATTTCGTATAAATCGGACCAAAACTGACAGGCAAAATATGGTATGTCAAGGTTGTGGACCCACGAGAGGTCATAATTTTGATTCAATTTTGATAAAACTTAAAATACCTGTTTATAACTCAAAGATCTTGGTTCCTGAGAAAATAGGACCAAAACTGTCGGACAAAATGACCACTCACTGTACACAAATAGTGTAAAAGTATGTAATACCAAGGTTATGGTCACTCTAGAAGTCACAATTTTTATCTGATTTTGATGAGACTTGAAATGTATGTTTATAACCCACAGATCTTTGTTCCATTTAATATTTGTGCATATAAGACTGTAACTTCCTGAATTATGGCCCCTGATTGTATGATAATTAATGTTTTCTAGCTTGTCATGTGAATTCTCTACAGGACACAATTTTCTGATTTTTAAAAAACATTTATGATATGAAACTGGCCGACAAGATGACTGTTTTTTGTACGCAAATTGTGTGGAAGTATGTAATAAGGATGTTGAGGACCCTCTAGTGGTCACAGTTTTTATCTGATGTTGATGGAGACATATCTTTGTTGATGAAGACATATCTTTATATCCCAAAAATCTCATTCCTTTTCAATATTTGCTGATTTTAAACCATAATTTTCTTGATTATGGCCCCTCATTGTATGCAGGTCGCAGAATGGCTTTTGTTTGAAGCTTGTTTTCTATCCATCATTTACATATGAAAGTGCCACAGAGTAGACTGACTGACAGAATGTTCAGGGATAGAGAAAACAATTATTATCATTATTATTATTTATTAATGACTAAATTGAAAATTTATGTATTTATTCTGAGCACAATTTATTTTTATCCGATTTCAATGAAACTTGAAATATAGGTTTATCTCCCTAAGATCTTTGTTCCTTTCGATATTGGATGTATCGGATCGAAACTTCATGGTTTATGGCGACTGATTGTACGAAAAATCACATTTTTAGCTTGTGGACACTATATTGAGGTCTGTCTGTCTGTCTGTCTGTCTGTCTGTCTGTCTGTCTGTCTGTCTGTCTGTCTGTCTGTCCGTCCGTCTGTCTGTCCGTCACACTTTTTGGGACACAATAACTCTCTTCCTAATTGCGCTAGAATGTTCAAACTTGGTGTATGTGTTTATTAGGTCAATGCCTTGATGGAGTTCGAAGATGAGCATTTTCCGCTTACGGTAAGCAGAGATAAGCAATTTGATTGGTTGATGCTTTGGGACACGATAACTTTAGTTCTAATTAAGTGAGATTGATGAAACTTGGTGTATAGTTTCATTATAGTAATACCTTGACTAAGTGCGATAATGAGCATTTTCTGCTCAGGGTAAGCAGAGCTATACGCAATTTGATTGGTCGAGAATTTGGAACACAATAACTCTCCTTCTAATTGAGTTAAAATGTTCAAACTTGGTGTATATGCTTATGAGGTCAATGCCTTGATGGAGTTCGAAGATGAGCATTTTCCGCTTAGGGTAAGCAGAGATAAGCAATTTGATTGGTTGATGCTTTGGGACACGATAACTTTAGTTCTAATTAAGTGAGAGTGATGAAACTTGGTGTATAGTTTCATTATAGTAATACCTTGACTAAGTTCGATAATGAGCATTTTCTGCTAAGGGTAAGCAGAGCGATACGCAATTTGATTGGTCGAGACTTTGGGACACAATAACTCTCCTTCTAATTTAGTTAAAATGTTCAAACTTGGTGTATATGCTTATTAGGTCAATGCCTTGATGGAGTTCGAAGATGAGCATTTTCCGCTTAGGGTAAGCAGAGATAAGCAATTTGATTGGTTGATGCTTTGGGACACGATAACTTTAGTTCTAATTAAGTGAGAGTGATGAAACTTGGTGTATAGTTTCATTACAGTAATACCTTGACTAAGTTCGATAATGAGCATTTTCTGCTCAGGGTAAGCAGAGCGATACGCAATTTGATTGGTCGAGACTTTGGAACACAATAACTCTCCTTCTAATTGAGTTAAAATGTTCAAACTTGGTGTATATGCTTATTAGGTCAATGCCTTGATGGGGAACGAAGATGAGCATTTTCCGCTTAGGGTAGGCAGAGATAAGCAATTTGATTGGTTGATGCTTTGGGACACGATAACTTTAGTTCTAATTAAGTGAGAGTGATGAAACTTGGTGTATAGTTTCATTACAGTAATATCTTGACTATGATCGATAATGAGCATTTTCTGCTCAGGGTAAGCAGAGCGATAAGCAATTTGATTTGCCGAGACTTTGGAACACAATAACTCTCCTTCGAATTGAGTTAAAATGTTCAAAATTGGTGTGTATGCTTATTAGGTCAATGCCTTGATGGAGTTCGAAGATGAGTATTTTCTTCTTACGGTAGGCAGAGATAAGCAATTTTTGGATGACACTTCGTGTTCAGTTTGATTGGTCGATACGTTTGAAAAAAATAAATGTGCGATTAATTAATATGTGTCATCTATTTATTTTGGGATTTCGGCGGGGGACATCAGCCTCACTGTTGGCTTGTTTTATCAGATTTTGTTGTAAGTGAAATTTAAGTTTCTAACCCAAAGATTTGGTTTCTTTCGATAATTGCGCATATTGGACCATAACTGAATTATGGCGATAGATTGTACGAAAAGTCGCTTTTTTAGCTTGAGATTCCTCTAGAGGTCACAATTATTATCCGATTTAAAAATACATTCAAATATATCACTGTTACAGCATAATTTTGGTTGAGTTTCAATTTCTTGAAAATAGGACCAAAACCGCTGAACAAAATGGCTGCTCCTCGTACGCAATTAGTCTAAACATCTGGTATATCAAAGTTGTGGACCCTCTAGTGGTCACAATTTTGATTTGATTTTGATGAAACTTGAAGTACATGTTTATAACCCAAAGATTTTGATTCCTCTTGATATTCGAGCATTTCGGATCTAAACTTCCTGAATTATGGCCCCTGATTGTAAGAAAATCGCATTTTTAGCTTGTGGTAAATTGAATTTGGATTTTGGGAAAATCAGACCAAACATGTTGGACAAAATGGCTGCCCCTTTTACACAAATAGTGTATAACATCTGGTACATGTACATCAAGGTTGTTGGGAGATCATGTGGCTCAGAGGGTAGGGCGTTGGCTCGCTAGCCTGGAGGTAGGGTGTTCAATCCCTACATCGGCCGAGAAGTTCATCTTGATTTTTCCGGCTTGGTTTCCCCTTGACATTGATGCAAAACAGCTGTCTAGTTGTTCGGATGGGACGAGATACCGAGGTCCTGTGTACACATTGGCATGCATATAAAGGATTCCTTGGCAGTTGTAATTTGATGTAAGAGTAGGTTGTAGCGCCGCTGCCCAGGCAAAATTCCCTCAGAGGACACTGTATGGCGTATACCAGTCTTCCATTAGCCCAGGTTAGGTGCAGAAGTATAGGACGTTAAAACCCCATTTCATTTCATTTTATATCAAGGTTGAGGACACTTTAATTTAGAGGTCACAATTTTGATGAAACTTGACATACATGTTTATAACCCAAAGATCTCAGGTCCTTTCGATTTTCGCATGTAACTTCCTGAATTATGACCCTTGATTGTACATAAAATCACAGTTTTAGCTCGTGGTCCCTGGAGAGTTGATTACAGACATGTCATGCGAAGAAATGTTTGAATAATAATTTAGATAACATTTGAAGCCAAAATAAAGATTTACCATAGTTTACGGTCCTACTATTCATCCGTGACTGGGCTAATGCAGAATTAAGAATGCAAAGTTTTTATGATATTTTTTTCAGGTGAATCCATACGAAGAGTTTCTGTTTCGTCGATGTTTAGAGATGTTTGAAACGAGAAAAATGATAGCTGTGTGTCAGTCACTACCAGGTTCAGCGGAACAATTTAAAGGAATCAGAAATCAATTAATCAATAATGGAATGAATCTGGTTCACTTTAATAATAATTTAATGAGGTAAGAGTTTATTGTACATAAAGACAAGTGATTCTCAACCAGGTGCACTGTGAGATCTTCCTAACTATGCTGCAAAATTATCAAAGGCACACTAAGAATATTTCTCACCAATGAAGTCAGCTGTTTGATGAAAGACTGCAATAAAATAAGTTCATAGCTGTGTGTAAATTATAGTTTGAGTCATTGGCATGTACATAAAAGTACACTTGATAGCTGTAATTAGATATAACCTCATGGGTTGGTTTCCACTTGATCCTCCGGTTTCCCTCCACTGCTACACGCTAGTGCATAATTGAAATAAATTTGAACCATACTTTAGTCTGGAAATGACCTACATGTAGTTTGTGTCGAGTGGGCGCTAAATCCTATCACCCTCTCTCTCTCTGTAACAGATTTGAAGTATTTTGTCAGGTACATCTAAAACTGTTATTTGAAGTATGTAAATATGTCACTGTTATTTTTTATTTCAGACGGGCTGTAACCGATTCGAAGTATGAAAATATGTTGCCACTGTTTATTGGACATAATTATTATATTGTTAGTGACGATATTCAAATAAAGGAAATGGTCAAAGTAACGAAAAAAACACCACAACTTCACCTGATAGGTAAGATTTTACAATCTGAACAGGATAATACAAACTTTCTGTAACATCATGGATAATACAAACTTTCTGTAACATCATGTATAATACAAACTTTCTGTCCTGCTATGGTTTGTCTTTCTATCCATCATACTCTGCTTCGGATTGAGGTGAATTGTTCAAACACATAGTTTAGATGTTCCTTAGTAGGATGTCTTAACCGACATCTATGGTTGGCATTTTCTGTTTAGGCTTTTTGGGAGCTGCTGTGTTTCAGTGACAAAATGTTTGACAGAATCAGAATGGTTTAATGCTAGGGTCTGTCATAGTTTCTGGCTGTCCCGGATACTTGAACTTGTCTCACATACGAGGCACCAGAGCTAAATCTGTCTGTTGCAGGTCTTTCTTTAGGCCTGAAATAATCTTTAAGTTATCAATTAGACATTTATTAATTTATCCAGACTATCGAAGCCATTGCAAGCCTGCGATATTTAGCGGATTGGAATAACATTTTTTGAAAAATAATAAAATGTAAAAGTGTTTAATTGAGGCTTTCTTTTTTATCGTACCGATTTCAGTAATAATAATCGAGGCTAACCTAAAATTCAAAAGCTAATCTCCTTTATCTCCAGTCTGGAGCTCGGTATCATTTAATCTGGTTTATTTATCCCTAATTTCTTTTACATTCATTATATTTTACAATGTAAATCTTTGTATGAAAATTTGTAATTGTCATCTAAATATCACCCCAAATCATCTAATATTTAAATATGTGTCAAGTTGAAAGGTGACCACTTAGTTTACAAATATTTGATTTTTATACGCCCACATTTTCATGTGGACGTATTATGTCGTCGCCCCTGTCCGGACGTCCGGACGTCCGTCCGTCCACAATTTGTTTGTAGACTCTCTACAGGTCACAATTCTTATCCGATTTTGACGAAACTTGAAATATAGGTTTATCCCCAAAAGATCTCGGCTGCTTTCGATATTGGCATGTATCGGATCAAAACTTCATGGATTATGGCCCCTGATTGTACGAAAAATCATGTTTTTAGCTTGTGGACCCTATAGAGGTCATAATTTTGAACCAATTTTGATGAAACTTGACATGCATGTTTGTAACCCAAAGATCTTGGTTCCTTTCGATATTTGCGGCTATCGGAATGTAATTTCCTGAATTATGGCCCCTGATTGTCCGAAAAATCACCCTTTTTAGCTTGTGGTCCCTCTGGAGGTCACAATTATTATTCGATTTAAAAAAACGTTTGATTATATCACCGTTACACCCTAAGGAAGGTTAAGTTCGAATTTCGGGAAAATCGGACGAAAATTGCCATACAAAATGGCCGCCGTTTGTACGCGAATACTGTTAAAAAATGGTATATCAAGGTTGTGGACCCTGTGGAGGTCACAATTTTGATTCGATTTTGATGAAACTTGAAATTCATGGTTATAACCCAAAGATCTTGCTTCCTTTCGATATTTGCGCATATCGGATCGTAACTTCCTGAATTATGGCCCCTGATTATACGCAAAATCTCCTTTTTTTTTAGCTTGGAGGTCACAATTATTATTCGATTTAAAAAACTGTTTGATTATATCACCGTTACACCCTAAGGAAGGTTGAGTTCGAATTTCGGGAAAATCGGACGAAAATTGCCATACAAAATGGCCGCCGTTTGTACGCGAATACTGTTAAAAAATGGTATATCAAGGTTGTGGACCCTGTGGAGGTCACAATTTTGATTCGATTTTGATGAAACTTTAAATTCATGGTTATAACCCAAAGATCTTGCTTCCTTTCGATATTTGCGCATATCGGATCGTAACTTCCTGAATTATGGCCCCGATTATACGCAAAATCGCCTTTTTTTTAGCTTGGAGGTCACAATTATTATCCGATTTAAAAAAACGTTTGATTATATTACCGTTACACCGTAAGGAAGGTTGAGTTCGAATTTTGGGAAAATCAGACCAAACTTGAAATTCATGGTTATAACCCAAAGATCTTGGTTCTTTTCGATATTTGCGCATATCGGATCGTAACTTCCTGAATTATGGCCCCTGGTTATACGCAAAATCCCCCTTTCTTTAGCTTGTGGTCCCTCTGGAGGTCACAATTATTATCCAATTTAAAAAAACGTTTGATTATATCACCGTTACACTGTAAGGAAGGTTGAATTTGAATTTCGGGAAAATCGGACCAAAATTGACAGACAAAATGGCCGCCGTTTGTACGCGAATACTGTTAAAAAAAATGATATATCATGGTTGTGGACCCTGTATAGGTCACAATTTTAATTCGATTTTGATGAGGAAGGTTGAGTTCTAATTTCGTGAAAATCGTACCAAAATTGCCGGACGAAATGGTCGCCGTTTGTACGCGAATAGTGTAAATATATGGTATATCATGGTTGTGGACTCTCTACAGGTCACAATTCTTATCCGATTTTGATGAAAAGTCACATTTCTAGGTTGTGTACCGTCACACCATAATCATTGTCGGTTTCGAATTTCATTAATATCAGACTGGAACTGACCAACTAAATGGCTGCTCCCAATACAGTATGAAATACAGGACTTAAAGATGTAGGAAAAATCACTTTCGGTATTGCTTGTTCTCTGTCCATCTCTCGAAAATGTGGGCGTATCCTGCCTGGCAGTGCCAGCCTATCTTTTGACAACTGTTCAGAATAATGTCCCATTTAATCATTATACATCAGCAACCAATTGGTTTGTTTATATTTGAACAGTGATTGGGAAATTAAATACTTGTAAATTGGATCCTCGTTACCTAATTACGCAAGATTAAATGATGCCTGGGTTACAGTTAAGGAGCAACAGTAGGTTAGACGCTAGCTCGCTAGCCTGGAGTTTGGGTGTTTCATCCCTGCATTGGCTGAGAATGTTCATTGGGATTTTCCATTGTGGTTTCCTCTTGTCAGTGGTGCAGGATGGAACAAAAAAAACTTGGTCCTGTGTATAAGATCCCGTGACAGTCGCAATTCGATATAAGAGTAGGTTAAAAGTACCGCTGCCCGGACAAAATTTCCCTCCTAGCAAATTCATAGCCTGTGTTCATTAGTGAGAGCAGAACAATAGTACCGGTACTAACTACTTTAAACCTCATTTCTAGTGAAAAGAGCAGTCGGATGAAAATTAAATATCTCAGCCAACCATGACAGGTGAAACATAGTCTGTGTGTTTATTTACATTACAAATCTACTCGCACCATCTCCGTTTTTATGACTGAAAGAACTTTGAGAAGAATAAATACTGCGTCACTCGATTGTAATTTTGAACGTCCCTCACTGACATGAAACATCCTCCTTGTGTAGAATTATTTAAGTAATGTTATTTTGTTTCCTTACAGGAGCTTTAATCGACAACAGAATCTTAACACGTGATGAGTTAATGTCAATAGCCAAACTACCAGATATAGAACAGCTACGTGGAGAATTACTCACCATATTAGGACATAGTGCATCAAAGACATATTCCTTATTAGGAAGTCATCAACAGACATTGTCAGTAAATTTAGAACAATTGGTCAAACAGAAACAAACTGATAGTGAATCTTAAGTTAAAAAAAAGTTGATCAATATTTCTCAAAACTGAGAGGAGTAAAAAAATATGGATAAAAAAAACAGGTTGAATTTTTATAGTGCTACCATGTGAACATTTGATGATAGGGAAATTAAAAATCTGTTTTTTTCTTCGGCAATGCTGTTGTAGGGATTCGTAGGCCTTCATGTTGAGGGATGCGGATTCAAAAGCCAGGTGTGGATTGGATGACCGAATGGTTTAACGTGCACATAGGATCACAGGGCCTGTCATTGTGTCAAGTGGGATGGTTTCTTTTCCATACTTGTACATGAAAAGGATTAGGTTCCTCTATACAAACTCAGGGGTTTTCTCCAGATCCCACTGTTAAAGGCCCAACTCACAAGCGAATTATTGAAATAAAATCGTGCAACATGTTAGTCTCGAAATAATCTAGTTTTTGTTGTGGATGTTAAACCCCATTTCTCTCTCTCTCTCTCTGTTGTGTCAACCTTACAATGAGCATAAATTATTCGTCTAGGGCTGTCAAGTTTTAACAAATTAGCAATGGGTACTGATATGATACTACCAAGGCAGGATTAAAACCAAAAGCGGCCCTAAGCGTTTAGCAAATTTTGGTGTCCCCTTGTAGACCTGAAAACAATACAATAGAACTGCTAGAGATAGAGGAGGAGTTTCATGTGTCCCAGGTGGTAGAGAAAGAGCAGGAGTTTCAAGACCAGTTCTGAATTTCGGCATACCTAAAAGGAGTTTAGTCTTACGATGTGAACTATTGATACAAGTGAAATATTTACCTACAAATTCTACTTTTATGTCTCAAATATAGAACCAAAGGGTGTGATTTTCAGTTGTCTTAATGGGTATTGATTGCCCCACTGCTTGCTTCCTGTTTTTGTTTTTGTTTTTTTTTTACTTACATGTAACAATGGTCAATTATCTTCAGCTGTATGGATTTCAGAAGGTTGAATGAAAGATAACCTTGT
The DNA here is from genome assembly GCA_948474765.1 of Patella depressa. NCBI lineage: Eukaryota > Metazoa > Mollusca > Gastropoda > Patellidae > Patella > Patella depressa. Next base: position 6,215,633 of record OX419718.1, read on the forward strand.
GTTCAAAGATCATTCACAGTCATACCATCAATTATACACCCACATAATGTGGTCGGTTATTGTCGTCGCATCCGTCGTCCACAATTTCTTGAGAATACTCTACAGACTACATTTATTATCTTAAATGTATCAAATTTATATGCATCCTTCAAATTAGTGAAATGAAAAAGCCTTTTGTATTTCAGAAACTTCCGTTAATTACGTCTAGAGTTTATTGCCAACAGCACACCATGAAACACATGAACAAAGAAAAGAAAATAGTTGCACACCTGGCTAAATATATATATAAAAGAAATTGAATTTTGCAAAATAAAAACATGACACGTCATACACGTAGGTTATGCTGGGGAAAGAAAGACTGAAGAAAACAACCCGAGAAAAAGAAAAACCAAGGCCGATAGACAGAGGTTTTTCTTTTGAGGGTTTTTTTCTGAAGTCTTTCTTCCCCAGCATAACCGAAGTCGAGGACTTTATCTTGCTTATAAACCGTTTATGTTTAAATGTACAATGAAAATATAAGTAAAATACGAGTATAATGTGGAAAATGAAAATACATATGTTCGGTTATACTTCAACACCAATATTTTATTGGTGTAAATATGTTGGCGGTATAAATTATATTTTTTGTTTTGTTTATGAAATGTAATAAACATTTTGTTAAGCGTAGAAGGGCAATAATAACACCAGTAATAAATCTAAATATAATATTCCCTGTGTCATATCGTCTGCAGTGACTGATGTTGAATATAGATCAAGAAACAAGTTGTTGATTGGTTCAAAGTTGCACGTGCAAATCACGGTCGACCTTTTCATTAGTTTGGCTGGCGTGGACACTGTTCTGTCGATTCGGGACGTTCTGGACTGTGAATCGAGCATCCCTTATGTCAATGGCTTTGGACATGCGTATGGTGAATATTGGTTGGGACTGAAGCACATATATAGTATTACGCAATACCAAGGGCGTGTCCAGCTGATTGCCCTAATAAGGATCGGCACGAAACAACGTCTAAGCTTATTATCCCGAGACTACAGTATGAATAATTGTCCAGTGCGTTTTAACGGTGGTTGGTGGTATGTGGATGATCCTGTCTGTAGTCGCGTTAATGTCAATGGTAAAAGATCGGGTTTTAATTTTGAGTCCACATGGCATTGGCTTGATGACTTGGATAATGCAACAAATTTTGACGAAATACAAATAGTAATGAATAAGATGTAAAAATGAGGCGATTTAAAATATGTATGGCTTATTTTGATACGATTTTAAACCTCATCTACGTAATAGTGAATAATGAACCTTGGCATCGTGCCAGCTAGTGCGATCTTAAAGGAGAGAGGAATGGGGTTTAATGTCCACTCGACACAAACTAGGTCATTTCGGAACTAACATATGGTTCAATTTCATTTATATATTTCGCTTGCGCGTAGCAGTGGAAGGAAGCCGGAGGACTCGTAGTAAACCCATGAGGTTTGTGATATTAAATGAGACAAGTCTCTAACTCATTATAATCCCCAGTTTTCGACATTGAAAACACGACGTTTTAGTCAATTTATTGGTCAATTTAAATCAACATTGATGTTATTATCTTATCGTGAAACGATTGCTTCTGATATCCAATGTGTAAGACAAAATAAACATTTTGAAATTGGCACACGAAAATACGCCAAAAACTGCCACTCAAGTCGGACTCTTCGCGTATTTCGCCGAACTTAACTGATTAGAAATCAGAGTAAATCAGAAACGATTGTATATTTATATACATTCATATTACATTATTATTTGCGTTGCGACCCATTTATGTCTATTTCTAGGTAGATAAATAATAGCGATTTAATTCCTTTAAACTCTATTTACATCGAACCAACTAGTAACATTATGATTTTGGCATCTAGAAGAAGCACCATGATAGCGACCTTCACTAGAACAGAAGATAACACTTGGAAATAACTATTTTTTGTTACACCCCCTCCCCCGGAACTTTTGGACAATCAAGCAGTCGGGTAAAGTGGGTACAAAATTAATTGAAAAACTAAAGTCTAAAATCAATTGACAACTTGAAGTAGGGGGAAGCGGGAAAACATTTAGTTGAAAAACTAAAGTCTAAAATCATTTGACAACAATTAGTTGGAACAATAAAGTCTAAAATCATTTGACAACAATTAGTTGGAACAATAAAGTCTAAAATCATTTGACAACAATTAGTTGGAACAATAAAGTCTAAAATCATTTGACAACAATTAGTTGGAACAATAAAGTCTAAAATCATTTGTCAACTTGAAGTTGCTTGACTCACGTGCTAGCTGAAACAAGTATCTGCAGTGATTAAAAGTTAAATTTTCAAGAGTTCTCCATACCCCGCAACGATCGATATCAGCGCGGTTGTTGGTTGTTTGAAATTCAGGTCAGTCGTTTAATCGGACAACGGTTAAACATGCCTCAGATTTGCGGCGCCTTAGGCCCTTTTCCGAAGAACGTCGCACTCAAGAGAGAGAGAGAAGTGGGGTTTAACGCCCACTCGACACAAATTAGGTGATTTCGGGACTAACTTAATTTTACTTCAATAATTCGCTAGCGCGTACTGGTCGTTAGCAGTGGGAGGCAACCGGAGTACCCAGGGGAAACCCATGAGGTTGAGAAGGCGCCCCTATCTCCATGCCATATACGCTCACACCAGGGCTCGAAACCACAGCCGCAAGCCAGAGATGGCCGGCCAGCTAAAGGTCGAAGCGCGGCACTCTAGACCACTAGGCCATCCCAACCCCCCACGTCGCACTCAAGAAGATGAACAACAAGAAAAAGAAGATGGGTAGCGCTTGTGCCCTTGATCTTCGTCCCGGAAATCTTTATCTCTTATTTTAATATTTTCAACTCAATTTACATTACAATGAGTAACGTTGGCCTTGAGCCAGTTGAATAACATTGCAGTGTTTGGGAAATATTTCCTTTTTCAGGTGGGTTCGGGGACCGAATTGTTAGCGCGTGCGCTTTGCATCATAAGGTCTGTTATTGGGAGTAGGGTCGTCTGTCCAACCTTATGGGATTTCTCCGGGTCCTCCGTTTTCACCCCACTGCTAAAGATTTCTACCTAGTTGTGTCGAGTAGACTTTAAACCCCATCTCTCTCCTCACTCTCTCTCTCTCCCTCTCTCTCTCTCTCAGACAAAACCTAATTTCTGAAAATAGATTTCTTTCAATTTTTTTTTATCGAAGTCCCGGTCTGATTAGCCATGCTACGCACGTGATTTCACTAGGGTCGCAGTCATCGAACGATATTTCTTGTTGTACATACGCTTATACTCGATTCCCATTATTGTACAGTGACTTATTGTACAACAGATTCCCATTATTGTACAGTGACTTATTGTATGCCAGGTTGATTTCTACTCATGTCGACTTAATGTTCCGGTTTGATGAATTTCGATTAATGTTTTTTGAGAAATGTTTTGAAACATTTGTATTTGGAGATTTGTATTTGGAAATTTGTTGTTCGAGATTGTATTCCTCTGATGAAATGCAAAAATCTTTATATTAAAATACAATTACGTTAAGCAAAATACATTTTACAAATCTGATATGACAAATGTGGGGCCGTCTGCGAGTATGGTTTGGTTAACGTGAAAATGTCCCAGTTTGCGCATGTAATAGAGGCGTTGTTAACACTTTTTGTACTACGCGTTTGTGATTTGGTCCCATGATAGTTTGTCATCAGTAATAGTATCTAGATATTTGTATTCTGAAACTATCTCAACAGTTTCATCAAGAGCTATATATGATTTATTAACCCTAAAGTCAATGATAAGTTCTTTCGTTTTATTGACATTCGGGCAGAGGTAGATTCTTTCCGGTCATTCTGCAAAATTGGCAACATCACATCTGTAATGAGTGTCAGATTCGGCAGCGTTTAGTGACCAACAGTGAGACACGTTAGGATTTATACTTCTGCAATCATTGGTGTAAAGAATGAAAAGGACCGGGGATAGAACACATCCCAGAGGTGTCCCCAGTGTCTGTCTTAATAATATTTTAATAGCACTTGTTGACTTTAACATATCGCGGTCTGTCTATCAAGAAGTTTTCAATCCACCTTATTAAAAGGGAGTTGACCTGCATATTTAATAACAGTTTTCAGAAGAATATGTGGCTATATTGTTGAAAGCGTATGAAAAATCCACAAAAAGAATTCGAGAGAGAGAGAGAAATGGGGTTTAACGTCCACTCAACACAAACTAGGTCATTGCGGGACTAACATATGGTTCAATTTTATTTCAATAATTTGCTTGCGCGTAGGAGTCTTTAGCAGTGGGAGGAAACCGGAGTGCCCGGAGGAAACCCACGAGGTTGAGAAGGCGCCCCTATCTCCATGCCACATATATACGCTCACAGCAGGGCTCGAAACCACAGCCGCAAGCCAGAGGTGACCGTCCAGCTAGAGGACGAAGCGCGTTACTCTAGACCACTAGGCCATTCCAACCCCCCAAAAAGAATTCGAACATACGCTTTGTTGGTTTCAAGATGTTCGTACACAGGATTGAGGAGAGATATTGTAGCATCGACTGTTCCACGTTTTGATCTATACGCAAATTAGAGTGGGTCAAGAAGTTCAGTAACATAACTTTTTAGTACATTTGGTATGATTCGTTCGATACACTTCATGGCGATCGATGTGAGTGCAACTGGTCTATAATCATTTAACACCTTCGGATTTCCTTTCTTGGGAACCGGATGATTCTGGACGTTTTCCACAATGTTGGGATCGTATGGGTGTCAATTGAGAGTTAATACAATTTGCAAAAGACGGAACACAGTTGGTCACAACACTCTTTTAACAAAATGCCATCTAGCTCATCGGGTCCTTTTGTTTTTCTTATGTTTATTCACCGAAATCTTGCTTTCACTTCGTCATTGTTCATTAAAATATAATTTTCGTCAGAATAAGGTAGCGCGCCCGCGACCGATTTCCGCTACAGAAAAGTTTTCATTATGGAAACGAGCATAAAAGAGGTTTGAAATCCAAGGTTTATTATTAGGAAAGAGAGAGAGAAATGGGGTTTAACGTCCACTCGACACAAACTAGGCCATTTCGAGACTAACACATGATTTCATTTTATTTCAATAATTCGCTTGCGCGTAGGGGTCTTTAGCACTGGGAGGAAACCGGAGGACCCGGTGAAACCCACGAGGTTGGAAAGGCGACTCTACTTCATGTCACGTACATCCGGGGATTCGAAACCACGCCAGTTGACTCACTGACAGGCTTTATAATACAGCACAAACGTGCTAACCATTCGACCATCCAAGATTTTGATTTCCGTCACAGGGATGAACATGTCGACACAAAAGTTTAGATACCGATAATCCGTAATAACATCGCACCACTCATTTATATCTGACTGATCCGACGCGAATATATCCCAGACTGTGCATTAAAGTACCCCTTCGGGCTTTCCAAGGACTCTTTATTCCACGATTTAACGATCTTTTGGATATCAAATATACATCATTTATATCCCCTTTTTTGTTTTATATTTGTCAAGGTTTTGTAAAAAGTAGAGACTGGCTTGGGGTTAGTTTAGGGTGAGCTGTTCAACGGTATTTTGTGTCCTTTGTTTCTATAATTATGTCTAACATAGCAGGGGAGTTGGAATTGTGTGTGTGTGATAGAGAGAGAGAGAGAGAGACAGAGAGAGAGAGACTAACATATGGTTTAATTTTATGTCAATAATTAGCTTGCGCGTAGAGGTCTTTAGCAGTGGAAGGACCCCATAGTAAGCAGAGAAAACCCAAGGGGCTGGACAGGCGACCCTACTCCTTGCCACGTACAACCAGGGATTCGAAACCTCGCCAGTTGACTCAAGGGCAGGCCGTATTATACAGCGCCGGTCTCAAAATAAGTGCAGTCACTGTAGTCGGTCACAAACACAATACCAGAATAGATCCCAAATACTGTATATTTGCGTGAATCCGTGAGCCTAAATTGCATACGTCACACAAAACTATAGTATAAAATAACCATGTCTGCTTGTCACTCTTATTCTGTTGTGAATATGTTGTTCTATGAAATGTTTTCTACCATGGCAAAAAATAGTCGGTCTCAGAAAAAGTACTCAGCGCAGTCGGTCTCCGACTAAATGAATTAATGAGATAACATACAATCACAAAACAGGCGAAATTGACAGCCAAGCCTCAAGATTCTGTCCCATTTCTTATCAACCCCAGTCCCAAAAATTTAAAAGCTCTGTTACATATCTGAAATTATTTCGCGCATGCGGCGCGATTACACCATAACATCATTCTTCTACTCGGTTACATATCTGAATTTTTTTCGCGCCAGCGGCGCTTGATTTCATTTTAAAATCATTCTTTTACTCCTCAGTGTCTTATACTGTCTCAGCACTGTCATATTCACGATTATTGTGAACTGCCCAGTGTGTCGTTCCACTGGTGTACAGCTGTTATGCCATCTCTGCAAAACACATCTGCAGATTCGTCCCATTGACTGACATTTCTGGTCTACTCGTCCACAGGAATTTCTCCCAGCAATGACCTCAAATGCCAGGATATTGAATCAATTTTACAAAAAATTTCTCAAATTACTCAGTGTTATAGGCACAATCATTAATATGACATAAACTATATGTGAACTAAAGTAAAACTTCTTTCCAACGAGACAACGATCGGCGAACAACTATATAATTATATAATACTATCTATGTTCTACCGGAACGCTTAATGATATAGCCAGTATTTTGTTTACTTTCATTGTGAGGTGGGATTGTTGTTGGCGCCCTAGGTTTGAAACCGCCCTTACCCCACCCCCATATTCCCTAGAAAACTCACACGCGATGCTCGGCACCTGATTGCGTCACTCGCACTGGGGGTGGGGGGTGGGGGGTATGTACATCAGTCGGTCGCATTTTGGCTAAACACCCACCAAACGAAATCGTTATGTACGCCCCCGCAGCGCGCGCACGCTAACCATTCGACCACTCAACGCCCGAGTTGGAATTGTATAGGTAATTATTATTTTGGTGTTTGAGTATTTTGATTATATGACAGAGTGTGATAGTGTCACTTAAAGTTACATTATGGGAGACAAGATAAAGAGATGGCAGTTCTAACTATAATAGTTAAAAACTAGATAGTGTAAAGGTAATTTGCTGAATATTTCAGTCAAATTGATCCACTATTAGCCGAGAAAAAAGCGTTTGAAATATTCACATAGCCTCGGTCATCATTACTCAAATCATTAATATAAACAGCATAGTCTCGATTATCCACTTGATTGATTTAATTATCAACGGCCATTAAGCGGCATATATGAATTTAATCCGCTAACATCGAAGGCTAGCCTTGCCATCAAGAGTTTATTATGGTCTGGATATGTTAATTAATGTCTAATTGATTATTTAGATAACATTTCAGGCCTAAAGAAAGACCTGTAATAAACAGATTTTGCTCTTGCATAATGCTATTTTAACGAATTACATTTAGAAGTAGAGGTATTTTATTCATAATAACACATCTTTATACATTTACTACTTCTTAGTTTATTACATACAACATTTCAAGTTAAGTTTGTTTAAGTTAAACAGTGATTATGGGTCTATTTATCGGTGATAACTACACACAGGTTAGTTACGGTTGTAGGTAAACGATATAGACTAGGCGATTTTAAGGAGATTTAAGTTTTTGTGACGCAGGTCCCTATTTATTTGTATATATTTATGTATTTTTTATTTATTTATTTACTGTACAGAAGGTTGGTTCACAGTAGGTACATGCCTGAGATGTTTTGGCTACCTTGTTATGAGTGGATTATCTTGTTCAGCTGGTTTAGTTTGACCATTAACACTCATAACAAAGGTTTGGTTTATTACATTTTCGTGTATCCCACAGTTGCAGAATTTTATGTTATTGCTTATGTCAGTAATACATTGATGGCGCATGACTTATTTACAACTGCGAATATCAATATAAGCGAAAATCTCTTCTTCATTTGGGAATCTGATTTGGTCTGTCTTCTCGGGTGTTTGACGTAGAATTCGTTTCTATAGGTGAACGGCGGATATCTACTGAAGTATTTCTACTGGGAGCAACCTCGACTATATCAACATGTAGAAGTGTATGCTGTGACAGTGTTACAAAACAACGTGGAAGTCAGATCACCATAGACGATCACAAGTCACAAGCAAAGAAGAACCTGGGAGGAACTAACAGGCATTGTGTGTTTCACAACAACAACACAACAACCTCTCTGTTATAAACTGATGCTGTTTGTTGGATAAAGGAGAATAGTTCCTGGAATCACAAATAACAAGAGGAAGAAGAATAATATAGCAGAACGGGGTAAGTCTCTCTCTCTTGGATTTATCGAAATCTACTGGCCACACGACAACTATTAGTTTAAGCTTGGTACTGTATTAAGTTTTGTTTAGGAAGAAATAAATCGTGATAAAATGGCAGAAGCATAATATGAAACTATTCAATTGTGTATAACATTCGTTGTGAAACTAAATCGAAGAGATTTTTTATTTGACAGTTTTTTCGCATTTTTGAAACAGGTTTCGAAGTGTTTTGGATCTGTTATTCAAGATCTTTTTCGACGTTCCAAAGTTAAAGTTCGGTGCTAAGACCACGTAAAGATAAATTTTAAATATTCCTTTTATCAATTAAAACATGTTTCGCTTTAGTTTTTATATTTCACGCTGACATTTTATAGCTGTAAATCTCCCTAGTGCTAAAACGGATATTTTGACCTTATGACCCTCGGGGTCACAAAGAACAAAGATAAAATTAGCAAGTTTACATTTTTATTGAAAGAGTGATTATTTTCGATCATTTTCAGCATATTTCTATGAAACAAGAATGACTGCGCATTCACTTTCAGTGTAAATGGGCTCATTTGACCTTTGACCCCGAATATCTCGAAAACGCCCCAACAACCGACTGATTACCACTCGGCATCGTATTCTACGCAAAATTTTACTCTAGAAAAGTTGGGTCTGGTTTGGTGCCCATGTGATGGACACCTCTCCGCACTGAGCCTCCAGACTAATTAGAAATATTACCGAATAGAGTCACAAAAGATTTAATGAATCGAGATGTAGAGAACGCGGGCATCCTTGTAAACGCGGACGATAATATGATGCGTTTTTTTGGCACTGCAAACATTGAACGGGAACCGCGGTAGATTATACACTAAGTCTAAGACACATAAAAAGATACCCGAAATGTACGTGGAATGCGTTAAAAACAATTTTAAGGATAGATTTAGCAAAATGGCAGACACCTAATTAAACAAATTGAGACAAAGCAGACGAAATACATGTTACTTCTGCCAATCAAGCCACGTGATGTAAACATTAGCCACGTGGCGTGAATTGGGCCACAGCGTACTGTTCAGTATGAGTGAATTTGCGCGACGACTGTGTGTACTAAACGTTGAAAAACATAAACCCTAACCCTAACCCTAGACATTTTTACCCGACATCACGACATTTTTAGTGTCGTAATGTCGGGTAAAAAAGTCGTGATGTCGGGTAGAAATGTCGTGATGTCGGGTTGTCGTGTTGTCGGGTAGAAATGTCGTGATGTCGCGTTATGAAAGGCGAGATCACGACATTACGACATGATACCAATCAGCCACCATAGTGAACACAATACAGCAGTAAACTTATGCCAAATCTGTATGCTTACTATAGAACCCTGTGAGCGTGTTGAACCAACTATGTCACTTCCGGTTTTAATAAAAAAAAAAAAAAATTTCTCGTTTACAAAAACGTTTTTACTTGTGTAACAGAGGGGATTATTTCTGAATATATATTTAAGATTTATGGAAACCTTGTTGAAAATATTGGTCTTCCCCTTTAAGTTAATACACGTAAATACCTTCCTTGATTCTCGCTCTGATTAGCCTATAAAAGTTCAGTTTGATTTTTATTTAGTGAAAGACAAGGCATTAATTTCGGGTTATTTTGGGTTTCAGTTATTGAAAACGGGGCTGTTACCATGCGGGCCTTACTAAAGGTAAGTTTTCATATAAATGTATTTGTCTTTATAATGCTGTATTGTATTCAGAATAACACAACTTTATGGATTTAAAACTTCTTGGTTTATTACATACAACATTTCAAGTTAAGTTCGTTTAAGTTAAAAAAGTGATGATGGGTTCTCACTAAATAACATTTAAGGACATAAATGTACTATATTTGATACTTTAACATTTTCTCTTCGCTCGGCTGAGCAATTACAATAATAAACATATCAAACCCAATTGCTGCAATGCTCTAGTGCCACCTGGGGGGTTTATTCGAGATTTTTAGATGTATAGTAAGATAATTTTAGTAAAGGACGTAGTTCCGATTTTACACTATTATGTCGTTGATTTAAGCATTTGATAACATTGGGGACGGGATGATGAGATTGAATCAGCGTAGTAAACGTGTGATAACACTTCTTGTTGCAGGTCTTTCTTTGGCTTCAGATGCTATAGAAACTATTATTTTATGATCAGTAGTGGAATACCGCGTTTTATCAGCGAAATAAAAGTGTTATTCCGCTTGCTAGCAGTGAAATAAAACTTGTTATTTCACTGGCCGCCGGGACTACTTTTTTTGTTTTCTGGAGTTACCTCCCTTGCGTCATCTGCTTTTTTAAACTATTGATTCAATCAAGCCAGTACCTTCAACGACAACACCATGGCTTCTGCAAAAGAAATTAAAATTCTAATGTCGGACGACAATTTACATGTAGAATATGGACATTTTTAATTAATTAATACATCTGGAACGGGACAAATCGAAAATGGTAGATTTAAAGAAATTACAGAAATGGATATTAACAATTTTCTGGAGGAACAAGAAAACCTAAACACAAGAAAAAAACCCAGTGGTAACTGTTTTAGAAATTCCTTTTTTCAAAAGGAAACAATAGCTTAATGGAAGCAATTCCTGCACAAGATCTCAACATGCTAATTTCAGAGTTTTTGCTGTCGGTGAAAAAAACAGATGGAAATGAATACGAACCATCTTCTTTACGTTCTTTCTTTGCATCTTTCGACAGACATTAATAAAAGATCTTGCATCCGAAAAGTGCCGACAAATACTGAAAATGAAACAAAAAGATTTAAACAAAAAGGGAAAAGGAAACAAACCTCATGCTGCAGACCCCATTACTGATGAGGACAAAGAAAGAATGTTTGTTACCAAGACACTTGGAGAAAGCACCCCACAATCATTAATTCCGTGGATGATTTGCACAGTGCAATTTGGTATGAGAACAGGTCAAAAAGTTCACAATTTAAAATGGGGAGACGTCGCATTAAAGGCTGATCTAAATGGAGACGAATATCTTCAATACGACACGGAACGTCAAACTAAAACAAGAACAGGCACCAATCCTAGGGATGTAAGGTAACCTATTGTTTATAAAAAAGTTTTTGATCTATATATATCAGATTAAACATTTTAAACAAGTCTGGTTCAATTCCAAATTTTTGTGAAAAAGTTCAAATCTAGTAGACTACAGGGATTTCTAAAGTAAAGCTTAGCTAAGGCAAAAAGTTTTTTTCCCTGCAAGTTTTAACTCCAGTTTAAAAATCCTTTTTGTTAAATTTTTGCGAGCTTCATTCATATTGAAATTTTAATCCAAGAATTTTTGTTCCAAAATTATTAAATTATTTAAACTGTAATAATTTTATGCACTTAGAAAAACTAAATTTCCCAAAATTCACAGTAATATTAAAATATTGTTTTTTTAGACTCACAAAACCCAGGGCATATGCCATACCGGAATGTAAAGACAAGGACCCTGCCCATATCTACAAATGTTACCAAATGAGAAGACCACAAGATATGCCTGAGCCCGAGAGCCCTTTTTTCTGTATCATCTCGAAATCCTAAACCAGGACAGGTATGGTTCAAGGCACAACCGATGGGCATAAACAAATTGTATTCCATAATGAAAAATATGAAAGAGGAAGCTGGGCTAACAGGAACTGATAAACGTATCACATCATACAGGTATGTTCATGTTGCGATTACCAAAAACTTTAAACTTCTACAAACTATAACAATAGTAAAGTAGATCTCACCTTTAATCTGTGCATATCTACTCATAAGATATACATACTCCGCGCAGTGTTGCGTCTGATTAGAGGTAATCCAACTACACACTGCTACACACAGTGGATATTGTTGTGTTAAATTTTGATTGATCAGTAGTCCGTCTACCAACCAATCACGAGCTGCCAATACTGGACCAATTATGTTTACATAACGTATACGTCATGACTCACGATTTTATTATGCCTAATTAACCCGTGCATAGCAGAATACTGCAGTGAAACTAATTGCGTGACAAACGAGGCTATCAAGTCGAATGAAATGTAAAACAATACTGTTTCGAAACGAACATACTTTCACCGTTTTGAATACCTTAAATCACTGTCCAAAGTTTTAGAGAAGACCCAGATTAAACGAAGGACTGTCGTTTTGCTGTACTAAAGTGGTAGATTTCATTGAACGGAAAGAATAGACACACTCCCGCATAAGTTCAAGAAACAGACGCTATTCCAGCAATGGTCAGAGAGGGATTTCTCGGGCCATTGCTTCAGGAATATGAAGATTTTTTTTTTTTTTGTAAGCAATATTTTTATTCAGATTTCTATCTGAATAGGGATTGGGGAACAGGCATAGCCTATATTAAACCCTTCTCCCTGTCAGATATAGATACATGTATTTACATAAAGAAACATACAATGTACAAGTGCAAATATTTTACAATGAGTGTGTTATAGTTGTCTCTGGAATGGATTTACAGTTTAGTAATAAGCAAATAGGCAAATAATGTACAAGTGAAAATATATTTACAGTGAATGGTTATATGGTTATAGTTGTCCCTGGAATCGTCTGGTGGTTTCGAAAAACGAGTGAACAGTTTTAAAAATAATGAATGAGTTTTCTATGTTGTCAATTCCAAACAATAGGGTTGTAGTATTTCGGTGAATAGTAGGTAAATTATTTATTGTATTATTTCGGGCATCTGAATATAAGGAGCAATTCAATAAAAAATGTTCAGTGTCTTCAAATTGATGACCACATCTGCAGGATGGGTTATCAGAAATATGGCGTAAAAATTTATGTCCGTTTAGATTGCTGCAAGAGAGACGCAGTTTAGAATGAATGATTTGGTTTACACGGGTTCCAAAAGTGAATGTTTTAGGGGGTATCGGATCTTGAGCCATGAGTTTCGAATTGAAAATATTTAGAGATGTTGAATTTTTTGTCTCCGAACTTAGTTTGTTCCATTCTCTTATTGACGATGGTATGAAAGAATTATAGAAGATATTTGTTTTGCATTTATATTCGGGTAGGCTTGTTTTTCGGAGATTATAGTGTGCGCTTTTTGTCAAGATTAAATATGAAGATATATGGCATCTAAACTCTAAACCACTAACTCTGTCCAGAAAACTAACATACCATGTCGTTGCAAACTAATTGGTTAGGACGTATACCATGTAGCTTAACTCTAGTTGACCACCACCCATATTCCTGATGATTTAATTATTCACTCTAAAGCCAAGCCACGATATAGTGCCATTTTTTAAAAATACATCTACACAGTGGGTGACATAAAAATTGAACAATCTTCTTGTAGCAAATATTATTCCTGTGTCTAATTTCCAATGCTGTAATTATATTCGATATAAAAAGCAACCTGTAATAAAATTGTAAAAATATAGATATCTAATTGATTGAGTTTTTTTTTGTTTTTTTTTTATTTTCAGTGCACGTAAACACTCAGTACAAAAGTTAAACGATGCTGGAGTTGTACCAAACCAAATCATCCAAATATCGGGACACAAAAATGTCAACTCTTTGAATAATTATAATCAGAGCAAGCAAATTTCACACATATTAGCCAACAAACATCCGCACACTGTCAGCACTCATCCAAAAGTACCATTACCAGCCCCAAACTGCAGAATCCTAGAACCAAAGCCAATGAATGCAAATCTACCTATGCCGCAAGGTTCTGAGAGTTTTTTTGCTAATAGTATTTTCAATGGCACTGTCAATATAACGTTTGAGAACAAGTTAGAGCACCAGACTTACAAACACAAATTGTGTACACAAGTTCTTATATTATATTATCTTATAACCCAACTTGACACGGTTTTAAGCGAGGGCGATAATTTCAGTGACCTATTGCAAATTCAGTAGATATTGATATATTATTATTAATATATAATTATAATTTATTTATTGACTATATTGACATTGTTGTTTATTTTATTTTTCTCTATAATATATATTTATTAAATATTAGATAAAGTGTTGGTTTTAAAAAAAACGTGTTTTTTATTTATAAAGACAGGTTGCCAGGCAACGAAACATACGCCCACAGCAGCTAAATCGTCCGGGCATATTTGTCGCATATTTTTACTTTTTGTCGGTAATGAAACATTTATAATACACTAAAATCTGATTAAGAGTAACAACTCAATAGGCTTCTTCGTCTCATGACCTTAAACACTATGTATAAATTCAAAGTCAATCGAATATTAACTTTAGCCTCTAGGGCGTCCACAAGCAAATGTGGGCGTATAAAAACTTACTTCCTAAAATATTTGTTAGAGAATGTAGTTGTGACCAGTGCAGTATACCATGGCCCGATAATGACTTCCAAGGAAATATGCAATGCAATTACAGATACCATAATTTATAAATAAACAATACCATATATGACACTCACTCCTGTCAATCGTGTTGGGGGCTTTATTAGCAGGAGTTTTCTGACGACAGTTAGCATACAACCAGAGACGACGAACAGCGGCAAAGAAGAGAGAGACACAGAGACCGGCGTATGGACACACCCGAGTTCAGCCGCTGCCTTCACAGAGAGGCAGAATGGTAGATTCAGTATGGTTAGAGAAGCGAGGCTAAGTCTCAAGTACCGTCGTGTCACGTAATGCCAGCATTCTAAAAAGTGATAACTTTCCTCATAAAAATGCAATTTGAAAGAAATTTTCAATATATTCATTTTACATTATGTATTTTTGAGCTATTATAGCAAGAACGGCCAGCTCTTTATCTAAATCTTACATAATGTATCTTTAATAATTACTGTTGTACTTAAGGTTTTATTATATCTGTGTTTATTGTAGATCGTGATACCCGTGGTGTTCTTTATCATAACTTTATCACTACATACGATACAGAAAACAACTTTTATTTGGTTACTACGGATTCATAGTCGACAGGATGTCTCCTTTGAAGCCAGGTATGGTTATAATGTCTTTCTTCTAAACCAGTGGTTGTTAATTTTTGTGCCCGGGGAACTGGTGCGCTCTAGAAGATGTCCCGATGCGCTGTGGCATCCCAGAGAAATAGAAATATTATTACAATACCATCGGCATTTACCAATTTATTACGCAGATGATTACAGTTATACCGTAACAGGTTAAGTACGTGTACGTGTAACTTAAAGTGCCAATCCCGATAACTTTTTGGGGAATAAAACTGCTTAACTTTGTGTTAGAATCCTTTAAAATCCATAACCTAAGGCCCACCTACTAACCCGATATTTGTGATACTCTTGTAAATAACTTAAATCTGACAGTCTTCATCTGGAAATGGAGAACGTTTTATTATACAGTATCTGGATAAAACCAGACTTTTATCTATAAAAATAATATGTAGGTGAAATTAACCTTTTGTTATCAAGTACAGGGCATGGGTCATTCACTGTATAGACCTCCCAAGAAACATTAATCGATTATCATGTCACCCAATGAAAAAATTGACCCGAAATCTTAAAAGGGTTACGTGTCCGGATAAGCAGTGTTGACGTTCACGTCCAAACGACTCAATATTTTGAGCTGAAATTTTGAGACAAGGTAAATACACCATGCCACTATATTTTGGTCCATACATTTCATAAATACTCGGACTTTAATTTTGGAGACTCTGTTCTTATCGGGATTGGCCCTTTAAGTTAAGTTTCATTTTTTATTCTTTGTTTGCACCATTTCTTTTGTATAATATTTGACTTAAATATAACATATTTATCGAAAATTTGTCTATATAGCGCGCCTGCCATTATTTGTAGGATTTCAATAGATATTATTTTAATATTTGATATTCGGATATTGTTCCATGTGCTCCCAGTCCCTGGCCGCCATTTCAGCTTCCTTGAGTCTTACTCGTCAAGACAGGGAGAGACAGAAATAGAATTTATCGAACATTTCGTGTATAGCATAGAGGTCTTTAGCGATGAGAGGAACCAGGGCAGCAGACGACTTTACGCGTCGGACCCTAGATTCAAATGAACGATGGTGAGTTTTGTTATATTGTGGTTAATATGTATATACCAATATATCCTTATTGTGATGTTTTGAACGTTTACAGCTATGTTGGTGTTGGCAGTTCAATTTTACTCCCATATATCTGGTCAGTGTTTCAAATGTACTGGAATATTCCATTTCTTACAAAAGTCGAGGGAAGTCAGCTTCCACCATTGAAATACATACTATTGGTAAGAAAATTTTATATATTATTTTGTAACGTTAATATGTACTACTGGTGAGGCATCTTTTACATACCCTTCTGTGACGTTTGAACACTAAAAAGTTCGTGATCTCAGTTCTTGTATTTGATTCCGGTGTCGCCACTGAAATTCTATCGGGATTTTCTGGCGTGATTCAGCCGTCTTAGCGGTACAGGACGGGGGTTGAGAATAACGTCTAGTCGTTTTGATAATGCGAAAAATACCGTGTTCATGTATGCGGGAAGAGTTGTCATTAAAAAGAAAGAGTAATTCTTAGCACCGCTTTCTGATCAATTTTGCGGAGGGGGGTGGGGTGGGGGCTAGTGGTTTTACTCGTGCACGTGAAATCACAAGATCTGTCATTGTTTTTTTAGAGAGGGAGGGGTGGGTGGCCCATTGGTCAACGAATGCGCGTTGCATCATTTGGGCTGTAATTGAGTCAGGTTGCGTGGTTTCGATTTCCCGCATGTACTTTGTGCGTAATAAGGAGTGCGGTCGCCTTTCCAGCCTCGTGGGTTTTCTCCGGGTCCGCCCTCCCCACCGCTAAAAGCCCCTACGCGCAAACTAATTATTGAAATAAACTTAAACCATATGTTAGTCCCGAAATTACCTAGTTTGTGTCGATTTGACGTTAAATCCCATTTCCCTCTGACCAAAAATATCTCTCATGATAGTGGATAAATAATAATTTATATAGCATTTGAAACCCAAACAAAATTTAGCTCTTACATAATGCATCTTTCTGGATAATTTCAGTAAGCAATATTCTGCTCATTACAATACTTAATTGCACATCAAAGAATTATATATTAAAGATGTTTATTGTATTTTTCGTCATCCACAGGGAATTATTACTGCCATTATTGAAAGTGCCGCTGTAGTAGCTTTCACCACGATCGTGGCCACGTCACTTCCAGTTTATGTGTTGCTTCCTGTCATGGGTGGTATTCTATCGGTGTCTATTTTATCCGATGCCATTGTTTGTGGAACTAAGGTAAAAACAAGTTTGTAGAAGATCTTGACGAAGTTGAAGCTGGAAGGAATAAAATGTGTATAGATTCGTGACGCAAGAATTTCATATGAACTTGATTATTATTTTAAACCGATTTTAACGATTCAGAATTGTGTAAGATTATTATAAATGGCCCGCGTTCTTACTATAATATACTATTCAAAAAAAGTAGGGGATATTTGATTTTGGGGGCATAATACTAAAATATGCAAATGACTACGAAAAAAGTCACTATAGAACCTAACAGAAGAAACATTTCCAGTTACATGTGACGCCCAAACGCACCAATAGCTACCGCATGGAATGCAGGTGATGCTTGGGATCATCATGGGGGTCCAACCCAAGATTTGCACGACTCTGACTTTGAATGTTACAGTCATTGTGGCATTGAATTCCAGGGTGGAAACATCAGTTTAATTGTTTTAGTGACCAGAAAACAAATTTTGATATGCGTCGGCTTACCCAAAATGAAAGGTTACGTGCCCTTGGCATGCTACAGATCGGCACTCAGATGAGTCAAGGTTCACTGTTGATTTTTTGGACAGACGTAGGAGGGTGTGGCGTCGTCGAAACGAGCGCTTCAAAGACGTTAAACTCATCAGACATGATCGATTTGTGGGTGATTCTGTTATGGTGTGGGGAGGCATCACTGTTGCTGGAAGAACGGCTTTACATGTTGTTGCAGGTTGTGTTACAGGCCAGTACTACCGGGACAACATCTTGGCAGTCCATGTTGTGCCGTTCGCACGACGTCATGGCCGCCGTTTCATCTTCCAGGATGACAACGCAAGATGTCACAGGGCCAGGATCGTTACAGGTTACCTCCAACAACAGAACATCACCACATTACCTTGGCCAGCACCGAGTCCCGACCTCTCCCCCATCGAGCATGTCTGGGACATGCTTGGACAGAGGTTACGTCAACGTCAACAACGTCCTGCCTATGTCCAAGAACTTGCTGCTGCGTTGCAACAGGAATGGGACAATCTGGACCAAAATGACCTTAGACGTCTCATTAGGAGTATGCCACGTCGGATCAATGCTTGTTTGGCAAACAGAGGAGGATTTACCAATTACTGACTTTGTTGTGATGTTGTGGTAACTTTGCTGTTTGACCCCGGGTATCATTTTACCCTTATAATGGTCAGTATGTGCCTTACTTAGTCTAACGATCATTTGGAATAAATCGATGAATGTGAACTTCATTTCATTTTGTCATTTGTTCCTTCGTCAGTTTCATTAGGTGACTTTAATAACACTTGAAAATCAAATATCCCCTACTTTTTTTGAATAGTAGTTTAAAAATAGATCATGAAACATACAATGACTAATTTGAAATTTTAGTCAAATTACATTGTTCTGAGCTGATGTTTAATGTTTTTAAATGAATAGCGTAGCCGCAGATGTGATTGCTACGATAATAAACATGTATCTCGAATTAAATGGTGCAGGATGTCCAACCAACGTAATATCCCAGCCATTTGATGTCTAGGGAGGTGATTTTAGTATTGGAATGTAAATGAATGTCTAAATAATGATTTATAACGTAACATTTAAAGCTAGAAAAAAAACGACCCCGCAATAGATAGATTTAGTTCGTACATAATGCATCTTTAATATGCAAGCTAGTTGTCATGATAAGTAATAGAAGGAAAAACTACTCTCCAGAAAAATTTCTCCCGCCTCAAAATGGAGGAAGTACAATGTAAACGACACAAAACAACATTCCTATCCTTTCAGACCATTCTTTCCTATGGGAAGTCAAACCGAGGCCCCATGTGCACGTACAAGAGCCCTTGGCAGTTGGAATTCGATATAAGAGTAGGTCGTAGTGCGGCTGTCTGGGTAAAATTTCCTTCATTGCACACAGTATGGTATATGCCCGCCACCATTAACCAAGGCTGGAGCAGAATAGCAGAACGTTAAACCCCATTTCAATTTAGTTCATCTGCAACTAAAGTTCATACTACCTTCCACTGATTTACGCTGCCATATTTATTTATACTGGAAGCTTAAAAGATACGTCATTCTTATCCATGAACATTGAACGTTCAATATGGTCATCAAATGATCAATTTCCACTCGATCGTTTTAATTAGATATAAAAAAAGGAAAATGATTATTAGCCTGCTGGCGCACTGGGACTTTTATTCCTTTAACTGTAATATTAATACAAAGTATTGGTGGTTTTTTCCATTGTTTCAGGGAGTCGGCGCCTGCAGTCAAGCGATGTGTAGGAAGATGTACATCCTTGGGGGTGTTTTAACTGCTGTTGCTCCTGTTGGTGCTGCCCTCGTACTTTGTCTTTTCAATCAAATCACTTGGTTACAAGCCTTGATCTTGTGTGTCGCTCTTGCTGCCATGGCAACAGTGTGGTCACCACGGCTACAGATACGAACTCTGAAGACAACGGACGGTGTGAAAAGAATCCATGTCATCTACGGAATCCTAAAGATAATTGGTATAATAATATTCCTGGTTCTTAAGATATATATTATGAAAGATTCTACGGAAGCAGCGGGAGACGTATTACTTAAGTTCCAAAACAGGTGGACAGGTGTTTTCACTTGGAAAATAATGAGTCCCCTGGTTTCCAACATATTGTCAGCGCTAGCAGCAGAAGGATTTCTGTATCTTAGTATTGCATATTGTACACCCTTGATGGTTATTTTAACGTCCATGTTCTTAGCTACACCCACGTGTATAGTTTTATGCATCACTGTTCTTTCACCAATGATGTACCAAGTTGACAAGCTTAAGGACTTCGGGGACTTCACCTCTCTTGTCATCGTAGCTTCTATCTCGGCATTATCGTGGACTTTACCTTTCATCCTAAAAATCTGCCAGTTGATTAAACGAAACCCGAATTATCTATTCATGCCGTACGAGAACCTATTCTTGTCATATGGATGGAACAATCTGTTTTTTGACCAGAAGCTTCTCTTATCCTACAATTCTGACGTCAATTCAGTTGGCATCGAGGAAACCACTGACCAAATTAAGAATAGTAGCTCAATATATGTCTGTACCACAATGTACCGCGAAGATGATTACGAAGTAGAACGACTGCTTCGTAGTTTGCAAGGCTTATCCCAATCGACGAAACTCAAACTCGAGGATGTACACATTGAAGCAAACATTTTTATGGATAACGGCTGCAGTGGAAGGGAGTTGAAAGAGTTTGCACAGCAGCTAGTCAGTCTGCTGATTACAAAGTTTAGCATGACTCTTGTCGATTGTCCATGTTTTGAGACACCTTATGGGCTGCAATTGAGGTATATTCTAGATGGAGGAATGCCTTTATTTATGCATTTTAAGGATCCCGAGAAAGTGAAGTCGAAAAAACGTTGGAGTCAATGCATGTATATGAATTATGTGTTGAAATACAGGAGCATAATCTCCAATAATGGCGGGAAGTTTGGAGACATCGTCACGGCGAATTCTGGACTTCGAGAGAATAACTTAGAAGCTGAAAAGATTGATTTTTCGAACGATATTCTAAACCCAGATGACAAAATAAGTATTACCAAAATCTCTCCTTATTTGAAACATATTGAGTACCTCGAAGATGACGACGAAAGGTTCGTTTCTCGGACCTTAACTCCAACAATAAGTCATTGTTATTCAGTAGCTACACTACAATCTTTTTACGTCAACGATGTGATTGAGACATCGGATACGATTGTGAGCTCGGCTGCTATTGAAGCAGAAGGTGTAGTTGATGAATATCCTGGTATTATCAATATCAGTTATCTCTTCGACGAAGTTGATGACACTCCTGCTGCAGATGACTCTAATCCTGAAGGACATTATTCTACGGCCCGTACGTCTGAAGTACGTGGATCATACGATATGTGGTCATCATCAGCGACCGGGTGTCATGATATACCCATTCAGATGAATGCTGAAGTCGACGATGATCATACATATATCCTGGGAACTGATGCAGACATGGTTTTCAAGGATGATGCCGTCCTAGATCTGCTACGGATGTGTAATAGTGATCAAAGAATTGGTGGTGCTTGTGGCCGAACTCACCCAGATGACAAGCACCGGAGTGCCATAGTGTGGCATCAAATATTTGAATATGCTAAAGGTAAGCAGACGAACACTAAATTTATTCCTATGCCAAGGGAGACACTATTTACAGTGTCTGGTGGTATTTGTTTGTAACATGTAATATCTGATCATTTCGGATATACCTTAAAGTACACATGGGTTAAAGAGCTAAATCTTCCTATTGTAGGTCATTTTTGGATTCAAATATTAAGTAAGTTATAAATGAAAAATTTATTCACATGATAATAACTTTATCAAATCTCATGACCTCTTGATGGTCGCGTAATTGAATGGGTTGATAATTTAATTATAAAATGTAATCGAGGCTGTTTATTGTCGTAACAATGGTAGGGTGCCCCACCCTAAATGAATATCTCCAAATATCTCGACAATTACACCACAATACTAATATATTTAGAAAGCCTTAAATCTGTTTCACACATTTATAGTCACTAAATAAACGACCATGCTGTACTTCATAAGCTATGATCATTAAACCATACATAAATAATACTGAAAAATGGTTTGGAGTGGCGTCCATAACATCCAGACACTTTTGAGCAAAAGATAGGTTACGTGCCCTTGTTTTGAAATTAGTCTCGCTTAACTAGTCTACCGATCATTCTACGTCTAATTGACGGGTCGGGATAATCAAGACTACTTTTTTTTACGAAACATGGAACAAGAAATTGAATTTAGAAGCACCAACATCAGGCGTCTCAACAATATTTTTAAGAACCTTGTAAAAGTAAAATGAAACTACTGCTTTGATCATTATTCTTCCATACGGACGTTGAGTCAGAGATATTATTTGTACTTAACCAAAATATGCAGCTTCTAATGGTACAGCTAAATTATAAGGCAATTTAAAAAATAAAACGAGCGTAATTTCTAAAGATGCCGTAATAACCAAAAAGTTAAATATTATTGCTATTCAGAATCGTCAACAATAGATTTTTTACGGCTGTAGTAGTGTTTGGTGTTTTGAACATTTCCGCATGCTGTTGCTATTTATAGCCTCAACGAGTGTTCGAGACTGTTAGAAATCAGTAGTAAGTCATTGAACTAAAACGTGCAGGATCAACGTGTCAAGAACAACTTTTCAGTTGGCACGTGGGGCACCCTAACAATGGCACTTGACAATCGATACATGCATTGACAAGGCTTCAAACACTGAAAACTTCGTTCACTCGGAATAACGTTATTTGACTGAAACTTACAATATATTCACTTTACATTATCTATTGTTGGGCTGTTATAGTGAGAATGACCAGTTCTTTATCTGCATATTACATAATGTATCTTTAACTGTCTTTGATAGACTTTTTCCACTGAATGGAATAATTGGTTTCTATCTTTCAGATTTCTGGATGATTAAGAATTCTCAGAATGTTATTGGTTCTGTGATGTGTGCTCCAGGATGTTTTAGTTTGTATCGAGCCAGTGCTATGAAACAAATTATGGAGGAGTACTCGAGTCCAACATTGACTCCATTGTCAGTTTACTATAAAGATACCGGTGAGAAACTAGACAAAGGGATCTTACCCGTTATAATTTTGTCTTTGTTGACTTCTGAAAGTTTGTGATACTATAACCCTGCTATATCACAGGGCGCCCAAAATACAATCCTTCGTCGTGATACCAAATAAAGAATTTGAAATTGGACAGAATAAGAAATAGCAAGCAGACCCTGGTTGTTACAATAACCACTGAAACCCGTAGCCAAAATGTTTATGATATAAGCGTAAACGAACTTGAAGATACCCAAAACTAGGTATGGAAGTCGCAGACCACAAGCTCCGTTTTCATATTGCGTAATGGGAGCACCTGTTATAAGATTTCCATTTGTTTTGCTTCAGGTGAGGACCGATGGATGTCAACATTGTTGATGAACCATGGATGGCGACTGCGAAATTCCGCTTTCGCCGACAACACGACCTACTGCCCAGACAACATAGAAGAGTTTTTAAAACAGCGCCGTCGGTGGCTTCTTTCGGACATAGCAAATACGTTGATTGTTGCCCAAAATCTGATTCCATTGATGAGGACCAATGACTGCTTCACAACTGTATACGTCATATATTTAATAAACTTGTTTATCCTCACTATCGTGAACCCTAGTACAACTATAGTCATGATTGCAGGTGCCCTGGAGGTTTCATTCGATATTCCCTACATCGCTACAACAATCCCACTAACCATCATTGTTCTCATCTATGCCATAATCTGTACACAGACAAGCAGTAGCACACAGACCAAGGTATCAACCGTTGTGGGTGCGTTGATCGGTTGTCTATTTGTATCAGCGGCGGCTGGGTCGTACTGGGTAGTGCTTGATATGGTGCACGGTGAGTCTGTAGGATGTTTTAAATTTAATAATTAGCAGGCCAACATTTAGACTTGGATGGCCGATGGACCCGGTGAAAACCCATAAAAGATAGATTTTAAGCTACGAATGTTAATTTTGGTATACAAATGTCGAAATACGACAACAAATGAAGAATTAAGGGCTATGAATTAAGAAATAAGGTTTGGTCTTCAGTAGAAGGCGAGGTAGATGTAAATTAAACACAAGGTTAGAAGGCGAGGTACATGGAACATTATTTCACTATAGGATTTTGTATAGCTGTCTTTTTTTATTGTGTAGGGCAACAATTTTAACCCTTTTTGTGAGATTGGGTAAGCGTTTTTGCCCATTTGTTTCTTGAGATAAGATCACTAAGCTATTTGACCCACATTTTAATTCCTTTATAAATCGACGATCTTACTTGAAAACACGAAGTATACTGCGCGAATGTTGAAAAATGTTTATTTTCCTTCCATTTAATAAAATTGAAAAGGTTTATTCAGGCTATGGCAGCTGTGAAAGTACATGTATATGCAGGGGAAGCGCTTGGTAGTCTTGAAATTTTAGAAATGACTGTTTCCAGATTCCCGTTAGTTATCTGATTTGAGCCATTGTCATTTGCATCAAACTGTGTTGGCTTTTATTTGTTTGTTTGTTTTTTTTCAGATATTTCTGTTGGCAATTTCAGGTTTTACCAATATTGCATCATTTTACTGATTGTTGGCAGTTTGATTTATGCAGCCCTTCTCCATCCGACTGAGAGTTATTTGATAGTTTATTCATTAGCCTACTTGTTTATATTTCCGGCTACGAACGTACTTCTGTTGATCTATAGTGCTGCCAATATGATTGACCAAACCTGGGGAACGAGGGAGAAGGCAAGTTTTTTGTTACGACTCATCAACCTCAATGCGACATGATTACAAATTAAATGAAATGGGGTTTAACGTCCTACATTACAACTCCGGATAGTGGAGACCAGCATGCAGACTGCTGTTGCCCGGACTGCGGCGCTACGGAATACTGTTATTTCGAATTCCAAATGTCGCATTTACCTTTATTCCAACGTCACACCCGAACGGCTAGGCACCATCTTTTGACATGTTCACATTATTGCTATAGCTAATAGCAAATGAGCTGAATCGCTATTCTTTGGAAACTAGAATCGGACGCCAGTGGGTTGCAACGCATATAATCATGAAATGTGGATGTATATAAACTGATCTGTATTCAATCGCTTCCGTTTTTACTCTAATTTGTAAATATGCGTCTAGTTGTTCCATTCTAAACCGGTTTTTCGAGTCACTTTATTATAATGGCACCGAAATTTCATTTTGTTATAAATATTTGATATCTTTTCACGGTAAGCTCACAACATCAATATTGATTTTTAAAAATTGATCAATAATTCGTGTTTGCAATATCGATGATTTTAGATGGTATTGAATTGGCAACTTGCCTCTTTTAAGATCAAAGATATTACTATGCCGGTATTACAGTCCCACGATAATGGAGTAACCTTCAGCACATATGGGATGCATATAAAAGTTAGATTTAATTAAATTCATTAACATCTACGGGCCACAATCCAGGTAATTTCAGAACTAACATGTGGTTCAATTTTTATTTCAGTAATTTGCTTGCACGTAAGGGTCTATAGCAGTGGAAGAAACCGGAGGACCCGGAGAAAACCCACGAGGTTGGACAAGTACCCCTACTCCTTGTCACGTACAACCGAGGAATCGACACCACGCTAGTTGACTCAATGACAGACCTTATGGTGCAGCGCACATTTGCTACCAATTTCTGTACGAGAGTTTGGCAATCTCCCAAACAGAGTTGTCTTCCCTTGCAGTCCACACTAACCTCTGCTAAGGCTCAATTGACTACGCCACCAAGATTCTTGGTGTTGATGAACAATGCTTAATGATACGATTTAAAACAAATAAATGATAATATATTTCAATTGCAAAGTAACAATATATTTACAAATATTACACAGAACTCTTTCGCGTAAGATCACAGGTTTATCGGTCGGAAATAAGAACTACACATGTCGCCGTGCTAATTTTAGAATGAATACACTTGGGTCTGTTTATTTGTACAACGCCATCGATAGGCGGCCCAACAATCAATTTAAAAATGTCTGTAGTTAATTTAAAGCTATGAATTCTCGGTATATGTTTTTAAACTCATAAAATCATGCAGTGTTTATAACGCCAAGTACATTTTTCTGACAAACGCCATTTTCGATCAACGTAAATCACGTGATCGATGACCTCCGGGTCAAACCTATATAGTACGCGAGCCGACGGCAGAGTCGAATGCTTGATAGAGCGAGACTTGCGTGGAGAATGAGAGTTTGGATGGCCGATGGACAGGGGGAAAACCCATATTTAAATAGATATAACGATACGTATCTTTAGCCGTCTTCATTAAACCTGTCGGAGCAGAACAGTAGGACGTTAAACCCTACTCCATTTCATTTAAAAACACATTTTTATTCATAGGCTTTTAGTTAAAAAGATTCTATATATCTTTCATTTTGGCATTCTCTATATGTATGTAATCTTATCGTGTAGACTTTATGTCATGTGAATTTTATATTGTTTCAATTTATGGTTTTGTAAAGCGCCTCAGAGCATTGCTCTGCAGTGGAAGATGAGCGCTGTATAAATATCGTTTTAATAATAATAATAATAATTTACGCCCGAACTTCAGATGAGAGAGTGGAAAAGGAAACGATAGAAATATGCACCACTTTTATTTATGTTGTCAAAATATTTCTGTTGTAGACAAAGGCGAAGATACCTAAGCTTTCTTGTTTTCGAGGTTTAAAGCGAAAATGTAAAAATAAGAAAAGGAAGAAGAGAGACACAGGTAAAGGTATTCATGGTGTATAAGGTTAGGGTTAGAACCTTTAAAAGTTTTTTGGCCGTCATGTTGACTTGATTGTTAAATATAACGTGTCTCTCGGCTATTATTCTAGATATATTTTTTTGACATGTATACTATTAATAACTCCCTGATTAGGTCTACTACATCATTAACACTGTTCATCACGTGCATGTTGAATACCGATAGTTCATTGGCCAATCACGCTATTTCACCGACATTTCGCCTAATAGTTTGGATGCAGCTATGGCGAGTGGGGCGCCCGGCCGGCTAACCTTACTCTTCCGGACACCTGTTACCACTGTTTGTCGTGTATTTTGTACACGGGGAGCAGTCCATTTGCTGATTGCACTATTTTGCCTATAACGGTTTTTTTTAGGACTAGAATTCTGTCTTATGGTTTGGATTGTCCGTACTTGGTTATTGATTGGCAGGATTGGTATCGATTCGTTGCATGAGTTACAAATTAATGATCCTTGGGTCATTTTCCACACCTTGACATCAAATGTTCATTCTAAAACAGTCGATTTGATGATTTACTGGGAATTATTTTTAGTGCACAATGTGAGTGATTCGGCTAAATAGGTGAAGAAACGCGAGTTTGAGCCGTCATCTTGGATCTTTGTGACGCGACCGACGGATGCATACATCACATGACATTCAAAATGGCCGACGAGTTTTACAAGAGATAAACAAAGGGATCGAGATTGTATTTCTGACTCGGAACCTCCACACCTATATCGACTACATTTGTTGCTTTAATACTACATCTTGGAATTCTGGTCAGAATCAGGATTCAGATCCCCAAACTGGATTAACTCTTCATGTTTACTTCCCGCCTCAAATATATACTTGTAACTGTTCCTCCAGATTATTTTCATTTCATTTCTTTTAGGGTCCTATGCTGATATTTCCGAGGTTATCAAATCCCTCACTCGTGATATAACTGAATACGGCGAAGAGGGCCGAATGGAAAATGTGTTCTGGGAAGACTTAAGGCGACGACTTCTTGGAAAAGACACCAACAACGGATTGGAAGCTATTGAATTGGCGGATCGTTTACGGTCTTTAAGGAACAAGAATCTTGTAGGCTTGTTAATCGTTAACGCTCTATGGTTAATTCTACTGTCGTTTATATATAAGGGATATGACTCACAAACTTACAGATTAGAGTTTTATGGTGTGATGATCGGCGTTCTGTATGGATTTCCATTTATTGTTCAAGTTGTTGGACTAACTATTTGTAGGGTCAACCAAGTGTTGAGAAGAATTGCCCGATATGTTTACGGTGGTGAGAAAACCATGTGGGTTAGTAGTAGACATGCATGTACATAAAAAGTTGACGATAGGAATTGCAAAGATCCATTGGATTGACACGCACTACCACTGCATTGACTAGCACCACCACTGGATTGACACAGCCGGTTGACACGCACCACCACAGGATTGACACGCACCACCACTGGATTGACACGCACCACCACAGGATTGACACGCACCACCACTGGATTGACACGCACCACCTTTGAATTGACACAGTGGGTTAACACTACTACCACTGAAGTGACACGTACCACCACTGGGTTGACACGTACCACCTTTGAATTGACACGAACCACCTTGGATATAAATTGTTTAGTAGAGAAAACGCTAATCAGATTCAGAACAGTTTCAGGTATCCACTGAAAAATATATTGTTTTAATCCCCCGCCCCCAAAAGAAACAAAGAGAAAATAGTGTTCCAAGCCTAATGTATAGTTTAAAGATAGAGGTTAACTTGTGGTAGATGCTGTTTCGTAGCCCTCGTTATACGGACAATAGGCAGCGCTTATCATTGGTCATCATATTGGATATGAATACGGGGCGGTGAACGGGCCTTTGTAAGGTGAAAATTTCGACTTGAGCCCTGTCTATCAATCTATAATTATGATTATGTAAACAGATTGCAGAGATCAATTCTGCTTTTGAACTCTTGCGACCAGACCATAACTACATAACAAAAACTTGTAAAAGAATACTTTTATGAGAAATGTGTCACGGTCGTGTGCTTGTGATATCACAATAAATGTTTTGCATCAATAAAATTGAATCACAATGTGATCTTGTTAATTCATAATAAAAATTAACGTCAAACGGGTTGTTGGGTTTATATCTTTAAAGAGCTCTGTGTGTTTGTATGGAGACGATGATGGTATCACGTATTGTCAACTGTCACATTTCCTTAACAGGAACTTGGAAAACCCCTCCTGTAAAAAATCCTGGATCCAGCCCTGCATATTTAAAGATACATATATACCCTTGGGTTTAATTGGGCAAGAGTAGGACGTTAAACCCCATTTCATTTCATTCCATTTTTAATTGGGCAATATATTGCAACATATTATATTTGTTAAAAAGATCATAGTAAATAAAATACTAAAACAATCTTATAATGTCAATCAGTAAGTGCGACAACACGGCGTTTATACGGTACGGTATTCCACAAAATCTACCAAACAAGCTACAGTGTGTCCAAAACACATCGGCCAAATTGTGCATTGAATATGAGTTATTATATACAGTGTTTAAATCTGTCAACGATTCATCTCCTTCGTACCTTCAAGAACTGATATACAATAACATTCCTGCACGCGACCTCAGATCAAGAAGCCAACTGAGTCTTTACAATCCAACTACAATATGAAACCTTTCCCATGTTGAACCATTGCTCTGGAACGCAATTGATATTGATTTAAGGCGATGTGATAATCTCGGAACTTTTAAGTCAAAATTGAAAACATTTCTTTTCAACTCATACTATAATTGATAATTATTATTAAAAGGTGTATTGTATTGAGTAGTATATATATAGTACATATTATCCAATTGCTGATTATACAAATGTGACAATTCCCCAAGGTATAAGATACACCTACATCAGTTAGATAAACATTTCCAATTCACGACAAACAGTGGTAACAGGTGTCAGGAAGAGTAAGCTTACCCTGCCTACCCTGCCTGACACCACACCCGCCATAGAAGGTATAGAATACATCTATCTATGTGAGTCAGATAAGCATTCCAAGTGCCACAAAAACTGTTTGAATAAATGGATATGACATTACAATCTCTTTTCAATGAAGATAACCCGGTGTCACCTCTAAATATGTTGTTCCTTAGAATCAAATGCAACCGCTTACTGATACATTCTCACGTTTGATAATTATTTCTATAGTATATGGATATATGGAAAGTTTAGACACCACACAAAACACCCACGAGGCTCACAAGTACAAACACGGCAGTCGGAGCAGAACAGTGGGACGTCAAATCCCATTTCTCTTCATTGTCAGAGAACCCTTGGCAGTTGGAATTTGATATACGAGTAGGCCGTGGCGCCGCTGCCCAGGACAATATATTGCGTTAAACCCCATTTCATACATTGTAATTAGTCTGTCATTGAAACGTGGGATTTTTCTAAGACTTGATACGCTGGGAATCTGAGACTTAAGCCTAATTTAAGAACATATCAGTATTGAAGTGACCTTGATGGGGCGAGGGCGTCGGTGGCCGAATATGTCATTGAGTTAAGTGGCTTCCGCAACGACAGAAGCAATTCTTGATTTGGGGGATGGGGGTGCTATCCTGGAACTAGTTTTAGGGTAAGAGGTAAAATACGAAAGTGAGCCCTGAAGTGGAACCCCGAAGTGGAACCCCAGTTCATCCCTAGGGTTGGGTAAATGGGGTTGGGGTTGGGGTGTAGAAGTGTGAGGGTAAGTTGTAAAATACGAAAGTGAGACATGTCTTATAAGCTTGGTGATGTGATGTTTGCGGTAGATCATTTTATAATAAAACGGGTTGGATGTGGGTGCTTTGATTCTGAAGTGGTTTCTTTGATTTTGAAGTGGTGAGATTAGATAGGTTCGTTAGGTTGGGTTCTCGGGACATGGTTAGGGTTAGGGTTATGACTTGAATACTACTTCGCACCGCACCCACTGTTGGTGGAAAATGCATTTTTGTCAGAAACTACAAGTACACGACTCTGAAATTGTGCCTGTGATCTACATTTGTCTATTGTCGAATCGTATTAATATTTGGATGGTGTACTTGAACCGGAAATAGGTGTTTGTTCTTGTAAATTGGCAAGCTGATATGGTAACGTTAGGATTAAGGTAAGAAGTAAAATACGAAAGTGAGACATGTCTCATAAGCTTGGTGATGTGATGTTTGCGGTAGATCATTTTATAATAA
The DNA here is from genome assembly GCA_948474765.1 of Patella depressa. Classification (NCBI taxonomy): domain Eukaryota; kingdom Metazoa; phylum Mollusca; class Gastropoda; family Patellidae; genus Patella; species Patella depressa. The sequence continues at coordinate 6,246,721 of OX419718.1, forward strand.
AACGGGTTGGATGTGGGTTCTTTCATTTGGAATTGGTGAGATTAGATATTCGGGTTGGGTTAGGATGTGCAGGTTGGTTTCTTTGATTTTTGAAGTGGTGAGCTTAGATATTCGTGTTCGGTTAGGTTAGGTTAGGTTGGGTTCTCGGGACAGGGTTATAGGTTGAATACTACTTTCTTCTCTTCTGGCAGAATACTATAAATAGCTTTCAGAAGAGAAGAAAGTTTTATTTGCGTTTTTTATGAGAAAATTAATTTCAAAATTCATTTAATGTTATCTTTTTTAAAACTTTGTTATTTATATCATTACAAACTGTTTAAGAATTTAGAAATTTTACAACATTAGATATATTTTTAGAGAATAAAAAACTTTATTAAAAACATTACTAACTGATGTACATACAAACTAAAAAGAAGTATCCCAATTTGAAACTTTATACCAAATTTAACTTAAAAATTTACATAAGAATTGAAAAAAGTGAGTGCTTAGGCCCTCGTTCAGGTTGAACCCGGGTTCAACCCAGGTTCAACCGGGCTGAACCCAGGTTTGGGTTAGGGTATTGAATTGGGTGGGGGGTCCTAAAATAGGGCCCCCACAGGAAGCATGGGCCTAGGGCTCAACAAATTGCGAGCAAGTCAAGTGCTTGGGTGTTTTTAAAAAACATAGACTTTTTGAGGTATGGTTATTTTAGGGGATTCTATACTGGGCTAAGGTAACAACCAGTCCGTTAGTTGGGTGGGGTGGGACGTTCGTCCGGTCACAGTCTCAGAGAAGTTGAGTATTTAACCCGGTACCGGAATTTACTTTGATGCTAGATTTTGGGCAGTTTGCTGGGGACCAGAATATCTGTGAGGTTTTTATTTCTGGAGTACGCTACAATAAGTTTGTTTTTGTAAATATTTGGAAAAGTTTCTTTTAATTGCTCGTAAAAAGTTTTGATTATTTTTGTGGCGTGATAGGCTGTAGTATTGTATTTGATTACCAAGGGAAGAATCTTGGTATTAAGGCGAATGTTTATGCCGTTGGGGCAAATGGTGTCGAGTTTGTTAATCCAAAAGTCTTCCCTCAGTAATCGATACCTTTTGTTTTCTACCTCGCTGGGTGTGGGTGGGATTTTTTCGATTTGGGTGATAATTAAATCCCCTGACGTGTGGTCCTCTAGGTTAAAATGGGCAGAGATAGGTTTGTCGGTTTTTCTCCTTATGTCTGAGAGGTGGCCTAATAGCTTCTCCCTCAGAGAGTTTTGAGATTCGCCGACGTACTGCTTGGGGCACCGTTTGCAGGAAATTAGGTAAATTAGGTTACGGCTTTCGCACGTAAGGCGCTCTTTAATTGGAAATTGGTTGTGGGAAGTCTTATTTTCGAAAAAATTGGTACGCTTTAGGTGTTTGCATATGCTGCACCTAACGCTCATACAGGGCATGGCTCCAAATTGTTGAAAGGGCTGGACTGAAATTATGCTTTTGGTTGTAATTTCTGTCAAAGTGGTATTCTTGATAGTTCTAAGGAATCGCTTTGAGTAGCCCCGTTCTCGGAGTTTGTCAAAGACCATTTTACACGCCTGTTCGAAGTCTGTTTTGCGCGTACAAATTCGGTGGAAACGAAGTATTTGAGATTTTATGATACCCGAAAATGTGTGTTTGGGGTGGAAGTGGAAAGATGACTTAATAAATAACAGTTGGTGGGTATCTGTTTCTTTAAAGAAGACTTTGATATCCAGTTGGCCAGTTAGGTTTAGGCTATCACCCTTGAATACTGTAGTGTCCAAGAAGTCTATGCTATTTTCGCTAACTGTGGCGGTTAGCTTTATAGCGGGATGGTGGTTATTAATAATGTCAAAGTACTGCCAAAATTCTTCCAAGGAGAAGGGCCAAACGATAAAAATATCGTCTAAAAATCTACCGTAGAAAATTGGTTGTAGGGGAAGGAGTTCCCTTTCCCATTCTGCTAGGAAAATGTTTGCATAGCTCGGGCTATAAATTTGGCCCATCGCTACCCCAGTGACCTGGAGGTAGTTTTTTTCATTGAAAGTGAAGTCGTTGCGGTTCAGGCAGATTTCCAATAACTCTAAAATTTCTGCGTCCGGACGAGATTTTAAAGGATTTCTAGAAAAGGCTTTTCGGGCCGCGCGTAAGCCTGTTATGTTATCAATATTCGTGTACATGCTCTGTACATCGATAGATATTAATAACGAGTGTGGGGGGACCTTCAATTTCTTTATTTTGTTGATAAAATCGTTAGTGTATTTCAGGTATGCAGGGTGTTGGGAGGCTAGCGGCTTTAAAAATGAGTCCATATATTCAGAGACATTATGACACTCACTCGAGCAGTCCGAAACAATAGGGCGTCCTTTGGGTATTTTGTTCGGAACAAACCACTCCGATTCGGGAGAGTGTAAAAATGTCTCTGTCGGCAGTCGGCTTTCGCGGAAAGATAGTCAAATTGTTTTTCGGTTAAGAATTTCTTGATAACAAGTTTCTCCAAAATTTGGTTTATCATGATACGAGTTTCCATAAAAATTGGTTCATTTATTCTTCGATAATACTTTTCATTGCTTAATTGCTTTTCGGCTTCTAAGATGTAATCCTCTCTGTTTAGGATCACGCAACAGGAGCCCTTGTCGCTCTTTTCGATGACAATGGATTTGTCTTTTTTGAGTGCGTTCAAGGCTGTTCTCTCTGCGCGTGTTAGGTTGTTTCTTTCTTTGAAAATGGGTGACTGCGCCACCTCACTTCTCATTTTCTCCAAATGTTCTAAAATATCGCCTCTGATAGCCGCGTTCGAGGGATTCCAATTTCATTTCTCTATAAATTTAGTTCTTGGGCCGTTGTTGGGTCTTTCGCGAAAAAAAAAGGTTATTTTAAGTGATCTAGAGAATAAGTCTGTAGATTCAAGGATCTCGTCGACAGAGGTCGGTTGTGGAGAGGGAATAAATTTAAGGCCTTTATCGAGAACCTGGTTTTCTAATGGGGATATTTTACGGGAGCTTAAATTGATTACGGTTTTGCCTAATTGGGATTTGAGAGTTTGAGTGGAGGTATTTACTGCGTTATTTTCATTTATACCTCCCTCGTAACTTAGTTTAAACACTCAGTTTCCCTGAGCCAGTGGGTCAGTTGTCGGTCGGCAGTCGAGTCTGTCCAGTGGATTTTGTCGTTTGGGGCAAGGGTAACTTGGGATTTACTAAGTTCAATTACTGTGGCGTGTTTGGGGGGTTCAGTGCGTAGGTAGTGGTTCAAGTTGGTCAGGTTTTTAAACTCTTTCGGGTTGGATTGTTTCAGGAGTGGGGAAAAGGGGATCAGAGCAATGTGTATTTTAGCCACGGGGAATTTTGCCTTGGTAGTGGTAACTAGGTCGACGTATGCGCCGTGGGCTTTTCTGGGGTGCATCTTCCTGTTATTGGTTCCTATTTGAAATATGATATTTTGGGGTTGGCCGGTGTCTTGACTGTTCCTTATGATGTCTGTGAGGTGCTGGATTTTACCCCCGGAGTAGGATTCTATTTGCACACCTTCCCTGCTTCTGGGTATCCTAAAAAGGTTGGAGCTGCCTATCACTAATGTTTTCCTAGTTATTTTGGGGAGGGACCAGGCCGCCTTGTCACCCTCATGTTTTCGTACTGTGAAAAACCAAGGGGACACTGTGTCGCCCGCTATTCCCAACCTTGATTTCCCCACCAGCCCAATCACACAACCCAGGGTAACTCGTAAGAGTCTATCTCCTACGTTTAATGTAATACCGGTCGGTACGCCACGTCGGCTTAGCTTAGACAGTGTCTGATGAAGAGTCTAATTTGTCTATCAAGGCGTCGAGTTTGGGATTTGGGGAAGTAGGGGGAGAGGGAGAGGGAAAGATACGGACGTTGATCTTCTTTCCTGGCGTATCCGTGGTTGGTGAGGGGGATCGTTCTCGCCGTTTACGGTTGGGTGTTGCCACAGCCAGGTTGGTATTGGTATTCGTGGTTGTTGGGTCGATCACCATTGGGGAGGTATGCGAAAGATTTTTTTGCCCACGAAAGTGCGGTGTTGCCGAAGTTGGTAGTTTGTTCCTTACTGAAATTTTGCCTGTGGAGCCAAATTAGTTTTTCATCCAGTGTTTTTTCATAGTGGGAAACAAGTTCCTTGCCTACCGATTTGGCCCAAGATTTGCTTATTGTGAGAATGGTGTTCGTAAGGGTCGTAGTGACCATAGCCGGTTTTACAAATTTGGTCAGGTCCAAGACTTTGTTGTGAAATCCTCTTGCTAGCTGATCGTCAGCTTGTAATTTCATGATGGTTAAATGGTGCAGGCATTGTAAGATTTGATAAAAAGCCTTTATCGTTGGTCCGTCTTTGTTTGGGGTCTTATCCGTTTGGTTGTTATTCGTAGCCCAGTTCCTATTTTGGTTTTTTGGGCCCCTGGGGGCTCTGGGGCCTCTGGGGGCTCTGGGGCCTCTGGGTGGCGGGATTTCCATATCCATTAAGGGTTGGGGTTGGGTTAGGGATTAGGGGAGTGAATTAGCGTAAACTAAGACAAAATGCACAGGCCGAGGTTTCGAAACTGTTTGGGACAATAAGCACGCCTGTTTAGGGTCTTCGAGGGTTATTTTTAGGTCAGGTATATCTTTTTTCCCTATAATTTTATGACTTGCTGGAGGGTTTAATCTTTTGTCGGGACTCTTCTAGATGATTTTTTAATAGTGAACGGATCTGTGTGTTTAGTGGAGAAACTGAAGCGATTCGGGACTACAAATGTGGGTTTAACTAACTTCGCACGAGTGTCTGGTAATCGGGGTCTACTAGGGGGCGCTGTCTTGGGTTTCTGTATAGTCTTATTTCTCTTAGAAGGGGAAGCAACTCGGGTAGGGGGCGCTTTAACTTTCTTACTCGGAGTTCTGAGAGTTGTCACTCGGATGGGTTGTGCAGATTTTCCGGTAGATGACGCTACTGAAACAGGTTTCACAGAGAAGTTCATAGGGGGCGATACAGGATTTACGGGTCGTGGTGATCTTTTGCGGGGCTGGCGTTGTGGCTTAGGTGATGGCGGTACTGGCGTTAGTGTAACCGGACTCGTCGGAATGACTGGCGTCGGAGACTGAGGTGGGGTGGGTAACGCAGATGGTAGATACGCCAAAAAAGTATCAATAGTTTCCTGTCTAAGCCGCTTACCATAGTTTTTCTTGGCCCATGCAAGAGCCCGGTGACCCATATCCATGACTTCATCTCCCGTATGATTATAGTGGAAGTCAACAACATTTTCTAGCGACCAAGTTATTTCATTCTCATAATGTTGACGTAGTTCGTATCTAATATGAGCTGCCCAAGCTGAGTTGATTTCATGGATTTTACTGACTATTGTAGGATTTGAGCGGGCCGGTCTAATGAATCTATTTAGTTGTTGTTGTTCTTGGTGTTTAACGTCCGCTTCCACCGAAGGTGATATCGCAGACAAGTCTTATTTTTGATTTTCATTATCTTAGCGCACGCGCAGGGGTCTTTGCTGTGGGAGGAAACCCACGAGGTTGAGAAGGAGCCCCTATCTCCATGCCACATACGCTCACACCAGGGCTCGAAACCACAGCCGCAAGCCAGAGGTGACCGGCCAGCTAGAGGTCGAAGCGCGGCACTCTAGACCACTAGGCCATCCCAACCCCCAATCTATTTAGTTCGTTCTCTTTCTTTTTGAAGCAGGTTGACGGTTGAATTGATTGGGCGCTTACACGGTGATTGGATTAGATCAAAGGGGCTTGACACATGGGGTTATTAATGGCTTCAGTTTAGGTCCTAGTTCAATTAATTAGAAGAGAGTGGGTTCACTTTGTTCTCCACTAATCGCTAGGGTTAATTGGGTCAATCAGGAGTCGTGACAAGGTGATTCTTAATCGAGAACTAATCAAATAATGTACACATTACAGTAATATAGAGTTAAAGTGGTACAAGAATGGTCACAATCAATCAATCAATCAATGTCTAACAAAATTAGTTTAGAAATATGCAAAAATGTGGTTAATAATAATTTACACGAGCTTTAAATAAAGTGAGTGGTAATTAAGACATCGTAAGGAGCCAAGGAGACACATATTTATACGAGAGTGGTTACAATAGATATATACAACACTCTTCGGAGACTAATGATGGACAATAATATTGGTTTTAAGATAAATTCTAACTAATAATGGAAAATGACATTGGTTTTAAAATATATGGATTGGAATTCAATAAAGTGTAAACTCAGACCTAAAAATAACCATGATGAGTTTACGTGAAAAGTCCGACAGATTTTATGATACCCGAAAATGTGTGTTTGGGGTGGAAAGATGACTTAAATAACAGTTGGTGGGTATCTGTTTCTTTAAAGAAGACTTTGATATCCAGTTGGCCAGTGAGGTTTAGGCTATCACCCTTGAATACTGTCGTGTCCAAGAAGTCTATGCTATTTTCGCTAACTGTGGCGGTTAGCTTTATAGCGGGATGGTGGTTATTAATAATGTCAAAGTACTGCCAAAATTCTTCCAAGGAGAAGGGCCAAACGATAAAAATATCGTCTAAAAATCTACCGTAGAAAATTGGTTGTAGGGGACAGAGGGGAAGGAGTTCCCTTTCCCATTCTGCTAGAAAAATGTTTGCATAGCTCGGGCTATAAATTTGGCCCATCGCTACCCCAGTGACCTGGAGGTAGTTTTTTTCATTGAAAGTGAAGTCGTTGCGGTTCAGGCAGATTTCCAATAACTCTAAAATTTCTGCGTCCGGACGAGATTTTAAAGGATTTCTAGAAAAGGCTTTTCGGACCGCGCGTTAGCCTGTTGTGTTATCAATATTCGTGTACATGCTCTGTACATCGATAGATATTAATAACGAGTGTGGGGGGACCTTCAATTTCTTTATTTTGTTAATAAAATCGTTAGTATCTTTCAGGTATGCAGGGTGTTGGGAGGCTAACGGCTTTAAAAATGAGTTCATATATTCAGAGACATTATGACACTCACTCGAGCAGTCCGAAACAATAGGGCGTCCTTTGGGTATTTTGTTCGGAACAAATCACTCCGATTCGGGATTCTTGTGGATTTTCGGGAGAGTGTAAAAATGTCTCTGTCGGCAGTCGGCTTTCGCGGAAAGATAGTCAAATTGTTTTTCGGTTAAGAATTTCTTGATAAACCAACTTGGTTTATCATGATACGAGTTTCCATGAAAGGGTTAGGGTTATAGGTTGAATACTACTTTCTTCTCTTCTGACAGAATACTATAAATAGCTTTGAGAAGAGAAGAAATTTTTATTTGCGTTTTTTATGAGAAAATTAATTTCAAAATTCATTTAATATTATCTTTTTTAAAACTTTATATCATTTTAATCGCCCACATTCATATGTCGACGGATATTGTCGTCGCTCCCGTCCGTACGTCGTTCCACAGTTTGGTTATACTCCAAAGTTCTCTGTTTAATTTTGATATCAACGATAATTTTACTGAGTACAACTACTGGATTTATTGATGCAATGTTTGGACAAGTGTTCTTTTGTCCCTATCAAGCAATAAAAATAATATTGCTTGATTTATTTTTATTGTATGTTAAGTACAAAAGAACAGTTGTTGAAACGTTGCATTAATAAATCCAGTAGTTGTATTCCTTAAAACTCGCGTTGATTTGATTTCTAGCCTATTTTCTATTAAACTTTAAAATTACGTACTGATTTTATTATTTACCTTTGTTACTGTTTTATTTAGATTTTATTTTACATGTGTAATTGTTATTGATTTTATTACTTTTACCTATGTTACTGTTTTACTTACATTTTAATAAAGGAAATTTACACCTAACACTAAGATGTTTCTTTTTCTCAACCCAGTATACAACGAAAGCTAACTGATCGTCGGTTAATTTGTCAGTTTTGGTTGGGGTTGCTCTGCCTTGGTAGGCCTTTAAACTGTCCCTCCAGGGATGACCCAATTCACTAATCGAATTTGGATGAGTAAAGCTGATTCGGGCATATTCTAATGCTGAAGGTTTTGGGTTGACGGATGTGGGGTTTTTCTTCTTCCTTCTTTTCTTCTTCTTCCTCCCCTTCTTCTTCCCTCTTTTCTTCTTCATCTTTCTGAGATCACCCAACTCACTAATCGAATTTGGATGAGTAAAGCTGATTCGAGCATATCTTAATGCTGGTGGTTTTAAGCTGGCGGATGGAGGGGTTTTCCTTCTTTTCTTCCTTCTTTACTCCTTCCTTCTTTTCTTTTCTTTCTTCATACTTCTTTATCATTTGTTCCATTTTTGGTTTAGATCGGTCTGCCTGTTTTTTAATTATTGTCGTCGTTTTTGTCTTCTAAATCTTTCAAGGCCTTGAATGTGGTCTTTTTAAATTCTGATACTTTTATCAAAGTGAATTACTTAATCACCTCTAGTTTTTCTTCGAGTGCTTCTTATGGGGTAAATGGAGGCATCCTTTGTGACCGATTACTGAAAACAGAAATGGTTAAGCTATATATTCTTCCCTTTACAAAAATTCCTTTATGCCACATTCACTTTCAGGTAATTTCGTGCATTTTTATTTGTGATATTAAAGAACACATCTTCATCCATTGCTAGTTTATCAAGTCCTTGGTTCAAACCACTTCGGCTTAATAGGGGTGGTGAGCATAAGGTACGCCCTAGGTTCCAACCTAGGTTAGACCTGGGTTAAACCTAGGTTCAACCTAGGTTGGAACCTAGGGCGTACCTTGTGCATACCACCCTTGTTAAGCCGAATGGTTTGAACCAATTACTACAGTTGCAACATTGTCTTTTGATATACTAGCAATGGATGAAGACGTGTTCTTCAACACCGCTAAAGAAAATGCACATAATTTTCTCAAAGTTATCGAAGAATGTGGGATCAAGGAATTTTTGAAAAGGGAGGACTATATTGCTTTACGTTCATGCACAACAACTGAATTACTTCATCAGGCCTGTGCAGTAATGACAGCTGATATCGACGGGATAGTTTTGGAACATTTCAACCTCAGCGGCATAACACATCCTCTTCGATACATTAATATATTGCCAAGTGGATCTTTAAGTTTAATCCCCATGTTCAAATTGATCAAAAAACACCTGCCGTTAATAAATTACACGAAACAGTCTTATGGAATATTAAAAGAGGCAGTTGGCGCTCAAATATTTAGCGACGGTGGATGGCAATTTATGGCAACAATACTCCCATCTAACTGAGTATGTGGATATCAGTACCGTGAAAAGACTATCAGTACATGCAGCAGTATTAACCGACTTCTCTCCTGCAAACGCTAACGCCTTTTGGTCAAAGGATGGGTTGTACCAATTAATTGGAAACAGAGGTCAGATCTGGAAGAGTTTAACCTTCGCAGAGTCTTGTAATTTTCAATCCAATTTGGATGGCAGGCGACTGGATATTAGACCTGATATTTATAACCTTGCCCGTAAACCAGAAACTCTCCAGTTTGTTCAGTTTTATTCGGATACACCTCACTTATATCCGTTAAGAAAAAATAATCCAATCTCCGGAATGATAGGCACCGTCGGACTCCTTCATCCGAAATCTTTAGCTCACTTACAAAAAAGTGCAACGGAATATAACGCAGTCATGGAGAAAATGCTAGCAAAATCTGTTTTCCAATTCGTCCGCGCGTTGAAATTGTTTGCATGTCCAATGAAATCGCGGAAACTCTTTGCGCAACTGATTATATAAATCCAGAGGAACTTATGCGCCTAATGAACGAGTATTCACTATTAATACCAATCGCAGAAACGATAATGTGGCAGTCTGATCTCCATGTCGCAAATACAATAAAACAACTGTGCTTGCACCTTACCAATGAATTACGACAATTATACGATTTGAATAAAGGCCTCGGTGGCTTCTTTGCCACGTGGCGTTCCTTTCAGATAGAATGCGCCCTCGAAATTCTCTTTTATGGGAAATCATTATCGTTTTCGTCACGTCAAATAGCCAATCTATTAGTCAGTAAAAGAATGGGCATGTTAACATTGGAAGAACCTAACAGCACAACTGTTGACGAAAATGAGACGCCACCATTAAACATTTGGACCCAAGCAGTGGAACAGCAGCAGAGGATTGTTCGAGCTTTCAAATTTACAAATTATCTAAGCAGTACTTTGCCGGTCATAGGAAAGGAAGCAGTTCTCATTTTGTTGATTGATTTAATTCATGATCACAGATTTATGCAAGTCGCATTACCAGAAAATATTTTATTAATTTGCCTAAAAGATAAGGTTAAGCCTAACTGGGCACAGTGTGTAGGCGTCACTACATGTACTGCGCTGTCTGAGAATATTCTCAAAGGACTGTATCGCTATCCCTTGGTATTCGGTAGAATTTTAGAACTTTTACGCTCAAAAGATTTAGATTTGGCAGCTGTCATCAAACGAGGACTGCAAGAATTGAAGTTTAATTACTTTCCAGCCTTGCGGTTTACTGATAAAGCTAAAAACAGAAACACTCACTGGACAGGCAAGACTGTTTGGTCTGTAACGTATACATCTCAAATAATTTTCGATGGAAGAAAGCTAACAGAGGAAATCGCCACCGAGTTGGCTGCTAGAGACCTTATTTTTGAGTCAAAGTTAGCTTATATTTTCCAGGATGTCACATCATATTTCCCTGGATTGCGTAAGTGGTAAGGCGGATGGAAGGGTTGCCGATCGATGATAAGGCACAGAAAGATGTCCTTGTTTTCATATCGAGTCTTGCTTTTCTCATGGAGGGATTGTATGTTAATTATGAAAAACTACGTCATTTCCCCATCCCGTTATCAATATCCAAATTACAAGAACTGAATATCCTTTCGCATTCTCTTTTTGGATATAAAATTTTGCGTATGTATAAATTACACGAAGATATAAGCCATAAAATTGAAGTACCGGCAAAGAAGGGAAATAAAATTCCAAAAACCCAACACACCATTTTGGAACCCGTAATTGACGCACCTTGTCAAGATGTCACAGATGTTGCCGAGGAAGTATTTCAACCGGAACCAGAACGTCACCGTTCGGCAAACTTTTCCGGTAGATGGACTATGGAAGAATTAGAAATTCTCCACAACCTTCTTGAAAATAACAACTTAGGTAAACAGTGGAAAAAACTGTACAAGAACTACACAGAAACGTGTCTAGAAAAAAATATCGCTGATAGGTCGTACGGTGCATTTAGAATGAAAATTAGCTCTATAAATCAGGAAAAATAAATGTATTGTAAATAAAGCAAAAATAAACATGTACTGAAATATGTTGTTTTCCTTCCATGGTTATTATTCGGAGTATTATGTTATGAATTGTTAGGGGTTGGGTTACGTATGTGGGTTCGGTTAGAAGTTACATTCGACTTCTTTACTTTTATAGTTTCCCGATGCTTTAAATAATTGGGTTAGATTTCGGGGTTTTCATGTACTGAAATATGTTGTTTTCCTTCCATGCTTATTATTCGGAGTATGATGTTATGAATTGTTAGGGTTGGGTTACGTGTGTGGGTTCGGTTAGAAGTTACATTCGAGGGTTATACACTTTTATAATTTCCCGATGCTTTAAATAATTGGGTTCGGTTAGGTTTCGGGGTTTTCATCAATATTCTTTTCAAGTGTTTTCTTCGCGTACTTTTCGAGATAAGTGAGTTTGAATTATTTTGAGGATGGGTAGGTTTCGTGTTTTCACCAATTTTTCGGGGTTTCTAACCTATTGACCATCACGGGTATGGTTTCTAATCTATCGACCATCACGGGTATACCCCAGGGGTCAAACCCAGGTTCGGGTTGGGTTAGGGTTAGGGTTAGGGTTAGGGTTAGGGTTAGGGTTGGGTTAGGGTTAGGGTTAGGGTTGGGTTAGGGTTTAGGGTTAGGGATTAGGGGAGTGAATTAGAATAAACTAAAACAAAAATGCACTGGCCTAGGTTTCGATGCTGCTTAGGAAAAAAACACGCCTGTTAGAGGGTCTTCACAGGGTTATCTTCAGGTCAGGTATATCTTATTTCCTAAACTTAAAGATTGTTGAAGGGTTTAGTCTTTTGCTGATGCTCTTCTACTATTAGATGGTCTATTTATAGTGAATGGATCTGTATTTTTAGTTGAGAAACTGAAGCGGTTGGGAACTATGAAAGCGGGTTTGACTAACTTCGAGCGAGTGTCTGGTAATCGGGGTCTACTCGCGGGTGCGGTCTTTGGTTTCTGGATGATCTTATTTCTTTTTGAAGGGGAGGCAACTCTGGTAGGGGGCGCTTTGACTTTTTTGCTTGGTGTTCTAAGGGCCGTAACTCGGATAGGTTGTTTAGATTTTCCGGTAGGTGGCGCTGGAACAGGTTTAACAGAGAAGACAATGGGTGGCGACACAGATCTAACAGGCTTTGGGGATCTTACACGGGGCTTGCGCTGTGGCTTTGGTGATGGCGGCACTGGCGACAGTCTGATCGGACTCGTTGAGTTGAGTGATACCGGAGACTCGGGTGGGGTGGGAAGCGCACTGGGAAGATACGCCAGAAATGTATCAATTGTTTGTTGTCTCAGTCGCTTACCATAGTTTTTCTTTGCCCACGCAAGAGCCCGGTGACCCATATCCATAACTTGTTCTCCCGTGTGGTTGTAGTGGTGGTCTGCGACATTTTCTAACGCCCAGTATAATTGTTCTTGGTAGTGTTGTCGTAGTTCGTACCTAATTTTAGCTGACCATTCTGCGTTTATTTCATGGATTTTATTCACTATTTCGGGATTTGAACGGGCTGGTCTAATAAATCTATTTAATTCGTTTTCTTTTTTCTTGAAGCAGGTGGACGGTTCTGCGAGATTAGCCAAATGATGGAGACACTGGATATATTGGTAGAAGGCCCTTGTGATAAGTCGTTGACTGTAGTCCGAGGACTGATCCCTTTGGCTTTCCATTTTAGCATAAAGATAAGAAATAAATCAGTTAGAATTGGACTTAAATGGATATATGCGGGATAAATGGGCGTATAATTTGTCTTAGATCTTAAGGCACAATAAAATTGATTTTAGGACAACACGTGCTAGTAGACTACGAAGTTAGATAGAAGACAGACAAAATATGACTTTAGTTACATGAAATTATCACGGATGATTTTATTTTAATGTGATAATATATTTAAATGAAGAGCATAAAGACAAATATAACAAAAAATATAACAAAATGAACAAAACAAAGACTTACAAATTAATGGGCTCCTTAAATCCTCGACGCGTTTCGATACGATGATCTTTATCAAGAGGAAACAATGTCTGATTTGTGACTACTTAGTTGGGGTTTATATATGCTCGGAGAGGGGGTGACACGTTTAACTCAATGATCGTTTGATTGGGCGCTTGCTTGATGATTAATTTAAATTCAATGGGCTCGACACGAGGAGTAAAAAATGGCTTCCGTCACGTGCTTAATCGGTTAATTAGGGGAGAGTGGGATAACATGTGCTCACCTAATCGTGCCGAATTGGGGTTAAAGACAGTGGGTATAGGGGCTTAACGGACAAATCAATCAATCAACACATTACAATATTAAGTTAATGATGTACATAAAAAGTTACAATCAATTAATCAATAATCCTATCTAACAACATTTGGTTTAGTAGAGTACAAGTATCTATGAAATAATGAGCTTTAATCAAGTGGTTGGAAATCAGGACATTGTAAGGAGCCAAGGAGACAAATATTTATACGAGAGTGGTTACAATAAACATATACAACACTTTTCGGAGACTAATAATGGACAATAATATTGTTTTTAAATTAAAATTCTGACTAATAATGGACAATAATCTTGGTTTTTAAAGTATATTTTATGACTTATAATGGTTTTAAGACAAAATCTGACCTAAAAATAACCCAAGGTTTTTACGTGAAAAATCCGGCAGATCTCTGCCTGGCACGGGCTCGGTTAGGGATTAGGGGAGTGAATTAGAATAAACTAAAACAAAAATGCACTGGCCTAGGTTTCGATGCTGCTTAGGAAAAAAACACGCCTGTTAGAGGGTCTTCACAGGGTTATCTTCAGGTCAGGTATATCTTATTTCCTAAACTTAAAGATTGTTGAAGGGTTTAGTCTTTTGCTGATGCTCTTCTACTATTAGATGGTCTATTTATAGTGAATGGATCTGTATTTTTAGTTGAGAAACTGAAGCGGTTGGGAACTATGAAAGCGGGTTTGACTAACTTCGAGCGAGTGTCTGGTAATCGGGGTCTACTCGCGGGTGCGGTCTTTGGTTTCTGGATGATCTTATTTCTTTTTGAAGGGGAGGCAACTCTGGTAGGGGGCGCTTTGACTTTTTTGCTTGGTGTTCTAAGGGCCGTAACTCGGATAGGTTGTTTAGATTTTCCGGTAGGTGGCGCTGGAACAGGTTTAACAGAGAAGACAATGGGTGGCGACACAGATCTAACAGGCTTTGGGGATCTTACACGGGGCTTGCGCTGTGGCTTTGGTGATGGCGGCACTGGCGACAGTCTGATCGGACTCGTTGAGTTGAGTGATACCGGAGACTCGGGTGGGGTGGGAAGCGCACTGGGAAGATACGCCAGAAATGTATCAATTGTTTGTTGTCTCAGTCGCTTACCATAGTTTTTCTTTGCCCACGCAAGAGCCCGGTGACCCATATCCATAACTTGTTCTCCCGTGTGGTTGTAGTGGTGGTCTGCGACATTTTCTAACGCCCAGTATAATTGTTCTTGGTAGTGTTGTCGTAGTTCGTACCTAATTTTAGCTGACCATTCTGCGTTTATTTCATGGATTTTATTCACTATTTCGGGATTTGAACGGGCTGGTCTAATAAATCTATTTAATTCGTTTTCTTTTTTCTTGAAGCAGGTGGACGGTTCTGCGAGATTAGCCAAATGATGGAGACACTGGATATATTGGTAGAAGGCCCTTGTGATAAGTCGTTGACTGTAGTCCGAGGACTGATCCCTTTGGCTTTCCATTTTAGCATAAAGATAAGAAATAAATCAGTTAGAATTGGACTTAAATGGATATATGCGGGATAAATGGGCGTATAATTTGTCTTAGATCTTAAGGCACAATAAAATTGATTTTAGGACAACACGTGCTAGTAGACTACGAAGCTAGATAGAAGACAGACAAAATATGACTTTAGTTACATGAAATTATCACGGATGATTTTATTTTAATGTGATAATATATTTAAATGAAGAGCATAAAGACAAATATAACAAAAAATATAACAAAATGAACAAAACAAAGACTTACAAATTAATGGGCTCCTTAAATCCTCGACGCGTTTCGATACGATGATCTTTATCAAGAGGAAACAATGTCTGATTTGTGACTACTTAGTTGGGGTTTATATATGCTCGGAGAGGGGGTGACACGTTTAACTCAATGATCGTTTGATTGGGCGCTTGCTTGATGATTAATTTAAATTCAATGGGCTCGACACGAGGAGTAAAAAATGGCTTCCGTCACGTGCTTAATCGGTTAATTAGGGGAGAGTGGGATAACATGTGCTCACCTAATCGTGCCGAATTGGGGTTAAAGACAGTGGGTATAGGGGCTTAACGGACAAATCAATCAATCAACACATTACAATATTAAGTTAATGATGTACATAAAAAGTTACAATCAATTAATCAATAATCCTATCTAACAACATTTGGTTTAGTAGAGTACAAGTATCTATGAAATAATGAGCTTTAATCAAGTGGTTGGAAATCAGGACATTGTAATAGTAAGTGCAGGAGGGTTGCACCACACACAATCTTACACAAAAACAAATATACGGACAAGACATCATACTCAAAAACCACAAACATAAACAAATCAAAGAGAGTGAATGGATCCGGGGGCTAGCCGTAAGCGTCCACTGCGCTGTACAGTCCCGGGCCTGTGGTGACACAGACTTCACTCATATTTGAAAACAACTGGGAATGCAACCCAGAGAAATAATTATATAGTGTCAGCATGAGTCATGATCTATTATATGTTGCAAGAATTACGAATGCAAGCATATTGTTGTATAAATTTCGCTACACAAGTAACCACATAGTTAAATGTATCAGAAGTAGGCCTAGTTCAAAACCAAATCAACAAAAGGATTGAAGTATATAAATGCATCTAGGACAAACATTGCAATCGACACAGAAACAAAACACAACTGAATACAAAGAAGCAAAGGAAAAGACTATCTAGGGAGACAGCCGTCTGCTGACTGAGTGGTGTGACGTGAATCTGCCGTAATAGTTGTTATGACGTCGTGGTTTAGAAGGTGCAATTTCCCGATAAAAGGGCGATAATCTAGATAAAATTACGTTAAAATATAAAAACTATTAGTTTTAAAGACCATGCAATTGTACAAACCATAGTATAATTATTATATAATGTCCCACGTAAGAAATGCAAAACAGGAATGCTAAAGAAATCGTAAGTTATTAGTGTATTCATAAAGGCCTAAAAATAAGGGCAATAATCCAGATAGGACTAGACATCTAGAAGCAATTTATATAGAATCATTATCCAATATGTAGTCAGTAATATCATTATAAGAAATGTAAAACTTATTATGTTGAAGAAATGGAAGTTTTGAAATTTCTTTCAAAATGCGTAATTGTGTACCACCTTTGGCCGTGCACTTAAAATTAAGAGTTTTTATTCGGGAAAGAAATAGTTCTTTATTGTTGCATATTTTTAAAAATCGTAATGCCTGTGAATAGAAAACATTATATAGTGTCGTATCTGGTATGTTACTATGAGCTGACGGGTATTTTACTACTTCAAAACCAAATTTGTCCGTTTTATCGAATATACCGACATTAAATTTATTATTAATTATATTGATGTCCAAGTCAAGGACAGATGCATTTATAGTGCCCGAATTTTCTTTATTTAATATAAGTTCAGGAGGATATATTTCATCTTTGTATTTATTGAAATTACCATTATCATTGATTGGTGTTATGTCATCAATGTAACGGAAGGTATAATTTAGACTTTTTGCTACCTTGTAATCTGTTTTTTTTTTATGGTCTTGAAAGTCGAATTCATATTTATATAAATGTGCATTTGCCATAAATGGGGCGGGGTCAGTTCCCATTGGTAAACCAATAGTTTGTTGTATAATCTGATCCCCAACCTCAAATATGGCATTGTCAATGAGAAAATGTATAATATTTTGAAATTTTTCTTTATCGAAAACTACAGTATTGGCATTGCGCCGTTTTATGATCCATCTTGCATCTTGTGAGTAGATGGCCATCAGATTTCTGCCTTTTCCAAAAGCACCATTAAAGGCCTTATCCACGAACCAATCCAAATTCTTTTTAAGGTCTGCATGTTGTAGCATAGTATATAAAGTAGAAAAGTCGAAAGTTTCTATTGATTTTGCATTGTCTTTTTGATTGATTTTATCTAAAGTGTCTACTATTGGTTTATTTTTATCAATTACGAAAAAGCTATTAATCCCAGTATAATTGCGAAGTGTTTTGCACCAGATGGCATGTTGGGCCTGGCATAATTTAAGTCCTTTAGTAATAGTCACTGCTAGAGGTTTTGTCTGGCAGATGCTGGAGGAAATTATGTATCTGAATTTTACTGGATTTTTATGAAATTTAGGTATAGAATAAATATATGGAAGGGCATCTACTTTTACATTGTCTTTTATAAGGAGCCAAGGAGACAAATATTTATACGAGAGTGGTTACAATAAACATATACAACACTTTTCGGAGACTAATAATGGACAATAATATTGTTTTTAAATTAAAATTCTGACTAATAATGGACAATAATCTTGGTTTTTAAAGTATATTTTATGACTTATAATGGTTTTAAGACAAAATCTGACCTAAAAATAACCCAAGGTTTTTACGTGAAAAATCCGGCAGATCTCTGCCTGGCACGGGCTCGGTTAGGGATTAGGGGAGTGAATTAGAATAAACTAAAACAAAAATGCACTGGCCTAGGTTTCGATGCTGCTTAGGAAAAAAACACGCCTGTTAGAGGGTCTTCACAGGGTTATCTTCAGGTCAGGTATATCTTATTTCCTAAACTTAAAGATTGTTGAAGGGTTTAGTCTTTTGCTGATGCTCTTCTACTATTAGATGGTCTATTTATAGTGAATGGATCTGTATTTTTAGTTGAGAAACTGAAGCGGTTGGGAACTATGAAAGCGGGTTTGACTAACTTCGAGCGAGTGTCTGGTAATCGGGGTCTACTCGCGGGTGCGGTCTTTGGTTTCTGGATGATCTTATTTCTTTTTGAAGGGGAGGCAACTCTGGTAGGGGGCGCTTTGACTTTTTTGCTTGGTGTTCTAAGGGCCGTAACTCGGATAGGTTGTTTAGATTTTCCGGTAGGTGGCGCTGGAACAGGTTTAACAGAGAAGACAATGGGTGGCGACACAGATCTAACAGGCTTTGGGGATCTTACACGGGGCTTGCGCTGTGGCTTTGGTGATGGCGGCACTGGCGACAGTCTGATCGGACTCGTTGAGTTGAGTGATACCGGAGACTCGGGTGGGGTGGGAAGCGCACTGGGAAGATACGCCAGAAATGTATCAATTGTTTGTTGTCTCAGTCGCTTACCATAGTTTTTCTTTGCCCACGCAAGAGCCCGGTGACCCATATCCATAACTTGTTCTCCCGTGTGGTTGTAGTGGTGGTCTGCGACATTTTCTAACGCCCAGTATAATTGTTCTTGGTAGTGTTGTCGTAGTTCGTACCTAATTTTAGCTGACCATTCTGCGTTTATTTCATGGATTTTATTCACTATTTCGGGATTTGAACGGGCTGGTCTAATAAATCTATTTAATTCGTTTTCTTTTTTCTTGAAGCAGGTGGACGGTTCTGCGAGATTAGCCAAATGATGGAGACACTGGATATATTGGTAGAAGGCCCTTGTGATAAGTCGTTGACTGTAGTCCGAGGACTGATCCCTTTGGCTTTCCATTTTAGCATAAAGATAAGAAATAAATCAGTTAGAATTGGACTTAAATGGATATATGCGGGATAAATGGGCGTATAATTTGTCTTAGATCTTAAGGCACAATAAAATTGATTTTAGGACAACACGTGCTAGTAGACTACGAAGCTAGATAGAAGACAGACAAAATATGACTTTAGTTACATGAAATTATCACGGATGATTTTATTTTAATGTGATAATATATTTAAATGAAGAGCATAAAGACAAATATAACAAAAAATATAACAAAATGAACAAAACAAAGACTTACAAATTAATGGGCTCCTTAAATCCTCGACGCGTTTCGATACGATGATCTTTATCAAGAGGAAACAATGTCTGATTTGTGACTACTTAGTTGGGGTTTATATATGCTCGGAGAGGGGGTGACACGTTTAACTCAATGATCGTTTGATTGGGCGCTTGCTTGATGATTAATTTAAATTCAATGGGCTCGACACGAGGAGTAAAAAATGGCTTCCGTCACGTGCTTAATCGGTTAATTAGGGGAGAGTGGGATAACATGTGCTCACCTAATCGTGCCGAATTGGGGTTAAAGACAGTGGGTATAGGGGCTTAACGGACAAATCAATCAATCAACACATTACAATATTAAGTTAATGATGTACATAAAAAGTTACAATCAATTAATCAATAATCCTATCTAACAACATTTGGTTTAGTAGAGTACAAGTATCTATGAAATAATGAGCTTTAATCAAGTGGTTGGAAATCAGGACATTGTAATAGTAAGTGCAGGAGGGTTGCACCACACACAATCTTACACAAAAACAAATATACGGACAAGACATCATACTCAAAAACCACAAACATAAACAAATCAAAGAGAGTGAATGGATCCGGGGGCTAGCCGTAAGCGTCCACTGCGCTGTACAGTCCCGGGCCTGTGGTGACACAGACTTCACTCATATTTGAAAACAACTGGGAATGCAACCCAGAGAAATAATTATATAGTGTCAGCATGAGTCATGATCTATTATATGTTGCAAGAATTACGAATGCAAGCATATTGTTGTATAAATTTCGCTACACAAGTAACCACATAGTTAAATGTATCAGAAGTAGGCCTAGTTCAAAACCAAATCAACAAAAGGATTGAAGTATATAAATGCATCTAGGACAAACATTGCAATCGACACAGAAACAAAACACAACTGAATACAAAGAAGCAAAGGAAAAGACTATCTAGGGAGACAGCCGTCTGCTGACTGAGTGGTGTGACGTGAATCTGCCGTAATAGTTGTTATGACGTCGTGGTTTAGAAGGTGCAATTTCCCGATAAAAGGGCGATAATCTAGATAAAATTACGTTAAAATATAAAAACTATTAGTTTTAAAGACCATGCAATTGTACAAACCATAGTATAATTATTATATAATGTCCCACGTAAGAAATGCAAAACAGGAATGCTAAAGAAATCGTAAGTTATTAGTGTATTCATAAAGGCCTAAAAATAAGGGCAATAATCCAGATAGGACTAGACATCTAGAAGCAATTTATATAGAATCATTATCCAATATGTAGTCAGTAATATCATTATAAGAAATGTAAAACTTATTATGTTGAAGAAATGGAAGTTTTGAAATTTCTTTCAAAATGCGTAATTGTGTACCACCTTTGGCCGTGCACTTAAAATTAAGAGTTTTTATTCGGGAAAGAAATAGTTCTTTATTGTTGCATATTTTTAAAAATCGTAATGCCTGTGAATAGAAAACATTATATAGTGTCGTATCTGGTATGTTACTATGAGCTGACGGGTATTTTACTACTTCAAAACCAAATTTGTCCGTTTTATCGAATATACCGACATTAAATTTATTATTAATTATATTGATGTCCAAGTCAAGGACAGATGCATTTATAGTGCCCGAATTTTCTTTATTTAATATAAGTTCAGGAGGATATATTTCATCTTTGTATTTATTGAAATTACCATTATCATTGATTGGTGTTATGTCATCAATGTAACGGAAGGTATAATTTAGACTTTTTGCTACCTTGTAATCTGTTTTTTTTTTATGGTCTTGAAAGTCGAATTCATATTTATATAAATGTGCATTTGCCATAAATGGGGCGGGGTCAGTTCCCATTGGTAAACCAATAGTTTGTTGTATAATCTGATCCCCAACCTCAAATATGGCATTGTCAATGAGAAAATGTATAATATTTTGAAATTTTTCTTTATCGAAAACTACAGTATTGGCATTGCGCCGTTTTATGATCCATCTTGCATCTTGTGAGTAGATGGCCATCAGATTTCTGCCTTTTCCAAAAGCACCATTAAAGGCCTTATCCACGAACCAATCCAAATTCTTTTTAAGGTCTGCATGTTGTAGCATAGTATATAAAGTAGAAAAGTCGAAAGTTTCTATTGATTTTGCATTGTCTTTTTGATTGATTTTATCTAAAGTGTCTACTATTGGTTTATTTTTATCAATTACGAAAAAGCTATTAATCCCAGTATAATTGCGAAGTGTTTTGCACCAGATGGCATGTTGGGCCTGGCATAATTTAAGTCCTTTAGTAATAGTCACTGCTAGAGGTTTTGTCTGGCAGATGCTGGAGGAAATTATGTATCTGAATTTTACTGGATTTTTATGAAATTTAGGTATAGAATAAATATATGGAAGGGCATCTACTTTTACATTGTCTTTTATAAGGAGCCAAGGAGACAAATATTTATACGAGAGTGGTTACAATAAACATATACAACACTTTTCGGAGACTAATAATGGACAATAATATTGTTTTTAAATTAAAATTCTGACTAATAATGGACAATAATCTTGGTTTTTAAAGTATATTTTATGACTTATAATGGTTTTAAGACAAAATCTGACCTAAAAATAACCCAAGGTTTTTACGTGAAAAATCCGGCAGATCTCTGCCTGGCACGGGCTCGGTTAGGGATTAGGGGAGTGAATTAGAATAAACTAAAACAAAAATGCACTGGCCTAGGTTTCGATGCTGCTTAGGAAAAAAACACGCCTGTTAGAGGGTCTTCACAGGGTTATCTTCAGGTCAGGTATATCTTATTTCCTAAACTTAAAGATTGTTGAAGGGTTTAGTCTTTTGCTGATGCTCTTCTACTATTAGATGGTCTATTTATAGTGAATGGATCTGTATTTTTAGTTGAGAAACTGAAGCGGTTGGGAACTATGAAAGCGGGTTTGACTAACTTCGAGCGAGTGTCTGGTAATCGGGGTCTACTCGCGGGTGCGGTCTTTGGTTTCTGGATGATCTTATTTCTTTTTGAAGGGGAGGCAACTCTGGTAGGGGGCGCTTTGACTTTTTTGCTTGGTGTTCTAAGGGCCGTAACTCGGATAGGTTGTTTAGATTTTCCGGTAGGTGGCGCTGGAACAGGTTTAACAGAGAAGACAATGGGTGGCGACACAGATCTAACAGGCTTTGGGGATCTTACACGGGGCTTGCGCTGTGGCTTTGGTGATGGCGGCACTGGCGACAGTCTGATCGGACTCGTTGAGTTGAGTGATACCGGAGACTCGGGTGGGGTGGGAAGCGCACTGGGAAGATACGCCAGAAATGTATCAATTGTTTGTTGTCTCAGTCGCTTACCATAGTTTTTCTTTGCCCACGCAAGAGCCCGGTGACCCATATCCATAACTTGTTCTCCCGTGTGGTTGTAGTGGTGGTCTGCGACATTTTCTAACGCCCAGTATAATTGTTCTTGGTAGTGTTGTCGTAGTTCGTACCTAATTTTAGCTGACCATTCTGCGTTTATTTCATGGATTTTATTCACTATTTCGGGATTTGAACGGGCTGGTCTAATAAATCTATTTAATTCGTTTTCTTTTTTCTTGAAGCAGGTGGACGGTTCTGCGAGATTAGCCAAATGATGGAGACACTGGATATATTGGTAGAAGGCCCTTGTGATAAGTCGTTGACTGTAGTCCGAGGACTGATCCCTTTGGCTTTCCATTTTAGCATAAAGATAAGAAATAAATCAGTTAGAATTGGACTTAAATGGATATATGCGGGATAAATGGGCGTATAATTTGTCTTAGATCTTAAGGCACAATAAAATTGATTTTAGGACAACACGTGCTAGTAGACTACGAAGCTAGATAGAAGACAGACAAAATATGACTTTAGTTACATGAAATTATCACGGATGATTTTATTTTAATGTGATAATATATTTAAATGAAGAGCATAAAGACAAATATAACAAAAAATATAACAAAATGAACAAAACAAAGACTTACAAATTAATGGGCTCCTTAAATCCTCGACGCGTTTCGATACGATGATCTTTATCAAGAGGAAACAATGTCTGATTTGTGACTACTTAGTTGGGGTTTATATATGCTCGGAGAGGGGGTGACACGTTTAACTCAATGATCGTTTGATTGGGCGCTTGCTTGATGATTAATTTAAATTCAATGGGCTCGACACGAGGAGTAAAAAATGGCTTCCGTCACGTGCTTAATCGGTTAATTAGGGGAGAGTGGGATAACATGTGCTCACCTAATCGTGCCGAATTGGGGTTAAAGACAGTGGGTATAGGGGCTTAACGGATAAATCAATCAATCAACACATTACAATATTAAGTTAATGATGTACATAAAAAGTTACAATCAATTAATCAATAATCCTATCTAACAACATTTGGTTTAGTAGAGTACAAGTATCTATGAAATAATGAGCTTTAATCAAGTGGTTGGAAATCAGGACATTGTAAGGAGCCAAGGAGACAAATATTTATACGAGAGTGGTTACAATAAACATATACAACACTTTTCGGAGACTAATAATGGACAATAATATTGTTTTTAAATTAAAATTCTGACTAATAATGGACAATGGGTTAGGGTTGGGTTAGGGTTAGGGTTAGGGTTAGGGTTAGGGTTAGGGTTGGGTTGGGTTAGGGTTGGGTTAGGGTGGGTTGGGTTAGGGTTAGGGGTTGGGTTAGGGATTAGGGGAGTGAATTAGAATAAACTAAAACAAAGATGCACTGGCCTAGGTTTCGATGCTGCTTAGGAAAAAAACACGCCTGTTAGAGGGTCTTCGCAGGGTTATCTTCAGGTCAGGTATATCTTATTTCCTAAACTTTAAAAAATTGTTGAAGGGTTTAGTCTTTTGCTGATGCTCTTCTACTATTAGATGGTCTATTTATAGTGAATGGATCTGTATTTTTAGTTGAGAAACTGAAGCGGTTGGGAACTATGAAAGCGGGTTTGACTAACTTCGAGCGAGTGTCTGGTAATCGGGGTCTACTCGCGGATGCGGTCTTTGGTTTCTGGATGATCTTATTTCTTTTTGAAGGGGAGGCAACTCTGGTAGGGGGCGCTTTGACTTTTTTGCTGGGTGTTCTAAGGGCCGTAACTCGGATAGGTTGTTTAGATTTTCCGGTAGGTGGCGCTGGAACAGGTTTAACAGAGAAGACAATGGGCGGCGACACAGATCTAACAGGCTTTGGGGATCTTACCCGGGGCTTGCGCTGTGGCTTTGGTGATGGCGGCACCGGCGACAGTCTGATCGGACTCGTTGAGTTGAGTGATACCGGAGACTGGGGTGGGGTGGGAAGCGCACTGGGGAGATACATCAGAAATGTATCAATTGTTTGTTGTCTCAGTCGCTTACCATAGTTTTTTTTTTTTTTTTTTTTTTTTTTTTTTTTTTTTTTTGCCCATGCAAGAGCCCGGTGACCCATATCCATAACCTGTTCTCCCGTGTGGTTGTAGTGGTGATCTGCGACATTTTCTAGCGACCAGTATAATTGTTCTTGGTAGTGTTGTCGTAGTTCGTACCTAATTTTAGCTGACCATTCTGCGTTTATCTCATGGATTTTATTCACTATTTCGGGGTTTGAACGGGCTGGTCTAATAAATCTATTTAATTCGTTTTCTTTTTTCTTGAAGCAGGTGGACGGTTCTGCGAGATTAGCCAAATGATGGAGACACTGGATATATTGGTAGAAGGCCCTTGTGATAAGTCGTTGACTGTAGTCCGAGGACCGATCCCTTTGGCTTTCCATTTTAGCATAAAGATAAGAAATAAATCAGTTAGAATTGGACTTAAATGGATATATGCGGGATAAATGGGCGTATAATTTGTCTTAGATCTTAAGGCACAATGAAATTGATTTTAGGACAACACGTGCTAGCAGACTACGAAGCAAGATAGAAGACAGACAAAATATGGCTTTAGTTACATGAAATTATCACGGATGATTTTATTTTAATGTGATAATATATTTAAATGAAGAGCATAAAGACAAATATAACAAAAAGTATAACAAAATGAACAAAACAAAGACTTACAAATTAATGGGCTCCTTAAATCCTCGACGCGTTTCGATACGATGATCTTTATCAAGAGGAAACAATGTCTGATTTGTGACTACTTAGTTGGGGTTTATATATGCTCGGAGAGGGGGGTGACACGTTTAACTCAATGATCGTTTGATTGGGCGCTTGCTTGATGATTAATTTAAATCCAATGGGCTCGACACGAGGAGTAAAAAATGGCTTCCGTCACGTGCTTAATCAGTTAATTAGGGGAGAGTGAGATAACATGTGCTCACCTAATCGTGCCGAATTGGGGTTAAAGACAGTGGGTATAGGGGCTTAGCGGACAAATCAATCAATCAACACATTACAATATTAAGTTAATGATGTACATAAAAAGTTACAATCAATTAATCAATAATCCTATCTAACAACATTTGGTTTAGTAGAGTACAAGGATCTATGAAATAATGAGCTTTAATCAAGTGGTTGGAAATCAGGACATTGTAAGGAGCCAAGGAGACAAATATTTATACGAGAGTGGTTACAATAAACATATACAACACTTTTCGGAGACTAATAATGGACAATAATATTGTTTTTAAAGTAAATTCTGACTAATAATGGACAATAATCTTGGTTTTTAAAGTATATTTTATGATTTATTATGGTTTTAAGACAAAATCTGACCTAAAAATAACCCAAGGTTTTTACGTGAAAAATCCGGCAGATCTCTGCCTGGCACGGGCTCGGTTAGGGATTAGGGGAGTGAATTAGAATAAACTAAAACAAAGATGCACTGGCCTAGGTTTCGATGCTGCTTAGGAAAAAAACACGCCTGTTAGAGGGTCTTCGCAGGGTTATCTTCAGGTCAGGTATATCTTATTTCCTAAACTTTAAAAAATTGTTGAAGGGTTTAGTCTTTTGCTGATGCTCTTCTACTATTAGATGGTCTATTTATAGTGAATGGATCTGTATTTTTAGTTGAGAAACTGAAGCGGTTGGGAACTATGAAAGCGGGTTTGACTAACTTCGAGCGAGTGTCTGGTAATCGGGGTCTACTCGCGGATGCGGTCTTTGGTTTCTGGATGATCTTATTTCTTTTTGAAGGGGAGGCAACTCTGGTAGGGGGCGCTTTGACTTTTTTGCTGGGTGTTCTAAGGGCCGTAACTCGGATAGGTTGTTTAGATTTTCCGGTAGGTGGCGCTGGAACAGGTTTAACAGAGAAGACAATGGGCGGCGACACAGATCTAACAGGCTTTGGGGATCTTACCCGGGGCTTGCGCTGTGGCTTTGGTGATGGCGGCACCGGCGACAGTCTGATCGGACTCGTTGAGTTGAGTGATACCGGAGACTGGGGTGGGGTGGGAAGCGCACTGGGGAGATACATCAGAAATGTATCAATTGTTTGTTGTCTCAGTCGCTTACCATAGTTTTTCTTTGCCCATGCAAGAGCCCGGTGACCCATATCCATAACCTGTTCTCCCGTGTGGTTGTAGTGGTGATCTGCGACATTTTCTAGCGACCAGTATAATTGTTCTTGGTAGTGTTGTCGTAGTTCGTACCTAATTTTAGCTGACCATTCTGCGTTTATCTCATGGATTTTATTCACTATTTCGGGGTTTGAACGGGCTGGTCTAATAAATCTATTTAATTCGTTTTCTTTTTTCTTGAAGCAGGTGGACGGTTCTGCGAGATTAGCCAAATGATGGAGACACTGGATATATTGGTAGAAGGCCCTTGTGATAAGTCGTTGACTGTAGTCCGAGGACCGATCCCTTTGGCTTTCCATTTTAGCATAAAGATAAGAAATAAATCAGTTAGAATTGGACTTAAATGGATATATGCGGGATAAATGGGCGTATAATTTGTCTTAGATCTTAAGGCACAATGAAATTGATTTTAGGACAACACGTGCTAGCAGACTACGAAGCAAGATAGAAGACAGACAAAATATGGCTTTAGTTACATGAAATTATCACGGATGATTTTATTTTAATGTGATAATATATTTAAATGAAGAGCATAAAGACAAATATAACAAAAAGTATAACAAAATGAACAAAACAAAGACTTACAAATTAATGGGCTCCTTAAATCCTCGACGCGTTTCGATACGATGATCTTTATCAAGAGGAAACAATGTCTGATTTGTGACTACTTAGTTGGGGTTTATATATGCTCGGAGAGGGGGGTGACACGTTTAACTCAATGATCGTTTGATTGGGCGCTTGCTTGATGATTAATTTAAATCCAATGGGCTCGACACGAGGAGTAAAAAATGGCTTCCGTCACGTGCTTAATCAGTTAATTAGGGGAGAGTGAGATAACATGTGCTCACCTAATCGTGCCGAATTGGGGTTAAAGACAGTGGGTATAGGGGCTTAGCGGACAAATCAATCAATCAACACATTACAATATTAAGTTAATGATGTACATAAAAAGTTACAATCAATTAATCAATAATCCTATCTAACAACATTTGGTTTAGTAGAGTACAAGGATCTATGAAATAATGAGCTTTAATCAAGTGGTTGGAAATCAGGACATTGTAAGGAGCCAAGGAGACAAATATTTATACGAGAGTGGTTACAATAAACATATACAACACTTTTCGGAGACTAATAATGGACAATAATATTGTTTTTAAAGTAAATTCTGACTAATAATGGACAATAATCTTGGTTTTTAAAGTATATTTTATGATTTATTATGGTTTTAAGACAAAATCTGACCTAAAAATAACCCAAGGTTTTTACGTGAAAAATCCGGCAGATCTCTGCCTGGCACGGGCTCGGTTAGGGATTAGGGGAGTGAATTAGAATAAACTAAAACAAAGATGCACTGGCCTAGGTTTCGATGCTGCTTAGGAAAAAAACACGCCTGTTAGAGGGTCTTCGCAGGGTTATCTTCAGGTCAGGTATATCTTATTTCCTAAACTTTAAAAAATTGTTGAAGGGTTTAGTCTTTTGCTGATGCTCTTCTACTATTAGATGGTCTATTTATAGTGAATGGATCTGTATTTTTAGTTGAGAAACTGAAGCGGTTGGGAACTATGAAAGCGGGTTTGACTAACTTCGAGCGAGTGTCTGGTAATCGGGGTCTACTCGCGGATGCGGTCTTTGGTTTCTGGATGATCTTATTTCTTTTTGAAGGGGAGGCAACTCTGGTAGGGGGCGCTTTGACTTTTTTGCTGGGTGTTCTAAGGGCCGTAACTCGGATAGGTTGTTTAGATTTTCCGGTAGGTGGCGCTGGAACAGGTTTAACAGAGAAGACAATGGGCGGCGACACAGATCTAACAGGCTTTGGGGATCTTACCCGGGGCTTGCGCTGTGGCTTTGGTGATGGCGGCACCGGCGACAGTCTGATCGGACTCGTTGAGTTGAGTGATACCGGAGACTGGGGTGGGGTGGGAAGCGCACTGGGGAGATACATCAGAAATGTATCAATTGTTTGTTGTCTCAGTCGCTTACCATAGTTTTTCTTTGCCCATGCAAGAGACCGGTGACCCATATCCATAACCTGTTCTCCCGTGTGGTTGTAGTGGTGATCTGCGACATTTTCTAGCGACCAGTATAATTGTTCTTGGTAGTGTTGTCGTAGTTCGTACCTAATTTTAGCTGACCATTCTGCGTTTATCTCATGGATTTTATTCACTATTTCGGGGTTTGAACGGGCTGGTCTAATAAATCTATTTAATTCGTTTTCTTTTTTCTTGAAGCAGGTGGACGGTTCTGCGAGATTAGCCAAATGATGGAGACACTGGATATATTGGTAGAAGGCCCTTGTGATAAGTCGTTGACTGTAGTCCGAGGACCGATCCCTTTGGCTTTCCATTTTAGCATAAAGATAAGAAATAAATCAGTTAGAATTGGACTTAAATGGATATATGCGGGATAAATGGGCGTATAATTTGTCTTAGATCTTAAGGCACAATGAAATTGATTTTAGGACAACACGTGCTAGCAGACTACGAAGCAAGATAGAAGACAGACAAAATATGGCTTTAGTTACATGAAATTATCACGGATGATTTTATTTTAATGTGATAATATATTTAAATGAAGAGCATAAAGACAAATATAACAAAAAGTATAACAAAATGAACAAAACAAAGACTTACAAATTAATGGGCTCCTTAAATCCTCGACGCGTTTCGATACGATGATCTTTATCAAGAGGAAACAATGTCTGATTTGTGACTACTTAGTTGGGGTTTATATATGCTCGGAGAGGGGGGTGACACGTTTAACTCAATGATCGTTTGATTGGGCGCTTGCTTGATGATTAATTTAAATCCAATGGGCTCGACACGAGGAGTAAAAAATGGCTTCCGTCACGTGCTTAATCAGTTAATTAGGGGAGAGTGAGATAACATGTGCTCACCTAATCGTGCCGAATTGGGGTTAAAGACAGTGGGTATAGGGGCTTAGCGGACAAATCAATCAATCAACACATTACAATATTAAGTTAATGATGTACATAAAAAGTTACAATCAATTAATCAATAATCCTATCTAACAACATTTGGTTTAGTAGAGTACAAGGATCTATGAAATAATGAGCTTTAATCAAGTGGTTGGAAATCAGGACATTGTAAGGAGCCAAGGAGACAAATATTTATACGAGAGTGGTTACAATAAACATATACAACACTTTTCGGAGACTAATAATGGACAATAATATTGTTTTTAAAGTAAATTCTGACTAATAATGGACAATAATCTTGGTTTTTAAAGTATATTTTATGATTTATTATGGTTTTAAGACAAAATCTGACCTAAAAATAACCCAAGGTTTTTACGTGAAAAATCCGGCAGATCTCTGCCTGGCACGGGCTCGGTTAGGGATTAGGGGAGTGAATTAGAATAAACTAAAACAAAGATGCACTGGCCTAGGTTTCGATGCTGCTTAGGAAAAAAACACGCCTGTTAGAGGGTCTTCGCAGGGTTATCTTCAGGTCAGGTATATCTTATTTCCTAAACTTTAAAAAATTGTTGAAGGGTTTAGTCTTTTGCTGATGCTCTTCTACTATTAGATGGTCTATTTATAGTGAATGGATCTGTATTTTTAGTTGAGAAACTGAAGCGGTTGGGAACTATGAAAGCGGGTTTGACTAACTTCGAGCGAGTGTCTGGTAATCGGGGTCTACTCGCGGATGCGGTCTTTGGTTTCTGGATGATCTTATTTCTTTTTGAAGGGGAGGCAACTCTGGTAGGGGGCGCTTTGACTTTTTTGCTGGGTGTTCTAAGGGCCGTAACTCGGATAGGTTGTTTAGATTTTCCGGTAGGTGGCGCTGGAACAGGTTTAACAGAGAAGACAATGGGCGGCGACACAGATCTAACAGGCTTTGGGGATCTTACCCGGGGCTTGCGCTGTGGCTTTGGTGATGGCGGCACCGGCGACAGTCTGATCGGACTCGTTGAGTTGAGTGATACCGGAGACTGGGGTGGGGTGGGAAGCGCACTGGGGAGATACATCAGAAATGTATCAATTGTTTGTTGTCTCAGTCGCTTACCATAGTTTTTCTTTGCCCATGCAAGAGCCCGGTGACCCATATCCATAACCTGTTCTCCCGTGTGGTTGTAGTGGTGATCTGCGACATTTTCTAGCGACCAGTATAATTGTTCTTGGTAGTGTTGTCGTAGTTCGTACCTAATTTTAGCTGACCATTCTGCGTTTATCTCATGGATTTTATTCACTATTTCGGGGTTTGAACGGGCTGGTCTAATAAATCTATTTAATTCGTTTTCTTTTTTCTTGAAGCAGGTGGACGGTTCTGCGAGATTAGCCAAATGATGGAGACACTGGATATATTGGTAGAAGGCCCTTGTGATAAGTCGTTGACTGTAGTCCGAGGACCGATCCCTTTGGCTTTCCATTTTAGCATAAAGATAAGAAATAAATCAGTTAGAATTGGACTTAAATGGATATATGCGGGATAAATGGGCGTATAATTTGTCTTAGATCTTAAGGCACAATGAAATTGATTTTAGGACAACACGTGCTAGCAGACTACGAAGCAAGATAGAAGACAGACAAAATATGGCTTTAGTTACATGAAATTATCACGGATGATTTTATTTTAATGTGATAATATATTTAAATGAAGAGCATAAAGACAAATATAACAAAAAGTATAACAAAATGAACAAAACAAAGACTTACAAATTAATGGGCTCCTTAAATCCTCGACGCGTTTCGATACGATGATCTTTATCAAGAGGAAACAATGTCTGATTTGTGACTACTTAGTTGGGGTTTATATATGCTCGGAGAGGGGGGTGACACGTTTAACTCAATGATCGTTTGATTGGGCGCTTGCTTGATGATTAATTTAAATCCAATGGGCTCGACACGAGGAGTAAAAAATGGCTTCCGTCACGTGCTTAATCAGTTAATTAGGGGAGAGTGAGATAACATGTGCTCACCTAATCGTGCCGAATTGGGGTTAAAGACAGTGGGTATAGGGGCTTAGCGGACAAATCAATCAATCAACACATTACAATATTAAGTTAATGATGTACATAAAAAGTTACAATCAATTAATCAATAATCCTATCTAACAACATTTGGTTTAGTAGAGTACAAGGATCTATGAAATAATGAGCTTTAATCAAGTGGTTGGAAATCAGGACATTGTAAGGAGCCAAGGAGACAAATATTTATACGAGAGTGGTTACAATAAACATATACAACACTTTTCGGAGACTAATAATGGACAATAATATTGTTTTTAAAGTAAATTCTGACTAATAATGGACAATAATCTTGGTTTTTAAAGTATATTTTATGATTTATTATGGTTTTAAGACAAAATCTGACCTAAAAATAACCCAAGGTTTTTACGTGAAAAATCCGGCAGATCTCTGCCTGGCACGGGCTCGGTTAGGGATTAGGGGAGTGAATTAGAATAAACTAAAACAAAGATGCACTGGCCTAGGTTTCGATGCTGCTTAGGAAAAAAACACGCCTGTTAGAGGGTCTTCGCAGGGTTATCTTCAGGTCAGGTATATCTTATTTCCTAAACTTTAAAAAATTGTTGAAGGGTTTAGTCTTTTGCTGATGCTCTTCTACTATTAGATGGTCTATTTATAGTGAATGGATCTGTATTTTTAGTTGAGAAACTGAAGCGGTTGGGAACTATGAAAGCGGGTTTGACTAACTTCGAGCGAGTGTCTGGTAATCGGGGTCTACTCGCGGATGCGGTCTTTGGTTTCTGGATGATCTTATTTCTTTTTGAAGGGGAGGCAACTCTGGTAGGGGGCGCTTTGACTTTTTTGCTGGGTGTTCTAAGGGCCGTAACTCGGATAGGTTGTTTAGATTTTCCGGTAGGTGGCGCTGGAACAGGTTTAACAGAGAAGACAATGGGCGGCGACACAGATCTAACAGGCTTTGGGGATCTTACCCGGGGCTTGCGCTGTGGCTTTGGTGATGGCGGCACCGGCGACAGTCTGATCGGACTCGTTGAGTTGAGTGATACCGGAGACTGGGGTGGGGTGGGAAGCGCACTGGGGAGATACATCAGAAATGTATCAATTGTTTGTTGTCTCAGTCGCTTACCATAGTTTTTCTTTGCCCATGCAAGAGCCCGGTGACCCATATCCATAACCTGTTCTCCCGTGTGGTTGTAGTGGTGATCTGCGACATTTTCTAGCGACCAGTATAATTGTTCTTGGTAGTGTTGTCGTAGTTCGTACCTAATTTTAGCTGACCATTCTGCGTTTATCTCATGGATTTTATTCACTATTTCGGGGTTTGAACGGGCTGGTCTAATAAATCTATTTAATTCGTTTTCTTTTTTCTTGAAGCAGGTGGACGGTTCTGCGAGATTAGCCAAATGATGGAGACACTGGATATATTGGTAGAAGGCCCTTGTGATAAGTCGTTGACTGTAGTCCGAGGACCGATCCCTTTGGCTTTCCATTTTAGCATAAAGATAAGAAATAAATCAGTTAGAATTGGACTTAAATGGATATATGCGGGATAAATGGGCGTATAATTTGTCTTAGATCTTAAGGCACAATGAAATTGATTTTAGGACAACACGTGCTAGCAGACTACGAAGCAAGATAGAAGACAGACAAAATATGGCTTTAGTTACATGAAATTATCACGGATGATTTTATTTTAATGTGATAATATATTTAAATGAAGAGCATAAAGACAAATATAACAAAAAGTATAACAAAATGAACAAAACAAAGACTTACAAATTAATGGGCTCCTTAAATCCTCGACGCGTTTCGATACGATGATCTTTATCAAGAGGAAACAATGTCTGATTTGTGACTACTTAGTTGGGGTTTATATATGCTCGGAGAGGGGGGTGACACGTTTAACTCAATGATCGTTTGATTGGGCGCTTGCTTGATGATTAATTTAAATCCAATGGGCTCGACACGAGGAGTAAAAAATGGCTTCCGTCACGTGCTTAATCAGTTAATTAGGGGAGAGTGAGATAACATGTGCTCACCTAATCGTGCCGAATTGGGGTTAAAGACAGTGGGTATAGGGGCTTAGCGGACAAATCAATCAATCAACACATTACAATATTAAGTTAATGATGTACATAAAAAGTTACAATCAATTAATCAATAATCCTATCTAACAACATTTGGTTTAGTAGAGTACAAGGATCTATGAAATAATGAGCTTTAATCAAGTGGTTGGAAATCAGGACATTGTAAGGAGCCAAGGAGACAAATATTTATACGAGAGTGGTTACAATAAACATATACAACACTTTTCGGAGACTAATAATGGACAATAATATTGTTTTTAAAGTAAATTCTGACTAATAATGGACAATAATCTTGGTTTTTAAAGTATATTTTATGATTTATTATGGTTTTAAGACAAAATCTGACCTAAAAATAACCCAAGGTTTTTACGTGAAAAATCCGGCAGATCTCTGCCTGGCACGGGCTCGGTTAGGGATTAGGGGAGTGAATTAGAATAAACTAAAACAAAGATGCACTGGCCTAGGTTTCGATGCTGCTTAGGAAAAAAACACGCCTGTTAGAGGGTCTTCGCAGGGTTATCTTCAGGTCAGGTATATCTTATTTCCTAAACTTTAAAAAATTGTTGAAGGGTTTAGTCTTTTGCTGATGCTCTTCTACTATTAGATGGTCTATTTATAGTGAATGGATCTGTATTTTTAGTTGAGAAACTGAAGCGGTTGGGAACTATGAAAGCGGGTTTGACTAACTTCGAGCGAGTGTCTGGTAATCGGGGTCTACTCGCGGATGCGGTCTTTGGTTTCTGGATGATCTTATTTCTTTTTGAAGGGGAGGCAACTCTGGTAGGGGGCGCTTTGACTTTTTTGCTGGGTGTTCTAAGGGCCGTAACTCGGATAGGTTGTTTAGATTTTCCGGTAGGTGGCGCTGGAACAGGTTTAACAGAGAAGACAATGGGCGGCGACACAGATCTAACAGGCTTTGGGGATCTTACCCGGGGCTTGCGCTGTGGCTTTGGTGATGGCGGCACCGGCGACAGTCTGATCGGACTCGTTGAGTTGAGTGATACCGGAGACTGGGGTGGGGTGGGAAGCGCACTGGGGAGATACATCAGAAATGTATCAATTGTTTGTTGTCTCAGTCGCTTACCATAGTTTTTTTTTTTTTTTTTTTTTTTTTTTTTTTTTTTTTTTTTGCCCATGCAAGAGCCCGGTGACCCATATCCATAACCTGTTCTCCCGTGTGGTTGTAGTGGTGATCTGCGACATTTTCTAGCGACCAGTATAATTGTTCTTGGTAGTGTTGTCGTAGTTCGTACCTAATTTTAGCTGACCATTCTGCGTTTATCTCATGGATTTTATTCACTATTTCGGGGTTTGAACGGGCTGGTCTAATAAATCTATTTAATTCGTTTTCTTTTTTCTTGAAGCAGGTGGACGGTTCTGCGAGATTAGCCAAATGATGGAGACACTGGATATATTGGTAGAAGGCCCTTGTGATAAGTCGTTGACTGTAGTCCGAGGACCGATCCCTTTGGCTTTCCATTTTAGCATAAAGATAAGAAATAAATCAGTTAGAATTGGACTTAAATGGATATATGCGGGATAAATGGGCGTATAATTTGTCTTAGATCTTAAGGCACAATGAAATTGATTTTAGGACAACACGTGCTAGCAGACTACGAAGCAAGATAGAAGACAGACAAAATATGGCTTTAGTTACATGAAATTATCACGGATGATTTTATTTTAATGTGATAATATATTTAAATGAAGAGCATAAAGACAAATATAACAAAAAGTATAACAAAATGAACAAAACAAAGACTTACAAATTAATGGGCTCCTTAAATCCTCGACGCGTTTCGATACGATGATCTTTATCAAGAGGAAACAATGTCTGATTTGTGACTACTTAGTTGGGGTTTATATATGCTCGGAGAGGGGGGTGACACGTTTAACTCAATGATCGTTTGATTGGGCGCTTGCTTGATGATTAATTTAAATCCAATGGGCTCGACACGAGGAGTAAAAAATGGCTTCCGTCACGTGCTTAATCAGTTAATTAGGGGAGAGTGAGATAACATGTGCTCACCTAATCGTGCCGAATTGGGGTTAAAGACAGTGGGTATAGGGGCTTAGCGGACAAATCAATCAATCAACACATTACAATATTAAGTTAATGATGTACATAAAAAGTTACAATCAATTAATCAATAATCCTATCTAACAACATTTGGTTTAGTAGAGTACAAGGATCTATGAAATAATGAGCTTTAATCAAGTGGTTGGAAATCAGGACATTGTAAGGAGCCAAGGAGACAAATATTTATACGAGAGTGGTTACAATAAACATATACAACACTTTTCGGAGACTAATAATGGACAATAATATTGTTTTTAAAGTAAATTCTGACTAATAATGGACAATAATCTTGGTTTTTAAAGTATATTTTATGATTTATTATGGTTTTAAGACAAAATCTGACCTAAAAATAACCCAAGGTTTTTACGTGAAAAATCCGGCAGATCTCTGCCTGGCACGGGCTCGGTTAGGGATTAGGGGAGTGAATTAGAATAAACTAAAACAAAGATGCACTGGCCTAGGTTTCGATGCTGCTTAGGAAAAAAACACGCCTGTTAGAGGGTCTTCGCAGGGTTATCTTCAGGTCAGGTATATCTTATTTCCTAAACTTTAAAAAATTGTTGAAGGGTTTAGTCTTTTGCTGATGCTCTTCTACTATTAGATGGTCTATTTATAGTGAATGGATCTGTATTTTTAGTTGAGAAACTGAAGCGGTTGGGAACTATGAAAGCGGGTTTGACTAACTTCGAGCGAGTGTCTGGTAATCGGGGTCTACTCGCGGATGCGGTCTTTGGTTTCTGGATGATCTTATTTCTTTTTGAAGGGGAGGCAACTCTGGTAGGGGGCGCTTTGACTTTTTTGCTGGGTGTTCTAAGGGCCGTAACTCGGATAGGTTGTTTAGATTTTCCGGTAGGTGGCGCTGGAACAGGTTTAACAGAGAAGACAATGGGCGGCGACACAGATCTAACAGGCTTTGGGGATCTTACCCGGGGCTTGCGCTGTGGCTTTGGTGATGGCGGCACCGGCGACAGTCTGATCGGACTCGTTGAGTTGAGTGATACCGGAGACTGGGGTGGGGTGGGAAGCGCACTGGGGAGATACATCAGAAATGTATCAATTGTTTGTTGTCTCAGTCGCTTACCATAGTTTTTCTTTGCCCATGCAAGAGCCCGGTGACCCATATCCATAACCTGTTCTCCCGTGTGGTTGTAGTGGTGATCTGCGACATTTTCTAGCGACCAGTATAATTGTTCTTGGTAGTGTTGTCGTAGTTCGTACCTAATTTTAGCTGACCATTCTGCGTTTATCTCATGGATTTTATTCACTATTTCGGGGTTTGAACGGGCTGGTCTAATAAATCTATTTAATTCGTTTTCTTTTTTCTTGAAGCAGGTGGACGGTTCTGCGAGATTAGCCAAATGATGGAGACACTGGATATATTGGTAGAAGGCCCTTGTGATAAGTCGTTGACTGTAGTCCGAGGACCGATCCCTTTGGCTTTCCATTTTAGCATAAAGATAAGAAATAAATCAGTTAGAATTGGACTTAAATGGATATATGCGGGATAAATGGGCGTATAATTTGTCTTAGATCTTAAGGCACAATGAAATTGATTTTAGGACAACACGTGCTAGCAGACTACGAAGCAAGATAGAAGACAGACAAAATATGGCTTTAGTTACATGAAATTATCACGGATGATTTTATTTTAATGTGATAATATATTTAAATGAAGAGCATAAAGACAAATATAACAAAAAGTATAACAAAATGAACAAAACAAAGACTTACAAATTAATGGGCTCCTTAAATCCTCGACGCGTTTCGATACGATGATCTTTATCAAGAGGAAACAATGTCTGATTTGTGACTACTTAGTTGGGGTTTATATATGCTCGGAGAGGGGGGTGACACGTTTAACTCAATGATCGTTTGATTGGGCGCTTGCTTGATGATTAATTTAAATCCAATGGGCTCGACACGAGGAGTAAAAAATGGCTTCCGTCACGTGCTTAATCAGTTAATTAGGGGAGAGTGAGATAACATGTGCTCACCTAATCGTGCCGAATTGGGGTTAAAGACAGTGGGTATAGGGGCTTAGCGGACAAATCAATCAATCAACACATTACAATATTAAGTTAATGATGTACATAAAAAGTTACAATCAATTAATCAATAATCCTATCTAACAACATTTGGTTTAGTAGAGTACAAGGATCTATGAAATAATGAGCTTTAATCAAGTGGTTGGAAATCAGGACATTGTAAGGAGCCAAGGAGACAAATATTTATACGAGAGTGGTTACAATAAACATATACAACACTTTTCGGAGACTAATAATGGACAATAATATTGTTTTTAAAGTAAATTCTGACTAATAATGGACAATAATCTTGGTTTTTAAAGTATATTTTATGATTTATTATGGTTTTAAGACAAAATCTGACCTAAAAATAACCCAAGGTTTTTACGTGAAAAATCCGGCAGATCTCTGCCTGGCACGGGCTCGGTTAGGGATTAGGGGAGTGAATTAGAATAAACTAAAACAAAGATGCACTGGCCTAGGTTTCGATGCTGCTTAGGAAAAAAACACGCCTGTTAGAGGGTCTTCGCAGGGTTATCTTCAGGTCAGGTATATCTTATTTCCTAAACTTTAAAAAATTGTTGAAGGGTTTAGTCTTTTGCTGATGCTCTTCTACTATTAGATGGTCTATTTATAGTGAATGGATCTGTATTTTTAGTTGAGAAACTGAAGCGGTTGGGAACTATGAAAGCGGGTTTGACTAACTTCGAGCGAGTGTCTGGTAATCGGGGTCTACTCGCGGATGCGGTCTTTGGTTTCTGGATGATCTTATTTCTTTTTGAAGGGGAGGCAACTCTGGTAGGGGGCGCTTTGACTTTTTTGCTGGGTGTTCTAAGGGCCGTAACTCGGATAGGTTGTTTAGATTTTCCGGTAGGTGGCGCTGGAACAGGTTTAACAGAGAAGACAATGGGCGGCGACACAGATCTAACAGGCTTTGGGGATCTTACCCGGGGCTTGCGCTGTGGCTTTGGTGATGGCGGCACCGGCGACAGTCTGATCGGACTCGTTGAGTTGAGTGATACCGGAGACTGGGGTGGGGTGGGAAGCGCACTGGGGAGATACATCAGAAATGTATCAATTGTTTGTTGTCTCAGTCGCTTACCATAGTTTTTCTTTGCCCATGCAAGAGCCCGGTGACCCATATCCATAACCTGTTCTCCCGTGTGGTTGTAGTGGTGATCTGCGACATTTTCTAGCGACCAGTATAATTGTTCTTGGTAGTGTTGTCGTAGTTCGTACCTAATTTTAGCTGACCATTCTGCGTTTATCTCATGGATTTTATTCACTATTTCGGGGTTTGAACGGGCTGGTCTAATAAATCTATTTAATTCGTTTTCTTTTTTCTTGAAGCAGGTGGACGGTTCTGCGAGATTAGCCAAATGATGGAGACACTGGATATATTGGTAGAAGGCCCTTGTGATAAGTCGTTGACTGTAGTCCGAGGACCGATCCCTTTGGCTTTCCATTTTAGCATAAAGATAAGAAATAAATCAGTTAGAATTGGACTTAAATGGATATATGCGGGATAAATGGGCGTATAATTTGTCTTAGATCTTAAGGCACAATGAAATTGATTTTAGGACAACACGTGCTAGCAGACTACGAAGCAAGATAGAAGACAGACAAAATATGGCTTTAGTTACATGAAATTATCACGGATGATTTTATTTTAATGTGATAATATATTTAAATGAAGAGCATAAAGACAAATATAACAAAAAGTATAACAAAATGAACAAAACAAAGACTTACAAATTAATGGGCTCCTTAAATCCTCGACGCGTTTCGATACGATGATCTTTATCAAGAGGAAACAATGTCTGATTTGTGACTACTTAGTTGGGGTTTATATATGCTCGGAGAGGGGGGTGACACGTTTAACTCAATGATCGTTTGATTGGGCGCTTGCTTGATGATTAATTTAAATCCAATGGGCTCGACACGAGGAGTAAAAAATGGCTTCCGTCACGTGCTTAATCAGTTAATTAGGGGAGAGTGAGATAACATGTGCTCACCTAAT
This sequence comes from Patella depressa, assembly GCA_948474765.1. Classification (NCBI taxonomy): domain Eukaryota; kingdom Metazoa; phylum Mollusca; class Gastropoda; family Patellidae; genus Patella; species Patella depressa. The sequence goes on from OX419718.1 coordinate 6,286,544, forward strand.
CGTGCCGAATTGGGGTTAAAGACAGTGGGTATAGGGGCTTAGCGGACAAATCAATCAATCAACACATTACAATATTAAGTTAATGATGTACATAAAAAGTTACAATCAATTAATCAATAATCCTATCTAACAACATTTGGTTTAGTAGAGTACAAGGATCTATGAAATAATGAGCTTTAATCAAGTGGTTGGAAATCAGGACATTGTAAGGAGCCAAGGAGACAAATATTTATACGAGAGTGGTTACAATAAACATATACAACACTTTTCGGAGACTAATAATGGACAATAATATTGTTTTTAAAGTAAATTCTGACTAATAATGGACAATAATCTTGGTTTTTAAAGTATATTTTATGATTTATTATGGTTTTAAGACAAAATCTGACCTAAAAATAACCCAAGGTTTTTACGTGAAAAATCCGGCAGATCTCTGCCTGGCACGGGCTCGGTTAGGGATTAGGGGAGTGAATTAGAATAAACTAAAACAAAGATGCACTGGCCTAGGTTTCGATGCTGCTTAGGAAAAAAACACGCCTGTTAGAGGGTCTTCGCAGGGTTATCTTCAGGTCAGGTATATCTTATTTCCTAAACTTTAAAAAATTGTTGAAGGGTTTAGTCTTTTGCTGATGCTCTTCTACTATTAGATGGTCTATTTATAGTGAATGGATCTGTATTTTTAGTTGAGAAACTGAAGCGGTTGGGAACTATGAAAGCGGGTTTGACTAACTTCGAGCGAGTGTCTGGTAATCGGGGTCTACTCGCGGATGCGGTCTTTGGTTTCTGGATGATCTTATTTCTTTTTGAAGGGGAGGCAACTCTGGTAGGGGGCGCTTTGACTTTTTTGCTGGGTGTTCTAAGGGCCGTAACTCGGATAGGTTGTTTAGATTTTCCGGTAGGTGGCGCTGGAACAGGTTTAACAGAGAAGACAATGGGCGGCGACACAGATCTAACAGGCTTTGGGGATCTTACCCGGGGCTTGCGCTGTGGCTTTGGTGATGGCGGCACCGGCGACAGTCTGATCGGACTCGTTGAGTTGAGTGATACCGGAGACTGGGGTGGGGTGGGAAGCGCACTGGGGAGATACATCAGAAATGTATCAATTGTTTGTTGTCTCAGTCGCTTACCATAGTTTTTCTTTGCCCATGCAAGAGCCCGGTGACCCATATCCATAACCTGTTCTCCCGTGTGGTTGTAGTGGTGATCTGCGACATTTTCTAGCGACCAGTATAATTGTTCTTGGTAGTGTTGTCGTAGTTCGTACCTAATTTTAGCTGACCATTCTGCGTTTATCTCATGGATTTTATTCACTATTTCGGGGTTTGAACGGGCTGGTCTAATAAATCTATTTAATTCGTTTTCTTTTTTCTTGAAGCAGGTGGACGGTTCTGCGAGATTAGCCAAATGATGGAGACACTGGATATATTGGTAGAAGGCCCTTGTGATAAGTCGTTGACTGTAGTCCGAGGACCGATCCCTTTGGCTTTCCATTTTAGCATAAAGATAAGAAATAAATCAGTTAGAATTGGACTTAAATGGATATATGCGGGATAAATGGGCGTATAATTTGTCTTAGATCTTAAGGCACAATGAAATTGATTTTAGGACAACACGTGCTAGCAGACTACGAAGCAAGATAGAAGACAGACAAAATATGGCTTTAGTTACATGAAATTATCACGGATGATTTTATTTTAATGTGATAATATATTTAAATGAAGAGCATAAAGACAAATATAACAAAAAGTATAACAAAATGAACAAAACAAAGACTTACAAATTAATGGGCTCCTTAAATCCTCGACGCGTTTCGATACGATGATCTTTATCAAGAGGAAACAATGTCTGATTTGTGACTACTTAGTTGGGGTTTATATATGCTCGGAGAGGGGGGTGACACGTTTAACTCAATGATCGTTTGATTGGGCGCTTGCTTGATGATTAATTTAAATCCAATGGGCTCGACACGAGGAGTAAAAAATGGCTTCCGTCACGTGCTTAATCAGTTAATTAGGGGAGAGTGAGATAACATGTGCTCACCTAATCGTGCCGAATTGGGGTTAAAGACAGTGGGTATAGGGGCTTAGCGGACAAATCAATCAATCAACACATTACAATATTAAGTTAATGATGTACATAAAAAGTTACAATCAATTAATCAATAATCCTATCTAACAACATTTGGTTTAGTAGAGTACAAGGATCTATGAAATAATGAGCTTTTTTTTTTTTGCCCATGCAAGAGCCCGGTGACCCATATCCATAACCTGTTCTCCCGTGTGGTTGTAGTGGTGATCTGCGACATTTTCTAGCGACCAGTATAATTGTTCTTGGTAGTGTTGTCGTAGTTCGTACCTAATTTTAGCTGACCATTCTGCGTTTATCTCATGGATTTTATTCACTATTTCGGGGTTTGAACGGGCTGGTCTAATAAATCTATTTAATTCGTTTTCTTTTTTCTTGAAGCAGGTGGACGGTTCTGCGAGATTAGCCAAATGATGGAGACACTGGATATATTGGTAGAAGGCCCTTGTGATAAGTCGTTGACTGTAGTCCGAGGACCGATCCCTTTGGCTTTCCATTTTAGCATAAAGATAAGAAATAAATCAGTTAGAATTGGACTTAAATGGATATATGCGGGATAAATGGGCGTATAATTTGTCTTAGATCTTAAGGCACAATGAAATTGATTTTAGGACAACACGTGCTAGCAGACTACGAAGCAAGATAGAAGACAGACAAAATATGGCTTTAGTTACATGAAATTATCACGGATGATTTTATTTTAATGTGATAATATATTTAAATGAAGAGCATAAAGACAAATATAACAAAAAGTATAACAAAATGAACAAAACAAAGACTTACAAATTAATGGGCTCCTTAAATCCTCGACGCGTTTCGATACGATGATCTTTATCAAGAGGAAACAATGTCTGATTTGTGACTACTTAGTTGGGGTTTATATATGCTCGGAGAGGGGGGTGACACGTTTAACTCAATGATCGTTTGATTGGGCGCTTGCTTGATGATTAATTTAAATCCAATGGGCTCGACACGAGGAGTAAAAAATGGCTTCCGTCACGTGCTTAATCAGTTAATTAGGGGAGAGTGAGATAACATGTGCTCACCTAATCGTGCCGAATTGGGGTTAAAGACAGTGGGTATAGGGGCTTAGCGGACAAATCAATCAATCAACACATTACAATATTAAGTTAATGATGTACATAAAAAGTTACAATCAATTAATCAATAATCCTATCTAACAACATTTGGTTTAGTAGAGTACAAGGATCTATGAAATAATGAGCTTTAATCAAGTGGTTGGAAATCAGGACATTGTAAGGAGCCAAGGAGACAAATATTTATACGAGAGTGGTTACAATAAACATATACAACACTTTTCGGAGACTAATAATGGACAATAATATTGTTTTTAAAGTAAATTCTGACTAATAATGGACAATAATCTTGGTTTTTAAAGTATATTTTATGATTTATTATGGTTTTAAGACAAAATCTGACCTAAAAATAACCCAAGGTTTTTACGTGAAAAATCCGGCAGATCTCTGCCTGGCACGGGCTCGGTTAGGGATTAGGGGAGTGAATTAGAATAAACTAAAACAAAGATGCACTGGCCTAGGTTTCGATGCTGCTTAGGAAAAAAACACGCCTGTTAGAGGGTCTTCGCAGGGTTATCTTCAGGTCAGGTATATCTTATTTCCTAAACTTTAAAAAATTGTTGAAGGGTTTTGTCTTTTGCTGATGCTCTTCTACTATTAGATGGTCTATTTATAGTGAATGGATCTGTATTTTTAGTTGAGAAACTGAAGCGGTTGGGAACTATGAAAGCGGGTTTGACTAACTTCGAGCGAGTGTCTGGTAATCGGGGTCTACTCGCGGATGCGGTCTTTGGTTTCTGGATGATCTTATTTCTTTTTGAAGGGGAGGCAACTCTGGTAGGGGGCGCTTTGACTTTTTTGCTGGGTGTTCTAAGGGCCGTAACTCGGATAGGTTGTTTAGATTTTCCGGTAGGTGGCGCTGGAACAGGTTTAACAGAGAAGACAATGGGCGGCGACACAGATCTAACAGGCTTTGGGGATCTTACCCGGGGCTTGCGCTGTGGCTTTGGTGATGGCGGCACCGGCGACAGTCTGATCGGACTCGTTGAGTTGAGTGATACCGGAGACTGGGGTGGGGTGGGAAGCGCACTGGGGAGATACATCAGAAATGTATCAATTGTTTGTTGTCTCAGTCGCTTACCATAGTTTTTCTTTGCCCATGCAAGAGCCCGGTGACCCATATCCATAACCTGTTCTCCCGTGTGGTTGTAGTGGTGATCTGCGACATTTTCTAGCGACCAGTATAATTGTTCTTGGTAGTGTTGTCGTAGTTCGTACCTAATTTTAGCTGACCATTCTGCGTTTATCTCATGGATTTTATTCACTATTTCGGGGTTTGAACGGGCTGGTCTAATAAATCTATTTAATTCGTTTTCTTTTTTCTTGAAGCAGGTGGACGGTTCTGCGAGATTAGCCAAATGATGGAGACACTGGATATATTGGTAGAAGGCCCTTGTGATAAGTCGTTGACTGTAGTCCGAGGACCGATCCCTTTGGCTTTCCATTTTAGCATAAAGATAAGAAATAAATCAGTTAGAATTGGACTTAAATGGATATATGCGGGATAAATGGGCGTATAATTTGTCTTAGATCTTAAGGCACAATGAAATTGATTTTAGGACAACACGTGCTAGCAGACTACGAAGCAAGATAGAAGACAGACAAAATATGGCTTTAGTTACATGAAATTATCACGGATGATTTTATTTTAATGTGATAATATATTTAAATGAAGAGCATAAAGACAAATATAACAAAAAGTATAACAAAATGAACAAAACAAAGACTTACAAATTAATGGGCTCCTTAAATCCTCGACGCGTTTCGATACGATGATCTTTATCAAGAGGAAACAATGTCTGATTTGTGACTACTTAGTTGGGGTTTATATATGCTCGGAGAGGGGGGTGACACGTTTAACTCAATGATCGTTTGATTGGGCGCTTGCTTGATGATTAATTTAAATCCAATGGGCTCGACACGAGGAGTAAAAAATGGCTTCCGTCACGTGCTTAATCAGTTAATTAGGGGAGAGTGAGATAACATGTGCTCACCTAATCGTGCCGAATTGGGGTTAAAGACAGTGGGTATAGGGGCTTAGCGGACAAATCAATCAATCAACACATTACAATATTAAGTTAATGATGTACATAAAAAGTTACAATCAATTAATCAATAATCCTATCTAACAACATTTGGTTTAGTAGAGTACAAGGATCTATGAAATAATGAGCTTTAATCAAGTGGTTGGAAATCAGGACATTGTAAGGAGCCAAGGAGACAAATATTTATACGAGAGTGGTTACAATAAACATATACAACACTTTTCGGAGACTAATAATGGACAATAATATTGTTTTTAAAGTAAATTCTGACTAATAATGGACAATAATCTTGGTTTTTAAAGTATATTTTATGATTTATTATGGTTTTAAGACAAAATCTGACCTAAAAATAACCCAAGGTTTTTACGTGAAAAATCCGGCAGATCTCTGCCTGGCACGGGCTCGGTTAGGGATTAGGGGAGTGAATTAGAATAAACTAAAACAAAGATGCACTGGCCTAGGTTTCGATGCTGCTTAGGAAAAAAACACGCCTGTTAGAGGGTCTTCGCAGGGTTATCTTCAGGTCAGGTATATCTTATTTCCTAAACTTTAAAAAATTGTTGAAGGGTTTAGTCTTTTGCTGATGCTCTTCTACTATTAGATGGTCTATTTATAGTGAATGGATCTGTATTTTTAGTTGAGAAACTGAAGCGGTTGGGAACTATGAAAGCGGGTTTGACTAACTTCGAGCGAGTGTCTGGTAATCGGGGTCTACTCGCGGATGCGGTCTTTGGTTTCTGGATGATCTTATTTCTTTTTGAAGGGGAGGCAACTCTGGTAGGGGGCGCTTTGACTTTTTTGCTGGGTGTTCTAAGGGCCGTAACTCGGATAGGTTGTTTAGATTTTCCGGTAGGTGGCGCTGGAACAGGTTTAACAGAGAAGACAATGGGCGGCGACACAGATCTAACAGGCTTTGGGGATCTTACCCGGGGCTTGCGCTGTGGCTTTGGTGATGGCGGCACCGGCGACAGTCTGATCGGACTCGTTGAGTTGAGTGATACCGGAGACTGGGGTGGGGTGGGAAGCGCACTGGGGAGATACATCAGAAATGTATCAATTGTTTGTTGTCTCAGTCGCTTACCATAGTTTTTCTTTGCCCATGCAAGAGCCCGGTGACCCATATCCATAACCTGTTCTCCCGTGTGGTTGTAGTGGTGATCTGCGACATTTTCTAGCGACCAGTATAATTGTTCTTGGTAGTGTTGTCGTAGTTCGTACCTAATTTTAGCTGACCATTCTGCGTTTATCTCATGGATTTTATTCACTATTTCGGGGTTTGAACGGGCTGGTCTAATAAATCTATTTAATTCGTTTTCTTTTTTCTTGAAGCAGGTGGACGGTTCTGCGAGATTAGCCAAATGATGGAGACACTGGATATATTGGTAGAAGGCCCTTGTGATAAGTCGTTGACTGTAGTCCGAGGACCGATCCCTTTGGCTTTCCATTTTAGCATAAAGATAAGAAATAAATCAGTTAGAATTGGACTTAAATGGATATATGCGGGATAAATGGGCGTATAATTTGTCTTAGATCTTAAGGCACAATGAAATTGATTTTAGGACAACACGTGCTAGCAGACTACGAAGCAAGATAGAAGACAGACAAAATATGGCTTTAGTTACATGAAATTATCACGGATGATTTTATTTTAATGTGATAATATATTTAAATGAAGAGCATAAAGACAAATATAACAAAAAGTATAACAAAATGAACAAAACAAAGACTTACAAATTAATGGGCTCCTTAAATCCTCGACGCGTTTCGATACGATGATCTTTATCAAGAGGAAACAATGTCTGATTTGTGACTACTTAGTTGGGGTTTATATATGCTCGGAGAGGGGGGTGACACGTTTAACTCAATGATCGTTTGATTGGGCGCTTGCTTGATGATTAATTTAAATCCAATGGGCTCGACACGAGGAGTAAAAAATGGCTTCCGTCACGTGCTTAATCAGTTAATTAGGGGAGAGTGAGATAACATGTGCTCACCTAATCGTGCCGAATTGGGGTTAAAGACAGTGGGTATAGGGGCTTAGCGGACAAATCAATCAATCAACACATTACAATATTAAGTTAATGATGTACATAAAAAGTTACAATCAATTAATCAATAATCCTATCTAACAACATTTGGTTTAGTAGAGTACAAGGATCTATGAAATAATGAGCTTTAATCAAGTGGTTGGAAATCAGGACATTGTAAGGAGCCAAGGAGACAAATATTTATACGAGAGTGGTTACAATAAACATATACAACACTTTTCGGAGACTAATAATGGACAATAATATTGTTTTTAAAGTAAATTCTGACTAATAATGGACAATAATCTTGGTTTTTAAAGTATATTTTATGATTTATTATGGTTTTAAGACAAAATCTGACCTAAAAATAACCCAAGGTTTTTACGTGAAAAATCCGGCAGATCTCTGCCTGGCACGGGCTCGGTTAGGGATTAGGGGAGTGAATTAGAATAAACTAAAACAAAGATGCACTGGCCTAGGTTTCGATGCTGCTTAGGAAAAAAACACGCCTGTTAGAGGGTCTTCGCAGGGTTATCTTCAGGTCAGGTATATCTTATTTCCTAAACTTTAAAAAATTGTTGAAGGGTTTAGTCTTTTGCTGATGCTCTTCTACTATTAGATGGTCTATTTATAGTGAATGGATCTGTATTTTTAGTTGAGAAACTGAAGCGGTTGGGAACTATGAAAGCGGGTTTGACTAACTTCGAGCGAGTGTCTGGTAATCGGGGTCTACTCGCGGATGCGGTCTTTGGTTTCTGGATGATCTTATTTCTTTTTGAAGGGGAGGCAACTCTGGTAGGGGGCGCTTTGACTTTTTTGCTGGGTGTTCTAAGGGCCGTAACTCGGATAGGTTGTTTAGATTTTCCGGTAGGTGGCGCTGGAACAGGTTTAACAGAGAAGACAATGGGCGGCGACACAGATCTAACAGGCTTTGGGGATCTTACCCGGGGCTTGCGCTGTGGCTTTGGTGATGGCGGCACCGGCGACAGTCTGATCGGACTCGTTGAGTTGAGTGATACCGGAGACTGGGGTGGGGTGGGAAGCGCACTGGGGAGATACATCAGAAATGTATCAATTGTTTGTTGTCTCAGTCGCTTACCATAGTTTTTCTTTGCCCATGCAAGAGCCCGGTGACCCATATCCATAACCTGTTCTCCCGTGTGGTTGTAGTGGTGATCTGCGACATTTTCTAGCGACCAGTATAATTGTTCTTGGTAGTGTTGTCGTAGTTCGTACCTAATTTTAGCTGACCATTCTGCGTTTATCTCATGGATTTTATTCACTATTTCGGGGTTTGAACGGGCTGGTCTAATAAATCTATTTAATTCGTTTTCTTTTTTCTTGAAGCAGGTGGACGGTTCTGCGAGATTAGCCAAATGATGGAGACACTGGATATATTGGTAGAAGGCCCTTGTGATAAGTCGTTGACTGTAGTCCGAGGACCGATCCCTTTGGCTTTCCATTTTAGCATAAAGATAAGAAATAAATCAGTTAGAATTGGACTTAAATGGATATATGCGGGATAAATGGGCGTATAATTTGTCTTAGATCTTAAGGCACAATGAAATTGATTTTAGGACAACACGTGCTAGCAGACTACGAAGCAAGATAGAAGACAGACAAAATATGGCTTTAGTTACATGAAATTATCACGGATGATTTTATTTTAATGTGATAATATATTTAAATGAAGAGCATAAAGACAAATATAACAAAAAGTATAACAAAATGAACAAAACAAAGACTTACAAATTAATGGGCTCCTTAAATCCTCGACGCGTTTCGATACGATGATCTTTATCAAGAGGAAACAATGTCTGATTTGTGACTACTTAGTTGGGGTTTATATATGCTCGGAGAGGGGGGTGACACGTTTAACTCAATGATCGTTTGATTGGGCGCTTGCTTGATGATTAATTTAAATCCAATGGGCTCGACACGAGGAGTAAAAAATGGCTTCCGTCACGTGCTTAATCAGTTAATTAGGGGAGAGTGAGATAACATGTGCTCACCTAATCGTGCCGAATTGGGGTTAAAGACAGTGGGTATAGGGGCTTAGCGGACAAATCAATCAATCAACACATTACAATATTAAGTTAATGATGTACATAAAAAGTTACAATCAATTAATCAATAATCCTATCTAACAACATTTGGTTTAGTAGAGTACAAGGATCTATGAAATAATGAGCTTTAATCAAGTGGTTGGAAATCAGGACATTGTAAGGAGCCAAGGAGACAAATATTTATACGAGAGTGGTTACAATAAACATATACAACACTTTTCGGAGACTAATAATGGACAATAATATTGTTTTTAAAGTAAATTCTGACTAATAATGGACAATAATCTTGGTTTTTAAAGTATATTTTATGATTTATTATGGTTTTAAGACAAAATCTGACCTAAAAATAACCCAAGGTTTTTACGTGAAAAATCCGGCAGATCTCTGCCTGGCACGGGCTCGGTTAGGGATTAGGGGAGTGAATTAGAATAAACTAAAACAAAGATGCACTGGCCTAGGTTTCGATGCTGCTTAGGAAAAAAACACGCCTGTTAGAGGGTCTTCGCAGGGTTATCTTCAGGTCAGGTATATCTTATTTCCTAAACTTTAAAAAATTGTTGAAGGGTTTAGTCTTTTGCTGATGCTCTTCTACTATTAGATGGTCTATTTATAGTGAATGGATCTGTATTTTTAGTTGAGAAACTGAAGCGGTTGGGAACTATGAAAGCGGGTTTGACTAACTTCGAGCGAGTGTCTGGTAATCGGGGTCTACTCGCGGATGCGGTCTTTGGTTTCTGGATGATCTTATTTCTTTTTGAAGGGGAGGCAACTCTGGTAGGGGGCGCTTTGACTTTTTTGCTGGGTGTTCTAAGGGCCGTAACTCGGATAGGTTGTTTAGATTTTCCGGTAGGTGGCGCTGGAACAGGTTTAACAGAGAAGACAATGGGCGGCGACACAGATCTAACAGGCTTTGGGGATCTTACCCGGGGCTTGCGCTGTGGCTTTGGTGATGGCGGCACCGGCGACAGTCTGATCGGACTCGTTGAGTTGAGTGATACCGGAGACTGGGGTGGGGTGGGAAGCGCACTGGGGAGATACATCAGAAATGTATCAATTGTTTGTTGTCTCAGTCGCTTACCATAGTTTTTCTTTGCCCATGCAAGAGCCCGGTGACCCATATCCATAACCTGTTCTCCCGTGTGGTTGTAGTGGTGATCTGCGACATTTTCTAGCGACCAGTATAATTGTTCTTGGTAGTGTTGTCGTAGTTCGTACCTAATTTTAGCTGACCATTCTGCGTTTATCTCATGGATTTTATTCACTATTTCGGGGTTTGAACGGGCTGGTCTAATAAATCTATTTAATTCGTTTTCTTTTTTCTTGAAGCAGGTGGACGGTTCTGCGAGATTAGCCAAATGATGGAGACACTGGATATATTGGTAGAAGGCCCTTGTGATAAGTCGTTGACTGTAGTCCGAGGACCGATCCCTTTGGCTTTCCATTTTAGCATAAAGATAAGAAATAAATCAGTTAGAATTGGACTTAAATGGATATATGCGGGATAAATGGGCGTATAATTTGTCTTAGATCTTAAGGCACAATGAAATTGATTTTAGGACAACACGTGCTAGCAGACTACGAAGCAAGATAGAAGACAGACAAAATATGGCTTTAGTTACATGAAATTATCACGGATGATTTTATTTTAATGTGATAATATATTTAAATGAAGAGCATAAAGACAAATATAACAAAAAGTATAACAAAATGAACAAAACAAAGACTTACAAATTAATGGGCTCCTTAAATCCTCGACGCGTTTCGATACGATGATCTTTATCAAGAGGAAACAATGTCTGATTTGTGACTACTTAGTTGGGGTTTATATATGCTCGGAGAGGGGGGTGACACGTTTAACTCAATGATCGTTTGATTGGGCGCTTGCTTGATGATTAATTTAAATCCAATGGGCTCGACACGAGGAGTAAAAAATGGCTTCCGTCACGTGCTTAATCAGTTAATTAGGGGAGAGTGAGATAACATGTGCTCACCTAATCGTGCCGAATTGGGGTTAAAGACAGTGGGTATAGGGGCTTAGCGGACAAATCAATCAATCAACACATTACAATATTAAGTTAATGATGTACATAAAAAGTTACAATCAATTAATCAATAATCCTATCTAACAACATTTGGTTTAGTAGAGTACAAGGATTTATGATTTATTATGGTTTTAAGACAAAATCTGACCTAAAAATAACCCAAGGTTTTTACGTGAAAAATCCGGCAGATCTCTGCCTGGCACGGGCTCGGTTAGGGATTAGGGGAGTGAATTAGAATAAACTAAAACAAAGATGCACTGGCCTAGGTTTCGATGCTGCTTAGGAAAAAAACACGCCTGTTAGAGGGTCTTCGCAGGGTTATCTTCAGGTCAGGTATATCTTATTTCCTAAACTTTAAAAAATTGTTGAAGGGTTTAGTCTTTTGCTGATGCTCTTCTACTATTAGATGGTCTATTTATAGTGAATGGATCTGTATTTTTAGTTGAGAAACTGAAGCGGTTGGGAACTATGAAAGCGGGTTTGACTAACTTCGAGCGAGTGTCTGGTAATCGGGGTCTACTCGCGGATGCGGTCTTTGGTTTCTGGATGATCTTATTTCTTTTTGAAGGGGAGGCAACTCTGGTAGGGGGCGCTTTGACTTTTTTGCTGGGTGTTCTAAGGGCCGTAACTCGGATAGGTTGTTTAGATTTTCCGGTAGGTGGCGCTGGAACAGGTTTAACAGAGAAGACAATGGGCGGCGACACAGATCTAACAGGCTTTGGGGATCTTACCCGGGGCTTGCGCTGTGGCTTTGGTGATGGCGGCACCGGCGACAGTCTGATCGGACTCGTTGAGTTGAGTGATACCGGAGACTGGGGTGGGGTGGGAAGCGCACTGGGGAGATACATCAGAAATGTATCAATTGTTTGTTGTCTCAGTCGCTTACCATAGTTTTTCTTTGCCCATGCAAGAGCCCGGTGACCCATATCCATAACCTGTTCTCCCGTGTGGTTGTAGTGGTGATCTGCGACATTTTCTAGCGACCAGTATAATTGTTCTTGGTAGTGTTGTCGTAGTTCGTACCTAATTTTAGCTGACCATTCTGCGTTTATCTCATGGATTTTATTCACTATTTCGGGGTTTGAACGGGCTGGTCTAATAAATCTATTTAATTCGTTTTCTTTTTTCTTGAAGCAGGTGGACGGTTCTGCGAGATTAGCCAAATGATGGAGACACTGGATATATTGGTAGAAGGCCCTTGTGATAAGTCGTTGACTGTAGTCCGAGGACCGATCCCTTTGGCTTTCCATTTTAGCATAAAGATAAGAAATAAATCAGTTAGAATTGGACTTAAATGGATATATGCGGGATAAATGGGCGTATAATTTGTCTTAGATCTTAAGGCACAATGAAATTGATTTTAGGACAACACGTGCTAGCAGACTACGAAGCAAGATAGAAGACAGACAAAATATGGCTTTAGTTACATGAAATTATCACGGATGATTTTATTTTAATGTGATAATATATTTAAATGAAGAGCATAAAGACAAATATAACAAAAAGTATAACAAAATGAACAAAACAAAGACTTACAAATTAATGGGCTCCTTAAATCCTCGACGCGTTTCGATACGATGATCTTTATCAAGAGGAAACAATGTCTGATTTGTGACTACTTAGTTGGGGTTTATATATGCTCGGAGAGGGGGGTGACACGTTTAACTCAATGATCGTTTGATTGGGCGCTTGCTTGATGATTAATTTAAATCCAATGGGCTCGACACGAGGAGTAAAAAATGGCTTCCGTCACGTGCTTAATCAGTTAATTAGGGGAGAGTGAGATAACATGTGCTCACCTAATCGTGCCGAATTGGGGTTAAAGACAGTGGGTATAGGGGCTTAGCGGACAAATCAATCAATCAACACATTACAATATTAAGTTAATGATGTACATAAAAAGTTACAATCAATTAATCAATAATCCTATCTAACAACATTTGGTTTAGTAGAGTACAAGGATCTATGAAATAATGAGCTTTAATCAAGTGGTTGGAAATCAGGACATTGTAAGGAGCCAAGGAGACAAATATTTATACGAGAGTGGTTACAATAAACATATACAACACTTTTCGGAGACTAATAATGGACAATAATATTGTTTTTAAAGTAAATTCTGACTAATAATGGACAATAATCTTGGTTTTTAAAGTATATTTTATGATTTATTATGGTTTTAAGACAAAATCTGACCTAAAAATAACCCAAGGTTTTTACGTGAAAAATCCGGCAGATCTCTGCCTGGCACGGGCTCGGTTAGGGATTAGGGGAGTGAATTAGAATAAACTAAAACAAAGATGCACTGGCCTAGGTTTCGATGCTGCTTAGGAAAAAAACACGCCTGTTAGAGGGTCTTCGCAGGGTTATCTTCAGGTCAGGTATATCTTATTTCCTAAACTTTAAAAAATTGTTGAAGGGTTTAGTCTTTTGCTGATGCTCTTCTACTATTAGATGGTCTATTTATAGTGAATGGATCTGTATTTTTAGTTGAGAAACTGAAGCGGTTGGGAACTATGAAAGCGGGTTTGACTAACTTCGAGCGAGTGTCTGGTAATCGGGGTCTACTCGCGGATGCGGTCTTTGGTTTCTGGATGATCTTATTTCTTTTTGAAGGGGAGGCAACTCTGGTAGGGGGCGCTTTGACTTTTTTGCTGGGTGTTCTAAGGGCCGTAACTCGGATAGGTTGTTTAGATTTTCCGGTAGGTGGCGCTGGAACAGGTTTAACAGAGAAGACAATGGGCGGCGACACAGATCTAACAGGCTTTGGGGATCTTACCCGGGGCTTGCGCTGTGGCTTTGGTGATGGCGGCACCGGCGACAGTCTGATCGGACTCGTTGAGTTGAGTGATACCGGAGACTGGGGTGGGGTGGGAAGCGCACTGGGGAGATACATCAGAAATGTATCAATTGTTTGTTGTCTCAGTCGCTTACCATAGTTTTTCTTTGCCCATGCAAGAGCCCGGTGACCCATATCCATAACCTGTTCTCCCGTGTGGTTGTAGTGGTGATCTGCGACATTTTCTAGCGACCAGTATAATTGTTCTTGGTAGTGTTGTCGTAGTTCGTACCTAATTTTAGCTGACCATTCTGCGTTTATCTCATGGATTTTATTCACTATTTCGGGGTTTGAACGGGCTGGTCTAATAAATCTATTTAATTCGTTTTCTTTTTTCTTGAAGCAGGTGGACGGTTCTGCGAGATTAGCCAAATGATGGAGACACTGGATATATTGGTAGAAGGCCCTTGTGATAAGTCGTTGACTGTAGTCCGAGGACCGATCCCTTTGGCTTTCCATTTTAGCATAAAGATAAGAAATAAATCAGTTAGAATTGGACTTAAATGGATATATGCGGGATAAATGGGCGTATAATTTGTCTTAGATCTTAAGGCACAATGAAATTGATTTTAGGACAACACGTGCTAGCAGACTACGAAGCAAGATAGAAGACAGACAAAATATGGCTTTAGTTACATGAAATTATCACGGATGATTTTATTTTAATGTGATAATATATTTAAATGAAGAGCATAAAGACAAATATAACAAAAAGTATAACAAAATGAACAAAACAAAGACTTACAAATTAATGGGCTCCTTAAATCCTCGACGCGTTTCGATACGATGATCTTTATCAAGAGGAAACAATGTCTGATTTGTGACTACTTAGTTGGGGTTTATATATGCTCGGAGAGGGGGGTGACACGTTTAACTCAATGATCGTTTGATTGGGCGCTTGCTTGATGATTAATTTAAATCCAATGGGCTCGACACGAGGAGTAAAAAATGGCTTCCGTCACGTGCTTAATCAGTTAATTAGGGGAGAGTGAGATAACATGTGCTCACCTAATCGTGCCGAATTGGGGTTAAAGACAGTGGGTATAGGGGCTTAGCGGACAAATCAATCAATCAACACATTACAATATTAAGTTAATGATGTACATAAAAAGTTACAATCAATTAATCAATAATCCTATCTAACAACATTTGGTTTAGTAGAGTACAAGGATCTATGAAATAATGAGCTTTAATCAAGTGGTTGGAAATCAGGACATTGTAAGGAGCCAAGGAGACAAATATTTATACGAGGGTGGTTACAATAAACATATACAACACTTTTCGGAGACTAATAATGGACAATAATATTGTTTTTAAAGTAAATTCTGACTAATAATGGACAATAATCTTGGTTTTTAAAGTATATTTTATGATTTATTATGGTTTTAAGACAAAATCTGACCTAAAAATAACCCAAGGTTTTTACGTGAAAAATCCGGCAGATCTCTGCCTGGCACGGGCTCGGTTAGGGATTAGGGGAGTGAATTAGAATAAACTAAAACAAAGATGCACTGGCCTAGGTTTCGATGCTGCTTAGGAAAAAAACACGCCTGTTAGAGGGTCTTCGCAGGGTTATCTTCAGGTCAGGTATATCTTATTTCCTAAACTTTAAAAAATTGTTGAAGGGTTTAGTCTTTTGCTGATGCTCTTCTACTATTAGATGGTCTATTTATAGTGAATGGATCTGTATTTTTAGTTGAGAAACTGAAGCGGTTGGGAACTATGAAAGCGGGTTTGACTAACTTCGAGCGAGTGTCTGGTAATCGGGGTCTACTCGCGGATGCGGTCTTTGGTTTCTGGATGATCTTATTTCTTTTTGAAGGGGAGGCAACTCTGGTAGGGGGCGCTTTGACTTTTTTGCTGGGTGTTCTAAGGGCCGTAACTCGGATAGGTTGTTTAGATTTTCCGGTAGGTGGCGCTGGAACAGGTTTAACAGAGAAGACAATGGGCGGCGACACAGATCTAACAGGCTTTGGGGATCTTACCCGGGGCTTGCGCTGTGGCTTTGGTGATGGCGGCACCGGCGACAGTCTGATCGGACTCGTTGAGTTGAGTGATACCGGAGACTGGGGTGGGGTGGGAAGCGCACTGGGGAGATACATCAGAAATGTATCAATTGTTTGTTGTCTCAGTCGCTTACCATAGTTTTTCTTTGCCCATGCAAGAGCCCGGTGACCCATATCCATAACCTGTTCTCCCGTGTGGTTGTAGTGGTGATCTGCGACATTTTCTAGCGACCAGTATAATTGTTCTTGGTAGTGTTGTCGTAGTTCGTACCTAATTTTAGCTGACCATTCTGCGTTTATCTCATGGATTTTATTCACTATTTCGGGGTTTGAACGGGCTGGTCTAATAAATCTATTTAATTCGTTTTCTTTTTTCTTGAAGCAGGTGGACGGTTCTGCGAGATTAGCCAAATGATGGAGACACTGGATATATTGGTAGAAGGCCCTTGTGATAAGTCGTTGACTGTAGTCCGAGGACCGATCCCTTTGGCTTTCCATTTTAGCATAAAGATAAGAAATAAATCAGTTAGAATTGGACTTAAATGGATATATGCGGGATAAATGGGCGTATAATTTGTCTTAGATCTTAAGGCACAATGAAATTGATTTTAGGACAACACGTGCTAGCAGACTACGAAGCAAGATAGAAGACAGACAAAATATGGCTTTAGTTACATGAAATTATCACGGATGATTTTATTTTAATGTGATAATATATTTAAATGAAGAGCATAAAGACAAATATAACAAAAAGTATAACAAAATGAACAAAACAAAGACTTACAAATTAATGGGCTCCTTAAATCCTCGACGCGTTTCGATACGATGATCTTTATCAAGAGGAAACAATGTCTGATTTGTGACTACTTAGTTGGGGTTTATATATGCTCGGAGAGGGGGGTGACACGTTTAACTCAATGATCGTTTGATTGGGCGCTTGCTTGATGATTAATTTAAATCCAATGGGCTCGACACGAGGAGTAAAAAATGGCTTCCGTCACGTGCTTAATCAGTTAATTAGGGGAGAGTGAGATAACATGTGCTCACCTAATCGTGCCGAATTGGGGTTAAAGACAGTGGGTATAGGGGCTTAGCGGACAAATCAATCAATCAACACATTACAATATTAAGTTAATGATGTACATAAAAAGTTACAATCAATTAATCAATAATCCTATCTAACAACATTTGGTTTAGTAGAGTACAAGGATCTATGAAATAATGAGCTTTAATCAAGTGGTTGGAAATCAGGACATTGTAAGGAGCCAAGGAGACAAATATTTATACGAGGGTGGTTACAATAAACATATACAACACTTTTCGGAGACTAATAATGGACAATAATATTGTTTTTAAAGTAAATTCTGACTAATAATGGACAATAATCTTGGTTTTTAAAGTATATTTTATGATTTATTATGGTTTTAAGACAAAATCTGACCTAAAAATAACCCAAGGTTTTTACGTGAAAAATCCGGCAGATCTCTGCCTGGCACGGGCTCGGTTAGGGATTAGGGGAGTGAATTAGAATAAACTAAAACAAAGATGCACTGGCCTAGGTTTCGATGCTGCTTAGGAAAAAAACACGCCTGTTAGAGGGTCTTCGCAGGGTTATCTTCAGGTCAGGTATATCTTATTTCCTAAACTTTAAAAAATTGTTGAAGGGTTTAGTCTTTTGCTGATGCTCTTCTACTATTAGATGGTCTATTTATAGTGAATGGATCTGTATTTTTAGTTGAGAAACTGAAGCGGTTGGGAACTATGAAAGCGGGTTTGACTAACTTCGAGCGAGTGTCTGGTAATCGGGGTCTACTCGCGGATGCGGTCTTTGGTTTCTGGATGATCTTATTTCTTTTTGAAGGGGAGGCAACTCTGGTAGGGGGCGCTTTGACTTTTTTGCTGGGTGTTCTAAGGGCCGTAACTCGGATAGGTTGTTTAGATTTTCCGGTAGGTGGCGCTGGAACAGGTTTAACAGAGAAGACAATGGGCGGCGACACAGATCTAACAGGCTTTGGGGATCTTACCCGGGGCTTGCGCTGTGGCTTTGGTGATGGCGGCACCGGCGACAGTCTGATCGGACTCGTTGAGTTGAGTGATACCGGAGACTGGGGTGGGGTGGGAAGCGCACTGGGGAGATACATCAGAAATGTATCAATTGTTTGTTGTCTCAGTCGCTTACCATAGTTTTTCTTTGCCCATGCAAGAGCCCGGTGACCCATATCCATAACCTGTTCTCCCGTGTGGTTGTAGTGGTGATCTGCGACATTTTCTAGCGACCAGTATAATTGTTCTTGGTAGTGTTGTCGTAGTTCGTACCTAATTTTAGCTGACCATTCTGCGTTTATCTCATGGATTTTATTCACTATTTCGGGGTTTGAACGGGCTGGTCTAATAAATCTATTTAATTCGTTTTCTTTTTTCTTGAAGCAGGTGGACGGTTCTGCGAGATTAGCCAAATGATGGAGACACTGGATATATTGGTAGAAGGCCCTTGTGATAAGTCGTTGACTGTAGTCCGAGGACCGATCCCTTTGGCTTTCCATTTTAGCATAAAGATAAGAAATAAATCAGTTAGAATTGGACTTAAATGGATATATGCGGGATAAATGGGCGTATAATTTGTCTTAGATCTTAAGGCACAATGAAATTGATTTTAGGACAACACGTGCTAGCAGACTACGAAGCAAGATAGAAGACAGACAAAATATGGCTTTAGTTACATGAAATTATCACGGATGATTTTATTTTAATGTGATAATATATTTAAATGAAGAGCATAAAGACAAATATAACAAAAAGTATAACAAAATGAACAAAACAAAGACTTACAAATTAATGGGCTCCTTAAATCCTCGACGCGTTTCGATACGATGATCTTTATCAAGAGGAAACAATGTCTGATTTGTGACTACTTAGTTGGGGTTTATATATGCTCGGAGAGGGGGGTGACACGTTTAACTCAATGATCGTTTGATTGGGCGCTTGCTTGATGATTAATTTAAATCCAATGGGCTCGACACGAGGAGTAAAAAATGGCTTCCGTCACGTGCTTAATCAGTTAATTAGGGGAGAGTGAGATAACATGTGCTCACCTAATCGTGCCGAATTGGGGTTAAAGACAGTGGGTATAGGGGCTTAGCGGACAAATCAATCAATCAACACATTACAATATTAAGTTAATGATGTACATAAAAAGTTACAATCAATTAATCAATAATCCTATCTAACAACATTTGGTTTAGTAGAGTACAAGGATCTATGAAATAATGAGCTTTAATCAAGTGGTTGGAAATCAGGACATTGTAAGGAGCCAAGGAGACAAATATTTATACGAGAGTGGTTACAATAAACATATACAACACTTTTCGGAGACTAATAATGGACAATAATATTGTTTTTAAAGTAAATTCTGACTAATAATGGACAATAATCTTGGTTTTTAAAGTATATTTTATGATTTATTATGGTTTTAAGACAAAATCTGACCTAAAAATAACCCAAGGTTTTTACGTGAAAAATCCGGCAGATCTCTGCCTGGCACGGGCTCGGTTAGGGATTAGGGGAGTGAATTAGAATAAACTAAAACAAAGATGCACTGGCCTAGGTTTCGATGCTGCTTAGGAAAAAAACACGCCTGTTAGAGGGTCTTCGCAGGGTTATCTTCAGGTCAGGTATATCTTATTTCCTAAACTTTAAAAAATTGTTGAAGGGTTTAGTCTTTTGCTGATGCTCTTCTACTATTAGATGGTCTATTTATAGTGAATGGATCTGTATTTTTAGTTGAGAAACTGAAGCGGTTGGGAACTATGAAAGCGGGTTTGACTAACTTCGAGCGAGTGTCTGGTAATCGGGGTCTACTCGCGGATGCGGTCTTTGGTTTCTGGATGATCTTATTTCTTTTTGAAGGGGAGGCAACTCTGGTAGGGGGCGCTTTGACTTTTTTGCTGGGTGTTCTAAGGGCCGTAACTCGGATAGGTTGTTTAGATTTTCCGGTAGGTGGCGCTGGAACAGGTTTAACAGAGAAGACAATGGGCGGCGACACAGATCTAACAGGCTTTGGGGATCTTACCCGGGGCTTGCGCTGTGGCTTTGGTGATGGCGGCACCGGCGACAGTCTGATCGGACTCGTTGAGTTGAGTGATACCGGAGACTGGGGTGGGGTGGGAAGCGCACTGGGGAGATACATCAGAAATGTATCAATTGTTTGTTGTCTCAGTCGCTTACCATAGTTTTTCTTTGCCCATGCAAGAGCCCGGTGACCCATATCCATAACCTGTTCTCCCGTGTGGTTGTAGTGGTGATCTGCGACATTTTCTAGCGACCAGTATAATTGTTCTTGGTAGTGTTGTCGTAGTTCGTACCTAATTTTAGCTGACCATTCTGCGTTTATCTCATGGATTTTATTCACTATTTCGGGGTTTGAACGGGCTGGTCTAATAAATCTATTTAATTCGTTTTCTTTTTTCTTGAAGCAGGTGGACGGTTCTGCGAGATTAGCCAAATGATGGAGACACTGGATATATTGGTAGAAGGCCCTTGTGATAAGTCGTTGACTGTAGTCCGAGGACCGATCCCTTTGGCTTTCCATTTTAGCATAAAGATAAGAAATAAATCAGTTAGAATTGGACTTAAATGGATATATGCGGGATAAATGGGCGTATAATTTGTCTTAGATCTTAAGGCACAATGAAATTGATTTTAGGACAACACGTGCTAGCAGACTACGAAGCAAGATAGAAGACAGACAAAATATGGCTTTAGTTACATGAAATTATCACGGATGATTTTATTTTAATGTGATAATATATTTAAATGAAGAGCATAAAGACAAATATAACAAAAAGTATAACAAAATGAACAAAACAAAGACTTACAAATTAATGGGCTCCTTAAATCCTCGACGCGTTTCGATACGATGATCTTTATCAAGAGGAAACAATGTCTGATTTGTGACTACTTAGTTGGGGTTTATATATGCTCGGAGAGGGGGGTGACACGTTTAACTCAATGATCGTTTGATTGGGCGCTTGCTTGATGATTAATTTAAATCCAATGGGCTCGACACGAGGAGTAAAAAATGGCTTCCGTCACGTGCTTAATCAGTTAATTAGGGGAGAGTGAGATAACATGTGCTCACCTAATCGTGCCGAATTGGGGTTAAAGACAGTGGGTATAGGGGCTTAGCGGACAAATCAATCAATCAACACATTACAATATTAAGTTAATGATGTACATAAAAAGTTACAATCAATTAATCAATAATCCTATCTAACAACATTTGGTTTAGTAGAGTACAAGGATCTATGAAATAATGAGCTTTAATCAAGTGGTTGGAAATCAGGACATTGTAAGGAGCCAAGGAGACAAATATTTATACGAGAGTGGTTACAATAAACATATACAACACTTTTCGGAGACTAATAATGGACAATAATATTGTTTTTAAAGTAAATTCTGACTAATAATGGACAATAATCTTGGTTTTTAAAGTATATTTTATGATTTATTATGGTTTTAAGACAAAATCTGACCTAAAAATAACCCAAGGTTTTTACGTGAAAAATCCGGCAGATCTCTGCCTGGCACGGGCTCGGTTAGGGATTAGGGGAGTGAATTAGAATAAACTAAAACAAAGATGCACTGGCCTAGGTTTCGATGCTGCTTAGGAAAAAAACACGCCTGTTAGAGGGTCTTCGCAGGGTTATCTTCAGGTCAGGTATATCTTATTTCCTAAACTTTAAAAAATTGTTGAAGGGTTTTGTCTTTTGCTGATGCTCTTCTACTATTAGATGGTCTATTTATAGTGAATGGATCTGTATTTTTAGTTGAGAAACTGAAGCGGTTGGGAACTATGAAAGCGGGTTTGACTAACTTCGAGCGAGTGTCTGGTAATCGGGGTCTACTCGCGGATGCGGTCTTTGGTTTCTGGATGATCTTATTTCTTTTTGAAGGGGAGGCAACTCTGGTAGGGGGCGCTTTGACTTTTTTGCTGGGTGTTCTAAGGGCCGTAACTCGGATAGGTTGTTTAGATTTTCCGGTAGGTGGCGCTGGAACAGGTTTAACAGAGAAGACAATGGGCGGCGACACAGATCTAACAGGCTTTGGGGATCTTACCCGGGGCTTGCGCTGTGGCTTTGGTGATGGCGGCACCGGCGACAGTCTGATCGGACTCGTTGAGTTGAGTGATACCGGAGACTGGGGTGGGGTGGGAAGCGCACTGGGGAGATACATCAGAAATGTATCAATTGTTTGTTGTCTCAGTCGCTTACCATAGTTTTTCTTTGCCCATGCAAGAGCCCGGTGACCCATATCCATAACCTGTTCTCCCGTGTGGTTGTAGTGGTGATCTGCGACATTTTCTAGCGACCAGTATAATTGTTCTTGGTAGTGTTGTCGTAGTTCGTACCTAATTTTAGCTGACCATTCTGCGTTTATCTCATGGATTTTATTCACTATTTCGGGGTTTGAACGGGCTGGTCTAATAAATCTATTTAATTCGTTTTCTTTTTTCTTGAAGCAGGTGGACGGTTCTGCGAGATTAGCCAAATGATGGAGACACTGGATATATTGGTAGAAGGCCCTTGTGATAAGTCGTTGACTGTAGTCCGAGGACCGATCCCTTTGGCTTTCCATTTTAGCATAAAGATAAGAAATAAATCAGTTAGAATTGGACTTAAATGGATATATGCGGGATAAATGGGCGTATAATTTGTCTTAGATCTTAAGGCACAATGAAATTGATTTTAGGACAACACGTGCTAGCAGACTACGAAGCAAGATAGAAGACAGACAAAATATGGCTTTAGTTACATGAAATTATCACGGATGATTTTATTTTAATGTGATAATATATTTAAATGAAGAGCATAAAGACAAATATAACAAAAAGTATAACAAAATGAACAAAACAAAGACTTACAAATTAATGGGCTCCTTAAATCCTCGACGCGTTTCGATACGATGATCTTTATCAAGAGGAAACAATGTCTGATTTGTGACTACTTAGTTGGGGTTTATATATGCTCGGAGAGGGGGGTGACACGTTTAACTCAATGATCGTTTGATTGGGCGCTTGCTTGATGATTAATTTAAATCCAATGGGCTCGACACGAGGAGTAAAAAATGGCTTCCGTCACGTGCTTAATCAGTTAATTAGGGGAGAGTGAGATAACATGTGCTCACCTAATCGTGCCGAATTGGGGTTAAAGACAGTGGGTATAGGGGCTTAGCGGACAAATCAATCAATCAACACATTACAATATTAAGTTAATGATGTACATAAAAAGTTACAATCAATTAATCAATAATCCTATCTAACAACATTTGGTTTAGTAGAGTACAAGGATCTATGAAATAATGAGCTTTAATCAAGTGGTTGGAAATCAGGACATTGTAAGGAGCCAAGGAGACAAATATTTATACGAGAGTGGTTACAATAAACATATACAACACTTTTCGGAGACTAATAATGGACAATAATATTGTTTTTAAAGTAAATTCTGACTAATAATGGACAATAATCTTGGTTTTTAAAGTATATTTTATGATTTATTATGGTTTTAAGACAAAATCTGACCTAAAAATAACCCAAGGTTTTTACGTGAAAAATCCGGCAGATCTCTGCCTGGCACGGGCTCGGTTAGGGATTAGGGGAGTGAATTAGAATAAACTAAAACAAAGATGCACTGGCCTAGGTTTCGATGCTGCTTAGGAAAAAAACACGCCTGTTAGAGGGTCTTCGCAGGGTTATCTTCAGGTCAGGTATATCTTATTTCCTAAACTTTAAAAAATTGTTGAAGGGTTTAGTCTTTTGCTGATGCTCTTCTACTATTAGATGGTCTATTTATAGTGAATGGATCTGTATTTTTAGTTGAGAAACTGAAGCGGTTGGGAACTATGAAAGCGGGTTTGACTAACTTCGAGCGAGTGTCTGGTAATCGGGGTCTACTCGCGGATGCGGTCTTTGGTTTCTGGATGATCTTATTTCTTTTTGAAGGGGAGGCAACTCTGGTAGGGGGCGCTTTGACTTTTTTGCTGGGTGTTCTAAGGGCCGTAACTCGGATAGGTTGTTTAGATTTTCCGGTAGGTGGCGCTGGAACAGGTTTAACAGAGAAGACAATGGGCGGCGACACAGATCTAACAGGCTTTGGGGATCTTACCCGGGGCTTGCGCTGTGGCTTTGGTGATGGCGGCACCGGCGACAGTCTGATCGGACTCGTTGAGTTGAGTGATACCGGAGACTGGGGTGGGGTGGGAAGCGCACTGGGGAGATACATCAGAAATGTATCAATTGTTTGTTGTCTCAGTCGCTTACCATAGTTTTTCTTTGCCCATGCAAGAGCCCGGTGACCCATATCCATAACCTGTTCTCCCGTGTGGTTGTAGTGGTGATCTGCGACATTTTCTAGCGACCAGTATAATTGTTCTTGGTAGTGTTGTCGTAGTTCGTACCTAATTTTAGCTGACCATTCTGCGTTTATCTCATGGATTTTATTCACTATTTCGGGGTTTGAACGGGCTGGTCTAATAAATCTATTTAATTCGTTTTCTTTTTTCTTGAAGCAGGTGGACGGTTCTGCGAGATTAGCCAAATGATGGAGACACTGGATATATTGGTAGAAGGCCCTTGTGATAAGTCGTTGACTGTAGTCCGAGGACCGATCCCTTTGGCTTTCCATTTTAGCATAAAGATAAGAAATAAATCAGTTAGAATTGGACTTAAATGGATATATGCGGGATAAATGGGCGTATAATTTGTCTTAGATCTTAAGGCACAATGAAATTGATTTTAGGACAACACGTGCTAGCAGACTACGAAGCAAGATAGAAGACAGACAAAATATGGCTTTAGTTACATGAAATTATCACGGATGATTTTATTTTAATGTGATAATATATTTAAATGAAGAGCATAAAGACAAATATAACAAAAAGTATAACAAAATGAACAAAACAAAGACTTACAAATTAATGGGCTCCTTAAATCCTCGACGCGTTTCGATACGATGATCTTTATCAAGAGGAAACAATGTCTGATTTGTGACTACTTAGTTGGGGTTTATATATGCTCGGAGAGGGGGGTGACACGTTTAACTCAATGATCGTTTGATTGGGCGCTTGCTTGATGATTAATTTAAATCCAATGGGCTCGACACGAGGAGTAAAAAATGGCTTCCGTCACGTGCTTAATCAGTTAATTAGGGGAGAGTGAGATAACATGTGCTCACCTAATCGTGCCGAATTGGGGTTAAAGACAGTGGGTATAGGGGCTTAGCGGACAAATCAATCAATCAACACATTACAATATTAAGTTAATGATGTACATAAAAAGTTACAATCAATTAATCAATAATCCTATCTAACAACATTTGGTTTAGTAGAGTACAAGGATCTATGAAATAATGAGCTTTAATCAAGTGGTTGGAAATCAGGACATTGTAAGGAGCCAAGGAGACAAATATTTATACGAGAGTGGTTACAATAAACATATACAACACTTTTCGGAGACTAATAATGGACAATAATATTGTTTTTAAAGTAAATTCTGACTAATAATGGACAATAATCTTGGTTTTTAAAGTATATTTTATGATTTATTATGGTTTTAAGACAAAATCTGACCTAAAAATAACCCAAGGTTTTTACGTGAAAAATCCGGCAGATCTCTGCCTGGCACGGGCTCGGTTAGGGATTAGGGGAGTGAATTAGAATAAACTAAAACAAAGATGCACTGGCCTAGGTTTCGATGCTGCTTAGGAAAAAAACACGCCTGTTAGAGGGTCTTCGCAGGGTTATCTTCAGGTCAGGTATATCTTATTTCCTAAACTTTAAAAAATTGTTGAAGGGTTTAGTCTTTTGCTGATGCTCTTCTACTATTAGATGGTCTATTTATAGTGAATGGATCTGTATTTTTAGTTGAGAAACTGAAGCGGTTGGGAACTATGAAAGCGGGTTTGACTAACTTCGAGCGAGTGTCTGGTAATCGGGGTCTACTCGCGGATGCGGTCTTTGGTTTCTGGATGATCTTATTTCTTTTTGAAGGGGAGGCAACTCTGGTAGGGGGCGCTTTGACTTTTTTGCTGGGTGTTCTAAGGGCCGTAACTCGGATAGGTTGTTTAGATTTTCCGGTAGGTGGCGCTGGAACAGGTTTAACAGAGAAGACAATGGGCGGCGACACAGATCTAACAGGCTTTGGGGATCTTACCCGGGGCTTGCGCTGTGGCTTTGGTGATGGCGGCACCGGCGACAGTCTGATCGGACTCGTTGAGTTGAGTGATACCGGAGACTGGGGTGGGGTGGGAAGCGCACTGGGGAGATACATCAGAAATGTATCAATTGTTTGTTGTCTCAGTCGCTTACCATAGTTTTTCTTTGCCCATGCAAGAGCCCGGTGACCCATATCCATAACCTGTTCTCCCGTGTGGTTGTAGTGGTGATCTGCGACATTTTCTAGCGACCAGTATAATTGTTCTTGGTAGTGTTGTCGTAGTTCGTACCTAATTTTAGCTGACCATTCTGCGTTTATCTCATGGATTTTATTCACTATTTCGGGGTTTGAACGGGCTGGTCTAATAAATCTATTTAATTCGTTTTCTTTTTTCTTGAAGCAGGTGGACGGTTCTGCGAGATTAGCCAAATGATGGAGACACTGGATATATTGGTAGAAGGCCCTTGTGATAAGTCGTTGACTGTAGTCCGAGGACCGATCCCTTTGGCTTTCCATTTTAGCATAAAGATAAGAAATAAATCAGTTAGAATTGGACTTAAATGGATATATGCGGGATAAATGGGCGTATAATTTGTCTTAGATCTTAAGGCACAATGAAATTGATTTTAGGACAACACGTGCTAGCAGACTACGAAGCAAGATAGAAGACAGACAAAATATGGCTTTAGTTACATGAAATTATCACGGATGATTTTATTTTAATGTGATAATATATTTAAATGAAGAGCATAAAGACAAATATAACAAAAAGTATAACAAAATGAACAAAACAAAGACTTACAAATTAATGGGCTCCTTAAATCCTCGACGCGTTTCGATACGATGATCTTTATCAAGAGGAAACAATGTCTGATTTGTGACTACTTAGTTGGGGTTTATATATGCTCGGAGAGGGGGGTGACACGTTTAACTCAATGATCGTTTGATTGGGCGCTTGCTTGATGATTAATTTAAATCCAATGGGCTCGACACGAGGAGTAAAAAATGGCTTCCGTCACGTGCTTAATCAGTTAATTAGGGGAGAGTGAGATAACATGTGCTCACCTAATCGTGCCGAATTGGGGTTAAAGACAGTGGGTATAGGGGCTTAGCGGACAAATCAATCAATCAACACATTACAATATTAAGTTAATGATGTACATAAAAAGTTACAATCAATTAATCAATAATCCTATCTAACAACATTTGGTTTAGTAGAGTACAAGGATCTATGAAATAATGAGCTTTAATCAAGTGGTTGGAAATCAGGACATTGTAAGGAGCCAAGGAGACAAATATTTATACGAGAGTGGTTACAATAAACATATACAACACTTTTCGGAGACTAATAATGGACAATAATATTGTTTTTAAAGTAAATTCTGACTAATAATGGACAATAATCTTGGTTTTTAAAGTATATTTTATGATTTATTATGGTTTTAAGACAAAATCTGACCTAAAAATAACCCAAGGTTTTTACGTGAAAAATCCGGCAGATCTCTGCCTGGCACGGGCTCGGTTAGGGATTAGGGGAGTGAATTAGAATAAACTAAAACAAAGATGCACTGGCCTAGGTTTCGATGCTGCTTAGGAAAAAAACACGCCTGTTAGAGGGTCTTCGCAGGGTTATCTTCAGGTCAGGTATATCTTATTTCCTAAACTTTAAAAAATTGTTGAAGGGTTTAGTCTTTTGCTGATGCTCTTCTACTATTAGATGGTCTATTTATAGTGAATGGATCTGTATTTTTAGTTGAGAAACTGAAGCGGTTGGGAACTATGAAAGCGGGTTTGACTAACTTCGAGCGAGTGTCTGGTAATCGGGGTCTACTCGCGGATGCGGTCTTTGGTTTCTGGATGATCTTATTTCTTTTTGAAGGGGAGGCAACTCTGGTAGGGGGCGCTTTGACTTTTTTGCTGGGTGTTCTAAGGGCCGTAACTCGGATAGGTTGT
Source organism: Patella depressa (assembly GCA_948474765.1). Taxonomy (NCBI): domain Eukaryota; kingdom Metazoa; phylum Mollusca; class Gastropoda; family Patellidae; genus Patella; species Patella depressa. The sequence goes on from OX419718.1 coordinate 6,314,908, forward strand.
TTAGATTTTCCGGTAGGTGGCGCTGGAACAGGTTTAACAGAGAAGACAATGGGCGGCGACACAGATCTAACAGGCTTTGGGGATCTTACCCGGGGCTTGCGCTGTGGCTTTGGTGATGGCGGCACCGGCGACAGTCTGATCGGACTCGTTGAGTTGAGTGATACCGGAGACTGGGGTGGGGTGGGAAGCGCACTGGGGAGATACATCAGAAATGTATCAATTGTTTGTTGTCTCAGTCGCTTACCATAGTTTTTCTTTGCCCATGCAAGAGCCCGGTGACCCATATCCATAACCTGTTCTCCCGTGTGGTTGTAGTGGTGATCTGCGACATTTTCTAGCGACCAGTATAATTGTTCTTGGTAGTGTTGTCGTAGTTCGTACCTAATTTTAGCTGACCATTCTGCGTTTATCTCATGGATTTTATTCACTATTTCGGGGTTTGAACGGGCTGGTCTAATAAATCTATTTAATTCGTTTTCTTTTTTCTTGAAGCAGGTGGACGGTTCTGCGAGATTAGCCAAATGATGGAGACACTGGATATATTGGTAGAAGGCCCTTGTGATAAGTCGTTGACTGTAGTCCGAGGACCGATCCCTTTGGCTTTCCATTTTAGCATAAAGATAAGAAATAAATCAGTTAGAATTGGACTTAAATGGATATATGCGGGATAAATGGGCGTATAATTTGTCTTAGATCTTAAGGCACAATGAAATTGATTTTAGGACAACACGTGCTAGCAGACTACGAAGCAAGATAGAAGACAGACAAAATATGGCTTTAGTTACATGAAATTATCACGGATGATTTTATTTTAATGTGATAATATATTTAAATGAAGAGCATAAAGACAAATATAACAAAAAGTATAACAAAATGAACAAAACAAAGACTTACAAATTAATGGGCTCCTTAAATCCTCGACGCGTTTCGATACGATGATCTTTATCAAGAGGAAACAATGTCTGATTTGTGACTACTTAGTTGGGGTTTATATATGCTCGGAGAGGGGGGTGACACGTTTAACTCAATGATCGTTTGATTGGGCGCTTGCTTGATGATTAATTTAAATCCAATGGGCTCGACACGAGGAGTAAAAAATGGCTTCCGTCACGTGCTTAATCAGTTAATTAGGGGAGAGTGAGATAACATGTGCTCACCTAATCGTGCCGAATTGGGGTTAAAGACAGTGGGTATAGGGGCTTAGCGGACAAATCAATCAATCAACACATTACAATATTAAGTTAATGATGTACATAAAAAGTTACAATCAATTAATCAATAATCCTATCTAACAACATTTGGTTTAGTAGAGTACAAGGATCTATGAAATAATGAGCTTTTTTTTTTTTGCCCATGCAAGAGCCCGGTGACCCATATCCATAACCTGTTCTCCCGTGTGGTTGTAGTGGTGATCTGCGACATTTTCTAGCGACCAGTATAATTGTTCTTGGTAGTGTTGTCGTAGTTCGTACCTAATTTTAGCTGACCATTCTGCGTTTATCTCATGGATTTTATTCACTATTTCGGGGTTTGAACGGGCTGGTCTAATAAATCTATTTAATTCGTTTTCTTTTTTCTTGAAGCAGGTGGACGGTTCTGCGAGATTAGCCAAATGATGGAGACACTGGATATATTGGTAGAAGGCCCTTGTGATAAGTCGTTGACTGTAGTCCGAGGACCGATCCCTTTGGCTTTCCATTTTAGCATAAAGATAAGAAATAAATCAGTTAGAATTGGACTTAAATGGATATATGCGGGATAAATGGGCGTATAATTTGTCTTAGATCTTAAGGCACAATGAAATTGATTTTAGGACAACACGTGCTAGCAGACTACGAAGCAAGATAGAAGACAGACAAAATATGGCTTTAGTTACATGAAATTATCACGGATGATTTTATTTTAATGTGATAATATATTTAAATGAAGAGCATAAAGACAAATATAACAAAAAGTATAACAAAATGAACAAAACAAAGACTTACAAATTAATGGGCTCCTTAAATCCTCGACGCGTTTCGATACGATGATCTTTATCAAGAGGAAACAATGTCTGATTTGTGACTACTTAGTTGGGGTTTATATATGCTCGGAGAGGGGGGTGACACGTTTAACTCAATGATCGTTTGATTGGGCGCTTGCTTGATGATTAATTTAAATCCAATGGGCTCGACACGAGGAGTAAAAAATGGCTTCCGTCACGTGCTTAATCAGTTAATTAGGGGAGAGTGAGATAACATGTGCTCACCTAATCGTGCCGAATTGGGGTTAAAGACAGTGGGTATAGGGGCTTAGCGGACAAATCAATCAATCAACACATTACAATATTAAGTTAATGATGTACATAAAAAGTTACAATCAATTAATCAATAATCCTATCTAACAACATTTGGTTTAGTAGAGTACAAGGATCTATGAAATAATGAGCTTTAATCAAGTGGTTGGAAATCAGGACATTGTAAGGAGCCAAGGAGACAAATATTTATACGAGAGTGGTTACAATAAACATATACAACACTTTTCGGAGACTAATAATGGACAATAATATTGTTTTTAAAGTAAATTCTGACTAATAATGGACAATAATCTTGGTTTTTAAAGTATATTTTATGATTTATTATGGTTTTAAGACAAAATCTGACCTAAAAATAACCCAAGGTTTTTACGTGAAAAATCCGGCAGATCTCTGCCTGGCACGGGCTCGGTTAGGGATTAGGGGAGTGAATTAGAATAAACTAAAACAAAGATGCACTGGCCTAGGTTTCGATGCTGCTTAGGAAAAAAACACGCCTGTTAGAGGGTCTTCGCAGGGTTATCTTCAGGTCAGGTATATCTTATTTCCTAAACTTTAAAAAATTGTTGAAGGGTTTAGTCTTTTGCTGATGCTCTTCTACTATTAGATGGTCTATTTATAGTGAATGGATCTGTATTTTTAGTTGAGAAACTGAAGCGGTTGGGAACTATGAAAGCGGGTTTGACTAACTTCGAGCGAGTGTCTGGTAATCGGGGTCTACTCGCGGATGCGGTCTTTGGTTTCTGGATGATCTTATTTCTTTTTGAAGGGGAGGCAACTCTGGTAGGGGGCGCTTTGACTTTTTTGCTGGGTGTTCTAAGGGCCGTAACTCGGATAGGTTGTTTAGATTTTCCGGTAGGTGGCGCTGGAACAGGTTTAACAGAGAAGACAATGGGCGGCGACACAGATCTAACAGGCTTTGGGGATCTTACCCGGGGCTTGCGCTGTGGCTTTGGTGATGGCGGCACCGGCGACAGTCTGATCGGACTCGTTGAGTTGAGTGATACCGGAGACTGGGGTGGGGTGGGAAGCGCACTGGGGAGATACATCAGAAATGTATCAATTGTTTGTTGTCTCAGTCGCTTACCATAGTTTTTCTTTGCCCATGCAAGAGCCCGGTGACCCATATCCATAACCTGTTCTCCCGTGTGGTTGTAGTGGTGATCTGCGACATTTTCTAGCGACCAGTATAATTGTTCTTGGTAGTGTTGTCGTAGTTCGTACCTAATTTTAGCTGACCATTCTGCGTTTATCTCATGGATTTTATTCACTATTTCGGGGTTTGAACGGGCTGGTCTAATAAATCTATTTAATTCGTTTTCTTTTTTCTTGAAGCAGGTGGACGGTTCTGCGAGATTAGCCAAATGATGGAGACACTGGATATATTGGTAGAAGGCCCTTGTGATAAGTCGTTGACTGTAGTCCGAGGACCGATCCCTTTGGCTTTCCATTTTAGCATAAAGATAAGAAATAAATCAGTTAGAATTGGACTTAAATGGATATATGCGGGATAAATGGGCGTATAATTTGTCTTAGATCTTAAGGCACAATGAAATTGATTTTAGGACAACACGTGCTAGCAGACTACGAAGCAAGATAGAAGACAGACAAAATATGGCTTTAGTTACATGAAATTATCACGGATGATTTTATTTTAATGTGATAATATATTTAAATGAAGAGCATAAAGACAAATATAACAAAAAGTATAACAAAATGAACAAAACAAAGACTTACAAATTAATGGGCTCCTTAAATCCTCGACGCGTTTCGATACGATGATCTTTATCAAGAGGAAACAATGTCTGATTTGTGACTACTTAGTTGGGGTTTATATATGCTCGGAGAGGGGGGTGACACGTTTAACTCAATGATCGTTTGATTGGGCGCTTGCTTGATGATTAATTTAAATCCAATGGGCTCGACACGAGGAGTAAAAAATGGCTTCCGTCACGTGCTTAATCAGTTAATTAGGGGAGAGTGAGATAACATGTGCTCACCTAATCGTGCCGAATTGGGGTTAAAGACAGTGGGTATAGGGGCTTAGCGGACAAATCAATCAATCAACACATTACAATATTAAGTTAATGATGTACATAAAAAGTTACAATCAATTAATCAATAATCCTATCTAACAACATTTGGTTTAGTAGAGTACAAGGATCTATGAAATAATGAGCTTTAATCAAGTGGTTGGAAATCAGGACATTGTAAGGAGCCAAGGAGACAAATATTTATACGAGAGTGGTTACAATAAACATATACAACACTTTTCGGAGACTAATAATGGACAATAATATTGTTTTTAAAGTAAATTCTGACTAATAATGGACAATAATCTTGGTTTTTAAAGTATATTTTATGATTTATTATGGTTTTAAGACAAAATCTGACCTAAAAATAACCCAAGGTTTTTACGTGAAAAATCCGGCAGATCTCTGCCTGGCACGGGCTCGGTTAGGGATTAGGGGAGTGAATTAGAATAAACTAAAACAAAGATGCACTGGCCTAGGTTTCGATGCTGCTTAGGAAAAAAACACGCCTGTTAGAGGGTCTTCGCAGGGTTATCTTCAGGTCAGGTATATCTTATTTCCTAAACTTTAAAAAATTGTTGAAGGGTTTAGTCTTTTGCTGATGCTCTTCTACTATTAGATGGTCTATTTATAGTGAATGGATCTGTATTTTTAGTTGAGAAACTGAAGCGGTTGGGAACTATGAAAGCGGGTTTGACTAACTTCGAGCGAGTGTCTGGTAATCGGGGTCTACTCGCGGATGCGGTCTTTGGTTTCTGGATGATCTTATTTCTTTTTGAAGGGGAGGCAACTCTGGTAGGGGGCGCTTTGACTTTTTTGCTGGGTGTTCTAAGGGCCGTAACTCGGATAGGTTGTTTAGATTTTCCGGTAGGTGGCGCTGGAACAGGTTTAACAGAGAAGACAATGGGCGGCGACACAGATCTAACAGGCTTTGGGGATCTTACCCGGGGCTTGCGCTGTGGCTTTGGTGATGGCGGCACCGGCGACAGTCTGATCGGACTCGTTGAGTTGAGTGATACCGGAGACTGGGGTGGGGTGGGAAGCGCACTGGGGAGATACATCAGAAATGTATCAATTGTTTGTTGTCTCAGTCGCTTACCATAGTTTTTCTTTGCCCATGCAAGAGCCCGGTGACCCATATCCATAACCTGTTCTCCCGTGTGGTTGTAGTGGTGATCTGCGACATTTTCTAGCGACCAGTATAATTGTTCTTGGTAGTGTTGTCGTAGTTCGTACCTAATTTTAGCTGACCATTCTGCGTTTATCTCATGGATTTTATTCACTATTTCGGGGTTTGAACGGGCTGGTCTAATAAATCTATTTAATTCGTTTTCTTTTTTCTTGAAGCAGGTGGACGGTTCTGCGAGATTAGCCAAATGATGGAGACACTGGATATATTGGTAGAAGGCCCTTGTGATAAGTCGTTGACTGTAGTCCGAGGACCGATCCCTTTGGCTTTCCATTTTAGCATAAAGATAAGAAATAAATCAGTTAGAATTGGACTTAAATGGATATATGCGGGATAAATGGGCGTATAATTTGTCTTAGATCTTAAGGCACAATGAAATTGATTTTAGGACAACACGTGCTAGCAGACTACGAAGCAAGATAGAAGACAGACAAAATATGGCTTTAGTTACATGAAATTATCACGGATGATTTTATTTTAATGTGATAATATATTTAAATGAAGAGCATAAAGACAAATATAACAAAAAGTATAACAAAATGAACAAAACAAAGACTTACAAATTAATGGGCTCCTTAAATCCTCGACGCGTTTCGATACGATGATCTTTATCAAGAGGAAACAATGTCTGATTTGTGACTACTTAGTTGGGGTTTATATATGCTCGGAGAGGGGGGTGACACGTTTAACTCAATGATCGTTTGATTGGGCGCTTGCTTGATGATTAATTTAAATCCAATGGGCTCGACACGAGGAGTAAAAAATGGCTTCCGTCACGTGCTTAATCAGTTAATTAGGGGAGAGTGAGATAACATGTGCTCACCTAATCGTGCCGAATTGGGGTTAAAGACAGTGGGTATAGGGGCTTAGCGGACAAATCAATCAATCAACACATTACAATATTAAGTTAATGATGTACATAAAAAGTTACAATCAATTAATCAATAATCCTATCTAACAACATTTGGTTTAGTAGAGTACAAGGATCTATGAAATAATGAGCTTTAATCAAGTGGTTGGAAATCAGGACATTGTAAGGAGCCAAGGAGACAAATATTTATACGAGAGTGGTTACAATAAACATATACAACACTTTTCGGAGACTAATAATGGACAATAATATTGTTTTTAAAGTAAATTCTGACTAATAATGGACAATAATCTTGGTTTTTAAAGTATATTTTATGATTTATTATGGTTTTAAGACAAAATCTGACCTAAAAATAACCCAAGGTTTTTACGTGAAAAATCCGGCAGATCTCTGCCTGGCACGGGCTCGGTTAGGGATTAGGGGAGTGAATTAGAATAAACTAAAACAAAGATGCACTGGCCTAGGTTTCGATGCTGCTTAGGAAAAAAACACGCCTGTTAGAGGGTCTTCGCAGGGTTATCTTCAGGTCAGGTATATCTTATTTCCTAAACTTTAAAAAATTGTTGAAGGGTTTAGTCTTTTGCTGATGCTCTTCTACTATTAGATGGTCTATTTATAGTGAATGGATCTGTATTTTTAGTTGAGAAACTGAAGCGGTTGGGAACTATGAAAGCGGGTTTGACTAACTTCGAGCGAGTGTCTGGTAATCGGGGTCTACTCGCGGATGCGGTCTTTGGTTTCTGGATGATCTTATTTCTTTTTGAAGGGGAGGCAACTCTGGTAGGGGGCGCTTTGACTTTTTTGCTGGGTGTTCTAAGGGCCGTAACTCGGATAGGTTGTTTAGATTTTCCGGTAGGTGGCGCTGGAACAGGTTTAACAGAGAAGACAATGGGCGGCGACACAGATCTAACAGGCTTTGGGGATCTTACCCGGGGCTTGCGCTGTGGCTTTGGTGATGGCGGCACCGGCGACAGTCTGATCGGACTCGTTGAGTTGAGTGATACCGGAGACTGGGGTGGGGTGGGAAGCGCACTGGGGAGATACATCAGAAATGTATCAATTGTTTGTTGTCTCAGTCGCTTACCATAGTTTTTCTTTGCCCATGCAAGAGCCCGGTGACCCATATCCATAACCTGTTCTCCCGTGTGGTTGTAGTGGTGATCTGCGACATTTTCTAGCGACCAGTATAATTGTTCTTGGTAGTGTTGTCGTAGTTCGTACCTAATTTTAGCTGACCATTCTGCGTTTATCTCATGGATTTTATTCACTATTTCGGGGTTTGAACGGGCTGGTCTAATAAATCTATTTAATTCGTTTTCTTTTTTCTTGAAGCAGGTGGACGGTTCTGCGAGATTAGCCAAATGATGGAGACACTGGATATATTGGTAGAAGGCCCTTGTGATAAGTCGTTGACTGTAGTCCGAGGACCGATCCCTTTGGCTTTCCATTTTAGCATAAAGATAAGAAATAAATCAGTTAGAATTGGACTTAAATGGATATATGCGGGATAAATGGGCGTATAATTTGTCTTAGATCTTAAGGCACAATGAAATTGATTTTAGGACAACACGTGCTAGCAGACTACGAAGCAAGATAGAAGACAGACAAAATATGGCTTTAGTTACATGAAATTATCACGGATGATTTTATTTTAATGTGATAATATATTTAAATGAAGAGCATAAAGACAAATATAACAAAAAGTATAACAAAATGAACAAAACAAAGACTTACAAATTAATGGGCTCCTTAAATCCTCGACGCGTTTCGATACGATGATCTTTATCAAGAGGAAACAATGTCTGATTTGTGACTACTTAGTTGGGGTTTATATATGCTCGGAGAGGGGGGTGACACGTTTAACTCAATGATCGTTTGATTGGGCGCTTGCTTGATGATTAATTTAAATCCAATGGGCTCGACACGAGGAGTAAAAAATGGCTTCCGTCACGTGCTTAATCAGTTAATTAGGGGAGAGTGAGATAACATGTGCTCACCTAATCGTGCCGAATTGGGGTTAAAGACAGTGGGTATAGGGGCTTAGCGGACAAATCAATCAATCAACACATTACAATATTAAGTTAATGATGTACATAAAAAGTTACAATCAATTAATCAATAATCCTATCTAACAACATTTGGTTTAGTAGAGTACAAGGATCTATGAAATAATGAGCTTTAATCAAGTGGTTGGAAATCAGGACATTGTAAGGAGCCAAGGAGACAAATATTTATACGAGAGTGGTTACAATAAACATATACAACACTTTTCGGAGACTAATAATGGACAATAATATTGTTTTTAAAGTAAATTCTGACTAATAATGGACAATAATCTTGGTTTTTAAAGTATATTTTATGATTTATTATGGTTTTAAGACAAAATCTGACCTAAAAATAACCCAAGGTTTTTACGTGAAAAATCCGGCAGATCTCTGCCTGGCACGGGCTCGGTTAGGGATTAGGGGAGTGAATTAGAATAAACTAAAACAAAGATGCACTGGCCTAGGTTTCGATGCTGCTTAGGAAAAAAACACGCCTGTTAGAGGGTCTTCGCAGGGTTATCTTCAGGTCAGGTATATCTTATTTCCTAAACTTTAAAAAATTGTTGAAGGGTTTAGTCTTTTGCTGATGCTCTTCTACTATTAGATGGTCTATTTATAGTGAATGGATCTGTATTTTTAGTTGAGAAACTGAAGCGGTTGGGAACTATGAAAGCGGGTTTGACTAACTTCGAGCGAGTGTCTGGTAATCGGGGTCTACTCGCGGATGCGGTCTTTGGTTTCTGGATGATCTTATTTCTTTTTGAAGGGGAGGCAACTCTGGTAGGGGGCGCTTTGACTTTTTTGCTGGGTGTTCTAAGGGCCGTAACTCGGATAGGTTGTTTAGATTTTCCGGTAGGTGGCGCTGGAACAGGTTTAACAGAGAAGACAATGGGCGGCGACACAGATCTAACAGGCTTTGGGGATCTTACCCGGGGCTTGCGCTGTGGCTTTGGTGATGGCGGCACCGGCGACAGTCTGATCGGACTCGTTGAGTTGAGTGATACCGGAGACTGGGGTGGGGTGGGAAGCGCACTGGGGAGATACATCAGAAATGTATCAATTGTTTGTTGTCTCAGTCGCTTACCATAGTTTTTCTTTGCCCATGCAAGAGCCCGGTGACCCATATCCATAACCTGTTCTCCCGTGTGGTTGTAGTGGTGATCTGCGACATTTTCTAGCGACCAGTATAATTGTTCTTGGTAGTGTTGTCGTAGTTCGTACCTAATTTTAGCTGACCATTCTGCGTTTATCTCATGGATTTTATTCACTATTTCGGGGTTTGAACGGGCTGGTCTAATAAATCTATTTAATTCGTTTTCTTTTTTCTTGAAGCAGGTGGACGGTTCTGCGAGATTAGCCAAATGATGGAGACACTGGATATATTGGTAGAAGGCCCTTGTGATAAGTCGTTGACTGTAGTCCGAGGACCGATCCCTTTGGCTTTCCATTTTAGCATAAAGATAAGAAATAAATCAGTTAGAATTGGACTTAAATGGATATATGCGGGATAAATGGGCGTATAATTTGTCTTAGATCTTAAGGCACAATGAAATTGATTTTAGGACAACACGTGCTAGCAGACTACGAAGCAAGATAGAAGACAGACAAAATATGGCTTTAGTTACATGAAATTATCACGGATGATTTTATTTTAATGTGATAATATATTTAAATGAAGAGCATAAAGACAAATATAACAAAAAGTATAACAAAATGAACAAAACAAAGACTTACAAATTAATGGGCTCCTTAAATCCTCGACGCGTTTCGATACGATGATCTTTATCAAGAGGAAACAATGTCTGATTTGTGACTACTTAGTTGGGGTTTATATATGCTCGGAGAGGGGGGTGACACGTTTAACTCAATGATCGTTTGATTGGGCGCTTGCTTGATGATTAATTTAAATCCAATGGGCTCGACACGAGGAGTAAAAAATGGCTTCCGTCACGTGCTTAATCAGTTAATTAGGGGAGAGTGAGATAACATGTGCTCACCTAATCGTGCCGAATTGGGGTTAAAGACAGTGGGTATAGGGGCTTAGCGGACAAATCAATCAATCAACACATTACAATATTAAGTTAATGATGTACATAAAAAGTTACAATCAATTAATCAATAATCCTATCTAACAACATTTGGTTTAGTAGAGTACAAGGATCTATGAAATAATGAGCTTTAATCAAGTGGTTGGAAATCAGGACATTGTAAGGAGCCAAGGAGACAAATATTTATACGAGAGTGGTTACAATAAACATATACAACACTTTTCGGAGACTAATAATGGACAATAATATTGTTTTTAAAGTAAATTCTGACTAATAATGGACAATAATCTTGGTTTTTAAAGTATATTTTATGATTTATTATGGTTTTAAGACAAAATCTGACCTAAAAATAACCCAAGGTTTTTACGTGAAAAATCCGGCAGATCTCTGCCTGGCACGGGCTCGGTTAGGGATTAGGGGAGTGAATTAGAATAAACTAAAACAAAGATGCACTGGCCTAGGTTTCGATGCTGCTTAGGAAAAAAACACGCCTGTTAGAGGGTCTTCGCAGGGTTATCTTCAGGTCAGGTATATCTTATTTCCTAAACTTTAAAAAATTGTTGAAGGGTTTAGTCTTTTGCTGATGCTCTTCTACTATTAGATGGTCTATTTATAGTGAATGGATCTGTATTTTTAGTTGAGAAACTGAAGCGGTTGGGAACTATGAAAGCGGGTTTGACTAACTTCGAGCGAGTGTCTGGTAATCGGGGTCTACTCGCGGATGCGGTCTTTGGTTTCTGGATGATCTTATTTCTTTTTGAAGGGGAGGCAACTCTGGTAGGGGGCGCTTTGACTTTTTTGCTGGGTGTTCTAAGGGCCGTAACTCGGATAGGTTGTTTAGATTTTCCGGTAGGTGGCGCTGGAACAGGTTTAACAGAGAAGACAATGGGCGGCGACACAGATCTAACAGGCTTTGGGGATCTTACCCGGGGCTTGCGCTGTGGCTTTGGTGATGGCGGCACCGGCGACAGTCTGATCGGACTCGTTGAGTTGAGTGATACCGGAGACTGGGGTGGGGTGGGAAGCGCACTGGGGAGATACATCAGAAATGTATCAATTGTTTGTTGTCTCAGTCGCTTACCATAGTTTTTCTTTGCCCATGCAAGAGCCCGGTGACCCATATCCATAACCTGTTCTCCCGTGTGGTTGTAGTGGTGATCTGCGACATTTTCTAGCGACCAGTATAATTGTTCTTGGTAGTGTTGTCGTAGTTCGTACCTAATTTTAGCTGACCATTCTGCGTTTATCTCATGGATTTTATTCACTATTTCGGGGTTTGAACGGGCTGGTCTAATAAATCTATTTAATTCGTTTTCTTTTTTCTTGAAGCAGGTGGACGGTTCTGCGAGATTAGCCAAATGATGGAGACACTGGATATATTGGTAGAAGGCCCTTGTGATAAGTCGTTGACTGTAGTCCGAGGACCGATCCCTTTGGCTTTCCATTTTAGCATAAAGATAAGAAATAAATCAGTTAGAATTGGACTTAAATGGATATATGCGGGATAAATGGGCGTATAATTTGTCTTAGATCTTAAGGCACAATGAAATTGATTTTAGGACAACACGTGCTAGCAGACTACGAAGCAAGATAGAAGACAGACAAAATATGGCTTTAGTTACATGAAATTATCACGGATGATTTTATTTTAATGTGATAATATATTTAAATGAAGAGCATAAAGACAAATATAACAAAAAGTATAACAAAATGAACAAAACAAAGACTTACAAATTAATGGGCTCCTTAAATCCTCGACGCGTTTCGATACGATGATCTTTATCAAGAGGAAACAATGTCTGATTTGTGACTACTTAGTTGGGGTTTATATATGCTCGGAGAGGGGGGTGACACGTTTAACTCAATGATCGTTTGATTGGGCGCTTGCTTGATGATTAATTTAAATCCAATGGGCTCGACACGAGGAGTAAAAAATGGCTTCCGTCACGTGCTTAATCAGTTAATTAGGGGAGAGTGAGATAACATGTGCTCACCTAATCGTGCCGAATTGGGGTTAAAGACAGTGGGTATAGGGGCTTAGCGGACAAATCAATCAATCAACACATTACAATATTAAGTTAATGATGTACATAAAAAGTTACAATCAATTAATCAATAATCCTATCTAACAACATTTGGTTTAGTAGAGTACAAGGATCTATGAAATAATGAGCTTTAATCAAGTGGTTGGAAATCAGGACATTGTAAGGAGCCAAGGAGACAAATATTTATACGAGAGTGGTTACAATAAACATATACAACACTTTTCGGAGACTAATAATGGACAATAATATTGTTTTTAAAGTAAATTCTGACTAATAATGGACAATAATCTTGGTTTTTAAAGTATATTTTATGATTTATTATGGTTTTAAGACAAAATCTGACCTAAAAATAACCCAAGGTTTTTACGTGAAAAATCCGGCAGATCTCTGCCTGGCACGGGCTCGGTTAGGGATTAGGGGAGTGAATTAGAATAAACTAAAACAAAGATGCACTGGCCTAGGTTTCGATGCTGCTTAGGAAAAAAACACGCCTGTTAGAGGGTCTTCGCAGGGTTATCTTCAGGTCAGGTATATCTTATTTCCTAAACTTTAAAAAATTGTTGAAGGGTTTAGTCTTTTGCTGATGCTCTTCTACTATTAGATGGTCTATTTATAGTGAATGGATCTGTATTTTTAGTTGAGAAACTGAAGCGGTTGGGAACTATGAAAGCGGGTTTGACTAACTTCGAGCGAGTGTCTGGTAATCGGGGTCTACTCGCGGATGCGGTCTTTGGTTTCTGGATGATCTTATTTCTTTTTGAAGGGGAGGCAACTCTGGTAGGGGGCGCTTTGACTTTTTTGCTGGGTGTTCTAAGGGCCGTAACTCGGATAGGTTGTTTAGATTTTCCGGTAGGTGGCGCTGGAACAGGTTTAACAGAGAAGACAATGGGCGGCGACACAGATCTAACAGGCTTTGGGGATCTTACCCGGGGCTTGCGCTGTGGCTTTGGTGATGGCGGCACCGGCGACAGTCTGATCGGACTCGTTGAGTTGAGTGATACCGGAGACTGGGGTGGGGTGGGAAGCGCACTGGGGAGATACATCAGAAATGTATCAATTGTTTGTTGTCTCAGTCGCTTACCATAGTTTTTCTTTGCCCATGCAAGAGCCCGGTGACCCATATCCATAACCTGTTCTCCCGTGTGGTTGTAGTGGTGATCTGCGACATTTTCTAGCGACCAGTATAATTGTTCTTGGTAGTGTTGTCGTAGTTCGTACCTAATTTTAGCTGACCATTCTGCGTTTATCTCATGGATTTTATTCACTATTTCGGGGTTTGAACGGGCTGGTCTAATAAATCTATTTAATTCGTTTTCTTTTTTCTTGAAGCAGGTGGACGGTTCTGCGAGATTAGCCAAATGATGGAGACACTGGATATATTGGTAGAAGGCCCTTGTGATAAGTCGTTGACTGTAGTCCGAGGACCGATCCCTTTGGCTTTCCATTTTAGCATAAAGATAAGAAATAAATCAGTTAGAATTGGACTTAAATGGATATATGCGGGATAAATGGGCGTATAATTTGTCTTAGATCTTAAGGCACAATGAAATTGATTTTAGGACAACACGTGCTAGCAGACTACGAAGCAAGATAGAAGACAGACAAAATATGGCTTTAGTTACATGAAATTATCACGGATGATTTTATTTTAATGTGATAATATATTTAAATGAAGAGCATAAAGACAAATATAACAAAAAGTATAACAAAATGAACAAAACAAAGACTTACAAATTAATGGGCTCCTTAAATCCTCGACGCGTTTCGATACGATGATCTTTATCAAGAGGAAACAATGTCTGATTTGTGACTACTTAGTTGGGGTTTATATATGCTCGGAGAGGGGGGTGACACGTTTAACTCAATGATCGTTTGATTGGGCGCTTGCTTGATGATTAATTTAAATCCAATGGGCTCGACACGAGGAGTAAAAAATGGCTTCCGTCACGTGCTTAATCAGTTAATTAGGGGAGAGTGAGATAACATGTGCTCACCTAATCGTGCCGAATTGGGGTTAAAGACAGTGGGTATAGGGGCTTAGCGGACAAATCAATCAATCAATTAAGTTAATGATGTACATAAAAAGTTACAATCAATTAATCAATAATCCTATCTAACAACATTTGGTTTAGTAGAGTACAAGGATCTATGAAATAATGAGCTTTAATCAAGTGGTTGGAAATCAGGACATTGTAAGGAGCCAAGGAGACAAATATTTATACGAGAGTGGTTACAATAAACATATACAACACTTTTCGGAGACTAATAATGGACAATAATATTGTTTTTAAAGTAAATTCTGACTAATAATGGACAATAATCTTGGTTTTTAAAGTATATTTTATGATTTATTATGGTTTTAAGACAAAATCTGACCTAAAAATAACCCAAGGTTTTTACGTGAAAAATCCGGCAGATCTCTGCCTGGCACGGGCTCGGTTAGGGATTAGGGGAGTGAATTAGAATAAACTAAAACAAAGATGCACTGGCCTAGGTTTCGATGCTGCTTAGGAAAAAAACACGCCTGTTAGAGGGTCTTCGCAGGGTTATCTTCAGGTCAGGTATATCTTATTTCCTAAACTTTAAAAAATTGTTGAAGGGTTTAGTCTTTTGCTGATGCTCTTCTACTATTAGATGGTCTATTTATAGTGAATGGATCTGTATTTTTAGTTGAGAAACTGAAGCGGTTGGGAACTATGAAAGCGGGTTTGACTAACTTCGAGCGAGTGTCTGGTAATCGGGGTCTACTCGCGGATGCGGTCTTTGGTTTCTGGATGATCTTATTTCTTTTTGAAGGGGAGGCAACTCTGGTAGGGGGCGCTTTGACTTTTTTGCTGGGTGTTCTAAGGGCCGTAACTCGGATAGGTTGTTTAGATTTTCCGGTAGGTGGCGCTGGAACAGGTTTAACAGAGAAGACAATGGGCGGCGACACAGATCTAACAGGCTTTGGGGATCTTACCCGGGGCTTGCGCTGTGGCTTTGGTGATGGCGGCACCGGCGACAGTCTGATCGGACTCGTTGAGTTGAGTGATACCGGAGACTGGGGTGGGGTGGGAAGCGCACTGGGGAGATACATCAGAAATGTATCAATTGTTTGTTGTCTCAGTCGCTTACCATAGTTTTTCTTTGCCCATGCAAGAGCCCGGTGACCCATATCCATAACCTGTTCTCCCGTGTGGTTGTAGTGGTGATCTGCGACATTTTCTAGCGACCAGTATAATTGTTCTTGGTAGTGTTGTCGTAGTTCGTACCTAATTTTAGCTGACCATTCTGCGTTTATCTCATGGATTTTATTCACTATTTCGGGGTTTGAACGGGCTGGTCTAATAAATCTATTTAATTCGTTTTCTTTTTTCTTGAAGCAGGTGGACGGTTCTGCGAGATTAGCCAAATGATGGAGACACTGGATATATTGGTAGAAGGCCCTTGTGATAAGTCGTTGACTGTAGTCCGAGGACCGATCCCTTTGGCTTTCCATTTTAGCATAAAGATAAGAAATAAATCAGTTAGAATTGGACTTAAATGGATATATGCGGGATAAATGGGCGTATAATTTGTCTTAGATCTTAAGGCACAATGAAATTGATTTTAGGACAACACGTGCTAGCAGACTACGAAGCAAGATAGAAGACAGACAAAATATGGCTTTAGTTACATGAAATTATCACGGATGATTTTATTTTAATGTGATAATATATTTAAATGAAGAGCATAAAGACAAATATAACAAAAAGTATAACAAAATGAACAAAACAAAGACTTACAAATTAATGGGCTCCTTAAATCCTCGACGCGTTTCGATACGATGATCTTTATCAAGAGGAAACAATGTCTGATTTGTGACTACTTAGTTGGGGTTTATATATGCTCGGAGAGGGGGGTGACACGTTTAACTCAATGATCGTTTGATTGGGCGCTTGCTTGATGATTAATTTAAATCCAATGGGCTCGACACGAGGAGTAAAAAATGGCTTCCGTCACGTGCTTAATCAGTTAATTAGGGGAGAGTGAGATAACATGTGCTCACCTAATCGTGCCGAATTGGGGTTAAAGACAGTGGGTATAGGGGCTTAGCGGACAAATCAATCAATCAACACATTACAATATTAAGTTAATGATGTACATAAAAAGTTACAATCAATTAATCAATAATCCTATCTAACAACATTTGGTTTAGTAGAGTACAAGGATCTATGAAATAATGAGCTTTAATCAAGTGGTTGGAAATCAGGACATTGTAAGGAGCCAAGGAGACAAATATTTATACGAGAGTGGTTACAATAAACATATACAACACTTTTCGGAGACTAATAATGGACAATAATATTGTTTTTAAAGTAAATTCTGACTAATAATGGACAATAATCTTGGTTTTTAAAGTATATTTTATGATTTATTATGGTTTTAAGACAAAATCTGACCTAAAAATAACCCAAGGTTTTTACGTGAAAAATCCGGCAGATCTCTGCCTGGCACGGGCTCGGTTAGGGATTAGGGGAGTGAATTAGAATAAACTAAAACAAAGATGCACTGGCCTAGGTTTCGATGCTGCTTAGGAAAAAAACACGCCTGTTAGAGGGTCTTCGCAGGGTTATCTTCAGGTCAGGTATATCTTATTTCCTAAACTTTAAAAAATTGTTGAAGGGTTTAGTCTTTTGCTGATGCTCTTCTACTATTAGATGGTCTATTTATAGTGAATGGATCTGTATTTTTAGTTGAGAAACTGAAGCGGTTGGGAACTATGAAAGCGGGTTTGACTAACTTCGAGCGAGTGTCTGGTAATCGGGGTCTACTCGCGGATGCGGTCTTTGGTTTCTGGATGATCTTATTTCTTTTTGAAGGGGAGGCAACTCTGGTAGGGGGCGCTTTGACTTTTTTGCTGGGTGTTCTAAGGGCCGTAACTCGGATAGGTTGTTTAGATTTTCCGGTAGGTGGCGCTGGAACAGGTTTAACAGAGAAGACAATGGGCGGCGACACAGATCTAACAGGCTTTGGGGATCTTACCCGGGGCTTGCGCTGTGGCTTTGGTGATGGCGGCACCGGCGACAGTCTGATCGGACTCGTTGAGTTGAGTGATACCGGAGACTGGGGTGGGGTGGGAAGCGCACTGGGGAGATACATCAGAAATGTATCAATTGTTTGTTGTCTCAGTCGCTTACCATAGTTTTTCTTTGCCCATGCAAGAGCCCGGTGACCCATATCCATAACCTGTTCTCCCGTGTGGTTGTAGTGGTGATCTGCGACATTTTCTAGCGACCAGTATAATTGTTCTTGGTAGTGTTGTCGTAGTTCGTACCTAATTTTAGCTGACCATTCTGCGTTTATCTCATGGATTTTATTCACTATTTCGGGGTTTGAACGGGCTGGTCTAATAAATCTATTTAATTCGTTTTCTTTTTTCTTGAAGCAGGTGGACGGTTCTGCGAGATTAGCCAAATGATGGAGACACTGGATATATTGGTAGAAGGCCCTTGTGATAAGTCGTTGACTGTAGTCCGAGGACCGATCCCTTTGGCTTTCCATTTTAGCATAAAGATAAGAAATAAATCAGTTAGAATTGGACTTAAATGGATATATGCGGGATAAATGGGCGTATAATTTGTCTTAGATCTTAAGGCACAATGAAATTGATTTTAGGACAACACGTGCTAGCAGACTACGAAGCAAGATAGAAGACAGACAAAATATGGCTTTAGTTACATGAAATTATCACGGATGATTTTATTTTAATGTGATAATATATTTAAATGAAGAGCATAAAGACAAATATAACAAAAAGTATAACAAAATGAACAAAACAAAGACTTACAAATTAATGGGCTCCTTAAATCCTCGACGCGTTTCGATACGATGATCTTTATCAAGAGGAAACAATGTCTGATTTGTGACTACTTAGTTGGGGTTTATATATGCTCGGAGAGGGGGGTGACACGTTTAACTCAATGATCGTTTGATTGGGCGCTTGCTTGATGATTAATTTAAATCCAATGGGCTCGACACGAGGAGTAAAAAATGGCTTCCGTCACGTGCTTAATCAGTTAATTAGGGGAGAGTGAGATAACATGTGCTCACCTAATCGTGCCGAATTGGGGTTAAAGACAGTGGGTATAGGGGCTTAGCGGACAAATCAATCAATCAACACATTACAATATTAAGTTAATGATGTACATAAAAAGTTACAATCAATTAATCAATAATCCTATCTAACAACATTTGGTTTAGTAGAGTACAAGGATCTATGAAATAATGAGCTTTAATCAAGTGGTTGGAAATCAGGACATTGTAAGGAGCCAAGGAGACAAATATTTATACGAGAGTGGTTACAATAAACATATACAACACTTTTCGGAGACTAATAATGGACAATAATATTGTTTTTAAAGTAAATTCTGACTAATAATGGACAATAATCTTGGTTTTTAAAGTATATTTTATGATTTATTATGGTTTTAAGACAAAATCTGACCTAAAAATAACCCAAGGTTTTTACGTGAAAAATCCGGCAGATCTCTGCCTGGCACGGGCTCGGTTAGGGATTAGGGGAGTGAATTAGAATAAACTAAAACAAAGATGCACTGGCCTAGGTTTCGATGCTGCTTAGGAAAAAAACACGCCTGTTAGAGGGTCTTCGCAGGGTTATCTTCAGGTCAGGTATATCTTATTTCCTAAACTTTAAAAAATTGTTGAAGGGTTTAGTCTTTTGCTGATGCTCTTCTACTATTAGATGGTCTATTTATAGTGAATGGATCTGTATTTTTAGTTGAGAAACTGAAGCGGTTGGGAACTATGAAAGCGGGTTTGACTAACTTCGAGCGAGTGTCTGGTAATCGGGGTCTACTCGCGGATGCGGTCTTTGGTTTCTGGATGATCTTATTTCTTTTTGAAGGGGAGGCAACTCTGGTAGGGGGCGCTTTGACTTTTTTGCTGGGTGTTCTAAGGGCCGTAACTCGGATAGGTTGTTTAGATTTTCCGGTAGGTGGCGCTGGAACAGGTTTAACAGAGAAGACAATGGGCGGCGACACAGATCTAACAGGCTTTGGGGATCTTACCCGGGGCTTGCGCTGTGGCTTTGGTGATGGCGGCACCGGCGACAGTCTGATCGGACTCGTTGAGTTGAGTGATACCGGAGACTGGGGTGGGGTGGGAAGCGCACTGGGGAGATACATCAGAAATGTATCAATTGTTTGTTGTCTCAGTCGCTTACCATAGTTTTTCTTTGCCCATGCAAGAGCCCGGTGACCCATATCCATAACCTGTTCTCCCGTGTGGTTGTAGTGGTGATCTGCGACATTTTCTAGCGACCAGTATAATTGTTCTTGGTAGTGTTGTCGTAGTTCGTACCTAATTTTAGCTGACCATTCTGCGTTTATCTCATGGATTTTATTCACTATTTCGGGGTTTGAACGGGCTGGTCTAATAAATCTATTTAATTCGTTTTCTTTTTTCTTGAAGCAGGTGGACGGTTCTGCGAGATTAGCCAAATGATGGAGACACTGGATATATTGGTAGAAGGCCCTTGTGATAAGTCGTTGACTGTAGTCCGAGGACCGATCCCTTTGGCTTTCCATTTTAGCATAAAGATAAGAAATAAATCAGTTAGAATTGGACTTAAATGGATATATGCGGGATAAATGGGCGTATAATTTGTCTTAGATCTTAAGGCACAATGAAATTGATTTTAGGACAACACGTGCTAGCAGACTACGAAGCAAGATAGAAGACAGACAAAATATGGCTTTAGTTACATGAAATTATCACGGATGATTTTATTTTAATGTGATAATATATTTAAATGAAGAGCATAAAGACAAATATAACAAAAAGTATAACAAAATGAACAAAACAAAGACTTACAAATTAATGGGCTCCTTAAATCCTCGACGCGTTTCGATACGATGATCTTTATCAAGAGGAAACAATGTCTGATTTGTGACTACTTAGTTGGGGTTTATATATGCTCGGAGAGGGGGGTGACACGTTTAACTCAATGATCGTTTGATTGGGCGCTTGCTTGATGATTAATTTAAATCCAATGGGCTCGACACGAGGAGTAAAAAATGGCTTCCGTCACGTGCTTAATCAGTTAATTAGGGGAGAGTGAGATAACATGTGCTCACCTAATCGTGCCGAATTGGGGTTAAAGACAGTGGGTATAGGGGCTTAGCGGACAAATCAATCAATCAACACATTACAATATTAAGTTAATGATGTACATAAAAAGTTACAATCAATTAATCAATAATCCTATCTAACAACATTTGGTTTAGTAGAGTACAAGGATCTATGAAATAATGAGCTTTAATCAAGTGGTTGGAAATCAGGACATTGTAAGGAGCCAAGGAGACAAATATTTATACGAGAGTGGTTACAATAAACATATACAACACTTTTCGGAGACTAATAATGGACAATAATATTGTTTTTAAAGTAAATTCTGACTAATAATGGACAATAATCTTGGTTTTTAAAGTATATTTTATGATTTATTATGGTTTTAAGACAAAATCTGACCTAAAAATAACCCAAGGTTTTTACGTGAAAAATCCGGCAGATCTCTGCCTGGCACGGGCTCGGTTAGGGATTAGGGGAGTGAATTAGAATAAACTAAAACAAAGATGCACTGGCCTAGGTTTCGATGCTGCTTAGGAAAAAAACACGCCTGTTAGAGGGTCTTCGCAGGGTTATCTTCAGGTCAGGTATATCTTATTTCCTAAACTTTAAAAAATTGTTGAAGGGTTTAGTCTTTTGCTGATGCTCTTCTACTATTAGATGGTCTATTTATAGTGAATGGATCTGTATTTTTAGTTGAGAAACTGAAGCGGTTGGGAACTATGAAAGCGGGTTTGACTAACTTCGAGCGAGTGTCTGGTAATCGGGGTCTACTCGCGGATGCGGTCTTTGGTTTCTGGATGATCTTATTTCTTTTTGAAGGGGAGGCAACTCTGGTAGGGGGCGCTTTGACTTTTTTGCTGGGTGTTCTAAGGGCCGTAACTCGGATAGGTTGTTTAGATTTTCCGGTAGGTGGCGCTGGAACAGGTTTAACAGAGAAGACAATGGGCGGCGACACAGATCTAACAGGCTTTGGGGATCTTACCCGGGGCTTGCGCTGTGGCTTTGGTGATGGCGGCACCGGCGACAGTCTGATCGGACTCGTTGAGTTGAGTGATACCGGAGACTGGGGTGGGGTGGGAAGCGCACTGGGGAGATACATCAGAAATGTATCAATTGTTTGTTGTCTCAGTCGCTTACCATAGTTTTTCTTTGCCCATGCAAGAGCCCGGTGACCCATATCCATAACCTGTTCTCCCGTGTGGTTGTAGTGGTGATCTGCGACATTTTCTAGCGACCAGTATAATTGTTCTTGGTAGTGTTGTCGTAGTTCGTACCTAATTTTAGCTGACCATTCTGCGTTTATCTCATGGATTTTATTCACTATTTCGGGGTTTGAACGGGCTGGTCTAATAAATCTATTTAATTCGTTTTCTTTTTTCTTGAAGCAGGTGGACGGTTCTGCGAGATTAGCCAAATGATGGAGACACTGGATATATTGGTAGAAGGCCCTTGTGATAAGTCGTTGACTGTAGTCCGAGGACCGATCCCTTTGGCTTTCCATTTTAGCATAAAGATAAGAAATAAATCAGTTAGAATTGGACTTAAATGGATATATGCGGGATAAATGGGCGTATAATTTGTCTTAGATCTTAAGGCACAATGAAATTGATTTTAGGACAACACGTGCTAGCAGACTACGAAGCAAGATAGAAGACAGACAAAATATGGCTTTAGTTACATGAAATTATCACGGATGATTTTATTTTAATGTGATAATATATTTAAATGAAGAGCATAAAGACAAATATAACAAAAAGTATAACAAAATGAACAAAACAAAGACTTACAAATTAATGGGCTCCTTAAATCCTCGACGCGTTTCGATACGATGATCTTTATCAAGAGGAAACAATGTCTGATTTGTGACTACTTAGTTGGGGTTTATATATGCTCGGAGAGGGGGGTGACACGTTTAACTCAATGATCGTTTGATTGGGCGCTTGCTTGATGATTAATTTAAATCCAATGGGCTCGACACGAGGAGTAAAAAATGGCTTCCGTCACGTGCTTAATCAGTTAATTAGGGGAGAGTGAGATAACATGTGCTCACCTAATCGTGCCGAATTGGGGTTAAAGACAGTGGGTATAGGGGCTTAGCGGACAAATCAATCAATCAACACATTACAATATTAAGTTAATGATGTACATAAAAAGTTACAATCAATTAATCAATAATCCTATCTAACAACATTTGGTTTAGTAGAGTACAAGGATCTATGAAATAATGAGCTTTAATCAAGTGGTTGGAAATCAGGACATTGTAAGGAGCCAAGGAGACAAATATTTATACGAGAGTGGTTACAATAAACATATACAACACTTTTCGGAGACTAATAATGGACAATAATATTGTTTTTAAAGTAAATTCTGACTAATAATGGACAATAATCTTGGTTTTTAAAGTATATTTTATGATTTATTATGGTTTTAAGACAAAATCTGACCTAAAAATAACCCAAGGTTTTTACGTGAAAAATCCGGCAGATCTCTGCCTGGCACGGGCTCGGTTAGGGATTAGGGGAGTGAATTAGAATAAACTAAAACAAAGATGCACTGGCCTAGGTTTCGATGCTGCTTAGGAAAAAAACACGCCTGTTAGAGGGTCTTCGCAGGGTTATCTTCAGGTCAGGTATATCTTATTTCCTAAACTTTAAAAAATTGTTGAAGGGTTTAGTCTTTTGCTGATGCTCTTCTACTATTAGATGGTCTATTTATAGTGAATGGATCTGTATTTTTAGTTGAGAAACTGAAGCGGTTGGGAACTATGAAAGCGGGTTTGACTAACTTCGAGCGAGTGTCTGGTAATCGGGGTCTACTCGCGGATGCGGTCTTTGGTTTCTGGATGATCTTATTTCTTTTTGAAGGGGAGGCAACTCTGGTAGGGGGCGCTTTGACTTTTTTGCTGGGTGTTCTAAGGGCCGTAACTCGGATAGGTTGTTTAGATTTTCCGGTAGGTGGCGCTGGAACAGGTTTAACAGAGAAGACAATGGGCGGCGACACAGATCTAACAGGCTTTGGGGATCTTACCCGGGGCTTGCGCTGTGGCTTTGGTGATGGCGGCACCGGCGACAGTCTGATCGGACTCGTTGAGTTGAGTGATACCGGAGACTGGGGTGGGGTGGGAAGCGCACTGGGGAGATACATCAGAAATGTATCAATTGTTTGTTGTCTCAGTCGCTTACCATAGTTTTTCTTTGCCCATGCAAGAGCCCGGTGACCCATATCCATAACCTGTTCTCCCGTGTGGTTGTAGTGGTGAT
Source organism: Patella depressa (assembly GCA_948474765.1). Taxonomy (NCBI): domain Eukaryota; kingdom Metazoa; phylum Mollusca; class Gastropoda; family Patellidae; genus Patella; species Patella depressa. The sequence continues at coordinate 6,338,804 of OX419718.1, forward strand.
CTGCGACATTTTCTAGCGACCAGTATAATTGTTCTTGGTAGTGTTGTCGTAGTTCGTACCTAATTTTAGCTGACCATTCTGCGTTTATCTCATGGATTTTATTCACTATTTCGGGGTTTGAACGGGCTGGTCTAATAAATCTATTTAATTCGTTTTCTTTTTTCTTGAAGCAGGTGGACGGTTCTGCGAGATTAGCCAAATGATGGAGACACTGGATATATTGGTAGAAGGCCCTTGTGATAAGTCGTTGACTGTAGTCCGAGGACCGATCCCTTTGGCTTTCCATTTTAGCATAAAGATAAGAAATAAATCAGTTAGAATTGGACTTAAATGGATATATGCGGGATAAATGGGCGTATAATTTGTCTTAGATCTTAAGGCACAATGAAATTGATTTTAGGACAACACGTGCTAGCAGACTACGAAGCAAGATAGAAGACAGACAAAATATGGCTTTAGTTACATGAAATTATCACGGATGATTTTATTTTAATGTGATAATATATTTAAATGAAGAGCATAAAGACAAATATAACAAAAAGTATAACAAAATGAACAAAACAAAGACTTACAAATTAATGGGCTCCTTAAATCCTCGACGCGTTTCGATACGATGATCTTTATCAAGAGGAAACAATGTCTGATTTGTGACTACTTAGTTGGGGTTTATATATGCTCGGAGAGGGGGGTGACACGTTTAACTCAATGATCGTTTGATTGGGCGCTTGCTTGATGATTAATTTAAATCCAATGGGCTCGACACGAGGAGTAAAAAATGGCTTCCGTCACGTGCTTAATCAGTTAATTAGGGGAGAGTGAGATAACATGTGCTCACCTAATCGTGCCGAATTGGGGTTAAAGACAGTGGGTATAGGGGCTTAGCGGACAAATCAATCAATCAATTAAGTTAATGATGTACATAAAAAGTTACAATCAATTAATCAATAATCCTATCTAACAACATTTGGTTTAGTAGAGTACAAGGATCTATGAAATAATGAGCTTTAATCAAGTGGTTGGAAATCAGGACATTGTAAGGAGCCAAGGAGACAAATATTTATACGAGAGTGGTTACAATAAACATATACAACACTTTTCGGAGACTAATAATGGACAATAATATTGTTTTTAAAGTAAATTCTGACTAATAATGGACAATAATCTTGGTTTTTAAAGTATATTTTATGATTTATTATGGTTTTAAGACAAAATCTGACCTAAAAATAACCCAAGGTTTTTACGTGAAAAATCCGGCAGATCTCTGCCTGGCACGGGCTCGGTTAGGGATTAGGGGAGTGAATTAGAATAAACTAAAACAAAGATGCACTGGCCTAGGTTTCGATGCTGCTTAGGAAAAAAACACGCCTGTTAGAGGGTCTTCGCAGGGTTATCTTCAGGTCAGGTATATCTTATTTCCTAAACTTTAAAAAATTGTTGAAGGGTTTAGTCTTTTGCTGATGCTCTTCTACTATTAGATGGTCTATTTATAGTGAATGGATCTGTATTTTTAGTTGAGAAACTGAAGCGGTTGGGAACTATGAAAGCGGGTTTGACTAACTTCGAGCGAGTGTCTGGTAATCGGGGTCTACTCGCGGATGCGGTCTTTGGTTTCTGGATGATCTTATTTCTTTTTGAAGGGGAGGCAACTCTGGTAGGGGGCGCTTTGACTTTTTTGCTGGGTGTTCTAAGGGCCGTAACTCGGATAGGTTGTTTAGATTTTCCGGTAGGTGGCGCTGGAACAGGTTTAACAGAGAAGACAATGGGCGGCGACACAGATCTAACAGGCTTTGGGGATCTTACCCGGGGCTTGCGCTGTGGCTTTGGTGATGGCGGCACCGGCGACAGTCTGATCGGACTCGTTGAGTTGAGTGATACCGGAGACTGGGGTGGGGTGGGAAGCGCACTGGGGAGATACATCAGAAATGTATCAATTGTTTGTTGTCTCAGTCGCTTACCATAGTTTTTCTTTGCCCATGCAAGAGCCCGGTGACCCATATCCATAACCTGTTCTCCCGTGTGGTTGTAGTGGTGATCTGCGACATTTTCTAGCGACCAGTATAATTGTTCTTGGTAGTGTTGTCGTAGTTCGTACCTAATTTTAGCTGACCATTCTGCGTTTATCTCATGGATTTTATTCACTATTTCGGGGTTTGAACGGGCTGGTCTAATAAATCTATTTAATTCGTTTTCTTTTTTCTTGAAGCAGGTGGACGGTTCTGCGAGATTAGCCAAATGATGGAGACACTGGATATATTGGTAGAAGGCCCTTGTGATAAGTCGTTGACTGTAGTCCGAGGACCGATCCCTTTGGCTTTCCATTTTAGCATAAAGATAAGAAATAAATCAGTTAGAATTGGACTTAAATGGATATATGCGGGATAAATGGGCGTATAATTTGTCTTAGATCTTAAGGCACAATGAAATTGATTTTAGGACAACACGTGCTAGCAGACTACGAAGCAAGATAGAAGACAGACAAAATATGGCTTTAGTTACATGAAATTATCACGGATGATTTTATTTTAATGTGATAATATATTTAAATGAAGAGCATAAAGACAAATATAACAAAAAGTATAACAAAATGAACAAAACAAAGACTTACAAATTAATGGGCTCCTTAAATCCTCGACGCGTTTCGATACGATGATCTTTATCAAGAGGAAACAATGTCTGATTTGTGACTACTTAGTTGGGGTTTATATATGCTCGGAGAGGGGGGTGACACGTTTAACTCAATGATCGTTTGATTGGGCGCTTGCTTGATGATTAATTTAAATCCAATGGGCTCGACACGAGGAGTAAAAAATGGCTTCCGTCACGTGCTTAATCAGTTAATTAGGGGAGAGTGAGATAACATGTGCTCACCTAATCGTGCCGAATTGGGGTTAAAGACAGTGGGTATAGGGGCTTAGCGGACAAATCAATCAATCAACACATTACAATATTAAGTTAATGATGTACATAAAAAGTTACAATCAATTAATCAATAATCCTATCTAACAACATTTGGTTTAGTAGAGTACAAGGATCTATGAAATAATGAGCTTTAATCAAGTGGTTGGAAATCAGGACATTGTAAGGAGCCAAGGAGACAAATATTTATACGAGAGTGGTTACAATAAACATATACAACACTTTTCGGAGACTAATAATGGACAATAATATTGTTTTTAAAGTAAATTCTGACTAATAATGGACAATAATCTTGGTTTTTAAAGTATATTTTATGATTTATTATGGTTTTAAGACAAAATCTGACCTAAAAATAACCCAAGGTTTTTACGTGAAAAATCCGGCAGATCTCTGCCTGGCACGGGCTCGGTTAGGGATTAGGGGAGTGAATTAGAATAAACTAAAACAAAGATGCACTGGCCTAGGTTTCGATGCTGCTTAGGAAAAAAACACGCCTGTTAGAGGGTCTTCGCAGGGTTATCTTCAGGTCAGGTATATCTTATTTCCTAAACTTTAAAAAATTGTTGAAGGGTTTAGTCTTTTGCTGATGCTCTTCTACTATTAGATGGTCTATTTATAGTGAATGGATCTGTATTTTTAGTTGAGAAACTGAAGCGGTTGGGAACTATGAAAGCGGGTTTGACTAACTTCGAGCGAGTGTCTGGTAATCGGGGTCTACTCGCGGATGCGGTCTTTGGTTTCTGGATGATCTTATTTCTTTTTGAAGGGGAGGCAACTCTGGTAGGGGGCGCTTTGACTTTTTTGCTGGGTGTTCTAAGGGCCGTAACTCGGATAGGTTGTTTAGATTTTCCGGTAGGTGGCGCTGGAACAGGTTTAACAGAGAAGACAATGGGCGGCGACACAGATCTAACAGGCTTTGGGGATCTTACCCGGGGCTTGCGCTGTGGCTTTGGTGATGGCGGCACCGGCGACAGTCTGATCGGACTCGTTGAGTTGAGTGATACCGGAGACTGGGGTGGGGTGGGAAGCGCACTGGGGAGATACATCAGAAATGTATCAATTGTTTGTTGTCTCAGTCGCTTACCATAGTTTTTCTTTGCCCATGCAAGAGCCCGGTGACCCATATCCATAACCTGTTCTCCCGTGTGGTTGTAGTGGTGATCTGCGACATTTTCTAGCGACCAGTATAATTGTTCTTGGTAGTGTTGTCGTAGTTCGTACCTAATTTTAGCTGACCATTCTGCGTTTATCTCATGGATTTTATTCACTATTTCGGGGTTTGAACGGGCTGGTCTAATAAATCTATTTAATTCGTTTTCTTTTTTCTTGAAGCAGGTGGACGGTTCTGCGAGATTAGCCAAATGATGGAGACACTGGATATATTGGTAGAAGGCCCTTGTGATAAGTCGTTGACTGTAGTCCGAGGACCGATCCCTTTGGCTTTCCATTTTAGCATAAAGATAAGAAATAAATCAGTTAGAATTGGACTTAAATGGATATATGCGGGATAAATGGGCGTATAATTTGTCTTAGATCTTAAGGCACAATGAAATTGATTTTAGGACAACACGTGCTAGCAGACTACGAAGCAAGATAGAAGACAGACAAAATATGGCTTTAGTTACATGAAATTATCACGGATGATTTTATTTTAATGTGATAATATATTTAAATGAAGAGCATAAAGACAAATATAACAAAAAGTATAACAAAATGAACAAAACAAAGACTTACAAATTAATGGGCTCCTTAAATCCTCGACGCGTTTCGATACGATGATCTTTATCAAGAGGAAACAATGTCTGATTTGTGACTACTTAGTTGGGGTTTATATATGCTCGGAGAGGGGGGTGACACGTTTAACTCAATGATCGTTTGATTGGGCGCTTGCTTGATGATTAATTTAAATCCAATGGGCTCGACACGAGGAGTAAAAAATGGCTTCCGTCACGTGCTTAATCAGTTAATTAGGGGAGAGTGAGATAACATGTGCTCACCTAATCGTGCCGAATTGGGGTTAAAGACAGTGGGTATAGGGGCTTAGCGGACAAATCAATCAATCAACACATTACAATATTAAGTTAATGATGTACATAAAAAGTTACAATCAATTAATCAATAATCCTATCTAACAACATTTGGTTTAGTAGAGTACAAGGATCTATGAAATAATGAGCTTTAATCAAGTGGTTGGAAATCAGGACATTGTAAGGAGCCAAGGAGACAAATATTTATACGAGAGTGGTTACAATAAACATATACAACACTTTTCGGAGACTAATAATGGACAATAATATTGTTTTTAAAGTAAATTCTGACTAATAATGGACAATAATCTTGGTTTTTAAAGTATATTTTATGATTTATTATGGTTTTAAGACAAAATCTGACCTAAAAATAACCCAAGGTTTTTACGTGAAAAATCCGGCAGATCTCTGCCTGGCACGGGCTCGGTTAGGGATTAGGGGAGTGAATTAGAATAAACTAAAACAAAGATGCACTGGCCTAGGTTTCGATGCTGCTTAGGAAAAAAACACGCCTGTTAGAGGGTCTTCGCAGGGTTATCTTCAGGTCAGGTATATCTTATTTCCTAAACTTTAAAAAATTGTTGAAGGGTTTAGTCTTTTGCTGATGCTCTTCTACTATTAGATGGTCTATTTATAGTGAATGGATCTGTATTTTTAGTTGAGAAACTGAAGCGGTTGGGAACTATGAAAGCGGGTTTGACTAACTTCGAGCGAGTGTCTGGTAATCGGGGTCTACTCGCGGATGCGGTCTTTGGTTTCTGGATGATCTTATTTCTTTTTGAAGGGGAGGCAACTCTGGTAGGGGGCGCTTTGACTTTTTTGCTGGGTGTTCTAAGGGCCGTAACTCGGATAGGTTGTTTAGATTTTCCGGTAGGTGGCGCTGGAACAGGTTTAACAGAGAAGACAATGGGCGGCGACACAGATCTAACAGGCTTTGGGGATCTTACCCGGGGCTTGCGCTGTGGCTTTGGTGATGGCGGCACCGGCGACAGTCTGATCGGACTCGTTGAGTTGAGTGATACCGGAGACTGGGGTGGGGTGGGAAGCGCACTGGGGAGATACATCAGAAATGTATCAATTGTTTGTTGTCTCAGTCGCTTACCATAGTTTTTCTTTGCCCATGCAAGAGCCCGGTGACCCATATCCATAACCTGTTCTCCCGTGTGGTTGTAGTGGTGATCTGCGACATTTTCTAGCGACCAGTATAATTGTTCTTGGTAGTGTTGTCGTAGTTCGTACCTAATTTTAGCTGACCATTCTGCGTTTATCTCATGGATTTTATTCACTATTTCGGGGTTTGAACGGGCTGGTCTAATAAATCTATTTAATTCGTTTTCTTTTTTCTTGAAGCAGGTGGACGGTTCTGCGAGATTAGCCAAATGATGGAGACACTGGATATATTGGTAGAAGGCCCTTGTGATAAGTCGTTGACTGTAGTCCGAGGACCGATCCCTTTGGCTTTCCATTTTAGCATAAAGATAAGAAATAAATCAGTTAGAATTGGACTTAAATGGATATATGCGGGATAAATGGGCGTATAATTTGTCTTAGATCTTAAGGCACAATGAAATTGATTTTAGGACAACACGTGCTAGCAGACTACGAAGCAAGATAGAAGACAGACAAAATATGGCTTTAGTTACATGAAATTATCACGGATGATTTTATTTTAATGTGATAATATATTTAAATGAAGAGCATAAAGACAAATATAACAAAAAGTATAACAAAATGAACAAAACAAAGACTTACAAATTAATGGGCTCCTTAAATCCTCGACGCGTTTCGATACGATGATCTTTATCAAGAGGAAACAATGTCTGATTTGTGACTACTTAGTTGGGGTTTATATATGCTCGGAGAGGGGGGTGACACGTTTAACTCAATGATCGTTTGATTGGGCGCTTGCTTGATGATTAATTTAAATCCAATGGGCTCGACACGAGGAGTAAAAAATGGCTTCCGTCACGTGCTTAATCAGTTAATTAGGGGAGAGTGAGATAACATGTGCTCACCTAATCGTGCCGAATTGGGGTTAAAGACAGTGGGTATAGGGGCTTAGCGGACAAATCAATCAATCAACACATTACAATATTAAGTTAATGATGTACATAAAAAGTTACAATCAATTAATCAATAATCCTATCTAACAACATTTGGTTTAGTAGAGTACAAGGATCTATGAAATAATGAGCTTTAATCAAGTGGTTGGAAATCAGGACATTGTAAGGAGCCAAGGAGACAAATATTTATACGAGAGTGGTTACAATAAACATATACAACACTTTTCGGAGACTAATAATGGACAATAATATTGTTTTTAAAGTAAATTCTGACTAATAATGGACAATAATCTTGGTTTTTAAAGTATATTTTATGATTTATTATGGTTTTAAGACAAAATCTGACCTAAAAATAACCCAAGGTTTTTACGTGAAAAATCCGGCAGATCTCTGCCTGGCACGGGCTCGGTTAGGGATTAGGGGAGTGAATTAGAATAAACTAAAACAAAGATGCACTGGCCTAGGTTTCGATGCTGCTTAGGAAAAAAACACGCCTGTTAGAGGGTCTTCGCAGGGTTATCTTCAGGTCAGGTATATCTTATTTCCTAAACTTTAAAAAATTGTTGAAGGGTTTAGTCTTTTGCTGATGCTCTTCTACTATTAGATGGTCTATTTATAGTGAATGGATCTGTATTTTTAGTTGAGAAACTGAAGCGGTTGGGAACTATGAAAGCGGGTTTGACTAACTTCGAGCGAGTGTCTGGTAATCGGGGTCTACTCGCGGATGCGGTCTTTGGTTTCTGGATGATCTTATTTCTTTTTGAAGGGGAGGCAACTCTGGTAGGGGGCGCTTTGACTTTTTTGCTGGGTGTTCTAAGGGCCGTAACTCGGATAGGTTGTTTAGATTTTCCGGTAGGTGGCGCTGGAACAGGTTTAACAGAGAAGACAATGGGCGGCGACACAGATCTAACAGGCTTTGGGGATCTTACCCGGGGCTTGCGCTGTGGCTTTGGTGATGGCGGCACCGGCGACAGTCTGATCGGACTCGTTGAGTTGAGTGATACCGGAGACTGGGGTGGGGTGGGAAGCGCACTGGGGAGATACATCAGAAATGTATCAATTGTTTGTTGTCTCAGTCGCTTACCATAGTTTTTCTTTGCCCATGCAAGAGCCCGGTGACCCATATCCATAACCTGTTCTCCCGTGTGGTTGTAGTGGTGATCTGCGACATTTTCTAGCGACCAGTATAATTGTTCTTGGTAGTGTTGTCGTAGTTCGTACCTAATTTTAGCTGACCATTCTGCGTTTATCTCATGGATTTTATTCACTATTTCGGGGTTTGAACGGGCTGGTCTAATAAATCTATTTAATTCGTTTTCTTTTTTCTTGAAGCAGGTGGACGGTTCTGCGAGATTAGCCAAATGATGGAGACACTGGATATATTGGTAGAAGGCCCTTGTGATAAGTCGTTGACTGTAGTCCGAGGACCGATCCCTTTGGCTTTCCATTTTAGCATAAAGATAAGAAATAAATCAGTTAGAATTGGACTTAAATGGATATATGCGGGATAAATGGGCGTATAATTTGTCTTAGATCTTAAGGCACAATGAAATTGATTTTAGGACAACACGTGCTAGCAGACTACGAAGCAAGATAGAAGACAGACAAAATATGGCTTTAGTTACATGAAATTATCACGGATGATTTTATTTTAATGTGATAATATATTTAAATGAAGAGCATAAAGACAAATATAACAAAAAGTATAACAAAATGAACAAAACAAAGACTTACAAATTAATGGGCTCCTTAAATCCTCGACGCGTTTCGATACGATGATCTTTATCAAGAGGAAACAATGTCTGATTTGTGACTACTTAGTTGGGGTTTATATATGCTCGGAGAGGGGGGTGACACGTTTAACTCAATGATCGTTTGATTGGGCGCTTGCTTGATGATTAATTTAAATCCAATGGGCTCGACACGAGGAGTAAAAAATGGCTTCCGTCACGTGCTTAATCAGTTAATTAGGGGAGAGTGAGATAACATGTGCTCACCTAATCGTGCCGAATTGGGGTTAAAGACAGTGGGTATAGGGGCTTAGCGGACAAATCAATCAATCAACACATTACAATATTAAGTTAATGATGTACATAAAAAGTTACAATCAATTAATCAATAATCCTATCTAACAACATTTGGTTTAGTAGAGTACAAGGATCTATGAAATAATGAGCTTTAATCAAGTGGTTGGAAATCAGGACATTGTAAGGAGCCAAGGAGACAAATATTTATACGAGAGTGGTTACAATAAACATATACAACACTTTTCGGAGACTAATAATGGACAATAATATTGTTTTTAAAGTAAATTCTGACTAATAATGGACAATAATCTTGGTTTTTAAAGTATATTTTATGATTTATTATGGTTTTAAGACAAAATCTGACCTAAAAATAACCCAAGGTTTTTACGTGAAAAATCCGGCAGATCTCTGCCTGGCACGGGCTCGGTTAGGGATTAGGGGAGTGAATTAGAATAAACTAAAACAAAGATGCACTGGCCTAGGTTTCGATGCTGCTTAGGAAAAAAACACGCCTGTTAGAGGGTCTTCGCAGGGTTATCTTCAGGTCAGGTATATCTTATTTCCTAAACTTTAAAAAATTGTTGAAGGGTTTAGTCTTTTGCTGATGCTCTTCTACTATTAGATGGTCTATTTATAGTGAATGGATCTGTATTTTTAGTTGAGAAACTGAAGCGGTTGGGAACTATGAAAGCGGGTTTGACTAACTTCGAGCGAGTGTCTGGTAATCGGGGTCTACTCGCGGATGCGGTCTTTGGTTTCTGGATGATCTTATTTCTTTTTGAAGGGGAGGCAACTCTGGTAGGGGGCGCTTTGACTTTTTTGCTGGGTGTTCTAAGGGCCGTAACTCGGATAGGTTGTTTAGATTTTCCGGTAGGTGGCGCTGGAACAGGTTTAACAGAGAAGACAATGGGCGGCGACACAGATCTAACAGGCTTTGGGGATCTTACCCGGGGCTTGCGCTGTGGCTTTGGTGATGGCGGCACCGGCGACAGTCTGATCGGACTCGTTGAGTTGAGTGATACCGGAGACTGGGGTGGGGTGGGAAGCGCACTGGGGAGATACATCAGAAATGTATCAATTGTTTGTTGTCTCAGTCGCTTACCATAGTTTTTCTTTGCCCATGCAAGAGCCCGGTGACCCATATCCATAACCTGTTCTCCCGTGTGGTTGTAGTGGTGATCTGCGACATTTTCTAGCGACCAGTATAATTGTTCTTGGTAGTGTTGTCGTAGTTCGTACCTAATTTTAGCTGACCATTCTGCGTTTATCTCATGGATTTTATTCACTATTTCGGGGTTTGAACGGGCTGGTCTAATAAATCTATTTAATTCGTTTTCTTTTTTCTTGAAGCAGGTGGACGGTTCTGCGAGATTAGCCAAATGATGGAGACACTGGATATATTGGTAGAAGGCCCTTGTGATAAGTCGTTGACTGTAGTCCGAGGACCGATCCCTTTGGCTTTCCATTTTAGCATAAAGATAAGAAATAAATCAGTTAGAATTGGACTTAAATGGATATATGCGGGATAAATGGGCGTATAATTTGTCTTAGATCTTAAGGCACAATGAAATTGATTTTAGGACAACACGTGCTAGCAGACTACGAAGCAAGATAGAAGACAGACAAAATATGGCTTTAGTTACATGAAATTATCACGGATGATTTTATTTTAATGTGATAATATATTTAAATGAAGAGCATAAAGACAAATATAACAAAAAGTATAACAAAATGAACAAAACAAAGACTTACAAATTAATGGGCTCCTTAAATCCTCGACGCGTTTCGATACGATGATCTTTATCAAGAGGAAACAATGTCTGATTTGTGACTACTTAGTTGGGGTTTATATATGCTCGGAGAGGGGGGTGACACGTTTAACTCAATGATCGTTTGATTGGGCGCTTGCTTGATGATTAATTTAAATCCAATGGGCTCGACACGAGGAGTAAAAAATGGCTTCCGTCACGTGCTTAATCAGTTAATTAGGGGAGAGTGAGATAACATGTGCTCACCTAATCGTGCCGAATTGGGGTTAAAGACAGTGGGTATAGGGGCTTAGCGGACAAATCAATCAATCAATTAAGTTAATGATGTACATAAAAAGTTACAATCAATTAATCAATAATCCTATCTAACAACATTTGGTTTAGTAGAGTACAAGGATCTATGAAATAATGAGCTTTAATCAAGTGGTTGGAAATCAGGACATTGTAAGGAGCCAAGGAGACAAATATTTATACGAGAGTGGTTACAATAAACATATACAACACTTTTCGGAGACTAATAATGGACAATAATATTGTTTTTAAAGTAAATTCTGACTAATAATGGACAATAATCTTGGTTTTTAAAGTATATTTTATGATTTATTATGGTTTTAAGACAAAATCTGACCTAAAAATAACCCAAGGTTTTTACGTGAAAAATCCGGCAGATCTCTGCCTGGCACGGGCTCGGTTAGGGATTAGGGGAGTGAATTAGAATAAACTAAAACAAAGATGCACTGGCCTAGGTTTCGATGCTGCTTAGGAAAAAAACACGCCTGTTAGAGGGTCTTCGCAGGGTTATCTTCAGGTCAGGTATATCTTATTTCCTAAACTTTAAAAAATTGTTGAAGGGTTTAGTCTTTTGCTGATGCTCTTCTACTATTAGATGGTCTATTTATAGTGAATGGATCTGTATTTTTAGTTGAGAAACTGAAGCGGTTGGGAACTATGAAAGCGGGTTTGACTAACTTCGAGCGAGTGTCTGGTAATCGGGGTCTACTCGCGGATGCGGTCTTTGGTTTCTGGATGATCTTATTTCTTTTTGAAGGGGAGGCAACTCTGGTAGGGGGCGCTTTGACTTTTTTGCTGGGTGTTCTAAGGGCCGTAACTCGGATAGGTTGTTTAGATTTTCCGGTAGGTGGCGCTGGAACAGGTTTAACAGAGAAGACAATGGGCGGCGACACAGATCTAACAGGCTTTGGGGATCTTACCCGGGGCTTGCGCTGTGGCTTTGGTGATGGCGGCACCGGCGACAGTCTGATCGGACTCGTTGAGTTGAGTGATACCGGAGACTGGGGTGGGGTGGGAAGCGCACTGGGGAGATACATCAGAAATGTATCAATTGTTTGTTGTCTCAGTCGCTTACCATAGTTTTTCTTTGCCCATGCAAGAGCCCGGTGACCCATATCCATAACCTGTTCTCCCGTGTGGTTGTAGTGGTGATCTGCGACATTTTCTAGCGACCAGTATAATTGTTCTTGGTAGTGTTGTCGTAGTTCGTACCTAATTTTAGCTGACCATTCTGCGTTTATCTCATGGATTTTATTCACTATTTCGGGGTTTGAACGGGCTGGTCTAATAAATCTATTTAATTCGTTTTCTTTTTTCTTGAAGCAGGTGGACGGTTCTGCGAGATTAGCCAAATGATGGAGACACTGGATATATTGGTAGAAGGCCCTTGTGATAAGTCGTTGACTGTAGTCCGAGGACCGATCCCTTTGGCTTTCCATTTTAGCATAAAGATAAGAAATAAATCAGTTAGAATTGGACTTAAATGGATATATGCGGGATAAATGGGCGTATAATTTGTCTTAGATCTTAAGGCACAATGAAATTGATTTTAGGACAACACGTGCTAGCAGACTACGAAGCAAGATAGAAGACAGACAAAATATGGCTTTAGTTACATGAAATTATCACGGATGATTTTATTTTAATGTGATAATATATTTAAATGAAGAGCATAAAGACAAATATAACAAAAAGTATAACAAAATGAACAAAACAAAGACTTACAAATTAATGGGCTCCTTAAATCCTCGACGCGTTTCGATACGATGATCTTTATCAAGAGGAAACAATGTCTGATTTGTGACTACTTAGTTGGGGTTTATATATGCTCGGAGAGGGGGGTGACACGTTTAACTCAATGATCGTTTGATTGGGCGCTTGCTTGATGATTAATTTAAATCCAATGGGCTCGACACGAGGAGTAAAAAATGGCTTCCGTCACGTGCTTAATCAGTTAATTAGGGGAGAGTGAGATAACATGTGCTCACCTAATCGTGCCGAATTGGGGTTAAAGACAGTGGGTATAGGGGCTTAGCGGACAAATCAATCAATCAACACATTACAATATTAAGTTAATGATGTACATAAAAAGTTACAATCAATTAATCAATAATCCTATCTAACAACATTTGGTTTAGTAGAGTACAAGGATCTATGAAATAATGAGCTTTAATCAAGTGGTTGGAAATCAGGACATTGTAAGGAGCCAAGGAGACAAATATTTATACGAGAGTGGTTACAATAAACATATACAACACTTTTCGGAGACTAATAATGGACAATAATATTGTTTTTAAAGTAAATTCTGACTAATAATGGACAATAATCTTGGTTTTTAAAGTATATTTTATGATTTATTATGGTTTTAAGACAAAATCTGACCTAAAAATAACCCAAGGTTTTTACGTGAAAAATCCGGCAGATCTCTGCCTGGCACGGGCTCGGTTAGGGATTAGGGGAGTGAATTAGAATAAACTAAAACAAAGATGCACTGGCCTAGGTTTCGATGCTGCTTAGGAAAAAAACACGCCTGTTAGAGGGTCTTCGCAGGGTTATCTTCAGGTCAGGTATATCTTATTTCCTAAACTTTAAAAAATTGTTGAAGGGTTTAGTCTTTTGCTGATGCTCTTCTACTATTAGATGGTCTATTTATAGTGAATGGATCTGTATTTTTAGTTGAGAAACTGAAGCGGTTGGGAACTATGAAAGCGGGTTTGACTAACTTCGAGCGAGTGTCTGGTAATCGGGGTCTACTCGCGGATGCGGTCTTTGGTTTCTGGATGATCTTATTTCTTTTTGAAGGGGAGGCAACTCTGGTAGGGGGCGCTTTGACTTTTTTGCTGGGTGTTCTAAGGGCCGTAACTCGGATAGGTTGTTTAGATTTTCCGGTAGGTGGCGCTGGAACAGGTTTAACAGAGAAGACAATGGGCGGCGACACAGATCTAACAGGCTTTGGGGATCTTACCCGGGGCTTGCGCTGTGGCTTTGGTGATGGCGGCACCGGCGACAGTCTGATCGGACTCGTTGAGTTGAGTGATACCGGAGACTGGGGTGGGGTGGGAAGCGCACTGGGGAGATACATCAGAAATGTATCAATTGTTTGTTGTCTCAGTCGCTTACCATAGTTTTTCTTTGCCCATGCAAGAGCCCGGTGACCCATATCCATAACCTGTTCTCCCGTGTGGTTGTAGTGGTGATCTGCGACATTTTCTAGCGACCAGTATAATTGTTCTTGGTAGTGTTGTCGTAGTTCGTACCTAATTTTAGCTGACCATTCTGCGTTTATCTCATGGATTTTATTCACTATTTCGGGGTTTGAACGGGCTGGTCTAATAAATCTATTTAATTCGTTTTCTTTTTTCTTGAAGCAGGTGGACGGTTCTGCGAGATTAGCCAAATGATGGAGACACTGGATATATTGGTAGAAGGCCCTTGTGATAAGTCGTTGACTGTAGTCCGAGGACCGATCCCTTTGGCTTTCCATTTTAGCATAAAGATAAGAAATAAATCAGTTAGAATTGGACTTAAATGGATATATGCGGGATAAATGGGCGTATAATTTGTCTTAGATCTTAAGGCACAATGAAATTGATTTTAGGACAACACGTGCTAGCAGACTACGAAGCAAGATAGAAGACAGACAAAATATGGCTTTAGTTACATGAAATTATCACGGATGATTTTATTTTAATGTGATAATATATTTAAATGAAGAGCATAAAGACAAATATAACAAAAAGTATAACAAAATGAACAAAACAAAGACTTACAAATTAATGGGCTCCTTAAATCCTCGACGCGTTTCGATACGATGATCTTTATCAAGAGGAAACAATGTCTGATTTGTGACTACTTAGTTGGGGTTTATATATGCTCGGAGAGGGGGGTGACACGTTTAACTCAATGATCGTTTGATTGGGCGCTTGCTTGATGATTAATTTAAATCCAATGGGCTCGACACGAGGAGTAAAAAATGGCTTCCGTCACGTGCTTAATCAGTTAATTAGGGGAGAGTGAGATAACATGTGCTCACCTAATCGTGCCGAATTGGGGTTAAAGACAGTGGGTATAGGGGCTTAGCGGACAAATCAATCAATCAACACATTACAATATTAAGTTAATGATGTACATAAAAAGTTACAATCAATTAATCAATAATCCTATCTAACAACATTTGGTTTAGTAGAGTACAAGGATCTATGAAATAATGAGCTTTAATCAAGTGGTTGGAAATCAGGACATTGTAAGGAGCCAAGGAGACAAATATTTATACGAGAGTGGTTACAATAAACATATACAACACTTTTCGGAGACTAATAATGGACAATAATATTGTTTTTAAAGTAAATTCTGACTAATAATGGACAATAATCTTGGTTTTTAAAGTATATTTTATGATTTATTATGGTTTTAAGACAAAATCTGACCTAAAAATAACCCAAGGTTTTTACGTGAAAAATCCGGCAGATCTCTGCCTGGCACGGGCTCGGTTAGGGATTAGGGGAGTGAATTAGAATAAACTAAAACAAAGATGCACTGGCCTAGGTTTCGATGCTGCTTAGGAAAAAAACACGCCTGTTAGAGGGTCTTCGCAGGGTTATCTTCAGGTCAGGTATATCTTATTTCCTAAACTTTAAAAAATTGTTGAAGGGTTTAGTCTTTTGCTGATGCTCTTCTACTATTAGATGGTCTATTTATAGTGAATGGATCTGTATTTTTAGTTGAGAAACTGAAGCGGTTGGGAACTATGAAAGCGGGTTTGACTAACTTCGAGCGAGTGTCTGGTAATCGGGGTCTACTCGCGGATGCGGTCTTTGGTTTCTGGATGATCTTATTTCTTTTTGAAGGGGAGGCAACTCTGGTAGGGGGCGCTTTGACTTTTTTGCTGGGTGTTCTAAGGGCCGTAACTCGGATAGGTTGTTTAGATTTTCCGGTAGGTGGCGCTGGAACAGGTTTAACAGAGAAGACAATGGGCGGCGACACAGATCTAACAGGCTTTGGGGATCTTACCCGGGGCTTGCGCTGTGGCTTTGGTGATGGCGGCACCGGCGACAGTCTGATCGGACTCGTTGAGTTGAGTGATACCGGAGACTGGGGTGGGGTGGGAAGCGCACTGGGGAGATACATCAGAAATGTATCAATTGTTTGTTGTCTCAGTCGCTTACCATAGTTTTTCTTTGCCCATGCAAGAGCCCGGTGACCCATATCCATAACCTGTTCTCCCGTGTGGTTGTAGTGGTGATCTGCGACATTTTCTAGCGACCAGTATAATTGTTCTTGGTAGTGTTGTCGTAGTTCGTACCTAATTTTAGCTGACCATTCTGCGTTTATCTCATGGATTTTATTCACTATTTCGGGGTTTGAACGGGCTGGTCTAATAAATCTATTTAATTCGTTTTCTTTTTTCTTGAAGCAGGTGGACGGTTCTGCGAGATTAGCCAAATGATGGAGACACTGGATATATTGGTAGAAGGCCCTTGTGATAAGTCGTTGACTGTAGTCCGAGGACCGATCCCTTTGGCTTTCCATTTTAGCATAAAGATAAGAAATAAATCAGTTAGAATTGGACTTAAATGGATATATGCGGGATAAATGGGCGTATAATTTGTCTTAGATCTTAAGGCACAATGAAATTGATTTTAGGACAACACGTGCTAGCAGACTACGAAGCAAGATAGAAGACAGACAAAATATGGCTTTAGTTACATGAAATTATCACGGATGATTTTATTTTAATGTGATAATATATTTAAATGAAGAGCATAAAGACAAATATAACAAAAAGTATAACAAAATGAACAAAACAAAGACTTACAAATTAATGGGCTCCTTAAATCCTCGACGCGTTTCGATACGATGATCTTTATCAAGAGGAAACAATGTCTGATTTGTGACTACTTAGTTGGGGTTTATATATGCTCGGAGAGGGGGGTGACACGTTTAACTCAATGATCGTTTGATTGGGCGCTTGCTTGATGATTAATTTAAATCCAATGGGCTCGACACGAGGAGTAAAAAATGGCTTCCGTCACGTGCTTAATCAGTTAATTAGGGGAGAGTGAGATAACATGTGCTCACCTAATCGTGCCGAATTGGGGTTAAAGACAGTGGGTATAGGGGCTTAGCGGACAAATCAATCAATCAACACATTACAATATTAAGTTAATGATGTACATAAAAAGTTACAATCAATTAATCAATAATCCTATCTAACAACATTTGGTTTAGTAGAGTACAAGGATCTATGAAATAATGAGCTTTAATCAAGTGGTTGGAAATCAGGACATTGTAAGGAGCCAAGGAGACAAATATTTATACGAGAGTGGTTACAATAAACATATACAACACTTTTCGGAGACTAATAATGGACAATAATATTGTTTTTAAAGTAAATTCTGACTAATAATGGACAATAATCTTGGTTTTTAAAGTATATTTTATGATTTATTATGGTTTTAAGACAAAATCTGACCTAAAAATAACCCAAGGTTTTTACGTGAAAAATCCGGCAGATCTCTGCCTGGCACGGGCTCGGTTAGGGATTAGGGGAGTGAATTAGAATAAACTAAAACAAAGATGCACTGGCCTAGGTTTCGATGCTGCTTAGGAAAAAAACACGCCTGTTAGAGGGTCTTCGCAGGGTTATCTTCAGGTCAGGTATATCTTATTTCCTAAACTTTAAAAAATTGTTGAAGGGTTTAGTCTTTTGCTGATGCTCTTCTACTATTAGATGGTCTATTTATAGTGAATGGATCTGTATTTTTAGTTGAGAAACTGAAGCGGTTGGGAACTATGAAAGCGGGTTTGACTAACTTCGAGCGAGTGTCTGGTAATCGGGGTCTACTCGCGGATGCGGTCTTTGGTTTCTGGATGATCTTATTTCTTTTTGAAGGGGAGGCAACTCTGGTAGGGGGCGCTTTGACTTTTTTGCTGGGTGTTCTAAGGGCCGTAACTCGGATAGGTTGTTTAGATTTTCCGGTAGGTGGCGCTGGAACAGGTTTAACAGAGAAGACAATGGGCGGCGACACAGATCTAACAGGCTTTGGGGATCTTACCCGGGGCTTGCGCTGTGGCTTTGGTGATGGCGGCACCGGCGACAGTCTGATCGGACTCGTTGAGTTGAGTGATACCGGAGACTGGGGTGGGGTGGGAAGCGCACTGGGGAGATACATCAGAAATGTATCAATTGTTTGTTGTCTCAGTCGCTTACCATAGTTTTTCTTTGCCCATGCAAGAGCCCGGTGACCCATATCCATAACCTGTTCTCCCGTGTGGTTGTAGTGGTGATCTGCGACATTTTCTAGCGACCAGTATAATTGTTCTTGGTAGTGTTGTCGTAGTTCGTACCTAATTTTAGCTGACCATTCTGCGTTTATCTCATGGATTTTATTCACTATTTCGGGGTTTGAACGGGCTGGTCTAATAAATCTATTTAATTCGTTTTCTTTTTTCTTGAAGCAGGTGGACGGTTCTGCGAGATTAGCCAAATGATGGAGACACTGGATATATTGGTAGAAGGCCCTTGTGATAAGTCGTTGACTGTAGTCCGAGGACCGATCCCTTTGGCTTTCCATTTTAGCATAAAGATAAGAAATAAATCAGTTAGAATTGGACTTAAATGGATATATGCGGGATAAATGGGCGTATAATTTGTCTTAGATCTTAAGGCACAATGAAATTGATTTTAGGACAACACGTGCTAGCAGACTACGAAGCAAGATAGAAGACAGACAAAATATGGCTTTAGTTACATGAAATTATCACGGATGATTTTATTTTAATGTGATAATATATTTAAATGAAGAGCATAAAGACAAATATAACAAAAAGTATAACAAAATGAACAAAACAAAGACTTACAAATTAATGGGCTCCTTAAATCCTCGACGCGTTTCGATACGATGATCTTTATCAAGAGGAAACAATGTCTGATTTGTGACTACTTAGTTGGGGTTTATATATGCTCGGAGAGGGGGGTGACACGTTTAACTCAATGATCGTTTGATTGGGCGCTTGCTTGATGATTAATTTAAATCCAATGGGCTCGACACGAGGAGTAAAAAATGGCTTCCGTCACGTGCTTAATCAGTTAATTAGGGGAGAGTGAGATAACATGTGCTCACCTAATCGTGCCGAATTGGGGTTAAAGACAGTGGGTATAGGGGCTTAGCGGACAAATCAATCAATCAACACATTACAATATTAAGTTAATGATGTACATAAAAAGTTACAATCAATTAATCAATAATCCTATCTAACAACATTTGGTTTAGTAGAGTACAAGGATCTATGAAATAATGAGCTTTAATCAAGTGGTTGGAAATCAGGACATTGTAAGGAGCCAAGGAGACAAATATTTATACGAGAGTGGTTACAATAAACATATACAACACTTTTCGGAGACTAATAATGGACAATAATATTGTTTTTAAAGTAAATTCTGACTAATAATGGACAATAATCTTGGTTTTTAAAGTATATTTTATGATTTATTATGGTTTTAAGACAAAATCTGACCTAAAAATAACCCAAGGTTTTTACGTGAAAAATCCGGCAGATCTCTGCCTGGCACGGGCTCGGTTAGGGATTAGGGGAGTGAATTAGAATAAACTAAAACAAAGATGCACTGGCCTAGGTTTCGATGCTGCTTAGGAAAAAAACACGCCTGTTAGAGGGTCTTCGCAGGGTTATCTTCAGGTCAGGTATATCTTATTTCCTAAACTTTAAAAAATTGTTGAAGGGTTTAGTCTTTTGCTGATGCTCTTCTACTATTAGATGGTCTATTTATAGTGAATGGATCTGTATTTTTAGTTGAGAAACTGAAGCGGTTGGGAACTATGAAAGCGGGTTTGACTAACTTCGAGCGAGTGTCTGGTAATCGGGGTCTACTCGCGGATGCGGTCTTTGGTTTCTGGATGATCTTATTTCTTTTTGAAGGGGAGGCAACTCTGGTAGGGGGCGCTTTGACTTTTTTGCTGGGTGTTCTAAGGGCCGTAACTCGGATAGGTTGTTTAGATTTTCCGGTAGGTGGCGCTGGAACAGGTTTAACAGAGAAGACAATGGGCGGCGACACAGATCTAACAGGCTTTGGGGATCTTACCCGGGGCTTGCGCTGTGGCTTTGGTGATGGCGGCACCGGCGACAGTCTGATCGGACTCGTTGAGTTGAGTGATACCGGAGACTGGGGTGGGGTGGGAAGCGCACTGGGGAGATACATCAGAAATGTATCAATTGTTTGTTGTCTCAGTCGCTTACCATAGTTTTTCTTTGCCCATGCAAGAGCCCGGTGACCCATATCCATAACCTGTTCTCCCGTGTGGTTGTAGTGGTGATCTGCGACATTTTCTAGCGACCAGTATAATTGTTCTTGGTAGTGTTGTCGTAGTTCGTACCTAATTTTAGCTGACCATTCTGCGTTTATCTCATGGATTTTATTCACTATTTCGGGGTTTGAACGGGCTGGTCTAATAAATCTATTTAATTCGTTTTCTTTTTTCTTGAAGCAGGTGGACGGTTCTGCGAGATTAGCCAAATGATGGAGACACTGGATATATTGGTAGAAGGCCCTTGTGATAAGTCGTTGACTGTAGTCCGAGGACCGATCCCTTTGGCTTTCCATTTTAGCATAAAGATAAGAAATAAATCAGTTAGAATTGGACTTAAATGGATATATGCGGGATAAATGGGCGTATAATTTGTCTTAGATCTTAAGGCACAATGAAATTGATTTTAGGACAACACGTGCTAGCAGACTACGAAGCAAGATAGAAGACAGACAAAATATGGCTTTAGTTACATGAAATTATCACGGATGATTTTATTTTAATGTGATAATATATTTAAATGAAGAGCATAAAGACAAATATAACAAAAAGTATAACAAAATGAACAAAACAAAGACTTACAAATTAATGGGCTCCTTAAATCCTCGACGCGTTTCGATACGATGATCTTTATCAAGAGGAAACAATGTCTGATTTGTGACTACTTAGTTGGGGTTTATATATGCTCGGAGAGGGGGGTGACACGTTTAACTCAATGATCGTTTGATTGGGCGCTTGCTTGATGATTAATTTAAATCCAATGGGCTCGACACGAGGAGTAAAAAATGGCTTCCGTCACGTGCTTAATCAGTTAATTAGGGGAGAGTGAGATAACATGTGCTCACCTAATCGTGCCGAATTGGGGTTAAAGACAGTGGGTATAGGGGCTTAGCGGACAAATCAATCAATCAACACATTACAATATTAAGTTAATGATGTACATAAAAAGTTACAATCAATTAATCAATAATCCTATCTAACAACATTTGGTTTAGTAGAGTACAAGGATCTATGAAATAATGAGCTTTAATCAAGTGGTTGGAAATCAGGACATTGTAAGGAGCCAAGGAGACAAATATTTATACGAGAGTGGTTACAATAAACATATACAACACTTTTCGGAGACTAATAATGGACAATAATATTGTTTTTAAAGTAAATTCTGACTAATAATGGACAATAATCTTGGTTTTTAAAGTATATTTTATGATTTATTATGGTTTTAAGACAAAATCTGACCTAAAAATAACCCAAGGTTTTTACGTGAAAAATCCGGCAGATCTCTGCCTGGCACGGGCTCGGTTAGGGATTAGGGGAGTGAATTAGAATAAACTAAAACAAAGATGCACTGGCCTAGGTTTCGATGCTGCTTAGGAAAAAAACACGCCTGTTAGAGGGTCTTCGCAGGGTTATCTTCAGGTCAGGTATATCTTATTTCCTAAACTTTAAAAAATTGTTGAAGGGTTTAGTCTTTTGCTGATGCTCTTCTACTATTAGATGGTCTATTTATAGTGAATGGATCTGTATTTTTAGTTGAGAAACTGAAGCGGTTGGGAACTATGAAAGCGGGTTTGACTAACTTCGAGCGAGTGTCTGGTAATCGGGGTCTACTCGCGGATGCGGTCTTTGGTTTCTGGATGATCTTATTTCTTTTTGAAGGGGAGGCAACTCTGGTAGGGGGCGCTTTGACTTTTTTGCTGGGTGTTCTAAGGGCCGTAACTCGGATAGGTTGTTTAGATTTTCCGGTAGGTGGCGCTGGAACAGGTTTAACAGAGAAGACAATGGGCGGCGACACAGATCTAACAGGCTTTGGGGATCTTACCCGGGGCTTGCGCTGTGGCTTTGGTGATGGCGGCACCGGCGACAGTCTGATCGGACTCGTTGAGTTGAGTGATACCGGAGACTGGGGTGGGGTGGGAAGCGCACTGGGGAGATACATCAGAAATGTATCAATTGTTTGTTGTCTCAGTCGCTTACCATAGTTTTTCTTTGCCCATGCAAGAGCCCGGTGACCCATATCCATAACCTGTTCTCCCGTGTGGTTGTAGTGGTGATCTGCGACATTTTCTAGCGACCAGTATAATTGTTCTTGGTAGTGTTGTCGTAGTTCGTACCTAATTTTAGCTGACCATTCTGCGTTTATCTCATGGATTTTATTCACTATTTCGGGGTTTGAACGGGCTGGTCTAATAAATCTATTTAATTCGTTTTCTTTTTTCTTGAAGCAGGTGGACGGTTCTGCGAGATTAGCCAAATGATGGAGACACTGGATATATTGGTAGAAGGCCCTTGTGATAAGTCGTTGACTGTAGTCCGAGGACCGATCCCTTTGGCTTTCCATTTTAGCATAAAGATAAGAAATAAATCAGTTAGAATTGGACTTAAATGGATATATGCGGGATAAATGGGCGTATAATTTGTCTTAGATCTTAAGGCACAATGAAATTGATTTTAGGACAACACGTGCTAGCAGACTACGAAGCAAGATAGAAGACAGACAAAATATGGCTTTAGTTACATGAAATTATCACGGATGATTTTATTTTAATGTGATAATATATTTAAATGAAGAGCATAAAGACAAATATAACAAAAAGTATAACAAAATGAACAAAACAAAGACTTACAAATTAATGGGCTCCTTAAATCCTCGACGCGTTTCGATACGATGATCTTTATCAAGAGGAAACAATGTCTGATTTGTGACTACTTAGTTGGGGTTTATATATGCTCGGAGAGGGGGGTGACACGTTTAACTCAATGATCGTTTGATTGGGCGCTTGCTTGATGATTAATTTAAATCCAATGGGCTCGACACGAGGAGTAAAAAATGGCTTCCGTCACGTGCTTAATCAGTTAATTAGGGGAGAGTGAGATAACATGTGCTCACCTAATCGTGCCGAATTGGGGTTAAAGACAGTGGGTATAGGGGCTTAGCGGACAAATCAATCAATCAACACATTACAATATTAAGTTAATGATGTACATAAAAAGTTACAATCAATTAATCAATAATCCTATCTAACAACATTTGGTTTAGTAGAGTACAAGGATCTATGAAATAATGAGCTTTAATCAAGTGGTTGGAAATCAGGACATTGTAAGGAGCCAAGGAGACAAATATTTATACGAGAGTGGTTACAATAAACATATACAACACTTTTCGGAGACTAATAATGGACAATAATATTGTTTTTAAAGTAAATTCTGACTAATAATGGACAATAATCTTGGTTTTTAAAGTATATTTTATGATTTATTATGGTTTTAAGACAAAATCTGACCTAAAAATAACCCAAGGTTTTTACGTGAAAAATCCGGCAGATCTCTGCCTGGCACGGGCTCGGTTAGGGATTAGGGGAGTGAATTAGAATAAACTAAAACAAAGATGCACTGGCCTAGGTTTCGATGCTGCTTAGGAAAAAAACACGCCTGTTAGAGGGTCTTCGCAGGGTTATCTTCAGGTCAGGTATATCTTATTTCCTAAACTTTAAAAAATTGTTGAAGGGTTTAGTCTTTTGCTGATGCTCTTCTACTATTAGATGGTCTATTTATAGTGAATGGATCTGTATTTTTAGTTGAGAAACTGAAGCGGTTGGGAACTATGAAAGCGGGTTTGACTAACTTCGAGCGAGTGTCTGGTAATCGGGGTCTACTCGCGGATGCGGTCTTTGGTTTCTGGATGATCTTATTTCTTTTTGAAGGGGAGGCAACTCTGGTAGGGGGCGCTTTGACTTTTTTGCTGGGTGTTCTAAGGGCCGTAACTCGGATAGGTTGTTTAGATTTTCCGGTAGGTGGCGCTGGAACAGGTTTAACAGAGAAGACAATGGGCGGCGACACAGATCTAACAGGCTTTGGGGATCTTACCCGGGGCTTGCGCTGTGGCTTTGGTGATGGCGGCACCGGCGACAGTCTGATCGGACTCGTTGAGTTGAGTGATACCGGAGACTGGGGTGGGGTGGGAAGCGCACTGGGGAGATACATCAGAAATGTATCAATTGTTTGTTGTCTCAGTCGCTTACCATAGTTTTTCTTTGCCCATGCAAGAGCCCGGTGACCCATATCCATAACCTGTTCTCCCGTGTGGTTGTAGTGGTGATCTGCGACATTTTCTAGCGACCAGTATAATTGTTCTTGGTAGTGTTGTCGTAGTTCGTACCTAATTTTAGCTGACCATTCTGCGTTTATCTCATGGATTTTATTCACTATTTCGGGGTTTGAACGGGCTGGTC
Organism: Patella depressa; assembly: GCA_948474765.1. Lineage (NCBI taxonomy): Eukaryota > Metazoa > Mollusca > Gastropoda > Patellidae > Patella > Patella depressa. The sequence goes on from OX419718.1 coordinate 6,363,452, forward strand.
TAATAAATCTATTTAATTCGTTTTCTTTTTTCTTGAAGCAGGTGGACGGTTCTGCGAGATTAGCCAAATGATGGAGACACTGGATATATTGGTAGAAGGCCCTTGTGATAAGTCGTTGACTGTAGTCCGAGGACCGATCCCTTTGGCTTTCCATTTTAGCATAAAGATAAGAAATAAATCAGTTAGAATTGGACTTAAATGGATATATGCGGGATAAATGGGCGTATAATTTGTCTTAGATCTTAAGGCACAATGAAATTGATTTTAGGACAACACGTGCTAGCAGACTACGAAGCAAGATAGAAGACAGACAAAATATGGCTTTAGTTACATGAAATTATCACGGATGATTTTATTTTAATGTGATAATATATTTAAATGAAGAGCATAAAGACAAATATAACAAAAAGTATAACAAAATGAACAAAACAAAGACTTACAAATTAATGGGCTCCTTAAATCCTCGACGCGTTTCGATACGATGATCTTTATCAAGAGGAAACAATGTCTGATTTGTGACTACTTAGTTGGGGTTTATATATGCTCGGAGAGGGGGGGTGACACGTTTAACTCAATGATCGTTTGATTGGGCGCTTGCTTGATGATTAATTTAAATCCAATGGGCTCGACACGAGGAGTAAAAAATGGCTTCCGTCACGTGCTTAATCAGTTAATTAGGGGAGAGTGAGATAACATGTGCTCACCTAATCGTGCCGAATTGGGGTTAAAGACAGTGGGTATAGGGGCTTAGCGGACAAATCAATCAATCAACACATTACAATATTAAGTTAATGATGTACATAAAAAGTTACAATCAATTAATCAATAATCCTATCTAACAACATTTGGTTTAGTAGAGTACAAGGATCTATGAAATAATGAGCTTTAATCAAGTGGTTGGAAATCAGGACATTGTAAGGAGCCAAGGAGACAAATATTTATACGAGAGTGGTTACAATAAACATATACAACACTTTTCGGAGACTAATAATGGACAATAATATTGTTTTTAAAGTAAATTCTGACTAATAATGGACAATAATCTTGGTTTTTAAAGTATATTTTATGATTTATTATGGTTTTAAGACAAAATCTGACCTAAAAATAACCCAAGGTTTTTACGTGAAAAATCCGGCAGATCTCTGCCTGGCACGGGCTCGGTTAGGGATTAGGGGAGTGAATTAGAATAAACTAAAACAAAGATGCACTGGCCTAGGTTTCGATGCTGCTTAGGAAAAAAAACACGCCTGTTAGAGGGTCTTCGCAGGGTTATCTTCAGGTCAGGTATATCTTATTTCCTAAACTTTAAAAAATTGTTGAAGGGTTTAGTCTTTTGCTGATGCTCTTCTACTATTAGATGGTCTATTTATAGTGAATGGATCTGTATTTTTAGTTGAGAAACTGAAGCGGTTGGGAACTATGAAAGCGGGTTTGACTAACTTCGAGCGAGTGTCTGGTAATCGGGGTCTACTCGCGGATGCGGTCTTTGGTTTCTGGATGATCTTATTTCTTTTTGAAGGGGAGGCAACTCTGGTAGGGGGCGCTTTGACTTTTTTGCTGGGTGTTCTAAGGGCCGTAACTCGGATAGGTTGTTTAGATTTTCCGGTAGGTGGCGCTGGAACAGGTTTAACAGAGAAGACAATGGGCGGCGACACAGATCTAACAGGCTTTGGGGATCTTACCCGGGGCTTGCGCTGTGGCTTTGGTGATGGCGGCACCGGCGACAGTCTGATCGGACTCGTTGAGTTGAGTGATACCGGAGACTGGGGTGGGGTGGGAAGCGCACTGGGGAGATACATCAGAAATGTATCAATTGTTTGTTGTCTCAGTCGCTTACCATAGTTTTTCTTTGCCCATGCAAGAGCCCGGTGACCCATATCCATAACCTGTTCTCCCGTGTGGTTGTAGTGGTGATCTGCGACATTTTCTAGCGACCAGTATAATTGTTCTTGGTAGTGTTGTCGTAGTTCGTACCTAATTTTAGCTGACCATTCTGCGTTTATCTCATGGATTTTATTCACTATTTCGGGGTTTGAACGGGCTGGTCTAATAAATCTATTTAATTCGTTTTCTTTTTTCTTGAAGCAGGTGGACGGTTCTGCGAGATTAGCCAAATGATGGAGACACTGGATATATTGGTAGAAGGCCCTTGTGATAAGTCGTTGACTGTAGTCCGAGGACCGATCCCTTTGGCTTTCCATTTTAGCATAAAGATAAGAAATAAATCAGTTAGAATTGGACTTAAATGGATATATGCGGGATAAATGGGCGTATAATTTGTCTTAGATCTTAAGGCACAATGAAATTGATTTTAGGACAACACGTGCTAGCAGACTACGAAGCAAGATAGAAGACAGACAAAATATGGCTTTAGTTACATGAAATTATCACGGATGATTTTATTTTAATGTGATAATATATTTAAATGAAGAGCATAAAGACAAATATAACAAAAAGTATAACAAAATGAACAAAACAAAGACTTACAAATTAATGGGCTCCTTAAATCCTCGACGCGTTTCGATACGATGATCTTTATCAAGAGGAAACAATGTCTGATTTGTGACTACTTAGTTGGGGTTTATATATGCTCGGAGAGGGGGGTGACACGTTTAACTCAATGATCGTTTGATTGGGCGCTTGCTTGATGATTAATTTAAATCCAATGGGCTCGACACGAGGAGTAAAAAATGGCTTCCGTCACGTGCTTAATCAGTTAATTAGGGGAGAGTGAGATAACATGTGCTCACCTAATCGTGCCGAATTGGGGTTAAAGACAGTGGGTATAGGGGCTTAGCGGACAAATCAATCAATCAACACATTACAATATTAAGTTAATGATGTACATAAAAAGTTACAATCAATTAATCAATAATCCTATCTAACAACATTTGGTTTAGTAGAGTACAAGGATCTATGAAATAATGAGCTTTAATCAAGTGGTTGGAAATCAGGACATTGTAAGGAGCCAAGGAGACAAATATTTATACGAGAGTGGTTACAATAAACATATACAACACTTTTCGGAGACTAATAATGGACAATAATATTGTTTTTAAAGTAAATTCTGACTAATAATGGACAATAATCTTGGTTTTTAAAGTATATTTTATGATTTATTATGGTTTTAAGACAAAATCTGACCTAAAAATAACCCAAGGTTTTTACGTGAAAAATCCGGCAGATCTCTGCCTGGCACGGGCTCGGTTAGGGATTAGGGGAGTGAATTAGAATAAACTAAAACAAAGATGCACTGGCCTAGGTTTTCGATGCTGCTTAGGAAAAAAACACGCCTGTTAGAGGGTCTTCGCAGGGTTATCTTCAGGTCAGGTATATCTTATTTTCCTAAACTTTAAAAAATTGTTGAAGGGTTTAGTCTTTTGCTGATGCTCTTCTACTATTAGATGGTCTATTTATAGTGAATGGATCTGTATTTTTAGTTGAGAAACTGAAGCGGTTGGGAACTATGAAAGCGGGTTTGACTAACTTCGAGCGAGTGTCTGGTAATCGGGGTCTACTCGCGGATGCGGTCTTTGGTTTCTGGATGATCTTATTTCTTTTTGAAGGGGAGGCAACTCTGGTAGGGGGCGCTTTGACTTTTTTGCTGGGTGTTCTAAGGGCCGTAACTCGGATAGGTTGTTTAGATTTTCCGGTAGGTGGCGCTGGAACAGGTTTAACAGAGAAGACAATGGGCGGCGACACAGATCTAACAGGCTTTGGGGATCTTACCCGGGGCTTGCGCTGTGGCTTTGGTGATGGCGGCACCGGCGACAGTCTGATCGGACTCGTTGAGTTGAGTGATACCGGAGACTGGGGTGGGGTGGGAAGCGCACTGGGGAGATACATCAGAAATGTATCAATTGTTTGTTGTCTCAGTCGCTTACCATAGTTTTTCTTTGCCCATGCAAGAGCCCGGTGACCCATATCCATAACCTGTTCTCCCGTGTGGTTGTAGTGGTGATCTGCGACATTTTCTAGCGACCAGTATAATTGTTCTTGGTAGTGTTGTCGTAGTTCGTACCTAATTTTAGCTGACCATTCTGCGTTTATCTCATGGATTTTATTCACTATTTCGGGGTTTGAACGGCTGGTCTAATAAATCTATTTAATTCGTTTTCTTTTTTCTTGAAGCAGGTGGACGGTTCTGCGAGATTAGCCAAATGATGGAGACACTGGATATATTGGTAGAAGGCCCTTGTGATAAGTCGTTGACTGTAGTCCGAGGACCGATCCCTTTGGCTTTCCATTTTAGCATAAAGATAAGAAATAAATCAGTTAGAATTGGACTTAAATGGATATATGCGGGATAAATGGGCGTATAATTTGTCTTAGATCTTAAGGCACAATGAAATTGATTTTAGGACAACACGTGCTAGCAGACTACGAAGCAAGATAGAAGACAGACAAAATATGGCTTTAGTTACATGAAAATTATCACGGATGATTTTATTTTAATGTGATAATATATTTAAATGAAGAGCATAAAGACAAATATAACAAAAAGTATAACAAAATGAACAAAACAAAGACTTACAAATTAATGGGCTCCTTAAATCCTCGACGCGTTTCGATACGATGATCTTTATCAAGAGGAAACAATGTCTGATTTGTGACTACTTAGTTGGGGTTTATATATGCTCGGAGAGGGGGGTGACACGTTTAACTCAATGATCGTTTGATTGGGCGCTTGCTTGATGATTAATTTAAATCCAATGGGCTCGACACGAGGAGTAAAAAATGGCTTCCGTCACGTGCTTAATCAGTTAATTAGGGGAGAGTGAGATAACATGTGCTCACCTAATCGTGCCGAATTGGGGTTAAAGACAGTGGGTATAGGGGCTTAGCGGACAAATCAATCAATCAACACATTACAATATTAAGTTAATGATGTACATAAAAAGTTACAATCAATTAATCAATAATCCTATCTAACAACATTTGGTTTAGTAGAGTACAAGGATCTATGAAATAATGAGCTTTAATCAAGTGGTTGGAAATCAGGACATTGTAAGGAGCCAAGGAGACAAATATTTATACGAGAGTGGTTACAATAAACATATACAACACTTTTCGGAGACTAATAATGGACAATAATATTGTTTTTAAAGTAAATTCTGACTAATAATGGACAATAATCTTGGTTTTTAAAGTATATTTTATGATTTATTATGGTTTTAAGACAAAATCTGACCTAAAAATAACCCAAGGTTTTTACGTGAAAAATCCGGCAGATCTCTGCCTGGCACGGGCTCGGTTAGGGATTAGGGGAGTGAATTAGAATAAACTAAAACAAAGATGCACTGGCCTAGGTTTCGATGCTGCTTAGGAAAAAAACACGCCTGTTAGAGGGTCTTCGCAGGGTTATCTTCAGGTCAGGTATATCTTATTTCCTAAACTTTAAAAAATTGTTGAAGGGTTTAGTCTTTTGCTGATGCTCTTCTACTATTAGATGGTCTATTTATAGTGAATGGATCTGTATTTTTAGTTGAGAAACTGAAGCGGTTGGGAACTATGAAAGCGGGTTTGACTAACTTCGAGCGAGTGTCTGGTAATCGGGGTCTACTCGCGGATGCGGTCTTTGGTTTCTGGATGATCTTATTTCTTTTTGAAGGGGAGGCAACTCTGGTAGGGGGCGCTTTGACTTTTTTGCTGGGTGTTCTAAGGGCCGTAACTCGGATAGGTTGTTTAGATTTTCCGGTAGGTGGCGCTGGAACAGGTTTAACAGAGAAGACAATGGGCGGCGACACAGATCTAACAGGCTTTGGGGATCTTACCCGGGGCTTGCGCTGTGGCTTTGGTGATGGCGGCACCGGCGACAGTCTGATCGGACTCGTTGAGTTGAGTGATACCGGAGACTGGGGTGGGGTGGGAAGCGCACTGGGGAGATACATCAGAAATGTATCAATTGTTTGTTGTCTCAGTCGCTTACCATAGTTTTTCTTTGCCCATGCAAGAGCCCGGTGACCCATATCCATAACCTGTTCTCCCGTGTGGTTGTAGTGGTGATCTGCGACATTTTCTAGCGACCAGTATAATTGTTCTTGGTAGTGTTGTCGTAGTTCGTACCTAATTTTAGCTGACCATTCTGCGTTTATCTCATGGATTTTATTCACTATTTCGGGGTTTGAACGGGCTGGTCTAATAAATCTATTTAATTCGTTTTCTTTTTTCTTGAAGCAGGTGGACGGTTCTGCGAGATTAGCCAAATGATGGAGACACTGGATATATTGGTAGAAGGCCCTTGTGATAAGTCGTTGACTGTAGTCCGAGGACCGATCCCTTTGGCTTTCCATTTTAGCATAAAGATAAGAAATAAATCAGTTAGAATTGGACTTAAATGGATATATGCGGGATAAATGGGCGTATAATTTGTCTTAGATCTTAAGGCACAATGAAATTGATTTTAGGACAACACGTGCTAGCAGACTACGAAGCAAGATAGAAGACAGACAAAAATATGGCTTTAGTTACATGAAATTATCACGGATGATTTTATTTTATGTGATAATATATTTAAATGAAGAGCATAAAGACAAATATAACAAAAAGTATAACAAAATGAACAAAACAAAGACTTACAAATTAATGGGCTCCTTAAATCCTCGACGCGTTTCGATACGATGATCTTTATCAAGAGGAAACAATGTCTGATTTGTGACTACTTAGTTGGGGTTTATATATGCTCGGAGAGGGGGGTGACACGTTTAAC